>OX459211.1:6828771-8118783 GCA_949775195.1 Diarsia dahlii | reverse complement strand
GTCACATTAATATGTCGCGAGATACAGATGCATCATATTTTACTACATGACGCTTAAATGTGACATTTTAAATTTAAAAATCGTGACGTAAAAATAAGTTACCAGGCGTTTTTGATGTAAGATCTCATTAACCAGGAGTTGGCCTTACCAAATAAAAGAACTTGACAAAACGTAAACAAAGCTGCCAGTAAATTGGCAAACAAATTGATGAGACAGCATATTGAAACAGAGGAAAATATATAAAACAGCTACCAAGCGATAACAAAAAAAGAAGAGGAAGTCAAACCAAGACATGGTACGACTGATAGAAAGATGGAAGGTGCAGACTAGTGAATAGCGAATAACAGGACAGAATGGGGAAACAGGTAGAAGAGGCATACTTGACACAGTACACACTCTGGTCATTGAAATGGAAAATTTGATCTAATACTCATGTTACATAGGTATTGACATCATCTCCATCATGGAGTTGAAGTTGCCAAAAAAAAACTTGTTAATACAACAAGAAAATTTAAAAATGTTGATTTCATTATCACCATCATCAAAATTAACACTGTTAGTATAACAAAAAAGCAGTTAAGTTACAGCCGAAAAAACTGATTACAAATGCTTTGATATGACACACTTCAAAACTAATGCGTTTAAGTAGCAACTACCCAAAATGACTAATGTTAATACCCAAAAATTAACCTACAAATTACAGAACATTGTAGACAGTCCATTAACTTTACATTGTATTGCAAAAAAACAAATTCGCAACCGAAACCATAGGAGTCCGTTCACGAGATAGCACAAAAACTGAAATATCGCCCTTGTTATAATAATAGGTGGCCGGCAGAACCCGCACCGCAAATAAAGGACGCCATAATTTTTGACATGTCGAACGTAAACACCTTATAATTTTAGCAGAGAGTAAAAAATATAATTGAGTTTACAGATGTGCCTCAACGTTAACTCATAGAAGATACCATTGTGCATAGGTATGACTATTATTTTCGATCTTTTACAAGTTTATATCTTTGTTATTTGAAAGAATCAAATTAGATCAGCCTTTCCCTTTACTTTAAGTCAACTTCTATGTGTCATCCTGCCCTCAAAATTTCGCTTCACCAAAGTTGAAAAAATTGCCTGCATGGTCTGTAACTGATTTTTTTTACGTTTGTCGTACATAGTTTTGTTATTTTTATCTACCTTATCAGTTAAGAGGAATGCTATGAAATACTGTATTGCTTACAGCCTCTTAGAGGCTTCTACACGATGGGCAAAATTCTACCCTGACCCCATACTCCCTAATCCGTGCACCCAGCTTTTACTCATTTTCATAACCTATCCCACGGGTGATCATTTCCAAAAAATGACGGTATAATGATACGTTGTTTGATTAGTTTGTGGTAACTAGTGAATGGGGAACCTAAAGGTTGGCGCCGACAACCGCGGTGGCGCCAATGAATCAGTCATTACTTACTGAAATGTCGGCTTTACTTTGTATAAACTTATTATTTAGCGAATTAAGTGTCTACCCGTTTAATTTGTTGGTGATTTCGAATAGATGTGCGGTAGACCTAATTTGTTCGGCTTTGTGATTTGTACCAATTGGATTTTGATGTCTGAGCAAAAGCTTTTGGTAGAGGATAAAACTTTGTTACTTAAATTATCAGCTCCTAGAATTGAATCAGTTCTTCGAAGTCTTAGCTCCATGTCCTGTAAAGCAAAAAGTGAGAATAAATCATTTTTGCCTAAGTCTGATGGTATATGGAAACCGAATTATTTTAGGTACGAAACATAACTTATGTAAATACCGATAAAATATACCTCAGACCTGTAGCTATTATTTTATGATATGTGTGGAGTAACTTAGTGGCGTCCAAGGTCTGGAACGAAAATTGTTAATCGTCCAGAGGCGGGCGACGACATTGTTACCCTTGCTGAGTTACGGGAATATCCTGGATAAGACTAGCACAAGAGCATGGGCCTGTACCCAGCAGTGGTTGAAGTAGGGCTATAGATGATGACGATGAAGGTTCTAAAACCGTAGAAAAAAAGGGAAAACAGCATAATTATTTATAAACACCCATTCAAATAATACGTTGTGACAAATCTATAATATTGGCATCATCATAAAATTATAATTATAACAAAAAAGACGCTAGATAAATTGCATAACATTTTTTATAATTTGTCAATTCAAACCAAGAGGCTGATACACTCATAAATCTATGCATCACGCCAATTTAGATGACATCAAAATGTCAGAAACCATTCATTACAGAAATGAAATCGTCCCTTTTACACAATACCCGTTATTTCGCGAAATGACAGGGCTCGGGACGGAAGGCACGTATCTCGAGACGGGTAACCGCAAAACTGGAGAATTTGCTCTTTTTGTAAGTCACAATAAAATTATATTCTATTCCTGTATCATTGGAAACGATTTCGGACAATTATAACCACATTTGCTCCTAAATTCGTTTAATAACGGGCCGTTTGGCCAACTCACATTTTGATCTTTTATAATTATATATCTGTATTTTCGAGCGTCCATTTTTATTTTTTTTGGTCATACACCGTTTTATTTAGGATGTCAGTTTGAAGGTTAGTTTCGATTGAGTATTTTACCCTTTATTCTAGGATTTAATTGACCGGTATAAAAATAGTGATAATTATTGTATGCAAGATATAATTATGAAAATAACCACCTATATTTTATCCACCTAAGCAAAAAAGGCTACCGCAGTCAGCAACTTGTAAGCTCAAATCATACTCTGAACACGATCGATAATTTGTTTTAAATTATAGCACTAGAATATAATATTTTGTGCAACAAAATTACAGTCAATAAATCAAAGAATCTCTATCTTGTACCTACCCATCCATAGCTATTCTTCATTTGCCTAGCCTATTCTCAACTATGTCGGGGTTGACTTCCAGTCAAGTCAAGTGCAGCTTAATATCAGTATTTTACATGTAGTGACTGCCTATCTGACCTCCAAAACCCAGTTGATACTGGGTAATATGAGACCCTTGATAAGACTGGCTGGCAGACTCTCGGGCCAAACTACCGGTAACGACTGTCAAATATCTAAAAATGACACCCGGGACCAACGGCTTGACGTGCTTCCCGAGGCACGGATCAACTCGGTATGTAATGGGTGGTGATTTTCCAACCACAAAAAAAATGGGTGGTCACCCAACAACGAACCAACCTATGTAAGTACGGCTTAACCTAAATATCAACCTGAGTGAAAAGCCACGATAGTTATTAAATAATTATGTTAATATTCTACAAAAATCAAAAGTTTCATCAGGTAGTAAAAACTTAGTCAACTGCCTACCCGTTTCCATTTTTGACATGAAACGGTAACCACCAATTATACCAAATAGAATACAGAATAATAATGCCGACTTGATGTCAAATCCGTGTCTTCTATTATTTTTAAGGGTTTATCCGTACTTACGTGCGGTTTCTCGCTTGTCAATCATTATTGTTGTTTTTGTTTTGTAAAAGATGCGTTCGCTGTTACTTTGATAAAACAAAATCTGAAATATGTGAAGATGTAGAGCCGGTGGAAAGCATCTTGAGGACAATTAGCTAGACAGGAGACTAAGATAATGATAGAACATGACTCGATTTAAAACTATGAAAATATGAGCCTAGTTCATTGAAGTTTCAAAGAATTTAAATTAAGGAGCTCCATGAGATCTACGATTTCGTATTGAATAAACTACAAGGAACAAAACAATTTAATGCATCACATAAAACGGACTAAAATTACGCAGATCTTATAAAATAACACCTTGACCTTCCTTTGAAACCAATCCAATAAATAAAAAATACACCTAAACCCGGAATTCGTAGATCAATCGTACTTCCGCACTTCCGTACGAATAATTTACCCGCAAAATCAGGAACCATTTAAAGAATCAAATATATTCGATTCTAAACAATCGATTTGTACCTCAGAAGGCTATATTGCACAACAACAAACTACTAACAAACCATAATAGCAAAAAGTTTAGGAATTTCGCGAAACTTGAATGATTAGAATATCCGCTTCGCAGAATTAAAAGTGACTCGTATTTTGTGTGTGTAAATTTTTGCACATTTATTATTCGCAAAAAAGTAAATACTTAAAATTTCCAATCGGCAAAACTCTTCAACTCATAAAGCAGACCACTTAACTCAGTAATACAAATAGATAAAAGCCATTTCCAATTTCAAAACCATGACTAAACAAACAACAAAAATATTACCAATCTTACCCGCCATTTAAACAAAATGGTCGACAAACCAACAAACACCGTTTGAACACTTTACTGCATATTACCGCACATTAGCTATTGTATTCGGTTCTACATTTCATCGGCAGTGGGTGCGTGATGCATCGACCCTTTAATTGGCTGAAATGAAACCTATTATGCGTTTTGATATGTGATGATTGACAGCTGCCAATCAGGATCGCGTGTCGATCCCACCAGGTGGCGCGTGCGACGGCTTCGATACGTTGAGTGGTGGTTTTGAAATGCATACTTATTTTTATAAGGTTTTGTGGGAGTTGCATGTATGTTTAGTTTTCTCAAGGGCAATACGGGACTAATTTGGGTAACTATAATTTATTTTGTGGTTAATAGTTTGTACTCTGTCCTCGATGCAGTCTTGTGTTCAGACGAGTGTTTTAAAGCAATAAATTAAGCATGACATTATGTATTTTGGAGAGCGCATAGACCTAAGAGATACTTTATGATACAAACATACATGTGAAATCAAAGATGATGCCCCCTGACTTCTGATGACTTAAAAAAAATCAAGACTACATCCATAAACTACCCCAACCAGCAGCCAAAACCGAAACCCAAACAACTTGCACCCTCAGGCAAAAATCCGACAAAACGCACGAATCTAACCTTAACCTATACAACAATAAATCAAGCCATTTGAATCCTTCAAAAAACAAAATAACGGTCAAAACGCTTACAGCTACATATAAATCTTCTTCAAAAAACTTCAAAAATATGTAGTAAGTAGTAATAAATCTATATATAATTTCTTAAGGTAACCAATAGGCTACTTCAGTTGGTCGTTACGTTAGAACTAGCCTAAGGGTGAATGCAATCTTTATTAGATTTTTGAACCACGCGATATGGTGTGTGAGGCCATGAGGTCATAAAACACACTGTTTCAAAGATCAACTAAATGATACCAATTGTTTGCACGAAGATTTGTTTTGACTACATTACGTAGACACGCCAAAAGTACAGCTTCCATATTTCCACTACTACAAATAAAATTGTAAAATTTTACATGGACATTAAACAAATAATGCTAAAGGAAGACAAAGCTTAGAGCTTGTCTGGAATCGTAATTTAAATGAAGTAGAACCAGTTAGACTTGTGACAAACACGATTCTATTTTCTTTATGTGAGTTGAATAAAATAACGATACCAACCTAGATGATATTGCTAATGAACATAGGTTATATCCCACGGAATAGTAGCTAAGTAATGTGCCAATAGCAGAAACATTACAAATTATGTAAACCAGAAAATACCTATTGTTGTACAATGGTTATAAAATATCAATGCATTGCATTAAACGTAGGTACCTAATTGACGTTCAACGCATCTAAGCATACCATGATTATTACAAACAATAATACTAAAATTACGATTACAATCGAACTTAATAAAGTGGTAATCGAAGTTGTAGGTAACCACAACACAATCTATAGTTTAACAGCTCATTAATTAACTATATCGATCGTAACTAATTGAATAGAACTGCTTGTATTACTATCAATAAATCAGTGCTATACATTCATAAATCAACTGCGTCAGTCAGGTTGCGCTTGCGCGCGCCGCCATGACAGTCGAAATCGTTTGAATTATCGCCCTATTTCCCCCCAAATTCGACTTTAATCCCTTCCGAATTGCTTTTAATTGGTTCAAAACAACAGAACCAATTATTGGAATGGGATAAATGGAATAGTCATGGGAATTCGCGGCGATTTCGGGTAAGAATGCGCGATTGCGATGCGATTAGAGCCCAATCAAGCGGGATTTGTTGCAATTTCCATTGACTGGCAAATTGCAGATGCAAGTTTAGTGTTCAATCATCAATCACACGTCGATTCGAGAAAATTGGCTGAATCTTTCTTTTAATTCGTTGTATATCTGCGCTTCTATGTTTTGTGGCTAAGGTCCGTTTAATCCGAATGACTTAAAAATTTATTTATACTGTTTAGAAATAAGCATCCTTGACCTAATCCGGTAAAAAATCGTCATTCATTAAGATGCTGTGGTTAATCTTCTTATTGTGTGAAAACCTTTATTATTTGTGGTAACTGATTTCTAACGGGATGTTTATAAAAATTAAGAACCTTTTTAGATTAACGGACTTGAAGATGATCATGACAAGAATAATGCATAACTGTTCTCTGCAATGCTTTTTATAACATTTTTTTTTTTAATAAAAATAATTCATAGAATTTTTTTACTAAAAAATATAATAAGCTTGGTAACAAGAAATAAATACATTACCAAAATATTAATACAACATAAAAGCAGGTACACAAGAGCATTCCAATTAAACTCGACGCAACCATCGTAGCCTACGCGTAGCGACATCGTATGGTGACAAATGACATTTCATAGTTCCGCAGCTATCAACTAGATGGCGCAACCATTACCGCGAGTAAGGAACGACCATTACTAAGGAATTTTATAATTCCTTGAGAGAATGCTGATGCATCTGAAAATTATAGTGCTTTGTAAAACGCTCTTACTTTGATACTGTAATGTGTACAGAATGTATGTTATTACATTATAATTCACATTAAAGGATGGAATGTGATATGGTCTTGATAATCTTGTCAGTAACTTAGTTTAAAGTTTATGAGTCATCTTGAGAGAAGGATTTCTCTTCCCATTGATCCATTTTTGTAGCTTGAAGAATTTGAAAATGATGCTGCTGTCATAAATTATGAGCTTGTTCTTGTTGAACCAACTGTATGAATCCTAATTAATATTAATCGTATCTACCTATTATAAGCAGTTAGCCGATTGTGTGGTGGCTTAGAATTATTTATAATCTTTTAATTTCATTTTCTTTGATTCTATGAATCGTTATTTTCTTTGTTTATGAAATGACGCTTACTTTATTCATAATATTTATGTAATTTGCAATCTAACAATATTAAACAAACAACACTTTGTTGTCATTTACAGCTTTACCAAATTCTTATATCCAAATATTTAGTGGCTTCATTCATATTTATTCAGGTCAAAACAAAACAGTTTACTTCAAGTATAACATCTTAAAAGTTAAATAAGTTAAGTAAGTACTTATACCTACCTGCTTTAGGTTTCAGGTGATTCAAAATCAAAACAAGCCATAAATGGATTTAAAAAAAAAAGAATAGCGGTCTGAGTTGATTACCTTGTGGAACTCTTTGAAGAAGAATGTGAATGTTTGAATAAAACAAGTCCACTAACTTATTAAAATATTATTGTAATGGTTCATTAAGCTCAATAAGCCTATACGTGCGTCTAAAATTTCAATTGAAGTGTCCGAGTCAATTTCATCACGATTTTTTATTGGCAAAGATGATGATTACTTAAAACGGGTTTGTACGAAATCGCTCTCGACTGGCTCTCACCTATAATTATAATTAATTTCATTACATTACTATAATGATTGTGTTGATGTGTGTTGTTTAGGGTTGTCGACAGCCTATTTGGCCTTTTCTGCTATATTAGTTTATATATAAAATTCTTAAATATTCTTATTCTTAGTTGAGTTCCTAGAGCTTTTATTTTTTCTCTTATTATAAATTTTGCCATAATCTGGGTGCAGGGACGTATTTCCGTTCTATTTTTTAAATATTTATCTAAATTATTAGCTGTTGTAGGGAGATATATTTTGATATATTTTTCTCACTAAGTTTATTGGTTCATTTATTTAAGTTACAACTATTAACACACTTATAAAAATAATATACCTAGATATGATTACAAGTATCAAAAAGTAGAAATAATTATTATAGGTCAACAAATAATTTGAAAGAGGGTTAATTAAAAAGCCTTGTGATCAAAATAAGACTTATTAATCAAGTCAAGTATAATTTTGATGTGATTTCAAGATCGTGATTTAATATAAATTCTTAAGCTACAAACTGGAACAGTGTTAACCCTATGACAAGCCCATAGGCCACTCGTTAATGAGCAAACTGACACGCTATGGAACCGTTACTTAAGTTTTTGTTCTAAATGTGAAAATTCTTTTTAACTTTGGCTATAAATCTCTCGCTAACATTTTTTATGTGAGTGAGAGTTCAGGTGAAGATTTATCGTTAACAACATGATGGGAGAAGACTATGTAGTAAAGATTTTATGCTGTTAACTTTGAAAGATGTTAGATGATATAACCAAGATTTTAGCCGAGTCAAACTAATTGTGGCAATTATTTTTTGGATATCTTTGCAACTCTGAATATTTTTAGCAAATGAAACTTCTTTTCTTCAGACAATCTACTTACGTCAGCAATAATATTGATGGGTTTTAAAACAGTAATACCTATTCCAGAAGTTATATTAATTTATGTTAGAGTATATAAAGTACTTCAAGCGTTATAAATTACATTATCTCCAATCGAAACAATACGAGATGATAACGTAGATAAACACGCAGAAGAAATAAAACAATGCAGTAATGTTCATTACTATTTTCTTTTATTATCATTATACTTCTAATAGTAGCCTCGTCGACTTAACTATAATACTTAATATACATATTTACAGCAAAATGTACATGCACTAAAAGTAACTACAAAATTCTCTTACTTACACAACATACATCTAATTTTTGAACATGGTTTCAATGATGTCATAGCCACAATTTTGGAACGAAACGAACTTATATACGAAGGTAATACTTTTCGGTAACTTTAGTCAACCATAAACTTATCTAAGTTAATCTATCACAATAAATAAACCTCTAAACAAACAATAACAATATTAAAAATAATTTCAGTCTTCAAAGTGAAAAAAGATCCGAGTTTCGGCCATTACATGAATCATAAGATGGTGATTCGATTGATGATGAATAGACATTACAAAGAAATGAATTACTATTAGAACCGATAAATGAAACAGGATAAACGGATGCACAATGATAAGAACCCTTACTAATCAGTCAATGATACATCTTTGGCAATTATAAATAAACTAAATTAAATCCCTGAATGTAAGCCTCTTGCCAATTTTAACAGGTACCGTAGAACGCGGTGAGAGCAAACAATAAATATAAGCAGTTATGAGAATCAACGCTTCATGATGTCTTCTATGGAAAAGCCTAAAGGTCTCTTAGGTCCTTCAACTGGAGACTGGTGTGGACTCACAAGTGGTTGAACTTGTTGCGGAAGGGGTGGTGAAGGTTTATGTGAAAGGTCCAAAAGAGAGTTCTCCGACTGACTCGTTGAAGAAACTTCTTGACAACCTTCTAGATGCTCTAAGTGATGCTTGTTCGCATCGCTATGCGTTAGCAAATGCGTCTTCAAGTTAGATCTTTGGTTGAAGCTCTTGTTGCAAACAGGGCACTTGTGGGGAGATTCTTCCATATGCAGAATTTTGTGTACAGCCAGGGTCCGCGATTGGCAGAATCCTTTTCCACACTCTGTGCATTTGAACGGCTTCTCCTTTGAATGTATGTACCTGGAAAATAGAGAGCAGAAATCAGACACAAGCTCAACTTTCACTTCTAGCGAGTACACAATGTAAACAAATATCTACATCTTTATGGCTCAATAGGCGACGAAATAAGCGCTTTGAATGAAAATTGAAGTGATTCTACATTACGGACACATTAGACTGTTAATATATACGGTACGATATGAGAAAAAAAAACTGTGGTCTCGTAAAAGCGAAGAAATATAACGTGTAATTTGTTCGACGGCGGAGCAAGACAGATATGGTGATCGTAAAGAACGAAACCGGTTGGCGAGGGCGCGCGTGCGCCCGCCGCCTCGCGACCTCACAAAAAGGTTTACACTTTTAATTTTTTTTTCTACTCTTATCGTCAACAATGCCTCGGTGAAACACGTCCTAAATCACGTTGTTGGTATTTCGAGGGAAACATTAAATTAAATTAGAAGTCTCCCAGATAAATTGATTACCAACATCAGGCAATCCTTAAACTAGTGAAAGTGCTTTGAATTCTAGCACGCGTTTATGTTTATGATTTGTTTGATGTTCAAGATGAAGACAAACAAAAGGATCATACAATTTACTTTTGACCTACTGGCCAATGTGTTGATTTTAAACTTAGCTTAGTCAAGTCGAATGGTCATAAAAATACCTACTAATGTTGAACTTTTTAAGACTTAAAAGACATAACGTTGAATTTTAGTAGTTCAGATAATGTAGCTTTGAAACAAACTTTAATGCGTTGATACGGACTATCATATAACACGAAACTTAATAGCATGAGACATAACAACTTAAATGCAGATAAAATGATGATACATACCTATGATCTCTGAGGTGGTCTTGCCGGCGGAAAGCTTTGCCGCAGATGTCACATGAGTAGGGTCTCTCATCAGTGTGAGTCCTCTCATGGATCAGCAGGTTGTAGGACTTGGTGAACTGGCGGTTGCAGTATTTGCAAATAAACTGCTTCTTAGGTCTTGTGCCAGGGACGCCGGGGGCTCGCATTGGCGGCGGATTCCTTCCTGGCATTCTCTGCGCCATGACTCCTGGGTATCTCAATGAATGGTGGTAGAAAGCAGCGTTTCTGATCCACTGGTTGACGAGCATGGCGTGGTATGGCGCCGACGGTGGAAGCGTTGCCACTTGAGCTTGCACGTAGGCCGACATGGGGTGCGAGTAGTTCTGAACTGGAACCTTCTCGTAGGGGTAAGGGGTCTGCATGGCTGGTCGGGGGTAATTGTAGGGTTGTGCGGGTGGCGTCCACGGCTGGTGCCGAGAGATTACGACGGCTGGGGGCGTGTCGTCGGTGGGCGTGTGCGGCGGCGTCGGCAAAGGGGGTGACGGCCGCTCGAGCTTGACTAAAGCTTCGATCGGAAAGTCCGGTGGGTAGCCTGAGGAAATAATAAATGCATTGTTAGCATGTTGAGCTTTGGTATTTTATACTTAGCCTTTCAAAGCTTCATTGTATAACGTTTTATTAAAATGAACGAGTAGGTATAGTTTTATAAAGTAAGAAGTAAAAACTATATTTTCTTCTGAAGTTACTCGATTACATTTTAATTTATCTTACACAAACATGACCAGATAAAAACATTGAAAAAAATCTAAACTTTTGTTTACTTAGTTTTTTTTATATCTCAAAAACTTTAAAATCCTCAATAACATCCGCATCCGAAGACTATAAAACAACAAAAGTAATAGCTTGTTTTTCCCTATCATCATCCTTAAAAACTTAAACATAATAAAAACAAACGCGCTCAACAAAAAACAACAAATAGACACTTACTTTGATTTTCCTCAATATGTTCTTCCTCCTCTTCGATATTGATATCGTCCGAACTGTCAACACTGTAAGGCTTATCTTCCATTTCCACAAATCAATTGTCCATATAACTAAACACTAGGGCACTGTCCTCTCGGGCTCACTTTGGTATCACTGTAGCTGTGTCGTCACTGCAAAACGGGTTTGGACTGACAACCGGCTTGTGAGAGCGCGCGGAGCGTTATGAGTTTGTGTGCGTTCGTTATCGAGGCCTGCGCCGAAGCGCGGCGGGGAGGGGGGGCAGATCAAAAGCGCCGCTCCGTCCGGCGCCTGTGCTGGCTCCCGAGGCAGCCGCACCTCCCAATAGGCGGGGCCTACCGAGTTCTGCCTTCGGAATCGATCGGTAACAATCGCGAATTGCTTCAACCATACCCTTGCTTGCGTCGACTAAGTTCTATTCTCCATGTTCTATAGGGGGTGTTAGAACTTTGTCTAAGTTAGGAATCGAAGGTTTTGTATCGTTTCGTAATTGAGTTTGTTTGGCAATGCAAATTTTTGGTGACACGGCGTCCTGTTGAAGCTATTAGGTGAGCGGATTGCTCTGGTAATTTGGTTTCGTAGGCAAGGCTTTGTGTTTGATTGTCGTATGTCTTTGTATACGGTTGTTGTAATTTGTATCTGTATTTAGATTAGGCACGTATTACATGGTTCTTTGTGCACTGTTTTGGAGTGTTGGTGAAAGCTCCGTAGTTCTGAATTGAATTGTTTATGTTCCTGTATCTGAATATGCACAACTTCGCTTTGTGCCCTTGATGTGCTTATTGCATTTACTTTAGTTTGACTTCAAATTGAGATGAGTTTGCATTTTGCAAGATTTTGTTACGAGTTTGATTTCGTTTGAGGTTAGTACCTAATGCTCAATTAATTGAAATGTGTGTTAATTCGCACATTCTACAGCTTAATGTTTTTGTAGAACATGATAAATAAGCCACGATATAAAATGGTTATGAAAACAGCAAGTGAAAAAAACATCTAAAAATATAATTAATTAATGACGTAACTTTATCCAAGATAATTTACCCACTAAAACATTTCAAATATTTTAGCCACAATTCCCAAATATTCCAAAATCGAGCAATCACTTACTTACATTTAAGGAGTCATTCAAATTTTTAGAAATTAATTAATCAATCAGATACATACCTAAGTAAGTAGGTATCAATTACATATTCACCTATTACACTAGTAATCAAATTAATAAGATAATAATATATTCTGGGGAAAAGGTGATTATGTCTTTTAATCGATACCTAATTATTGAGTCAATAAATATTACGCATTTAGTTCAAGGAAATTAAAACAGTAGAGATTAGGAATGACCAAATACTTATACCAATGCAAAATACCTACCTATGTAATAGGTTACACCTAAATAAATTTTCAAAGTATGTAAAAAATTGTACAACAATACTCATGCATCTAGGGACTGCAGCAACTGTTATAGAATTAGTCATAATTTTTAGATTTTATCTAGGTGTATGACTGCTCATTTAGAGAAAAATATCAAAACTTTTCTTCAAACAACACCCTAAGGATCTCTAGCCGTGTTGACTAATGCATGCAAGAACTGAATATAACAAAAAAGAACATAGATCACACACATTCCCAAAAAAACTCTAAATCTATGTACCTAAGTAACTTATAGGTTCACACAATGCACACATGCATAATTATTATACAATACATGAACAATAACAACAATTATTAGCATTATGTATATCTACACAGAAGAACTTTGAACATAAGGCAATTATTGTTAAACTACTCTATTCACCTTTTAGGTTTTATATAACCTATAACACTCAGCAATAATGTGGCTTTCTATTGGTGAAAGAATTTTTAAAATCGGTTCAGTAGATCCCGAGATTACCCCTTACAATTTAACAAATATACAAACACACAAACTTTACTTCTTGATAATATTAGTATAGTAGTATAGATAGTATAGATGTACATGAGGTGCACTTGTTAGGTGCATCCTTGCCTAAGCCTTCGAGAATAACAAAACCTGATGTTATGGTAATTTTCTAAAAATGTTAATTTAAGTTAAGTTTTGCTTGTAACTTTTTTGTGCAAGTCTCTACGTCCAGTACAATGGCGAACACTAGAGTCAGAGATTTTTTCTAAAGTATAAAATGTATAACTAGGGAAGATCGTGGCTGAATATAGCTAAGTGCTTTCCTAGGTTAGACTGTTGATGGGTATCTACCATAGATATATATTTCTATGGTGTTCACCCATTACATACCGAGTTTTCTCCGTGCCTTGGAAAGCACGTTAATTCGTTGGTCCCGGCTGTCAATTTGTAGATGTTTGACAGTCAAAGTAGTGATTGGCCCTGAAAGTCTGATAACTAGCCTTGCCAAGGGGTATCGTGTTACCCAGTACTCACTGGGTTATGGAGGTCAGATTGGCAAAAGTCTAGACAGATGATGATGAACATTATATTTTAGATCTATCTTGTGAAAAATGAACGGACTAGAACTACGTAAGAGAGATCCCTAACTTATGTTTACCGAAAACATTGTCTGTAAAATACCTCAACTCGCCTAAGTAGGTAAAATAACACTGCCATTCAGTGCTTAGCCTTTTTCCAACTATTTTGGGGTTAGCTTCCAGTATAACCGGATGCAGCTGAATTCCGGTACCGGTTTAGAGGCAAGGAGGAAACTCGGTATGTAATGGATCCCATCTACAGACCAACCTAGGCAAGCGTGGTTTAACCTAAAGATCGACACGAGTGACAGTTATTATAAGGCCACGAGTTCCTCAAAAATAACGCTACCATGCTATCGTAAAATTTGAAAAACGATTAGCTTCGGGAGTGTGGCGTAGAACGCGTAGGCTTTGCTACGGAGCTACGCAGGTTACGTTAGAATTCGATTTCTATTGAAACTGCCAACCAACACATTCACTCTGTACATAAAATTTAAAAATTTCATTACCACGCCTCTAAAAATGTTTGGAAAAACATAATTTCCCTGGAACCAAGTCTGTTTTTTTTATTGCATAATTAGCATGCTCTTGACCTCGATCACGCCTGATGGAAAGCGATAGAGGTGGTCTATGATGGAACGACCGTGCTCAGAAGATGCCTGCTCATTCTTGCTTTAAAGGCAGATGGGTAAAACGTGGAATCCGAAAATCCGAATACAGATGACGGCAGAGAGATCCACTCTTTGACTCATCATCTTCCTGCCATATCCCATTGTATTTGGGGTCGGCGCAACACGTTTTCTTTTCCATTCTTGTCTTCCTTGTTAGATGTCACGGTGGCATTTACTCCTTTCTCTTTCATATCATTCCTCACACAATCCATCCATCTTTTCTTTGGCCTCTGCCTCTCCATCCATCACGTTTTAGTCAGATGCGTTTCATCCCTCCTCATTACATGACCATACCAAGATAAACGACTTTGACTGTGCACATAAAACGTGGAGGAGAAACGCTGAGTACGACTCGTTGGACTGTGTCATCGATCTACTAACTTGGACTAAGTACGCGTGATGGATAAGGTGGATTATGACCCAGCCCCTCTGCCCCTCTAACTGAGAAAAACTGTGTCTTAGCTCAGCAGTAAAACGATACCTAAAAGATTAATTAAATGCTACGTTATGAAGTCGAATAATACGCCAGTGACTTTTCAGTCAGCGCTAATTGGTTGTTGTGGTATGGGCAATGGGCATGTGATGCGAAGGAATGTGGAAAATGTGGTAAATAATGTTTTGGGTGTGAATGTGGATGGCTATAAGAACACGTAGAGGAGGACCTAAGAAATGACGGATGGACTGTGTGTGTGTGGCTGGATAGGAGGTGACTGTTGAAATGACAAGTATTAGAAAGGTATGGAAGAAGTGAGAGCAGAAGTGAGAGTGGAGAGCAGTGGTGGCCCAGTGGTAGCGGCCCCGACTTTCAAACAGTACCTACCTAAGTCGTGGGTGCGAACCCAGACAGCCGCATTACTTTGTCTTATTTGTTTATAACGGGTGCGCCAAAGTTCACCTAAAATTTCAACTCCGATAATTGGAAATCCGAAAATGTTCTTCCTAACATTTTTCATCCTAACAATCGCAATTCCTAACTTCTCTGTCTCTAATGTTTTAATTCCGAAGCATTCAACTTCATAATGTCTGTAGCAATAAACATCTATTACACTATTATTTGTTTTCCTATATTTTCTAAACATAACCATCTTTTACACTATTATTCAAAGTCATATCTTTTTTTTTGTTTATATTACTTTTTATTCATAATAATCAGTAATAAAAAAGGTCCCATTAAAATAGGTGGACAAAATTTTAGAAATCATTCAGACCGCTAAAATACGGACAATAGCAAAAAAAAAATAAGAATAAGAAATAAAATACCTACTTTTATAGGATGAGTTTGTTCTAGAGTGCCGGCAATTTATTATTTTAAGTCAAAATAAAATCACTTTATTTATAGTGTTTTTTTTTTGTTTAGATGTCTTTAGTTAGGCTTACTAAACACTGTGTTAAAATTTGTCCACCTATTTTAATGGGTCCTTATATACTATGCAAAGATATCCATAGGTTAGGTTAGGTTAGAACTGTGACCAACTACGCGCGAGCCGAGCGAGCGAAGCGAGCGGTGCCGCGGCAGCGGCCGGCGAGCGCTACCTAGAAATTGGTCGCGAAATTTTTCTAAGTATTTTTTTCATACCTAGTGCCCCAAAGACGACACTCTGACCTGAATTTCATTCATTTATTTTATTTCAAGACAAAAATCAGTGAAACGACCTTTAATCATTCTAAACAGTTGTATGAGTGAAAATATTATGGTAATTATGTTTAGGAATAAAAGCGTTAGGATAAAAAACAGTAGGAGTTTAAATATATTTACAGTAATGATATTATGAATTCCAATTTTCGGAAATATGAGTGTTATGAACATCGTCGGTAGGACTACAAATAGTATGAATGAAAACTTTAGGATGAAAATTTTTAGGAAAAGTGATCATTCGGATTACAAATCGTTAGGAAGAACAATTTCGGATAAAGAACTTTAGGTGAGCCAATATGGACCCGTTTATAACACTTTGTTTTAGAACCAAAAAAATCGAAAACATGTGACATCTAGGTACCAACCCGCACTGGGCCCGCACGGTAGTTTATGCCATAGCCCATCCCTCTCCTAGAGACGTCTCATCTGAGTGGGAACATTATAGGCTGATGATGATGAGGACGAATAAGACATGCTACGTTGACCTCTAATAAATTGGGATAAGGACGACTCTAATAAATGGATTATGATAAAACATCATCTCAGACTACCTTCTTGGTGTTGTGGTCGCAGCTGCTGAATATGAGGAACTGGGTTAGTTGACCGGGTCGAGCAAATTGTTATCGGTTTAATCCATCAGGAATATCTCAGTAGCACTCACAGTCTGGATTTGTGCCCGGTTTATAGCAATAGGCTCGCCCAATATTACATGAGGCTTAAACATAATAGGTGTTTGAGTGTAGGTACTATTTTATATTCACCTCTGCCTAGCCCTTCTCGGGTTACGGGGATTATAGGTGTGATGTTATGTTATGTATTTGGCGCAGCCGTGAGATGCACACACTCTTTTTTTGTTCATTTTTTATTGTTTTTTGTGTGCACTTGTGGTATATTGTGCTAAATAAATATGTTTTCTTTCTTTCTTTTATCCTCTCTTATTTCTGCTCTATCATTTTACATACGAAACGATTCTAAGTTAGCGCTAGAACCGTCATTCAATTCACCTTTGAAACTTGGTACACCAAGACCAAGCTAATTCCATCGAAACTTTTAAACATACGAACATCAATGCGGCATAAAGTAGGTACATGTCAGGCGACTATTTCGAAGCGCACGCAAACACCGGTCAGGTGGGCGCGGGACACACGACACTCAGCCGGCGCCCTTTGTACCCAGATATCAAAGGCGCCGACTCAAACAAGTTAGCGTTCAAACTTAACTGACGTAACTTAACAACTTGGCAAAGCAATTTCAACCTTATTTTATAAAAGATAAACTCTAGAATTATTTAAATTGCATCTTGATAGAATGGCAAGGAAATGTCAACTTTAGCTGAAGAAGATATGGTTCTAAGTCGGTTGTGTCATGGTAGTGGTTTAAGGCGTTTTTGTAATAAAGTATGGTAGAGCCACTAGACACCTTGTTGAGTCTAGAATTCGGTGTAAGTTCGTGCTGGTTAAGTAATGGTGTGAACAATCATGGGGTTTGTACGTAATGAGTCGGATAACTTGTTTAAAGTTGAATGGTTATACACCACACACAATATACTAAGCTAAGTTTAATAATAAAGAAGTATGTTGTTTGTAGTAACTTGTATGGTTAAAGTAAAAAGGTGAAAAGGGGATAATGTTCAGGAAAAATGGAAAAGTAAGACCTTTTCCATTTTAGCAGATCGTATCATGAATTGCGTTAAAAGGTGTTATATGGTCATTTCATAATTTCAGACGCAGTTACTATTATGAAAGATCCATTTTACGCTTTTTAACGCAATTCATTTAATTATGAACTGCTGAGTTGGCCATTTTAGACGCCCAGTCACCCGGCTTAATTCCGCATATTGTGTCATGGTAATTTTCCCATGAAATTACTAATAGATCGTATTCATTTTCGTTTTCGTTATTTGAGTTTTTTTGCTGCAAACACTCGTATTACCCGTAACAATATTTAAAAAAAAAAATATGAAAAAATGCGCGCCAAATCCTAAGGACTGCTTTCATAGTTTGCAAAGTGGAATATTTTGTTAGGAGATAAACAAAGAATTCAAGAGTCTGGCACTTACTACAATGATCGCTAATCCGATTAGCAGAGACAGACTTGCACAATTATAATTCCCCTTGAGCTGAAAAACTTTAAACAAAAAAATAAAACAAACCAGCTAATAAAAACAAGACAAACAATTTGTCAAGTCAGTATTATTATTATTTTATCTCAAAAACAGTTTATTACTTTAATTAAATTGTTTACACATGGCTTCCGTTTCTTGTCTGACAATATTTATTTAACACATATAAAAAAGATTTCGTCACAATAAGACAAAGTTTTAATGTTTATAATATATCAGAGAGTTATTCAAATTTTGTCTATGTGTGTAGCTGTAAAGATAAAGATAATAGACAGTGTATAATTTATTACATAGATTTTGTAGTAGTAAATGCTCTCATTTTTTATCGCTAGAGGTTTAAAGCGTTGGATATTCGTACATTTCATACTATGCGCAAGGAAATAAAAAGATTTATAGAATAGGTAATATCGCATATAATCAAAAAGAAGTAGGCAATTTTTATTGTTTTATAGGCGTAGTTCGCTATCTAAGTAAGCAACGATATCCATAAATTATAAATATTATAAGGCCAATATAATTATGATAATTAGAAATTGTTATTGAATATTTAGAGTAGTGAGTAGACTGTTTCGACCACGCCGAGCGGCGCGGCGGCCCAGTGCAGGTTGATAGTATGTAATAATTCTTCTAATTTTTGGTTCTAGGAGGTTGTATTGCAGACAGTTTTCTTGTAACCAAAGCTAATTTAAAAAAAAGTAGAACATAATAATTCTAGATTTTCCCTGTTGTCTGACATTTATGTTAGCAAATCTTATCAAGTGAGTTCGAAAATCGTAGAGTAAAGGCTCTTATGATGTTAAAATAGAATAGCAATCTAAATTATTAGCCAAATAGTATTATCAGCATCAAAGGGTCGGTCTAGAATAAAGGGCATATCATTTGATACAATCTAAATGATATAAAAGGGAACGCAAATTATGACAACTTAGCTTTGAAAAAGATATGCAAATACAATTAGGGTAAAGATATCAATGGGATGAGCTTTTAAAGTTGAAATATATCAAATATGGCTATGTTCTAAACAGGCGGGGTATGGGGTTGGTGGGATCTAGGTACCTCCTAGTGGTCTACCCCGGGCAACGGAATCGCTGACTTTTGTTAGCGGTTACGGCTGAATGATCCCAACACTGGTGGAAGGGCCTGTAAAGGTCCGCCTGGCTAGTTACCACCCTCCCGCCGAAGTCTGGCGCCAAACAGTTCGCTGTGTTCCGTTGGCGCGCGGGAGAGCCAGTGCTACTGGGAAGGCTCGCTCCATCGTAGACCTCATCCTTGCTCAGGCAAGCCTCGAGGTCAAGAGCTGACCCATCTTAAATAAAAAATAAAAAAAGGCCTTTTTTTGTGCTATGCGGTTAAATGTGAATAATATGATGGTTAGTATAAACAATATCAAGAGAAGTAGAAGAAGAAGAAGACATGCTTTGCCAACCCCCAATGGAATTAGTATAAGGCAAGAGCATGATGATGATATTCAATCATCATCATCATCAGCCTATATTGTTCCCACTGCAGTGACTCAGGCCTCCTCTCTAGGAGAGGGATGGGCTATAATCCACCACGCGGGCCCAGTGCGGATTGGTAGATCATGTCACATTTCTTCGAATTTTTTGGTTCTAAGATATGCCGGTTTCCTCACGATGTTTTCCTTCACCGTTTTGAGAGCAATACAATCTATGATATTCAATACAACCTAACAAATATTTATTGTATGAAAAAAAAAACCGTTTTAAGCGCCTCTCCACTTTATACCTATAATGTTGCTCATAATTGGTCCATATCTCGCCCGTTTACTTACATAGTGACTTGTGAGATTTTCAAACAAAATTACAAAAACAAAATAAACAAGGACGTGTCGAGATGTTTATAAAAACAAAGATTACAACGTAATGGGAAATCCACGGGTCACGCTTAGATGTGATGACATGTCATGTCTAATTGTAAGACAGCCATGGGAGAAGGTGATTAGTTTCGACCACCTTAGAATGTATTGCTGGCGTTTGCATTATGAAGACCTACTGGCATAATTATATTTCTTTTTAAATTACCTGTAGTTTCGTACTATGTAGTTACGATGTTTTCTCACATTCCCTCTCATGTGTCTGAACACACAAGTGAACATAAAATATGTATATAAAATAATGTTCACTTGCTCATCTACGGTTTTATGGGCACCCTGATTAACTACCTTAGCTAGCTAGGTTTAGCAGAAGCGTTTGCAAAATACATTGTCGGATTCAATTGTCTGTGGTGTCCAACTGAAAGTTGATTTGTTAATTTTGCTGTCGCTGGAACCTTTCAAAGTCGTAACCGTATGTTTATAATAACCCTCAAAAATTCAGTTCAAGATTGGGTAAAAGTGAAAAATGTTTGTAATTATTTTTTAAACTTATATATTAAACTAAAATGATGTTAACTGTAACTAAACATTATAGGTACGAGACAACATTAACTTGCCATTTGTCAATATAAACTTTTTAACAAAAAATAAAACCGACTTCAAAAAAACACAAAAAAGTGAAAAATAAACTTTAGAAGATAAATCAGTTTCTGAAGTCGGTGACTTGTTTGTTTGATTTAATTTTTTTTGCCACCGACTTCACAAACTGATTTTTCTTCTAAAGTTTACTTTTCACTTTTTTTGTTTTTTTTTCTATTGAAGTCGATTTTATATGTAATTTTTTTTTATTTTTCACTTTTTGGTGGTTCATAATATTATGTAAGTTCACATGTGCATGGGTCATAATGTGGACAATGTAGTTTTTTTTTTAGTTTTGTTGATTTTTCAAAAACCGCTTGTCCGATTTCGATAAAAAAATTATGGGACCATTTGGGAAGTATATCCTTTTCAACAAAAGAATAGAATGAATAGAAGAAGAAAAATTTTTCAATTCGGTTAGCAAGTGACGTAGTTATGCCCGAACAAACATAAAAAAAAACATCCGAATTGAGAACCTCCATCTTTTTTAGAAGTCGGTTATAAAATAATAACACTTCGAAATGTGGCATCGACTCTTCTTGCCTCGCCCACTCAGGAGAACAAGGAGGAAGGAAAGAGCCTTCACAAAATGACATTTTATCAACCATTTAGATTATATAAAAGTCAAGAACGTAAGTCTGTTATGAGACGATGAGATGAGCGACCGATACGCTTATAAAAATAGCTTAGTTAAAAGTCGTAGCATTGAAAAAACTTTGAAAGCAATTACGAGTATTGCCTTTTGTCCACGCCCAGCTGATATAATTTCTTCATAATAATATATTGAATTCTTATAGATATTATTGGAGACGTTGTTTTCCGCAAACCGGAAGGCGTTGCGTTGGACAGCCTCCCACTAGTTGGACAGATGACCTGGTGAACTTTGCCGGGACCCGCAGGATGCGAGACGCACATGAGACCGGTCGATGTGGCGACACCTGAGGAGGCCTATGCCCAGCAGTGGACGTCTTTCGGCTGAAATTATGATGATGATTGGAGACGTTAGTTTATTCTATACAATGATGCAGATTTTTCATACTTCATAGTCATTATTAGTCACGTTCCAGGAAAAACCGAATGACTTCCACATTGATGTTTAGGTACAACAATTTTGGGGAATCTCAGAATGTCTGAAAAATCCAGTTCACAGCCTTAAACGTAGAAACTAGTGTCATTAACAACGTAAGTAATTTCAAGATTGGAACGTTTATCAGCTTGTCAATATAATGTTTAAGTACCGCACGTAGCTTTTCCTGATATTTTCTTATTTTTGATGAATCATGATTATGCTGTGTTTTTACTAAGTACGTTGTCAATACTGGAATAAATTATAAAATTGACGATTTTATGACAGTATGTTGTTTAATCAAATCATCCTATATCTTCACTAGGTATATAATAATAATATGAATGCGAAAGTTTGGACGGATGTATGAATGAAAATTTTTTCTCACACTTCCACAATCAAATTTCCACGCGAACCAAGTCGCGGGCAACAGCTAGTAATAATATTATAAATGCATAAGTAACTTGATCTAGTACCTTCCCTTTTAAGCCTAAACTCTGAACCAATCGTAAGGAATATGAAAGATGGGGTATACTAAGCCCTGCGAAAGGAAAAAGGCTTTTTTTTATTTTTTATTTCTACATTGCAGGCAAAGCCATGGGCAACAGCTAGTCCTAATACATTATGAAATAGACTGGTGTAAGACATGCTAACACATATTATTATATTAAATTGTGAAACAAATCGTGAGGAGAATGAGATGTCAAACTAATCAAGTTTTAACACTTCAAAGGTCGTGATCTTGCAATAGATCATCAAAGTTGACATTTTGGCAATATCATTTATCATTAGCTTCGGTTGGTTAGCTGACGTCGCAGCAAAAAAATATCACTTTTTGAACTAGCACCTTAACCATAGCTGTATTCGCTTATAAAGGTCATTTGCGCCAAAACCTAGCATTGGAACTGGAAGCACCTTACTACATAAAATAAAATCACGCCGTGAATCCTCGAAGGATTAGGCAGAGGTGTATCAGTGGATGCAAACGGCAGGTTGCCGTTCGTCATGGCGTTTTATGGGGAGGCCCTTGTCGAGCTGTGGACGTCTTATGGCTGATGATGATGTGTACTTAATAATACACCCACATTTCACATGTTATTATGTTTTAAGTTTCATGTAATAGGGAGCGAGCCTATTGCTACCAACCGGCCAGAAAACCAGACTTCGTAACTGCTACACTACACTTTGTCTGACCCGGGAATCAGACCCAAAACGTCATACTCAGCAGTCGCGCTTACGACCACGCGACCAACGAGACAGTCACGAACAATAACACACTCTCATAAAAAACCGTCCTCAAAACTACACAAATAAACCATTAAAAAACATTCATAAAATTAAATTCGTCACATAATACCGTCAATAAACTTCTTAATTTGCACAGGGACAATAAAAACTACGACAATAATTATCATCGGACTACTAATTACTGTAATCGTCTTAGTACGGGCGTTTCAGTTTATGTAAACACGTCAAATTCCTAATTGGCCGGATTATAAGACCTTGTTCATGTGATAAAGAACAGATTATACATTAAGATGGGGATTTCGTAATCATAACTGAGTGGTGAAGAGAAACGTCATTGATTCATGTGACTGTCCTGGTTTTTTGGCTGAATATTTAAGCCTTGAGCAGCGGTGGCCCAGTGGTGGCGACCCCGACTTACGAACAGCAAGTCGTGGGTTCGAACCCGGTTAGGAGCATTATTTTGTGTAATTTATTTCATCACCACTGCTCTCAAAACGATGAAGGAAACCGGCATGTCTTAGAACCAAAAATATCTATGACATGTTACATCTACCAACTCGCACTGGGCACGCGTAGAGGATTATAGCCCATCCCTCTCCTAGAGATGAGGCCTGAGTCCCTGCAGTGGGAACATTATAATCTGATGATGATTTAAGCCTTACTGGTGATCTTACGCTCGATCTTTTTAAGTTTGTCTTTTGTAGATCTTTGACGTTACAGATAGTCAGTGGTCTGGGCAGATGGGTTTGATGATGATGATGATGTATCAAATCAAATCATTTATTTGCAATGAATGTAGGTTAAATTCCGCAATAATCTAAATTTATTTTAGTGACGGCATAGTATAAAAAGGGGGTTTTATACTATGGTGACGGAACGCCGCGTGTCGCGTCGTGTGTGATTGGTTTAACGGAATAACAACAATCAATCATTTAGATTTAGACACACGATTGCTCAAGAATGTTGTTAAATTGTTACGTGTTCAGTTACTGATGAACATCTTACATGCCGCCGAAATATTATCAAGATTTCCTACTATTGAATGCTCCTTGATTCATCTCAATCTCAAATCAATCTTAGATGATACCTATGATATTGTGATCTATTTAACTGTAAAGTAAGTATAGATTATCTATGGCATTGCAATCTAGACTTGGTTGTCTATGTACAGTCACCTGCAATAATGCATGGACAATTTAGAAACAAAATCGTGTGAAGCGGAAAATGACTCACCTAACGTAAACGAGTTATCGACTATAAACATTCACAGGAAAATAGACACTAAAGTATCCATGCAATTTTGCAGGTGACTGTACTCCGCCATCACTACTAAACTTGTACAGACAGCTACACATCAAGCTATACATTTCCAGTTTACGCTGATCTCGCACTGTATGGAAATCTTATACAATGCGAGACCAGCTTATACTGAAAATGTATAGCTTGATGTGTAGCCGTCTGTACCTACTCATGAAGTCAAATAAACGCTGCTTACTTATTTCAAATATTAATGTTTTAATCATTAACCCAAACATTACTTAACATAATACTGATGCAAAGATTTATTCGAAAAGTTTAAAAATGTCTTGGTAACACACACACAGCCAAAGCATTCTGCTAACACGTTATGCTAAATTGTTTCTCACAAAGGCCATATTTTACAGTCTGTCCTTGAAAGTAAATATTATTATACTAAAAAGGATAGAATAGGTACCCGAAAAAATCCCATACCTAAGTATTTATAAACGCGAGTGGTTACATACTTCCCAAAAAGCTCATAACATTCTTCGAATAGTTCATGCGAAGTGCAAAACGACCCTTTGTTCGTCTATCAGTAAGCCCCATGTATGTAACTTAAAACTAAGCACTGATAAGACAGGTAAGTCGGCATTTCAAAGGTAACAGTGGCAAGACAGACGCCTTAATACTATTATGCTTATTGTAAACAAATAGAGACGTTTATTGTGCGTAGGCGCAGTCGAACGTTTTTGTTCTTTTGTTTTGGCGGTGCCTTTGATCAGTTGGAATTGGGTCAATTTTGCTCAATGAGCTTCTTTTAAGTACGTTATTTTGAAAAGCACTGCAAGTACGTTATTTTGCAAAGCAATATGTGTAAACCTACACAATTATTACCTTCTTGGTTGCATTGCAAGCAGTTGAAATAATAAAACCCGCTTGGGTCGATCCTCAGGTTAAGCCACGCTTGCCTAGTAACCGTGAATAGGTGATCCTGATCACCTATTAAATAATGAGTTTCCTCCGTGTCTCGGAAAGCACGTGAACCCGTTGTTCCCGCTTAAAATTTGCAGATTTTTGTCGTTAAAGGTTATCAACCAGTCCTGAGATGTAGAGGTCAGATAGGCAGTCGCTTCATGCAAAATACTGGTAGGTAAATAGCAGCATGTGGATAGACTGTAAGTCGAACCTAACATAATTGAGAAAGGCTGAGCAGATGATGATGAATTACAGATGTTGACTTTGGAAGTACCAACTCGGTATTTTCTCAAGTTCTTGATTGTATTCATGAAAGTGCGATGACATCATTTTATTTGTTTTCTTTGTAACATTTATTTAATTTCGCCTAACTTAACATTGAACATTGTTACGAGTACAACTTAAAGTCTTAAACCATTGACTTATTAATACTTAGTTTTTATATAATACAATGCCTTAAACGTACATTTTTAAATAAATAAAATAACGCATAATTTTACAAATACAATTTATTTCCTCATCCTCATCAGCCTATAATGTTCCCACTGCAGGGACTCAGGCCTCCTCTCTAGGAGAGGGATGGGCTATAATCCACCACGCGGGCCCAGTGCGGATTGGCAGATGTCACATGTCTTCGAATTATTTGAATTATTTTCATTATTATTATTTTTTTTTGCTCTCAAAACCATTTTTTTATTGGGTATTAATTACGATGTATGCAATGGCAATAAAAATGCATTATATAAAATTATAATAACTGGGTTACGAAGTAAAACTGTCAATTATAATTATTACTTGAATTACCCGGAACCAATTAATTGCATTCAGTTAACAATATCTGCGTTATTAAGCCGTAAAATCAATTAGTTAAACAACACTGTATAATAATGTAATATGTCAGTTGATATAGCTTAGAGTTTAGACATTGAAAATAAACGTTAATCCATTATAGATTGATGATAAAACTATTACGTGTAAGTAATACATAGAGAGCAGCGTTGGGCAAGTGGTGGCGGCCACGACTTCCGAGCAGTAAGTCGTGGGTTCGAACCTAGGCAATTACGTTGTGTAGGTAATTTATTTCATCACCACTGCTCTCAAAATATTCGAAGACACGTAGTTAGTTAGATTCGCTTCACCGCGTCAATAAATGGCTCC
This sequence comes from Diarsia dahlii, assembly GCA_949775195.1. Lineage (NCBI taxonomy): Eukaryota > Metazoa > Arthropoda > Insecta > Lepidoptera > Noctuidae > Diarsia > Diarsia dahlii. The sequence goes on along the minus strand of OX459211.1, from coordinate 8,092,239 downwards.
GTTTTGATGACAAAGATATTTGAATAGCTTTCACTCACATTTACAGAAAATTTATCGTTCGCGGGATGAATGGGCGTCATTTTTGTCAGCGAAGGTGTAAGCACTCTTACACCATTAGAAACGAATATAGCCAGAGGGCACATACATCGATACTAATGTTTGTTCATATCTATCACCCTGGTTTAAAAGGCAATAATAATAATAAAATAATATGGAATGTTTTTTTCATGTTCGCAGAAATGGTAAGTTTTTCATGGCATGGACTTTTTAACTTGAAAATGTACTGATTTTTTAATTCTTGAGCCCTTTAACTTTGGCCCCGGTAAAGACTGCGTAAATCAGCTGGACCCAAGAAGCGTAGCTCTGCGAGGTCGATTAAGGAATGGGGAAGACAGGGTCGGATGTCCAGCTGTGGACGTCTTCAGATTGATAATAGTATGGTGATGCTAAACTTTTATCTAACTCGTACCAGGCAAACTCATTGCCTCGTTGAGTGCAACGGGGGCCCAGTGGTGGCAGCCTCGAGTGGCCTCGACTTACTTGTAGTTGAGTCACGGGTTTGATACCAGGCAGGCGAATCAATTTGTGTAAGTTATTGCATCACCACTGCTCCACTGCTCTCAAAAACGGTGAAGGAAAACATCGTGAGGAAACTGGCATGTCCTAGAACCAAAAATTGGAAGACATGTGACATCAACCAACCCGCATTGGGCCGCGTACGCGTGGTGGATTACATCCCATTCCTTCTCATAGAGTGGAGACAGGGTCCTAGCACTGGAAACATTATAGGCTAATGATGATGATGAAACTCATTGCAAAAACTACGTGTAATTTTTTTTAAACGAGAGCATTGATAAAGTTTCTTACAACAACAAGACATACTTTTTAATGTTTTTAAGTGATATTCTTCGTACAGCTGTTAAACTTATCTACCTGACTATATCGCTATCTGTCCATTTAAACATACAACACGATTGTAATCTTGTTCTTAATTGCCATTTCCTTCCCTGAAATACTTAGTGAAAAATTGTAGATAATTATCTTGATTATAGGCCTTTTATACCAAAGTGAAATAGATAATTATACAAAATATTAATATCGATAAATGTGCCCTCTGTCTTTAAAACTGGCGACACTTAGTAAAGGCCAATGTCCAACAGTCATGATTGTCCTTCGAGTGAAAACACCTGGATGAGAGACGTACAAAACCGGGAAGTATGGAGCAGAAAGTGGAGGCCTATACCAAACAGTGGGTCATTCGGGGCTAAAATGATGATGATGCTGACGACTGACCTATATATTAAATCCATTTTCATCAATACCATGTATATAAATTAAATCCATTTTCATCAATACTATCCATTTCATCAGAACGTCAGATTATTGACAAATTCTTGGAATTGTCTTTTCAATGCTAAACCAAAGTTATCGCAACTGTTTATTATCTTTGAAATATTTCCGTAAGTATTTCTATTATAACATACTCCTATGAATTGATGGCTACAGATTTGTCAAGCCTTTATCTCTACTTATTTCAGTCATCAACCATTATCTACTTCAATATTTCTTTTCTGTAGCGTCATTTCTATTGATCCTCTATAGTTTGATTAGCTCTTATCAAATTATAATACTAACGCAACACTAGATCGGGGCTCTTTAGATCGATATAACATCGAATGACTATAGAGATATGAATCTAATCGATATTAAAATACCTATGTTTGATCACCGGTATATGGAAGGAAATTATACAGATAACTACTGTTCCGATTTCAGATTATAAATATTATTATGTATGTAGGTACCTGTGTTTGAATGCAGTAAAATCCAGTTGAGTAATATTCACATGTATTTTTAACTAATTTCGATATTTTTTCCTTATTTTTGTGTTGTAGATAAAGTGATTAAGATTTTCTTTTAATTCTTGTGAGTAGATGTCTTCTACTGTAAACAATAACAAATAAAATACAAAAGTCAAAAGAAAATGAGACACAATAATTATTAAATGTTGATTTATATTCCCTACGAATTACAAAAGAAGAAAAGAGTTATGGTTATTAATGTTGATGAATGGAATATGAAAGGAAGGCCATATAAAATATGGATGGATTGTGTGAGGATTGATTTAAGAGGGAGAGGGAGAGAAAGGAAGAAGAAAAAGTTAAAATCAAAAATTAAAATCAAAAACATTTATTGCAAGTAGGCCAGTTACAGGCACTTTTGAATAGTCGAATTAAACTAACTGCGGCACTCAAAGACATCCAACGATTACTCAAGCCGCCACCCAGCAAAGGCCTGATATACTTTTGTATGACAAAACTGCCAAAAACCTTTACCAAGCGACGGCCCAAGCAACCATTGAAGCTCTCCGAGTGCGGCAGCAATCTATTAAACTAATGAAGCTATAAATAAACTAAGCCACGGTCCCAGTCACAAGGCATAATAACTCGTGAGTGTACTGAGTTGTCTATTCCAAAACGTTGGTCTCATGAGAAGAATGGCAAGAAACGTCATGGACCCTCTTTTAAAATATTTGCGCCTACCCCAAACAGAATGGGTCAAGAGCAGGAAGATGATGATTCACCATGAATTACATGAAATCTCATCAGTCTCTTATTATATACGCATGTTTTGATCCAGTTTTCTTCCCTTTTTACGCGAATATTTAAGTAGTTAGATTCGCCCCTTCCCCCAGTCAAAAAATGGCTCCGTTATGTTGACAATGACATTTGAATAGCTTTCGCTCACTTATACAGAAAATTTATCGTTCGCAGGATGAATGAGGGACGTCATTTAATTTGTCGGTAAAGGTGTAAGCACTTACACCTTGCTTACACCATTACGTACAAATCGCCATATCGACCAGTCTTGTGTCCTCTGCATTCTGCGGCTTCCTTCAACAGTATGAGGCCACCTAGTTGGAGCATGTTCCTACTAGGTGTCTCTTCCAATAAACGGTCACCTCTTGTGTGTTTTCGCCTCCATCAGCCATTCGATCTGTGAACTAGGTTAGGTATGAAATAGGTTACAGGAGACAGGAAAACAGACTTTAATGTGGAATCTTACTTGAATCCTTGTTACACGGGAATTAGTTGTTATAATTTAAATTGCATCGTCGCACCAAAACGGCCTCGTTACAAACTTACAATTTTAAATACCGATTGATACTTCGATAAATATGTACAAAAACGGTCTGATTTCTCGAACACATAAAGAAGTGACTAAAAGCCGCTAACCCCAGCTTAGTCCATTATCTATCGGCAAACTTCAAAGGTTTGGCAATAATCTATATTATTATACATTCGGCCGGCTACTGTGGCACGTCGGTTCTTCAGAAGTGTCATTATCATAGGCGGCGCGCTTTGATCTGCTATCAGCGTCACACACATATTTGCCACTACGCAGATATTGTTTTGTGAAGGAGGTACGGTCAGCAACAGAAGTAGCTTAACATTTCGGAATTTTAATTAATTGATGTCCAGCTATTATTTTTAATGTTTCAGAAGGTTATTCTTCAAAATATTCCTAAACGGGTAATATCAAACAAGTTTTTATTAAGAAAACAGTTTTAAAACTTTGAGTAGTGTTAATCTACTTCTAAAGCTGACTGTACTATGATAGTGTAGGTAATTTCCAGAAGGATATGAATGGCGAAGGGAAAGTGGGTGATAAGATTATTTTGGTTCGCATTGAGGGGCTAATATTGTTTGCCCTGAATGGAAATGGTAATTTCGCTTCCACATTAGCCTGTGCGATGTAAATAATTATAATCGACCATCTTTTTGAGTTCGAACTTAGGATCTAAACATTCAGAGAAATAGGTGGAAACTTCATTATCGATCAACATTACGAAATCGAAGGGGTACCTATCAGATAAGCAGTCTTACCAAGAGGTATAAGTTTTTAAACTGACATGGTCACTGACACTACTATTAATATCATAAACGAGGGAACTCGAAACAACAATCAAACATGGTAAATATCCCGTTTATGATATTACCAAGAGGTGTCAGGTACCCAGTTTTTTTAAAATTATAAATGGGCTTGCTCTTGACTTCAATCTTGCCCTAAGGGCAGAGATGAGGTCGACGATGGAACGAGCTTACCCAGAAGAGAGTTAGTTCTAGGTTGGGGAGGTTAGATAGGCTGTCGCTCCATGTAAAATACTGGTATTCAACTGCATCAGTTTCGACTGAAAACCGACCCCAACATAGTTGGGAAAAGACAAAGCAGATGAATAATGTCGATGACTACGAAATCCAAGGTTGATTTAACCTTAACTTACCATAGTTAACGAATCGATATCATGAGTACCTACGTATTTGAAGTGACATACGTTTACGCCCTGTAGTATCAACTGTTTCATTTCGTCCTTGAATGTAAGAAATTCCCCAGGAAGATCCTCATCTCTCATTCTTTTAATACACGTGGAGATGAAATTAGGGGGCGTCCAGCAGTCAAACCGATGATGACAGGAATAAAAGCGATTATGAATTATATGATAAATATCGTAACCAACTCAGAATAATCAATTATTTGATGACTAACATCGGTGCAAGTTTTAACATAGAGATTCACTTTCATGAAAACGTGTCCCTGGCCCTGGTTGGTCAAAGCCTTGTGCATCGGCCATCTCCGCTTCATGAGACGCAAAACCCGGTCCCCGACATCGTAGACTTTCATCCGGTGCGCGGTGGTAGATTTCGGACCATGAAGTAAATAATTATTGGAAATTCAACTTTGGAAATCTCAAATTGGTCTGGTAGAATGCTTTGTAGCATTCTACTAGACCCCGATTGAGTTTAGATTTGGCCTTGATCCAATTACAATCAGTGACGTAATAATTAGCGCGTTACCTCACACTTAATCAATGATTCACAGTATCATTATTTATGAAAAAAAAATTCTAACTACAGATATTGTTCGAATTAAAACTGATGATTGTTTTGATTTTGTTCATTTTTGTATCGATCTATTTTCTTCGTATAATATAGTAGTTGAAATGTAGTGTTAAAATAGCAGCCGTGTGACATGTCTATTATGACAGTTTTATCGAAACGTCTATCAACGATATCGGGAGGTGGTCCAAGTTATGAAGGGAGCCAGAGAGCGTTGAGGGTTTAAACGCTATGGAATCAGTGGTTTTTCTTTCAAAATGTTGGTGAAAATGATGGAATGAAGGGAGGATGCAACTAGCTGACCCTTGTGAATAATTGACTTAACTGGTAAATTTGGAATATTTAACTGATTAAAAGTTTTGAGAAACTAGAAAGGGGATACTGTAAATTAGAGAGTTAGACTATTGATGTATTTTAATGAAAAATTTGCAATAAAACATAAGAGTAAGCAATGAGTATAATATTACAAAGTAGCTCCAGTTTAAGAAAAGTTGAATGGGAATCTTTGGGTAAATAATAGCGTGTCAAGAGAGAATGAGAAAAAACCTGTCCCACCGACCCCAAGTAACAAGGGCAGGAAGAAGATGATTTGATGTCGCTTCAGCCTGTAACTTGCACCCCACCGGCTCATAGCAGCGGCTAATGTGTCAGCGCTGTAACATAATGGAACCTCGGCTGTAATCAGCGTATTAAAGTCTGCTTGTTTGCTAGTGCTTTTCAGTACGCTATCAGTTGCTGTAAAGGTGTTTACAGGTTTGTTTCATAATTTAGTATTAAATCATGCAAAATGAATTAAAGATTGCCTCGTTAGTCTTGTAGTTGCAAGCACGACAGCTGAGTATGAGGTCCTGGATATGAGTCCCGGGTCGGGCGTGTTTTGGTGTTGATCAGGAATTTGTCAGAAGAAGCCATGGAGTCTAGATTTGTGTCCGGTTGATGGCAATAGTCTATTACATGGGACTTAAACACAGGCGTGATGTTATGTTATTTTAAGGAGAGGAAGATTATTTTGTCTGTTACAAAATGAGTCGCCTTTTACTTATTTTATTTGGTTGTGTGGTCGTGCTCCAAAGAAACCCTTGTCAACTTTTACTAAAACTTTGTTTTGAATCTGAGTTTATGTACCTAACTGCTTCGTTTGCTTATTGCTTAGACCAGCTGAATAGTACTTTGATCGGCACCACACGAATCCCTCAATAGAACTCTTATACCTTTTTATCATAAATCAGGAAATGTGTAACCTTCCTAACACTTTTGAAGTTAACCGCTCACTACCGAAGTGGGCACTCGGTACCTAATGTGTCAATTATAATTGGCGTTATCATGGCTAATGCATTTCATGATGTTTTAACGATGGATTAGCTTGTTTCAGAGATTACGCCGTGACTCAGCTGTAATGAAACGGCGAGCTTTTTAGCTGTGATAGAAAAATTGCTGTAACTTTCATTTGAATTTTTAATTGAGACACTCAATGGATACTCAGATCTCTGACCAGTCCTGGTGTTTTCACTTACCTCAGTGATTGAAGTGGTGTCATTTGTAAGCTTGAAGGACATTGTTTGAACTCCTCTACATATGGCTAATTGACATCGTTGGGTTCTTCTTCTTCTTATCGTGTGGGCAGTAAGGTCTAAATGACCCCACACACCCTAGTGTCAGAGTATCTAAACCGCCGCAAGGGCCTCTGACGTGGTTTGACGACCGCCATTTTGGCGGCCGGGACCACCGGCTTATGGGTAAACAGGAACGGATGATCCGAATTCTTCTTTGGAAACTTTGGAAATCAAAGACTTACCGGTTCCTGGTTACTGATGATTTTGCGAATTATTATGTTTTGAAATTCTTTATCCTTCGCCTTTTTCATTAGTCTGCCTGCCCATCCCAGCCACCTTATAAGTTTGTCGATTCACCTAGCTAAAAGATGTCTCACATTGTTCTTGCCAATACACGGTCTTTACTCCAGGACTCGATTTCTTCTTCTCATTTTAATTGAGCTTGTGTAATTGCTCAGATTGGGAAAGGCTCAGTGGAAATCTCTGGTCCAGCAGAAGAAATCTCTGGTCTACAAGAAGGCAAATTGATTAATTCCCTGAAAAGAAGTAATTTTTCACTATAATTATGTATTTATTGTTGCAATTATTAATGTATGACGAGTGGATATAAATACAAAGGTAAGTGCATCGGTAATACTCAAAGAAACATAATTAGATCCTATAAATATATTCTCAACACTCCATGGCTTATTCGTGAATCATGAAAGGATCACTTCAAAGGACCACTTGTATACAACACTAGGCATTGTTTTCAGGAGCTAGGTACTTACTATAACTTCGTGTCAGATTTCAAAACTCACGAACGCGCCTTCCGCTTAGTCGTGAGCGGTTGTGATTTGTCGGCTAAACCTTTCAAAGTAAAACAGTTAGTTGGTTATGTCAGAAGTTTTGTTAAGTACTTTACTTTAACGTAAACAATGTAAATACTAAGTCATGGGTTTAAATTCAAACCCAAGAGGACTCTTCACTTTGTGTAATGTCACAGCTGGACTGGCAGCTGTCATAATGGTGAAGGAAAATATCGTGAGGAAATCGACGTATCGTAGAAATTATGTGGCAGCCACTCACAGATCATTATTGTGTGTGACCTGGGGGTCTAAAACGGCCACTTTAGCAGTTCATAATAGGAATTGCGTCAAAAAGCGTAAATGACCTTTCATAATAGTAACAGCGTCTGGGACCATTAAGGAAAATAGATCATAGGTAAGTAATAATAGGAAAACAATATGAATTGCGTTAAATTCGTAAAATGGTCACAGACGCAGTTACTATTTTGAAAGGTCAATTCATATTCTGATCTGCTAAAGTGGCCATTTTAGACCCCCTGGGCAGCCACCAATAAGTACTAGACCGGCGCGGAGGCCTTTACCCAGGAGTGGGATAGTTCAAGGTAACAAAAAAGGCCTAAAATCCTACCTAAAAGCTATATGCTTTAAATCGCAGTAAATACGGGACTTGACTCAGCTTAAAACAAAAATGTATTCAAGTTATTGACGAAAGATTTTTCCTCATTCATTTTTGAATGTCCAACAACACTATCATGTCGTACAGTTTACCTACATCTCGGGGTTTGGAAATTTCATTCATAAAGACAAGTCAAAAGTAAATATTTGGTTACGATGTTGAGTAAAAACATGCACTTCACTTTCGAAAACCAACTTTATCTAAACAAAATTAAGGTTGATATTATGTTGGGTTTAGTGTATCGTAAATACGTCCAAAACACACAAAATGTAGCACGGCCTGACGCCACTTAAGACCACCCAAGAAGAAGTTTTTGCACGCATCGGATTAGCTTACAGTTTATTTTGAAGCGAGGATCTGTGAAAATAATCACACTTTTTACAACTACCAGAGGTCTGTCTGTCAATAGTATGGTTCTGCCATTTCCACTGCATTTTAGGGACAGAATATTGGCCATAGTCTTCAGCTAAATCAGGCTTCCGTTGAATTTGGCGCCATCAATGCGAAAACTAATATGTACATACTTTCCGAATTTCTTTATGCACTAAAGAAATTCACAGTAAATCTTATGAAACAAAATTTTACAACTTTCGCTATTTGTTCTCTTCTAAGCTTGTATACTATGTTCTTGTACGTTACAAATGGCTTAATAAGTAAGACAGATAGCATATTTTTATAACAAACAGACATCTCCTCAGAGCTCATGGTTAAATAATAACAGCCGCACGGATCGATTGAAGGTTAAGCCATTCTTGCTAAGGGGATGGGTGATCATTATAACATTCCGAGTTTCCTTGTTTCTGGGCAAGCAGTTAAACCGGTGGTCCCAGCTGCTGTCATTTATAGGTCTTTGACAGTCGTTACAGGCCCGAAAATCTGATAAGCAGTCCGTTCCCTACCAAGGGATACCGTAATACTCAGTACTTACTACTAACTGGGTTGTGGAGGTCAGTTAAGCAGTCGCTCTAAGTAATATACTGGTAGCTAGATCAGGTACGACTAGAAGTCGACCCCAATGAAGGAAAAAGGCAAGGCAGATGATGACAGAGACTGATCCTCACTAACTACTGTTACGCTCCAAAAAATATTAATTAAAATCATCGACCTTCAAAACTCCTGCTTTCAAATGCTATTCATTTCTCAAGTACCCTAAAGCAAAACTAACATTCACGTCAACACAAAGGCACTTCCACACCACTAGATTAAGAAGTGTAACGACACTCCATATGAATGCTTTTGCCACTTCAAAAACGCAATTTCTGCTAAGCATTAACGCTCATAATGTGACGCAATTTCACGCCATTTTGACTTCTATTGTTGTAAAACGCTACTCGGTTACATAGACCACACAACGTATGATTTTTTTTTTCTATCACCTATTACACTCAGCTACTCTAGTCACTACAATATTCAGCCTTATTTTGTGAGCACTATGATTCAATTTTCCAAAAAAAAAAATTGTGGGCTTTTATGCCATGCATTGCACATTTGACGGTTTCGATTTCATTGACAATTCAAATGTCAATTGGAACGTATTTTGTATGAATGTGTGGTTATTTGAAGTGTCATCAAATTGTTCGACGTATCGCAAATTGATCTGACGATGGATGCTATTGAATAATATAATTTTTTTGACATTTTTGAATAGCGATTCGTACTTAGGGCAGTTGAATGTGGTATACGATAAGTAGGCCTGGTAAATACTTATTTATAGCTTTTTGTTGATGTTCAATTTTGCTATCTTTTAATGAAATATACAATTTGCAATCTGTGTGGATGCTTATTTGTTGTAGTACATATTATAAACTTAGCAGTGTGTTTAATGTGTTTAATTAAAATTACCTTTAATAAAGCTTTTTACAGCAGCAATGTTTAAAGACCTTATAAAGGGCAATATTAATAAGAACATTAAAACATAGAACACATGCTAGGCAAAAAATAATATATTTAAATTATGATCGATTTCATTATTTTTATTCACACAGAATTGATGAAAATTCGGTTAGTTGTATCTTTGCTGGTTCCCTTCCATTAAATTAAGGTCAAACATAAACTTGTGTAATTAGGTATTAGTCCCGACAAAATTATAATGAATATAAAAATAAATCCGATACATCAAGCTAAAATCACGATGCCCATCCCATGGCAATTTTGAGTTCCATTCAAACGACAATACATTGAAAGTGACAATTGCTTTCGGTACGTGTCAAATAAATGTCCTGCAGTCACCAATTACCAAGACCTTTTGCTGTTTTATCTCAACTTGCCACTGGAATTTCAACCTAATGCTAGTAAGTTAAGGATGTGGGTTTTGTTTTTAAGGGGGAAGTGTGATTTTGGTAGGATCAAAGTTACAATGTTTGTGTATTGAGGACCCCTGTTTGAACAACAAATTAGTTCCATTATACGCTTATGAGCAGGGAAGTAATGATCTTCAGGGGGTGACGGAAAAAATATGTACAAGGTCCTTTTAGTAGACCGTATCTTTCATGTTAGTGGATGCTTTGAAAAGGACATAATTATTACACGCTGAGAAATAGGGTTTTCCTTTTGGCAATTTTACCCCAAAGATTTGTATCTCTTTGCCCAGTTTTGTAAAAATTGGAAAAGATAAGATCATGTTTACATAGGATTAGGGACCACCAAGCTAAAAGTGCACAAGTAATAAAATCCGAAATCCTAGTCATTAAGAAATTTTGCATAACACGAACAAAAACTGGCGCATGTAGCCAGAAAAAATACAAAGAAGCGTGCAAGCCGGCTTCTTTTAACTATAACAAAAGTTAAGTAAGAATGTAGAACAATGGTGGCTCATAAAGTTCATTTTTTCCCTACAATAAAGCAATTCGTCCTACTGTTGGATAGCATTGTAAACTTCCGAATTGTAAAGCAATGTTACTAACAACCATTAGCGGCAATGCACCAAAGGCAAAATTTTAGAAATTATTTAACTTTGCAATAACTTTTTGCAAAAAAGGCTAAAAATTGCATAAAAACGTTTTATTACAAAGACGCGAACCTCGGTAGTGTTTCGCTAGGTGAAATTTTTATTGCGCAAAATGTAAGCGGAGAGAAATTGTGATAAAAACAACACCAAAATTGGTAATAAAGAAACCGTTATAGTTTTCAAAGCTACGCATTTCTTTAACGGGAGAAATGTGTTACAGATTTTTTTGTTTTAGAAAGTAGTTAAAAAACTAAACGGTAACTACTTAATGAGAGTACGCGAAACTCTCTTTAGGTAGCAGTAAATATTCAGGCAAACGGCAAATGTTGTTAGTGGTGGAGCTTATTTGGACTATTATATTAGCTTTCCCATCAGTTGGTGTAACACCTACTTGAAATATAATAATAATTATACAATTAAATTAATAAATAATCACAGATTTTAAATAAGTGTTTCTAACATTGCATTTTAATAGACACAAGAATAAGGAAACATAATATGTAAGTTCATTAAACTCTTGCGTGCATTTCGTTGTCTTGAAAGTATTGTAATTTTGCTCACACTTACATACACTGTAGTAGTGTTACAATATATAATTTAACCAATAATCCAATGTACTATGTTTAAAGGATTGTCATTCCGAAATTGACAATTCCCATGCCTCGATTCTACGAAGCAAATTGTGATAGATGAAACACTTCAATAAATAAATGATTACTAACTTCGATGAAGGAAAACACCGTGAGGAAACTGGCATGCCCAAGACATAAACGATTACAAAACAGTAGTCATTTCAAAGTTGACAAGATGTAAAAGCTAATGCTCTACATGTAATACAAAATAATATCAAAGATATGTAGTTACAACGCAAAATCATCGCAAAAATTTCCGCACCAAAATAGTGCAATAAAAAAAAATTTCGCCAGTCCAATTGTTGTAACAGTTACCTAAAATAATTTTGTTAACAATATCTTTCACTTCCTCAGTTTGGATCCTTTCAGTACAGTTAGTTATAACATGACGGACTACGGTAAAGGTCGTAGTTTTATTACCTAACTGTTTGAATACTTTTATAACCAGGCTACTTTCTTTCCGTTAGTCCAATTATGATTCTTTGAAGACGCCGCCTATGTTACCGTTTATGTGTTTACTGAACTAACTTTGAGTGGGTGCTGAGAAATGTTTCGGTGTGTTCATTCTGTTTGGAATATACAGGGATGTAATTATAAGGAACATTGTTACACCATCTTTTACTAAGGTTTCAGAACATAATTCTAGACACCTCTTGACCGATTTGAATTCCTGGCGGCTTTAGTAACATTTACCTACTTTGTTTCTCTTTATCCTTTCATTAATTTTTCATCTTAATTAAAACATCATCATCATCAGCCCTCAGCAATCCTCTGCTAAACATAAGCTTCTTCAATCGCACGCCACTTAAATCGATTCTCGGCAACTGTCATACAAAATCTCTCATAATTGAATTTTGTCCTAACATTTGGTCCTATGTTAGGACTTAAATGGTCACAGACGCAATATCTATTATGAAAGGTCCATTTTACGCTTTTTAACGCAATTCATATTATAATCTGCTAAAGTGGCCATTTTAGACGCCCAGGAGTTCAAATTATTATTTACTAGCTGTTGCCAGTGGGTTCACCCGCTACAACTCGAAAATTATCCCACGGGAACTTCGATCAATTGATCGAAACACGAGAAGATAAAATCGGAATAAAAACTATCTTATGTATTAATCCAGGTTATAAACTATCTGTGTACTAAATTTTATCCAAATCAGTTCAGTAGCTTTTGAGTGAAGAAGTAATTCAAACATACACACTCGCAAACTTTCACCTTTATAATAATAGTGTGATAGAGACCTACTTATTTAAAATAATTGCTAAATAAGTTATAATTTAAATTAAAATATCGAATTTCTAAAATACTTACATAATGTATAGGAAAAGAAAATAATGCTTTCTAATTCAAATAACAATAATTTACCTACGTCAATGTCATGGGTTTGCAAAGAGTGCAAAAAAACAACCATTTTGAAGCGAATACAATAAAGAAGTTTGGTCGTTTTTTGCATTTCTCTTGTCCATTGAAAAGTAATTGCCAAATTTGCCATTAATACCATTTAGGCAAACAAAGTTTCTAAAAAACGGTAAAGTAAAAATCTAACTGTTAAAACCCTTTGCAACTCTTTCGCCAAATAACCAATTGCCAAAAACCTCAATAAAGACATTAAAAAATAAACGCCAAAATGTACAGATAATTAAAAAAAAACAAACAATAAAACTGTTTTCAAAATTTATTTTACAGCCAAAGGGTTCGCTAAAATCTCGCAAACATTAAAACATGCAATAAAATTGAAATCGCGTTACCCGTTCGCAATTTCGGTGAAATAAACGCTTACAAGGCCATACGCAAAACTCCCTGAAAGTACGACAAACTATTATAATTCTAAGTACAACAAAATAAGGTTCATAATCCCAAAAACGCCACCCACTTGTTTCCTAGTGAACAGTTAAACACGTGAAAAATATTTTACCCTTTTCGTTACCGTAACTAAGTCCGTTTTGTTTAGACGGTTATATTATTGAATAACAGTTAAAGGGGACCGCTACGCGTCAAAGGATAGTTGCATTTATTTGGGACATCACAAATACCATTGTTTCCTTTGACTTTTGTAGTTTGCGCGGAACAGTGAAACGCCATAAATTCTATATTATGGTAAATGAAAGAGTTGTCCTTTGTCTCATAAAGGGTAATTAGGATGTAAAAGTGAAATTCCGTTTGCATTTAGGCGCATTCGCAACGCCTATTATATGAGGGAGAGTTTTGAAAGGGTTTTAACTTTCACTGAGACATTTAATATTGTTACTTTTCTAGAAATTATGTAATTTGTATAACTTTGGGGAAACGATACTGTAAAAACCATTGCGACGTTCACGCGTAGACTAATCCAAATAATATTTACTTAGAACTAAGAACGACGTAAATCCGTTTATAGACATTAACTACGCATTTCCTGAATTACAGGCCGACGTAGATATAATCAAAACACACAGAAACGTATATAACGAGGATGGACGAGACACTGTGACATATCAAGCTACACTATCCATCCAGTATAACCTTACCTCATATTGTACGAGCTTCACGTTGTATAAAAGATCAGCTTAATTTTGATATGCGTAGCTTGATTGATCGTCGTCGTGGGTACGTAACGTGAAAATGTTAAAATACACTGGGTGACACTGCACTATCCTTAGTGAGACTGAAAGACATAGATCAAAATATCTTCATAATAAATTATTTTTCGAATTCAGTTTGAAGTCGATCTAGAGTAGGTATTAAAATGAATCTGAGGACACAGACAATTTAAAACTTGTTTTCAAATAAAAATCAAAAGGAAATACTTAGGTAACATAATAATGGCTGAATTCATATTTCTTCATGATGCTTCACGATGCGTCAAGAAATAAGAACGAAAACGACATGAGAAACGTAATGCCAAGAAGATAAAAGATTTGTGTAGTAATATTAGATAGCTATGTCAAAACAAACAATGTTATAAAGTATTCCAAATTCCCAAACATAAATTAGTCATATGAATCTCCATTCGTCTCGACCTTTAAAAGCGAAATTTATTATTCGATTCCAAACAAAGACATAATGCATCTACTGTTAATAAACAAAGGACCAACTAGTTCGTTGAAAGTAAGAACAGTTATTAACTACTATGGAAGTCTGCTCTTATAAAATGCTCCACTTTTGAAATATTTATTGGTTTCCATAAAATCGTCAACAAAAAATCTTCTAACTGTCGCCAAGCGTGCGCTGTTAAACTTGGGAGCAGTTGTAACGGAGCCTTGTCAACTCTAGACGACAACTTACAAATGCCAAGAATAGATACGTTCTTAGAAATGGAAACCGAAATTTTGACAAACTGCGGTGTGTAATGCAGCGAGAAGGACTCAGACAATGGCGCGTGGAACGTAAGCGTGCCTTCGTGTTTTGACCATTTCAATAAGTATAGAAAAGAATAAGTTACCAAAGTAATTATTGGACGAATAGTTTTTAACTGTAGCCTAGCGGGGTGTAGAGTCGTGACAATGTGAGGACGATAGGCGTGAACGTGTACAGTTCAGATGTACTGTTTATTTTAAAAGTACATTAGAGGAAGGACACAGGTGGACAATGGATATCCGAGTCGTATTCACTTTCAAGCGTGAAATAATTTGGAATTATTTTTGTCCACAAAGACGTCAGTGTCCTTTTGATTAACAGTACTTACAATACCGCTTGGCTTTGTTGGTTTTACCCAATTATACTTCAGTATAGGGTATGATTACAAATTCATTTCACTGCATCAGCTATTATGTGCTCGAAACACTTGAGAATATAAATCGCTAAAACAGCTCACGTCAATCGGAATGTCCAACACATGTTTACACTCAATGTGTAATGCAGTAGCGTACAAGATTTATGTCAAAAACTATCTCCGATCATCGAAAAACTTCAAAATTCATGAGAACACACGCGAATTTGTAAAAAAACATCAACCACATGTGACAGGTTTGAAATTTGAGCTTTTCGACTTCTGTGTCGTGTTTGTTAGTCATTTGGGAGTTTAGATTTTGCGGAGAAATTCACCGAAACGGCACATTTGATGGCTAATCCTCCGGTTTAAATAGGTCGTGAAATCGGTTTGGAGCAAAAAAGGCAGTGAGTTATGTGCATCTCTAAGCCACTGTAACTTATAGGTATTCGCTTCCTCAGAAATACTTTCATCTTTGGACATTTTTCTTAGTAACACGTAAAGAAAAGTGTCTAAAATCAATCTTCTTGTTCTTGTGTCACCAACACTATCGAGTTACTGGAGATTGGTCATCAAATCTAAATATTTGTTGAATAAACGAATGAATGAAAACCTAAAATCTCTCTCAGCGTGTCGATGACAATCTAAATTGGGTCAGGCCAAAAATTTTGTGACGAGAATGGCACTTTCAGCAGCCTCTATCAACTCCTGTGATGTGCATACAACAGGACAGGCAGACAGAGATATTCAAAATGTTCGATCGTTTGTGAGGTAACACCACTTATACACTCCAGAGTAGAGCCAACTATGAATCTCCACCTGAACAGGTTTTCCTTGCTTCGGTCAACCTGTGCCCGGAGTCTATTATTTAAAGATTTACAGGTCAGCCTTGGGAACTCGTGTCATATGAAAGGTTTCGATGTTTTCTTGACATTTTGTACTTTTCCATGTCTGTGTGTTCATTACCGTTATTTGCACATCTGAGTAATCTAAAATTACGACATGTCACTCGAGGAAAACCCCAATTTAAATATTGAACATGGATTATTCATCGAATGTTCATTGATTAGCAATTTACTCTCTAACTAATAGCTGTCATATTCAAATGTGTCATATTTTTATTGGTAACACATGTCAATAAGTAGTGTTCAATACTGTATCGCTTTTTAAGTTCTACGAAGAGCTACTCATTAATAATAATTTATACTCGAATGACATAGGCCGCGTTAGCAGCGCGACAGTCGCGCGGCAGAACCAGATTCCTTCACATTTTTTAGCAGCGCGACAGTCGCGCGACTATAAACACGGTAGTATTTGTGCGACTGTCGCGCTGCTAACGCCCTAATGTGAAAGCGGCCTTAAGCTTGGACATTCATGAATTGATAAATATGTGATTTGTAAAGCGTCTGTTTAAAAGTGACATAACGATGATACTTGGCTCCAAACGTTACGTCTGGCAACACTTTGCTGTTGACCACGCTTCCTACCCACCGGCTGACTAATTTTTCAAGCGAAAATACCGATATTGACATTGATTAAATACTGACTGTCTTTGGTCTAGAGGTCACTGCAGTAGAAGGTCTTAGGCTCGATTCTCAGGTGAACCAAACAAATTGTTTTTATACAGTACAATATCTTTATTACTTCGAAGTCAAAAAAATATAAATGTAAGTATGTATTGAGCTTTTCCATATTTTTTTTTCATTTAAGAACACATTATCACACCACCACTTGGTATCAGGAAAGTCCCCCTTCTAATGAAAAAAACTATTTGTAATATTAGATGCAATCACAGTATCGAGATACCGATAATGAGTCAGTTCACAGCAATTGTAACTCAATCGGTGGGCGGATGAATGGCATCTGGCTGCTTATCAACAGCTCCCGCCCAGCGAACTGTGACGATTGATATCAGTAATCATGTGACATAATGGCTATAGGGACTTTTAATATCTGTGAGCTATATTTGGTGTGCGTGATGAATGTAGTACTTGTGGAAAGGAATATGACTGAGAAACTAATAAAGTTAGTACCTACTACATATATTAACTTTACCACAAGAATTACTAATACCATGGTACTTACTAGTCCGTTTGTGACTGTTAGCTGTTAGTTGTCGCTATTTGCTCCACCCTGCACCATAGACTATTGTGTGTGATTCAGGGTGGTGCAAATAGATGACGTCTTGAATAGCCAGCGTTATCCGAAAAAAACCCGTTTAATTACCGCGATTCTTGATAGTTTTGAAAATTTAATAACAACCGCATAAAAAAAACTTTTATCATGCCTTTTTCTATTTTTTCCGTTAACTAGAGGCTTCATTTTTATTTCATTAGCATCACAGTAACTGTACACAAGATTTTAACTTGACTTTAAAATCACATCAATAATTATCTTGTATATACAGACCAAGATACAGGAGCATGTGAATTAAACTTGTTTCTTAGTTAGAAGAAAAATATAACATCCCTTTAAAGACAAAGAAGCACGGACAGTCGCCTTCCCAACGAGGGAATTATCCTTTATCAGCAGTAAAAATGTACGAGGCTAATAAAATATTATGCTTACAGACACCCTGCTACTAAGCTATTCAGGTTGTTAAAATGCAAATCACTATAAATGCCTCCAGGTAATTAACAACCTCAAATCTGTACTTTAACTACCTACGTATACGGTATATTACTAGCGATCACAGCAAACACCCCCTGGGCATGACGTTTATAGTTATGAATTTGTAGTAGATAATATTGGGCAGCAGCGTTCTCTGTGTATTTGTAACAACCATACTGCGATCGCCAACCCGCCTGCCAAGCGTGGCGATTATGGCAAACCCCCCCAAAAATGCCTGGGGGAGGCCTATGTCCAGCAGTGGACGTCTTTTGGCTGAAATGATGAATGATGAATATTGGCAACCGGGGTTAAATGTGATCGTCAGCATTATATTGCTACCTTGTTCCACCCACTGCTGAGTATGGAGGAGGCTGATACTCAGCACGGATTTACAATTTTTCCTTGGTCTGCACAAGTTCGAACAGATATTACCCGTCATCTTCTGAATATTATCTACCCACCTGGCTGTTGCTCAACTAACACTTCTTCTACCGTCTCTCCGTACTTGAACTATTCTGAAGTGAAATAATTGAATAGGTACTGTTATTTTCTTACTACCCTAAAATTGTTGGGAATAGGCTAGATAGGAAGATAAGTTTCTTAACTCTCAAATACAGCTTCTTAGAGTGAGGCCAAACGAACGTAATTTTGTGAGTATGTGTCGCAGAATTTCGTGTTCTGGTACAGTGCAGACTCATTTGTTTTACATCGGGAAAGACTTTTTCTATGAAAAGGATCGAAATTCTGCGACTCCCGACTCACAAAATTACGCTCGTTTGGCCTCACCCTTACTTAAACATATCAGATTCAAAAGAAACTCTTCTTCATCAAAAATAAAAAGATAACCAAGGAATTTAGGAAGACACTTCAAAGTTAACAAAACATGAAGCTTCGATTCCCAACCCTTAAGCCTGAACGATGGTTTCAAAACAACCACTTGAGTAGCACATAATGATCACTACTTGAGCATGTAACACATGTTAACGTCTCTCCATTATGTTATCAGGACCTCACTTACGATTCTAGATAAAATTCTCTCACTGTGCCACGTTGAGGAACCCTTGGGTTTGTATATTTCAGCGGATTTTGCGCTGAACGAGTTTTTAAACTTTTGCTTTTAACAATTTTATTTCAGTTTGTTCTTCATCATACGACAGCTGTAAATAGTTATAGATGTTTTATGTGGAATTACTTACCAAATACAAAAAAAAAAACCTATTTGGTAAGTTTGTATCATCGTACAGTCATAGGTCATAGGAACTTTATAGGTAAAAGGCTACTAAAACTTTCCGATCTATGTTCAGCTATAATTTTACTTAAGAAGTTACAGTTTTTGTAAAGTGTGACACTATAAGATTTAATTTATAATTTAACCGATTAAACTGATACGGTCAATTAAGGTAAATCGGTTACAAGATATCTTCCGTATTTTATTCTTTATTATGATTTCCCAATATTTTGACGCTGTTGCCGTCGTCATAAACGCATGCCAGTATAAGTTTTGTTATAAACTAAATTGAAACAGAGTATCTTTAAGTTCCCTTGGCTTAGTACACTTTCAGCGCTTTCATCCCCTCAAAAACACGACTATCTAACATTGCACCCACTTGAATCTGTTACCCTCTTGCGTAACGCTACGATAAAAGAGCAAAAACGTTTCAGGAAAGTTTTTTGCCGCCATCGAAGTATTTTTAACACTCAGGGGGAGTGTTAACTATTTTAGTGTATTGTGATAAGTTGCTAAGTTTCGGAAAGACTAATTATGTGACTGCCATGTTTTTGCGAGGCGTTTGCTATTTTTGAAACATTTTTATCTTTTAAAGAAAGTGGGTTGTGAATTTTACACGTAGGAATGTTGGCAAAAAATTTGGTTTTGCCTTATCAAAATCAGCACAGATAATTTGGTGCCCATTTTAACATGAGACTAGAGCATTAGTCATAAAGCAATACCTTTCAGCTGGATGCAGATACATGAGACCGGTCAATGTGGTGACTCTTGGTCCCCATTGACCGGCCGATGTCCAGCAGTGAATCGTTTTTCGGCTGAAATTATGATGATGCTGACGTTTTAAAATGGATAATTTTTGAAGTTTCCGAATCTCCAATGGATATTACCACAGTTTTCGTGAAGTTCAAGAACGTGCTCGGCTCCATAAAACCCAGTTGCCGGATAAGTCGAACTAATGTGCTGTACCTCTACCGATGGTCGCAATATCGCATTGTCGCTTGCCTTCGTGTATTTGCTTGTCGTATGTTGCAACTGTTCTATGTCACAGAGTCTTTTGCAAATCATATCAAACCCACGGTCGAGATTCTCATCAGGTGATTTATAACAGTACCTAAACCGACAATATACCACCTATCTGTGATGCTACAAAAACACCTTTCAAACTTTGTCATCTGTCACTCGAATTCGATACAAAATTAACGAACACCAATAAAACACCTAAGTCAAAGGGTTTTATGACGGAAACCGTTCCGCGAATTCTTACAACTATAAAATTTTAGTTTTTCTACTCGTAAAACGTCAATCATGTGTACACCCTGTATTATTTTGACAATGTTTTCTTTGCATCTGACAAACTCGAACACGAACCTTATTGGCAAGTGATAAAGTACAAAATTACTTTCAAGAGCAGCAAATCAATTAGTTACCAAATTCACACCAATTGAAAACTACTTGCGTTCTTCACAGTCTTTCTTCTACTCAAAATAGGGTTCAGAATTGATTCTATTGCCAACAAAATCAGTGTTCTCACCAATCAAAGGGTAGTAACAAAACGTGTTTAAGCAAATCCTAGCTATAAAGTTTTTCGGCTCCTGAAGTAAAAACTTTTGGGAACAAATCGTCCGAAATAAAATAGGAGGACTCTCAAATCGATTATGTTTACGATAAACACTGAAAGGGTGCGGCTGTAAAAACGGTAGGACGAATTTTCGAATAATAAATCCCTTGGTATATGGCATTTTATGTCCTAAATGTCACTGTGCACCTTGAACATTTGTGATTGTTACAATATGCGTGAACTCTGGGAACTAAAATGTTCTTAACTGTTGTATCCTAATAATATATTATTAATCAAAACAATCAGGTCAATCTTCAGGTTATGTCGCGCTTATCTAGATTGGTCCCGGGATGAGTGACCAACTATTACATACCAAGTTTGGTCGTAGTAATCATTTGTAGATTTTTGACAGTCGTTACAGGCAGTCAGTAACCCGAAAGTCTGATAACCAGCCTTACCAAAAGGTATCGTTTTACCTAGTAGGTACTAACTAGGTTGTGGGCAAAGATTGTAATGTTGTGGAGGTCGATAGACAATCGCTCCAAGTTAAATACTGGTATTTAACTATATCTGGTTAGACTGGAACCCGACCCTATCATAGTTGGGAAAAGCAGGAACATGATGATGTATTATTTATTTATAAAAAAAGGATAAAAACATTTAAAAAAAAATAGAAGAGCACAAAGGTACTGCTGCTGATGTATCGTATATGTTAGGTCAGATGATTGTTAATAAAGCCTGAATAATAGAAATAAGTCTCTATTCTGAAGTAAGCAATCAGAAATCTCAAAGACCATAAAAAAATAAGGTTGCGCAAAAACGTTCTTCAACTACGTGATTCGACATAGTAACAACAAAACACACTATTTTACCTTTAAACTATAAAACAACGAACAATAACATCACTAATTCTCATTAACGATCCATACGAAAGAATCGCACAATTCTGAGTAGGCTGCACCAAAAAAGTCTTACACCTAAACATCAATAATTTTTAATGGTTTTCTTGTAGTAAACAATGGGTGAAACACGGGTGAACTATTGTTCAGCTATTGTTTGTATTATTTCTGGTAATGTGTTCGTTAATGGTTTGTCCGTCTGTCTTTTCGTAAATAGTGATTTTGTGCTTAATACGAGTAATGTCATGGTTGGTGCACCCTGCTGGTAGTGTGTGCCTCGTGATTATGTAGGGATGAAGATTCTATGCATTTGTTTGATGCTCCAAAAAAAATACTGTTATTTCATCCGTTATCTCGGTACACAATAATGTGTCTCAGAACTCAAACTTAAAGTTGCATTTATTTTAATTAATTTTAAACGTCATCATCATCACCATTTACGGAACAAAACGCCGTCGTGTGACGATCTGATCTTGATTGCAAGGCGAATATGATATTGCACCAGGATAAAGAGGTTTGAAAAGATAAAGTTGAGGCTTTTGCCCACCCGTCGGGGCTGTGGATATCGAAAGGTTACCGCGGCTCCGACACAAGGGCGAAGAAGAAGGAACATGGGTTTGGTTTTTAGTCAGTAGAAGTCTGACACTCCCCTTCGCTCTGCCCAAGAGCGGGGGGGGTTATTCGATGATTTTCCACCCACCAAAAAAAAAAAAAAAAGGCTTTTGCCCAGCAGTGGGGAAACACAAATAGGCTAAAAAACTATTTACGAATACTTTTAAACTATCATGCAGTCGGGTAGTTCAAGCAAGTGTCGACTCTTTGGTGATTTGAAATTAATTAAATGATCTAACACCTCATCATCATCTACTAATTCTGCTCATCGCGACATTTCAGTAAGCACAACATGCTGTCATGCTCGTCATCTACACTAATATTATAAAGAGGAAAACTTTGTTTGTTTGGTTGTAATGAATAGGCTTAAAAACTACTGGACCGTTTTAAAAAATTCTTTCACCACTCGAAAGCTACATTATCCACGAGTAACATGGCAAAATTTTATTTTGGAAAAAAAATAGGGTTCTGTAAGATATTTGGGTTTTTCGGACACAAGGTGTAAAAAATCAACCAGAAAAGTTACTTATTTTGCGTACGCTGCCTAAACTATAAAACATAGAACCATAAAGTGTTCTAATTAATTGTAGATCTTATAAATATCTACAAAAAAGTCCGCAAAACACTCTACCTATCTATGTCGAGTGAGGTACAACAACCATTTTTTTATCTAAAAATCTTGATTTTTTTTTTACTACATTTAAACGCATTTATTTTACTCATGCTATTAATCCTTATCAAAATAAATGTTCTTGTGTAATTTCATCACTAAGTACAGTTTATTTAGATAATATTTGGTCTTAGAATGATTAAAATTGGACGTTTGGTTAAGAAGTTATGGCGAAATTAAAGTATTACGATTTCTGCTGCACGGCCCGTTGCGAAGTGAGCGTCACCAAGGCGGCGGGGGTGCGCGCGAGGGAGGGGAGTTTAGATCTATGAGTAAGGTACCCGCGCGGCACAAGGGCGAAGAAGGAACATGGGTTTGGTTTTTAGTCAGTAGAAGTCTCTGACACTCCCCTTCGCTCTGCCCAAGAGCGGGGGGGGGGGGGGGGTTATTCGATGATTTTCCACCTACCAAAACAAAAAAAAAATGTACCCGCGCGGTTTTGTTCTTAAAACTACACCTACGCAAAAGTTCTTCTCAGAGCTAAACAACAGTTCTTCTCAGACCTAATCAACAGTTCTTTTCAGGGCTAACCAACAAACAGTTCTTTTCAGGGGTAACCAACAGTTCTTTTCAGGGCTAAACAACAGTTCTTTTCAGAGCTAGAATATTACACGCTAATAGCGTGTAATATTCTAGCTCTGAAAAGAACTGTTGTTCTTCTCAGAGCTAAACAACAGTTCTTCTCAGAGCTAATCAACAGTTCTTTTCAGGGCTAACCAACAAACAGTTCTTTTCAGGGGTAACCAACAGTTCTTTTCAGGGCTAAACAACAGTTCTTTTCAGAGCTAGAATATTACACGCTATTAACATTTTCTTAAACATTTGAAAATGCCTAAGAGAGCCAGGTCTCAACTTTCTAAACATAGTTCTCAAGCACGGGCAGCAAGACGTCGTATGGGAGAATCTTCACCTGTCAGTGGTGTCTAAATACTCTTAGAAAATACATATACCACCACGTACTTGCCAGGATAGAAATCTGCCGCAGAAATTGTCTGACCTAGCTTTTCTAAATCTGTAGGTATGTGTACTAATATTACAAAGAGAGACAATTTGATTTTTTAAATGTTTGTTAACACACGTAATCGATAGACCATGGAAAAGGCGATAACTAAGGGAAAAACCCAAATTCTGCCGGAAGTCATTATTCCACGCGGACGAAGTCGCGGGCAAAAGCTAGTTAAATATAAACTGAGTTTACATGTAACCTGTAATATCTTGAAGGATTCATTTTAGTTGAACGAATGTAACATCAAACTAAACGATGAAAAAGCTTGCGTGTTGAGACTTTTCACTAGTCTAACATGTATTTCTCTGAGACTTGTAAGTCTCAAGAAGATAATTTTCTAGAATTTAGAAACCTTGCCAGGCAATGATATCTTCTATACTTATAATAAATCTGTAGAGAGGTCAATTCTGTACATGATATATATTTTCAAAATAACTATCAGGGGGTAATGAGTGATCGATACTGATGCCAAAAATGCAATCAGTAAAATTTTTGTCTGTCTGTCTGTCTGTCTGTCTGTCTGTCTGTCTGTATGTTCCTTATAGAAACAAAAACTACTCGACGGATTTTAACGAAACTTAGTACGATTATTCTTCATACTCCTGGGGAGGTTATAGTATACTTTTCATCACGCTACAATCAAAAGGAGCAGAGCAGTGAAGGGAAATGTTGGGAAAACGGGAGAAGTTTCTCAATTTTTTAAGCTTCCGTCGCGTGTGCAGCCTTAATGGTTAAAGCTACATAGAAATCATTTATGACGGAAATGTTCTACATAAAATTATCTAAAAAATATCCCACTACAGCATATGTCTATCTTTTATGGTTGACTCACAATAACACGTGTAACTCCCGATAGCTTAACAGTTCGGAGCTTTCTGACTATATTTGTTTACTCTTACGTTTATAATACTCTCACTTATCCCTAATTAAAAGAAGTTAATATTATTACCTATTCAATAAAAAAATAATCATAGTAATCGGTATAGAAACACCAAACATAAACATGAAATACGCTATTTTGCGCCGTCACCGTCGCGCGTGAATACTGAATCATGCCATAAGGATTATTTTTGTGTAACGGTTGCCGCGCTCGACGCGGGTCGTGGCTGTTGATGCGTTCAGAGCGTTCGACCTTATTGACAGACAATAATTGATTTTAACAAACAATGCTTATCAGCGCGACTTTTAGTCTTTAAATAGTTTATTTGAATTTCTTTTGTTGTTATTTTATAAAATAGGTACCTATTAGTTGTTTTGGTAGTGTACAAATTATTAATAGTTTGCATTTTAATTCCTTTTAGGTGAAGTAGTCTGTAGTAGAAGTAGAAGTAGTACCTACGCATAGACTTTTAGATACCGATAGGTAAGTTTTGGCTAATTTATGTTCAATTTTATTTTTGTATTAGATAAGTAGGTAAAAGCGTAGATACTTTATTAATTATAGTAGTTATAGGTATTTATTTGTAAGTGAAGTAGGTATAGGTAGATGGTATTGCACAGGCGTTTCAGTTTTATTTTCATTTCTTTTTTTGTTGTAAATTGTACATATTTCTGGGTATAATTCTATTAGAATATTTTAGTTTAAATAGGCACTTAGATTTTGAGTGTAAGGTAGCTATAGTTAGGACCTCTATCGTAGGTTATTTTGTTAGGTAACTGACAGCCTTTCCGTTACCGTCGATTAAAAATAAAATACACAATGCCACCTAAAAAACGCCGATGATCCGTGAGGAAGGACATACCTACTATTATACTTTTTTTACGAAAAACGACGGAAACGCGGACGAAGTCGCGGGCAAAAGCTAGTTATAAATAAAAAGAGGTCTTTAAAATATCATTGTTGCCAGGTGGTATTATTTTGTTTGTATTAGTTTCAGATATAGTTACCTAGAACCTACTTGCCTTATATTGTATTCTTCATCAGAGTTTTGGAAAGAACTACAGTTTGAAATCGTATGGTACTTCTTCATTTATTTAGATATATATTTCCGCCAAAATTTTCAGCTCAAAATCATCATTAGCGACTTGGCGTGCTCCAAAATAACATGCCACGTGTCTCTTCAAAAGCAAAAAAGTAAAAAAACGAAAGTTACCAGGAATCGCCAACCTGCACCTAACAATAAAACATTTTGCACAGTTTTTTGCAATTTGCAAATCTTTATGTTGGGTTTTGTGTTGCCAATAATTGCATTTAACATTTTATTGGGTGTGGAGAAACCACACACAAAAGTGCTAAGGGAATTGTTTAGTTTTTGTTGTTTTTTAGGAAATAATAAGTGTGCTACGCTCAGTGTGTCAAATCGTTCAGTAAAATGACAATATCATTATTTATAAGAAATAAGTTTATTTCAATGTTAAATGAACTAATTTCTTATAATTCGATCTTGCATTTATAAAAAAAAAATGTAGAGCCATCTAGATCAATTTTAGTATATCCGAATTTTTTGATGAAAACTTCGTTTTCTCCCGATTTTGCCCCTGGAATCCAAATAACAAGTTGATAAAATATCTAACTAAACCGTAACCTATTTTAAAAGATATATTTTTCTTTTAATTAAATCTTTGATTTCGCATCTACCTGCGCAAATCGAACTCAATTTTCAGTTGCAAGTCAGCAATAAAGTTTTATGAATAAGAAGTAGGTATACTAGGATACCATTCTACCTAAAAAGGCCAATAAAAACTTGGACGACAATTTCAAAAACTAGTTAACATTAAAAAAACTGAACAAGAAGTTTCATTAGCCTTGTCGGACCTTCCGAAAACGTTCGTAAAGAATTCTCATATTTTTGTCCCATTTATTTATTCATCTATTATTTTTTGAAAATTGTTTTATAGCCCTGGCGCGTGGATGGAGCACGCCATAGTGTACAATCGACAACACAAGGTTTTCTATTCTATTATGATTCTCACGTAATTCTAGTCGTAATGGTCCCGGATATAAGGAGTATATTCGTGTAAAGATATCTGACTTGATGTGTTAAGCTGTGTTCTGACTTGTGCTTAACGGGCGACAAAGCTGTAAAACAATTGTGTTGTATAATAATGTCTGCCGATGACATTGAACAATTATGTTATTATACTTATTATATTACTGTTAAAAATATTTTCAAGCAAAAAAACATCTCCAAGAGCAAAGGCAGGAAGCTATAATAATATGACGCATGCGAATGTTGTTTCTACATCATCTCATTAATATGTTTGTTGTACTTACCATATTTACCCACTGGATGCCATCTAACGAGAGTCATCATCAGTCAGTTGGCAAGACCAGTAGTCAGACTTTCAGGTCACTGTAACAACTGCCAAAAATCTACAAATTACAGCTGGGACCAACGGCTTAATATATTTCCGAGGCACGGAGGAAACTCGGTATGTAATAGGTCACCCATCCATAAAACAGCTTAGACAAGCGCAGTTTAACCTGAAGATCGGTCCGAGCTGCTATTATAATTTAGCCACGAACTCCTCAGAAATAATATAAATATTCAGGCAGTGTAGTCACCATCTGGTTAGGTTTTTCCCATCTGTGTCTTGTGGTCGACTTCCACTCTAACCAGATGAAGTTTAATACCAGTATTTGACATAACTACCGATCTAACCTCCACAACCCAGTTTGACTACCACAGTCTGACTTGGTAAGACTGGTTGTCAAATATTCAGACGATACTGCGGAAACAAAAACAAATGACTAGCGAAACCTTTATGTATAAGCCCTTAATACCTAGCCTACAAAAGTGATATCATAAGAAAGATAGTCAGCTACCGGTATTACCACGTGATTTCCATACATGAGTATGTCGTTATCAGTAGGTAGGTAGGTAGGTGGGTACAGACTATTTGACTACCATCTCAATATCAAATATTACAGAAGTCAACTATCATAAAAAGGCGGATTTTGGTAGTTACACAGATCGTTGTAAACTTTATTGCTATTTGGCTTCATAACCTTGACAGTATTCAAGACTCCTTTATTTCTGGATTTTCAATGTGCCTTCTAAAGCTGATTATGTTGAGTTTGCATCAGAAAAGGTGACCTATCTGCCACATTCCACTGGGAAATCATTGAAGAGACTATGAAGCCACTCGGGTTATTATATTATTATACTTAGTCCAGTGGTTGGCTTCACGGATGAAGCAAAGTGTGATTGCAACCATTGTCCCACCTCCTGTCCTTCTTTCGGTGTAACTCCAACTGTACTTAGAGAGGCATTTCCGAAACCGCTGCCAATGCTGTTGAGTTGTCAGTTTTGGTCAAAGCTCAATGAATATGAATAATAATGATATTATTGAATATTAATAACATTATTATATTAATTATGAGAATCATCGACACAACGAAGAATAAGAATAATTTAAGTACCAGTTATCTACCAATCCGCACTGGGCCCGCGTGGTAGATTATAGCCCATTCCCTCTCAAAGAGAGGAGGCCTGTGTCCCAGCAGTGGGAACATTAATAGGCTGTTGATGAAGTACCAGTTAACTCGACAGAATTCCAAAAAAAGATTTAGTTATTAAATATATAAAAATTACTGAAGGATTCAGAAAATAAACCTGACGAGACTACACTTTCTACAAATTAACGAAATGTAAAAAAAAGTGTTTTCTTCTGTCACGAAATCAGAGCAATCGTGTTGCAATCTCGTGCTCTTGTTTTGTTATTGTAGCTTATCAAATCTAGGTACTATTTTTATCAGTCATCCAGAAATTAAGCCAGATAATCTTAATACCTTCCGATGACGATTCCCAAAAAAACCCACCGCGAATTTCCCACAAGTAATAGTAGCTATAAAAAACGTAGATTAAACGACAGGTATCTGGTAATTCGGTTAATTCCCACGCATAAGAAAAATAACTAGGAGTTGATATTACTAGATAAATATTTGAGATGATAATGATATAATTTTACTGATAAGCCTACGTGTGAATCAGTAGGGCTATGTGTTAGTCGCGTAACTCGCGTTTACAGTAGTTCAGAGTCTGAAGATACTAACTTAGATAAATAAGAACAGTTCTTGGAAACATAGGTATTATTTAGAGCTGGATCCTAGGTTTATTTTCATACTCCATGCTGAAATCAAAAGCATTCAGTTTTACTAGATGTTATATTTTTCTGTTTCGTAAATAGTCTCGAACTAACTAAGCGATAATAATTATGGTCTCTACCTTCGATTGTAGAGCCATTATGTAAATTAAAAACGCACCAAATAATATTATAGATATATACTTAAAAGAGTAAGTGGGCTTACTCTTTAATTAAATCTATTATTAGGTACGTTTGCAAATGTTTGGTGCGTTAACCTAATTTATATGCATCTCGAAAATAAGCAATTCTATAATAATTACCGCCAGCCCTACGAACTAAGTCCTTAGCCAAACACACGCAAAGCATTAGCATAACTTGCATAATATTTAATATACATTATTATGTACCTACATGGTTCAACATGCTACCGATGACATTCATTTCTTGGGAACTTACCAAGGACACTATCAGTCAAGTGGCTTGACCCTGCAGTGGCGACAAAAAGATTTGGTAATCGTCTGTGAGAAGTCGTTCACTGTATTCTCTTCCCGTGCGCTGTTATCCTGTGATGTGAGTGTGACTAACAGATTACACATACGTGGCACACGAAATTTTAACTTATTGGGATGATAGCTTGTGCAATATTTAGCAATCAGTCAAAATACTGATTACCTACCTGTGTGAGTAACATTTAAAAGGGAACATGGTGATCTGATTCTCCATATAATTATAAATGCGTTCCCCTTTTTTCTTCAATAAAGCAATTTTTTTCATAAAATCATTTCAATTTTTGAGGATAAAAACAGGGAATACGAAACATCAAACTCGTTAAATTTGTGTGTTATAATTGGCCTGAGCTGAAGCTGTCTTGACACTGCGTGATGGCAATGTTTCTTCGAATACCTAGATTTGTTGGCCCTATTTCCTCTTAAATAGAGATTAAAACTTAGAAAAAATCAATTAAGGCTTTATATACATATTGAAAGAACTTGCAATTGAAATTAACTATGGAAAAGACCGGAATACCTACAGCATTCGACATTACTTACAAGTTTCAATCACACGTTTCTCGGTTATCAACAGCTACAGCATGCGAAAACTAATGTAAAAGATAAAGAGCCTTATATCTTTATAATAAAAAAAAAGTAGTTAAAAAACTAAAAAACCCGACTGAAAAAACCGAAAAGCAAAAAACAAGCACATTTTAAATTAAACAAAACTTGGAAGCAGGCGGGGTCCATTCTATTTTCATTTTTTCTTTTCAATATTCAAATGAACCCCGCCTGCTTCCAAGTTTTGTTTAATTTAAAATGTGCTTGTTTTTTGCTTTTCGGTTTTTTCAGTCGGGTTTTTTAGTTTTTTAACTACTTTTTTTTATTTCCAGCTTTTTAGTTCTTGTGTGTTTGTTCTTTCGTTGGTCGCGTAAAAGTCTTCGCAGATGATTAAACTTTTGTGCTTGTCGAGATAGGATTTTCCACTTTGAATTTTTTTTAAACATGTAAGTGTTATATATTTTTGTAATCTCCTCTTAAAACCCTTTATTTTGATACCCTACTCGATGGTATAGAAAAAAAAATTTTTTTTGAACTCCGCGATTTGGCCCCCAAAATCCGCAATTTTTCTTTGTTTTTTAATTTTAATGTAGCCTATAACACTCGCGCCATCAAGACGAATCTAATGACGTATATTTCATTCAAATCGGTTCATCCGTTTATGAGTTATGAGGGAACAAAGAAACGGACATACATACATACATACATACACGTCAAACACATAACCCTCCTTTTGGGCTTCGCCGCAGTCGAGTAAAAACGTGTTGGTTGGTTTTTATCCGCGAGTGAAAGATATTATTTACGATTCATCATGTTGCTATTCTAGTGAGAAAGTTTAATTGACATTTGAAGATATCGTGCCAAATTTCTAAGTTTATGATTGTGTCCTTTTTTGCTAAGATCTAGAAGGTAAAATATAATCGAGTTTAAGAAAAGTGGTATGCAGTAACGTGGATGAAAGGGATGCCCGTTGCATCCACGTCTTACTATTATGCAAAAAGCAAAACATTATAGTTACGACGATGTAAATTATGAATCGCCAATTCGCACACTATAGCTTATACCGTTTGATACTGAACTGCATTTATTACACTTTTTACTCAGAAATAGGTCCAAGTTTTAATCAACATTAAGTTGAAAGTGGCGCCGGTGACTGAAAAGTTGTGTGGAAATCGACTGTCGTGATAAGGGCATGTGATGCTCAGGAATGAGGAAAATGTCGTGAGGAAGGTTTTGAATATGAATGTGGAAGGGTATACGAGTAGAGGAAGACCAAAGAAACGATAGATGGACTGTGTTAAGAATGATATGATAAGAAAGGAGGTGTCTCATGAGATGACGAAAAACGGAGAGGTATAATGGAAGAGGAAGATATGCTGCGCCGACCCCAAATGAATTGGGATAAGGGCAAGAGAATGATGATGATGATGATGATGATGTGCCTCAATTTCTATATACTACTACTATAACAATATAATTCTGACGTGTTTATTAAATATTAATTATCTACTTTCATTCTTAATTCCTTATCGTACGTGTTTCTTAGACATGGCTACCTAATTATTATTATCTTTATTATTTTCTATTATGACGATACCTTTATCGGCAATGTATATTACCTCACTACGATAATTCACTGTGACGAATCTGTCAATATCAGTGATGATCTTATTTTATTCTTAAAATTGATTATAATTTTAGTCAGACCCTTTTCCATTAAGTTTATCTTACTAAAATTCGGAACAACAATACGGCTGACATCATCGAAATGAGTGTATACTTGAATTTTAAGGATTGTTTATTCAAGTATACAGGAAGGAGCTATTTCCTACTGGGAAATGATTCAGTTCTTGGTACTTTTGATAATATCTTTGGTAGACGTGCCGACTACTGCTTATAGGGTATTTAATTTTGTTATCGTTTTCCTTAAGCTGTTATATCATCAATTCATAATCTACACTCTATCTCTTGAATACCCTATTGCTAGAGCTATGCATTAATTTTATTCGCCCATGCTTTGCTAACCTACAAAAAATTATAGTATTGGAAGTACATCAAACTTCCCAAAACTGTTAATTTTTTCCACTCTGCCTTGTTACAGAGACAGATTATAGTAGTCTGAGGTGCTAGCGTCTGTCAGCACCAAAGCATAAAAAGTTAATATCTCGATAAGTTAGACACAAAGTTAAAAACAGTGTGTAGAATCAACCTGTTCTTGAACATAATTGAGACACAAGTCATATAATAAATATAAAAAAAATATAGTAAAATCTTGTTTCTAGTCTACTGTGCGTTCCATTTCCATGTACCTATCATCTTAACTTCTCTCTGCAGATAGTCCAAATGCGATAACATCAATAAAAATTAAGAAACGGGTTACTATCAAAACTAGTGTGGGAAAATTTTATTTCTCTATTTACACAGATATAGATACATTCACTGCTCAGAGAGATAGTAGTAAAATACTTCTAATCCTTCACCAATACGCTGTCAATCGGGTGTCTTCATATCTTGTTTATTTTCTACTTGATAATGTCCGAAAGTGTTTAAGAGATCACTGGGAAATTGGGTTTGGTAAACGTACTGTTGTAAATCTTAAAGAATGATAACTTTCGGAATGTGATGATTGTTGAGGATGCTTCAGGTGATATATAAGTAAAGGCAGGTTTTGCGCAACAGCTGAAATGAAGGAAAACTCACATGGTGGAGCGGTTGAACTTGTCCTTGAAGGCTGTCTCCGAATGGGGCGACGCCAACCTGGTCAAGTTCAATGCTGCTAAAACCCAGGCGTGTCTCTTTTCCGCAAAACGGAGTGATTTCCAACAGTCTCCTACTTTCCGTGGTGTGACCGTGCCGTTAACCGATCACATTGAGCTTCTTGGCGTTACGTTTACGTCAACCCTCAATTTCGGTCCGTTCATCGAGGCTAAGGCTAAACTGGCTGCCAAGAAGCTGGGAATCCTAGCAAAGGTGAGACAGTATTTCACACCGAAACAGCTGCTCAACTTATATCAAGCGCAAGTCCGATCGTGTGTGGAGTACTGCTCTCATCTCTGGGATGGATCCGCTAAATACCAGCTTGATGCGCTAGAGTCAATTGAGAAACGAGCCAAGAGGCTCATCGGCAATGACGCGCTTGTCAAGTCAAAGCTCCAGAGCCTTGAACATCGGCGACGAGTAGCTAGCCTTTCGGTTTTCTATCGGTTACATTTCGGAGAGTGTGCGAGGGAATTGCACGATCTAATTCCGCCCAGCCCGTTCCATCATCGGACTACAAGACGTACGGCGATGCGCCACCGTTATATGGTGGACATCCCACCCATACGCACTAAACGGTTTGGGAATACTTTCATTGTGCGTACAGCTAAGGAGTGGAATTCCCTGCCAGAGTTTGTATTTCCTGATAGCTATAACCTAGGGGTCTTTAAGTCAAGAGTGAATAGGTTACTTCTAGGTAAGCGTGCTCCATCGTCGACCGCATCATCACTTTCCATCAGGTGAGATAGTGGTCAAACGCGAACCTATCAATAATAAAAAAAATAAAAAAAAACACATCAGAAATGTTTATTTTTGCAACTATTCATAGATTCCAATTAGCGCTACTATACCTACTATTGAACTTCATAGACTTTCTTCTAATTTCTAGTTCTTTCTGTTTAGAAAAACCTGAGTCATCAGCGGCTTGCAGTCTCACCGAATGCAGCTGAATACCAGTATTTTATTTAGACTTAAGGTTGATATAAGACTGGTTGTCGATTTTTGGGCCACAGACTACCTGTTCCGACTGTCATAGATCTACAAATGACAGCCTGGATGAATGGCATAACGTGCTTTCCGAGGCACGGAGGAGGATCGCTCATCCACGAACCAACTTAGACAAAAAGGGTTTGACTTGAACATTAGTCTGAGTTGCTATTATTATCTAGTTACGAGCAAAATAATAATAATTTAATAATAGAAAAAATAATAGCATAAATTTAGTATTTTCTCCGACATTCGTGTTATAATTAGTACATAAACTTACGCTTTCAGACTACTTTTATGCGCTTACTGCCTTAAGACCTTGTCTTTACAACCTCGGTAACGGCACACATAATAGGGGATCGGACATTAAAAAACTAATTAGTCCGTCAGATTGATTTCCAAAAATTATTGAACACGTATTTTTTCTTTTTTCACGTAAACTTAAAATGAAGACGATACAGTGCTTCGAAAACTCGTGTGACGTCATATGATAGTACATTTTGACGACACAAGTGACGTTTCAAGCCCCACTCCAAGATCTTTGACGCGTTTTATCTTCGTAATTTTTTATTGATTTGATAAAACAAAAAACACGTATTCAATATTTTTCGTTAGTCTAATTTACGGACTAAACAGAATCATATTATTTTGACCCAGTCCGATCCCCTATTACAAAAATTATAGATGTTTCTTCAAAAAAGTCTCCCATAAAAAATAAGCTACAAAATTGGAAGCAACTTGCAGTCCACTCAGATACCCAACTATCAGCATTTAAAATCCACTCACTTTACATTCAAACAGCGTCGATAACCGTTTGATAGAGCGCCTATTACAAAGTATTAAAATTGCATTTATACCAAAAAATCAGAACAGTGACGTCAAGGGGGCTTAAACAGATGCATGGTTATCAGTAATCGATGCGATAACCACCCGTGGCGTAACGCGTACCGACAGAGTGACACTGCGATAATTACTGGATATAGGGATAGCAAGTGATATTAATTTTGTGCTGTTTTTGTTTGAATACATTTTTGATCAAGGGTTCTTTCCAATCTCTTGGGATAACTCAAGTAGTGGAGTTTCTTCCAAGTGGTGAACCAGGAGAATTATTGTGACAATATTACCTAATTTCCAAATATAAGCATACTCTATTTGGAAAGGAGGTGAAACATTCTACTCTATGGGGTTCGGGAACCATATCCATAGGCTCTGGAAAGCTCTATTATTTTTCCTCTCATGTTAGTAAGTAGCACGAAAGTGGTACCTATCACTAAACCAGAGAATAAAGTAATCTTTCTGTGACAAAATATTTAACAAAAATAGTCCGACCTGTGTGGCCAAGTAAATCGATTCAACTTTGCAATCTACAGCAACTTTTTCGACACAAATTGACAATTCCTCCCAAACGGGCCAACCCCTAAAAATTTGCATGCAGAAGCGCCACTTCAAAGGTAACCGTTGATAACTACCTTGCTTTTTGGCTGCTGTACCCTCACACAACTGTCAACCTTATAAACTTCGAGTAAAAGTTCTAAATCAACTGCAGATAAAATGTTAGCTTCTAGCAATCACCAGATTTTCAGTGCAGGCGAAATTCAACTCTTGCTTTTAGAATGCTACAGCTGAAAATCCTATGATTCTTGTAGAATATTGTACCATTATCGTTCCCAACTTCAGCACGGATTGTTTTATCTCCAAAGCGTAGTTCCCGAGGGGTGGTTTAACACAATTTTGTACCGGTGAATGAGTTTTGGTAGCCGCCAGCCATCTTTTACTTTGAAATATACATATCTACGTTGTTTTGGTACAGCCTGACTGAATAGGTTCGGAAACCAAATCTTGAATATTTTTTATCGGCGTGCGTGTATGACCCTGATGTAATGAATGTGGACGAGGCAAAATGAGTATGTAAGGATCGTAGGAGGTGGCGTTCTGTGGTTTCTGCCTACTCCCATAAGAATAAAGCGTGACTATATAATAATTATGTATGAATGTGTATATTTACGTCATATTCATAATTATTGAAACGTCTGAGGAGGAACTTAACGACCAGCTTTCGTATAAATTTGCAACAAAACAATCAGTTATTTATCAACGTCAACACTTGCAGTAGAGATCCTGGATGGTAAGCCAGAGCCTCCGACGTTTTCAATTGGGTTCCGCGATTAGAATCGCGATCTCGTAGTTCCACGAGACGAGAAGACGACATTGCTACCATCGCGGGTTTATCCTGGATGAGACTTGCTCGGGACTGTGGCACTTGGCGCATTGTAAAAAGAGGTAGGTATATACCCAGCAGTGAGTGAAGGATCGGGCTGTGGATGATGCTGATCAGATACGCGACCACAGAATTGAGATTGGTCCTTTTGTTTTTTTCTTATAATTTCTGTTACTTATTAGAATCTGTATAATTTCTGTTACTTATTAGAAATAGCAATAGATATGGGTAGGTAATCAATCTATTCTCTTATTAAAGTTAAAGAAGAAACCATGAAACAATAATATTAAGAACTATTTTTCCCCCTATATCGATGTTTAAGTTATAAGACCTTAATGTTTATCGTAATAGACACCAGCTACTAGATACCAGTTTACAACCTTCCTGTAAGGATGTACTGAAAAAGGTGTTTGAATTTCAAAGCTAAGCCATCTATGGTTAGAAGATTGAACTTGCTTCTGAGCCGTTATCGATTCATAGATGCAAGTTAACAAGGCCGCCAAGAGATGGCGTGGTACAAAGTTAGCATAAATCACTAAAGGTGGCGTTGTCAGCAACCAATACCATTTTTTTGAATAATTGATTGGATTGTTTTTAAAAATAAAACGTAAGTGTTACGGTAAAAATTGAAAATAGAATAATGGAAAAATATCAGAACCTGATAAAGTGTGCTATAGTGATTACTTAGCCGGTCGCAATTAATAACAGCGCCACCTATGAGTACAGTCCCAGACTTTCTTTACAAACATGCAAGTGCAGAAATCGATTGGTTTGATTTGTTTGTTTCACATTCAACAGATGTCGCTATGCATTCTAGAAGTTAGAAAAATACTGGTTTTAATAAAACGTGTCCAAAATATCTGTCATGGCTTAAAAAACATCTTTTTCTTTCACGTTGAAACTGCATACCTACATAGGATGATAATTCATTTCAAAATGTCAAAGTAGAAGTAGATTGTAGTAGCATTTCTTGAAAACACTGCCATCTTCATAATGGTTGTGGAAGTGTCACAAGTCTGACAAGTGACAACCAGTTTAAGGACCATCGTCTTACCTCAGAAACTGGGAAGCTTAGATAGGCAGACGCTTCAGGTTTCAGCTGTGGCTTCAGTAACTCATGATATTCAACTTCATCCGGTGGGCGGTGAGACAGGCACCCAGCTAATCCCAGCATAGGTACCTATACAGATTCTAGACACAATCTTTTGTGACAACCAAAAAATTACAGCTCTTCGAGTCTTGGCTATAAAAGACTGTGCTCGAATCAGTATTTGAATTGACTTACACTCTTGTGGAAAATTTCCTGAAATCTGCCGGAAAAATCCGTGTGAAGCAGTGAATTTTAAACAGAAAACAAAACCAAGCTACATTGAGTAGCGTGTCCACTGTCCAGTGATCCGCTATTAATAAAATAATAGTACTTTTATTAGTTCGCGCGAAATGGATCATTACAGTGTCGGCCACGTTATTGGTCTAATTTGGCGTTCGATTTTATGTGTTTGCTCGTCCCGCCGCGCGCCGGCGACCGGGTTTCATTATCCGCACCGAATGCTATAAATTGTTCGGATCCTCTGTGTTCAGAGAGTGATAGTTTGGAAGTGAAAGGTTGTTGATATTTTTGATACCTAGGTTTTCATGCGATTTTTTGTCTCTTGAATCAGTATCGAGCAATGAGTAGATACTTACACCAATATTTGTACGCAATATTGTCAGATCAGGTTCGTTTCTTGGCTGTACTCACAGATCCTAAACAACAATAATTTCCATGACCTGTGGCTGTTGGTACTCTTATATATAACTCGTATAGTATAATTATGGTAGAGTCCGTAGAGTATATTTATGGGACGTGATTATATTCAAAAACTTGACAGCTTGAGTTTCGTATCATTGTCATAAAGATCCAGTGTTGATTCTAACTAAATTTTATAATTGAGCGTTCAATAATACTATTTTAGCGAGTTAACGTAATCAAAATTAATGTATGAAATGAAATTCTAAAAACCATACCAAATCAGATAAAATAATCCCCTGATACTACAAATCAAACAGTTTCACTACGCACAACCATTGTGAAATTACCTACGTCGATTCGTTTGCACAATTTAATTTATCTGTGTTGTCAGTCAATTTCCGAGGCGAGGCTACTTAATCAGATTCATTACAGAGCGGCTTGTGTCCGCAAACAAACAAGGATCGGTGTTTGCACAGTCGAACCGTAGCGTAGGCTTATTGCGGAATCGATAGGGGCAGTAATTTTGGCCCGGAGTGTAGGTACGTGCCAATATTACAGTAGATTAGTTTTGTATGTTTGTGTGTGTGTCTATGATAGTGTTGTGTGGTAGTATATTTTATTAGGGAAGAGGTCACTAAGATAGAAAGATAGGTACAGAAATAAATTGATTTTCCTTTTTTCTTTGTGTGGTTAGATTTTCTAACCACCATCACAAAGATGTTGTTATAGTTGCCCTAATGAATTATTATAAACACTGTTTTAACTATCTTTATGGTGTGTGATTAATTAATGATTATTTTCGGAATTTTTTTAGCAAAAGCATGAATTTTCTGATGCAGAATCATCTGGCAAGGAAAGTCATGGTAGGTATATTAATTAACTAAACAACTTTATGAATGTTAATACTCGTAGTTTATTATATCGCAATAGCTGCTATGTTTCGAATTCTATTAACTCGTTGATAATAACATTTCATGATTTTGACTGTAAATTGTAAGCAAAAAATTAAGTTTTTTTCAAAAGGGTACCTACTGCGAGTTACCCATAGAAGAGTTAAAATAGACATGGACTTGACATTTTTCAGGAATCTTAAACCAAATGGTTTCTTTTGTTAACGTTACTATCGGAATAACATTGCTGTTGGTTAATTTTTATTTTATTTTATTTATTTGGCTCACCAACAATTGAATGTAATACACTACACAAGGGAAAGAGATACATACTTAAGAGTCACAGACAAGTGTATCAACCTCTTACAGGTAAGCACAACATGCACAACTTATTTGTCGTTGAGTGTCAACTTAACAACCGGTGAGTACCGACTACTCACCGCACATAACTATGATTTCTAAACAATTATGTATATAATAATTAAAACTAAATTTAAAACTACATTTACAGACAATATTAACGCTTACATTATTTTAATGAAGACACTCTCGCATTTACAACAATCAAAAACAAAACAATACTGATAATGAATAATAACCAAACGGTATTATCACTTACCAGTGTGAACTGACAATAATTTAACTCATCGGCAATGGAAGTCGTTTGCAGTAGTAAGTGTTTGTAAAGTCCTTTGCGTAGGACGCGGCAAGTAATCCTACACCCACGGATTCCGCTGGGTAACCCAACGGTGACCCCACGTGAGTTTGGCGGTAAAATGCTGTAAAATTAAAGTTTTAGTAGTAAGGATTCGAATGTAAGGGAGAGGTTAGCTGATGACTTTGGTATACCCGTAATACAGGTTTAAACGGACCCTTTACGAAGCCGTCAGCAAAGTATTATTTGCATCAAAATAAGTAACTCTACGCAAAAAATTGTGACAAGGGTCAGTATCAAATTCACTGCTAGAATTTTCATTAATGAATAATCATCAATATAATTATAAAGCCTACAATTTTCCCACTTCAGGGACTTAGGCCTCCTCTCTAGGAGAGGGATAGGCTATAATCCACCACGCGGACCCAGTGCGAGTTGGTAGATGAAACTTGTCTTCGAATTTTTTAGTTCTAAGACATGCCGGTTTCCTCACGATGTTTTCTTTCACCGTTTTGAGAGCAGTAGTGATGAAATAAATTATACAAAGTAATACTCCTGAAGTTCTGACTGGGTTCGAACCCACGACAGATAAATATAAGGAAGATGGCCGGAAGAACCTGGATAGCCATGACACAAAACTGTCAAGCCAAAAGTGGAGAGATTTGGAAAATACCTACACTCAGCATTGGGTGGCCAATGTTATGGTTGAAGAAGATAAATATTAGAAATTGTGGCGATGTAGACAATTCTGCCCATGTCGAAGTGAAGCAAAAAAGAAGAGACAATTAACGAACGAACAAAAAAGTACTTTCGTAGTACGATATAATAGAACTCAATGTTGATCTTTTTGGATTAGAAGTGGTTTCTACAGCTGAAACAATAACAGCCTAAGTCAATCAAGATTCAAGTTTTCCTCAGAAGTTACCAAAACTCTATCCAGCATAAAGGCAGTTTCATGTTTGTTCCTTTGTAGTAGTAATACTACCTCATAAGACAAGAAACATAACTTAATTTACCACTTACTCCCTAAATAGGTACAAACGACCCCTAAGCACCCCATACCTATGTCTCAACCTCTGACTCCCGTTCGACCCTCACCCCTAGGGGCGTGTCACTCTACGGGGGATGTCGGGACGTTCGCGCATGCTCTGTAATCAAACCCCGGGGATATCAAAGATGGCTGATACGATTGATGGATAGGACAAGGTTAGCAGGTTATTGTGAGGCGTTATAAAAGATTTTGTGTGATGTCTCGTGTTTTTTTTTTTTTTTTGTAGAATGATTGTGAGTTTTGGTCGTGGTTGTTTTTTGTTTCAATGGTTAGCTAGTGTAATTAAAAGAAACAAAAACAATACCGTTTTGTTGTACTTGATATCGATTAGAGTGGCATTTGTATTTTGTCAATAAGTTGTTCTTAAAATTATTTATTTCGGGAATTCAGTAATGTGGGTGCCATCAATGGCACGCGTGCCATTGATGGCACGTTGCAGAATATTTTAGGCACACCACCAAATTTATAACCATATTTTCAACTATGCCTACGAGTCATTATTTTCAGAGATGTATAATATAAGATTCGATTAAAATCCGTTTGGTAGAGGAGTCCAGTCCAAGACGCAATCTTACTTTAATTTGAATTACACGTAGAATTCAAATATTTATTACCTACGACATAGGTCAAGTTTTTTCTTTGTAGCAAAGAAAGAGCTTTTAGTTGAAAATATTTAGTTTAATTATCTCCCATTAAAGATCAAACAATATTATTTGATGGCACGTGTAATGTCTCAATAAACATTTCTTCAGAAAAAATGGCACGTTGATCCATAAAGGTTCGCCATCCCTGGCCTAGGAGCTAGCTAGGTATTTCGTCGTTTAGTTTCTCACAAAACTAAGTAAATTTTTAGCAGTTCTGTAATTCTGATGTCGTTTTGCTAGCTAGAGAATAGGAAAATGCGTTGTTTCAGTCAATCAGAAACAAGCAACTGTTATTGTAGTTGATAATGTATTTAAGGTTTTATTTACTAACACGAATTGCATTGTATTGTATGTTACAAAGTTGCTTGGAAATAAATTTATGTTGTTGTTGTAAAAATTATGAAGGTTTTTCTCCTGTTAAGTTGCTATTTTTGACTTACGTCGAACTAAGCGACTCTTTGCAGACTTTTCGATACGGTGGTTGCAATGATCAATGTTCAATCTTTGCCATCAGAAAATTAGTTTCAAGAGTAAGCCCCCAGCAAAATGTTTGTTTTTGTTTATTAGTACTTTTAAACTTTCATATAGATTCAGTATAAATTTTAATGTGTTATTTTGAAATTACAAACAGACACCTCAAGTTTATTTATTTGTTTAAATTATTCAGACTTTTCTAATCTTTGTCTTTTATACTACATCGCATTCCGCCATAAACCAGTTATTACGATATATCCCATTTTTTATGATGTAAAGTCTAAAAAATTTGTTTAATGCCCTGTATAGGATTTCAAGAACGCTTAAATATGCGCTCTTCGTCATCCCAGTGAATGTCAAAGTTCCATGGGATTAAAATATGATCTATGTCTGGTTTTTGTGGTAACAAATATACTCTATGAACGTGGGCAGAAGACTTCGTGGTTAAATAATATCAGCTGCTCGAATCTAGCTTTGGGATAAGCCGCGCTTGGCTGGATTGGTCCATGAATGGGTGATATTACATACCGAGTTTCTTCAGTGCCACGGAAATTAAGCCAATGGTATCGATTTGTAAATCGAAAATCTAACAATATTCCACAACAGCTCTTTAGTGAACTTTTTTACAGCAAGTAATATCAGTATCATCCATAAATACTATTTAAATTCATAAAATGTCATGTGAAACGTAAACGAAATCGAGGAAGACAGCATATATAATTATAAGGTGGAAAGACGAGATAAAATTGACAGCTGAACCTAAATGAAGAAGGGTTGCCCAAGACAGGCAACAATAGAAATCTTTGGCGGAGTCCTTTGCCAATAGGCACGCTGAGTTCAGAGACATTTTTTAGTTTTGTTTTTGTATGTAATGTTTAAGTTTAGTGGGAAATATGTTACTTGGTTCGGAATGAGGGGTTATTATTATTATGATGTGAAACGAGTATATAA
This sequence comes from Diarsia dahlii, assembly GCA_949775195.1. Classification (NCBI taxonomy): domain Eukaryota; kingdom Metazoa; phylum Arthropoda; class Insecta; order Lepidoptera; family Noctuidae; genus Diarsia; species Diarsia dahlii. The sequence goes on along the minus strand of OX459211.1, from coordinate 8,050,028 downwards.
TTTACACCGCACGCTTGTGTTAGCTTCTGGTTATACAAGTACACTGGTGGTGATTACTACGCACCTGACCTTTTTTACTTGTAATTAAATAACAATAAGTACTAGTAAGGGACTAAATGTAGGTAATAAATATACCAAGAGGTTACGCTAGACTGATACACGTTGCCAATTTGCCATTAAGATAGCGCCAAGCGCCATTTTTTACTTATACACGGTTCATTGGTACCTCTGAAAGTCACGCACACCCATAGCTAACTGGATAACAACCGCGACTAGTAACTGGTTGCTATGACATTATGTACGAACAATAAACTTCGATTATAAAGCCGTTTGATGACTATGAAATTACACGTTGTAAGGTAAAGTTGAGTTTGAACCAAACTTATTGCAAGTTCAAAGACTTAAATTAGGCAAACGAAAGAGCTGTCCAGGTTGCTACGTACTGGTTGGACAAAATTTGAGTTGTCGAATCGAAAAGAACAAGAAGAAGGAAAAGTTTTTATCATAGCCGCCTCTCTAGGAAGAGATGGGTCATCTACCATGCGGGCCCAGTGTAGGTTGGTAGATGTCAAATGTCTTCGAATTTTTTGGTTCTAAGACATGCCGGTTTCCTCACGATGTTTTCCTTCACCGTTTTGAGAACAATGGTGATGAAATCAATTACACAAAGTACTGCGCCTTCCTGGGTTCGAACCCATGACTTACTGTTCGTAAGTCGTGGCTGCCACCACTGGGCTACCGCTGCTCAAACCTTTCATTATCTGAAGAAAAACTTTAGGAGTTTCTACTTTTTTCTTTCAGACCGTTTGCAAGTTAGTAGAGTACACACGATGTAGGGACATCGGAGTGCAAACTTTTGACATGAATGTCCGCTGTCCGCAGCCAGTCCGTTTAATTTGTGCGTAATGGTTTGACCGAATCTTTAAGTAGCTCTTTGCTAAATAATAAGAGTCAGCATGGTTCTTCATCCGCATGAGAACCAAGGTTACCGACGTAGCCCGAAGAATCGCCAGACTTAAGTGGCAATGGGCAGGGCACATTGCTCGCAGAACGGATGGCCGATGGGGCCGAAAAGTTCTAGAATGGCGACCGCGAACCGGAAGACGTTGCGTTGGAAAGCCTCCCACTAGGTGGACCGACGACCTGGTCAAGGTTGAGGGGGCCCCGCTGGATGAGAGACGCACGGGACCGGTCAAAGTGGCGACACCTGGGGGAGGCCTATGTCCAGCAGTGGACGTCTTTTGGCTGAAATGATGATGAATGATGATGGTTCTTCAAGGTAAAGCCGTCCTTGCCGAGGTTCGTCCGTAAATGATTGACCAACATTACATACCTACAGAGTTTCCTCCGTGCATCGGAAAACACGTTACGCCATTGGTCCTTGCAGTCTCTTGTAGATCTTTGACATCCGTTACGAGTAGGCAGAAGCCAAAAGTCTGACGTCCAGTCTTACCGATCGGTCTTACTCGGTTACTGCGTTGGTCAGATAGGCAGTGGCTACATATTAAAATTAGTACTATTTTTTTTTTGTAGGGTGGGGAAATCATTTATAAAAATGACTGCTCCCGCTCTGGGCGGAGCGGAAGGGAGTGTCAGACTTTGTACTGACTAAAAACCACCCATTTTTTCTTAGCCCTTTGTATCCAAGGCCGCGGTATCTCTTTTGAACAAACAGCAGCCCCTGCAGATAATATTGGTACTCAGCTGCACCCGGTTAAACTGGTAGTCCACCCCAACATACCTGCCAATTTGGGAAAAGGCCTGATATTCCTGATATTTTTTTTTTTTTTTAAGAGACGTTGCCCCTACTCTAGGAATTTCTCCTGTATCGTGGGTGCGTTTACAAACATTAAAACTCACATACACAAACACCTAGACCCGGAACAACTATCTGTAGGCCATACAAATATTTGTTCCGCACGGGGATCGAACCCGCGACACTCAGCGCAGCAGTCTAATCGCTTAGCCACTGCGGCAACCTTGCCGGCAATTACTTTTTCATACAGTTTTCTAACCATGACACTGCAAAGTTCTACAGCTGCATTCTTACTCCTAAAGTTGAGAACCTCAGGCCGAACACAATACATCGACCGGCCGCCCAGTCCGCTGTGACAAAAAAAAAACTTTCCTCTCTGGCCGTCAGACGACGAGTGACTTACCGGCTATTTGTTTTTTTAGGCTGCCCCGCGCACGATAAAATATTTTTTGTGGCAGTAGCTCCGAAGGGATGGGAATTTGTCGATGGATTTTTTGGTCGATAGTGAAAGGGTTAAAGGTGTCGATAAAAAATTATTTAATTTCATAATTTATTTGGTAAAGTAACTTACATAAAAATGTACAGAAATATTTAAGTATAAAACCAGTAGTCCTATATTATTGTCATTGTTCGTGCTTAACTGTTTGAGGAAAAAGATGTTTGTGTGTGTTTTCTCGTGTTCGGTCAACTGCAAATGATGGTAATAATTTATTTTCAGCACTTTTATCTTGTAGCAGTAAGAGTGGATTCTGTTATATAAGTTTTTAAACTGACATGGTCACTGACACTACTATTATCTTATGTCAAAGACTCTCGACATTTTATCAACATCTTACAATCCATCAAACTCCAAGCAGAGGACGTAATGGTCAGTTTTGATGTTGAGTCCTTATTCACGAATGTACCGGTGGCGGACTGCATGGAGGTTGTTAAGATTAAACTACAAGAAAATAACATCCCAGTAGAATACATCAACCTACTACATCATTGTTTGTCAACGAGTTACTTCGTGTACCAAGGTCAATATTACCTGCAACTTGATGGTGTAGCCATGGGCAGTCCAGTGGCTCCAGTGGTAGCCAACATTTGGATGGAGCATTTTGAAGAGTTGGCAGTCCCCATTTCACCTACACCAATAAACCTATGGAAGCGGTATGTTGATGACGTCTTTTGTATAATTAAAGGGGACGAACAAGATGTAAAAGTATGCTTGGAACATCTTAATGGCATACATGGTAAAATAAAATTTACCTACGAGATGGAAAAAGAGAGGACAATTCCATTCTTGGACGTAAAAGTAGGGGTTCGTACTGACGGTGTTCTAAGCCACTCAGTCTACAGGAAATCGACTCACACGGATAGATATCTGCACGCTGATTCTCATCACCATCCCAGGCAGCTGAACTCTGTAGTGATTTCACTCATTAACCGGGCATATGATCTATGCGACGAGGAACATTTACGTGTTGAGTTAACACATGTGCAGGAGGTCCTACGGAGGAATGGATATACAGGGAAGTTCGCACAATCTAAACGAAAAAATTATCATAAGCACCGGAAGTGCGAGGTTGAGAGGCAGCCAGCATTTTTGCCATATGTGAGGGGAGTGACAGATAAGGTTGCGAATATTCTTCGGAAATACGCCGTAAAGACCATCTTCACTCCTTTCAGGAAAGTATCCCAGATGCTGCGTTCGCCGAAGGACAACTTTCCGCTGGAAAAACCCGGTGTTTATAAAGTAGACTGAAGTTACGGCAAGTCGTACATCGGTCAGACAAAACGTACGGTGGCTTGTCGTATATCCGAGCATATTAGGGCGGTGAAGAATAATGACACTCACAAATCGGCCATAGCTGAGCATCTTCTGGAATCGGGATCGAACCACTGGTTTGAGTTGCATAACCCTCAGGTCATCTCGACAGAACGCCACTATATACCTCGTCTGGTTAGAGAGGCCATTGAAATCACCAAATACAAAAACTTTAACCGGGAGGACGGGTTTCAACTGTCGAGAGCCTGGAATCCAGTGGTTCAACTGTGTAAAAACCGAAAAAGTGTCGAAAAAAGTTCGCGAGTGGACACAGTGAGTTTCGTGTGTCGGGAACAGAATCGTGTAGTGAGTGACAATGGTAGTGGTGCCGAACGCAAAAAACGAACTAGAAAGAGGGTAGACCGATTTGTCTGCTCATAAACATCCACCCGCAATGACTTCAGTTTATCCGTGATCATGGTGCTTGTAACAGCGCCGAAATATCGGGAACTCGAAACAATAATCAAACATGGTAAATATCCCGTTTATGATATTAATAGTAGTGGATTCTGTTGCTAAACTGTTACCTACATCTGATATAATTATGTCAATATGAAACTTACTTCAATAAGTTCCTAATAAACAAATATAGTCTGATTCATTCATAACTGTCCTTCTCCAAATCTTCAGTCGTCTCCTAAATATTAGTTGCGCCAAAATATGCAATTACTCAACATTAATAACATCTATGACTCAAACCATCAAACTTTTATTTCCACACAGAACAGCTCCTACAAACAAATACAATCTATAATAAAACGCGACACCTTGACAGATATCGATATTTCATAAGATTAAAACTGTCGATACACTATCTCGACTTATTCTTTTTTGGACGCACTATGCCATTGTTTGCAGACAAGGACAGAAACACTGGGCCTCTAAAAGAGTGAAAGAGATGGCGTTTTTCAAAATGACGGAAGAAAGGGAGAGAATGCTGTTAATTTTCCATTTCATTAGAATACAATGAGAGTTTTTCTTTGTTAATTTTCCTTTTTTTTAAACTTTGTAATGGGAGCTGTAATAGCTATCTTTTAGTGGTTTGAATAAATAATTGACTTCAGCATTGTGGCAGTAAATAGGTTGGTAGTGATGACGACAATTCTGATGTTTCTATTGTCGGTTTTGTAAGACAACGTTCTATAAAACCTTCAAGAATGTCTTGAAATGTTCTACTACAGTGAAACCTGGTTAAGTGAGACCTCAAGGGGCCTCAAAATTTGTCTCACTTATAGAGGTATTCCACTTACCCAGTGTCTCAGATATCCAGGTATAAATAAATATCTGTCTCATTTACAGAGGGTTCAATTAATAGACGCCAGAATACAGGTTATTTCAGGTATAGAGGTTATTTCGGTTTTTAAATAAAATTACTTAATATATTAACATTGTGATTGAATTTGGTTTTTATTCTGAATTATTCTACAAAGAGTAGATTTTGGTACATTTAAATCGCGTGTCTTCCCACTTTCATAAATGGATATTAACTATATTAACGAACTGAGCCTTCGTTTCGGCATTTTTCAAATAATATCCGTAGATAGTAAAGCAAAACTAAAACTGAAGGTCACTGAGGCTCAATACCGCACTTAGCTAATTAGCTAAGTGCGGAATTTGCAGGTACAATAAGAATAAAGTAAACAAACAAAACGATGTTATCTCAGTTACAGAGGTTAATGATATAAAATTCACTCGCTGTCTCAGTTAGAGAGGTAACTGTGACGCTTAAATCGAAATAACGAATCCCAGTTATAGGGGTTTGCTTCGTCCCACTAACAGAGGTAATTTAGTCCCAAAGTGTAGGGACCCCAGCATGAGTTCCTGTTATGGAGGTTTCTCACTTATCCAGGTCCCACTTAACCAAGTTTCAGGTCGGATTTAGATCAGATTTGGCTGGGCAGTACTGTCCACCTTGGTAAGACTGATTGTCAGACTTTTGGGTCGCCTATACCGACTATATAAGTATAAGTACGACGGGCTGGTGTCCGCAACTCCACGTCCGATGCGCGTATTTTGCGTGCAGGTGGGAATATCACTCGATCCACCCTATTAGCTTGGTGTTACTGGCAATCTTGCGGAGCCCTACCTATACCGACTTTAAAAGATCTACGAATTACTGAGAACTAACGGCTTAACGTAGCACAAAACCTGGTACGTTATCCATGGTCATCCATCCACCGTGTGACCTAGGCAAGCGCGGTTTAATCTTGAAGATCGACCTGTGCGGCTATTATTATTTAGCCACAAGCTCTTTTCTTACTGATTTTAAACCTGATTAAATAATGACTTTTTATTTTCTTTATAGTTCGCTGGTAATCTCAATCACACTTAGAATGATTTGTGATAATGACATGAACGGGTATGATTCACTGGTTTCATATTGCTGCTTTTGTATGATAAACAACACGATTCGAAAACTTATCTTTTCAATAACAAAGAATATTAAATCAATGAAGTTTAGACCTAGGAATTGAATCTCATGCTCGAATCAGCATCAATCGCTTCATCAACAGCCTATTAATGTTCCCACTGCTGGGACACAGGCCTCCTCTCTTTGAGAGGGATGGGCTATAATCTACCACGCGGGCCCAATGCGGATTGGATAGATGTCACATGTCTTCGAATTTTTTGGTTCTAAGACATGTCGGTTTCCTCACGATGTTTTCCTTCACCGTTTTGAGAGCAGCGGTGATGAAATAAATTACAAAAAGTAATGTGCCTGCCTGGGTTCGAACCCACGACCTACTGTTCGTAAGTCGGGGCCGCCACTACTGGGCCACCGCTGCTCTCAATCGCAACTCATAATGATTCTCTTGCCCTTATCCCAAATCGTTTGGGGTCGGCACAGCATGTCTTCTACTTCCATACTTCTCTATTACTATTTGTCATCTATCAGACACGTAATATGCCACATATCGTTCTTTACACAGTCCATCCATTGTTTCTTTGGTCTAGTCTTCTTGTACATAAACCTGTCCTCACGACAATCGCTACTACTAAACCAATAAGGCAAGTTTTATGTCTTGTAACTAAATTCCTATAAACGTTACAGTTTCTAAGGTAGTGGTATCGATTTTTACTAGCTTGCATTATAATAGAAGGCCGGCGAATCGCCATTAAACCTAGCTCGAGAAAATGGTCTGCTTCAATTCATTATATTAGTCCATACGTGTATAGGAATGGGTAGAGTGGCCATGATGTTATGTTAGTTCAATATTTATGTTGATTAAACATGGTGAGGTCCAAGTGCTTAGTTTTATTTTACTGCTTTAGTTAAACCCCCGGCCTAGTTGGTCTAGTGGTCGGAATCGCGACTGCCGAGCATGGGTTCGATTCCTAGGCTGTGCAAAGTATTATTGCATTTTTCATCATTAATTTCTGAGTAGCAGCCGCGGAGTTTGGGTTTGAGTCTTTATGTATAAGCTAGCAAAATGTGGTTACTTAACTACTTATATCTACTATTAGTTACGCCTGTGCTTGACCCTTCTATAATTTTAAGCGTGTTGTTGTTACTAGCCAAATTGTCACGCCTTCAAATGAAAACCTCATTTGGAATAAAGACAAAAAGAGATTTAGTTAAAATATTGATAAGAAAACTTTTCTTTACATTCGGTTTAGTGCTAATTCATTGTTTACTGTGGGTTGTTCAAAGTTGCGAATAGGTATCCTACTAAAACTCTTCAACAAAAGTTATTAACCCTACTCATCCATCACCTTTTTTCATCAAACCCTACTGTTGCTGCAACATTAGTTTAGCTCTACAGCTTCGGTTTCATGTCTTGCAACTCCAAATAAAATATCCCATACATCATGTAGTAAAGCGTGGTGCATATACGCAAGCTGCAGCATAGGCGGTCTGCGGCATAAAGGAACCAAACTGGTTTGTAGCCTGAATGCCGACGCAAGTGGAGTCTGCAGTACTGTACTACTGGTGGGGAGTGTTGGCCACTGCAGGCGTTTGTTTTGGTTCCATAGTCGCCTTTGTAAGTTGAAGATGACTAAATATTTTAAATTATAAAAAACAGGTCTGCTGAAATAAATTTCTTAAAAAATAAGCATTACTTTATACTTAAATGAACCTGTATTAAGCCTGAAATACACATGCTAAGCATGCTTGTTTGCTACTAGGTAGTATGCTCATTTCTAGCATGCTTACAGAGTGTTTACATTTGCTCTAAAGCACAGACCTCAAAAGCATATTTTTTACGAGTGTACTTATGTTTATCACGCCTGAGATACATTATCTTAAGAGGTGTCCCCACAAGAGTGAGTGTGGACGTGAGCGAGGCCAGAGCCACGCGGTCTAACAGGAACATTTAGCGGCATCCCCACTTAGGCCGCGCGGCTCCGTGAGGCTCACGTCATTTAACTCAATTCTTGGCAAGACTCATCCAGTTCACATGTCGCCCTGCGAAAATTGTCGCTCCACCGAGCCTGATAATGTTCTAACGTTTGCCAATTCGCGGTCTCCACTCAAGAACATGTCTACCCCAACGGTCATCGGTTCTACGGCTAATATGGCCGGCTCTGTGTCACTTCAGATTACTTTTTCTGTGAGCGCATTTCGGATCCAATTTCTCGAGATCGGATCCGAAATCCCAGCATAGACCCACCATGAGCAACCGTACCTTATTAGGTGTCCACGTTTCGGCTCTGTAATTAATAACAGGCTAGAGGCACTGGGTGAAGAATTTAGTTGTTTAGGCTCTCTGGAACAAGTGACGAGAAGAAACGACGAAGTTTTCCAACTGCTGCCCAACCCAGCTACATTATTTTGTTAATCTCACTTTCAAAGTTGTTGCTGTAATAAATGATAAAAATATATGAATAAATCTAAATTAATAAATCTATTAGCACAAAAATAATTTGTGACTAGCAGAGAAAAATAAAAATCACGAGTTATTTATTTCAACCCTTTTGAACGTCAAAATTACATTAAACAGCCTTCCGCAAAAGCTAGTTTTCGCCACTTCCTAATGTCTTCGCGGGGGAGTAAGAATTGATATCAACTTCCTTCACTCCTATAAATGTGTATGTAAAGTAATAAGAACAAAATTTCTTAGCAGATTCTGGTATGTGCAGATCTTGAACAATAACGAAGCAAAAGACTACAAAGTACTTTGGTACTTTTTCTGGTACTTAAAAAGTACCAGAAAAAGTACCAAAGTACTTTGTAGTCTTTTCCTTCTATGAAAACAGAGAATTGTCTCTCAGTTCAGTCTTAAAGTAAATTAAAAGTATTTCTATGATCAACCAAACCTTAAATGAAATACATGCAGTGGCCAACATCAAACGAACTCACTACATAGATTATTGGGTGCATTCTGTACAAATCATAAAACTTGATTAAAACTTCAAAAGTTATAATGCAATTAGTTTTATGTTGTCGGACGAGCGTCGGTTTCCTATGTTTTTACCCGACTGCGGCGAAGCCCAAAAGGAGGGTTATTAGAAATATGGAACCAAATTATGTTTCTATACTACTCAAAGGTGAAGATGCAAAGATCTAAAAATATCTCAAGGATGTTTTCAAAAGCACTTTCAAGGTCCAATGCAAAAGGCTTCAGTTTCAAAATCAAAACTTTTTAATTTACTGCTCTTAGAAAGTTAATACTTTTTTTTTTAGCATGCACGTCCCATGCTGGGCAAAGGCCTCCCCCAAGTCCGTCCAAGAGCTCTTTTCCTGTGCCGCCTCGAACCAGCCCTCATGGTACGCATCTAAATCGTCACGCCACCATTTTCTAGGCCGGCCCCGGCGGCGCCGTCCGTCTTCTGGCAACCATCGTGTACTTATGGCGTGAAATAAGTGTCTTTTGAACATTTTTACCTTAATAAACAACGGATTTAGGACACTTCTTAATGATAAATGAGTTTTGATTTGCGTAGCAAAACAGTAAAGAATTTTAGACCGTGTCCTAACTTTAATACAGTTTATTTCTTCTTTTCAGTAGATAAAGTGCAGTCATAGCCTTGTAGTGTGACCGTCAGACTGTCAAGTCATAGGTCTCCAGTTTAAACCTCAAACACGCACCTCAGATTTTTTGGATTCACGTGCGTATTGTAGAATATTGTCACTTGCTTCGGTAAAGGAAAACATCGTGAGGATACCAGCATGTCTCAGAGATATTTCTCGATGGCATTAAAGCCAAGTCAGAGGTCCAAGGGCGTCATAAAAAGACTGACACCAGCTTAGCCACTAACCACACAAGAAAAAAGTAGATAAAGAACTGATGTCAATATTATGTCATGGACCATATTGCTTTTCTTGGAGCAACATTGTCCTAATTCTATAATAGGGATAACGTAAAACTGTTAAAAGTCTGTCACTGCTTATTATTTACACTACATAAAAATACTTTCGAATCGAATTTTAAAATATCCGAATGAAAAAATCGCAGTCTTTCACTGCACTTTATCGAATCGAATCGCGAGCCGAACGCTCCCGAAACGCGACGAACGGCCGACATGTAGCGAGAGTTCGCGTGTCTTTCGGCCGTAACCGTATCTTCGGTAGATAAAAGGGTCTCTTGGACCGTTTTAATTAGGCGGTAGAATGTATCGGGTGCCTGATGGGCCGATAGGGTTACCGTGCAGTATTGGAATTTTGTTGCAATTTTTTTTCTGTTTGTTTATGCTGAGGCGTGTCGTTTTTTTGGCAATTAGTGTGAATGTTGTTTTTATAAATGTATTTTATGGGCACTTTTTGAGAAGTTAGATAGTATGATCTTAATGGAAGGGCGAAGTGCTTAAATCAGTTTGGTTGGGCTTTGATTTAGCGCGTATTATATCAATGTTTTAGTTATAGGTCTTTGGTCATGCACGAGAAACTGGATTTAATCATTTTTAAATGACCAGTCACGTTTTCTTATTTGATATTGAAAGGTATATAATAAGCGACCTAGTAAATTATACAAAACAACCTGTCAATATGCATTACTCTGGAAACTCTTAATAACCTCAAAAGTAGCACTAATAACAACAGCTGACAGTACTGTATCTCTGATTAAACATTTTTTCTTCAAATAAGGTAAGGTAAACAGCAGTCAGTTGTCAACCCTGCCGGCTGCAGGGAGGTAGGTAACCGCTTGCGATCGGCTGGACAGTGCCGTTCGGCTAATGCGTACCTATACGCGGCACAAATGACTAAGTAAAGAGTGGACTTCGGTAATTTTTTAAGATTTTTTCATAATCATTATTATTTTGATTATATGAGGCATGGTTCTTCATCAGATTAAAGATCTACTGACGAAGATTTAGCTTATTAGACAATAACACATTTTCAGTGATGACTGATGAGGTGGTAACCAAATAATAATAACCGCACGGGTCGATGTAGCACTTGCCTAGGTCAGCCCGTGAACTCTATCTATTAGCTATTGTCAAGTTGTCTCTGTGCCTCGGAGAGCATGTTATGCTGTTGGGCGTGGCTGTCAATTGCAGAACTTTGATAGTTATTAAAGGCTGTCAGTAGCCCGAAAGTCCGATAAACAGTCTTAACAAAGGGTGTCGTATACCTATTACACCGGCAAAATTAACTGGATTGTAAAGTCAAATAAAAACAAGTCAGATAGGTAGTAGACTTTTTTTTTAATGCCAGTACTTTTACTGGCATTCAGCTGCATTCGGTTAGGTTAGACGAGAGAAACCCCCATGGGAACCTCTCTTTCCCCATGTGATAGAGGATTGAGATAAGGAGGAAACTCGGTAAATAATGCGTATTGCACAATCAAATTAACTTGGCACGAGTTCACCAAAATTCAAAGAAGCGCCACATTGGTTTATTAAACAAATGCGTAAATGTAGATGTGAATCAACAAAAAGATTGAAAAGATGTTCTAAAACATGACATAGGAAATTGATCTATTACTTAGTTAAAAAATAGCATTCTTTCTCAGAAACCAACCTTGGTCAATTTATTGGTATCTTATCAGTTAATTATTAAAACAAAAATCAGGAAGTTGTTAACTAAAGTGATTATTTTAACATTATGTTTCATTGTGACACAATTTTTCCTGTTGTAGGTACTCTTTTTGTCTGTTTATATGTGGGTACTTGCAAACTGATATATAATTGTAATCATTTTCAGAGTTTATTGACATAATATTTCACACGCGCAAGTCACATGACCAATATTAGTTTTGGCTGTCTACGCGTATGAGTTATGGCAATCAAATTAGATAATCTAAAGTAGCGCCATGTATCGCTCTAGAGGCAAATTGAGTTCAGATAAAGATTTTAGCGAGAACTACTTGGTACTGAATTACCAAAAAGTGTTTCTTACATTTGCACACAGTTAATTCCTTGTATTAGATAAAATTGTGGAAAACAACGTGAGGAATACGGAAAACCATAAAAATCGAAGATAATTGAGATCCATCAACCCCGCACTGGGTGATCTTGGAGGATTATGGCCCACTCCCTCTGAAATAGGGGAGGTTTTACTATCCTATGAAGAATTTGAACCAGATGAATAGATATTCGGTAACAGTATTTCAACAAAATCGCAAGAGTGAAACTTTACTGCTTCGATACCCAAAGTCAAAGCCTTATTAGATTTTTCCAACAGGATTTTTCGACCAACAGCTAGGGCTAACTCCCACGATAAACTGTACAAATATAACGCTACACTCTTGGACACCTAAACCTGATCCTTCGGGGATACAGCCTTGAAGCCATCATCATCAACCAACCTATAATGTTCCCACTGCAGGGACTCAGGCCTCCTCTCTAGGAGAGGGATGGGCTATAATCTACTACGCTGGTCCAGTGCGGCTTGATGTAATACCAGTTTATATATACTGCAAAAATGTTCTCAAGTTCACAGTGTTAGGGGAAGGTCTGTCGAGTCCAGTTGCAGGCGGGCGCACCGGACAATACGACCAGTTCCGCAGATCGGCGATAGCGGCCAACCAGCGATAGTATTTCGCTATGTGGCCCCAGTTTAACACAATAAACAGGTAAGCAGTAGAAGTTCCATAGTTATAATCTGGTCTATTTGATAGAGCAGCCGTGGTCCATGGTGGCGGTCCCGACTTACGGACAGTAAGTCGTTTGTACGAACCCAGGCAGGCGCATTTCTTTGTGTAATTTATATCATCATCACCACTGCTGTCAAAACGGTGAAGGAAATCATAGTGAGGAAACCAAAAAATTCGAAGATATGTTACCTACCAATCCGCCCTACGTGGTGGATTATAGCCCATCCCTCTCCCAGAGAGGAGACCTGAGTCCCTGCAGTGGGAACATTAGAAGGATGATAATGAATTGACTTTTAAAGTTTTATGTGTCTTGTATGAAGGCGCAGTGTTTTTTAATTGCATGAGTTAACAAGAACGTGATTAGAAATAACTACGACAGAAGTTGAAGTAATAAATTAGCTGAAAAACTGGTGTCCGACATTTTGAGTGTATATTTTGATTTGACATAAGATTCTCAAAAAATGTGTATATTGTAGGAATTTGTGTACTAATTTACAACTACATAACCAGTCATCACGCTTGTAATCCCCGAAAGATTAGGCAGGGGTGTACCAATAGTACACCTACATTTCACCAGTTATAAAAGTCCCTTATAAGGTTCCCATGGAGAAAGCCAATTGCCATCAACCGGACACAATTCCGGACTCTGTGGCTGCTACTGAGAAATTTCTAATGGGACAACCTAATGACACTTTGCCCGACCTGGGAATCGTATTCAGGACCCCATGTTCAGCAGTCGTGCTTGGGACCACTAGACTATCGTGGTAGTAAAACACATAGGTATACTAACTACATATACATAACTCAGTAAAACAATTATTGTATGTATTGAGGAGGCCTGAGTCCCTGCAGTGGGAACATTATAGGCTTATGAAGATGATAAAACACTGTGTTGAAGATGCCTTAACAATCAAACATAAAAATCATGAACTACCCTTATCATGTAGTTTTATAACATTGTAAAGTTCATTTTCTGCCCCTCCTCTGCCGAAGCACTTACCGGCAAAGTTTATAATATTGCTAAAATGTCAGACCACCTGTTTAAATCTCAGCGAATTTCCTTTACATTTTTTATCTAACTTATTGAACCGATATGTGCAGGTCACAAAATAAATTCTGTAGGTACATACTTACATTTTCAAGTCTCGATCTCATTCGTAGTTATTGCAATGATGTGTTAGTACATTGGCTTGTGCTTGGTATTCGAATAACCAATCCGTATAGCCAGTGGTGATAATGGAATGGTTCTGCGGAGGCGGTTATTGTTTACTTATCGTCATCGTAAACGTTTACTGCTGACTATGTCTCTTCATAGATCGCTATAATCATCGTTTGTGGTGTGGTTTTGTTTCTCATTAATGATGGTTGTGTTACGAATGTAGCTATTGCTCGTATTATTTTTAAGTACACAAGACCGTGCTGTGATATAGATCACAGCACGGCAAACGGAAATGTATTTCTAATTGATAATAGAGATTTCAGATTACTTTAGTTTGGAAAAAAGTTAGTCTAGTCCATTCAAAAATAAATAAATTTATTTATTAATCTATTAGTACAAGGAGATAGCTCCTTGTTTCTCCTAAGCTCTGAATGATGGTACTTACCGTAGCCATGGGATTTTAGACAGTAAGTGTCCGATATTCCGACCCATTTTCCGTAAACGGATCCCCCATGAGGATTTTACTCGCCATAAAATAACATGATCTATCTTTTAAGCAAAATCCGAAGCATTGAACAGCTCATGATGAAATGGTTAGTGATTTACGGTATGCACTGAGATCCTTTCCTGTCGTCAATACCAAGGGGTGTTGCTGATTCTTTTGCCATTGGCAATTAGAAATATTCTAGAAACAAATCACCGATAAGCCGACTGCTCTTCACGTTTAAAGTCCAATGACCAAGCGGTATCAATATACCGCTTGATCATTGATATGCCCAAAGTATGTGGCAATCCTTCTCAGACCCAAGTCTTAGTGTAGATTATTTCTTGAGAACTTTAAATACAAATAAATTCAAGAAACAGCTACCGACCCAACGCTAACCTCTAAATAAAGAAGGTATTTCTAATAAAAAATCATTTAAATTCCACAAGCCTTATAACACACAGGTGTCAAGACGACCAGAAAACCCCATATGACGTCATGGTAATTCATGACTATAGTTACAGCAACTTTCATGGAAGCTCCTCCCACCCGGATTCATACGATACAGAATAATCGTAAATCTAACGCGTGCGACGAATACTGAAACAAATGAGTTGTTTGACGTTTTTATTTGTAAACGAGGAGTGGGAAACCCGTATAGGTAATCTAAACCACTGTGCTGTACGTGATGAGAAAGCTTAGTGATAAAACATGAGTTTTTATAGGACTCACTTTGATATAGTGTCGTGTAGTTCAGCAAGCTTAGAGGAGCAAGTTCAGCAAGCTTAGCTTAGAGGAGTTTGTGGGTAAATAATATAACAACCCCTAGGATCGATCTTCAGGTTAATTTGTGCTTGCCTAGGCTGGTCCGTGGATAGGACCAATCATTACATACCGAGTTTCCTCCTTGCCTCGGAAACCACGTTATGCGGTTGGTCCCAGCTGTCATTTGAAGTCGTTCTTTGACAGTCGTTACAGGTAGTTGGTGGCACGAATGTCAACCAGTCTAACCAAGGAGTATTGTATTCCCCAATACAAATTGGGTTGTGAATGTTAGGAAAATGCTCCATGTAAAATACTGGTATTCAGCTGAATCAGGTTAGACTGGCAGCTTGGGAAAAGGCTAGACAAATGATGAGTTCTACTGAATATTAATGATTCATTAACATAACCTTGGCACTGACAGGAATTCTTTTAACTTTTGTTGACATATTGAAGTGACAACAAGGCAAGATTCATATTCACCTGAAGGAGAAAATACGGAATTTGCTAAACAGAGGAAATCATTCTTCGAAGTTTTGATAGAAGTTTCATAAACGGAAATGTATTTGTAACTGATATTGATAATAGAGATTTCCTTAATTAGATAAGAGGGTACTCTAGTCCAGTCTTAAATATTATTTTTAATTTATTGATTTAATAATACTGAAAACAAACAGAGACGAATCCAAACAAATCGCGATAGGTAATTGGATTATTATTTGGATAATAATTGGTCAAAAAATGTAAGGAAAGAAAGAAAATTGTGTTTATTTGGAAAATATACATTAAAAATTAACAAAACAAGGCCTGTTGTAACAAGACCTTTGTAGCCGTGTGTCACAAATGTCTCAAGTACTGACCTGAACTGAATACTGCCATTACATTCATGATTCATGCGAGAATATTCACAGAAGCATTGCTCTCTTCTACGAATAATTGAATGGAAATTATCTCGCTGAAACAGAATTTTAACTTTGTAAAACCTTGAACTGTTTTTATCCCTTCCAATTGTTTGTCCATTAGAAAACCTGAAACCAAGAAGATTTTTAAAACTTACCATCATAGTTGTTTTTGAACATTTTAACTCGTCTTTGAAAGAAATATACTGAAGGTTGACACTTAATTTCTTCTATCAAAGTCAAGGAGTAAAGTGAACCTGTTCAGGTGGAGATTTATAGACGACTCTGCCCCCGAGTGTGAATGTGGTGTTGCCCCACAAACGATGGGATACTTGATAATTATAATATTATCCTGCCTGTCCTGTTGCTTGCAAATCACAAGAGCTGATAGACGTTACTGAAAGTGTCAAACTGGAATTAAATTGTCATCGACACGCTAAGAAAAAGCGATCTCTGTGACAGGAAATAATTGGCGAAGACAGGAGGGTGTTTTCAAAAACTAACGGTCGGCAAGACAGTAACCAAGCATATTATGAGATCACCTTTTACAGAACACAATTTCAATGGTGGTCTATTCGGAAATGAAACCACATTACAACTTGAAGTGCATACATAATTCGATGATTCATCATACATTTCATACATTGTAAGTCAAGCTGTCTGTTACGACTCCTTCGAACCAGTTTCCTAACGTCTTTTCTCACGTACGTTACATTACGTTGCCCTGTTTGCCCATGTGGTAGAATATTGCATAAAATGATAACTTGGGTCTTTGGGGACCCCTAGGGATATGGATGTTTTAAGTTGAAATAAAAGTGTAAAATAATCAAAATCAAAAGTCATATATTCCATCTAGGCTGATAAAATCAGCACTATTCGAACGTCAAAATTTATTTACAAGAGACAAAACACTAGGAAGTGTCGGGGTGTTTTGGGTCCCCCAACTTCCTATTGTTTTAGCTGGGTTGAAGAAGTGGCAGCACAAACTTCCCAGCAAATAAGACGAGAAAGTACTGAAACAGTAACAGCTGCCAATGCCCATATCTTATACAGATGCCAGCACTTCAAGCTACTTTTAATAGATTTTCAACTTTATTCAAGTTTGATAGATCGGCTAACTTGATGTGCTGGCGTCTTTGTGTTGAATTATGTCATTTCAGCAATATGTTTGTAAGTGGTCAATGTCACTAGCAATTAAGTATTCTAACATGAAAATAACACGAACAGATTAAGGCTTCAATGCCAAAAAAATGCGTTGCTTTATATTTTAATCCGTGGGACTAACAACAATATAATTCCACTACTATTAATACTATAAACGGGATATTAACAACATAAATATTTGAGATGGTAAAACCTAGAAACTGTTGTGAACATTTTTTTTAATTTGTGTAAATTGCATAAAATGCACTTCCTCTTCCTAGCACTAGGCTGTTCCGTTTTCGGGGTCCCATTGCCAGCAAAGTGGCCAAAACTGAGATCACCGTGGAAGCATACGCAAAAGCATGTAATTGCTCACTGGAATTAAATCGAGGCAGACCGGAAAACGAACTGTATATTTTATAAGACAACTCTTTATCAAATTGTTTTAATAGTTTCTAGATTTCCGTATTGGAAGTAACCTTCCGAGTTCCAATTTTATTTACGTATTTAGGTTTTAGATGGTTGTCGTGTTTATTGTTTCTTCAAACAGATTGGTCAAATCTAATCTCTTCATTTAGATTAGAATAGAGATTTAAAAAAGAAAGATCCGTTGGTTTATTTAGAAACATGTGCAATTGTATCCGTAAGATAAAAGGAGATTTTAAGGCATAGATAGTTGCTGGTTAATCTTCCGAAGAAGTAGTTCTTAATGAAATTTTAATGCTACTACATCTACAAACAGGCTTAACACTTGCACCACCATACATAACGATTTGGTTGTTTGTGTGTGAGTTTATATGTTTGTAAACGCTCCCACGATACAGAAGAAATTCCTAGAGTGGGAAGGAGTGCTAAAAAATAATGTTCTCATTAACTTATTTGGCAGATAATTTTGTACAAATTCTGTTCCATTTCAGAATTTATTCAGTTAGTGTAATCGGACGTCGTGAAATGGGTCAGTATAGAGTAATTTTACAAACCTTCTACTTCTAAGGTTCTACATCACGCTTGTAGCCCACGAAAGTTAGGCAGAGGCGTACCTAATAGTGCACCTTTATTTTGCCAATTATGTTTCAGTCCCATGTAATAGGAGGCCACTATTATCTAGTCCAATATTATTCTAATTATTATATTCATTCTAATAATATTCTAACAAGTATTTCGTATTTCTAAAACTACTAAGTATGGGTAGTAAAATCATGCCGTTCTACTTTTAAGGATATTGCACAGAGTTACATTAAAATTTGACTCCACATGTTATGGATTAAACTGACTGCCATGACGCCAGAACCGCTAGGATTTAGCACAAAAGGTTGACGATGCCTATCACAGAACACCCACGTTGTGTCAAAGTTTAGGTTTTTAGAGCCCAGTCAGTAGAGAGAAAACCTTTGAGTTGGTTTCATTGACATAAACGGACTCCTATATAAGGTCTATCTGTTAATACTCGAAATCTTTTTAGGGCACATTGTACTCATCTTATGAACAACTTTTACTATGGGACTAACCCTAAAACCACGAAAAAACTGCTGTTCTATATACATATTTTCACGAGTTATGCAAACTGTGTTAAGTTTGTAGGGAACAGCCGATTTTTTTTTAGTTTGAGGGTTTGCCCCTTATAAGAAGTTGTTCATAATGATGAGTACAGTGACCCTATAAAATATTTCGAATATGAATAGATAGACCTTATAGACATCAGCTATAGGTCTTGTGTGTTTAAGAGGTACGAGTACATACGCGTACACACATTGTACCGTCGGCGTCGCGTACAACAGGTGCAATGCACCAACAATAATTACTTTTAAGCTCTTCAGTATAACGTGAAAGGCCTTGAGCGAGTACAGTCACGATCAACAATTATAAATTATCGTTTTTACTCTGTGAAATCGGTACCAATAAAACTTCTATGCTCCAAATGATGCTCTTTGCGATTGATTGACTGCGATGGTGCTTTCACTTCGCATCAAGTCGCGAATTAAAATATCTGAGGTACGACATTTGAATGTCGTAAATGTTTTTTTATTGATTTTGGGGTACCGTTGCTACTGTAATTTTGTTTGAAGCTAATTCATCATGATGATGTATGCTATATGTACGTCATTGTTACATTCCAGTAGTAAGTACAGTTAGACTTTTTTTGGTGGGTGTGAAATCATCAATCGACTCCTCCCGCTCACCCATGTTCTTTCTTAGCCCTTGTGCCGAGACCGCGGTATCTCTTTTAAACAACCCGCAACCCCAACGAGGAGTACAGTTAGACTTAAATCTTCGGCAAATGTGTTGCTGTTGTACACACGGCTACACATCAAGCTATACAAAACCAGTTAATCTTGGCCTCACTTTACTAGATCTTTTCGCACAATGAACGATCAGAGTAAACTGGTTTTGTATAGCTTGATGTGTAGCCGTGTGTACCATTGGCTGTTGTCAAAATCATCCTAACAAGAAATTTGTTGCACTTACATTAAGTTCACTCTTGTAATCCTCGAAGGATTAAGCAAAGGTTCACCTTTAGGTACACCTAAATAGTTCACCCACATTTCGCCAGTTACGTTTAAGTCAAATGTGAAGGTGAAAAGGTGATTCTATTGCTATCAACTGAGCACAAATGACTTCATGGCTGCTACTGAGAAATTCCTGATGTGGAACCCAAATTCACTTTTCCCGACCTGGGAATCGCACCCAGTCACATGCTCAGCAGTCGCGATTGAGACCACTAGACCAACAAGGCAGACTCAATTGTTGCACAAGTTATGAACGGAAAACTAACCAAAGGCTAAAAAATAAGTAATTAAAAACAGCTTTACAAAAATCGACAAAATATAGAAGGAAAAACATTAAAAAATATATAATATCGAAGTATACAGCGGAACCCACACTCATCTCATTTTATTACACACTTTTTTTGTAGTTAGTCGGCGGGCAATTTGCATAAAGTTCCAAGTAGCTGCCCGGTTGACGGTGGTTGGCGGCGCGTCGTAAAACGGACGACCATAAAAGAAACACCTTTTTGCTTATAAAAGATGTCGTTGTTTTGCACTGAATTAATATATGTGATTGTATTATCTTGAACAACAGTTCGTGTAAAGTGGCGTTTTGCGTTGTTCGCTCGAAAGTTTTGATGCTCACTTATAATGTGGTCTTTTTGATGTTGATCTCCAAATTTTTTTGTGACATGAATTGTTTTAAATTAAAAAAAAAAAATCCTATAAATTTTTGGGATCGATACAATAAATGCTTTCTAAAGCTCATGACTAAATAATAACTGCCGGTAGGGTCGATATTAAGATTAAGCCACACTTGCCTACTTGCCTAGGTTGATTCGTGGTTGGTGACTTGACTACCCATTACATATCGAGTTTCCTCTGTGCCTCGGAACACAAGTTAAGTCGTTGGTCCGGCTGTCATTTAAGGATCATCGACATTCGTTACAGTGGTTCATAAGTCTGACCATCAGTCATAGGTACCAAGGGATGTCATATATTACTCAATGCGAATTGGGTTGTGGAGGTTAGATAGGCAGTTGTTCCTTGTAAAATACTGGTTTTCAGCTGCATCCAGTAAGACTGAAAACCGACCGTAACATAGTTGAGAGAAGGCTATCATTATCATCATCATCATCATCATACCAGCCCGGAATCACCCACTGCTGAGGCCTTCCCTCTTTTTCACCACACTTCCCGGTTCAGTGCGTAGGTATCTTATCCACGTGTTTCCGGCGACTTTGACGATATCGTCAACACAACGAGCTTTAAGACGGCCCTAGTTTCTTTGGCCCAACCTTGGCCACCACTCGGTCAAAGCCTTGCTCCATCGGCCATCTCCGCGTATATCCAGATATCCTGCCCAGGTGCACTTGAAGTGCACCACCCGGTCCCCGACATCGCAGACTTTCGTCCGATGGTGGATTTCGGTGTTACGCACTCGATCTAAGAGAGTTATGCCGAGCATGGCTCGCTCCATGGCCTAAGAAGGCTAAGCCGATGGTAATAATTATGATAAATGCTTTGATCAATGCCCACAATGACCATCATCAAAATCTGCCGAATTATCACTAATCCTCCTGTCTACCACGTTTACAGTTTTATCATCCATCAGTCCAGTCAATGAACCTTTATCTTTTATATCTTTATTATTGTCGAAGAAAGAAGCCTTTTATCCAATACAAATATCTTTTTCAAATAACAGAAAACCAACAAGACTTGCAGTAGTATCGAATAAACTACCTATTATGTTGTTGATGTCCAATGGCTACTCAATGTAGAAATGCACTGGGAATATGCATGTTGTACCAATGGTTGTTACTAACATAATGTGGCAGGTGTATTTGTTATTTTTGCGGTAGAAATAAAAACATGGAAATGATCAGTTCAAGCTTGTCAAGGCTCCAAGCTTAATCAAGTCTTCTTCAATAAATAAGGTATAGTATTTATAGACTTTTTTATTGTTTTGGATTATGAATTCTTGAACTTTGTATTGCTTAGAAACTTTTATTTCGGGGAGATTTATGTAGATATTATGTCTGAGTCTACCCCGGAGGAGTACACCCACCATTAGCCCTCTTTCCAATAACCGGGCATAACATATCCAGACTCCGTAGCTGCTATACATGGACATCATTTCAATCATTATTTATTGGTCTCGATACCAACTCTTGCGCTTATCCAAGAAAAATAACGAAAACGAAAAGAACGATCTTTTATTACCTACTTATGGTACCGTTAATGAGTTATTGTACAGGTATTTTCATTTCGAACCTCTTATTGAGCTACTTATTCTATTATGTTAATCTAAGAAGAATAATCGGATCCTGCAATAGACGAGGAAATTAATCAATAAACCAAAAATCGATTTGCCATAGGTACGGTCAGCATCAGAAGTATATTAACATTACTCAAAGTTTAGAAGCTGTTTTTTTAATAAAAACTTCTTAGATATTACTCGTTACTACATGTTATTGGAGTTTAAGGACTATTTTAACGAATAATCTTCTAAAACATAAAAAATAATAGCTAGAGTCGTGTACATAAAAGAGTTAAAATTCCGAAATGTTCAGCTACTTCTGATGCTGACCGTACCTTGCTTTTTTTGTTAGTTACTGTCACTAATTAATATCTAGAACCTACTAATGACGTCAGAGCAAATGACATCACACGGCAGCTGGTTACCACAACTTGTTACATTTAACATAAATGGTTATCTCCAAGGCTATCGAACACCAGTACACCGTAGGAATGAATCATTTTAGCAAAAAAATGACGTGAAATATTCCAAATGATGTTACGGTTATAATTCTGATTTTGGCATAGTCACGACTGATCGTAACTACCCATGTTTTTTTTGAATAACATAATTATATTTAGCCTCAAGTTCAAGCTAAATGATCTGTCCTTGTTTCCGCAGATTGATCAAAATGATGTACCCATATAAATTTCAATCCTATAAGTAAGTTTCTAGAACTTTAATACGTTTGGGTAGCTTATTGTTCTTACCAAGATTTTCTCTTTTTCTATTAAGAATCTTTTTAATTGTACAGCTGGTCCCTTTAGATTTTCGAAGAGCTCATAGCTTAATATATTATAATAGAAGCTCGTGTCAATCTTCGCGCTTTCCCAGGTTAGTCCGTCTTTGGGTGACCACTCACCGAGTTTCCTCCGTGCTTCGGAAGCACGTTAAGCGGTTGGTCCCTGCTGTTGTAGACTTCTGACAGTCTTTATCGCTAGTCAGTGGCCCGAAAGCAGTCTTACCAAGGGGTATCGTGTTACCTAGTGCTAACCATGGTTTGTAGAGGTCAGAAAGGCAGTCACTCACATGTAAAATACCTACTATAGAATTCAGATGCATCCGTTTACACTAGAACCCGACACCAACATAGTTGGGAAAATGCTAGGCAAATGATGATGAAGTACTTTGATAGAACTTTTTAATATGTTGAGTAAGTTGAACAACAAGGTTTCCCTTGTTGTTTTGAGTAAGATTTTCTCTGTTTCTATTAGGAATCTTATTGATTAATTATAAAACGGGTCCCTATATCAATCTTGCAACCGATCCGAGCCGTTAGGATGAAAACAATAGTACCTCATCATCATCATTTCAGCCAAAAGACGTCCACTGCTGGACATAGGCCTCCCCCAGGCATTTTTGGGGGGGTTTGCCATAATCGCCACGCTTGGCAGGCGGGTTGGCGATCGCAGTATGGTTGTTACAAAGACACAGAGAACGCTGCTGCCCATTCTCTGGTAAGTCCCTTAGTCGCCTCTTACGACACCCACGGGAAGATATGGGATGGTGCTATTCTTTACGTCCGACACCACACGGATCAATAGTACCTATTTTTCCTTTTATCAGGTTTCTAAGGGAATAAATATGAAAATACCAGACACAGAACAGACAGGAGGCTCAAAAACTTTACTGATTCTATGACATAGAGAGCACAGGATAAACTGTGGTACTCAGAGATATATAATGATAACTTAAGCCGTCACTTAGTAAAAATTTCACGTATAGAACCTTCAGTAAAGTGTCAAAATCAGAATCTTTACTATGTGATGGCTTAAGTAATCATTACATGTCTCTGAGTGCGGCAGTAAGTCACGGAAATATCTTTCAAAGCAAGATTTGAATGAATTTATTTTTAATTAAAAAACGTTTTTACAAAAAATAAAACCGACTTAAAAAAAAAACACTCAAAAGTGAAAAATAAACTTGAGAAGAAAAATCAGTTTCTGAAGTCGGTGACAAAAAAATGAAATCAAAGAAACAAAAGTCACCGACTTCAGAAACTGATTTTTCTTCTCAAGTTTATTTTTCACTTTTAAGTGTTTTTTTTTTTAAGTCGGTTTTATTTTTTGTAAAAACGTTTTTTAATTAAAAATAAATTCATTCAAATCTTGCTTTGAAAAACGTTTTTATTTTTCACTTTTTAGTGATTCACATGTGCTTACCCCTTCACAACGTACCGGCGTGATGTTATGTTATGAACTGTTGTAAACAATAGACAGACAATATGAGATTTCAGCAATCCCAGTCCATTTGCTATCATTTATTGAGGAGTTCCGTTGCCTATCTCCGAAGTTCTTCATCAGATCTTCACAAAATAGTTTATATTACCTTTGTAGTGAGTACAGGCGTGATATTATGTTGTGTGATGGCGTAAACAATGCTTAGATATGCTATAGCAACAATCGCGGTTAATCTGCTGTTATTTATTGAAGAGTTCCCCCGATTTCTACAAGATCCCATAATCAGATATTGAAATGGTGACAATGGGACCACACGGGAAGCACCAGCTTTCAAATGAAAAAAAAATCATGAAAATCAGTTCACCCAGTCGCAAGTTATGAGCGAACAAACATTAAAAAAAAAAAAAAAAAAAAATACAGTCGAATTGATAACCTCCTCCTTTTTTTGAAGTCGGTTAAAAATAAGTTCAATGAACAGGAATTCAGACACGTTTTCCAATAAGAGGCGTCATTATAGGGACCCCATATTGTTTTATTGGTACTTGAAATAATTTGTTTGACATTTTGTGAGGCCAAACGTGTTTGTCTCATTATTTCGACATATGTTTCTATTTTTGATAGGTAACATCCTGTTTCGATTATTTGTAGTGATGTGATGTGATCTAGCGCTGTTCGTTGGTCTAGTGATCACCAGCAATACCGTCACATTCCTGACCTCGTACCATGTTACTTGAGGTTGGCGCAACGCGTTATTTTCTTCAATTCTCCTCTGTCAACCGCTAACCTTTCATCTACTCCTTTTTTTCATATCATTCCTCACACCCATCGTTTCCTTAAACTTCCTCTCCGTCTATTCATCACTCGTTTATACACATGCGATTCACTCCTTCCCATAATATGTCCATACCAAGACAGGTCATCACCAAGAACACCGCATCGCAAGAAACATCTCATGTCGCAATTCAAAGGCTTACCCATTGTTACATGAGGCTTGAAATACCAGACCAATTTTACCAGTAAAAGTTACAGTTCACACCAATACAACTTCAATTTTTCCAATGGTAAAATGTACTAAAATCGTTTCATTTAAACATTTACTTCATTGGTTTATAGATGGGTGTTTCAATGGATTTTTAACCGACTTCCCAAAAAGGAGGAGGTTCTCAATTCGATCGGTATGTGTTTTTTTTTTTTTTTCTATGTACATATGTCCACCGATTACGCTGCGATTTATGATCCGATTTACGTGATTCTTTTTTAGTTTGATGCGGAATAGTTGCCATTTGGTCCCATAAAAATTTAGTATAGTTTGGTCCAGTACTTTTCATTTTATGAAGATTTTTCTTAATTTATCAACATTTTTCGTTTATGTATGTTCGCGAATAACTTCGTCGTTTATGAACCAATTTTGATAATTATTTTTTATTGTGAAGGAGATATTTCAAGGGTGGTACCATGATATGGAAACCAGGACCTGGTGATGGAATCGAGGGCAACCCTCAAATTTCATAGGCACGTATTGCATGTTACGTGTTTTTCTGACGCTACACAAGTATTCGCATCTAGCAGTCATCACTTCATGTTGATGAGCTGATGATGGAAGGTACTACTCCTCAAAGGTTAGGAGTTGAAAGCAATAATAAGGGAATTTGATGGTTAAGGGCCAGGTTTCTTAGTCGAATGTTAAATTCTATAGGATATTACAACTAAAAATAAAAAAACTTTTTGTAAAAAAAAACAACCGACTTCTGAATTCGGTGGCAAAAAAACGAAATGAAACAAACAAATGTCACCGACTTCAGAAGCTGATTTTTCTTCTGAAGTTTTATTTTTCACTTTTTGGTGTTTTTGAAGTCGGTTGTTTTTTTTTGCAAAAAGTTTTTTTTTGTTTTATATCAACTCGATATTTAAACACTATAGGCGTATTTAAACATATTTTGAGGTTTGATTTTCAGAAGTAAAAAAGCTCTTAAAAGGCGTTTTCTAAACATAAATCGTGATTTTTTTTTATTTGTGTAAGTAACTCAAGCTAAGTTTCTAAGTCATGATCAAAGTCGTAAATAACGTTTGACTTCAACCTATAAATTCAAACAGCCTTTTTTCTATCGCAAATTTTATTTGTTGCGCAACTTAATTACTTCAAAGCACTTTGAAAGAAATATTTCTTTTTCTTGACATCTTAATATAAGTTTATAGTGTTACATTAATAAGAGTATCACCTGTTGTCGGTCTTGGACTTATAATTTCATAAAATTATAGAATTATAATGTTGGTATGGTGTGTTTTGAAATGTTACCCTATAATTCATTGTTCTTTGGAAACGCAAAGGTCATTATTGCAAATTATTTGTTGAGAACGTACGCGTCGATATTACTATGTTGTTACCTACTGATAATTACGGTTCGTTTTTGGATTTTGTAGTTATTAATTCGTTTTCGTATTGGTTTGTCATACATTGGGATTTAAAAGAAGGCTTGATGATTATTACTTGCTTTTGCACTATGTGTAATAATTATATTAAAAATGGCGGAGCTAAATGCAAAACCATAAAGTTAGTGAATTTTGGTTTGCTTTCACATAACATAATATCGAGCCTGTTCAGGAAGAAGATCGTAACCGCCATTTTGCATAATTTTACAGGAGAACGTTTTTTTTAATATTTCTCAAAATATTTACAGCATCAGTTTGAAATTTTTACTTGGTGTTATATGGGCACCTCCCTATTAATTCAAACTATGAACTCAAGTAAGTGACAAAAGATTCAAAATCAGTTGATCTGGCGGTTAATAATTAAAACCGGTTTTTGGGAATTTTGGCGCTTACGATGTTCTTCCTGAAAAGGCTCGATATATCACGCCAGAATCCTCTAAGGGTTAGGCAGAGGTGTACTCATTAGTACACCCACATTTTACCAGGTATGTTTTGACCTGGGAATGGAACCTCACGCTCATCAGTCGCGCTTGCGACTAAGACTAACGAGGTAGTCAAGTCGAGGTGTCCACTTTTCTTTATTTTTTAAACCTGCTGAAATTAATATTTATTTTGCACTCTCCGGTTACCGATGCCGCCTTCTAGTATAAAATTTAATAAGATTATTGGCTATAAAATACTTACGTTATAACTTGAGATGCTTCCTCTAAAATATTCCATAACAGGTTTGTATTCCTTCTGTGGTAGTCTATATTGGTATGCAATAGAGTGGGGTCAGTTAATTAAAATTTAAAATGGGTGTAAAATAACCTAATGAAACCGAAAAGCACTCGTTCCCTTGTCATATAGATATTTTTTTCTGTTCTGAGAAACTTGTGTGGTTACGGAGATATGGTGGTTCGAAGTTCCAACTTATTCTATGAAACACTAGTTTTTACTTGTTATAAGTAATAATTTTAATTTCACTCACACACCCACGAGCCCCTTTTTTTTGCGGCGTGGGTAAACCATCAAATGACTCCTCCCGCTCTGTGCAGAGCGGTAGGGTGTGTCAAACTGCTACTGACTAAAAACGCCTCCTGATCAGAAGGTCTAAGTAGCAAAATGTCCAACAGCGCAAAATGTCTAATGAGCAGTAAGTCTACTTAGCAAAATGTCCATGTAGCAAAACGTCCAACTATCAGATGGTCTGTATAGCAGAACGTCTATTTATCAAATCGTCAGATTCTCAAAATGTGTGGATACCAGGCACAAAATTCAACACACACATTTCATTGCAACGGGAGGGAAATGGACACGGCATTACAATATTATGTACCTACATATCGACTAATGTTTAATACCAAATACAAAAGAGAGCTGCAAAAGCTTGAAGGTCAAAAAGTTAGTCCCTTTGAATTTTTGGTAAACCTTGGCCATATCAAAAGAATATTAGGTGAATAAATACAGGGGAGTTTGTGCGCCCAATTTCCTAATAACATTGAAGAGGCTATTGAAGAGTTATTTTATTTAACCAAGACTTTTTTTTCCCAATAAATTTATGTAATTTACAAATGACTTTTAGTTTCTATCATGAGTGTACACATTTTAAAAATGACGTTTTGCTAAATAGATATTCTGCTAAACAGACCATCTGATAGTTGGACGTTTTGCTACATGGACATTTTGCTAAGTAGACTGCTCATTAGACATTTTGCGCTGTTGGACATTTTGCTACTTAGACCTTCTGATCAGGAGGGCTAAAAACCACCCATGTTCCTTCTTAGCCCTTTGTGCCGAGGCCGCGGTATCTCTTTCGAATAACCCGCAGCCGACCCACGACCCCCTTACTACTAATTATTGTAATATTGTTG
Source organism: Diarsia dahlii (assembly GCA_949775195.1). Taxonomy (NCBI): domain Eukaryota; kingdom Metazoa; phylum Arthropoda; class Insecta; order Lepidoptera; family Noctuidae; genus Diarsia; species Diarsia dahlii. Next base: position 8,021,789 of record OX459211.1, on the reverse strand, counting down.
ATGTTTTTGGGAAATAAAATGACAAAAACAAATTCTTATCTGTCATCATAATTTATTACTTAATTAATTAGTATTAAAAATACGAATTTACATACGTAAAGTAATTCACTTAATTACATGTGAGCAATATCTAGAAAACTATGTAGTAGAGTCTGCGTTGTTCTAACTAAAGGCTATCAACATTTTGATAATGTTTTAATTATTTATTAATTTATAACAGTTCTGTTTTATTAATTTATTATGACAATTCTTCGACAATGTTCGTAATTTAAAATTAAAAATCAATCAACTATTTTGAAATTAAATCTAACAATGAAATTATTATTTACATCTTATAAAAACGAAATCTTAAATTAAATCACGATTATCAATAAAACTGCTTATTGCCCGACAAAACTAACATTTTCAATAATTAAAATATGAAATAACTAAATAATAAATAACAGCAGTAATAAGAACCAGTCAATTCTTAATATTTTAAATCTATCTGCTAAATTAACTAAATTACTTAAGACGTATAATAATTACAAATCAGCACTGATGGATTCAAACAAAAGAAAATCACACAAAAAATCGTTTTGTTCGTCGACATCCAACTTTATAACGATAAAATAAAAATAATCGCCTAAAATATTTTCTTCGATAAACTAAATTTTTAAAATTTGGAGGTAAACAAAACACTGCACAAACAAACCATATGAGATCTTTACGAAAACCAAATCCACGTTGCGAATACGTACAAACATACCTCTAGAAATTTTACAATGTGTATAATCGAAACTTGGACTAATAATACTTCTGATTATAGTTAATCTTAAATTAGGTACACATACAATTTCATATCTTAAATCTCTCTAGAAATGCACCTATACAATCAATTAAGTACCACTGCCCACAGATATATCGCATTACAAGAACTCTTCATACAATGTAACTAAACAAAATAAGGCAACACGTCTTTAAAGGCTAACTTTAACGTAATCTATACTACGCAATCTCATTTGCACACAGTAAGTCTTCGTAGTTTCGTAGACAGCGGCGCTTGTTAATATTTCATCAGCGTCTCATAATATCTTCTATGCTGAAGCCTTTCTTCGGTCCTGTCGACGTGCTCGTCCCAGGTTTTGGATTAGTAGGCGGTTGTATCCCAACAATGTTCTTTATTCCAGTTGTTATGAAACTTGAACTGCCATCTTCAGGACCTTTCTGTCCATCTTTACAATTGGTCACATGAGTTGAAGTACAAGGCGTGGTGTCTTTAGGAGGCGCATGTTTTACTATCAAGTCTTGTGCAACAGTTTGCTGTGGTCCCAAAATTGGGTGAGGAACAGGACCGTACGCCATTTGAGGATTAGGCGGTGGCAAAGGTATGCCAAACTTATGATACGATGGCATTCCCATTATATTGGGTGGCATTCCAACAACGACCTCTCCATTACCAAGGGGGTGCCGAGGCATAGTCAGGTTAGTTGGCTCAGGTGATCGACTCCGATACACTGCTGCGCAAGTTCTCACATTATCTCCAATATCAGGTGGATGACTTCTCTTTCTGAAGGGGCTCAGGTACATCCCAGAAGGCCCAGGATCTATTGGCGCACTTGCCATTTGACCCATCTTCGATGGATCGGGTGGTACTACTTGGTGGAGATCTCTTCGTATTTGTAGTTGGGGATGTCTCACCTGTGGTTCAGGAACTTCATTATAACGCATCTCTTTTTCTATAATCTCTTCGGAAGTATACCGCCGTTTTTCGTATAGATCTGACGGCATTCGCATATGTTTTTCCTGATATTGCGGGCGCATTGTGTACGGACTCGCTCTGTCTTTCTGCTCATTGTGGTGGCAGTGAGTGCGTTCTACCGGAGAAGGTGACGTCCGCCTTTGCGGTGGTCTTTCTTCACTTTGCTCTCTTCCGATACTCTCGATCGACGATGATCGGGCTCTTCTAACAGGGGAATGTTCAGGGGACGATAGTTCAGGATCTTCATCATCAAATCCAGGTTCAATAGGCGATCCCGGTCTACCAATATCTTCTTCGCCTACATCTAGAACATCACCAGGTGGTACGTCACCAACTGCGTGTGTCAACGCGTGTCTTCTTAAGTCGCAGTTTCTTCTGAAAACTTTCCCGCAAGAGTTGCATTCGTAAGGCTTGTGATCGGTGTGGGTGAGAAGATGAGTCTTGAGGTTTGACCGTTGATTGAAACTTCGGCTACAAACTGGACATTTGTGTGGCGACTCCTCCATGTGAAGGATTTTGTGTACAGCCAGGGTCCTCGACTGGCAGAATCCCTTCCCACATTCTGTACACTTGAATGGCTTCTCCTTGGAGTGTATGTACCTGTAACAATGAAAGAGAAATTAAATTCCTGTTCTATATTAAGCATCGTATTGGGATAAGAGTGTTCCTCGGGAACGTTTTAATGATTCGTACCATAAAATATCGTGGTTTAATTAAACGTCGGGGTAGAGGCGGAGTGAATTCGAACACAAGTTTCGCTGATAATATGAAACGCGCTTTATTTATGGTACGTAACAATACGTAGGTATCCGAAACGGGTTTTGATTGGATTTGGAGGCGTTCATTCATTAAGAGAGGAACGACCTTTTGTCGTCGACAGTAATTCATTGTCCGCTACTAAAGTGAGTAGATGTCACTTAAGATACTACAATACTGTACGGGTATTCAATACAATGTAATAGTAAAATTTTAATGTCGGCGACCACTATACTGTTCAGTCGCGCCTTGAACGTGATCCGAGTAACATGAGCCTTTAGTCTCAAGGCGAGCCCGACAACGTCGCATGCGTTTACCATTTTTTGAAGACCTCCGCTAATTCTTTTCACTTCCCCGTATCTTTAATGGATCGTGAATGTAAGGGGGGAATGAGAAGGTCATATTGTATTGGTTCCGTTCCACAAGAGTTCCAGTCTAACCGAATCGAATTACGTTAAAAGCATTTTGTGGCCAATCGCTGCGATTAATATTATTAACAGCGGCTATATTGGATTACTAGTGACCATCTCCTTTATGGCTTGTAGGTAGGCGAGCGATGTGAAAATAGTGTTTTATACTCCTCTATGTTGTATATGAAGCTCAATTACATTTTATATAGCTATATTTTATAAATGACGAACGATTCGTCAGACGGGTAAACTTTTGAGCATATTTACTGGATTGTTTATTTTAAAATACGATGAAGACTTACTGATATTGTATGACTGGGATGATCGTCATGTTATTAAATCATCATGTGAGCATGTGTAGCATGTTTTCATAAACCTCAATGCAAAAATAAAGAGTTGCAGAATTAATATTGATAGTAATTTTAAATTACACTCGAAACTGTTAAAATATAAAGAAATTATCAGTTATTTTTCTTGCATCACTTTTATAATTGCATTCCAATGATGTTTTTATTTGAGGAAACACTCAGGCGAGGTCGGTTTAAGAATTAATAAAGGAAGTATTGAGAGCTTCGTGTTATCATGTTAATAATACGCTTGCGCTCTGTCCATGTAAGTTAATAAAACGGAAAGATGGTAAAAACTTGATTCGTTAAGGTAAGACAAACTTGAACTTGGAAATTTTATATTGTTATTGTTAAAATGTAAATATTTTTACGTTTTAGTATGAAAAGAAAATGTACGTTTGCTCAGATTGAGTATACTTGTATTACTTATTAAAAATCAAATTAACTTATATAATTGCCCTTCGATTGAAACAAGTGCAAATTTAAAGACAGAAAAAGTACCAATTCATCTCAAATATTTCTAAGTAATCATAGTTCATTGACTTGATACCAATCACAAAAAGAACACTAAAGAATTAAGGTGCCTTAGACACGATAGACTTACAAAACACAATCAAGCTAGCGACACAAAGTCCGTAGACCCAGTTAATCATGAAAAACTGAACAAAAAACGTAATGAAGAATGGTTTGAGTCCAGTCCGTTTAATGATGATGACTCCAAAAATTCTTTGGCTTGTCATGCAAAGAATGCGTTGTGGGGATGCGTAGTTACATAAGGTAATAACCGGTTAAATGTAGGAATAGATGACAGAAAGTCTCGGACGAAAGAAGGTCGTAGTGGTGACTGGGTTATTACTTATTACCGAAGACATAGGTCCGTTACAAAACTGTTGATGGAAAAGATGAGGAATGCAAGTTAATACAAATTGTTGGAGTAAGGAAAGGAGTGAAGATGTTATAATTAAAGATTTTTGAGGACTTACTCGTTATATCAAATAATATAGTGCAATTGAAAAGAAAGCACAATATGACGACTAAAACTAACAATATTCTCTCATTGTAAGGATGAAAGGACATGAATGAATTATGTAAAATATTGTAGGATTATACTCGTAAACCCTAGCGTCTTCTAGTGATTTTCTAACTTTACTGCCTGTTCTTGTAAATGTAAGATATATTATTACCATCCACATTAACTTGATGATCGATAACTATCTAAATAAATCCATAAAGTTAGCATCTATATCGTAATCGAAATCTTTTATCTCTATGCAGCGATATCATTTCATACGTATTCACTTTCGAGTGGCCGCGCCAGTGAAATATTGTAATGCCCAAAATTTAATTCCGAGTTCATGATAGAAATCGATTCCATCAAATCGATTGAGGCAGTTATCCATAAATATCACAAGAATACAAAAAAATATCTGGTGTGTGAGTATGTTTGTGTGTTGAAGTTTAGTGCGTCAACATATTGACTAATTTAGATGAAGCAGGTATTGATGATGAAGAAAACAAATGTTTTAACCGAAACGGAAATATTATGGGACTAGATGAGACATTAAACAATTTAAAATCTCATAACGCAAAGCGTACAAACTTATGTTAAAGCTACCATCACAAGAAAATTCGAGCAACATAACTGAACTATCGGATCGCTTCATCCTATTGGCTGCAAGGAACACAATAACCCATTTCCTCACAAAATAGCAATGCGCTGTAAGTTTGTAACGTCCGTTTGTTCTGTATACGGAACTCTAAAAGGAGTAACGACCCACACTGCCAATTACACGGATTGTGCACGCATTTTACTTCGCTCTTGTGTTCGCACATTGGATTCTTAGAAAAGCAAAAAGTCCAGTTTTTATTCTCATACCTAAATGTTTTAACAGAAAATATTTTTAATCTCGAGTCTGCGCCCTCGTATTTTATTCCCAGGCACTGTAGCTGAACCAATGGCACACTGCAGTAGCAATAAATAATGATTTAATGTTTTTTACTTTTTACTCTACATTTATGGATATACCTGCATTATCAGCTAGACCTTTAACAATATTAATATAAGGTTTTGTTAATCTGCAGCTCGTTTTTTTTCCTTTTTCATGATCACTATCACCAATTTGTCTTCATAGAGAGATCAACAATAGTATTATTTTATATTACACTCGATTGCGTGATGCGGGTGATTTACAAAACTAAATAATGATTTAATGTTTTTTACTTTTTACTCTATATTTTTTTGCAATAAGAGCTTTTGAGATTCCAAAATTCAAACAGAACTGCGCTATAACTCTAGTTATTAAATATTGATTTAGAAAATTGATCAATCAATAATCTCATTTTGCCGTTTTATTCATTCCAATATTTATGAGAATCGATTTCCGTATATTATAATTAATACTGACCTTACAAAATTTTATTGATGTTTTATACGCTATCGAACAATCATGCGTTGCCAAAAACGGATGTTTTAACTTAAAAATCATTCAAGGGTTTGCCCATATCAAGGACCGTAGTTGTAATTACTGTTAAACTTCCTCATAATTGCAGAAATCTCAATTTTGGTAATTAAGGTAACGCCTACACCCAATTTTGCATTTACTTTGGAGGTTATCAAGCTTCTCCATAGTTATCCAATATTTGATTGGTCATGATAAAATCTTATACTCAATTAAGCTTAGGAATCTAGTTAGATCGAACAGCCATAGTTTCAAATCAAATCAAATCATTTATTTCTTTGCAAACATGGGTAATATGCACATAGTAGATCTCCACATTTTACCGTCACATGCGCATGCAAATAATTTTGACATTTTTTATTTTATTTTATTTGACATGATGTCAAATAAAATAAAATAAAAAATGTCATTAAAATTACATACAATAAAAGAAAATATACGTTTCGTAAATGCAATTTGTTTGAAATCATACCATTCTGTAATCAGTAACACCTGATAGGCACAAGATATTACATTAGCACACTACACCCCTGCATGGATTACAGGCAAGTCGATACGGTTACGACAGTTTTTTTCTAGCAGGTGAGGCAGAATGTCAAGTGACAACATTAAAAATGTCAACATTACGTGCGTCGGCACGACTCAAAGCCTCGCAGGAGTAAAGTGTAAGCTTTTATACCCGTCACAAATTGTGTATAAATAGTTACAGTGTACTTGCAACTGTGGCTTTACCTAAAACCGTATTTAATGGTAATACATTCCACTTATAATAAAACGATTAGGAAGTAAACAAAATAAATAAAAAGCAAACAAAATAGATGATAAAAGATAGCTGAAGAAAGATATAAAAGCTAAAGTTAACACTAAAGATGAAACTATGTATAATAGATTCTAAAGAGAAAGCTATGGTTAAAGAACTAACAAACAAATTCATGAATGAAGAAGGGAAGGGCGCGAACTTGCCATCGCATCGTCACGCAAATACTGTGTAGTGACTGACGGACGGACAGACCGGTTTCAATGTACACACGGCTAGTCCAAACACCCACGTTGTGTATTAAGATTTTGAAGTATTATTAGATAATGGATGGACCTTCTAAAATGTATGATAGATTTATGTATTGGGTTGGGATGAGGATAAAAAATATACGAGCTTATACTAATCCGTTCGAACAAAATTGTTTTGACATTGCTAGAGGACACTATTATTAATAGTTAGGGTTTATTAATATAAAACTGAAGGGTATCTTCCGAATGTTCTAATTTTATAATGTTGAAGTAATCAATAACGAAGCCGGTTATCGATCTGTGTTGGGTTTACGATGAGAACGAACAGTGTTAAACATAAAAACATGGAACACAACATATAAAAGTAACATCAATAGATGTAGAGAAAAAGTGTTCCAATTAAATAAAAACCTGATATTTTAATATCGAAGCCGAAATTACTTCCAATAAATTTTAAATATCTAATGAACGCGATATCTTCATTTTAAAATGAATCGAGAGCCACGATCGAAATCGTATGATGACGGATTCGGAAACACCAGTCAAACAGCTTTACTAACATCAGAGAGACCGACACCAGATTCAAATTAACAAGGCAATTACCAGGTTACTACGAAAACGTTTGATGCGAACCAACTAAAACTATAAAACACACGATTGCTGGATAAATGGGTAAACCCTAACAAAACGGTAGTCCATAGAAAAGTTTAATCTAAACTACCCAAATTTGGTAAATGTCACAACAAACATTCATTCGGAAGTTACAACGACAAAAAATACAGTTCAAAATAAAAGAATTGGGACAAACGTAAAGAATACACATAATTTATGACATAAACAAATCTTACCCTCCCAGGCATCTTATCGTACCAGTTCGATCAATTCTGACGTTAAATAAAATATAAGTAACGTCTGTCTCTTCTTATTATGCTCCAAGATAAGGATCGCGATGGACAGTCGCTCAGAACCCCATCAAGACACGGAGCGAAGATTAAAAAACTTTGACTCCAAATTACAGAGAGGACCGAGATCCCGCGCTAATGGGCTACATTAAAAATATTTCCATTACGGTTGCCGGCCGGATAATGTGTTTTGGAACACACTTACAAGAGATGGCGCCGGTGTAGGAAACAGTCAAGCGACTCATGAAACGAACAATAAAACAGTAATAACTTGAATTGATAACAACGACATAACGCTCTCAGAAGTGGCAATTGAGTATAAAGCGTTGGTCACTTAAACTAAAATGTCTAAAAATGTTGACGCTCTTTTTTCTGCTGGAAATGTAATTGGTTAGGCCGAGAAACCATTTGCAAGTGCGGAAACAGGTTCTCAAAGTGTTCTCGTTTCGTTTAACAAGCTGCACTGAAAAGCCGATGTGACAGAACTGAGAATGCAAAGTCAAACAAAATTTTGGGTCACGTTATTTTGGAGCCAATATTCTTAAAATAAAGCTACTTATCCTTAAATTGAACTTGATAAAATCAATATTAATGTAGGACTAGTGGCGTTTAAAACTAAGAATATAAAAGAAATATTTCGTCTACTGATCCGGGTCGAAATAGTTTTTTCCAATTCAATCGTGTTTGAGATTGCCTATCGAAGAACGTTCGAGAGGTTCGTAACGGATATAGAGTGGCGACCATGATAGACCAGTCCATTCTTTTTAGGCTTAAGAATTTAAACACCTGTACTTTAATTAATTTCCTTTCTTTTAATTAATATTGCAAAACAATCAAATATTTAATTAAATAATTTTCCAAATTTATTCAAAGTCGACATACTCAAAACAAAAACGTCTCATAGGACGTACAATTTCAAATGATCGTTTTTAGTTAATACTTATTTTTTAAGAAGCCTTGTCTAAGGCTGTATTGGTTCTTTGCAATGACCAACACCACAGATCGAATCAATTTCTCTCCATCGTTTTTTTTTTCTTATTACTAAGTCTGAATGGTAGATAGTGAGCCAACTGGGCACCAGAGTGTGTACCTATACATGGTTATACATGGTTATACATAGTATTACTTCAGTTATAGTTTTGTTTGTACTATTTTTAGGCTTTGCGGTTTAAGTTACTTGATCTTGTGTTTTTTTTATATACTCCATCAATAGCTTGATTAGTGTCTCTGCCAAACATGTTATCTGCTGTTTTATATTCTGCATACATTGAAAATATAGTTTCAGAATGATATGATTTTATCATTTGCAAGTTTAAATTTTAATACTATTACTATGAGTAAGTTGATCAAGTACATGTTGATGGGTAAGTCTGTTGTACAAGTACATTCGGATGGACGGATGTTTGGAAATTGTTGAAAGGATTTGGACAAAATTGGCATACTTTTATCTCCGTAAGTACGAACCCGTAGGACAATTGCAGACTGAACTACGGATCCGCGGGTATCAGCTAGTTAAAATAAGGCGATAAACGAATGCAGCTGTGGTGTTTATGGACAGTGGACCTGCAACCTTATACCCATGCTTTAGGGGAGGGTCTGTATTTATGCTTTTGCGGTTGCACAACGACTTGCTTTGCTTATGCTTTGCTTGGTAGTATAGATACAGGCCTACCCTACCTCCTCCCTCAGAGGCGGTAGGGTGGCGTGGTTTTGAGGGAGAGCGCTACGGTCGCGTAGATCCTCAAGGCAAGTCTGATGGTTCACCTTCCCGTGGTTGCCACCCTGTTTTTGGTCTAATTCTCTCAGAATTAGACGTAACTGAAACCACCAGGCGACTAGAACACAGGGGTGGCGAGGTCATACCCCTGGGTGTTCATCATCGAACAAGAGCAGATGGTGGATAGTGATGACCGCGCGCGTTTTTGTGCCGTGCGCGGGGACCCGTACGGAGGGATGAAGGAATCCTGGTGATTGAGTGGAGCAGGTTGCACACAACACATCACTTTGGTCCGGATTTCCTCTCACACGGGTGGTCGTGGAGTAGCTACCCACGATCAATCGGCTGGGGCATCCCATAAGCGGGTTGTCAAGCGAGGGCCGGTTTTTTTTTTTGGGGGGGGGCAGCCGGCGCGGCGTGGTTTTGCGGGATGAGTGGCGGCATAGTCTCGTGCCGTTCACAGTCCCGTGATCCTCCGTCGTGTGCGGGCTCGTCTAATTCCCAATAAGCTGGTCCTATACCGAAGGAGTAGCTCTGGCGCACACTCGTGGAACGAGTGGCGTCCCCGACTTGAGGGCTCCGTGGCGGGTGGAGATCTCCGACGGTGAAGTTTTTGAATCCAAACCTATGGATAAAGAGACGAATAAAATTAAATCACAGGCAGCGTCTTCTGATGCGCCAAACCTATCCAACAACCAACCACCTAAGGCTGCGTCTCTTGATGCGCCATCTCTACCAAGAACCAGAGGTACGCCTCAGGATGCGCCTAAGCGAAAACCGCCCAAGGTTGCGTCCGTAAACAAACCTCCCGCTGCGTCCAAGGATGCGATGAGGAAGGCTACTGCCAGGCATGCGCCAAACCAAGCTGCGTCGAAGGCAACGCCAACCCCATCTACCGACGATGCACGCACCGAACTAAACCTGTCTGCAGGGCCCAGGGCAGCTCTCGTATATGGCGACTCAACGGTGGCTGTTGGCGCTGATGCGCCCACTAGGGCTGCGTCAGCGTCAGCGGCCTCGGAGAGGGACCTAACGGGTCTGACTGGGGCCTTGCCGGCAGGGGCAGCAAACACGACCGGGATTGACTTGTCGTCTCTCAGGGACGCCATTCAGTCTCCGGTCGCACAAACATGGACCACCGGCGTACCTCGCAAGGAAATGGCTTCAGAGAAGCGTACGGCGGCGACGCAGCAAGTCACCGTGGCAGCCACTGCCGGAACGTCGGCAAACACACCGACACCGACAGGTGGTGCTGCCTCGGCAACAAAAAGCAAGCGCAGCCAAAGACCGAGGGGACGCAAAAAAAAGAATAAGACCACCGGCGGAGAACCTCCTGCTAGGGCGCAGAAGCGTGAGCGACCCGAGGACACCGTCACACCGACTGGGGTAGGCAAGAGGAGCAAGCCTGCTCGCTCCCACACGGTTGACGGTTCCCTGGTGAGCTACGCTGAAGCGGCTGCGTCGTACAGGAACAACGAGCTGTGCGTCGCCGTCATGTCGGAGCCATTCGAAGACATGACGCAGGAACAGGCGGAGGGGATCCGCCTCAACATCGAAAAAGAACTCAGGGCTCAGCTTATGGCAGATCCCGACCCGTCTAACCCAACCGCAAACACGGCGATCCATTTTCGGGGGAAGGCCCACTTCGCTGAGGGCGTCCTGAAGACATGGTGTGATGATGCCTTCACACTGGCCTGGCTCAAGTGGGTAATAACATCCATGGCGTCCCCGATACCAGGAACCAGCTTAACCGTACGGCCCCAAGCCGAAATACCGAAGAAGGCCCTATGCTTGCTTTTCGTTCCGGAAATTACCGAGGACACTCCGGCACTGCTAAAGCTGTTAACCCGCCAAAACCCTAACCTAAAGATCAACACGTGGACCCTGACACACGAGAGGGTGCGGCAGGAACCCCCGGGCACCTGTCTCTTCTTCCGTGTGCCGGAGCCCATGGTCAAAACCATAAAGAACCAAGAGAGGCGCGTATACTACCTCATGGGCAGTATCTACATCCGCTTCCTGGAGGAGGGTGTAGCCAGTGGGGTAGTCACCGCGCCCTCAACCGCGACGGCCCCCGTCGTACCGGGACTGGAGCTTGACCCGCCACCGCCTAGACGGCCCCCGTCGCCAACCGCGACGAGGACCGTAGAGGGGGTGGAGGAGCGGGCTTCTACCTCGGCCATGGAGGTCGAAGCGAGCAACGTGGAACCAGCACAGGATCCTTCCTCGCCCGGACTTACTTCGGACGAGGACTGCTTTCCGGCGGGGGAGGGGAGAGAGGAGTACGACAGCAGCCTCTGCTCTTCTCCCATGCGGGACAACTAGGCTCCTACAAGCCAATCTCCAGCACAGCCAATCTGCGTCGGCCACTTTACGCAGAGTGCTGGAGAACCAACTTCAGAAGACCATTGCCCTTATCCAAGAGCCGTGGATTAGGGGCGGCAGAATATGTGGTCTTGCGAACATCGGAGGTAAGTTGCTGCTAGACACCTCCGTAAGCAACCCACGAACCTGCATTTTTATACCCAAACATGTACCCCACCTACTAATTAACGAATTCTGTTCAAGAGATCTGACAGCAACAAGGCTATCCAGGACAGAACAGGATCTCCCGGACATTGTCCTCGCCTCGGCCTACCTGCCGGGCGACGAGGACGTGCCACTACCAGAGCTAGCCTCGCTGGTGGAGTACTGTGAAAGGGAGAAACTGGAACTCATCATCGCAACTGACTCCAACGCACATCACACTCTGTGGGGTAACGTCAAAACCAACAACCGAGGTGAGGCATTGCTCGACTTTATTCTTAGCAATAATCTTGTATTACTCAACAAAGGTTCAGAACCAACTTTCGTTAACGCACGATCGCAAACAATAATAGACCTAACTCTATCAACCATAGGTATCTCCAATTCCATCCAGGACTGGCATGTGTCCAGCGAACTATCATGTTCTGATCACAGATGGATTCGATACACCATCAACTTCAACCTACCAAAGCCACAACCGAGGAGGGTCCCACGTAACACAGACCAAACCAAGTTTATTAGGCTGATTAAGGCAGAGTTTGGTAACTTACCCTCCCTTCCATCTGAAATTCCTTTAAATAACTTAGATGAACACGTTAACAACCTCACATCAATCCTCCTAACTAGCTTCGAGCAGTCCTGCCCACTTACTGTACCAAGACAGGGGGCTAGGCAGTCATGGTGGGGTTCTGAACTAGAAAGACACCGTAACAGGCTGCGAGGGCTGTTCAACAGAGCCATGAACACACGTTTGCCAGGCGACTGGGACCGCTACAAAACAACCCGCAGAACTTACAAAAAACTAATACGCCTCAGAAGAAAAAACGGCTGGAGGCGTTTTTGTACTAACATTGAAAATAGCAACCAGGCAATGAGGGTCAAAACTTGTCTCGCCGCCGAGACTGATCCCTCAATAGGTTGCCTCAAAAAATCAGACAATACCTACACAACTAGCGATGCGGAGACTAGTGAATTGCTTCTCACTACCCACTTCCCAGGCTGCCAGATTGCGACCCAGCAGAGCTGGGAATCGTACAGTGAAAGGGCTACGTGCAGCCTGGACTGGGAGGTGGCTTCGGAAGTAATCAACAAAGAGAATATAATATGGGCAATCAACACCTTCCTACCTTTCAAGGCAGCGGGGTTAGATGGTATTTTTCCGGCTCTGCTCAGATGGAGTGGTGACTTGCTTGCCGATTACCTTGTTAAGGTTTTCCGTGCCTGCCTGGCACACCGCTACATCCCTCTGAAATGGCGCGAAGTAAAAATAATCTTTATTCCAAAACCGGGTAGGAGTGATTACACCCAACCCAAGTCCTTCAGACCCATCAGCCTCACTTCGTTTTTCTTGAAGACACTAGAGAGGCTGGGAGACAGATGGATTAGAAACAAAATATCTCTATGTAAACCCCTACACCCCAACCAACACGCCTACTGCGAAGGTAAGTCAACTGAATCCGCACTCCACAGCGTGGTCACACGCATCGGAAACGCGCTCAAGATCAAAAATCCAACGCTAGGCGCCTTCATAGACATAGAAGGTGCTTTTGACAAAACGAACTTCGCCAGCATTAATTAGCCAGGCACTAGTCGTGCACGGTGTGGCGCCAACCCTTATACAATGGATTCACAACATGCTAAAATACCGCGCTATTCAATTTACTGTGAACACCACCACACGAGGCATCGTTAGCAGAGGCTGCCCGCAGGGTGGGGTGCTGTCACCACTACTGTGGAACCTAGTTGTAAACGAGCTCATTACAGAGCTCAACGCTAGCGGCTTGTACTCGGTGGGTTACGCAGATGACATAGCTATTTTAATCACGGGGAAATTTGAGGGCGTCTTATGCGACCTCATGAGGAAAGCCTTCAAAATAATCGAGAATTGGTGTACCAAACACGAACTGTCGGTTAACCCCACTAAAACAGAATTAATAATGTTCACTAACAAAAGAGTCCTTGGACCACACAAACTTCCTAGTCTTTTCAACACCGAGCTAACACTCAAAGAAGAAGTTAAGTACCTAGGAGTGATTCTTGATAGCAAATTGCTCTGGAACAGGCATCTTGACTACAAGCTTAACAAAAGCACAATCGCCCTATACCAATGCAAAAAAATGCTAGGAAAAACATGGGGGCTATCTCCAAAGATCACGCGATGGCTTTACACAGCGGTGATCAGACCAATGCTGACCTATGGCGCCCTGGTTTGGTGGACGAGAACTGAATTCTCGACCAGTCTCCAGGCTCCAACGTTTCCAATGGATGACATGTTCCGCTATCACAGGCTGCATGAGGACAACCCCAACTGCAGCAATGGAGATAGCCCTTCAACTTACCCCACTTGAGCTGTACATACAGCAGGAGGCAGCTTTAGCAGCCATCAGGCTCATGCACTTGGGCATATGGGGCAAGAATCACACAAGTCCCCACGCAGGCATCCTGGACCGGGTGATTGAGTATCAACCTCTCATCGCTGCCCCGTGTGATAGGACACCTAACAAACCTATGTTCAACAAGAGCTATAGCATACAAACAACAGAGGAATTAAGAGATCAGTCAGGAGTCAATGAAGTTCGCATCTACACAGATGGCTCCAAAACTCAAAACGGCTCAGGGGCTGGCGTACACTCCCTAGACCTCGACATCAACTTTCACCTACCACTAGGCGAACACAGCTCGATATTCCAATGCGAGTGTGTCGCTCTAACACAAGCTGCAACAGCCGTAAAGCGTCTGAGGATTCACAGCCACGCAATCAGATTTGTAACTGATAGCCTGTCTGTGCTTAAAGCCCTAGAAAACAAACATACTAACAGTAAATTAATATTTGAATGTCACCTCGCCCTGGAGAGTATATCGCTGTCCAACAGTATTACCCTCCAGTGGATTAAGGGGCACAGTGGATCCCTGGGAAATGACGCCGCAGACGAACTTGCTAAGAGAGGGTCCGAGATGGCAGTGCTTGGCCCGTACCCACTCCTTCCCTTACCTTTCTCACAGTTCCGTACATGGGTTCGCCAGAGATCAACTGAACTCCATAACAGCAAATGGTCACGGTCTACAGATTGTAGACAGTCAAAAATGGCGATGCCAAGTCTACATCCGCGGCTAACAAAACGACTGCTTAGCCTAAGTAAAAATAACCTTAGAATAATAATAGGGTCAATAACGGGCCATTGCCCCCTAAATAAACATCTTTTTACCATAGGCGCCACGGACAGCCCACTCTGCAGGGGCTGCTTTGATGCTGAAGAATCAGCCGCCCACGTCATCCTGGAATGCGAGGTCGTGGCTACTCAACGCAGACAAATCCTCGGAACGGTGAGGTCGCTCCGCGAAGCCTGTGAAGCTCCCAGGAAACTTCTGTGCTTCTGGGCGGAGCTAGGCTGACTATCTTAGCCAGGACACCTACGCACAACGGACCGATCAAGAGTCTAAGTGCGGAAAACGGAGTCCCTACTCTACTCTACTCTACTCTACCCAAGCTTTATTGCAAACTAAAAACTTGACACTTGAATGCTGGGACACGGCTATAACCACACTGGTTTTTATCGCTAGAAACGAAAAAGCGAAATGACGACTAAAACATTTGCTTTAAAAACTGAAGTTCTGCTAACCACACGATTAAACATAATATGAAGAACATAGAATGAGGTGAAGACATAATAAAAATAAATTGTTTTGTGGAAATTCAGTCTATACGCCTACTTACGACATAATATTATAATATTTCTTAAGTTCCATCCGCAGCATACAAATAAGCATTCCACCACTTCAATAGTGCTGAAGATTTTCATAAAAAATCTAGTTAAAAGTAAAGAGAGCAGGTACAGCGGACGCGCGTTGGAATGCCGCCGGGGTCACTGTCCGATCCCTCCTTACGTACCTCCCGTTCATCTACGCTATCTAAACCTATCGCATAAATTGATCGTAAAATGCTTTGCTCATTAACTTTAGTAATTATGTCTTTGCCTTTAAAAGTTATAGTGTTGGAAAATGAGAAAACAGTAGGAATAACTATCTTTGGAATTGCAGAAGTTGTTGGAATAGGTAAACATGGAGTTTTATGATGATTGATTTCTACTGTAAATAAAAAAAAAACAGCAGTATATCTATAAGTGATCGTTACAACAAACTGTTTTTACTATAATACGACATTTCACACATACTCGACTCAATATTATTAATAAAGAACCAAAAAATTAACAAAACAGTAACATAACACGAATACAAAATGTGACTTCACACTAATTAAATTAAGTCATATAAAACATAAATATGGCAAAGAAGACAATGCCACCGTATTTATGATAATGAGTGGAGAACTTAATTATGTACGTAGGTGTATTTGCGGAACCCACACAAATGCAGAACGGTAGCGGTTGATAATACATAAATTTATTCAAAGAAACTGTTACATGCCGCACACTGCCACATAAGTAAATCAAACCCGCTTACAAATAGCTTATATTAACATAATCTTGCGATTTGAATAATGAAGTAGCAGATTTTGTTATTCAAAATCGCGTTGCTTTCAGGCAGATGCATCGGAACATAATTTTATTGGCGGTTGTGACTTTTCTATTGGCTTTAACATACCGAGACGCGCGTAGAAACTCAAAGCTAACAGTTTTATGGAAATTATTATTTAGGAACAAACCTTTAGATGATTTTTATGATAAATGTTAGATTCATCAGTATACATAAGTCCCGATGTATTTTGGTACAATGATAGATGAATTCGAAATTGTTGTTAGAATTGAGAATAAATGGTGAATATTTTTACAATATTTCAAGCATTGGCGGTAACATTGATAACATTCATCATATACTCAAAGTATTATAAATAATATCTCCCTGCAATATAACAATTTGTCATACTTAAAAGGTTATATACAACTTTGTTTAGTGTTAAGGGAAAAATAAATAAAATGTATGTAAGTATCGAAAAGTGTCTGCAAGTAAACGTTAAATAATTCCCCAGACATGTTTCTCAGGAGACACTTTTGCTGTATTAAGCAGCATAAAAGGCGTACTTAAGCAACTGTGGTGTCTCGAGTCTTGAACCCACGCACTTTTATCTCTTTACAACTAAGCTGGTTTCCTTTAAGACGATTTATTGTTATGCTACTAATATCTCAGCATCAGTAGTAAATGACGCCAACGCTTTACTTTCCAATAATTAACATTTGAATGACAGAAATTGTTTAGTGAGTCCGTGTGAACTTATTCTGTAAGGTACAGCTATATTTCACGTTTAATATTAAGGAAAACGATAAGAGTCATAATGATTTTAATGAAATAATGTTAGTTTGTTGGGGTGAATCAGGAGAAACAGAAATCAAATAACGGGTTAAAACAAATATGAAAAATATGTCAGATGACAAAATAACAAGTTCTGACCTAGAAGCAAAAGAAACAAAAACAACATTTCAAAGAATCATTAAACTAATTAGCAAAAGTGTCGTTTCTAACGCTTAGAAACTTAGAAGTCCAATTAGCATAGACGCTGTCGAGCTAATATTTCCTAAAACAGAACCGTAGGAACCCGTATAGGTAGCAAAATATTTACAAGAAGTATGTGACATAATGTTAATGAGACGAGCGTTTTCGCAACTGCTCAAGCGAAATTAGCATTACCATTAGGACGTTTTTGCATCGCATTTAAAACAAAATAAGACGTCAATACTGGATAAATCGTTTTGTTTTTAACCGCAATGGAATTATGGTAATTAGCTCTTTTGAATTACAAAACTGAAGTCAGTTTCCAATAGAAAGAAGCTTTAGTTTCACAAACAATACTCTGTGGGTTATGGATGTTTTTTCGAAATGTTGAAAAAAGTAGCAACAATAAATTATTTCGTTTCAATGGCCATCCCTGTATTGGTTTTATACTATTACAGTTAATTTTTGGCTTCCTTCCTTCCCAAATTCCCAAGTAATGTATTTCCAAAATATTTCTGCTGGTTAGATTTCTGCATACATAATTGCAGATGAACGTTGAACGGTCAGCAACCAGTATTTTTAAACCGGCTTCTTCCGTTCCTGTAATCTCTAAACCAAATACTTTACCGTATATGGTTTCAAATGCATTATCCGGTTCGTTATCAATGCCTTAAGATGTTGCTAAATGTTTTGGCGTTCGATTGCATTTTTATTCAGTCTTTTTGTTTTACTTTCTTCAAAATTGACTTATGTAAAAACCTTTGCTTCTGATTTTAATTCTTGATTTTATCTGGAAAACTAATATGGCACTGATAAAATAAAATTAAAAAGTATTATTTTGCATTTCACGTTTTTGTAGGAGTTCCTTCTAAATCTATTACCGGATTTTTAAACGATCCCTTATTGAATTCAGATTGAGTTTCTTCATCATTACAAAAGTAGTTACGTTAAAGTTTAATAGGTTTCGTGTAGGCGAGGTGCTTGGTGCTTTCAAACACATCAGCACAATGAGTCGTTAATGTAGTCGCTGGCTCTCCGGTAATGGTCTAGCCGCTACCTACACATGAAAGTCTTTCGTTTCTTTTGTCGTAAGGTAGGTAATGTGGCATTGTAGCAAGGTTGGTTTTTAATAGAATGGTTTCGTGCAGGAATTTTTACCAATACTTAATACTTAAATGGATTTGAGGATTTTTGTTCCTGAGGTTTCCGGATGTTGGGCATGAATTTATTGATGGACTATTTGGGAAGGATAAACCGAGACTTAAGAAAAGCTAATTTATTTTATTACTGAAACCTTGGACTAAAATTAGCTTCGAAGATTCTAAAAATATTCTCACACCTAAATTGGAATTTTGAGTGAAGTGAACTTCCAAATCGTCAATCTTCTAGCACAAAAACTTAATCGAAAAATAATACAGATCGTTCCGCAATGCGTGGCAGTGCATCATTTATTTTTCGTTTGTATACTAAAGAAATTTAGTATTCGTCGCGCGGTCGACGTTATAAAAAGTCAAAACCCCAAAAGTCGGACAGGTACGTGGACAAAAAATAAATGGAAAATACTAATGGAGCGGCGCGGCCAGGTTGGACCGCGACGCTGTGTGGTAAGTAACTAGCAGAAAAGAGTCTCTTTTATTTAATCTTTGTACGTACTGACGAGCAAAGTCTAGACAAGAGAGTGAATATAAAATTTTGGTCTTCATAATGAAAACTTGGACTTTAATTTCAAACAAATGTTTGATATAGTATCAATAATAAATCTAATCAAATCGTCAAGATTAGTTGATAAATATTTTCGCAATGATTCACATTCCAGCAATTTATTCTAAGTCTCTAATCTATTGAGCCGGTAAAACTGTAGTAGTAGTCAGCTAAATCAAGTAATTCTAACTTCCAAAGTCGAACCACGTAAATATTTTCAAGAACCGACCCAGCTACATACAGTGCCGCGGCCGCAGCCGGTTTGCCTGCGCGTACGCCGGCCATGCGACGTAATGGGAGCGACGGCTTGCCGCTGCCGCTTCACACACAATTTCACCTCTGAGTGACGCAAACATTCATTGTAAATGCGTACTTCACTTGCACGGTATCAGGTGCATTTTACCTAAATCTACTAACTATCTAAAAATGTTGATAGAACCGGAGTTGATACGTAGACCTTGACATTTTGGATGAGCTTCGGAATCAAATTTTGATCTGGTCTGATTAGAGTTGCTTGTCCTACATTGCGAAACGATTTCGGAAGACATAAAGATCTACATCAATTGAAGCCTTTTATATATTACGATAAAAACAAAGAAGAAAAAGATAATATGAGACTTGCTATAACAGACTATAAAATAAAAGTTTAAATTGAGTCATCAGTCAGACAGAAATGAAGCAATGCAGCAAAGTAAGCTAAAATTATATGAAGTATTGCAATTAGAAAGTAAAGTAAGAAAAATAGTTTTATGTTGATAAAATAATTTTAAATCGACAACATCACTAATATCAAAGCAATCTTACTTAAGAAACTTGAATTTCACGACACAATACATTTTATAAATTATGTATTTTCCTCGTCTCTTTATTAATTACCTACGCGTTTGTCTGACTCCATGTAAGCCTAATTTCCGTGATCCAACCGCATTGTTTTTGTCTATTGATCATGAGATTCGGTTAACTCACGTCTTCTGTCTGCGACAAAAAATTGGCGCCTCTTATGAAAAAAGTTTGATATTTGATACGTCCAAGTATCAAATACCTCCATTATAGTCGCGCTTCAATAGTTCCAAAACTCAATTTTTCATGGTTCATATATCTTAAGAACCAGATTCTATTCTCGTTTTACGACCTCAAACGATAATTTTATCAGAAAGAGTTTCCAATATTATGTCTAGTAGCCATAACTCGTAATTTGCCGAATTCTTATGATCTTAAATCGATAATCAAACGGCGCATCTCCGTTTGATTATATTCAACTGTAAATCTCAAACTTGCTACATAGTTGACAGTCGTTGAACACAGGTAGGTAATATATTTTTATTGTTTCTAGTCCCGTTCTGTTTATTCATCAAATACACTGATAAGATTAAAATATCAAGTAGATAACGCAGCTATACGTTTCTCGAAATCATTACGCTTAGAAAGAACTTAAACTGGATCGGGCCAAAGTAGCTTAGGAAGTGAATATTCTTGTTCGGAACGAGTTCCAGTTATCAGATTTATAATACTGGCAGTTGATTCATGATCGTCTCGTCTGGCAATTATATCGGGAGAGAAGATATCATTAATCAAACTATATTGATTGGTCCACTCTATGTACAAACCCAATTAGATTGAATCCTTCAATTTTGTTTGATCCCACATGATTTATTACTTGTGGAGGTGCAATTAGGCTATCGGGATGCAGGAGTGTTAATTTTGGTTTCATCGTAAATTCTCTTTTAGTGCTGTGTGTAATTGATCGTAATCGCCTGTAATCGTTTCGTATCGTAGATGCTTTTATTGGCTGCTTTACGTGTGGGAATGATGTAAAGGGATTGGTTTTTCATCGGTCGGTAATCTGTTATTTTCTTTGTAATTAAGTATTTTACGTGTAGTGGAAGGCTAGGCGTATGCTTCAGTTTAAAGAACGCTTTATAATTAAATGGGCTCGATCATTGATTACAACAGTTTTTGTAATATTTTCGTTTCAGTTGAACGATGCATGTAAATTGTGCAGTTTTCTTCTATACAAAGCAATGTTTAAATGCGTTACTGCGAACTACTTACGTTAAAAGAAAAAAATATAAAAATTGTACCTACTTAAGTAGTTTTCATTATCTTAAACAGTAATCAATACTTACCTAAATTCAGTACGGAGGTAATCAAAATAACTGAAGGTATTAACCTACCATATCCGCCTAAAATACACCGATATCCAAGGCAATTCGATAATGCTGTATTCCGAGAAACAGCATTATGCTTTATGACTTACATAAATTACTATGAATCGATTATTGAATGTTAAGATAATTATAAATATTATGTACTATTAAAATTGATCATGATTGACTGCAAACTAGCTGAAATTAGTGTTGCCTTTAATGAAAAGAAAACTTAATTGAATCAGTTTTTTTTTTTTAAATATGAACTTTTATTTTATTTGCGGGACAAAAAATAATAGACTTTAGATATAAAGCCATAGTAATTAATCGGTCACCGCTCTATGTATTTCCGGACTACAAAAGAAGATTTTCATATTACAAAAAAATTAACGAACAGTGTGAATTTGTGTAAAAAAAATAAAATAGCCAGAATTAATGCTGGACTAAATAGTAATATGCTATTAAAGATTCCTATCGATATGCATTATACTAATCAAGTGAATTAAAAACATCATAATTTATAATAGAATAGGAATTGGTTTAATTAATTTAGTTTCTCGTTTTTGTGTTTATCAAGGATGTGCCTCAGCAGGCATTTATTAGAAAGATTTTACGTTTGAAAATTTTAGAATACAATATTTTTTGGTTGCAATGACTTTATCTTGTTCAAAATAATCAAAAATGTTTTCAGTTGTTTGAAAAGAAAAAATAAGGTTTAAGTTTTCATACATTAAAAAAAACATCACCAAAATAATTTTAATTTTTTTATCAAAATGTAGTAAACTTTGTTTATGGCATTCGTTAGGACAAAACCCAGGCACAACCCTAGTTCAATCGAATAATGTTTATTACTATTCGAAAACTTTTCAAAATTCGATCACTGCTTTTAATCTCCCATAAAATCGTTCCGTACGTGTCGAGAACAGATTAAAGTTGCTTGCTCCCAGCCACAGGTAATAAATAACGTGATTATTTCGTCTTTCAAACTGGCCACAATATCTAAGACGTTCTTTTTTTGAGTGAATTCGACCGAAAAAGAATTCGTTAACGGGATTAAGGTTTTATTCCGAGGCTTTTTTAATCTGTGCGCTGCTGCCGTTTCTATACATTTGAAAAGTGTCTAGTAATTCGGTTAATTTTTTATCGAATTTTATTTAATCTCCTCATTTTAATATGCTTGAGTTGAAGTTAAGTTTTTTTTTTGTGTTAGACGTCGACTGGTCTTGAATTATTTTGATTTAATATTTTAAGGGTTTATCTATTTCATACGTAATACTTACTTTTTAATACCTAGACATTAACTAACAAACAAGAACATGGAAGTTGTCAATCAAAAATAAACACACACCTATCATTTGTCTTCTACAACAATGACTAAAATCACCGTTTTACATCAATTCATTTCAGGACGCACCATAAACTCCGTATGGGAAGCCATGGGTCTGCATGGGCCATGGTGTGAAGAGGGTTCAACCGCCAAGGACGACCGGTTGTACTGTGACTTTTAGTTTGATCGCAAACGCAACTACTTTATCCCGACAATCTTGAGGGAGAATCTTAAACCTTTTCTCAGTTCAAAAATAGAGAATTACATGACAGTGGTAGCAATAAAAGCTTGAATGAATAGCGGGCTGATAATAGGTTTTATCCTGTAGTGGAAAATTACAATAGTGTGACTGTATTGGGCGTATTTTAGTGTCAATTCACACTGTAGTGTCGATTCTATTCAACTAATGCAACTTCATCTGCAGTGTAGTGTGAAGTGGACCTTACAAGTGTCCTATATATATTTTTTTTCGTGTCTTCTTTTATTGCCGAGTATTTCTTTTAAATCTTTTTATCAAAATAACATTCTTAATTAAAGAAGGTCAAGGTATTCATCTTTAAATATACAGTCAGCATTGTTCGCAATTGACCACTTTTCAACTGTAGAAGTGGTCACCGCCAAGTTAGTCAAGTGTACGTCATACATAATTTAGTGGCTCCTCAAAAAAACTTTATGTACACAACCAGCTTAAACCCGTGGGTAGCCGTGGAAGATAAAATCAAAACTCATTTCCACCATTTTTAATGTCCCCGAGAGCCGTCACGTAGGACTTCGAAGTATTTTTGTGGTTATCTTCGATCGCTTATGATTTTGTATAAAAAGGGGTTATGAAATGATATAAAAAGCCAGAAATGTATGATTAAGGCAATTGAAAATATATTTTCTAGTTTTATGGTATGAAACTATGAACACGAGGTAAATGAAAAACTTTTTTGCAAAAAAAAAACAACCGACTTCAAAAACACTAAAAAGTGAAAAATAAACTTCAGAAGAAAAATCAGCTTTTGAAGTCGATGACATTTGTTTGTTTGATTTGGCTTTTTTTGCCACCGACTTCAAAAGCTGATTTTTCTTCTGAAGTTTATTTTTCACTTTTTGGTGTTTTTGAAGTCGGTTGTTTTTTTTTGCAAAAAAGTTTTTTTTATTTTTTCATTTTTAGTTGTGGATCTTATAGAAATATTTACTATGAAACATATACTTGTATAGCGTCAGAAAAAGCACGAAACACGTAATACGTGCCTATGTTCGAGGGTTGCCCTCGATTTCTCTGGGATTCCATCACCAGGATCTGGTTTCCATATCATAGTACCACCCTCGAAATATCTCCGTTCCAATAAAAAGAAGAATCATCAAGATTGGTTCATAAACGACGAAGTTATTCGCGAACACACATAAAAAAACGAACGAAAAATGTTCATAAATTATAAAAAAAATTATCATAAAATGAAAAGTACTGAGCCAAACCATGCTAAATTTTTATGGGACCAAATGGCAACTATTCCAAATCAAACTAAAAAAAAAATCACGTAAATTGGATCATAAATCGCAGCGTAAAAAAAAAAAAACATACCAATCGAATTGAGAACCTCCTCCTTTTTGGGAAGTCGGTTAAAAATTAACGTTTTTCAATTTCCAATTCAGTTAGGTTACCAGTTGGCAACCATAAAGCTGTCACTTGAAGTTCAGCTACCTCGAAGTTGCATATTAATGCAAAATTCACAAACCCTTTATGTACCTACCTATTTACTTAACCGTCGTAAAGTTAACTTCATGTCTATGCATGCAATTTAAAGCAATAATACAAAGTTGGAAGTTTAAAGAAAAACCTACTTTCGTCTGACATCAGTAAGCAACCACAAATTTGTATTTCGCCACGTCCCAACAATACGAAATCAAGGCAAATCCACGTAATCTCAGAACGTAAACCTTACAACAGTTATTTACTGAGAAATTCTTGAAATAAGAAAAAGATCCTTAATCTCTACCTGTTTTTAAATTGGCTTGTGTGTGTCGGGTTACGTTTTAAAGTAATTCCCTACCTATGTGTGAGTGTCCCTGTTCACGGATTTTATCTAACGTTGACTTCGTCATAATTATGATTAATGGTTAATACAGAAAGGAATACCTTTCCCCAACAACAATGGAATTCAAGTTTGAAATATTTGTAAACTTCATCTTGTTTGGGAGTTGGGACAGTTTTTAAAGAATTAATGATAGTGATGTATCACAGGATCTGATATTAGCATAATCAATCTATAAAGTGCCCACAGGACGCAGATCTCCTAGGTGTTAGTGAGTACACAGAACCCAAAAAGCGGGCCCAGTGCGTTCATACATACTTTAAAATGAAAAATTATTCATGATAGAAAGTTCAAAGGAAACTGATGAAAACAATACTAAAGAATATTTACTAAAATCCACATTTGCTTCATCTTAATCCGAAAAAGTAAGCCTGACATACACAGCACGCACCCATTTCAAAGAAATTGGTCTCCGACGTACATAAAGGTAATTACATTATTCGTATACAAATAGCGGAGGATGTTAATGTAAATACAAATATTCTTGACGAACGTGGGCTTGAGTTTAGAGGCCACATAGTGGATGGCACCGGTACACCCGCTTTGTTTGGACAACCGAACGGTCACTGTTTGCACGGGCCTCCACGACAACACTCACAAATATTTCAAGCGAACTCTTGAGCAAGGCTTGAGTGAAGTTATGGAACCGACTTTTTAAAATCTTCCACTACATACCAAAGGCAATTCGAAAACTTACGGCATCGAAAATAATCTACTTCAAGAGCAAAACGTTAATGGAGATATAAATAAAGCTGCAGAAGAAAAAAAATCTCAATAAGATTAAAGAATTGGTGAAAAAAATGTAGTAACAAGTTTGGCTGTAAATCATTACATCCCGTTCACAGATGGTAGACACAAAACAAGCAATACAGATTGCTACTACAAGCATAATGGCTTTTAAAAACTGGATTAAGTAGCGAAGAAATGCTAAATCGACGATAAGCATAAGTCTTGTCAACCCACGCCTTAACACGCATAAGTTTACTTGACATCTTGTAATATACTTTATTCTATTAGTATTAAAGGTTTTTTCTGTTTAAAAACAATTTGAACTCCAGTTTTGTAGCCATTGAGATAAATCCTCTATTGTTGTACGAGAAATATCCATAAAATACTTTTGTTTTATGTGGAGAGCACAGCTGACATTAAATGAACATAAAAATATGGGCATTGAAAAGTCCATTCCTTTAATATTTCCTCTGAAAGTTTTGTTAGTAAGAGCTTCGTTCGTATGGACACAAGAAAAGTTGTTTTAACATTACGCGACCATATGCATGTGGTCGATTACTAAGAATAGGATATGAGGCCACTTAAACAGTAAATGGCAAAACTTAATTAAATGTCAGTCATTATGGTAAATGGTTGGCACTCGATCCACCTTAAGCCTGTATTTCATTTGCCGACAGGTGGCGCTACCTGCCACTTGTCAATAGAATTTATAGGCGAATTTTATTTTTATTTTTTCTGCCACCTTTGGCCGCATTTCAGCCCACCGAAATGTCAGAACATAAGCAATATTCGCATAAAAAATATGATAAAAGTATCAAGAAGTGTCGAGTATCTCTCATATCGGATTATAAAATTCCGAAGAGGATTAACACAATGATCTTCAATGTGGTTAAGTTTCATGTCCCAGCAATTTATATGCGTAAGTAGCCATGGGGGGTTAACAGAAATATTTTCGCATTTTTGTGAATATTTAGCGATACAATTAGCAAGTTGCAAATGCGTTTGTCTGATAACATCAGTTCCTTGTGAATGTATATTTTAATTTAGTTCGATTACTGCTTTCGATTGACAGTGTAGATAGTAAGTTTACTTATCATAAGCCTAAGGAACCCTGAAGACTGACGTTTCGACACCAAGAGACAGGTTTTCGGATTACGAATGGGTTACTTTCCGTTTTTGCGATAGCTAAAGTATGATTAATCGTACTGATTGTATCGCAGGAATGTTAATTGAAAACTGACATTTTGTGGGGATTATATAATGTTAAATAAATGCAGTTTGAGTAACTTATATTTTATTAGAATAATCGAGATTAAAGGATTGGAAAAGGATGGGTTTTTTCATCGCAACCGCGACAACCCAAGGTTCGGGTTTATACACACAGCGAAACATCAAGCTTCACATATCCAGTATAACCGAACCTCGCTTTGTATGAGTTTCCCATAGTATGGAAGTTCAGCTTAATTTGTATTTACATACAGACACAAGCCGCCTTATTACAAAAGGTAGATAAACCTGGTTTAACTTAGACTTGGTTTATCTCGCATGCTGTCACTTTCTTTTGAATATTATTGAAGTGAGACGTCATGTTCCGTATGGTGTCGGACGCAAAGAATAGCACCATCCCATATCTTCCCGTGGGTGTCGTAAGAGGCGACTAAGGGATGTACCAGAGAATGGGCAGCAGCGTTCTCTGTGTCTTTTTTTTTTTGTATCGACCGTACTGCGATCGCCAACCCGCCTGCCAGGCGTGGCGATTATGGCAAACCCCCTCTAAGCAAAAATTACACTTAGGGGAGGCCTATGTCCAGCAGTGGACGTCTTTCGGCTGAAATGATGAGACGTCATGCGAGATAAACCAAGTCTAAGTTAAACCAGGTTTATCTACCTTTTGTAATAAGGCGGAAGTAGATCTGATCTTTTACATTACATTGCACCCAAATGCTTCCAGTGAGGTATAGCACCTTTAGAATGCCAAGATGGAGTTATATTTATATATCAGAAGTATTTTTAAGCAACCATTCCAGTAACTTAACAATTATTATGATGCTTAAGGCGAGGTTACCCTACTTTGTTTTTATGTACGCACGACCTCACCCCCCGCCCTGCCGCGCGAGCGATATAATGCCTAAATTTTGACTGTTTTTACCCGACTGCGGCGAAGCCCAAAAGGAGGGTTATGTGTTTGACGTGTTTGTATGTATGTATGTATGTCCGTTTCTTTGTTCCCTCATAACTCCTAAACGGATGAAGGGATTTGAATGAAATATACGTCGTTAGATTCGTCTTAATAGCGCAAATGTTATAGGCTACATTATAATTAAAAAACAAAGCAAAATTGCGCATTTTGGGGGCCAAATCGCGGAGTTCAAAAAAAATATTTTTTCCTATACCATCGAGTGGGGTATCAAAATAAAGGGTTTTAAAAGGAGATTACAAAAATATATTACACTTATATGTTTAAAAGAAATTCAAAGTGTCAAATCCTATAAACAAGCACAAAAGTTAAATCATCTGCGAAGAATTTAACGCGACCAACGAAAGAACAAACACAAACAAAAGAACTAAAAAGTTGGAAATAAAAAAAGTAGTTAAAAATCTAAAAAACCCGACTGAAAAAACTGAAAAGCAAAAAACAAGCACATTTTTAAATTAAACAAAACTTGGAACCAGGCGGGGTTCATTTGAATATTAAATTAGGAAACGAAAAAAATAGAACTAAATAAAATAGAACCCCGCCTGGTTCCAAGTTTTGTTTAATTTAAAAATTTGCTTGTTTTTTGCTTTTCAGTTTTTTCAGTCGGGTTTTTTAGATTTTTAACTACTTTTTTTTTCTCTCTTGGAGAAAAATTATAAAGAAATTATACATTATGTGACCCGAGACAATACACATTTTTTACGACCTTTATTATGATATAAGTTTTATTTTTCAAAGCCTAATATAACTCAAGTAAAACGATTATTTAGCCATCATTTGGACATGTCTTTGCGATTTAATTGGATGCAGTGAAGTATAAGTAATCGTGTATCGCATGCCCGACATATCATGATCAAAGAGTCAACTATGTAATACATTTTTTTCAAAATTTAAATCCGTTCCATGTACGAGTAAAACGCTATTGTTGACGACGTTTATCGGGGTAACCCCGCCTTAAATAATATCAATTATTATTTCAAAAATAATTACTATTTAATAATAGGATCCTATTATTTATTGCTGAACGTCAACCCATTTGGCATTCCACATAAAAACATTAACATAGATATTACACCAAGCATTGTTTTTATAAACAAGGTGATATTATAAAACAGTCAATTATTAACACAGAAACAAGAATCCGACAACGTTTTGCCTTTTATTTTATCTGAGAATCCGAATCACGCGAATACTAAACTTAATTGGTTAGATATAGCGACAAAAAAGGCATTTTGCAACCTAACACGCAATCCTCCGAAGAAACATTTAAATAATACGTTTACCTGTCCGAGCCGATTCAACAATAATGGCATCTGAATAATCTAAGACAGATTAAAATGAACTCCGTTATCACAAATCCGAGGTGATTCCAGATGTGCGTGGTGTCTAGAATCAAAGATTCGAAAGTAACTTGCCATGAACGAAATGGTCGGCGAATTTTTTGCGTGACTTATCACCGATCCAATCAAATAAACTCATGAATTAAATTAACGTAAGAAAGAGGCTCCATAAACAGTTTTCGTATCGACATTTCAAATGAGACCGTTTTTCGAAATTTCTTATCGGAATATCTTTTGGCAAATACTTTTGGAAGATTTTGCAAGCGATCTGCACCGAGATACCACAGGCCCAACGGCAGCGTTTTGACTTATTTCCTTATAAATAAACAACCAAGTTTATTTTCAGCGCCGCAGGTGCACAGGATACGTATAAAATGCGTCCTTAACGTCAAAACGAATCGAGAGTGCAAGAAAAAAAAAATTGGGCAACAGTCTTCAAGAAACTTTCAAAAGGCAATGAGATACTGTGAAATCAACAAGAGGTTTGCCGCATATCGCGTACCTCGCTAATTATTCTACAGCCTCGGTCACGATTCTTCAAACGCATTTTTGTGGAGATGAATCCAGTACCAAGATTAGACTAATCAACATGAGTTCGTTATAAAATGACATTTCAAGCACCAACACAAAAATAAATTAACGTTCCATATGAACAAAAAAATAAAGTGTTGCTTTGTCCTCTTCCAAACTGACATAGGTGCTCTATATTTGAACATGAAACAACCTTAAAAAGATCATACAATTTTTTAATGCCTTACGTCATTATAGAATTTATGTATTCATCCGATATGCACCTTGAGTGTTATTATGTCAATTACCTATAATAGCAGATCGTATTTATGGTGATCCCATACAAAAAAACTGTCTTCACAGAAGATACGCTTAAAATTACCGGACATTTACATAAGCAACCATCTGTTTCGGATGAAATGAAAACGAAATGCGTTTATTGTGTCACAGACGAGATTAGGGCCCAAAAATTCGGACATCGCGTGACAATTTTACAATTATGCGGAATCGCCTGAAGCAACGAATTCTGGGTTGAGAATAACAAAGATTCCGATTCCAACGTTCCAACGCTTAGGTATATGATTGGCTCCAGCCAAGATGATAATTTCTAAAGACCTGTAGGCGAATCTCGCGTTGCTGCGATCGAGTCCACCTGCCCCTCTTTGATTTATTATGGATTCAGTATTAATTTGATATCCCTTTTTGTTGTAGCCCCTTGAGCGATCTGAACGAGCGAGAGCTTTACGCGGTCCCCATTATATGTGGTCTCGGTTCAATCATAATTGCATATGAGCCTCGAGATAAAATAATGTTCAATGCAAAAATAATTCTTATGAAGACTTTGGCAAATATTTAATGCATATGGGTATCTCTGGGTATCTCCACTATTGAATGACGATAAAAAGTACGATACCGTTTTGTTGGTTCTTAATAATTATACAGGGTAATATTGGTACTACTTAATATAGCTTCAGGAAAAAGAAATACGATGACGATTCATGGGGTGTATAACATATTGAAGAAACGTTGAAATACTTTAAGATATTTAATCCAACTAAGATAAGAGATCATCTCTATACCACACGTTGTTTCATTCGTTTTATTTTAATGTTCATTATAGAAACAGAACCTAAAGGGAAGACAGAGAAATACATCAACACGTACACATATTAATGTATCTCTGGAGATAGTTTTCGAACCAGTTTTTAATAAGAAATTGCTTCGCTTGCGGTAGAAAATTAATGATAGCAGATACACGTCTAGTTGCAGTGCACTGAGGAATGTTTCTTGTTAGGCTTGGCGTATACGTGCGGTTAATCGCTGGTTTCTAGTTTTAACGAAATTGTATGTTGTTATGAAATGTTTAAGCAGTAAAGAGTCTGCTCGGTACTTTAAAAGCAAAACAATGGTTATTGCTTTCAGGTAAACTTGTACTACGATATTTTAATCTATGTTGATAGCGCATTATTTATGTTTAATCATTTCATTGTGATTATGTTTTCGTGTGTAATTTAATGTGCTAAGTTTTGCCGACCAATAAGTAATGATCAGGGCAATAATGGAAAACAATCGCAAAAAATTGTAATCAATTGACGTATGTGTCGTTGATTTGTTAATCTGATGATGCCTCGTCTTAACAGAAACTTGCGTGCGTGTGTGCTACGCCTAACGCAGTATTTTTATATCACTCCGGTACTACAGGTTTATGGTGTGAATAGTGTTGTTTATACAGCTATATTTATATAGTAATGTCCATCATTCGATGAGAAACTGACGGTTTTTAATGGCTAAATTTTGATTCGATGTGAACCGTAATATTTTGGTATGAAAACTTTTGGGAGAGAATTTCATTAAAGTTTTATTGATTATTATGCTCTTAGGTTCTTTGTTGGTTTTCAATAATGTTGCGATTTTATCTATGAAAACCGCTATGAGGTCAAAGGGCAAAATGGTCTGAACAGATCATAAAAATGTGTGCGTTATTACTTTGTTAATTTAATTAAATACTAATCTTTACAACTTAATCTTAACATAATATCAACGGTAATATATCTTCGTAGTAGGTAAATACTCAATGCCATATCT
This sequence comes from Diarsia dahlii, assembly GCA_949775195.1. Taxonomy (NCBI): domain Eukaryota; kingdom Metazoa; phylum Arthropoda; class Insecta; order Lepidoptera; family Noctuidae; genus Diarsia; species Diarsia dahlii. Next base: position 7,990,358 of record OX459211.1, on the reverse strand, counting down.
ATCGTACTGGTAAGTGTTTAAAATTAGAAGTACCCGTGTTGCTTCGATTGTTTACGAGTATGTCTTACGTGACAAAGATGCAATCTATGGCCGTTCTCATGGTACAACACATGTTAGGAATTCATATTTCCAAGTATACATGTTTTTCTTGACATACTTAACGTATTCTTCCATTTGCAGCCTCTTTTAAAAATATTCTAACTTAGAGTGGGAAAGGGTCCGATGACAGTTCCCAGAGGAACGCTATTGCGTTATCCACAAAATTTTAATGTAAAATAACTATACATCGTGCTTACGTATTTCAAACAGGTTGTATAAGTGTAATAGAACTAAAATACTAGAAATATTTGTTTCACATGATCATGAACATTCGTAAATATATATTTTACATGTGATGCTTCTTACCAAAGGACTACGCAGGATTCTTAATTTAAGTAAAAATATTCCGATCATGCTTCGATTCTACCGATCCATTTTCGATAAGACAGAATCATTAAAAGCCATTTTATATTTACGTAAGGCCAGTAAACTTGTTAAATATTCATGAAAAATATACGATACGCTTGTTATTTTTGCTTTTATTATTTATTTTAAAATGTAGGTTCGGAATATTGGACCAAATTGTTTTATCGAAAGGTTTTGTGTGCAGAAATCGGTAGTTTATTTTAAGTGAAATAACATGGATACTTTTACAAGTTACAACATTGTAAGGAACGCGTGGGTTGCACAGGTAGGTACCTACTGGATTTTGAAGTGGGTAAATATCAATAGAGGGAGCTACTTGACGCCTTTAAAATAAACTAAAAGCGTAACGTGGAAAGATTTTAAGTCCAGTTTTCACACGATAGCACTCGCAAGAAGAAGTGGCAGATCTCAGCTTACCTTGTAACCACTTAAAAGCTTGAATATTTTAAATAGTGTTTTAATATTCGTGCGGCATTTTAGTATAACATATTTCTTAGAAACTTGCGAATAATATTACGTTCCTGTCGTTGGCTTGCTTCTTTTTCTGCAAAGGTATTAATTACGGCTGTGGGTTTAATGGGGTGGTATTATGCATCTTATGCACTTCGATTATAAAGGCAATCATAACATAATTATGTACGACAAAAAATATTAACTGCACATTATGAGGAGACGATGATTTCATATTTCCAGCAATATGTATGCAAACATTGTTTTAGTGGGAGGTTTTCCTTTTAAAACGTATCCGTCTGTGCTATGAAAAACTGTGATGCTAGGTGGTTTTAAAGACGTAGGTTAGTATTATTGCATTTCAATTGAAACTATTGCAAACATACACTTAGTTAACAATACAAAAGGGCAGACCACCTACTGGAGGAATTAATTATGCTTTTTTACAAAAGGTCCGATTTTTTAAAGCTTTTCTTTTTATATAGCTTGTTATAGATCTGATCTATATATATATCTTATTATGGAACATCATAAAGACGTACAATTACACATCTCTTTGTCGCCGATCATTCGATTTAAGTGATAAATAATACTGAATATTTTTTGTTCACATCCATTCAATATAGACTAAAAACGATGTTCAGAATTGTACCGAATAATAATAGTTTTAAATTGCTTCACGAAGGCACAACTAATCCACGCGCTCGTACAGTCAGCAACAGAGTCAAAATAAATCTAAATTATTCCTAACTGCCATTTTTTCACTATAAAACAACACTAAATTTTCTTAATGAGCGCAAACTAATTTGCCGAAACACACTCAAAGGATTTTTATAGCAACGACAATAAACATAATCAGTAGACGCAATAAAAGTCGAAAACATCTTTATAATGTTGTTCTATAAAAATGTACGGGAAATAAAATATTTGGCTTTCTGCTTCGTAAGTGGTTTGATTTATTTGCCGATGGTACCGAGTCCTGTACTCTATTATAGCCTGGGCCAATAGAAAAAGATGAATCATCAGAATTTAAACTAATTACGGGCGGGTAAGTAAAAAACCTGCTATATAATGTAGCTTGAATTGAGTCAGTTGGTTCGAATCCATCAGAAAATCACAAAGATCATCTTTTTTTTTTGGGAACTATTTGCTTGTGGTCGGCCAGTAATGTAAGTTTGATTAGAATTGTATGTTTTTGCTAAAGTTTTAAGGCAGGCCTAGAAAAAAATGCTTTGTTATTTGAACTTGATTTGAGATTAGACTGAATGTGGTAAAGAAAAAATATTTTTCAACGAAAATACACACTACTATTTTGTTAGTTACAGCGAAATATAAAACCTATGTACATAATATGTATAATAATTAGCTTAATTTATGACTTTATTTTAGATTTTAATATGAACAGAGGCATTTATAGGTTTTAATTAAATACCTATGTAATAATAAAAACGTTAGGATACATTTTCATATTGTTTTTGCATTAACTTACGGCATTAAAAACTAAAGGTATCTCATTTGATTTTGATTTTGATGTCAAAACTGATTCATAGAATATTTTTATTATTTTCCATTGTTGTAGCACCCAAGAATGTCAAAATCATTAGAAGACGTAACGAAAGAAATCGATATTCAATTTGAATATTAATTCATTCAATGCGGAAACTATTTAAATCGTTATAAAATTGACACGTTTAGAATTGAGAAAACATTAATAGATTTTGTTATTTAGTTGGCTGTTTCAGTATAAAGTTCTTTTTAGTTTAGATGGACCACGCATCGTACTGTGCAAGTAAAAAATTCTACGGAAAGTAGTCCTTCAACTTCAGTGCACGAGAAGATCTTTCCTATTGGTTTTCTAATTTTTTCTTTTAGACTTACAGACACACATCACTATTTCCCGAAAGCCTGTTAATTCATGCGTTGCTCATTTCATTTTGAGCACAAAAAGTTATATTATAATAATAATAAGTTTTTTTCATAAGTTTATTTTAATAGATAGGTACATTGTTTATTAACAATTTTCTAAGTTAAGTAAGTCTATCCACATTACTGCCCATAAATTACGTTTATTTGTATTTTTCCACCAAATTATAAGATAGTCAAATTATACTTTACAAGGCCTACTTTAACGGACATAGGAATTACATTAGAAACAAGATATGTTTTCTAGATAATATTTTATGATGGATAGATTGTTCGAAATTATTTGTACTTAGCTGTTGTAGTTTTATGCTCTTTAACACAATTATGATTGTCTATGTTTTTAAACAATTTAGTTTTAGTTGACGTTATGGTTAGAAATCAAAAGATAAGGTGTTCGTAACAAGCTTTTCTTCATTAAATACATGCCTGTAATGCCCGAAGGCTTAGGTGGATGTGTAACTAATAGTACCTACAGTGGGTCACCATTTATGTTTAATTCCCAATAAGTAGTTTCAAATATGTTTTTTTAGAAAAGTGAAAAGGCATAGATAGATAGTCAATAAAATTATGAATAATATAATAATTCATTTAATTTGTAGTCGTTAGCGATAGTGAATTATTGCGTAACACAATCCATCGCTCATACTGACCGATTTTCTTTTGTTTATAAAAAGAAAGTTTGAATGTATGCGTTGACATAACTTGAGCTTTTCTCTTTGTAATGTAAGAAGTGAATGGGTGTCCGATGGTTTTCTTGACAATGAGAAGAAAAGTAGTTTTAAATGAGGATCCTCCTGATCGTTCACCAATATTGACATCTTCAAACAAAAAAGAGAACTATAACATGTCTGTTATTCCAGCAAGCTACTAATTGAAGCCCTGGGTTTATCATAATCTAGATTCTTAGAAAAATATCTAGCATTGAAGTGTATCCTTCCCTCTCAAAAAGAGGAGGCCTGTGTCCCAGCAGTGGGGACATTAATAGGCTGTTGATAATTGATGTAAGTACCTGTGCTGTGCATATTCTTTAAAACAAAATGGATACACATTATAAATTATACGATTATGAAAGATACTACTTACTAAATAAACTAAAAAAATTAACAGAATTTATATGAAATTAGTTGCCAAATAAGTTATTGGTAGTGAAATATTTATCTCTTTAGCACCCGATTGTTTAAGATTATTTCTCAAAAAAATTGGTTAGGCTTTCATTAAAAACTTAAAACATTTGACTGGCTGTAGAAAAATTGATGTTTAGTAGCAAACTCCAATCAGACCCGACACCGTTCAGTTTTTATACCTCGCTATAAAATTACTCGATTCGCTTCATAAGGCGTCGACCCTCACACGAATCGTATGTTTTAATGAGTTATATATTATAGGATTGACGTACTAAATATTCAAATCCGATTACAAGCTTCTTTGTAACGAAAAATCTTTGTGTGAGTAACATACGTGTATACGATACGATAAAAATTCTTAGACCATCTTAGATTTTGACGTTTTATATGAATTATGTTCTCTATAAATATTATTAATAATAGGGTTATAAATAAAGGATTTTTTCCCTACTTCCTTGAAGTTGTTTTTGCTTCAAGTTATTTTTTTACTAAGTAACCCATTGTTATTATCATAAGCAAGCAAAAGATACTCTAATAAAATCCATCAGTCCATCTGTCATGTACTGTCCGAGACAGCGATATATTATTTGTCTGTTATCTCAAAGTTCAATCATGAACGACCACTACTTGGACATAACTCAACAAATGGCATTCGTTTGAACAGTCGTCAGCCAACGTTTTTTCATCATAAGTGTACATGAGCTTGAAAGTATAATCACCTTTTACTTATTAATCAAGATAATATAAAGATTTCTTAGAAGCCGGAGCTAGCTACGATCGAGAAACTTTATAAATATTCCAATTCTCAGTATTCGGGCGGATACGGCCACAGTCGGCTTAACATCTGCAACTTGAGTTACACCGGCTGCTTGTTACGTGCATACAAATTAACTGTATAACATACTAAGCGCAGTGTTCTAGAAAATTGAAATGTGCAGGAAAGCGGCACTTTGATTATTATTAACTCAGTAAAAAATAGTCATAATTACAGTAAGTGTATGCACGATGATCTGTAAGAAATAGACCACTTTTCAACTTCCTGTGTGTAAAAAGCGATTAGAGGATAAATTCAGGAGGATGAGTGGTCGCTTTTACGAGTGAAGTAATAATATCGTACTACAGTTTCTAAATTATGATGATGATAGTGGTAGATAATGAAATGAGTAGGAAAAATATGACGTACCTGTGGTCTCTCAAGTGATCCTGTCTTCTGAAAGCTTTCCCGCAAATGTCACAGGAGTAAGGTCTCTCATCGGTGTGGGTCCTTTCGTGGATCAGCAGGTTGTACGACTTAGTGAACTGGCGGTTACAGAATTTGCAAATAAACTGCTTCTTCGGTCTTGAGGCGCGACCTGGCGCTCTTAATAGCCGCCTGTCCAAATGTGGGTGCATTTGATGGGGACCAGCCCCAGGAGGGAAGAGACCTGCCCCAGGAAAAGTAAAGCTGCCCGCAGCGGTTGGTGATGGTCCTGGAGCACCAAGAAATGGCCCAGGTGGACCATAAATGGGCGGCTGTGACGACCCATCAGACATCATGCCTTCCATAGATGATGCTCTGTGGTGTGGGAGTAACATTGCAGCCGCAGCCTCACGCAATGCTACTTCTTTCCGTTTCTCCACCATCATAGCCATTAAATCAAATGAGTTTCTCTTAGGAAAATTTCCGGACGCTCTGTCCGGAGAACCTTTAGCGGGTTCTGTCCTCTCTCTGTCCATCATCCTCTCCCTTTCAATAATTTCTGACGGTATCAAAGCAGGATGCATTTCGTTAGGGTAGATTACTGGGTGCATAGACCGAGTAGGTACAACAGGAACAAAAGCTGAGGTCTCGCGGTGAGATGAGGTAAGTAAGGAACCTGTTGTCATCTGACGATGGTAAGGCAGGGGTGGCGATTCGAAGTTTCCAGAAGGATTTCTGCCACTTGAAGAAGGGCGCTGTTGGGCTCTTTCGGCTGAGCTAGCGAGGAACTGATCATGTCTGGACCTTAGAGGTGCTGCGACTGGCGTTTCATTGACAGGGCGAGGTGTGGACGCCCTCGATACTGCTGCTCCGGCGTTGTCCGACATCACGGTTTCAAAAACATCTGGAAATAAAATAAAGTTGTAGTCGTGACTTTAAACTGAAAAGCTCTCACATACATCTTCAAGCACAATTTTTTTTTTGGTAACTATATCTAATATGAAATACCACACACAACTATGGGAACCCAGGAAGCCATAACAACAAACAATTTAGCTATATTAATAAAAAAACATTCCCCCTGAAAACATCGTTAATGCTTCGCTTACCATAAAAAGACAAACATTAATGATAAACACGTCAATTAACAAAATTTTAATATAACCAACGTAGATTCTTATCTCCATCTTTCATTTGATCAGAGACGAGATAACAGCTCTTAAATATTATTCCATTTACCATCCCACGACTGATGAACATTTAGATTTATGGATCGAGAAACATGCTTAATTAAGCAGCCCTGCATTGTTTCACTATATTAGCATAAAACATAAATTCTCACCTAACAGATGAATCGGAATCAGATCATTCGTTACCATGCTTCATTTACATCTTATTTGATTTCAAACTGTTTTATGGATCAGTCCTCCATGGGATACATTTTGTCATTAAAATCAATGTTAATTAGTGACGCCATATTCAATTAAGTAATGTTGGGTTTGGTGATTCTCGTGTGAATCTCAGACACTTCAAGTGGTACCCCAAAAACAGGTTTGTTTTAAAAATAAATTGCAGTAGTATGATTTCGTGTATTTGCATTCATTCAAACGATTCGCCGCTTCCATATATTAGCAAAGTAAATGCATAAATAAACATCTTTAAATAGGTATAAACCATTACCAATAATACGTGATTTTGAGGAATTTTGTTCCTAAATCTTGCTTTGATTTCATTATGATCTCCAAAACAAGATTGTTCATTCAATGTATAAAACTAAGCAGACAAAATCGAATTAAAATATAAATCAATCTATATTCTCAATATACTTCTCATATGTATTAACATATTCTAAGCTCCAAAACGTTTTGTTCAGATTTTTATTTTTAAAAGAATCTAGTTCTCTCATGCATCATTCATCAATTTATACTTTTGTATAAGTTTTAAGCTTCTGGTGATATCAGTAAATGTTAATGAGTACCGGATTTGGTCACAGTATCGACATTAGTGTCATTGCTTGATTTATAATGGACTGTTCTTTGATTTGATTTTACTATAAAATTTAAGCAATTTACTTTAAAATTTATTATTATTGTGCTTAAAATCCCCATGTTGACCTCAGGTAAATGGTGGTTGGAGTCAATAAAATTGCGTCTTATGCTATAAATTATGCTTATAATCAAATTAGTTTAAATGGGTTTTATGTCCTATACTTTATTTATTTTGGGAAGAATTCCTCAGATACATATATCATTACTTCTCTTTTTTCCTCAATGAGCTTGTTAATATGATTTGTATGAGTGTAAGATTCCTTCTTGCTCGTGAGGACTTATATCCTAGTCACCATCATCAACGTTATCATCATTCTCCTGCCCTCATCTTATTTAATTTGGTATCAGCGCAGTATGTCCCTTTTTCCATACTTCTCTTATATAATACTCGTCACCTCAGCAATCACTTCCTTTCTAGCCATGCTTTTATTCACACAGTCCATCCATCGTTTTTTTTGCCTTCCTGTACTCTTATAGCCATCTACATTTATACTCATTATCTTTTTCATTAAAGTTTCCTCGTTCCTCCTAACATCTAACTGGGTTTACTGTTACTGGGTAACTGTGGTTACTAAAATGTAGGAGGAACAAATAAATTGTTTATTCCATTTGATGTCGCGTTTCAATATCAGTTATTTTGTAAACTCCCTAAGTATTTTCATTGTTTTGTGTTTCATTCGTATGTTTATTTTATTAGACCGATTATACTATACAATATTTGTACAGCTCTAATAAAGTCACATACATTGCTATTCCAAGATTTACGAGCCATCCTATTTCCATTTGAGATGAGCAACATGGTATGACAATAAAACTTTTTAAACTCGTGCGCAGCGTGTGTTTTCATAAAGTTTCCGGCGTCTGTCTACTTTATATGCTGTTCTCTAGTATTGGTCGTTTACTTTTTGTTGTTGTTGGGCTTTTTATGTTCAAAGTTACTGGTGCCGTTAAAGTTTTCTTTGTGTCTGTCTCTGTAAGTGTGGGATTTTCATGACTTTGCACTTGCTATGAGAAAATCTGTTTGCATTCAGGATTATGTGATGGAAGCTCGCGCTTTTTTTTCTGAAGTGAATGTGTCTATGAATGTGTCTATTAATTAGTGTATAAAATCTTGTTTCTCACAACTTAACAGGTTTTTACAAAAGAAGGTAACAATTGAATCAAGGTCTAGAGTATCCCGATAAGTTCCGAAACAAGACGGAAGCCAACTTTTATTTTCGGTGTTCTAAGTTCGTTCGGGTGATCGGTACAGATATTTTTTTAAACACTTTAATGAGTTATTTAATTCTGGGCCAAAATTAATTGAGACCATCAGTTTGAAATCAAACTAAATCGCTTAAACGTTTTATGGTAACTATATACTAGAACTCACCTATCATAAGTATAACTAACTAATAAAAATTGATTGCATACCGGTTATTTTAATCTTATTGTTAAGAATTACGAGTATGCCCTGCGTAGATGTTATATACAGCCGGATTAAGAATCATGATGCTTCAATCCAACATAATCTTACTCATAAAAACACATTTTATTGCCCTGCCCATCATATTTTTACCATCAGAAAAACCTAGCCGTCATCTACAAAAGATTAATCTCAAATTCAATTTATTCAACCGAGATCGAAAAAGGTGTACCAAGCCCGCATTTCACTGCTCGCTGCCCGTTCTACCGTAAAAGCCTCTGATTTTGTTGCTATCCTTCTTACACTTACGTCCAAGATCTGGTGTCTCTCTCGCACTCGAGCCGCCTGATCGAATTTCTACCATCTTACTTGCACCGAAGCAGTAAAACTACTTTTATCTCTCTTTCGGTTTGAAAATTTAGTGATATGAATATTTATGTGGACAGTGCAGTTAGTAATGGAGGTTGGGATGTAATACCGGTCATTTCAATAACATAAAGCTTTTAAAAGGAAAAGGAATACTTTAAAGCGAGATCGCTTTAAAGTATTCCTTTTCCTTTTAAAAGCTTTACACACGTATTCCCAATACAAGAAATTTAAATTTCCAAGGAGATCCTTGGAAATTTAAATTTCTTGTATTGGGAATACGTGTGTTTACAACTCTGTAGAGATACCGTGGTATCTCTATGTGCGTGATATGTGAAGTCCGTTTGACTGTTGATCTCGTATGTTTCGATACGAAGAAGAAATGTTTAAAGTTTATGTAAGGAATAAGACTAAAATGTACAATTCTTATACATAATATAGTTCCTTATTTATTTTTTGTGTCTGAAGTCATTTTGTAAAGAACGTTACTGACCTTATAATTTGCTGTTGAAAGAAAGTTATGTTTATGAATGTTGAAATGGGCCATTTCATCATTCACACATTCATAATTAAAGGAATTATTATCCTAAGTGAACCTTACATCCGAATGAAGCATGTTTCGTGCTGTTGGAAGCAAAAAAGGGAATATCATTTAGGAAAATATTCTACAATGGTATAGTATATAAAACCTCTATCCCTGAGAACTTGCTTACTTTACAATCTCATACTTTATCACAGCATTGGGATATACTCAGCCTCCTATACATTGCCAGTAAACCTCCTACCCAGGAAGACACTTTAATACTACTTATCTGTATTATCACGGTCTTAAGCATACATATTTATATTTACGATCACCGAGTGTCTTTTATTACATTCAGCTACTTACATCGTTACTTTGTACAACCAACCTGTTTGCCACTAAGTATTGACTTTGCAACATTACGTATTTTTGATTGTTTATGACTTCTACGGCCACCTATTACTACTAGAATCTCAATAAATTTAAGTATAGTTTAATTCAGCCATGTATCGTAGGCGGTCATCTAAATATTTTCCCCTTCCATAACATGCTTGAAATCACTAAATGACTCCTCCCGCTTTGGGCAGAGCGGGAGGGAGTGTCAGACTTCTACTGACTAAAATTCACCCATGTTTATTCTTAGCTCTTTGTGTCAAGGTCGCGGTATCTCTTTCGAACAACCCGCAGCTATTTCTACTACCCTTAGTTTCATACAAATCCGTCTATATTTATATTCAATTTATTTGCACAGCGCATTTGTCTGGTGTGATATTCTTTGATTTTTCCCTCTCCTTTAAGAGTTGATTTAGGAACTTCTCACCACTACTTGCTCCAATACAAATTACTTACGCAAGACCCTCCCTTATTGTGTCTGCGTTAATGACGTGTCCAAAGAGAAATTAAATTTACGAGAATATAGACTTTGATTCAGACAATCATAATTATATTGTTGAGGCAATCAGGTTCTGTTTTAACTTGGCACTTAAAAGTACAATTCTGTTTTCTTCACAAACCTTAACATGTGATAGATCTTTGAATTGTATTTTTGGTTTATAAAGCTATCAAATCATCATTCTCCTGCCTTACCCAAATACAATAGTAGATTTCCATAATACTTAATTTAATTGGTTTTAAATTGTATTAAAGGTACTGTTCATTTTATGTTCTTTTTTATGTGGGTAACACTAACATTACGGTTATATCTGTCTTGACGTTCGTACGTTTTTTGTTTTTTTTTTTTGTTTTAAGGGTTACCACTGAAAACCAGCGCTGTGCTGTGGGACCCCATAGCGCAGCACCATGCTGAGTGGTAACCTATTTGTCGCAGTTGTTTTTTATTTTATTTTTTAAGTAAATTCAAACTTTTTGTTTTTTCTTCTTTGTACCAATTTTTTTTTTTTTTGTTGTAAGTTGTGTTTACTGCATTTTTATTGTACCTATATAATTCTGCGGCAATAAATATTTTTTCTTTCTTTCTTTCTTTCTTTCTTTCATTTATAAATTAGACAAATACAACCAGAAAAGATAACACAACAATACACACCCAAGAAAAACCATTAGAGATTCCTGATGGGTTAAAAATATTGTACAGATTTTGTAAAAATTACACTTACCTATGCAAAAATAAAGAAAACATCCTAAGACAATAGAAGTTTTGTAAAACCCAGCAATTAAATTGAGATTTTTCCACGGTTTCATTCGCGTAGAATACAAGTTTCGATAAAATTATTGATCCGTTATGATTGAGTAACAAAGAAACATTCTTTCTTCCATGGGAACTAACGAGAATTGAGGATATGGAGTTTTTATCCTCGATTAAGTAAGCTTCTCTATTTGTAATTGGGATTTTGTTAATTATTGGTATTTCTATACTTTTTGGGTGGTCTTTGTCTCTTTGGTTAGTATTGCTTTTCTTCCACGGACTGGCGTTTTCTTTTTATTTGAGACTAGCTGAACCCGCGCATGCGTTGCAATGCTTTTTTCCTACTACCCTACTTACTACTCTACCTACCTACTACTCTACCTACCTACTACCCTTCCTACCTACTACCCTACCTACCTACTACCCTACCTAATTATTGGTATTTCTATACTTTTTGGGTGGTCTTTGTCTCTTTGGTTAGTATTGCTTTTCTTCCACGGACTGGCGTTTTCTTTTTATTTGAGATTGTATAAAGTGTAATAATGTAAGTACTGAAAACCGGGACATTTTCTAGATTCCCAAGTTTTGTAAAACTTAGATTTTTTTTATTGTGAATGACAGTATTAATGAAAGCTCTTAAACATTGCAGAAAAATTTTGAACTCAACTCTTAGTAGCCTTCAATGAACACGTGTCTAGGCGGCACCTTTCAAGTAATTTCGAACTGTCAGTTACGTAAGACGATTAAAATATATTGAAATTTATGGATCGAGATACACGCCTAATAATTAGGCCGGCTCTTCTCATGACACTACTAATTCACACTGAATATTTCATTGCGATCTCTATATTATTCAAGAAGATGAAATCATTAACATTTAAAAATGAATATTCATTTAATTTTGATGTTAACACCGGGTTGAGAAAATTATGAGGTTTTTCAATTAGATAAGCAAATATTGCGTTTACCTCTTGCTCAAATGATATCAAATAATAATATGTTTCTTAACGTGCGTCATGTGACGTGTCCGCCTTTTTGATTTACAATTACGGATCGACTATCGATGGTTTTTCTTCCTTTTTATCTTCTGTATGTATTAATTTTATTTATGGATTTCCTACTTTGAGCATGTCGTTAGTGTTACTTATTTAATTTAAGCTGTCGAAAACATAACGCATGCCATGGAGAAATTGATATTAGTCGCCAGTTGAAATTTTTTGCCTTTCTTAAAATTTTCACCAACTCTTTTGTGACTAAAGATTTAGCTTAAACTCTACTTTGCCTCTTCAACAGTGAAATAAAATTCAACATTAAATCCTGTTCCTAGATTCGACTAATCTGAAATCAAGTCGGCATTTCGAGGAAGTTTAAAAAAATGGCGCTTAACTGTTGGCTGTTACGCGAAAACAAGTGTTACTTAGTTTGATGCACGATGATAAACTGCAATATCTGATTATCAGTTTAATGAATCTCTTTGATGTTTGCCGATGGTTAATTGCTTTTAGTTTTGTTCATGAAAAATTCGAATAAATTGAAATTTACTTAATGGAGAGTTTTAGGAAAACATGTTCGACTTTATTGTATTAAAACCACGTCAATTTGGGGGATCCTGTTTTTAAAAGGCATTAAAATTAAATTTTTACTTTGCAGGCTCACTTATTTGGTTTAGTTTTTAAATGTATTGATATCACAATTACATTATCAGTAGGTTCATCGGTTTTTATAGCGTCATTCTGCCTCTAATCCATGTCTTTCTATGAAATCAAGTACGATCAAAACGTGCAACAAGCAAAGTAAACTTACTTAATTACTTTTCTTACCACAATCTCTAAGTAATACTACCACCAAGAGAAAGCCACATTCATCATTACCAATCAGAGTTATAGGCAGCATTGGTTCAACATCGACTGTTAACCGTTTTGTGTTCTCAGACCTTGTGTTTCTATTGACACCCGATAATGGTCAATCAAACTACAGTTAATAGTGTATATAGTAATTCCCCTTTACCACCACAAAAACACAAAATACTTGGAAATTGTTAAGGTTTATTGATGTTGTATTGCGGCATCCATTTTCGGTGTCGCAAGGTTCCGATAAGTATCATTCCCTGATTAGATTACTTCGCTATCTCTTGATGGTTAAGATTAACTACTATTTGCAGAACAATTAAAACCTTCCGACGTTTCTACTGTGTTACCGTTGCGTAATGTTTTCTTACTCTAGGCTGTATTATTGTGGTTTTATGATCGAGAAATGCTTGCTCTTGGCAAACAGCTCAGAAATGATCTGCATGTGCAATCGAAATGTGAAATGGATCATTTAATAGGACTTGTTCTACATTTTCATCGTCAACCTTTTCTTTATATATTTCAGTTCTTTACAAATCAAAATCATGTCGCTTCTAACGCTTCACATCTCTGGAACTATTAACATTCCTACGCGTGTAAGCGTGCCATCACCATCACCAAAGAATTTTATCCTTATGTAATTTTATGTACTGAGTTGGACTTATATTTTTATTAGATAGGCAAGTTAACTTTCGTAAACTGAGTGACAAGAACATTTTTAATAGCAAAACAATCTTAAGACATTGGTAAAATCAAAAATTTAATGTTATCATGAATCCAGGTTGCAATTTGTTGGAATATTTTGTTCTGTGCTAAATTTCAAAAATGTTTGTATTGCTAATAAAAAATAAGACTTTGCATGTTACTATACTTGCTTACGTAGTACCTACGTAAGTAAGTAATCTGCAAAATAATATCTATAATTCTATTATAATTAGACATTTCTTTAATTCTATGGCGTCTAATAGAACAACTCGACTTGTTAGTCGATCTGCATTTCGAATCGTATTCAAGGCTTACCCATCCCATGATCGGATCTAAAACGTAATTAGTTTTTATAGCGATTTTTATTATGTTTCGTTGATTGGATGTTGTAAATGTCGCTATTATGACCAAAGTCGATGATCAGAACTGAACCTTTTAATTGATTTTGTAATTATATAAGTTTGAGGCTGCAACAGTAGAGCCTTGTTTAAGTTTTAGGGTTCTGCATAATTTCCCCCTCGAAAGTTAGTACGACAAAGAAGAAGACTAATAGAAAATGAAGATGAAAATTTCTTCCTATCTGAGTTTCCATGTGCCGAAGCCTTTAAGTGCTGCAATTGCATATGAATAATAACATAAGGAAGTCATTTCAGACGGCAATGTCAGTAATAACTCGAGCCACACACGCTATTTTGACCTGCTCCTCCATTGATATAGGGTTGAAAGTCTCGTGCAAGAATGTTGCACCTGGTTTATTTCAGTATGTTTCTATACATGTGGAAGTGCCTACAGTAATAACTAATAACAAAATGATTACAGATGAAAACGTTTAAGAGCATGCAGTGAAAAATTAATAAAAATCTTAAAGATTAATGAATATAGATAGCAGTCCATATGTGCATGCTTAAGTTACAGGAAATGATAAAAAGGTTCGTGGCTGTTACTAAAAGGCAACATATTGCTATTGCTGGAGTTACTAAAGTCATATAAAAGTCGGTACCAAAGTGGAAGGGCGAAAAGTCTCTACAATTAGGCACTACGCGTCATAACAATAGCCCCTGGCATTCGCAAATCCACTTACAGTAAATCCTTAAAACAATTACAAGTTAATTACTGCTAAGCACGGTGGCAGGAAGCATTAAGTAAACACCGCTGTAAAATAGAACAATAGAGCAAACCACAAGCCCGTTAGTTCCCAGAATTGTTTTTATAAAGCATATGCGTTGAAAACAATAACATGAGGGGCACGCGATAAAACAGGTAGCGAAGCTCACCCAGCCTACCCAATTTATTCCACATCCGCTGTATTAAATTACAAAAATCGTAAAAAATCCACTCACAAGGCTGTTGGGCGATCAATCGTCCGATCTGTCGAGGTCCAACCCTCCGGTAGTCAGGTAGTCACCCGCAAAGTTTACAAACTGGCGTCCGCATGCGTACAATGGCTGTCCATTGCAATTTTTTGTCACATTTCACAGTCCAACCGCAGTAGGTGGCGTTGAGACAGGTGAATAGGAGATTAGTGGAAGCGAACACAACAATAGACGCACTGTACAGGCCATAAAACAGTTAATAGAGACTGTGAACAAAAATGTTATTGCCGTAGCTAAACTGTCACTTGGTCACTTGGTCTCACACGATAATAATGCACTTTTAGTTTGTTCACTGTAATCCTTGGCAAGGTTCAGGTTTTTTTCACTTCACTTTTTTTCAGTATGGCATGACCGTGCGTTGAGGCTGCGCGTGCGCATGGCGCGCGACTGGAGGGAGTTGAGCGCGCGTACTACCGTCGGCCGTCGTCAGAGGCAGTAGCGCTCCTGTAGCGTCGCCCCCTCCCCCCCCCCGGCCGCGCCACCCGCGTCTTCTCCGCCGCCCCACCGAAGCCTTCATACTGTTTTTACTTTGGGAGCGATAAAAAAGGGAAGGATATCGTTGGATTGTTTATTTTTCGTGTTAGTAGCTTATAAGTCGTGTAAATTAACACCGCCCTCGGACTTTGTATCGTGCTTCATGAATTTCGACTGCAGACGCTAATTGATACAATATGTTTTAGTACTTAATATGCTTTTTGAAAAAAGTTTAGATTTTATTATTTTTCCTGAGCAAGCCTTTCACTTTATGTTTAAATCTGCGAAACCCATATTTGCTGATTTTAATAGTTTTGAGAAATACAAAAAACTTTCTGAGAAATAGAGGTGTGTAAAACAAAGCCGTGTTTCATTTTATTTTAATATTTATTACAACGAAATCTATTCATACAGTCACATATATTATAAAAAAAAACTGAGTGATACTAATTATATTTTCATTTAAAATAAAACATTTTTAGATTAATATTACTGGTTAACAGAAAAATATTTTTGTATTTGGTAACATTCACAATAAAAGCTGGCACAATATCTTTGGCATGATTAAAGAAATAATTAATACAATAATTTTGACAAGAATAAATAGTTTGTTTCTTTTATTTTCCTGATCCACTTATTTACTGAACACATTACAATATCTATTAGGTATATCATTTATAGTTGATAAATCTATGAATTACCAATAAATCATAAACTTTAAAGTTGAACAACGTGCGTTTATAAACTTGCGATAGATAAAACAAAAATTATAATAAATGTTATAATTTTACACTTCTAAGTAAACATTCACTAATTTACAATAATAACTACTCTATAAGCTTTTAACCGACTGTGTTACAATCAAGTCTTTTTATTTATTATTTAAATACATATTATATTGAGCTTTTACTGATTATTTATATACAAGTCATCAACATGCATTTTATTTTTCTCCCTATTATATTTTATCATTTTAATGCACAATTTAAGTCACCTAGTATGGACCACATTCTAAAGGGATTATACCAATCAATAATTTTATTATATTTATTATTCATATAATTATAACTATTACATTTATAATATTTTGAATAATATAAAATGATTTATAAATTCTGTAACCCTTTATAAAAATATCGATATTTACAACAATTGTAAAGAAATTATAATAATTCAAGACTTACGTAAAATTATATGAGCTTATTTGTAAATAATTATTCAAATTCACAACACTGATAATTATAATCACCATTTTAACTATAGGGTTACAGATATACGAAAAAATTAATTACATTATAATATTCAATGGGTTGTGCTTTTTAGGGTAAATTCTAACTACGACTTAATATTTACTAACAAATTGGCACATCAATAATGATATCTACTATGTATTTATTTACCTAATGTATCTACGTTTCACACCTATGTAATAAATATTATGTAACTATTAGTAGGAATATTATTTCATCTTATTTTACCGTCTTAGATTTCATCATCAATATATTATTATTTATATCGTTACGAAATTACGATGTCAGTCGTTACTTCTAAGTTCTCGTATCTTTGCCGTGCTTCAGTTGATTAAAGATTTGAATTGCTGATAATTATCATTTGTTATTCATTATTTTAACCCATTCATCTCCAAGAATGTATACGGGTAAAGGTATACAGTATTAGGAATATTTTATTGAATTATTTATTTTTCCATTTTAGTCTCATATTCATCAGTCGTAATATCTGGTGTACAAAAAGACATTTTTATATAATGATTTTAGCCATTAACATCATTGATATATTTTATTTTTTTATTTTATATTTAGAATAACATAGATTAAAGCTATGCATTTAATTAATCATGTATCATTTTCGATGCGTCGTTGCCGTGATAACTATTTTAAATATTTTTAGCTTTATCAAAAAGTACATGCAATTTATAATTTAAATAATGCAATACAACATCTGAATATTATTTCTGAATAATTATAATAATTTTGAAACAGATTTTTATAATTTAACAAATTTAACCTGCACAGATTAAGGGTACAAAAGGACGGGACGCAATGTCATTAGTGATGCTCTCTTTAACTATTTTCGATGAAAATTTGAAAATAAAACGAATAATTTCGAGCACATTATGTGTGCCAGTGAACCCAGATAGCGTGATCAATTCATTTCTCATAGTGCCGTCTGCACGCTAGGCCGAGCAAAATTCGAAAATTGCCATGTGAAATCTCACAATTAAATGATTGAAGGCGCTAAGTTTTAGTGTCGTTATAGGATAGGTTTTAAAATACGTGTAAGCTGTTGTTTCCAATCCCATTCATAGAAAAGTATCAGGTGGTTAAAATTGATTGGATCTATTATTTTTGGTGGGATCTCGAATGGTGCGATATATTTTTCTTCCTCTAAGTTTCTGTTATATTCTCATCTTAATAAATTGGGAACACATTTAATTTTAATATCACGCCTGTTATCCGAGAAAGGTTAAGCAGAAGTGCACCTATTACTACACCCATATTTCACAAGATTTGTTGAAGTCCCATGTAATATGGGGCGAGCCAGTTGCCATAAACCGGACACAAATCTAGACTCTTCAGAACCCAGCAGAACCCAATATTACTTTACCCAACCTGGGAATTGAACCCAGGACCTCATGCTCAGCAGTCGCGCTTGCGACCACTAGACCAACGAGGTAGGAAATTTTCAACATCGTTTTCGGAAAAAGGTATAAAGTTGGTTGATTATATTAGTTTGACTGACGTCTTTGATAAATAACTGGCGAGGCGAAATATAGGTACTTTTCTACTTAACGCTTCGGGATTACTGTCGTGATGTTTTGTGTTATGTGCTTACAATGTCTAAATATCTAAAGAAACTCAACTGAGCTTGCTGCTGAACATTGCATACATGTAAAGTCAAAAGAATTGCATGTATGTATACATGCAATTCTTTTGACTTTTGACATTATTATGTCGTTAACTTTTCGGAGACAAGTTTCTGAAGCATAATACTTGATTGAATTTGTCATTTCGGTATCCAGTATTGCAACAATTACTTGAGAAAAGTTTCATAATATTAAAGTCGACTTTTTATGGAAAGCAAATTCTGATGTGAAATTACGTAAAGCTCTGAAGTGTACCCTACGTACGCATTGACCAAGTTCAAATTTTTTTAAAATACTAGAGGACCTGGCAGACGTCGTCTTACCGGGTCCAATAATTGTAAATCTAAACCATTCTCGAATCCATTTGAATACCTACACACAAAAAAATATTCGTCATAATCGGTCCAGCCGTTTAGGAGGAGTTCAGTGACATACACATGTACAGTAGAATTATATAGGTACTAGCCGTTGCCCGCGACTTCGTTCGCGAGGAAATTTTCTCGTGTATGTATGTGTGGGACTGCCTCTGGATGTACTACGCCTAATCGAATAACAAATGCCAATCGAAGCGATTATATTCCCTTAAACTGGCTCTGTCATAAAATCTGTTCCCAAACATACAAATACATTTATGTCTTAACTATATTCCATCTCTCTACTAATTTTTCGGCTCCAACACGCTAAGGATTTCATATATATACTTGCGGGAGCCCTTAGTCCAGATCGTCACAAAAAAAATTGTTAGCTTAGCAAGTCTATTAAGACTTGCTAAATTTCAGGCCGGTAGTACAAAAATCAAACTTACATACAAACTCGCGAGAGCCTTTAGAGCTTCCTAATCCAACCCTGAACCAAAATCTTAGCTAACTTCTGCTCACCATAAACTACGTCCCCGTCAAAATTCAAGACTGTAGCACGAAAAATGAAGGACTTTCATACAAACTTGCGAGGGCCCTTAGACCACCCTAATCCGGCCCTGTCGCAAAATTAATTCATAGCAGACGCCTACTGACTATAAACTACGTCTCTGCCAAAAATCAAGATTGTAGCACGAAAAATGAGGGACTTTCATACAAACTTGCGAGGGCCCTTAGACCACCCTAATCCGGCCCTGTCGCAAAATTAATTCATAGCAGACGCCAACTGACTATAAACTACGTCTCTGCCAAAAATCAAGATTGTAGCACGAAAAATGAAGGACTTTCATACAAACTTGCGAGGGCCCTTAGACCACCCTAATCCGGCCCTGTCGCAAAATTAATTCATAGCAGACGCCTACTAACTATAAACTACGTCTCTGCCAAAAATCAAGATTGCAGCACGAGAAATGAAGGACTTTCATACAAACTTGCGAGAGCCCTTAGACCACCCTAATCCAGCCCTGTCGCAAAATCCGTTCTTAGCGGACGTCTACTAACTATAAACTACCTCCCTGCCAAAAATCATCTTTATACGTCCAGCGGTTTTCGAGATTTCGTGATGAGTCAGTGAGTGACCTTTCGCTTTTATAGATATAGATTTATATTATAAAGATACGCAGTTTTAACGTTCTTGAAATATAGAGTGCAGTTTATAGTAATATGCCACACGGATATGTAAATCAGGGTGTAATGCTCTTTATCCTTCATAGAAAAGGAAAAATTAGGTACCCGACCAGGGGAAAGTTGGGCTACTACCCAATAGTGCTTGTCAGCTTTTTCCTAAGTAGTTGCGGATAACTTGACTAGCGCGATTCAGAATTCTGATGTTAGTTCTTCATTTGTTTCATAAATAACGGTTATTACTTTTAGTAGTTCAGCAACAAATTCAGTGAGAGAAAAAAACTTTTCTCGTGTTTTTCAAAAACCATGATAACCTTAATACTTTTGTATAAATGGGAGCAAAAACTAGTCAAATAAACATAATAAACTCAAAACATGGAATAACAATGAATATATTTAATTCAGCTAAAATTATATAAAATCATATGAATCTTCCGAGGGTAGGGCTCGTCGTCAACCAGCCTTCATCCATCTATCTATGGAGAACTCCAAAGCGGCCATCCATCTAGGAACACAAATAATAATTCTTTAAATTCTTTTCAGTGTATCATATCTATTAGCCTACACCAGGGGTCTTAAATGGTCACTTTAGCAGATATACAATAACTGCGGGAAATATCATTATCTGTCTACCCTTTTTCGGGTCGGCTTCCAGTCTAACCAAATGCATCTCTATTCTTTTCTGATTAATTTCGTTGCGGGATCCAAGACAGTTAAATCATTTCTCTGGGACTTCGTCGAGCTTCATTGTCTCGGCGCTTTTCTTGTGGTCGCCACTGTTGATTCTGGCTAACAGGAGTTACAGTGGTTTGGGAATAGTGTGGCGGGCTTGTCCCAAAAAAAAAAAAAAATAACCAAATGCAGCTGAATACCAGTACAAGAAGTGACTGCCTATCGGATCTCCACAACAACCCACTTTGTACTGAATAATACAATATTTTTTGATTAATCGTCAGTTGGAAGCCAAGCAAACGCTTTACTTTGGGTAATTTTTTCAGCTACTGCTCTTAAAATGGTCAACGAAAACTTTGCAAAGAAACCGGTATGTAATTACAGAAGCTAGCACATCAAGCTACACGAAACTGTCAAATATTCCCAATCAACCTTGAACCTAATGTTTTAGCGATAGAGTTGAATATTTCAGAACCTAATAACACTGACCGGCCTGGGAATCGGTCCTTATGCACAACGGTCACGTGCAATCCGAAGAATCTTTTACTCATTATTTTCACCACAAACGATGATACAAGCACAGACTCTTAAGCTCTTTGCGCCCTTTGCATTACTCACCTTTTTTTCTTTTGGGGCCGTGGGTAATCATCAAATGACTCCTCCCGCTCTGGGCAGAGCAGAAGGGAGTGTCAGACTTCTACTGACTAAAAACCACCCATGTTCCTTCTTAGCCCTTTGTGTCGAGGCCGCGGTATCTCTTTCGAACAACTCGCAGCCCCGACGGGGTATTACTGACCTTACTTCGCGGCATCCCTATCGGGTTAACCGATCTGGTAGGGGTTTTACAAATTAAAGAACGTTGACACTCTTCCGTTAATCAGATTGGGCCAGACAGGTTGGCATGTGGCTCAGACGTATTCGATTGGAGGATAATATTTCTTTACGGTGTCATTGCTAATTGCAACCAAACGTCTGAAAAGCATGCGTTTCGGAATGAAGATTGAAGTTGAACCAATAGTTCAAAGAAGTGATTTATATAAAAATAAGTTATTGGACAAGGCTTTATGAAGTTACCTACCTAAATTAAGGTATGAGATAAAGTTATTTCAGTATCTGTTTGTTTGTATAAATTTTAAGGTGACACGTACAGCCTTACTTAATTGTACATGATAAATAGTGAGAAAAGCCACAGAAACAATGGATTGACTGCGTCAAGGATGATATAACTAGAAAGGAGGTGACTGCTGAGATTACGAGTTTACTAGAGAAATATGGAAGAAGAAAATATACTGCGCCGACCACAAATAAATTCCGATAAGAACATGATAATGAATAAATTGGAATTCAAATTGCAGTCTCCACAACACAATTCCCTAAACAAAATTTGAAAAGTTACAGGAACGAAATAAACGGTGTTTCGGCGATCACAGAACAATAAACCTTTTGGGCTTCACAGCAGTCGGGTAAAAAGATAAATAAATCATAATTGAGGTCTTTTTAAGATGATGACGTAGTTATTCCCAATTTAGTTACCTAACAGAAAGGATTATAGAGTGGAACGAGTTAACAATCAATGTAATGCCTAAGGCCAGACCTAACGAAGCTTTATGAAACATCATCCTTTGTTTTTAGCGATTAAAAAAACGATTCGTTTGTTTTAATTTGACTTTGTTATTGTTTTGTTCTAGATTTAGAATGACTATCACCTAAAAAGAGCTGGAAATTAGTCAGGAGCTGGTAGGTAGATAATTTATTAACATCACATCGTATCATGTTATATTAGATGGAACAGAATATTATATAGTAAAAGACGAGCACAACTGTGTCAAATAAATTGATAACTACCTACTGATGACCAAACAGCACAAAATTTTAAAACTCAATATTAAGTAGGATTCCTAGTGACCGAAATCGTTCAGCATTTTAGCGAGAAGAAATATCAAGCTGGTATTACAATCTGTGAAATTTCTTTAATAGATTTCAACTTTATCGCTAAAGCATTAGGTTCAAGGTTGATTAGGAAAATTTGACAGTTTCAGGCAGCCTTGATATGCTGGCGTCTACTAGATACGTACCGATACGTTTTCGTCCAAAGAGATTCTATTCTAACCTATTCTGGGCTGAAGAAACATTCTTTCCTTCTTTATTTCTTTTAGAATTTGATACTCACCGTTTCCTATCCATTTCGGATTCAGTGTGGAAGTAGAAGTGTCTCTGCTTGGGTTCCGTGGGCATCACCTCGAAAGCGTACTTCTTGCCGCCAGGCGCGCAGGTTTGTATTCTGTAGCCGTGTAAGCAGGCCATACCTTTGGGGAAAGAAGAACATATTTAAATTACAAGAGTTAATGGTGCAGCTTTGTTGGAGTCTGCTGAATGGAGACTTTTAGTAGTGGCTTGGACTCAAAAGTGTGGCGGCTTAAAGCTCATGGTTTGCTCCCATAGATATTGAATAAAATTTGTGAATAAATTCCAAAGATTCGTTTATTACACATCCATTTTATCGCGATTACCCCCTGTTACACAGCTATCTTACTTATATTGCTATATATTGCTAATTCTATGAGCTAAAAGAACTACAGTTCAACTGTACAAATTAGTTAGATCTTCTAATTATGAGCTAGTAGGTAATGAGGCGTGGCTGACTCGACTGAACCAAAATATTGCTGCACAAATCACCACTAACCATGATTACGATATAGCCAAATATAATGAACTCACCAAAAGCATTCTTGCTATTTCCATCATTGTAGAAGTAGAGACAAGCGTCTTTAAGCACGCAGTACCGCTTGGCCCAAGACTTCCATTTAGAACCAAGCTTCATGAGGTACCCGAAGCAGTCAGGCCTAGGGATCGATGTCGGTGGAAGTTTCATGTTCCTCATGGTCACCTCTAACCAGCCATCACGCTGGAAAGAAAAAAGAACCTATTCAAACATAGTAAATTACGTGCAAGGAGTTTCATGAAATGGGAGTCAAGTAATAGAGAGGTATTTTTTAATAAGTACAGGTAAAATAGACAAATAGAAGCTTAAAAACTGTTATTCCAGAAACTTACAGAAGAGACTAATTTTACTGATAAATTTAACGTGAGCTTCCAATTTAGTACAATCAGGTACCTTTTCTGTATCTCCGGATGTTAAGAAAGCATGACGGTACTTTTATCGCACTTTATCAAGAAAGGGCTAAGTAGTAGGTAGGTAATTATCTTATGATTTCCAACTTCTACCACTTCCAAAAGTTCGTTGACAGAAGATAACGCAAGTGGTAAAAGGTAAGATTGAATTCTGCGCCATCTATTAAATGAACTTAAAACTACCAAGAACTGTCACCACTCAAATTCATAACGATTTTCATGTATGACCTCAAAGAATATGGTGCTTTTAAGTTACAAAAGCCACATTTAATCGCCTGTATTAAAAAAAAACTATAAAACATTAACACAAACCTGGTTGCTAGCATCAATAGCATGTGCCAGTACTGCACGCCATCTAGCGGCCGCTTCAGAAGTGTCAGCGGCCAGTTGTAACCGCACGCCTCCACCACGATGTAATCGAAACGCATGGGGCTTGTCCGCGTCATCTTCAGTCAGTTGATAGTTCACAAGCATAAGAGCTCCCACTGGATGAATGCTCTGTAACGTAGTATAAGTTAAAGTCAATAGATGGCAGTATTACCAGTTTTTGTAGCACTAGGTAAAGCTTGTTTTATTAGAGGGTCGCAATGAAATAGGTTTCATCACCAATAAAGAGTTTATAAAATAACTAGTACATAGAATCAAATTCAGTAATCAAATCAAGTATCTATAGATAAAACTCTACTAAACAAAGAAACAGAATTGGCAAAGCGAAGCTATCGGGCAATCGATGATATAATTAGAAAGTACTTGAACTACACTGAATTGAATGACAAGGGTCATTCAATTGTACCTATGTCCTTTGCGAGATAAGGCATAGAGAAAAACAAAATAAAACAATCAATGTAGAGCTAATAGCTACTCATTCACCTATAATGACAATAAATTGAGAAAGAAGCCAAGAAGAAGCAAAATAGGTACTTACAGAATCTGTTTTATAATAGTACAAGCAATTGTCTCTCTTGAGGACAAACCACCGTCGGGTCCAGCGCGGCGGGTGGTGAGGTCTGACGGGGGCTGCTCGCCAGAGATACCCTGAATATAACGCTGCTGGTCCGCCTTCGTGAGCTAATGAGGCCACCACCTCGCATGTTCGGGCCACCTGAAGACAAATAAATTATTGGAAATTAAATACTGATCAGTTTTGTGGTTTACAATCTTATCTTAATGATGACAGAGCACAACTAGTCAAAGCATGAATCGATCTCTATCCATAAGATATTTTTTAGAATGATTGAAACAGTACTACAACTCGTTCACATTAATTTGACGCTTGGCGTTGATTACATCATTTTGGCAAAACGTAACAATAATGTCTAAAAAAAACTTTTTAACAAAAATTAAAGCCGACTTCAAAAAAAAAACACAAAAAAGTGAAAAATAAACTTTAGAAGAATAATCAGTTTCTGAAGTCGGTGACTTTTGTTTGTTTGATTTCATTTTTTTGCCACCGACTTCAGAAACTGATTTTTCTTCTAAAGTTTATTTTTCACTTTTTTGTTTTTTTTTTGAAGTCGGTTTTATTTTTTGTTAAAAAGTTTTAATTTTTCACTTTTTAGTGGTTCACGTGTTCATGGGTCAATGTGGACAATGTAGTTTTTTTTGAGTTTTGTGGATTTTTCGAAAACCGCTTGTCCGATTTCGATAAAAAAATTATGGGACCATTTCGGAAGTATACCATTTCCAAAAAAAAAAAGGATTTTTCAAATCGGTTCGCAAGTGACGGAGTTATGCCCGAACAAACATAAAAAAAAAAAAATATATAAACATCCGAATTGAGAACCTCCTTCTTTTTTTAGAAGTTGGTTAAAAACAATATAACAACAACAGAAAACTAGCCAAATTATCGACGAAATATTAATATTTCGCGTATTTGACGAGCTAAGGGAATGCGGGGGGAAGCAGGTGGGGCCTCGCATTCCAGAGATGCATCAAGTAAAATTAAATATACATTACGAACTATCCAAATGGAGGAGGTACAGTACCATATTTTTATACAAGAGCCAATTTGGTTCTATGGGATATACCGACGGAACAGACAAAACTGATTTAATACCCACAATAATTAACGAAATACCAAAAACCATAAAAGACGAAATAAATCAGAAAAACTTTAAGCAAAAATACAAAAAATACTACCATAACTGCAACAACTTAGTACACACGGCTACACATCAAGCTATACAAAACCAGTTAATCTTGGCCTCACTTTACTAGATCTTTTCGCACAATGAACGACCAGATTATACTGGTTTTGTATAGCTTGATGTGTAGCCGTGTGTACCTACAAAAAAGAAGCAACCTATATAAGATATGTTGACAAAAAACGTCTTTCTAATGAGCGGCCCAACCGGCCAATAACAAGCACTCACTAACTTACGGATAGATGTTTACGGGTAGTTGCGTGCAAAATATTATAAATGTACCTACATTTTTACTTAAATTTGTTTTTAGTGATGTCAAAGCGAATGTACCAATACAAACCATTTATGGTTTAATGGTACGAAATTAATGTGAAACCATGTTAAGACTGTATGTTTTAAATAAAAAAAAAAAAAAAAAAACTGTTCTGTGGAAATACTTAATTGAGAACATCCAAAATAAAATTTAAACTGATGTAGGTATAGAACCTAAGATCTTTAGAGTGGGCCAGTAAAAATGAAATATTTAGGATCGCGAATATAAAATATCTGAATGTTTATGATACTCACAGTACATTAAAATGAGAACACAAAAATGGGTCGATGTGGTTAAATTGTTTTGATTGATGTTACAGATGTAATACGGGAATATTTTATGGTAAATAAACATCTGTTTAACACGTTTATCAAGTAAATAACTCAATTTGGAAATAAATACAGCTATCAATCAGAATATATAATAATTATATTGACTCAAACATTGATTTTTTTACTATAAAAGTTTCATTACGAAACCCAAACGCTCACTTACTGGAAAAACATAGGTAGTATCAAAACTGTAAGTTAAACTTACCTCTAATTCAAGTATTTCTGATCCAGAATGCGCAATCTTCACCACTTCTGAATGCGTCTTATCTAAGACATTGATTCCTGCAAATAAATTGATGAACATTATGCATTGCAATAAATCAATCAAGAGGATTTAGTGGGCAATAAATTTACCAATTGAGACGAAAATGCAAGCAGGATTCCGATTCTCAAGTCTTAAATCAAACTGTTTAAATGTAATCAACATTTTCAGTTATTTATGTACAATTTATTGTATGCAGAATCGTTTAAGATTTCACTAATTTTCAAACATGTTCATAAAATTTGACAATTGCTTGCACTTTATATTTCTCACTGTTTACGATAACTTTACAGTTTGTTTGCAATTTTTATCATTCATCAGAAATCTATAATTCAGGTCAAACATAATTATGTTCTTTTTAAAATTTATTACCATTAACAGCTATGACAATGTCTCCAACTTCCAAACCAGAAGTTTCGGCAGGCGTATCAGGTTCGATCGCTGACACCACTACTGGCTTGCTTCCGTGGATTCGGAAACCAAACTCTTCATTACCTCGTCTTACTACCACTGTTTTGTCGCTCTCTGTAATGAGAAAATGAATTGCTTCATTTAGTTTGACGCCAACACTCTCAAACAATCAGCTCTGTAAAATTATTTGCAGTGCAATATGAATTTAAGAGGGCAAGATTTGCCCACCTGTTGTTGCTATCGTCAGTTTGATTCCGGATAGGTTTCATGGTTTGCGGAAACATCAAAGCTTTATCAAAAACACTTTAAAGCCGCATACAGCAGAAACGTTTTACCATTAAATTAGTTCACAAATATTAGCAATATTCAATAGTAAGACGAAATAATAAACCAATAATCACTTAACAATAGACTCATAGGTTTGCGATACCGTGTATTTTCTTTGCGTCATTCCTGGCCTAATATTTATTTTCTTATCTAAATAGTACAATGATGTCGGCCTAGAGACGGCAATAAACTCGCCCGAGGAGATCTGGCCATGACACACATACGTTCTCTAGATGGTAAGTGCGCATCCGTCCAAATATTTGCAGAAAAACTTTCGCTTCTGGCCAATGCCCAGAAAAATCAACCGGTGAAGTTTCATTCATACAATGCATTAGAGGATGCAATTAACATTCCGCGATCTCAATATGAAATTGTTGACAAAATAAGCACTTAAATATTATAGAATCGCGTGTGGTGAATAAAAAGCGTGGAATTTTAAATGAATCCGTTGCTGGGAGGCTGTGAGTAATACGACTAATTCAGTTGATAGATAGATGTTATAATTATTTTTATTACGAAACTACAAAACGCAGCACATCCAAGCATTAACAATATTGCAAACAATGTTATACATATTAGGAAAAACAATTATAATAATTGTTATTATTTAATTAGTGTCAAATTAAATATGTTTTTTTACCGCATGGTTCTGGAGCCACAAGTCTGCTAATTTGACTTTGTCGACACCATAACATCAGCATCAATTTAAGAATTTCCTCCAGTTTCTGTCTAACACTTCCCTTGGAATTTAACATGTCTCTGACTAAAACACAAAATAAAAGAAACGTAAAATAAAATAAAAGTTTTTACTTTATCCAAAGTATTAAACAGTTCACGAAAAACTTTACTCACATGAGTGTCCCATTCTTCAAGAAAAATTTCGAAAGTCCAATTCGAAACTCTGAATATATATAAATACTCTTGAACTTTTGAACCGGCGTTTGTCACTTTTAACTGTACGCATGGGTTGCATGAAAATTACGTCATTATCTGTCGTCTAGACGAGTTTTGCTATGTAAAATCAATACGAACTAAACATTTGCCGAACGTCAGACGTAAAAATATCATCTGGCCACAGTAGCGTGTCGTCAACAACTGAATTCTGACGTTCAAATACGCTACGAGAATTAATTTTAGTCCGCAACAGTTCGGTCACTTTTGATTCTCAAGCGATTCTGTACCTTTCACTGATTGAAACTAAAATTAATCGCGTGACTCATCGAAACGGTCCATTAAAATTCATTACTTTCATGTCAAGGTCCCCAAAATTATCGAAAATTACACGCACATGTCCTATGACGACATTGGCAACCAATTTTTTTTCTGTGCTAATGGCAAAGATGAAGTAAAGAATTCAGGGGACATTCTTAAAATAATAGGTGATGCTATTTAAAATAAGAGAGTACTAGGAATAGTTCGACACGTCACGCTTCCGAAGTGGACTGGTTAACTATACGTTATAAGTAGTGACGCAATACGGTACCTGTTTTATAATAGCCATCGTGGAATGAAGGGCTTTATATAGACGGTAAACGCGATCATGAAACTTGCACAGCGCCGATAAAATACGAGATAGCTCGTTTATTGGGTATACAAGTAACAATATTAGGCGGTGGTTTTCAGTTTTCGACCAAAATATAAACTAAAAGAAGTGCTCACTAGAAATTTCTTCAAATAAGGAAAGAGATTTCATCTTTCATAGATTGAAATGCACAGTTTATTATGGTCTTGAATCTTTGTCTAAAGTATAACATTCATAATTTTATATCATCAGTTATTGCTGTGTGTGGCTTTAATGTCTTTGTCTAAATCGAAGTAAAGTATTTTGATACAAAACGTTAATGAAGTTTTTTCCTAAAAACATCTTCATTGCTGTAATTGGATGTTATCTCTGTTTGGCGTTGTTCAAAGGAAATGGGGTTTCATTTACAAGCATAATAATTATGAGAGCAGTCTTATTTGTCATTTTGCCAAAATTCTTACCAAAAGTGTTGTCAGCTTGGCGCCGATTCAATTCTATGCAGGCTCGTCGGTGCACCAGCCTATGCGTTAGCGCCACGTATCTCTTGTTGAACTCTGATTCAGACTCAGTTGGGTCTTCCTGTCCGCCATCAGATCCACTATCTAGAACATCTGTTGACAAGTTTTAATTTTTAACTTTATAACAAATATAATTATGGGGTGACTATTAGCAATTACTGACCTGTTTTATGTTCGCCTAACTGGTGAAAATGTAGGTACTTTACATCTATTTTTTTGTGATTTCAGGTTTCCCATAGTAAAAGTTGTTTGTTATTATGAGTACATTTACGTGTTTAAGTACCGATCACTAATTACTAGACGCCAGGTATAGGATGGTTACACATTAATTGAGGATTTTCTAGTACATCCTCATTATTATCATTTTGAGTTAAACTCAAAAAAGAAGAATTATCATTTTGACGTCATAATTGGAGTTACTTTTTACCCGACTACGGCGAAGCCAAAGGAAGGGTAATGATTTTGGCAGTCTATGTATGTATGTATATATGTATGTTCCACCGTAGCGCCTAAACTACAGAACGGATTTTAATAAATGAGGTGTCAAAAGATTCGTAAGAATAGCCCGGGTGACATAGGCTATATAAATTTTATGAAATATTTTTATGACGGAAGTTAAATGTCAGATCATGCCAGACATCGAAAAAAATTTAATTGAGATAATCATAACATGTTTGGTATCAAATGAAAGGTCTTGACAAGCACATTACAAATATGCATATTCTATTATAGTTTTAGTCAACATATACGTTTAGAATGCGGTCAAACCGTTCTCGCGGTCTAGTCTGTGTTATTTATTCGTATTGTATAAATAACAAACCAACATTAAGTAGAATATTACAATAAGAAAGCAATACATTATTACGTATTTATTACATAATTATAAGTAACACACAAAAATAAAAATCAAATAAAAAAAATAAGTTTAAAAATCTAAAACCCGACTACTAACAAAATCGCGGTCTTAAAAGTAGAAAACAAGAAAATAATTCTTGTCTTCGTAGTCGCATGCCACCTTGCTAATGGCAATTAGCAGCTGACTTCTGTTTCAATGAGAACGCCATGAAGGAGCATCAGGTATCAGTGGCATGCGACTACGAAGAATATCAGACAAGAATTATTTGCTTGTTTTCTACTTTTAAGACCATGGTTTTGTTAGTAGTCAGGTTTTACATTTTTAAACTTATTTTTTTAATTTCAGCTAGTCTGTTCAATCTTAAGAAAACTAATTGTGTTTGGGTCGTTAATTTTATTTTCATGCCGTAACTCTGCCCGTATAATTCTTTCGAAGATAAACAACCTCATATCCAGTAGCATTCTAAGCATATTACGGTGATTGTTTGTTATTGTATTGTTTTTTTTTTCTTTCTTTCTTTCACTCAACCTTTGATACACATTATCACTAGCTAATTTCATAAAGAATATTTTCATAAGACAATTATTATATCAACTAAGGTAGCTTGTCAAAAATATACATGCTGTTTGTTGCATCTTTTGCCAAATTGAACAAGCGGAATAAAGGAGTCATTTGATGTCTTTTTCATCAATCATCTTTGGCCAGACGGACCTTTTAATTATTTCTATATAATATTTATCTAGTAAAATTACAAAATTCTAAACTCTATTTAAATTTAAGTTTAAATGCAAATGACCTCTACTTTCGCCCCGTTCAATTTTGGCAAACGATGTACCCTGTATTTTAGCTACAAATAATAAAATTTACCCATAACAGAGTAGCAATATGGCACAAATTCCTTCACAGTATCAACTTGATCACGATTGATGTAATCGGTATTTCAAGTCTCCTATTTTTTTCAAATGAAGTCATCGAGCTCAATTTTTGTTTTTATCTTATGATTAGGTGATTCTGGCTGTTTTAAATAATCTTTGTTGAGGACAACTATTTTTATACCTATTATGTAATACCTAGTCATTCAAAGATGTTTTTGCTTCATTTACGCATTTTATTACCCGACTGCGGCGAAGCCCAAAAGGAGGGTTATTCATTTACGAGTACTTAGTACCTAAGTATACTGAATTAAACGCGGTTACAAGACAACATTAAATGAGGGTCTATCTCATTACGCAGAGCTTTGGATCTTTAAACCAAGAAGAAGAAAACTAATTAACAAAAAAAAAGAGAAAGAAGTTGTTTTAATTTTACAATATTCATAGCTTTGTGTGCCATTAAGTATTATTATTCTCTTAACTATCTTTTTTATTTTTCCATTTAGCTTTAGGTATTCCGTGTAAACTGGGAGGCAAATCTAACGCATCAAGTTACCTCAAAGTGTCAAACTTTTTCTTTCGATTTTGAACATATTAATCATTATACTTGATTACAGAGTAGTTCCCAATTCGCTAGTACTTGGCATTGCAATTTTAGAGAAATTAAAAATAAAACTTTTTCTTTACGGATTGGCAACCTTTTTCGTGCTTTAACATAAGTTAACATACAATTTTTAACCATGTCTTTCGATAGTTTGTAGTAACTTGATGCGCTGGCAACTGTACTTTCCGATTAGCTGTGCCGAATCATAACGACCTGTATTTGTGTGTAAAAGACTAGTAAAACGCCAACACAAGCTATTTGCTTTGATTGGTCGAATGAATTATCACCAGCCAATCACTTGACTTGCTTTGCCAAAATAATTATAGACCCTGAAAACTATGACGGCATGGTTGGCGCAGTGGCTGAGCGATTGACTGCTGCACTGCGTGTCGCGGGTTCGATTACCGCACGGAACAAATATTTGTATGGCCTACAGATAGTTGTTTCGGGTTTGGGTGTTTGTTGTTAAAATGTTTTTAAACGCACTCACGATACAGGAACAATTTCTAGTGTGGGAGAAGTTTTAAAAAGAAAAAACAAATGTTTTATAACAATTAAAATAATAGTCAGTCATTACTCATTACCCGGTGGAATCCTAGTCCAGTGGTCATTATTTTCGGAGAGCATGATCCAGTTACCACACCACCATGGGGCAGCATAAATTCCTTTTTCGTCACGACTTCCTTCAGCGCCTTCCGAGCTTCCAGAACATTCTTCGTGTTCTATCGAAATAATAGTTAATGACACATTTATGTATGTCGGATCCTGATGAGTATGCACTTAAAATTATTCACAAGCGCCTTTGTTTGGTATTGTGCAGACTTTAGAGGTATGGTGTCCGATGCGGACGACCACGTCCGAACAAGTGTCGCGACTCGCGACATACTAGTCTAGGAACTGCTCAGTGTTTCATTTTAAGTTCAGAGTGCAAGTGCGGTTTAACTTAAGAGGAAATGCGGGTGCTCTCTCTCTCCACTATCGCTGTCTCTCTGCGTCCTCCTGCCCTCAAATTTGTGCGATAAGGACAACTGCAGATCCAGCTCAAAAGCTTAAGTAAAAAGTTACCCACTAAAAACAAAACTTGTAAAAAGAGCCAAGTCGTACAACTGTTTTCTTCTACCGTAAAAAGTAGTGAGATCCATGTAATACCAAGTTAATTTATTTATTCAGTCTAATAAAAGATTGACTTGGGCACTTTATTATTTGATTTTCATTACAATATTAAAAAATGCATATACTACTAACGTATTCAAAGATTGGACACTAGGAAAACGCGGCGGTATGAGCGAGCGTAGCAAGCTAGAAAATTTTAGTGGCATGTGGCAGACCGAAATATTTACGTAGGGCTAGTTTAAAAAGCCACCCCAGGGCAGCGGCTAAAAGTCAGGAAAATACACCACTGCTTGGTTTTCCTTATTTTTGCAACATGACTTTATCTGTAAGGCCTACTAAAAACGCCGAATCTCACAACCAATCAGAATTTTTGAGTTTCATGAACATTTCTGAGTACGCATCATGCACTTGCACAGCGAGCCGCTTAGTAACGCGCGTGATTCAAATTGCCTAAAATTATTTGTAAACCTCAGCTATATTTTCCTTCAAATGCACGAGGGAATATTTTTGCTGGCGGGCCACTGACTGTGCACTGTGCATACCTGCTCTAAGGTCATAAACCAAAAAGAAAACAGGCGAAGCGTTTGTATGGAGAAAAGACCACCCGCATTTCCTCTTAAAGATCAACCCGAGTGACAGTTATTTAAACGACGATCTCCTATCTTTTTATTTTGTAGAAAAACTATCAAAACCTTGAAGCGATTTCCTTGGAAACATTGAATAAATAAACATCAAAATAGGTTTGAATACGTTCTATAGGTAACTCATGAAATTGGATAGTTTACAAAAGGCAGAGTAAAAAAGCTCACCATCCGGATCTACACTTGCACTGGATCCACCAAGTTTATCCAGACTGTTACCAGCAGATCTTGCTATGCGAGCATCCTGAGGTTTTTCACTCGTCGCATATTCTTCCTTACCTCTTTCTTCAGACTGACGTTGAAAAATGAAACAATATTTTAGAACAAAAAATACAAAAGAGTTTCATATCAAATCAAATCTTCGGAAGAGACCTTATTTTTTAGAGCATACTTATTTGTTTTTTTTTCGAATGACGTTTCTTTTGACAACCTAAATAACAATTGATTTTCTTGCAGAAATGTTACATTGTTGGTATTCTGGTCGTTTGTTATGCTTTAAATATTTGAAAATGTTTCGCTATACGTGTTTAAGTGCAGTACTTGTTTTGTGTATAAAAATAAATATATGTGTTTCTAAAATCGAAGAAGGATTAGGGTTCGATGATTTTTTGAGTCAAGCGTCGTCGACATATTCTACAGCTTCAGATTCTGAAGAGCAAACTCTTGAATCAACTTTTGTAGTACCGGATGACAAATGGATGGTAAAGGCATTACAAGATATTGCTTATTTCTTACGGAACCACAAATTCAATGAATGGGACCGACGAAAGTATTCAAAGAAACCAAAAGATGTTTCAATTGGGTTTTATAATTTATCTCCGAGTCTTAAATCTCTTCACTGGAAAGTCTATAAAAACTGCTACAAAGACTTTTACCAATGCGTTAAATATTTATATAGTGTGACTAACATGGCGCCTTTTACTAGAAATGATGATATTATAACAAAATTAAATAAAAAGGAAAACATAAGTAAAATATCAATTTCTGAGTTAGACGGCGACTGCAAGAAAGCTATTTTGTATGCCGATAAAACTGGCCTTCCATTTGATGAACCGATAGAAAAGTTTCAATGGCGCACATCAGCATCTTATTTCATGTGTTGGTACACTTTGTTAGGGTTCCCTCCACTGTCTATGCTAGGGGAGTCTTGTGATAATTTTGCCAATTGCTTGGATCCAACGTTTGGATACCGAAACCATGACCCTCGTTCCGATGATAAATTTTCTTTTGCTTGTGCGTTATACAGCTTTTGCCCGGACCCATGTTGTCCCTTGAAACATGTAAAAAATGTCTCGCAGTGTCATGCCAGTAAAAACAATCCCTGTTTTACTGAAAACGCTCTAAGATCGGATGAAAAGTATCGGTTATGTCGATTCAATCGGCAAGACAACCAGAATTTAGAAGGCATTATTGGAAATAAATGGAATATTTCTTGTCATTGTAACGAAAAAGGGTTTGAATGGAGATCACAGTTCGGAATGTGTGTAGACGTAAACGAATGTACAACGAATCAACACAGTTGTGATAGTGTAACCGAGAATTGTTTAAACCTACCTGGAACGTTCCAATGTCTTTGTAGATGGGGCTACGCATACGATGTCATCAAAAAAGTATGTGCTAGAAAGGATATTCTTTGTAACACAAACTCGAAAAAACTTGATAGTGAAGTAGGTTTTTTAGATAATTTGAAAAGTTTTTTTGAATATGTGGGATTTTGAACAGTCTATTTACCTTTGCTCGAACGTCCTGCCTGTTTCGATAGTAGTGTCTTGATTTATCCTCAGATCGATATCGTTTGTCTAATTTCTTGTATAATCGAGCTCCACTTGCGTGTTTCTTGTTGTTATTTGCGCAAGATGGAGAATCAGCAAAACCAGCGGGTGCTGGTACTATATCTGGCGTTGCATCGGCATAAGATTCCTTAAAATGATTTTTTACATTGTAAGTTGTATTGTAATTTATTTATTTTTAATAAAAAAGTCATAGTAAAAAGTCAGTAGTAATTTATTTTAGGATGTTTGTAGTTGAAAAAAAATTGGGATTATTATTTGGAGTATTGTGATTTCATAAAAAAAAATCTCTTAATGCACTTACATCGGTATGAGACGTCCTCGAAGCCACGCTGTCATGTTCATGGGTTGCAGTTACGATATGGACTTCCTTGCCACAGTGCAAGCAATGTGCTTTAGATTCGCCGTCAGCCCCAACCAAGCTGTGCTCCGTTTGCTCTGAATAAAACACTGAATCTGATCCTGGTGATACGGAGCGCAGAGATTCTGCTGACGCGGCTTTTGCGACTTTTCCGTCTGAAGTAATGTGTGGTTTTTGTAAGCAAGGATCGCAAAGGATGAACACTTTTCTTTATTATTTACGTGCTTTGATTTAGTCAACGACAGATTCTTGTATCCGAATTTTCGTACAAAAACAGTCACGATTTCAATTTTATTCCACGGATGAAAGATATCTGACGTTGGCAAAATCAGCCCTGACTATCATGTTTACCTTTATCTGGTTTCCGATTATGCCTCGGTGACGTGGTAGGACTTTTTATGTATCGAAGAGGAGTCAATCTGGACCCAGCGCTGGTGAGAGTCCTCGTTGTTTCTACATCTTCTGCTTCCAAGGAACTCATGTGGGGGACCGTTGGAATCGATTGTTTTCTCCTTGGTAAACTACCGGGAAGTGATATGCTTTCGTTTGAGCCACTTTTTCGTCGCGGCCTGAAAATTAGCAGTGTTAGTCACTGTGTTCTCCTTGGGGTTTCTATTTAATAAAAGAGAAAACAACATACCTGTACACAGTGTGATTATTTGCTGTAGTAGGAGATTTAGCATTATTTGAATTATTTCCAGTTTTTCTTCGTGGGCTATCGCGTAAACGCCTATGTTTTCTTGGAGATATGTTGCCGTTACTTGTGCCTGTAAAAGTGCAAGTTAATTTTAATAAAATAAACGTAAACATGGTGTCGTGTTTTTAAAAGAAATGTAAATTACGCAATAATACCTTCTTTTCTATATTGTTCACTCGAGTCATCTGATGTTGGAATATTTAAGTGTAATTTCATGTTAGACCCCATAACTTCCCTTCTATCGTAATGAGCTGTTCTGTAACTGTGGTTGTTACCATCCACAGTCTTACTTTGTGATGGACTTTTTGGTTTTAACTTCGTTCTTTTAACATATCTTTCTCTTTCAGCGGGGCGTTTTGGTTCTGAATCCTTTTCTTTTGATATCTTTTCTTTGATCGATTTATCCATATCAACTGCTTCTCTTGGTGAAGACTGAACGCTTTTGGTTTTCTCTGCGAAATGAGTTTTTTTCTTTCTAGTTTCAGGTGCTTTTTCATCCTGGGGCGATTTAACGTTGGAGGGTTTAAATATACTGCGCTCAGACTTTTGGCTTATACAGTCAGGGTCTTTAGTCTTTTTACCCCAATCGTCTTGTGAAGTAGAAACAGAATCATCGTAAGACTTGGAAAATTCTAAAGTGAAAGCTTTCTTTATTCTCCGTTTCTCATCTGCTAACCAAGACTTCGGTCTGGTTGTCGATTTATATCTTTGTGAATGCTTGTAAGTTAATCCACCATCGTCATCATCTTCCACGGGACTTTCATAATATCCTGAGGACGAATAATGAACACTTCGTTCGTCATCTGATAGAGAACCCTGTAATGAAATCGGAAGAATAATAGAGTCATTACGTCATAAAACCCAAAAAAAAATCGTTTATTTTATTACCATCATCTTTGGCACTAGTTGTTCCTTTTCATGAATAGTGGCAGTAGTTTTGTCCTCTTTTCCTTTACTTTCACTACGTTCTGGAAGTTCTGGGAGCTTTTCAGTAGGTGTTTTATCGTCATTGGCTTCAGTAACATTAGGATTTGATCCGCCTATACTATAACTTCCACTTGAACTACTCTTTCCACTAATTGTGCCACGCATAGTCTAAAATAAACCAAGAAAAAAACGCATTTTTAAATTTTAAACATAACAAATGATTTCGACGCTTTAAAAGGCAAAAAATACCAAGCAACATCGTCGGAGCACAATGTAACTTTTTGCCTTTTAAGCGTCGATTTATTAAAAAATATTATAGGATACGGAACTTACTTTGGATACTTTTGGTATATCGTCTTTAAATTTAATATCAGTCTTTTCTCTCTTAATGTGTTCAATGGTCGGAGTGATATCGGCTTTGACTTCAATTTTTTCCATAGAAACTCTAGGTAACCTATCTGGCAAGGGCAATGGTGGCGATGCAAGGTCTGGGACAATAAAGTCAACATTGATTTCTAATGGTGGGGAAAAACTTGGTACGATCAAATCTTCTGCGATATTTTCGGTGCGAGTTGAAGAATAGAGACTTGAAGCACTTTCAAAAGACGACCCGTCTTGTGTTTTGTTATTTTCTGGATCTATAAGCAAAATGGATTTATAAGAAACTAGCGAGTAACTTCTAACCCCACGATTGTAATACTTACTTTGATTTTGAATCTTACTATTACTTTTTTTGGAGCTGTCTGAATTTGCTGTTACATAATCTTCAGTTGTTGTTGTGCTTTCTGAGACATCAGTGGTATTAATTTTTCCTGAATCAGTTCTTGCTAAGCTAGTTTCACTGCTAATAGCTTTGGCTAGTGTTGGCTCAGCTGGAGATTCTACTATCTGATTAGGAATTGTTCCATTCGGTTCTTTTTGTTGTGCTTTTTTCTGCAAATCTCTTCTTCTAGAAGGACTTAATGCTCTTTCTCGTTTTTTGTTTATAAAACTTGGAGTTCTTTTGAATGGAACATCAGCCAAGTCTAGGCTGGGGTGGGTAATAGCAATGGCAGGTGTGTGGCTTACTTTCGGAGGGGCTATTGGTGAAATAGATTTCGATATTGTGGGTTGTTTTGTGATGGGCAGTGAAATGTTTGGAACTACTGCCGGAGGAGATAACGACGCTCGTGCCTGAGAGCTTGAACTAGATGTGTCAAGTTTATTTCTCGGCGAAGTCGGTGATTGACTCTGTTAAAAAAAAGGACAGTCAAAAAAGTAATGCCAACGAAAACAATTTTTTTATGCATGCTGTTGTTAATTTGTACCTGTGAAGCATCAAATTCTTCATCCAAAGCGTCTGTGTCTAAAGACGATCGTTGCTGATGCTGCAATAGTAGGAGTTGTTTTCTTCTCGATGTTGGAGTAAGTAAAGCTAATGCTCCAGGTGAGGCAGCCAACGAACTGACATCTGATGAGCTACGAATATAATTGAATAGTTGAGTTTATTAGTGAGTATTCAACTTGACCACACATAGATAGAACGTATTATTATTTACCTTATCACTGTACCATTTTCAGTACCCGAATCAACTTGCAAGACAGTGGTTTGTGACTCATTCCACAAGCCATCAGAATGGTCCCTAGAGATAGAGATTATATCAAGAGTTTTAATAACGTTGTTTAAACTGAATAAATAAGCTTTCTATCAATTAGCATATGTACATACATACCTGCTTTGATCAACTGCTAGAGATTCATTCGAAGCACATGGTGATATTTTATCCAAAGGTGTTAGAATAGTAGTAACAGTGTTGGAAATAACAGCTCGTTTTACTTTTGGCTCTACATCTGCTTCAATTGTAACTGGCTCTGGAGACCCTGGGCTCGACCGAGCAGTACTGTAAGAAATAATCAAATGTTATAGTACAAATGTGTTACTCGTTTCAGTGGGAGGTTAGGCATTTTAGTTTTTCTTTAACCTTAAATTTGAAGGTTTGCAGGGGTGAATTGAATTAATGACATTGGAGTGTTTGTGAAAACTGGCAAACGGAAAGATGCTTTAACTATAGCTACATTTTAAAATGCTTTGCTAATATTTGCTAACCAAACGGTTTAAAAGCTAATTGTGATGCGTGCATACCTGCTCTCAGGAATTTCGTCCGTGTCAACTATTATTTCTGTCTTTTCTTCAAAACTTACGCTTCGATTTCTAAATGGTTCATGCTTGTAACTAATGTATTTTTCATGAAACTCTTCATATGGTGCATTCCCATCTGAAGAACTATGGAAAGAAAAATGGATGAGCGCTGATAGAAGCATAGCGTTCAAATCGGAAGCCCCAAAACTAACGGCTTTTGAATGATTGAAAAAAGAAGAATATTTATGTAGACCTATTCGCTCAGAAAAAAATGCCAGTCGGTGGATGTTTTGTGCAATGGGCCTAAGTCCTATGTGTTTTAAAAATAATCTATTTACAGAATAATAGTGTAAAACATTTTCTTTTTCTTTACCTAAAAGAACCGTCTGGTTCAAATCCAAAGATACCTTCGTCTTTAATGGGAGTTTGGCTGTAATTTTGACCAATATACTGCGTGTACAGAGCTTCCCTCTCGCGGTCTTCCCTCGTCATATTTTCTTGACTTGTGGACATAACTATGGGAGCATCTTTTACACCGTCCCCGCTAGTTTGCAGTTCAGTTTTTCTTCTGAAAGAATACATTTCAGATTTAATATGATACAAAATATGTTTTATAAATTGATGCCTGATAAATTACTAGTACTGGGCAAAAGTATTTAGCAGCTTTGTCGTGCTAGTAGTAGTTCAAAGTCAGTGGTTCGTATTTAAAATTTAATGGAATGGGTGTCTGGGGTATCAGATAAATGCAAAAATGCCATAAAAAGATTAAGAAAGTGAGATGTATGATGCGAGAAAAATGGGATACATGTCATTATTGTTTTACTTACACGTCTAAAAGAATTTCACCCTCAGACAAAGTTTTTTGCAACATTCTTCGGTTTTTCCTACGAAGCGTCGTAAATGGGATAGCTTCATCATCAGGTCTTGGCTCAAAATCAATTATAATTTCCTTTTCATTCTTTTCGCTATCATCAGTTGTGGTTGCCGATGTTTCAGTAGAAGGTTCAGATTGGAATGTTGACGTTTTTGAAAATGGGTGCGAAGAATTTATCGTTTTTTGGGAAGCATCGCTTGTACTCTTAGACAGAATAGACCTCAGTGATTTGTCGCTTTTAGTTTGCTTAGCAATCTCTTGCTGCAGATATTCTAAATTCCTGCGATTTAACGCCATGCTTTTTTCAATGTTTTCTATATCATCGTCTATAGTGTCATCTCTGTCACTTTCATGTATAAATTGAAAGTTTTGTTGGAAGTATTCTTGAGCTTGCCTCTGCAAAGCGCTTAGTTCTGATGATTTGTCAATTTGGGATGAAGAAGCTACAGACTTGACTGATG
This sequence comes from Diarsia dahlii, assembly GCA_949775195.1. Lineage (NCBI taxonomy): Eukaryota > Metazoa > Arthropoda > Insecta > Lepidoptera > Noctuidae > Diarsia > Diarsia dahlii. Next base: position 7,949,460 of record OX459211.1, on the reverse strand, counting down.
ATGATGTGACGTCGTCGGAGTCTCCTCGTTGCAGTGGAGATGATGGCATCATCATAGCTGTTGGCGATCGAGGGGATCGTGGTGGTTCCTCTGATTGTGTTCGGTGTAATTTATCGTGGTCGCTATTGATAAAACTGCAAGTGTGGAAAAAAACTTTAATAATTATAATCGTATGAGTTGCAAAAACGAAATGAGGTTAGTTAAGGTAAAAGCGATAAGGTATCCCGTGAAATTCAAATTTTCTTACGATGCTTCTTAGTGTTGTTGTATGGGTGATTATATTTTTATCAACATGCAACCTGACACTGACCTGCAAACCGAAAAACACGTAAGAATATTTGATTTTTCCTGGCGCTCTCACCTTAAGTTAAGCAGTGATATAGGTGTTAATTATGTTAAATGTTAGCTCACGCATGACTTACCTTTCCACTGTGGTAGCGATGTCATTTGGTGAATCCCGACCAGCTAATCGATCACCTCCTACTTCAGAGAACGATTTTGTAAGTCTTCTAACCCCAACAGTATATCCATTTGTTTGTACACCAGCTGCCACCATTTTGACCTGAAGAATTTTAGTATTATTATTATTTAAAAATATATTGGTAAATAAGTAACTATACATATAAAATGATCTTTAATTTATTACAATTAATTAGTACGGAGAAGCTATAAGGTTGATTTGTTGGTTTACACAATGATGCGTTTGCCCGCTCACAGGGACAGTGAATGATGATAGGGGTGCTTGGGCAGACATTCCCACCATCCTTGTAGTGTCTCCAGGTTGTTTTCTTTTGTGTGCGTGTATTTTTCTATTAAGACTCATATCCCTTCTTAAAACTCTCCTTGATTTTCTTTTTGTAGATACACCCTGTTGTGTGTCAGCCAAATAAGTTAAAATTACCCCCTGTAGTTGCAAAATGTCTCTCTTCACTCTATTATTTAACTCATCAAATGCGGCGTCGATTTAGTCCTTTTCATTAAACATGTTTCCCTCCATTTTAACGGTCACGATTTTTCTTATAGACTGCACAACCTTATACGAGTACCTAAGTAAAACCTACTAGAGTCGGGGTCCCAGATCTTGCAAGATGGGTCCTAACAGAGTAGTGTATTAGTGACTTCTTGTCTTTCTTCTCTTGGATCAGGATCCAAGAAATGAAGATAGGAGGGTTTCTTCCTCTTCAGAGTCAGTGTCTTCATCACTGCGCCTTCTCCCTACTGGGTGCCCCAGCTGAGTCAGTTTGGCTTTTGTGTTTTCATAGCTGTCTCCTGGCTCTGTCACAGCCATGTTTACATACTTGTCCAATAATACCACGCTTCTGGCATAGGTAATGTGCCTGAGAGCACTGAAAGTTTCCTCATATCAGTCTCTGGAAATTTGCATAGGCGATGGCAGTTTAAAACAAGTTCGGAAAATGCGAGAAATTCAACCCCTGATGGGAGTTAGGGTCCGTAAGGCAACAATGGGTACTGTTGCCAGCCTGGAGGTAGAAATACTTATGGTAAAGAAGGGAGCTAGAAAACTTAGGACAGTGGATATCACGAAGTCTTTTGAGTAATTCGTAGCCCCATTCACCATATTTATTTATTAAAACTTTATGCACAACAAAATCGTACAAAGGCAGACTTAGGGCAATTTCTACCAGTCTACCTTAGGGTGATGCAGAGAAAATAAAATCCATATCAACTCCTGTGGCTTGGCATTCTTTCCAATTGGGCATATAACCAATTATATGCTTTGGCTTTGAAGGGAAAGTTCTTCAATTGTGTGAAAGTTCTTCAAATTGTTTGTCATTGATATTGTCAAAGATTGACAAGTAAATAAACTTACCCTTTTTATTGTTCGAGGACTCAAAGATAAGTAATTGGGAGGCAACGGTTTTCTACCTAAACACACTTCTGTCTGTGTTGCTTGAGTTCGCATTACCCCTTTCTTAAATGAATCTGTAAGCAAAATAATATTAATTTTTAACCAAGGATTGACAGTTTTTAATGTTATTTTATATAATATAAATATTAAATATAATGAAATAAAAAAAAAAGAAAACCGACTTCAACAAAAAATAAAACACAAAAAAGTGAAAAATAAACATTAGAGGAAAAATCAGTTTCTGAAGTCGGTGACTTTTGTTTGTTTGATTTCTTTTTTTGCCACCGACTTCAGAAACTGATTTTTCCTCTAATGTTTATTTTTCACTTTTTTGTGTTTAATTTTTTGTTGAAGTCGGTTTTCTTTTTTGTTAAAAAGTTTTTATTTTTCACTTTTTAGTGGTCGGTTCGTAAACGACGGAGACGAAAATATCGTTAAGTAGACAATGTAGTTTTTTTTAGAAGTTTTTTTTTGATTTTTCAAAAACCACTTGTCAAAAAATTATGAGACCATTTGGGAAGTATCAAAAGAAGAATTTTTCAAATCGGTTAGCAAGCGACGGAGTTATGCCCGAACACACATAAAAAACATCCGAATTGAGAACCTCCTTCTTTTTTTAGAAGTCGGTTAAAAGTATAATTCATTTTAATTCTTGTGCTTATTGCCGTAATGTCAAAGTTTTTGTCTACCAGCGTTATCATTATCTAAATCTGTCTAGGGAACGGAGTAACTTTAAAACCTTCCTACCTATTAGTACTACTTTCGGTTGCTCCGTCTGCGCTGGTCTTTGTATCGGAGGTGGAGGATGGGAGGGGTGCGATGTTATCGGTGGGGGGTAGTGTATCGGCGCCGGCGCAGTCTGTGTCATGAACTGTGGGTACGGCGGGAACGGTTGGAACATCACCGGCAGCGTTGAGTAGGGTTTTGGTTCCGGCTGTAAAATGAAAAATATTATAATTTATTTCGTGTCTTGTTGGAAAAGTCAGAAGTTATAAAAAAAAATTATTGGTATTGTTTGTTGTGGTGCGAAAATGTTGGTAGAAAAAATGTTAAGTTCTCAAGAAATCGGGTCTTTATAGTTTAGTCACACAGAGGTTTCACTTCGGAATTAGAGATAGCTATAAACTTGTATAAATCCTTGTATTTTGACACCCTAAAACTTGTCTCAAAACCTACTGTCGTCTTCATTGACATCACTCTGCATTGAGATAAGATTGCCTATTGCACTGGCGCAAGCTAAAGAGCACTGCAACCCTGCTCTCTTGTCATATTTCACACTTTAACTATTCTGATTTTCTAACTTTTTAAGTAAGTTACCTTGACTATACGTCCATCAATAAGCCTCTCGCAGTCTCTTCGGAATCGGTTGCCACTGACCGCAGCCGGCATCGTTGAATCGTCGAACGTGGTCAGAGTATGAGAGCGTGCGAAAGACACATGTTTCGTTCTGAAAGAGACGAATATTATCGATAGATTTTTGTTACAAATCTTTTATATACACCCAAGTTTTTAATGAGCTATTTTGTCTTATTGTTAGGTGATTATAAAATTGAATTAGTTTTTTAAAATGGAATATAAATATTCTTAGTCATTCTACGGTTAAAAAGTAAAACTATATAATTATTACGTTTTAATTTAAAATTAAATAATTATTTCGACGACGACGACGACGACGACGCGCGACGGGGAGAAAAACTCGTCGCTGGAACTCGACGCAACTAAACTGCAGCTACCAGAGACACCCGGCTCACGGGTGTGGCGCGTCCCGGAGTTTAGCGACGAGTCCGGAATTTGGCGACGAGTCCGGAGATGGTAGGTGTGCTTGAAGTCGCTTTGCCCGGCTTCTTGTCAACATCGAAAATTAATACTTATTTTATTCTGCTTTTTATGAGTATTTCGTTGTATTTGTTGATCCAGCTGCCTAACGAGAGCCTCCTCAGGTGTTGGTCGAGGCCCTTGGCAATTAAGCCATTGGCTGTAACGACTATCAGCACAATGATCGTTGAGTTCCCACTCCACATGTCGACAACCTGGCGAGCCAAGCCAAGATACTTGATATGCTTAACTTTCTCGGATTGCACGAGGTTCTCGTCATGCGGGACGGTATGTCAACAATCATTGCGCGCCGCTTTGATCAATCCACCACCACTATATCAGACTTATCAGCTATAATAGTCCTGTCAGTGATGGATGATGAATTGATTCCAGTACAGTGTGATATTGCCATTTTCGAGAACTGGGTCGGGCACATACCTGTAGTACGGCACTTCCGATTCCACAAGGTTGTATTTTAGAGCAGTTGCTGATGGTTAATCCTGGCTACAAGTTTGTGTCTATGCAAGTATTCTCCGTTAGCCAGATGAGAACACCCGGAGATAATGTGACGGATTGATTCGCCCGGACAGTGGCATGCCCAACCCAACATTGTCAACCGTTCCGTCCTTCACAATAAATCTCCGGCAGTTACCAGTGTTCGTTATAATAACTTCATCCATAATTGCACAGACAAAACCTTCGGTTTCTCCGAAGAGTTCCCCGGAACGTAACTAGTAGGCTACGGACGCAAAGAAGTCTACATCGGGCCCGTGTAGGGCTCGGAAAAAGGGTCCGTGAAGCTGTTTACTCTGCCATACCTTCACAGCTGGCTCAAACACCTCAAACAGAGAGAGCATCCGAACACGGTACGCAGTCAGGTTGTTTCCTCCCTCTGTAGCCCCATGGTATGAGCGCATGACATTCTCGTTGATGGATAAGATGGATTGCGTCCATCGCATGCGCTGCACACTTTACCGGGAGCTGGGACCCTATTAGAAGCCGGTGGGCTTCGAGGAATAACAATCATGAAGTAATGATTATTAACAAACTTCTTTAATAGAGTCTCCTTTTAAAAACTTCGTCAACACGCCACTACGTCTACCTTGCGATTGATTGTTTTGGGGTAATTTTATTTTTTATTTTAATAATTCAGTGTACTTTTTTAGTTTGTTATTAAAAGCAATGGCGGTATAACTTTATTTTTTATGCAAAGTAAAAATAACTATTTCTTATTTTGTAGTTTTATTGCTTTACATTCTTTTAATTTTTGTACAGAATGACATACTTGGGGCTTCCTAAAAAAATTAACGGCAAAGCGATGGTGCCAGTGCCCCAATGCATTTGTTACTCTATGCATATTTTCTGAACAGTCAGAACAATAAGCCTGGTGAATTATTTTTAACCACTGACCTGCGGAATATGTTGTAAAAGCTATGTTTCCTAGTTTGTGAAGATCTCACTCAGATCGGACATTTTCCCCCATTTGTCATAATTATTAGTCCACCCAATAAATCACCCATAAGGAGTTGTAGAGTGCGTGAGTTAGGCCCTAAGTGATTTCTTCAGAAAATTGTTCGGGGTGCTTAGAGAGTTAACATACTAAAAGTCCTGACATCTAGGGGTTGAGGCGGAGTGGGGGGAGGGCGTTAAAGTTCCCATTTTTTAGTTTTTCGCTAATATCTTTTAAACGGTGCGTCATGGAGATAAGAAGTCTTCTACGCAATGAAAGCTTATAAAATTATGTACAACTTTTATGTTGTACACTTTTTCACATTCTTACCTATTTTCGAACTACACATTCCGGAAAAGTGAAAATTGAAAAAAAAACTACTTGAATTGAATACTACCTTTTGTATACTACTTCCTTCACGTTATTTGGGGATAAAAAGTATCTTATATCTTGAAAAATAATATAAAAAATAATATTCTGCGATCTTTTACAAGCCCACCTCCACGCACTGTGAGGTTGAAGAGGCTGGGAAGATGTGCTTCCTCAAATAGTATGGCGCACCAGCAAGACTGACCTCCCTCAATAAGTACCGATACCAGTGATTACCAGTACGCTGGTGAAAATTTGGAAAAAGTGTATAAGACAAGTGTAGATAAAAGTTTTGATATCCTAACGGCTGTACATATTTGGATAAAATTTAGTAAATTGATATAGTAGGAGTTGATTTAAGATATAAGATACTTTTTATCCCCAGATAACGTGAAGGAAGTAGTATACAAAAGGTAGTGTTCAATTCAAGCAGATTTTTTCAATTTTCACTTTTCCGGAATGTGTAGTTCGAAAATAGGTAGGAATGTGAAAAAGTGTATAATATAAAAGTTGTACATAATTTTATAAGCTTTCATTGCTTAGAAGACTTCTTATCTCCATGACGCACCGAAAAGATATTAGCGAAAAACTGAAAAATGGGAACTTTAACCCCCTCCCCCCACTCCGCCTCACCCCCTAGATGTCAGGACTTTTAGTATGTTAACTCTCTAAGCACCCTGAACAATTTTCTGAAGTAATTGCTTAGGGCCTTGCTCACGCACTCTACAATCTCTTTGTTGGATGGACTATATTTAATTGCAAACCAGTAATATTCCTAATCGGGCTTTTTTCAAACCTGTCATTTTACCATTTGGGAAAAAATACAAACAGTAATCTGTTGACAATTCGCTAATCTGCCATTTTGCGTTTCTGATGTTCAACACCCTAACCATATTTGCAGCCTGTCCAAGTATGTCTCATAATAGAAAATAGAAGTCAATCACAAAAGTGATGTATGCCAGTCAAAAAGCCTTCTCAATACTACTCAATTTGTTTTTGATACTTTTTTTATTTTTTATTCGGGATGTTTTCGGTTTCAATTTAAGAGAACAAAGATCTAAGCCACTAAATGCTGATCTATTTACAAGAAATTAAACTATGAAGTTCTAAAGGTTGCTTTAGACCAAACAATGAGATAGCACCAATTATGGGGATAGGTTGATGAAGGATTAAAAAGTCAGTCGAGTGGCCAAACAAACTTATTTTTAAACGACTTTGAAATAAGGTCGTTTTCAATTTGGTGGTTATTTTTTTATGTTTGCTAACTCTGCCATATAAAAACCAAAAAATGTTTTTATGTGGCAGGATATAATTATTTCGGTACTTTTGAATTGGTTTTGTAAAAATTTCACCAAAATTGGTTCACTAATTGGGTATTTTTCTTCTTGGCCTGTCCTAAATAGCCACTTATTTCAATTTAAAATTAAAATTTGTGTGGCATACTACAACTAAAAGGATAATTATATTGAAAACTTTGCAAAAAACCGACTTTCGAAAAAAAAACTAAAATTCTAAAATAACTTGATTTTCTAAAGTCAGTGGCAAAAAAGTCATTGAATCATACAAATTCCGAAAATAGAATTATTTTAGGCATTGTCGTATATCGTTTTATAAGTAAAAGTGAAAAGACATCTTTTCAAGTTCGTCTATCCGTAGGTATTTAAATACCAAGAAAATCAACAAGCTTGTTTTTTTATGTTCGTTTATTTTACTTTATAATGACTATAATAATCTAAAGTAAGGTCAGATAAGGTCAAAGTACGAACGTTGCATGTAAAGGGCATTTTTATAAGCAGACTGAAATATAATTATACGTAGGCAGTGATATTAATAGTACAATTAATACTATTATTACCTGTGGGGCGGAATCGTGAGAGGGGGTGGCGGGGGCGGCGGCGGTATAGGCGTGTGGGCGGGGCATCTGAAAATATCATCAATGGGAAACTTAATTCATAAGAATATTATTAAGACTTGTAATCGTAGAACTAGTGGAAAAAAATATCGCACTAGTTCTATCGTAGGACTGTGCCGTATAACTAGTGGGAATTATCCTTGTATAATTATGGTCGCGTACTCGCCGGACATTTTAGTGTCCGAGGTCAAAAGTTCGTCGCTTGCTTCGCGGGCTATAGAATATCTAACGGGTACATGTTGTTGAAAATATGTCTCAGAGAAATAGATCGAACATGTCGCGAGTAAATAATGTAAAAGACATCTTCAACATGTACCCGTTGAAAATTCTATAGCACGCGAAACAAGCGATGGCTTTTGACCTTGGACGTTATAAAATAGCTGCTTCTAATTTTGTATAATATCACTAGGTACTAGTGCAGTCATTTTAGCATAAATAACCCTCCTTTTGGGCTTCGCCGCATTTGAGTAAAAAGGAGTCAATACAACTTTTTAATGTTACTTGGTACTTTAATTTACCATATTATTCAATTTCATCCATTAGCACAATATTTTGAGGGTGTTCATTGAGTCCTACAATAAACCGTGATTTATATCACCCCAAAAAAAAAGTCTTTTCCCAGCAATAATATAATTTTTGCATAGAGTTAGTAATTTTAATGTACAGAATACTTAGTTGTCAACTTCGGGTACACCTTGTTTATTAATCAGTAGGTACTCCTAAATATTTCCGTTGTATCAGCATTCAATTAACGAACTCTTTTCAACATTAATAACCTAAGTCCCGCAACACCACAGTACTCAATTTGGCCCCCATTCCCGGGTATAACCCTCAATTTATAAAACCGCTGCGTTTTATCCCATCCTTATCCATTACGGCCCATGACAGTGTTTCGGCTTACCGCAGCCGTTGTAATTACCTCATATTAACTCGCACGAGTGTCATTAGTTTGCCAGAGCCTGAAAGCCTAGAGGAAATGGACCATTCTAGAAATTGCATTATGTTGTATGTGACAACGATGATTTATGACACTATTAGTCTGTTGGACATCTGGTATAGTGCTGTGTCTGGTATATCTTCATTGTTAGTCCAGTCAAATTAGTGCTTTCACCTCGGTATTTGAGATACCACCACCCAGCTACAAACTCGTATAAACTTGTATTATGACATCCTAAAAGTTGTCCCAAAACCCACTTATGATAGGGTGTCTATTAAAAATCTAAGGTAACAAAAATTGTCTTATTGCAAATATCTCGTTTCCTATGGGTTTCTCGCTGTTTGTATAAAGTTGTAGCTATTTCATGTATTCATCACGAATATAGATTTTGTTTAATACTGAGAAAAAGATCTTTTCCTTCTCATACTGAGGAGGCCTGTGTACCAGCAGTGGGAACATTTTCGGCTGTTTATGCTTAAGTTATATTATTATCTAAATTGTATGGGTATAATCAATCTCCTTCTGCACAGATTTGGCAGGGGTATCGTAAAATATCTGTAAACAACCTACTAATGTGCTTAATTACTACTATCCCTAAACTGTTGTATAATTTGGTCATCAATATATTCATTAGTTCAATTTTGTATTCAAAGCAATTATTTTCGCATGTATTATAAGTTATTTGGATTTTATATTGGTTCATTAACTTCATGTAATTTCGTCAATTTCTGCATAATTTATGTTTAGTTAATCCCATAGAGATTGAACAATAAATGTCCATTGTCTCTCTAATAAATTATTTCTAAATAGATAACTAAAATACATACAGATCACATACAACACACTCTTTTGGGACTTCACTGCAGTCGGGTAAAAACGTTTAATACAAGGCGATTAATTAATAAAACAAAAATGTATCATCGGGGACGCCTTTGCCCAGGAGTGGGAAAGAGCAGGCTAGAAATAAAATATAAAATCATCGATGCTAACAAGGTTTAAATAAATTAGCTTTTTATTAGCTTAGTATTTTGTTTGGAAATTATAAATTGTTTGTTTTTGCAGCCTTGCGCGTAAAACATCTACTTTTAAACGGCAAACAATCAATGAACAGCAAAACAATACATTGGTATTGTTTTGCTGTTCATTGATTGTTTACTAAAACTAAACTGCACTGAAACTACGCAACTCAAACTAAAACCTAAAAGCAATAAATAGTCAATACTATTTATTGCTTTTCAAACTCAAACTAAAACCTAAAAGCAATAAATAGTCAATACTATTTATTGCTTTTAGGTTTTAGTTTGAGTTGCGTAGTTTCAGTGCAGTTTAGTTTTAGTAAACAAAACTCAATATAGTGATCGAAACTACGTTAAACAATGTTGAATACTGTAAGCAACAATACAGGTTTTGCCATTTCTATTTTGTGTGGTAAAGAAATGAGGTTGTCAATTTTTCTTGTAAAGTAAAGAATATGAATGAAAAAAATATAAGGTAGGATTGTTAAAAAAACTGCCAAAAAATGTAGCATAATGGCTGCAAACGAATCTGTCTCGATGAGAGTACAAGGTGTTGACGGACCCTTCACAATACTGAAAGCTTTTTTTGGCGTGAAATATCATGTTTACGGTAGGGCTTAATGCGATTGTGCTAATGTGTGCATCGAATAGTACCGGGCATGGAGGTATTTAAAAAAAGCTACCTTTGCCATTGAAAATGTAAAAACTTTGAAAATTTGACCTCTAATATAAACAGAATACCATTTTGTATTAAACAGAATACCATTTATGGTTCAAAATAAAAAGGGCGCAGTGACGCATTAAGAGTTTATAATTACGTCTTTTATAATATTACTAGTGACCCGCCCCGGCTTTGTACGGGTGCAAAAAGATACTGAAACCTTTTTCTTGAATCGCTCCATCTATTAAAAAAACCCGCATCAAAATCTGTTGCGTAGTTTTAAAGATCTAAGCATTCATAGGGACAGACAGCGGGAAGTGACTTTGTTTTATACTATGTAGTGACGATAGTGATGATAGTGATAGTGATGATAATCCATTAAGTACAATTAGTAGCCTACACTGGTCCTACATGGTGTATTATATGGCACATGGTACTCTCATTCTCATAAATGGCCGGTTTTCCGACAGTGAAAAGATATTTTTTTAGATTTGCCACAAAAGTATCCATACAATTTGAGGTATTTATTTTTGTAGTGAGAAAGTTATTTTCTGTGATACTAAAAAGTAAAGAAAAAGCTTCAACAGTCGGTATATGTTACACTTGACCTTTTAACTATCCTTACACTGCATGACATATTACGTCACAAAGGCATGAAGAAAAAAATTAAATGATCCACAACTTAAGTATTTGAGGTTATGTAAACAGTTCTAACATGGTGAACATAGATTTGTATCAACTTGTTTACCTTAGGGCGCCTATTTAACTTTGACCGAATAATAAAAAAGTGTGTGTGTGGAATACATAACCTACTCCTTTTTTAGAAGTCGGTTAAAATAATGTTCAATTGCGAATAAATATAAAGGTTTTATGAACACTCTTTAAAAATATCACAATTCCTTCAGCAGTCTAGGTCGTCCTAAGAATCTTTTCAAAAGAAAAATACTAAAGAAAGAAGGGAAAAAAACGAAATTGAACAAAAACAACGTCGTCAAAGAACCATTACATTGCGTTGGTATCTCAAGGAGAAATATTTTCTAAGAAAATATTATTTTATCTTGAGGGATATCGAACTTTCTAAGGCAAACATTTCAAGTTTTAATTTGTACCCTTTTAATTAAAAAGAACTAGAATCTTCCTCTGAAACTGTAATAACATTTTAATATTCCAAAAAAACTAAAAAGACTTGGAAATTCGAATAATATAACTTTCTTAAAATTACAACTCTAAAAGAGTCTCTAGGAAAAGTCAGTGAGATATTATCACAGTCTGTAGAGTAAAACGACTGTAAAAGTTTCTAAACAAAACCCTGAATCTATAACACAGACAAAACCCTGAATCTTTAGCACAGACAATTTTTCTCACCTCCAGTTTTTTAGTAACTGACTGCCTAAACTTTGTAGTCCACCTGCGGTTACTATTATGTATTCGAGTTTAACAAATCACAACTCAGCTATCATATCTTTTGTGGTAATGTTTTTTCAATACATTTGAGACTTATCTACCGCCGATAACGCTGATTGGATTATTTCACTTTAACACACGGCGACACATCAAACTGAACATTTATATTATAATAATTATGGGTTTACTTACTACATCTAATCTGCTCATAATATTTATTTTTATTAAAACTTTATGCACAACAAAATCGTACAAAGGCGGACTTAATGCCTTGGGCATTTTCTACCATAATAATATCTTAATCTTATTTTGATGTATAAATCAATTAAATTACTGATACCATATTCAGTAGTTTTGGCGTGACAAAGTAACTAGCATTCATCCACACAATATATCCATCCTCAAATATTTTCGTATTTTTCAAGATTGTAATACTTACGGAATTATAGAAGGCGGTCGAGGTAACGAGCCTCCTCGACTTACTGACGCGATTTGGTCCACATTATAATTTTGGGGCCAACCCGCGTTATCTTCTATTACCGATCTGAAACATAAATCATGAAATTTATTGAATTTGTATCAATTTGTCATCGATTTTTGGTGGGAGAAGGTTCGGTGACAGCATCACAATTTTTCCATAACTTTTTCGGTTAACAGTTAAATGATTCAATTCCATTTTATAAAATGAAATTAATATAAAATGACACGATAATAATCTCCTAATGCTATAAAAAATAATTAGCACTTGAAAATGTATTATTTCAGTGTTATAGTAATTTTATAAACGTTTTGTTACGTAGGCGTAGGTTCAAATGAAGTCCTTATTGTATTAAACACCTGTGAAACCAGGTTGGTGCCTAAGCACACCACTCCACACCACACGATAAAAAAGACTATTGTATTAAAAGTTTAAAAAAATCCAATAACGAGGTTAAAAGTACTGATAAAATACGATGCTTTTATTTTGCAACACACGTAGTAGTACATACTACGAAGGTCGGAATTAACAAGTCAATTGTTACAAGATTTCAACCTTGAGGAGCGAAGGTCTTAAAAACTCCTACTTATGTAAATTGTGAAAAAATACTGAAAAGCTGGAATGAAAAAATTAAGCAAGAAGCCATTTTCTCTGTGCCTGCCTAGAATTACATTATAATATTGTTATTATTATGTCGTGTGCGTTTAACCCGGTGACAATGACGCTGGGTGATATTGACCCGAGGCAATTAAAAGTTTTTTTCTGAACTTAGTCAAAGTTCAGAAAAAAACTGTCATGGCTGAAAATGGTATGAAAAAATAACAAAAATAAAACCATTTAACTGAGTGCCTCGTTGGTCTATTAGTCGCATGTGTTGTAGGTATGGGCCATTATTGCAGGAAATCCCAAACATTAAAAAAAAATAAAGAAACGACAAACAATCGACTTGTAAATCCAAAAAACTTAAAAAACAGAAAGAAAAATCCTCTTTCTGTTTTTGAAAAACATTAATCATTCGTTACTTTTATCCTTTAACTTCTGAATTAAATATAAAAACCCTTTTACGGAACACAAAGCTTTAAATCAGAAATATTCCACCCTTTCTTGTTAGATTTATTGCCAAACTAAATAGGTTGAGATAAATTGATGGGTGTTGTTAGTAACTGTATCTATTTACTCACCAGCTGTCTGGGAAGGGTTTTAATTATAAATCTTTAGGCCATTATTTACAGACTTCTTTTTTTAAATCTATGATGTAAAAGAAAAAGAAGTTAATGATAGCGTGACACTTAACAAAGAAGAAAGAAAGAAAAAACGTGTTATAACGATTCCAAGTAACATGGGACAAGGACCATCAACCGTGCACAAATTCAGACTCCGTAGCTTCTTCTGAGAAATCTATATAAAAATGTTATGTTGGTTTGTGTACGCTTCAAAAACTCAAAAAGTTCTGCACCGATCGAGCTGAAATTTTAGAATGATATATTATAATTCGCATCAAGGATTGTTTTTACAGTATCCACGCGGGCAAAGCCGCGGGCATCAGCTAGTTTCTTATAAAAAAAAACGACGCTGAAAAAGTATGAAACAAGATTTTCAGGATAGAACAAAAAGAAAAGCCGTAGTCACACGTTATTAAAGTGTTTAGGTTGGTACCTATAACGTGTGACTACGGCTTTTCTTTTTGTTCTATCCTGAAAATCTTGTTTCATACTTTTTCAGCGTCGTTTTTTTTTGTCGTAGTCGGGTTTTAGTTTTTCTTTTTTTTATTTAAACAATTTTGGTGATAAATATTTATTTTTTACTTTTGACTTTTTGTCCGCTAGAGGGCGTGATTTTAAATTTGAGCAATATTTTGGAAATGTACAAGTGAGGCCCTTTCAAATGATACCAAAGACGGCGTATTTATCTCCATTTTTATTTTTTAAGCCTTACTTTTTGTCCGCTTTTTGACCTTGCTAATGGCAACTAGCAGCTGACTAATCAATGAGAACGCCATGAAGGAGCATCAGGTATCAGTGGCATGCGACTACGAAGAATATCAGACAAGAATTATTTTCTTGTTTTCTACTTTTAAGACCGCGATTTTGTTAGTAGACGGGTTTTAGATTTTTGAACTTAATTTTTTTTGTATTTTGTGTGTGCATAAATAATAAAAAAAGAAAGATGATGATGATGTTTAGTACCTAATTAAAAAGGCGGAAGAATCTGTTTTGAAAATTTTACGTAGGTGTTGAGTAGATGCTTCTGTCACATATTCACAATCCAGTAAGACTAAAGGCCGACCCCAATATACTTAGACTTTACACAATTTGCATGAAACATACTATACATATGTATGTATATACAAAAAAGGAAGATGTCACACAACTGAATTAAAATCTAGATTAAATTTTTTGTCTGTTTGAGAATGCCTCAGATTGTTAAAATATTTTGTCTTTGTAATTCTTCTGAAGGCCTCACCCTTTTAATATGACTCACAAAATTTAATTTCTGAGATTTTTTGCGGTCGAAACCTCAAAAATTAATCATTCTTTTTTCCATTGTTATATAAGCTAAAAAAACTTTTTCTAGTCGTAAGTTGCGCAAGGCGTTTGTATAGCCTAAAAATAAAAGGTTCAAGATTTTAGATCTTTTGCTTGCTAGAAATTTTTTTGCTCGTTTGAAACCCATTAAAATTGATCAAATTATGTGGGTTCCAAACGTACCCACGCAATTTCAGCGCTTAATGAAAGATCTGGAATGTTCTCTTAGAAAGCGTCGATAAGACGTTAAAATGTAGGGTGCTATTTTGTTCAAGGTTTTAATCTCGTTTGCTGTTTGATAAATTATTGTTTTAAATAACTACGTATATAATTTATTTATTTAAAATACAGGTCTGGCAACAAAATTATTAAAAAACAAAAATCTGTTGTAAATAAGCTCGGTCGGTTCATGTGTCCTATTTTTTTCTGCTAATTTAATGCTACCCCAGGGCAAACATCTATCACAAAGTAGGTACGTGTAAAAAGTTATTAGGAATAACAGTACTGACTGTGGCCACTCCATCCGGGTGAAGTCTTCATCCTCTGGCATCCAGGTGTAGCGTTTGGGGTCAGGTTGGCTGCACACAGACCGGGGCCGTCTGCGAAAGTATGAGCACTCCAAATCGGCGTCGTATGCGCATAGCTCGGGCGGTGCCGGTGTTGGTTGGCCGAACCTGGTGGACACAGAAACATCTTTAACTGAGTACTGAGGAAAAGCACCCACAGCCACCAATATGGTTACGGCCAGCGCCCCACAATAGCAAAACTGACATGCAGTTTGTTTACTACACTGTGTTGTTGATAATATTGTTGTTGATAATATTGTGTTGTTAATATTGTATTGTTGATTATATTTTTGTTGATAATATTATTTTGGTGTTTTAAATCACCCTAAGTATTATATAATGTTTCCACAACCGGGGCAGAAGCCTTCTCTCTGTAAGGATTGGGCTATAATCCACCAGGCGTACCCAGTACGGATTTA
This sequence comes from Diarsia dahlii, assembly GCA_949775195.1. Taxonomy (NCBI): domain Eukaryota; kingdom Metazoa; phylum Arthropoda; class Insecta; order Lepidoptera; family Noctuidae; genus Diarsia; species Diarsia dahlii. The sequence goes on along the minus strand of OX459211.1, from coordinate 7,934,038 downwards.
GGGTTTACTCCGATTGGCCCTCACCAATCTGGATCACTGGTGGCATTTGTAACTATCTGTTCTATCTATCACCACCAGTCGCATTAGCTTCTTCCTTTCTCCCTACTGGAGGCAGATGATACTTAAATTAGTTGAATCCTTCACCAGTGGTGGCAGCCTCGGCGATCAAGTAACCTTTTGACACTACGAGTACCAAGTGGTGTTTTCTTGGGTGTTATTTTTAGCTCTTTGCGATTTGTGGTTTTAGTTTATCATTGATTTTGCTACTCTGTGGTCGCTGACCGAGTGGTCGCGATCATTTTAACTTACCGGGGATACCTCTGTATTGGTGCATAATCGGTGTTGAGATTCTCATCTGAGGGCACACGCCTCCTGACACACACGGATAGAAATGATGCTCTGCTGGAACAAAACAGTTATTTTTAGAATAAGCCTTGATTAGGCTGCGGTTCCACTGAGGCGGAGTGGAGCGGTGCGGAGCGGGGTTGTAGTGCTGGAGTGGAGAAGAGATGTGGATTTCAAGCAATGTGATTGGAGAATCGTGGCACAGCTCGTCCGGGCTCCGCTCTGCCTCAAGGGAACCGTAGCCTTGTGGTAGACGGGAGATGATACCGTGATGTTGTCATAATAGGGATACAATATTTAGGATAAAAACTTGAGAATATTGAGAAACTGGTTCAAATGTTCACCACTAACGAGACGTCTTTTAATGTATAGTACACAACAACTTTTTACCGACAGCATAATTTTTGGTAACGGTTGAATTATAATGACTCAGTATTTTTGCACAGGCCTCTTTTATGATAGTAAATATTATTTAAATTATTGTAATTTTATTTTAGGTCGTTTTTATTTCAGAAAAACTATTAGATTTTGGGACCAGAAAATTAAAAGTTATGAAATGGTTAGAATCACTCAGATTTGAATTTAACGCAGTCAAAATTCGCACTTGTTACCCGTGGTGGTCCCGGTGAGTCGACCCATTACCGGGTTCATGGGTAATTTTAATTACCTACTCATGATTCCATGGCATTAGGGATTATTCCCGGACTTCTGACTTTATCGATAGAAAATGAAAACCATCATCACAGTGCAGTCTTAATAATAGGGTCCCGTTTTTACACTTTGGGTACGGAACCTTTAAAAGTTACGGAGTTAATTATATCTGAAAATATTACTCCTTTCAAGTTTAACAATCCAAAATGTAGGACAACATGAATAAAACAGAAATAAACCTTAATTCGGAAAGGATTTTTGTTGCTTAATTGCCCAGAAAGGCGGCGGCAAACTTACTGAAAGCAGAAACAACATTGCTTTAAATGAACGTTCATTATTTTCTATGAAAAACAAGGTGACAAATGGACTAGAATATTAAAAATACTCGGAAGTTTCTCTGGAAACTCAAAAATATTGTTTCGTTACTGATTTGAGTTTCGCGTACAGCCAATCACGCGGTTTTGAAGGCTTCTATTCAGAACCAGGCTAAGAGAATCAAAAGAGGAAGGTAATGTACTCACGGGATACTGGGAGCCTGGAGATCACCACACTGTTGACGAGCAGTCGTATTTTCACGGTATTTTTGAGTATAGTCTTCGCGGAGAAGATGGGCTGGCCAGCCGCTCGTTATTTGAGTTCGAACTGAAGTTTATGTTTTCTTCCGTCAGAGGGCGCGAGCGGTCCGACGATAATTATGATGTTTGGATACGCAACGTTTGAATGTCGCGTGTGGCGGCAGATTTAAATTAGGAATACAAGGAAGGAATGAGGATTAACTGGGAAAGCATCCCAAAGCCTGTTCATATCCCCCCATTTGAAATCAACCGGTGATTTCATAAGATAAGATAGATGAAGTTCGAGACTTACGGCCTATGCAGATTCATTTGTCATCATGCTGATAAGATTCTAAGATTAAAGCAAAGCTGATAAGAACAAAATAAGTTTAAATGTAATATATAAGTCTGATATACATATACTAGATACTTGAAAAATGGTTAAGTGTTTTATGTGCGTTAAATTATAAGTATGAAAATTTAATGCAGATAAGTTAATTATTTTGCTCAATTGGAAGAGGACAAATTTTGACAGCAGGTCTTACAAGTAAGCCTTTAGATGTTTTGACTGTCACAACACGAGTAATGTCATCTTTACCCGGATGGAGCTGTACAACGCGGCCCAACCTCCATTCGTTGGCAGGTAAGTTGGGTTCATAAATGGTAACAAGATCGTTCAGTCTTGGCTGATGGTTGCCGTGTTTGAACCATTTTATTCGCTGTTGTAAGGTATGCAAATAATCCCTTTGCCAAGTGCGCCAAAAGCTTTGTGAGAGGCACTGTAATAGCTGCCAACGAGTACGTAAGGTCTCGTTTTCCGCGTACCTTGGTTCAGGAAGAGATACTAAAGGTCGACCGATGAGGAAGTGACCAGCTGTAAGAGCGTCAACCTCGCCGGGATCGGAAGATAGTTCCACTAAGGGTCTTGAGTTTAACATGGCTTCCACCTTCGTTAAGATAGTGTAATATTCTTCAAAGGTAAGAATCTGGGATCCTATGATACGTTTGAGATGGTATTTTGTTGATTTTATACCGCTCTCGAAAATGCCTCCGAAGTGAGGACCGGAAGGAGGATTGAGTTTCCAAGTGATTCCTCGAGAAGCGAGGTGACTGTTAATACTATCGCTTTCGCGGTTGAGCATTTCCCTAACTTCCGACAAGTAACGCCTGGCACCTACGAAGTTAGTGCCACCATCTGTGACTATGGAGTGACAAAGTCCTCTCCGCGATACAAAACGATCTAAGGCCGCTATGAATGCTTCAGATGTGAGCTCAGTAACCAGCTCGAGATGAACGGCCTTGGTCGCGTGGCAGACTATGAGGCAAAGATAAGCTTTGTAAGTTTTAGCGCTACGACGTCTACTTTCTTTTATCATAAAAGGACCTCCGAAGTCGATGCCTATTGTTTGAAAACAATGACCCGGGTGTAGTCGAGAAGGTGGAAGATCACCTTGTAAAGGTTGAAGTGGAATAGGTTTGACTTTAAAACAGGTCACGCATTTAGATAACCGTGATCTGATAAGATTTCTAACGCCGAGTATCCAAAATCGACGCATAATTAAAGATTGGAGTAGGCGAGGCCCACAGTGAAGATAAGTTTTATGATAGCGGTCAATAAGAAGAGTACTCAATCGTGAAATCTTAGGTAAGAGGTATGGATGTTTGACTTGACTTGGTAAGGACGCGTGTTTAAGGCGTCCCCCCACTCGCAAGATTCCGCGAGTGTCAAGAAAAGGAGAGAGTTTAGATAAGTGTTTGGGTAAAGGTTTATTGGATGTTATTAAAGATATGACATCATTAAAACTTTGATGTTGAACATATTTTGTTAAATGATCTAAAGATTGGTTTAATTCAGTGGCTGTCAGATAAGGTAATAAGTTACGCTGAGAACGTTTAGCTTTTGCGTTGTGGATAAAACGGTAGATCCATGCAACCACTCTTTCCACTTGAGAAAGAGAGGAGTGGCGTTCCATGATGGAAGTAAGCAATTCAGCTTCACGTGTCACACCAGTATGACACGCGCGTGATGGAGGCTTAAGTTCTGGTAAGCTATCGGACATTTCAACTGCTGAAGCAGGCCAGTTGCAAGTTTCGTTGGACAGCCACTGAGGACCAGACCACCAGAATTGAGATGAAGATAAAGATAGGCATGATAAGCCACGACTACAGATGTCGGCTGGGTTGTCATGGGTGGACACATGTCGCCACTCAGCTGACACAGGACTGTCATTAATTAGGACTACTCTGTGGGCAACGAAAGTTTTAAGCTTGTGTGGCTCAGTGTTCAACCACGACAACACAGTCGAGCTGTCTGTGAACAAGATAGATTTATTTAAGATGATTTTTGAACTAAGCAAAGAATGAATGCGATTTATTACTTTGGACAGTAATACAGCACTGCAAAGCTCTAAGCGGTTGACAGTCAACACTTTTAGAGGTGCTACTTTGGACTTAGCAATCAAAAGATAAACTTGTACGTCGTGAGAGGTAACGACACGAAGGTAAACACAACATCCATATGCTTTAGTGGATCCATCACAAAATCCGATGAGTTGAAATTCCTTAGACTGAGAAGGTATAATCCTACGAGGGATTTCTATCAGTTTTAAGTTATGAAGATCCGCTATAAAGCTTTGCCATTCTATAGCTATGTCTCTGGGCACAGGTTCGTCCCATGAAAGATTAAGACGCCACAAGTCTTGAAGGAGCAATTTGGCTTTTAAGATAAAAGGTGTGAGCCACCCAAGAGGATCGAAAATACGTGCGATGCTAGATAAGATGGAACGCTTAGTACATTCTTTGTCCTCGATTGGGGACTGTGAGTAACTAAAGTTGTCACTCACAGGATCATATTGGACTCCTAAGATTTTTAACGTTGATTTGTCACTTTCTTCAGAGAAAGGTTTAGGTACTTGACAATGATCTGCAGGCAAAGTTTGAATAAAGGATTGTGAATTGCTACTCCATTTTCGGAGCTCTAGTTGAGCACAGCCTAATAAACTGATAAGTTGATCTTTTAGTTCTATGGCTTCGCGTACAGAGGGCGCGCCGGTCGTTATATCATCGACATATGTCTCGTGAAGGAGAGCTTCAGCTGCGCGTGGGTACGCGGCGCCATGGTCGGCTGCTAATTGATGGAGGGTACGGATGGCCAGATAAGGTGAGCTACTAACTCCGTAGGTGACAGTCGCAAGTTCGTACTCTTTTACTGGATCACTAGGAGATTCTCGCCATAGTATGTGTTGAAAGTTCCGATCCTCCGGTCTAATTAAGATTCCTCTATACATCTTTGAGATGTCACAAGTTAAAACTACTGTGTGTAATCTGAAACCGGTTATGATATCTACAATATCCACTTGAAGCTTAGGGCCAGTGAATACAATATTGTTTAAAGATAGACCGTTAGTAGTTTTAGAACTAGCATCGAAGACTACTCTCAATTTAGTTGTCGTGCTCTCTGGGCGAACGACGCAACTGTGAGGGATAAGATAACGATTGAGAGTAGGTACCGTTGGGTTAGGTACCGGATACATATGATTTAAATTCTCGTACTCGCGCATAAAATTAACATAATCGGATTTAAGTTCAGTCTGACGATTAAGTCTCTTTTCTAGATAAGTAAAACGCGACAAGGTACTATTGTAGGATTCACCCAGAGAACGATCGCCATCCTTTAAGAGGATTGGTACGACATATCGTCCGTTAGGTTCGCGATAGGTTAAATCAGTGTACATGCGTTCACAGGTATCATTCTCGGGTACGGTGATAAAAGCGCGCGGTGGTTCCTCCACTTCCCAGAACTTTTGAATTTGTTCGTCTAATTTAAATGTGGTGGCCACTAAAGAGCACGCAGTGTTCAAAGGTGCAGAATTAAAGTTTACTGCCCCTGACAGAATCCACCCGAAAACGCTATGCAGAGCGGTAGGTAAACCGGGCCCCAGATTGATGCGTTGACCGTCATAGATTTCATGGAATAGTTCCGCCCCAATTAATAAGTCGATTTTGGCGGGAACATCGTAGTCGCGATCGGCTAACACTAGATGGTTGCAACGTTCTCTAACGACTGATGGTACCTTCACGCTAGGTATTAGAGCAGTGATGCTATCTAACACGACTGGCTTGATATTAAATTGTGGAGCATCACCATGTACAGGTCGTATAGTGCATTCCGTCACCCCTTTTACTTGTGTGACTGAGTTTTGTCCTAGTCCGGCTATATTAAGATTACAGCGGCGGAGTTTTAACCCGAGTATTCGCGCGCACGCAGCGGTGATAAAACAATCCTGCGCCCCACTGTCTACGAGTGCACGCACGGTATATTGAGTGCCGGCGGCGGTGTTGAACACGCGCGCCTGACACGTCCCTAGTAAAACCATGTCACGGTTGGGAACGGCAGCGTGAGAATGTGCTGTAACGTTCGCTGCAGTGGTAGCGCCGGCGCTAGATGGCGCTGGGTCAATATGCAATAGGGTATGATGACGTAATCCACACACCGTACAAGACGTTTTAGATACGCATTTTTCTATGACGTGATTTGTACGCAAACAATTTGTACACATATTGTTTTTACCTTGTACTAACGGGAGTCTAGCACGAGAATCTAAGGTTTGAAAGGTAGGGCACCGATAAATCAAGTGCGGCTCACTGCAATGAGCACAAGCCACATTGGCAGGAGGATTAGATTTTGCGAGATAAGATGAGCGTTTTGAACCGCTGCTATTTTGCCTACTGGTCGCAGGCGAAGGTTTTTTCCCTTCGAGGTTACGAGGGTTAGGATTGTTATTAGATTTAGAAGATAAATGACTAGTTTCTAAGATTTTAACATAATCTTGAAGAAACTTTAACAATTCACAAAAAGTAGGTATTTGTGAAATGTTTTTCTGAGATTCGAAACGATTACGCGTGTCCGAGTCCAGCGCACGTGAAGTTAAACAAAATAAGATAAAATCACCTAAATTTTCAATTTTTAAAGCTTGGAGTGCATGGTATGCCTCATAAATTACGTTTGATAAAGTTTGTAAATCTTGGAAGTTACCCGATTTCAACACTGGCTGGTTAAAGAATTTATCTAAATATGTTAAAGCTATAATACGCTTGTTTTGATAACGCTCGATCAAACTATTAAAAACTACTTCGTAATTATCAGCGGTCATCGGAACCCCTTTGACAATAGACAAAGCCGGGCCTTGTAAACAAGACGCTAAGTAATGAAATTTTTCTATTTGCGAAATCGAATTGTTATCGTGAATTAAAGTTTTGTAAATATCATAAAATGTTTGCCAGTTTTCTATTTTACTATCGAATTTAGGTAACTCAAGAGTAGGTAGCCTAACGTTACGTCCTGTTTGCATGGAGTCGAGAGCCGCCGGCCCCGTGGGCGGAGCCGCCGGCGCCGCCTGCGACGTCCCGTCGACGTTTTCGCTCCTAACAGCGACCTGTAAGTCAGCCGCTGCACCGATTACGGCATAGTACAAATCATCAAACGAACTTAAAGACTTTTGACACACTTTTGCATCAGGTTTTATGGCTAACTCCAACGCCTGTATTTTACTACACAACGCAACAAATTCTTCGCGAATTGAATGTATCCGCGTATATCTCGCCTTGAACGACGATACCTTTGAACGATCTTGAATCATAGATTTTGATAAGTCATAAAGGATTTGGATATCACGATAGACATATTCGCGTTGAGACTGAAATAGTTTAAGTTTACCGTCTTCCATTTTGTTTTACGTAGGTAGACTATGAATGAAAATACGAACCTAAGTTGAGATTTATTAGGTGTAAATCAATACCTATAGGTGAAATAGTTATCTAGTAACGTTTGTTAGTGTATAAATACCGTGAATAGATAAAGTTAATAAGATTGCACAATGAATTTCGTAAAATAACTACGAATTATTGTGATATAACCCGACTAAATTAAGATGACCTCTGAATCTGCATAGGTTTACCCTGCGAGTATGACAACACAATTTTGTAGGATAATACTTTTATTTTGCGAAATTCTAGGAAATCTCTGAGTTTTCTATTGAAATTGAACCAGAGAATGCCTGAAAAAACTGTAATCTACAGGTAATCGCGCTCGAAATGGACCACAAATATGATTTGAGTTTCGCGTACAGCCAATCACGCGGTTTTGAAGGCTTCTATTCAGAACCAGGCTAAGAGAATCAAAAGAGGAAGGTAATGTACTCACGGGATACTGGGAGCCTGGAGATCACCACACTGTTGACGAGCAGTCGTATTTTCACGGTATTTTTGAGTATAGTCTTCGCGGAGAAGATGGGCTGGCCAGCCGCTCGTTATTTGAGTTCGAACTGAAGTTTATGTTTTCTTCCGTCAGAGGGCGCGAGCGGTCCGACGATAATTATGATGTTTGGATACGCAACGTTTGAATGTCGCGTGTGGCGGCAGATTTAAATTAGGAATACAAGGAAGGAATGAGGATTAACTGGGAAAGCATCCCAAAGCCTGTTCAGTTACTAGGAAATTTATCGCGGATTCATCATCACTTCAGTCAAAAGACGCCCGATGCTGAACAAACTGCCATGTATATTATAGATTTTCACTTAAGAGGGAGACGATAACTTAAGGAAGAACCCCTGTTTTTATGGAGGGTTGGAAACCATCAAACGACTCCTCTCGCTCTGGGCAGAGCGGTAGGGAGTGTCAGACTTCTACTGACTAAAAACCGCCCATGTTCCTTCTTAGCCCTTTGTGTCGAGGCCGCCGTATCTCTTTCGAGCTACCCGCACCCCTGACGGGCATCGGCCCTTGCGGGCTCCTTCTACGAGTATGTTGCTGACATCTCTTTGAGGCGTGCTCGTCATCATAAGACGGACGGACGGTGAGCTAGCCCATTGCTATCCTGTTCTCTAAGCCCAAAAATGCAGACGAAGTGACCGTTTGCGCTGCCACCGAATATGCGGTAGAAGTGGTGAAGTTCTACGCCAACAAAATATAAATATTGTCTTGCCAACGGTACGAAGAAAAATACAAACGATGAGATGTTTAAGAAAAATCTTCTGCGAATATTGTACAATAGATTGAACACAGGTGGAATGGTTCCGCAGTTGTACCCGATTTATGGAGCAGGTGAGTTATTCCAGTCGCCAGGACCTCTTGTAGGGACCCTGACTCGGCTGACTGCAGTAATAAGGCTGCCAAGCAGGCATGCAATCTTGTGAACCATTTAATCCAGAAGTGGTGCAGTCCGTCTGATTTCCAATTAGGCAACAGACGAACTGCACAAGCTACATCTTGCGGTCGGACCATTATTGCCCATTTCTGCTATTGGATCGCACGCTCGCTCGACCTCCCGAGTCCATTCACCCTCGGGATGACTGATAAATACCGACCAGATGTTGCGCTAAAATGAACACATGGTGTTATAATCCGGTAGGCACGTGTCAGTCACTCCTTGGTCTGTAAACTCACCTTGCATCGCTTTGGAAGGTGCGATTTAGAGTGTACCGTTCCACCCGACTCTTATACCTACGGATATGGTTTGTTTTTTTACTTTCTGCTTACAGAAGTCGATGTGCTCTGTTATACTGGACATGTAGTCTCGAGGGCTGATATCAGTCCCCGCAAATGCCCGCCTCACAAAGCGCATCACTCGAGGGCGATTGTTGCCCTCCCGGAAGCAGATAAGTTTGCCGATGAACGCTCCGGTACGGCTGGTTTCGGTTGTGTAGCTCTGTCATCCGGAAATTTGACATGATCTACACGATATGCCGTTACAGCCACGCAATACAGGATTGAATGAACATCAGTGAGGTTTTCGCAGTTAACAACATAGCTTGACAACTGCGAATCAGTCGTGCGCATGCGCTGCACACTTCCGCCGGAAGCTGGGACCCTATCAGAAGCCGGTGGGCCTTGAGGTCCTAAGCCGTCCGGCAGCCGGCGTCCTCTCCATCGCCGAGCAGGTGATGGCGTCTGGGACAGCGAGAAATACTCGTCGCTCGAGCTCGACGCGACTGCCGTGGCCAGTGTCACAGCACTCACGATGGGGCTGGGTTCCAGCGCCGGCGAGGTGGAGCGACGGGTCTGAAGATGGAAGGCGTGCGCGTCTAGCTGCAGATCTTGTCAACATATATTATATAAGTTTTTAAACTGACATGGTCACTGACACTACTATTAACGTGATCATGGTGCTTGCAACAGCGCCGAAATATCGGGAACTCGAAACAATAAGAAAACATGGTAAATATCCCGTTAATAGTATTAATAGTAAATATTCTTTCGGTCTTCTAATCATTTTGGACTTTTATGGGAAGACAATGTCATGTTTTTTTTTTATTCGGTTTTCTTTTAGTGCGTTCATTTTATGGATTATTTTCTTCTATTATGGTTTGAAAAACTGTTCATTTATCTATATTTGAAAACGGAGATAACAAATCGTCGAAATGAAATTAAATAAAAAAATAAATAAAATAAAATCGGATTATGAAACAGAAAGACGTCTGTCGACTTTAGTGCTGCCAGCTCTGTATTTTTATTTTCCTTTTATTATACATAGAATGGTGTCAAAATTTAATTTAATGACATGTTTTAGGAGGTTTCTACTAAGTTGGAAGTGAGGTACAAAACACACCATCTGATTAACGACTGAATGCGGCTTAACAAAATAGATAGCCCAGAAAAAGAACAGCCAGCAGAAATATAAAAGTGCCCGTTGACCTCCACTTGAGCCCAATACGATTACAAGGGTGCAGAATAATAAAATGCTCAATTTGTTCCCTCTGCCTCTTCTAAAAGGAGATCATTTATCGTCCAAATTAACTTAGTACAGCCGATACTCGCGTCTCGAGTTATAGGCATGCCATCTTTGGCCCTTATTGATAGAAAAATATTTGGTGGATGTTTTGGTTCCCTTTTTAACTGACTTCCTAAAAGGAGGAGGTTCTCAATTCACCAGTATTTTTTAAAATGTAATTTTGATTAATTTGAAGAGAAAAATATGAATAAAAAATAGGTATATTTAATTGATACCAGATCATTTCATTGTAATCGGTTATCAGCTCTTCTAAAGACCACGCTGAAATACCTACGTATGTAATACTAACAATCAGTAAATTATTTTAAAAATATGATTCGATATTTTTGATAAAAAAAATTATTTATTTGTTTAGAACATTACTCTCAATTTCAATCTGATTTTTTTAACTATTTCAAGGGTTTTCATTATTTTTCACGGAACACTAATTTGTTTTCATAAAAAAAGTGGCCAAAGTTAAACCTTATAACACCAACTATCTGCCTGTAAAATTCCTGTAAAAATCGGTCCTATCTCTCTATCTAAATTTACACAATATCGAATACACATTCTATGAATACATTATTTAATAAAATTAGGATCCCCGAAGATATATTTTTATGGGCACAGAGGGAAAAGTATTTTTATTAACACAAAGTTTTCCTTAGGGGAATAATATTTATATTAAGTTGTACAAAATGGGTCAAGTTTGCTCATATCTTATGCATGGCGGGTTTCCGGCTAAACAACTGAGATGGGACTTAGTAAACAGGAGGAAATATAGATTTTATAAGCAGAAGTTCAGTAAAGAGTTATAAGCTTTGAGAAGGAAAGTAAAAGAACTATTGGACAAAATATAAAATCTGTATCATCGTCATCTTGCCTTTACCTTAATTCATTTGGGGTCAGCGTAGTATGCTTTCTTGTTCCATACTTCTCTATAACATTTACAAAATATTTTATCACAAAACTACCTATTTAAATTTATCGAATTACATTACAATCGACGTCTTCTTCACATTAGTTGTGTGTGGGTAAAGCTGATCCATCGCCGAAGCCAAATAGCTTGGCTAATGGTTTGAATTTGTGTCTTGTTCCGCGAATACACATGCTAGTGGCACGGATTATTGCGATGATGATTCTGGATCTTAACCAACCCATCACTACGCTGAAGGACTTGTTCCAACGGTCAGCGATTGCAGCGCCAAGATGTTTTATGAAAGTGGACATTGGTGGAGCGAAGACTCCGTCAACGGATGTAACAAGAGGGGTGAATGTGGCATGTCGCAATTCGCAATCATTTGAATATTTTCTTATTTTTTCGTCTTCAGCGGATTTTAGTACAGAGGCGACAGGACGTGAAATATAAGAAGGAGCGTCAGTGTCTACGACACGGATATCAAATAACGCCTCGCTCTGAGCATCCCAAACGCCACGGCAAGAAAGGTCTCCACGTAGTCCAAAATATCCTTCGGAGATGATGGGTTCTTTGACTACGTTACCCCATGCATGTTGACATAAGTCGCAGAACAAATCTCTAATTTCATTATGACGACGTATTATTAGACCACCCTTTTTACAACATAGAGCATGATCGACATTGAATTCATCGCAGCCGCAGCCATCGCATGATTTTGGCATAGAGACTGGTAATCTGTGGTAACGTAATGCAAGTGCGTCTCTAAACTCTAATGGGGATAGATCGAAATGGTCTTTCTTAGACCAGTTGGAGGATTTAGTTTTCATTTTTGTCGAAATCGAACGTTCAATCGCTCGTCTCTTGATACCCCTATCAGTTTGACCAAGACGGAATCCAAGAGTTCGTCATTGAGAGAATCTTTCTCTTTGCGGCTTTCTTTTTGTGCATCTATGAGGGATTTGTGATGTAGAGAGAGGTCCTTAAGTGTATTTTCAATCAAAGCGTTTGAGAGGATTGCACAACAATTTTTTTAACATATATAATTTATATTTGTCATTTTTGATAAAGCGGATATTGCTAGACCACCTTTGTGGATGGGTAGAGAGAATAAGTCAGCCTCCAAAGGTGAGATATCACCACCTAGTAGAGTGGGTAAGAAATTGGTACGCAGTGTGTTTGTTAGTGGTTCGAAAAACTGGTTAACATCATCTAAGACTCTTAAAAGGAATGTCCACTGAAATTGAACTGCTTTAGTGAGGGCGGTGTAGGCAGCTTGGGGTGAGTCTTTACAGATAAGTGAAAGTTTTTCTATTGTAGATTGCCAGTTTTTGATTTTCTTGTTTACAAAGTGTTCTTTTCCTTCGCCAATATAACTACCAAGGAAGCGGGATCCAGTTATGATGGTTACGTTAATCCCTTTGAAAATCTATTGAGCTGTTTGCTTGTCGCTTTCGGAAATGATTAGGTATGATTTTTTGTCTTGAGGAAAATAACCATATTCGGGGCCTATTTCAATCATTTTATCCCACCACTGTCGTAGGTTTTTGAGCTTGCCTTGGGCGGAGGAGTCATTTGCATACCAGCATTGGGTAATTGCTTGTTCTTTTTTTAGTTTTTAGGGTTCCGTACCTCAAAAGGAAAAAACGGAACCCTTATAGGATCACTTTGTTGTCCGTCTGTCCGTCCGTCCGTCTGTCAAGACCCTTTTTCTCAGGAACGCGTGGAGGTATGAAGCTGAAATTTATATCAATTACTCAGGTCTACTGTCCCTTGAAGCTGTGAAAAAATCAAACTTCTAAGCCAACGCAATCAAAAGATACAGCCGTTTATGCCGCAAATTTTCGACACTTGCAAGGGAATCAAAACCTACAGGGTGCTTCCCGTGAACTCAGAATCTTGAAATTTGGTACGAAGCAACGTCTTATAGCGTAGATAAAGGAAAAATTACGAAAACCATAAATTTTTAGTTACATCACATAATATTTTTTTTTTTAAACGAACTTTGTAAACCTTGCAGGTTTGTACGGAACCCTCGGTGCGCGAGTCCGACTCGCACTTGGCCGGTTTTTTTATTATGGGTAGTGTTGCAAGAGCATACAATGGCATGGCAAGTGGATCACCTTGGGTTACTCCTTCTTTGCTATATAATCTCATGTCAGAATCACGTATTACAAGTTCTGCGTGACCGTTGTAAGTGTTGTATAAGAAACGAGCGCAATGTGGCCAATATATTCTTGCTTGCCAGAGAACTAACTGTCTGTTCATAGAATTAAAGGCATTATTTGCATCGACGAGTAGCATTCCCCAGTTAGAGCCTGCTTGGCATTTTTTTTGGAAAAGATCATTCATTGCGTGTATAGCACCTTCGATACCGCTGCTCAGTCCACTGCAGAGTTGCGATTGAGCACAGGCTTCGGTGACCTCAGATCCGGTAACTAAAATCATGCATTTGGATAGGATCCTGCGTAGGCATTCGCCAATGCCAATTGGTCTCACACCTGGGCATTTGTCTAGGGCGACGAGTCGACTTGACATAAGAGCTTGTATTTGATTCCATGGCACAAAATTGTTATTTACTATTGTTGTTTGTTATTGTTTTTTAATTGTTTTTTTGTTTTTGTTGTTTTTTTTGTCTTTTTTTGTTTTTTTTTTGTGTTTAATTGTGCTACTGCAGTTCTCAAATGCAGGCTTGCTTCTCCAAATCGTAACAAGTAATCTTTCCAATTATCTGATGTGGTGCCTGTTGGGCCTCCACCTCCATGCAATTTTCTCGCAACTGATTCCACATGTTCACTAGTTATGTCTACTTCTAGTAATGGAGTAAGGCCGTCAGGCAGAGTAAATATAGACTTGAATTCGGAATCAATCCGAGGGGGTGCTTTTCATGGAGCACATCCATGACTGTTTTTCCTGTTACGTCAATTTCGTCTTCAGGTTTAAGGATTTTGCTTGTATCTTTTGTCATTAACCAATTTAGGGCTTCGCGCGTTTTTCCTCGCTATAATTATGAGACGCGTGACATTTTTTGTGACATAGTCATTATTATCATTATAATTTTTTCTGTTGTAGGAGTTATGGAGGGAGTGGTCTGCTTTCATAGCCTCAGTTATTATTATATCAAAATTGTCTTCAGCCCATAGATTTTGGGGTCGGTCGAGTAATCTGGTTATATCTTTGGCCTGTTTAACGTTTTTTTCTCTTTGTAACATGACAGCAACGTAAATCAAAGTGCGTTCAGAAGGATAGTCCGATTTAACAAGATGTTCTATTTCTTCAGCTAATTTATGAATATACCTTCTACTTACATTGTTGGAGGGAAGGTCATAGAGTTTCCCATGAAGAGTGCACACTTTTTCCCAACGTTTTTGCCATATGTCTGTCTTCGAACCTATTCTATTAGAATACGGGGATCCAAAAGCTTCTTCTAGAAATGTTGTTGGTATGGTCTGGGTAAATCCTGGAGGTGTATTCTCATGGGCGGCGCGCATATGCCGTTGTAATCCATTTACTTTGAAGGTTCTAGGACAATGAGGACACTGTGTGGTATTTGATGACGTTTCGTTGTGACTTGTCGAGTTTTGTTCTTTGTTATTCATTATTTTTATTTATTTACACAGTTAATTTAGATATTATACAGAAAAACAAGAAATAAAGGCAATAATAAATATTAATTATGTAGAAAATTGACAGGATTTTTTTTCCGGTTCTTGACGCTGTCACGTTTTTTTCCCCATACTTCTCTATTACTCGTTTACTCATGGAGACACCTCCTTTCTTGGTATATCATCTTTTACACAGTATAATACATTCATCTTTTCTTTGGTGATCTTCTACTTTTATACTCCATCCACATTCATGTAACCTACTCAAAAATTTTCCTTACGATATTTTACTCAATACCTACTTGTAAAAAGAGTGTAAAAAAATTAAACTAAGACGGAGAGTTGCTTATTTTATAACATCATTATCAGGGGACGGTTCCCTGTGGCGGAACGAGAGAGGGAGAGAACCTCTCAACGTCCCAGCCGCCGGGGAAGGCGCTCCGGGCGTCGGGGGTCACGCGATGACCTCCGGCCACCGTAGACGCGGGCCTGTGGACGGTGAGTAACGAGCTAGCTCGCCGTCCGGCCGTCGTCATGACGGCAACAGACCGTGTCGGCGGCGCGTACGTGTTCCACGCGCGCCTCAAAGAGATGTCAGCAATATGGAAGGGGCCCGCAAGGGCCTACGCCCGTCGGGGCTGTGGATATCGAAAAGTTACCGCGGCTCCGACACAAGGGCGAAGAAGGAACATGGGTTTGGTTTTTAGTCAGTAGAAGTCTGACACTCCCCTTCGCTCTGCCCAAGAGCGGGGGGGGGGCTTATTCGATGATTTTCCACCCACCAAAAAAAAACAAAAAAAAAGGGGACGGTTCCCTGTCTCGGCCCTCTGAATTGCGAAATATTTTTTAAAGGCATGTATTTAAACCGTTATCTGTATATTCCCTTTTTTCGAACAAAATATTTTAAAGTTACACCAAAAATACTGACTTGCACACAAATTATGCACACTAAAGAAATCAAATTTAGTATCCTTTTTAGTGGCATTTGCAGAACTCTTTTACTGAACGAATAACTATTATCAAAATAGTATATCTAATAATTATTTAGTCTAACAAACATTTTAAAACTTTTTTAAGGAAAACCTACACCTGATTTACTCCATGACGCGCGCTCGCTTCGCTCGCATATTAAATAACACTAATATCTTCTGTCCCCGAAGTGCCGGGCCTCCGCCGGCCTCCTTCGTCGGCCTACGGCCCGGTGCCCATGCCGCTCATAAAGGACACTGTCGCGAGACGGTCGTATTAGATATCAGTTTTAGAAATTCCGTAGTAAGATTGTACAATTTAGAGTGCAAGTTAGTATTTTTGATAAGCAATTAGTATTTTTGTTTTACAAATCATATATCCGATGTACTAACTACATTTTTGGTGTGAATTCGATAAAAAAGGTCATCTCGTTTTGTGTGATCTTTTAGACTTTTTTGTAGGACATGTTTAGTTAATCAATTGGTTTTTTTGCACAGCATTCATTTTTCTGGTATGCATTCAGTTAATTAGTGGAGTTAACTAGTGTGCTGAAAAATTAAACAGATGTGCATTTAAATATAACCCTTTTTTAAATTAAATCTAACTTATATCACGACCACTGTATAGAAGTAACATGCACCCTAACGCACTATTATTTTTCGGCAAAAATATTGTGTTTCTCACCAATTATTTGTAAACAACTCGTTGCTTAATTTAATGCCCACACTGCATTCATGACAGTTAATTTTATTACGAGTATTGCGACACCTTCTAAGTGACCACATTGCTGATATTTTTTATTTTATTGCGAGACTAAAGAAACGGTGACTCCTAACGATTTCAACAAAAAACAAATATCAACCACAAAAAGTCAGTTCCAATGAAACTATTTTGCTATTTATGGGATAGTAGTTTCAGCATTTCCGTTTTCCACATTAAAATAAACGTACATCACTTCCGCCCCATATCGCTTCACACATATTGAACTGCTGAAAGGGTAACATTTACACGTATGTTTAAATAACCTCTCCATAAAATAAAATCAGTTACATGTTCACTCGTGTTGAGAAAGATTTAGTGGTATTTTAATCGAAAAAAAAACAATTGGATAGAGCACACAGTGAATTTGATGTGTAGTTATACGACGAGAAAATGGAAAGCTAATAGAATAGTTCTAAAGCTGGCCTATAGTTTTAGTGGCTACTAACTTGCAGAACGATTAAACCAGTTTGGTTCCGAATATTACAGTTTTAAACTATTTTCAGCGATCTAAAATCGATTAGGTGCTTATAGAAGTTTCGGCCATCATTCTTATAAGTTGCATTATAGGCACTGGCCTATCTGAATGTTGAATTATTAGGACAACACAAATCCCTTTCGGCTTCGTTACGTATAATTTTACACCCTTCATACTTCCAAGATACACACATCAAAAGTGTCTAGGGATCAAGCATTTTTATGCGGATTTCTTGAGATTGAGATGTGGCTTTGTAATAAATTTATGATTTTATAAATTTATGTGGATCCTTTTTGGTGCATTTCATAATTTGAATCAGGAACTGTGAATCAAATTCGAGTAAAAGATGAAAATCAGCTGTCAATATTTTCCCTATAAAAACATACAACGCATTGAAGACATTATTAGTGCTACTGTTTCCCTACTACTGATTAAAACCAACGTTATTATGGAGCGGCGACGTCATTTAAGCAGGGAAGAAATGCTCAGAGCCATGGGAATGATAGAAGCTGGTTCCCGGCAACGTACTGTGGCTTTAGCTCTGAATACAAGTCAGAGTGTTATCAGTCGACTTTGGACACGTTACCGAAGCACTGGTACCGTGGCTGAGCGCCATGGAGGACGGTATCGCTGCACCACACGGAGACAAGACCGATACATTCAAATCTTAACTCGAAGAGCTCCAACAATAACCGCCATGATGTTAGCCGTGAGGCTTCATCACTCTTCAGGGAACTTAATTAGCGACCAAACAGTCAGAAACCGCTTGCATGAAGTGAACCTTCATTCCCGAAGACCGCTACGTGTACCACCTATAGCAATGCACAATCGTAGGATTCGATATCAATGGGCTCTTGAACACAGAAATTGGGCAGAAGAACAATGGCGTTTCGTGTGCTTTTCTGATGAGTCTCGTTTTGGTATGAGACCGGATACAAGACGTTTACGACACTGGAGAACCCCTGGACGCCAACAGCGATTAAAATCCTGCCAGGAAGTCCATCCTTATAGTGGTGGAACCATCATGGTATGGGCGGGTATTTGGATCGGCGGAAGAACTGAGTTGATTTGGATCAGAGGCAACCTCAACGCTCAAATTTATGCTGAGACGATTGTATCAGACGTCATCGTTCCTCTACAAGTGCAAATCGGTCCCTTATTTCAGTTAATGCATGATAATGCACGACCGCACACCGCAAGAGTTGTAAGACAGACTCTCGCCGCAGCTAACATCAATGTCCTGCCCTGGCCTGCTCAGTCGCCAGACTTGAACCCGATTGAGCATGCATGGGATATGCTACAGAGAAGAGCTCTGCCGAATATGGAGGGTATCCAGTCGCAAGAAGACCTTTTTTTGTTGTTGCAACGAACATGGGCGGCCATTCCACAGCGTGATTTGGATGAACTCATTTTGAGTATGCCAAACCGATGTTCTTGTGTTGTTAGTGTTCGCGGTAGAAACACGGATTATTAATTGTTTAAGTTACCCAATAAAATTTTAAAGAAAACTGTTATTTCAGTCTTTTTTTCGAACTTTAATGTTAGTGGTTCAAATGTCAAAAATCCCTTTATTAGGAAAATGGCAAATTTCTTTATTAATGCAAAGGTGACTTGGTTTATCGTTACTGTGACAAACGAAAACACTTTATTTGATGAATCCTTAAAGAAAATTTTAATTAATATCAATCAGGAGAAAAGTTATTGTAAAAATATATGTTGATCCCTAGACACTTTTGATGTGTGTACTTTTAACTAATTTCATTTGAAACAGAAGGTCGGAAGCTTTCATTAAAAACTCTATAAACCCAACAACGTCTATAGGGGATGTAGAGGAGGAGGGGAGGACAACCTTTGTTCTTTCATATCCATCCTTGCATGACAGCATTCATTCATCCATGATTCCGTATGGCAACAATACGTCGAATCCTTGCTCCTTATTATTTCTACTACCTATAGAACTGCCGGGTTCCGCAAACGCATTGTTAACGACTGTATCTGTTCTGTGCATATTTCCCATATAACGGAATACCTTTATAAAAACTTGTGTCATACTTCCGGAAAAATCTCCTCGCTTTGACAGAAAATACTTCATTATGATTTATTTCTATAGGACCTTTGATATTGTTTTAGCTTTTCTGGTACCTAATGTTTTTTAACTTAACTACATATTTTCTTTACGAAAAGTCATCCTCAATTGTCTTGTAACTGCAGTAAGGTTGCGTACGAGAAAAACTTAGATTTCGATTTAGATTTAAAGTTTTTTAGTTTTTAAATTATACAATCTCGATAATATTAACCTAAACACGCATCAAAATTCAAAACCTATATTTACGTGAGAAAACAGTTTCTAGTTTAAGTTATTGTTTGAAATTTCTAGGTTCGCCACGTCTTGAGATAACAATCAAAACAGTAAGAGAAAATCACTAAAAAGTTGCCGCGTCTACACATAATTTATAATATTAATGCAGGTAACTGTACATTGAAATTTATTTCAATATTAATGTTAGTATAAACAAAGGTGGTCAAAATACGACATCATCATCAGCCTATACGTTCCCATTGCTGAGACACAGGCCTCCTCTCTAGGAGAGGGATGGGCTATAATCCACTACGTGGGCCCAGTGCGGATTGGTAGATGTCACATATCTTCGAATTTTTTGGTTCTAAAACAGGCCGGTTTCCTCACGATATTTTCCTTCACCGTTTTCAAAGCAGTGGTGATGAAATAAATTACACAAAATGTGCCTGACTGGGTTCGAACCCACGAATCACTGTTCGTAAGTCGGGGCGCCACCACTGGGCCACCACTGCTCTCCAATACCACATCATCTATCTTCTATCTATCTATATATATCTATATAAATAAAAAGAGAAGTCCTGACTGACTGACTGAAAGACTCATCAACGCCCAGCCCAAACCCTTGGACCTAGAAAGCTGAAATTTTGCACAGAGGTTTCCTTTATGACAAGGAATAAGGAAGGATTTTTCGAAATTCAACCCCTAAGGGAGTTAAATAGGGGATGAAAGTTTGTATGGAAAATCGTAATTTTTACACGGGCGAAGCCGCTGGCAAAAACTAGTTTGAGAATAAATCGAAAATGTGGTGTACCCTTACCTATTGGCTCTGGAACATGGACTCTCGATATGGTACTGGGAGAGGCATCCGAGAAATCGATCCTTCTTGGACTTCTCCAGTTCCAGCAGATCCAGTTGTTTGTTGTTGATGCAGTACTGCTCCCGGAACTCCTGGGACATGGAAAAATAAATTATTGAACAACTTCCTTACTTTAAACATATGCAGGGTACCTACACAATACAGGGTATATAATTTTGATGAGAACTAAAAATGCAACAACGGATTAATAAAAAAAGGTTTTGGAAAAAAACACAGGCACTGCACACGATTCGATAGTGTCGCTGATTAAATTCTGAGATGTAATTTTTATTTTATTTTTGTTTGTTTGTAACAAACTGTGTTTATAAGCGAACATAAAAGTTTGAACTACTGTGTCAAAGGCACAAATCTTCGTAACTGTAAAACTGTAAGGTTCACAGCTGTTTTTTTTTAATTGCCACTTTCTAAAACTATTATTATCCTATCAAGATCGGAGACTCTACACTCGAAGTTGTAGACGATTATGTCTACCTGGGACAAATGGTCCAGTTGGGTAGTTCTAACTTCGAGAAAGAAGCTAATCCGACTCGGCTGGGCAGCGTTCGGGAAGTTGAGCGGCATCTTCTCGTCCAACTTACCACAGTGTCTCAAGACGAAAGCCTTGTATGACCAGTGTGTGTTGCCAGTGATTACATACGGGACCAAAACGTAGTCACTCACAATGGACCTCATCAGAAAGCTCAAAGTCACCCAAAGGGCAATGGAGAGGGCCATGCTCGGAATCTCCTTGCAGGATGCCATCGGTAATGAAGACATCCGCAAGAGAACCAAGGCAATCGCGTAGCCCGAAGAATCGCCAAACCGAAGTGGCAATGGGCAGGGACATTGCTTGCAGAACGGATGGCCGATGGGGCCGGAAAGTTCTGGAATTACAACCGCATAGCGGAAGACGTTGCGTTAGAAGGTTGTCCCATTAGGTGGACCAATGACCTGGTGAAGGTTGTGGGGGGACCCGCTGGACGCGAGACGCACGGGATCGGTCAATGTGGTGACACCTGGGAGAGGCCTATGTCCAGCAGTGGACGTTTCCTCAAACCACCTATCTCAAATTAATTATAAGAGCAGGCTTCTGCCCACACGCACTTCTTTGTTTTGGGATGAAGATCTTTTCCACGATGTTATAGTGGGCGTAAAACTTTCTATACCCAATTTCAGTTTCAATGATTAAAGAATCAATATTGTTAGAAGAAAATTGAGAATTAAGTTATGAATAAAGATAATTATTCTTGGTAACTATTCCTGCCTACCAATTTTTCGCATTATTCGTTATTGGGGTTCCGTCTCTCAAAAAACAGCACTTTTTTTGTCAGTCTACCTTTTTGTCAAGAACACGTAAAGGTATTATTGAGTTGAAATTCCCCTCCCCTGGACCTCCCCCAGGCTGGATATAGGCCGTTTTTGAATTATCCAGTCTATATAATGATTTATCTATTTATGTGTCTGTTATCCATTGAAATACCTAGAAGCGATACAAATATTTGTGGGCTCTGTAAATATTTGTTTCGATGCGAGATTGCACCCCCTTTGAAAGCTGAACCAACTGAGCTTTAAAATCAATTCTCTATCCACCTAGGTACTTCACCTTCATTTGAATAAACGCTCAAACTGTACTCAAATTTGCAACTTTGTATTGTTATTTGAAGACAAATGATTAAATTTGGTTAGTGATAACTTCAAATTCAATCATCATCATCGTCCTGCCCTTATCCCATGTCATTTGGGGTCGGCGCAACACGTGTTTAAACTTCAAATTCAATAAAAGTATTAAATACTAGCTTTTGCCAGCGGCTTCGCCCGCGTGAAAATGACGATTTTCCATACAAACTTTCATCCCCTATTTAAATCCCTTAGGGGTTGAATTTCGAAAAATCCTTCCTTATTCCTTGTCTACAATAAAAAGGGAACCTCTGTGCAAAATTTCAGCTTTCTAGGTCCAAGAGTTTGGGCTGGGCGTTGATGAGTCAGTCAGTCAGTCAGTCAGGACTTCTCTTTTTATTTATATAGATAAAACCCCAAAATATAAAAAAAATGTTATATTGAATTAAAAAAACCGGCCAAATGCATGTCGGACCACGCACAATGTAGGATTCCATAGGTGCCCATCAAGATATTTGAACTTACTAAACTGATTAACCACCCTACCTACCTACCTGCCTACGAACGATGATTTTTATTGTAAAAAATAAAACAAACTTAAAGCAGTTTTAATACCTGCACTCCTATACCCATTGTGTATAGGAAAATATTTTATGCAAGTACATTTTATAAATCAGAACGTGTCAAAGAGCGATGGAAAGGAGTATGTTAAAAATCAAAAGAATTCAAAAAATATCCCTTAATATAATTCGAAAGAAGACAAAAGTTACAGACGCTCTGAAACAATGCAAAAAGCTTAAATGGCGTTGGGCTGGACACATAGCCAGAATGACAGATAACAGATGGACCGCCATGATAACATCCTGGAAGGGTCCATCAGGCACCAGAAAGAGAGGTAGACCAGCGACCCGGTGGACTGAGTACTGACGATATCATACAAGTAGCCGGCAAACAGTGGATGGAGACAGCGAAGAACAGGGACACTTGGAAATCTCTAGAGGAGGCCTTCACCTTCGAGAACGAGGGGTTCTTACATAAATAGAACATAAATATCTATAAATATAAGGAACAAGTTTAAGCATAATACTAGCAGATAATTAGAAATAAGTTTATTTTTGTATTTTTAGTAAGAAATATAAGGCTTTTTTATTTTTATTTTATTTTTTATTACATTTTATAAGTTGGTCGACTATTACTCGTAAAAAAGTCTACATGTCTGATAGCTCTGGGCTCTTGGAATATAATGTTGACACAAACTGCGGTAGGTACTCAGAGATATTTAATGATTACTTAAGCCGGCCGTCACTTAGTAAAGGTATGACATACTTTTGTATGATAAAACTGTCAAAACCTTTACTAAGTGACGGCCTAAGTAATCATTAAAGCTAGAGAGCTTTAATGATTACTTGGGCTTTAGCAGCTTGAATAAGTAGTCTCACACTCAGAGGAGTGTGAGACTACTTATTTAAGCTGCTGTCACTAAATAGATCCTAAAAGGTGCATCATTGAAGGTAACCTAAGTACTACAATGACGTAATAATATGTCATCAGCAATTTGAGTGAGAAAGTCGGATTTAAGCAATTAATTCAGAAATAGTATTAACATTTAAGTAACGAAGGCACTCAATTCAGTAGCTTTAGTGTTTTAAACGATCCCTATTGAATTTCAAGAAAACAATCAATTACTGTTCTATTGGAAAGCCAATTAATTTATGGGCAGACTGTTAACTTTTCGGCTTTTAGGTTTTTAATCAAGATAAATGACTGGCAATCGATTTTAAGTTTAAAACATTTATTTGAGTACGAGTTATTTTTGGTGCTGTAATCTATACACAATATGATTAACTCCTATTTTTTTTTAAGTGAAATTACTATACAAAAATATTTTATTTCAAAAACAATCTTACATAATATTTTATTTGCAGTGGAATAACATGTCATGTTAACCCATGCATTCTGTATGGATAAACCGTTATTTTTTTGTTAGTTTATACAGTCCCTGGGTCTAAAGGCCTTATTCTTTCCACTACTCTAGGTGTGATGGCCTCTTCACGCCGATTAACACTACCACCTATAACGTTTTTTTAAATACTAGGAGATTCTAAATACCGTAGTAATATCATCATTCATCATCATTTCAGCCAAAAGACGTCCACTGCTGGACATAGGCCTCCCCTAGGCGTCGCCACATTGACCGGTCCCGTGCGTCTCTCATCCAGCGGGTTCCTGCAACCTTGACCAGGTCATCGGTCCACCTAGTGGGAAGCCTTCCAACGCAACGTCTTCCGGTTCGCGGTCGCCATTCCAGAACTTTTCGGCCCCATCGGCCATCCGTTCTGCGAGCAATGTGCCCTGCCCATTGCCACTTAAGTCTGGCGATTCTACGGGCTACGTTGGTAACCTTGGTTCTCATGCGGATGTCCTCATTTCTGATTCGATCACGCAAGGAAACTCCGAGCATAGCCCTCTCCATTGCCCTTTGGGTGACTTTGAGCTTTCTGATGAGGCCCATTGTGAGCGACCACGTTTCGGTCCCTTATGTAATCACTGGCAACACACGTAGTAATATACTACTATATTACTACGTAGTATTTTGAATCTTCTAGTATCGGACATCGCTTTAAAAGTTACTACAAGTATAGAAGCTGGACTGTGTATTACTGTAAAATCTATTAAAAAACTACTCACCTGCTTAGAGTACATGGTAGTCTTGCTGGCTGGCCGTTCGTCGCTGGCCCTCTGCCACTTTCTCCCCGCGTTCTCATCCTCTGACTCGTAGCCTTTGGCCGAATGTGCTATGTCCGCCTGAAAATTAATAAAAATTATACTTATACGAAAAATATTTGAACCTCCAATAAGGTTAGACTTGCGTAAGAATGGCAGTAAAAGAACATTTTGATAAAGATCTTGTTTAAAAAACTGCCGATCTGAGAATAAATTTATAAAATAGTGATAATAACATTTATTTCCCGTGTCTGTACAAGTTTTCACTTTGTTCTTCAGAATAACATAAAGGGTATAGATATAATTTTTTACAAACACTTATACATCGTCTTGTTTTTAATCAAGACGAATACTTGAGAAAGAAATAGCCGAAACAAACTCAGACATAATAGTTTCTTTTAAGGTCTAGACATAATCTTGATCAACTCGTAATGAGAACTATGCAGATGTCTGAGATGATATTTTGAATATTTATGTGTTTAATACCCACATATTATACAAAGGCGATGCAACATTTAAAGTCAATACATCTAAAGAAACGAATACCCAAGTTAATTAAATTAATTAAATACGCTCTTCACCATTTTAAAGGATCCTTGTGCTCCCAACTACTTAAAAAAATATTTCAATGTGTTGGGCAGTTCACACAGTCGTAACCTTCGAGCGTCCAAGAACCTATTGCTTGAAATTCCCTCACACCGTACTGGCTTTATGTCCTCCTCTTACGCAGTCTCTCTCTCATAAAGCTCTGGAACGCGCTACCCCTCGGGATTAAAAAAGCCGAAAGTAAAATGGCTTTCAAAAGAGCAGTTCGGAAGTACTATTTAATATCGGACTAAATTGCTCATAATCAAATCTCTGGTCACAGTGTTTATTATAAGGTTTCTCGTGTTTTAGACTGTTTTGTATGTATTATAATATATATTAGTTTATTATATTCTATCTATAATAATATGTATTAGTATGTCCTATTTAAGTATGTATATCAATTTATATTACATAATGGTTTTCTCCTTATTATTATTTTTTGTACTCTACCACAGTGCTGTCTTATTTGACCCCAAGGTTGACTGGTAGAGAATGCCTTGTGGCATTAAGTCCGCCTATGTATCACTCTTGTGCATGAAGTTTAAATAAATAAATCAGCATCTAAAGCAAGACATTTTCCACCACAACTAAGTTCCTACAGAACTTTTCAATCACAGCCTGTACCACTAAACAACAGACAGCAGAAACCAATCACTGAGCAAAGTTTTATCGGTCTTCTCACAAACGAACGGAATTTCAACAAATTGCAGGCTCAGACTAGCAGAAGTTCAGACATTTGCATCGCCGATACCAGCTATTGGTTCAAGTTTAATTGCAACCAAGTTTCACAGGCAAGGAATGATCCGACACTTTCTTTTGAGACGGATTTTTGAGATCTCTTTGTTTTTGATCATTGGAAAAGTTTTTGTTGTGAAAATCTTAGTTGGGTTTGTATTTTTTTTTTGTGTAGTTTTTTAGTATATTTTTTAGAATTACTTTGTTATAATTCATTTTCATTCTCCTGCTCTTATACCTCTTCCTGCGGTACTCAAAGATCTTTAATGAGTACGTAAGCCGTCACTTAGTAAAGATTTGACATACTTTTGTATGACAAACCTGACGTCAAAACCTTTACTATGATGGCCTAAGTAATCAATAAAGCTCACTGAGTGCGACAGTTAATCCTTTTTTTTATATTTGGCACTTTAATTAATTATTGTGCTAAAGTGTTTTGCGTGTTGCTTTATTTTTTTATTCTGTCTTATGTTGATATTTTTTTCAAAAATAATCACAAGGAGGTAATGTAAAGCACCAAAAATAAAGTTACCTATCAGATTAAAAACTGACGTTTAAACAAACAAAAATTCCAAACCTTACATTTCACTGAGCACAGCGTTTGTAATTTCTTGTAAATTAAGTCACTGAATCGAATCCAAGATGGCGGCTAATTTATAATTATTGCGCAATGTTACTGAATTGAATTATATAGAATGACGGTTTCGTGAAGAGTCTATTTACAACATGTGTTGAATGACCTCATAGACCTAGTTATATTTAAAAACTCGAAACTCTTCTTCACATTTAAGAATGAGATAATAAAATAAAACTAGGGTAGTTGACCAAAAAATCTAATTAGTACGCCAGATAGATTTCCAAAACATATTGGACACGTATTTATTCATTTTTCACGTAAACAATAAATGCTTCGAAAAGTCGCGCGACGTTACAGCTAGGTACATTTATTACCAGAAAGTGACGTCTCCAGCCACCACTCACGATCTTTGACTCGTTTTATTTTCGTCAATTTTTATTAATTTGGTAAAATAAAAAACACGTATTCAATATTTTTCGATAATTTAACAGACGGACTAAACAGTAACATCAATTGTTGTAGTCAGTCAACTACACTATTAGCGAACGTCTTCAACAAAACTTTCTCGTGTAATAAACAGTCTATTACAAATAGTAGTAAATAAGTGTTTAACTTCAAGAGCGCAGACAGACAATTTTATTGAGCTTACTATAATGAGTTCAGAGACTCAAATGACTTTCCTTTCCCCGAGTTTGCAAAGGCCCGGTGACATAGCTTCAGGCTAACGCCTTTGTTTTCCACTGCAATTGCATTTCATTTTCATAATTTATTCTAGTACTGCTAGATAGGAATCTCATAGTTATTATTATGAGGGTTACTGTCTAGATTTCTTTAACTTAGTGAGAAATTTCAGACATGGTTCAATGGCGCGGCGAAAACTTACCCATTGAAATGTTAGTAATACCAAAATGATGAATTTAATTTTTTCAAAGTCGTTTTTCCAAAACAAATAAAAAAAAATCTGATCGGCCCAGCCATTTTCGAGTAATCGGGGAACATAGGTACATAAAAAAAAGATCCCGACGAGTTGATAACCTCCTTCTTTTTGAAGTCTGTTAAAAACCGAGTTTGAAGGTTTTTTTTTCAGCCAGTTCTTCTTCAGTTATTGAAGTTTTTGAATACTTGAAAATTTCAGTTAAACCTACTCGTGTCCTGTACATTGATTTTATTATACACTTATTAATATACTGTGATAAAATAAACATTTTGTTTATCTTATTCGCCTTCTTCTTTTTAGGACAGCGTTCCTGTTTATACTATGAAATACCCTAGACTGTACAAATAGTTATTTGTATTTATAATACCTGTTGGGTCCCTAATGTTACTGTTAGCCTAAGTCATCCTACTGCTCATCAAAGATTTTCTCCTCACGACTTCCATTTCAAACTTGGGCTCTGGTCGATAGTTTTGTCCAGCTCGTCCGTTCATCTTCAACGAGGTCTGATGTATCGCCTTTTACCTGTTCAAGGGCGTCACAGTATAGTAGTTATGAAATCCTTAAACATAATATTATTATTTAAGTTTTGATGTTCTCATGGACACTAACATCAAAACTTTTTCAAAATAAACTCGTAGGCACACAATGGTGGTTGCAATAAATATGAAAAGAATCATGAGTGGGGCGCCTGTGACGTCACTTGTAGGTAAAATATGTACTGACATGTGACGTCACACGACATTTCGAAGCACTGTATGGTCTTAATTTATTGTTTACGTGAAAAAATAAAAAAATAATGTGTTAAATATTTTTTGGAAATCTATCTGACGGGCTAAAAAAATATAAAAATAATAATTTATGTTATAAATAATAAAAAATATTTTTATGGCCTACAGATAATTGTTTCGGGTTTGGTTGTGTTTGTGTATGTGAGTTTAAATAGTTGTAAACGCCACCACGACACAGGAGAAATTCCAAGTTTTAATAATAAAAAAAAAACTCCGAATTCGTGACATTTATAACACCCGTTGACAATCAACTTGATCGCCGCATTTCTAGGCTGTTATTTTGTTTGCAACTTAAATTGATCTTTAGACCATATAGCTGTGGCGACTAGCGACATCTATCGCAACACCTGCGTACTAACAACGATCGACAGAAATCCTACATCGCGCTATCAACATTATCCGCGACATAAGCCTATATTATAGGAGTTCCCGACTTGCATATGTCGGGCAGTTAGCCCGCCGGACACAACACCCGTCCGGTCGGAGAATCCTCCCTTTTCAACGGGGGATGAGTGACCCCGAGCATGAACGTCATCGCAGCCTTCGTGCAACTACTTCATACGTCGTCATCACTTCCCCTTCACCTTCGAGCAGCGAGTCATACCGTCAGCCAGCAGCCACGGCTTCATGGGGTATCCTGACCACCAGCATGCAGCGGAAGCGCATTCCTGGTCATCACCCCCAGCCTCATTAGCGACCTTAGCACAGCACACTGCACTTCGGCCGGTCAGCTAGCAGAGACGCCCTTCTCTCCAGGTCGACGCAGCAGCCAGCCACTACGCAGCACTGCACACTCCGACCCACTGGAGCATACGCAGCATCACCCCGACTCACTGGGGCATCACGGCAAGCACTGCATCACTCCGACTCACTGGAGCTAATATGCAGAATCACCCCGACTCACTGGGGTATCACCGCAGACAGTTCCGACTCACCGTGAACTATGCGGCATCCGGTTCCGACTCACTGGAACCTTCCACTGGCTGACAAGCGCCAAGACCTAACCTGCTTTCGACCTCCGGTCTCGGAGGGGGTGATGTGGCGACTAGCGACATCTATCGCAACACCTGCGTACTAACAACGATCGACAGAAATCCTACATCGCGATATCAACATTATCCGCGACATAAGCCTATATAGGAGTTCCCGACTTACAACTGTCGGGCAGTTAGCCCGCCGGACACAACACCCGTCCGGTCGGAGGATCCTCCCTTTTCAACGGGGGATGAGGAACTTTACACCCTGTTCCCCATACCCCCCCAAATACATATGCCACTTACGTGCCTTTTCGTCGACTTTTTACAAGTGCCTATTTAGGCCTATGTGAAATAAAATATTTTGATTTTTGATATAAAATTTGAGAAACAAAAAATATCCTATTCATCTCCAAAGTAATCAGTACAAAAGACGCAGACAATACTTATTGGAGCACTAAATGAAACAATTATATTCCGTCTCTGAAATTCCCTGATTGTAATTGCCCAAGTGTTTTGTTGCCCACACTGATTACCTTGCAATATTAATTGGGCAATAAAAGCAAAATACAGAAAGGATGCGTTTCGGCAGTTTTCGTGATTCTGAATAAGTACAAGCGTCGAGCCACAGCCACAGTATGGCGAATCATAAATATTACAATCAAATATCTATGATTCCCACTAGCAGGTTTCAGTACTTCTGTTGTAGCTGACAACACTCTGATCTAGTGATCAAAGAGGTGAGGTATTGATAATTGGCTTGAATAGACGTGTGACGCAGTTGTCATGCGTCTGATTTTCAGAGGTGGGGGGAATATGACTGTCTGTGATAAATAAGTAGTTATAGTGTTCTTATTTAAAAACCAGCACACGGTATCGGGCCATTTACAAACACAATTTATGTTCTGTTTCCCCAAAAGCATTAAAATTTGTTTCGCAAGAATATTTATCCAGCAGAAAGGACCAATTATAACTACAACCGTCTGGCATTGAAAGTTCCCGATAGTAATAACGAGAGAGTGTTTTATTGCCCATATAGAGTGCCACGCAATATTACTCGGGCAATAAAAGTGAATACGTCACTGTTAAGGCTATGTTACATATATTGGAGATAAGGCTGTCTTTCACGAAGCTCTATCTATCCTGTGTATCCTGTGTGTGTGTGTTGGAGTTGGGAGCGGCAAGCAGGGAAGATGAGAAAAAGAAAATACACTATCGAACTTTGCATTACATATTATTTTGAATCAACAAACCATGGCAACCTATAGGGTTGCCATAACTATAATAGTTACATTAGGGATGTGCAAAATTCAACAATGTGTGTGCGCATCGCGTTTAAGTGACTTTTTATACCTGTGAATTCCAGAACATTTAGTATTTTTGGTATGTTCATTAATTAGATCCGTGTCGGAGAGTAGTAGCATTTTTAAAGGGAATGGAATGGCTGTGTAGGGAAACCAAAGAAAGTACTCATAGACATCTAAGTACAGTTACTTCGCATCAGACAAAGAAGCGTAATCGCATGTAATAACTAGATGAACAGTTTGCTATAGGCATATCACAAGGCATAGCTTCGCTCGTGTCTGTCAAAGGCAGCTTTACACCTTGTCAGTCTCCACTCCCGTATCAATTTAAATGAGACAGGAGTCCGTAGATTTAATACCGTAGGTAATCATTTACGGGGAATAATTAATCGAGCCACAGTTTTTTTAATTGGCCACAGGATCAAACTTCTAATTTTATAACTAAGCCACGGGAAAATTATATAGCCTCTAATATACTAACTCATCTTTTTTACAACGCCCACTAAATATTCTATAGAAAGCGTCAAGTGAAGATCAACAATTATATTAACTTGTCCTTGTTATTTATACATAGGCACCTAATTTACTAACTCAGCCACGGAATTTATATCTCACCACCATTTTACATTTTACAGCTTCAACACAAGGCCCTCAAAAAAATATAATTAAAGCGACCATAGTCAACATCATTTATTATAACTCAGCATGTAAAATAATACATCACATTCTTATATCGTGAAAATAGCAACAGCAAGATTTGGCGCGAGCGCGCGAGACGACAGTGACCGGCCATTTGCACCAATCAGAGAGCGCCATTCGATTCATGTACTGATGACATAATTATTACATTTACGTTAAAAGTACCTACTAGTAACAGAAATGTTTTTACCATTGTCTAATTGACTAGTCACAGTCAGATTGTATGACTCGTCATTGTAAACTGAGGGAAATAGGTTAGGTTAGGTTAAAACTGACCAAACGCGCGCGAGCCGAGCGAGCGCTACTTCCGAGTTGCTTGCAGAAATGTTTTTACAATTTATTGTCTAGTTTTCCGATAAAAATGAAGTTCTGAAGCGATTCTGTCGATAACTTTTGTAGCACAACATGTAAATAAAATCGATCTTTAGGACGTTCGATACTCTGAACTTCAATATTTAGGTCATTAAATACTCAGAACTTCTATATTTAAGCCTTTCGATGACACGACAGGAGCTTATACGTACTATTAGTGGCTAGAATATAATATTTGATGACAATTTTAATTAAATTTTGATGCTCAGTTAATGTGGCATGAGTTATAATTTAAACGTACTGAGTTAATAAATTAGAAGCTAATAGAAGATTTTTTTGATGCCATATATTAATATTTTAGAAGTTTACTGTTTGAATTCATGTTATAAATTTAGATGCTAAAAAATAATCACGATGCTGAGTTGTATTTACAGTGGCTTTAAAAAAGATAACTTGTGGCTAAGATAGTATTATTTAGATGCTCGTTAATTGTGGCTGACTTAGTAATTTAGAAGGCAAGTTAGATTTTTAGATGCAAATAATGCTATTAAAAAGAAGCCGGTTTAATTAGCACCCATCATTTACATTGGGGCTTGAGACTGAATTACCGTTTCTTGTTAATCTTTTTAAATATGTTCTGGCAGATAATTACGAAACAAAAAAAAATACAATGAGATTTGATATTCGCCCTTTGTTTTGTTATGTTTTGATAATAGGGTGTTAAAATCTAAAATTTAGATCGTACGGTAGTTCGTATTATTAGAAAATAGAGGAAAAACAGAAGAAACAATAAGACATAAGTCATTATATTAATCTTCTTCTTATCATGTGGGTAGTAAGGTCTATCCCGACCCCACACACCCTAGTGTCAGAGTTTCTGAAACGCCTCAAGGGCCTCTGACATGATTTGGCGACCGCCATATGGTGGCCGGGACCATCGGCTTATACGTGCCTTCTGAAGCACGGAACTCTATAAAAGGTATATAAAAAAATGAGAGTAATCTCAAGATTAAATTATTGATGTCTGAATCTGAAGGTACTGTTAAAGAAAGGGGTGGTTCTGTTACTCATTGATGGAGGTCCATTGTCGGTCATTGAATCTCAAATTATAAAAAATACGAATTACCGGTTCAGTAAACTCATACGGATTCGAAGTTACGGCCAAGGAGTTCCAACTATTTTAAAACTTCAAACTTTAGTAACCTCCTTGGCAACTCGAAACATGAGAATGCTTTCAGCTGTTTTTTGTCGATGCTCAAAATATCTTGTTATTGCATTTATTTTGACACTAATTAATTTTATTTATGCAATTTCTTCAGAGAAAAAACAAATTTTGTTTAAAAGTTTTCCCACGCTATTATCAAAACAAAATTAACCATTTTCCTGCTTAAAGGATATTTAGCGAAACATTTTAAGCATTTAAAATGATAATTAAGAAGTAACAAAGAAGTTGTTCGAAAGAAATACCGTGGCCTCGACACAAAGGACTAATAAGGAACATAGGTGGTTTTTAGTCAGTAGAAGTCTGACACTTGATGATTTACCACCCTCCAAAAAAAGGCACCTGAACTGGCTCGTCAAGGAGCTGCACTTGCGTTATCAGGGTATACTCGTATGTGTGTATGTCTACATGAACGAAAAAAATAAATAAAAATAAACCTCCACCTTTTTAGAAGTGGGTTAACAAAACCTTTTAAATACAAACAAAATGGTTCACTGACAACACTTTTTCATCAATAAACAAGATCTCAGCCAGCTTAACCCCTATATTTATATCTTACAAAACAAAAAAGAATGCATCGTAAAAAACTACGATTTTTTGTCGGTAAAAACAGCCTTAAAACTGTGTAAGCAAATTGCATTTTTCGATTCATTTTCAAAAAATATACCTAGATTGTTTTTTTTTCATTATGAAATACTTTCGAATATTAATTTTAGAACTATAAGATAAGTACCTACCACCCATGACAAAATTATAAAAAACAAACAAAGTGTTTTCAATCTATTTCAGTGCTTGCATGAAAAAGCACACACGTGCACTTGTTCAATAATATTTAAACGCGGCAAGGTGAGATAATTATACAAGTTTTGATTGGACCACGCTTGTTAGAAATGTTGGTTAGGCTGTTGCAAGTTTGCGCCGGCAGCCAATGCGGTTTACCTGGAGACTAACACTAATTGGGTTGAAATTGTATAGAAGCTACCTTTTCTCTGTACCGTGAATATGCTAGCAGTGAAAAAAAGACAGCCTTTATAAGACAGTATTGAATTTCCTAAAAGACTTACAAAACGCAGTTAATTCATTTTTTTTTCCGCCAAACAACATTCATTTTAGACATTCAACAAAATATTAAAAGAATATGTCTTAACACAATGTTAGAATATGTCCTAAGTCAATGTTAGAATATGTCTTAAGTCAATGTTAGAATATGTTTTAACTCAATATGGTTTTAAAACATATTCATCAAACATTAATTTAAGACATATTCTTCTAACATTGAGTTGACATATATTTCTAACATTGAGTTGACGTATATTTCTAACATTGAGTTAAGACATAATTATTCTTCTAAACATTGATTTAGGACATATTCTTCTAAATAATGAGTTCAACAGCCTACTTAAAATATTTCTCAGACTAGTCAGCCCTACAGATCCTCTACAGAATCTAAATGGTACAAATTAGAGGTGTACTGCAACAGTTTGAAGTCAAAGTTAAAACGTTGCAAAAGCGCAATTGCGCAATAAAAGGCTTCTGCCATTTCGCTTAGAAACGGTCTCACAGGCATATGTGGGCCATGCATAGTCGTTAGGAGGTTGGCGCCTCTTTCATTGAGTAGAGTGCCAACTTTCTATTCAATAGTCGCTTAAGCATAGTTCGATAGTTTTGGATTAGTTGTAAGTACTGACTGACCAGTGGCTAGTGACGACAAATCGCTTTTAAATATTTTTCATCCACGACGCTAATGCTGGAGTCTTTGGTCAACTGGAACTTATTAAAACGGACCAGCGGGATCAGTCGACTAAGTCATGTGACTTGTTCGATATCAAAAACATTAAAATCAAATCCAGACACCATGCCTAGTACTAAAACATTTCTGATGAAAAATAAATTACACTTTGGTCGATCAGGGAATGGAACCCTGGATCTTGCTCAGCAGTCATGCTTGCGATCACGAGACCAACAAGGCACTCAATAAATTTCTCGTTTAATAAACAGACCACATTATTTTATTTGTCTATCGAATACTTTATATTATCATCATGAATTTTATTACAAAGTAGTTTTATTGGAATCATTGCAATATTTTTCTCATTCGTTCTAACAAGAGACCTTTTAGTTCAGTGACTCCCTGATTTATTTCCATTATAACGAAAATGTTTTGACAAATATGTCGTATATTGTCGTTCATGGATCACATGAATAGAACGATATTTATTTTGTAAGATGGAATATAATACGTATCTAGTGTATCAAATAGAGCAAGCAAAAA
The DNA here is from genome assembly GCA_949775195.1 of Diarsia dahlii. NCBI lineage: Eukaryota > Metazoa > Arthropoda > Insecta > Lepidoptera > Noctuidae > Diarsia > Diarsia dahlii. The sequence goes on along the minus strand of OX459211.1, from coordinate 7,899,090 downwards.
TGTCATGAATTAGTTATCGAGAAGAACTTGGAATAAGGAATTTTCATATATAAAGAAACTTAAAAAGGGCGATAGATTTGTTTGATTTGTTAGTTCATTTTGATAGAGGTGATAATAATTATAACATTTCATTTTTGATGAAACTATTGTTTCGTGTATTTTTCTCTTCTTGGTTTTCGTTTTCGTTCAGTTTTTATTTTTCTGATCATTATTATAGGTACGTTCATAAATATAAAAATTACGTGACAAGTTTGACAATCGGTGATGCCATAATTGTTATTTTATTATTTACTAGCTTTTGCCCGCGACTTCGTTCGTAGAATAGTGACTTCCGGCAGATTTTTTTGGTTTATATCGCGAAAAAAAAAAAAAAAAAAACTATCCTATGTCCTTTCTCAAGTTCCAAACTATGTCTGTACCAAATTTCACACAAATCGGTTCAGTAGTTTAGGCGTGAAGCAAAGACAGACAGACAGAGTTACTTTCGCATTTATAATATTAGTTTATTTATTTATTTATTTATTGATTTACACATACATTTGTTGTGACAGGTAAGACCCAAGTTAACAAAAGTAGTCATTAATTACAATCCCAATTATCACAGTTATACAGTGGACAACATACTTAGTGTCTCCCTCTGGAATTCCGCCAAGGAACAATAAAATATGTCCAAACGCCGAGACACACTATTCAGTATTCTCATTGCACGAATCACAGGCGCAAACTTTAATAAGTTGGTACGCGTTGCCGGAACTCTAAACAGCCCCTCCCTCGGTCCCAACCGTAGCCTCCTGTCTGGAACGAGTAATCCCAACGATTCTAATATTTGCGGATTATTTAATATTCCTCGAAAAACCATAAAAACATATTTAGCAAGAGCTAGGTTGCGCCTTACCTCCAACTTATAGTACCCATCCATCCCTATTACAAAGAGAGTTGGATACATAAGCGGGTAGAAAGGGTAGACTCCAAACTGCCTCAAGTACAGGTATCGGGTAAATTTATTTTGCATTTTTTCTAGCATCTGAGAATACTTCACCTCATAAGGATTCCAGATGATAGCACTAGTTTCCAAGTTGCTTCGCACCAACGCATTGTAAAGTGCTTTCACTGCTGCCATAATAGTGAAGTCACGGGTTTCCCGCATGACAAAACCAAGATTTCTAAACGCTTTTTTGCACACCTGCACTACATGAACCCGAAACGTAAGGTCGCCAGTGAAAGTAACCCCGAGATCACGCACTGACTCCACCCGCGATATGATGTGACCGTCCATACGATAATCATGACGTCGGGGTACCACGGCCCGCGTGAATGACATTACATTACACTTCGTCGCATTGAAGTGTAGTTTATTTTCTTCACTCCAAGCTACCACTCGATCAATGTCCCGCTGGAGCATTTCGCAGCTCGACTCGTCTGTGATACGCAAGAATAGCTTGAGATCGTCAGCAAATAATAAACAGCTAGCTTCTTTAATTACTTCAGGAAGGTCATTAACCATAATAATAAATTCTAACGGCCCTAAATTTGTCCCTTGACTTACTCCTGTAAGGGTGAAATACGAGTCCGAGATGTAACCTGCGTATTCTACTATTTGCTTGCGGTTGCCCAAGTAGCTAGCAAAGAACTTCAAGAGAGCTGGGGTAAAACCCACACTCGCAAATTTACTCAATAGTATGTCATTATCGACACTATCAAATGCCTTCCTGAAGTCGAAGTAAGCGACATCCAGTTGAGCACCAGTCTCCGAGTCCAACACTGTGGTTGCCTGATTTAAAAAACACATTAAATTAGAATTAGTGCTACGGCCCGCCCGAAAACCATGCTGCGCATCGTTGAGCTGTGAGGCTACTTGCGAGTGGATAGTTGAACACAACGCGGACTCGAAGACCTTAGCAAAAGCTGACAGTACTGCTACTGGTCTATATCCGTTAACATCCGAGCTTGGGGCCCCCTTAGGTACTGGGGTAACCCTAGTTAATTTCCAGCCATCCGGGTACGAGCATTCTCGTAAATAACAATTAAATAAATGCATGAGCGGCCGGGCCAGTACTGTCCGACAATCCCTAACCACGAAGGGTGGCACCCCGTCTGGACCAACCGAACGCTTGGGCTTGAGGCGCGCGAGCGCGGCACTCACCTCGCCGAGAGTCAGCTGTCCCACGTGAACGCGAGCGCCGCGCTCGGGCGCCGCCTGCCCAGCGGCAGCCACATCCAACCGCGGTGCCACCGCCCCGTAGACCGAATGAAAATAATCAGCGAACGCCTGAGCGCACTCATGCTCTGGCAACGGCTCACTATTCCTAGTAATCCTTGTTGTACTTCGCTTCGATCGCTTGCGTCCAACAAAACCCCAAAAAGACCTCGGTTCCTTGACAAATTGTTGCTCCGTACGACTCTGATAATCACGGTATGCGGTACTGATTTTGTCTTTGACAAGAGAACGGTAGTGGGAAAATTTATTATAATCACTGACTGAACCAGTCTTCTTAAAAGATTTGTGCCACAAAGCCTTCTTCTTAATATGACCTATTATGTCAGCAGTGAACCAATCAGGGTAGTTGTAACGAAAGCAATTACCCTTGGAGCTCTTTCTTGGAGTGCTATCATCCAAAATACTATAAAATATATCATAAAATATTCTAAATGCTTCGTCGGCATTACTCGTTTCATACAGGGAGCCCCAGTCTACCCCTGCAAGTCCCAAGTATAAAGAATGGAAGTCCGCCTTGCTATAATTCCATCGTGGTAGGGCAGTGGAAGCCTTCGGTACAGGGTAACCAGGGCTAGAAGTCACCCGCGTCCGACTTACACTTACTCGTAGCGGCGGATGCTGCGGGTCAATGTATGACAAACACTCCTCACGTTCCTCATTTACGACAATGTCATCTACGGGCAAAGTAGTTAGGACTACATCGAGCGTGCGATTATTGCAATTAAGAATATTATTACTTTGGCGAATCCCACAAAAGGTGACAAAGTATTCATAATAACATTGTATTTCTTGGTTTGTTGAATACATATTTAAATCCGCTAATAATACAACTTTATCATAACTAACACATAACTGCTCAAGTAAATGGAACATAAACATATATTCCCTTTCAATAGTCTTAGGTGGAATATACGCAACACAACACAAAAACAGAAAAGTATTTTGACGGTATACCGTCGCACATACGATTTCGAACGGGTGGTGGTTCAAGCTAGTGTTATCGGGTAACGGTACTACGCGTAAGTCGAGAGCGCCGCGCGGTCTGTAATAGTTAGTACTAGCGACCCGCCCCCGCTTCGCACGGGTGGAATGTGCTACATAATTATAACCCTTCCTCTTGAATCACTCTATCTATTAAAAAAACCCGTATCAAAATCCGTTGCGTAGTTTTAAAAATCTAAGCATACATAGGGACAGTGGGTAGCGACTTTGTTTTATACTATGTAGTGATAGTGAAGTGATGTAGTGATAGTGATTTTAGAAAATGTGTCTGTTTCAATACTTAGTATGGTATGATTGTATTTAGGGCCTGTTTTGTAAAGTGCATTCATTTATTTTCAGGAAATCTTAGCCCATAGATTATGCATTTATCGACTAAGCCATTCCTACAAACTAATTTACACAGTTTGGGAGACATTAATTACAATAAACATTAACGTTATCCACGTTTCAACAAATGCCTTGCACCGTGGGTAGGCATTTACCTGACGTCCTAAAATAAAGGGTTTCTCTTTATGATCCAGACGGAATTTCATTACAAGAAAATCGCTTTTTAAACGAGTCTTGTTAATGGGATGATAAAGAAAACACGACTGATTAAATTGGGCGAACAATTTTATTGTTTTAGAAAGTTTTTCATGCCATTTTTCGTATCTTTAAAAGAGACGTGAGAAGTTTTAAGTGGATTTACGGAATCTGTTTGTGCAATCCTTTGATTTCATGTTGAGGCCTTCTCTAAACTGTTTTAGAATTGTTTTGTGTTACTGAGAAGTACTTTTCTGTTGGGTTTTTCGATTACGCAAGACAATGTTAAATATAGATAAGCAACGATTTGCAAAATAAAATAGCAAGAATGTAAAAAAACAATATTACCTATTGACTTGTGCCCTATACCTTAAAACGGCAACGTGCGAAGCAGTATATTTCAAATGTATTTAAAAAAATACATAAATTAATTTCTAATTTCATCGCGTGCAAAGTGACCCATTCAAATTAACAGAAAGTTCTTGTCGTTATTTTTATTTCCCTAACTTTATCAACCAAAATGCTCCACTATAGCTACTAGGACAACACTACTTAGTGTATGAAGATAACGAAACTAATATTAAGCCCGGAGACTCAGACAAACTTGATAATCAAGTAGTCGGCGACTTGACAAACTGCACTTGTTGTTAGAGTAACTTCTTACTTACGTAACAATGATAATTTTCCCCGTGTTCACACGTAAGAGACTTAGAACTTGGTAATTACAAGTTTGGATGCTTTTGATTTACTTTTTACTGGTTTTTAGGGGTACCTCGAAAGGGAAGAGGAACTCTTATGGGATCACTTTGTAGTCCATCTGTCGGTCATGCATGATCCTTCTACGTCTAGTTGAAATTATTATCGGTCATCCGTGAAACCGTGCCGTTCGTTCGTTCGTGATCAAAAGATCTTTTAACCGTTTGTCGGTTTTATATGAGAATTAAATCCCATATGGTACTTCCTGTTGAGAACGAAATAAAGGAAATAATTTGAAACCTTGAATACAACAAAAACAAATTGCAAACAAGTTTGTACGGTACCATCGCATCGGTGCGCGTTCAACACGAATGTGGCCGGTTTTTTTACATATTATCCTCCCGTCCGCTAATAAATCTCCAGGAGATTTATAACAATGGCTTTTTAATTGTGTCTATAATAAGCCGTATGAGCTCTTAAACAAGAGAGAATGACACTGTTTAGGATTAGCAAATAGAATATGGGCCATCACGTACCGGCCGTATAAAGTTATTTTTGCAATCTAAACAATATTTCAAAAGATACTCTAAATGGACCATCACAATGACAACTCGACATTGACAGATAGCCCAAAGATAAAGATAGCTGGGAAAGTCACAATGTTGCAACCAAACTCAAACTCACAGCATTTATTTCAATTAGACCATCACAGGAAATTTTTAACGTCAAGAGAAAAAACGAAGTTACAGTCACAAGACATAATAACTTGCAAGTACTATAGTTAGAGTTATATGGAGAATAATGGGCATGAAATTCCATGGACACTCCTTAAAATCAAAATATTGTTACAAAATCTTCACAAACAATCAAACATCGTTACTATTAATCTACCGTTTGCAAAATCTCAAGGTAAGACGTGAAAGATAATCTCAATTAATAGTGTCAGCGTTGGACAAAACATCTCAGGTTATCATCCAAGAAGATTCGATTGTTTAGGAATACAATAGCTACTGTTTAACAATTACTTAAGTCTAAAAGCTATAAATATAACAGGAACTGCGGCTAGACTCAAGCTATGATATCATTTGAATTGTGATTGTATCGTTTTTCTTTAGAATTGTTTCGTGATCGTTCATTTGTGTTAGGCCTTCTTTTTTGGGGATGGGGAATCATTAAATGACCCCTCCCGCTCTAAGCGGAGCGGAAAGAGAGTGTCAGACTTCTACTGGACTTTTTAGCCCTTTTTAGTCCGGGGCTGTGGTATCTCTTTCGAATAGTTTCGCAGCCTAGGGGGATAATTTGCATTTTGCACTCGTAATTATCAACAATAGGACAAAATTGAGGTAAAAAGTTGGTTCATTTCAAATAAAAACCAATAGAAGAATCCTGCTAGTTACAGCTATTTTGTATCAGTCTGTCAAACTGCACAATGCTTTAACCACCAAACGTATATCAGCTCCTACTCAATTAATTAATTCAGTCAAAAGGATACAAGCATCAAATTAGGTGGTTGAATTCACTTAACTGATCCCACTAATTAATTAATATCCTAAATGGTCTACATTGATGAAATTGAATGAAAATTTCCCAATCAACTGGATCAGTCTAATTTATGTGATCCTATAGGGACATGAAATGGACTGTTCCACGAGGACACAATCAACAAATTGTGTCTGTGTTTTATCTCACATTAAACGCAGTGAACTGTAAAAGATACGACCAGGGTTAAAAGCATACTTTAGTGCTCTATAAAAAGGAATGGTTTCATAAAAAAATCGATCTTTTAATTGGTACGCAAAAATGTTCAAATTAATTGGAACAAGTTTTAAGTTTACTTTCTGATCAAAATCTTTGCTCTTATTTTGGGGAACTATTGTTTGGTAAAATGTAAACGAACTCTTTTTGGCTACAAAATTGTAGATAGGACACCAAAAATACGCGGAGGAGCTCTGGCTAAATAATAAAATCCGTTCTGGTCAATCTTAAGGTTAAGCCGCTCTTGCCAAGGTGAATGGGTGATAGAATACGATCATTACATTCCGAGTATGGCTCGTGCTCCGGAAAGCATGTTAAGCCATTGATCCCAACTGTTAATAGTTTCTTTTGTTTAAGCGGTTGCCATAATTCGTGAGTCTAGCGATCGCAAGTGCTATTGCTGAGGGTGAGATTTAATTCCCAACGTGGGGAAAATGTTAGTGCAATTATTTCATCAGAAATTTGTCAGCCACGAATCTTGTTTTTTTTTTCTAAATGCACATTAAGGTAAATGGGATAAGTTATTGCATGGAGTCCTGCCTTTTCATGAGTTAAATGTTGTTGCATGGGTCGTATGTGACTTAAATATTACTTGCAAAATGTACTGTGTATCATTAAGTCCATCTCTGCCTAACCCTTCGTGGACTACAGGCGAGATGTAATTATACCGATACCTCTGGGCTTAAAAGGCGTAAAGCACATTTTAGGTAACATCTAAAGTGTGATTTATGCCCTTTGCGTAAAGCACACTTTACGCAATACCTGAAGTGTGCTTTACGCCCGTTGAGCCCTTTTTTTTTTTTTTTTTTTTTTTTGGTGGGTGGAAAATCATCGAATAACCCCCCCCGCTCTTGGGCAGAGCGAAGGGGAGTGTCAGACTTCTACTGACTAAAAACCAAACCCATGTTCCTTCTTCTTCGCCCATGTGTCGGAGCCGCGGTAACCTTTCGATATCCACAGCCCCGACGGGCGTCGGCCCTTGCGGGCCCCTCCTTGCTGACATCTCTTTGAGGCGCGCGTGGAACACGTACGCGCCGCCGACACGGTCTGTTGCCGTCATGACGACGGCCGGACGGCGAGCTAGCCCGTTACTCACCGTCCACAGGCCCGCGTCTACGGTGGCCGGAGGTCATCGCGTGACCCCCGACGCCCGGAGCGCCTTCCGCGGCGGCTGGGACGTTGAGAGGTTCTCTCCCTCTCTCGTTCCGCCACCTCCTTCGCTAGCATCACTGCTTCGCAGAAGGAGGCGACGGCGTCCCATTCCTCCTCGCCCCGGACCATGGCTTGCACCAGGGCCGGGCGCGAGAGGTCGCTGCCGCCGATCGCCGCTACGAGAACACGGCGGGGCTCCGCCCAAGCAGGGCACGCCTCCACAGTGTGCTCCGCCCGTTGAGCCCTGAGGTATCAAATTATCTGCCCAAAATCCACGACACATCACTGTGTGAGAAACATTTTTATTTGTTACCTCTAAAGGCCAGTTTCCAATAAATCATTCACGTTTTGGTAACAGCCACTCCAATATAATCCTTTTAAACCGTATAAATGGTGAAACGTACCTGAGTTGAAACTGATACGCCCGGGCTCGCACCGCCACCTGTAATAAAGAAAAAAATATTTTCAAATTGACGGAAAATGCGTTTTCAGTATTATTTTGAAGCCAAGTCTAGTATTTCTCCCGCAAAGTGCCAGTTACTAAAAGGCTTTTTAAAATATTATTTTACAAAAGTATCTCTCGGGTCTTTTGTTTAAGTTTTTAGGATTGGAGAGTAGTGGTCGCAAGCGCTACTGCTGAGCGTGAGGTCCTGGGTTCGTTTCTCGATTCAGGCAAAGTGCTGTTGGGTTTTTTCATCAGGAATTTCTCAGTAGTAGCCACGGAGTCTGGGTTTGTGCCTGGTTGGTTGATGGCAATAGGCTTGCTCCCTATTACATGGGACTTAAACATAATTAACGAAATATGGGTGTACTATTAAGTACACATCTGTCTAACCCTGTGGGGATTACAGGCGTGATGTTATGTTGATTCCATAAAGTTCATTCGATTTCAAATAAGTCCTTTGGGTCCGTAAATGTTTGCCATGTCTGCAACAAGCATGTTACACATACATACACGAACTTACGACATTTTCCCATGGGGGTAGGCAGATACCACAGAACGCCACCTGCTACGTTCCTTACATACTCCTTTTGCCTCATCCACATTCATACATCTGGTCAAACAGTACAACGCCAGCTACGAGTACTTGTGCACCTGTCCTTTCTGAAGAAGCTCGACAACAGCAAGAAAAAGCATAGAATCCTTGTTTTTCTCTGTGCCAAAAGATTTTTTTTCGATTTCCATATCCACATTACTACAGTCAAAATATTAATCTGCCTTTTTTTTGGGAGTGTTGGAAATCATCGAATGACCCCTCCTGCTCGAGCAGAGCGGTAGGGAGTGTCAGACTTCTACTGACTAAAACCACCCATGTTCCTTTTTAGCCCTTTGAGTCTACACCGCGGTATCTCTTTCGAAGAACCCGTGGCGCCGACGGGATATTAATCTGCTAAATACATTAACGTCCACCATTAAACAGATTATTCTTAAACTGCATTATAATAATGTATATCGGACAGTCAGTGGGAAACAGTATTATAATATCGTTCGCGCTGAAACCATTAGCAATCCCTTTTTAAATTAATTGCATGTGAGTATGAGAGTAACGAGGTTACATTGCTGTGTGTTGCATATAATATTACAAGCTTTTACTCGTGGCTTTGCCCGCGTATAGTTCGGTAATTGTCCCACGGGGTAATTTTCCACTACCGGGGTAAAAAGTACCCTATGTGATAATCCAGACTGTACTCCGAAGTTCGAAATACCGACGTACGGTATTCAGAAAGTTTGTGGGTCCGAATTTCGTGCATCAGAATGTACGCTATGACAAAGTACGGTTTCAGAATGTTCGTTACTCCGATGTACGTTACTCCGAAAGTTTACTACTACGAATTACTGTATTCAGAAAGTTCATTATCGCAAAGTACGGAACTCCGAAAGTTTGCTATGACCAATTACTCAATAATAATTTTTGAGAATTCCTCATCGAGATTCTGAGAGAGTATTTCGAATTAGTAGAGTATTAAAAATGTACACGATGTAAGGATAATTACATATTATCTCTAACAGTGACAGCTACTGTAATAAAAAAATCGTAATTTAAATAAGTAAGTGGTAAAACATAGGATGATACAAGCTAAATTAACTTTTCTTTACACTTAAAGTGAACATAATATAATTTAATTGTAATACATAAAATTAAAAAATCAAGTTCTAAAATAAATAATGTATGCCTGCACGCTCAAATATGCCTTTAAAGACATGGTGTCTTCTTGACCATAATGCTCTTTCATCTTGTTTGTGAGCACTGAGTTATTTCTTTTGCGTTTCGTAATATTTGCCGTTATTCTTTCTATTTCCAAAATCGTATTTTGTTCTTCTTTTAGTAATTCTTCTAATGTTTTAAATTTATGGTCCCATTAAAATAGGTGGAGAAAATTTCAGAAATCATTCAGACCACCAAAATAAGGACGATGGTAAAAAAACCCGACTGAAAAAACCGAAAAGCAAAAAACAAGCACATTTTAAATTAAACAAAACTTGGAAGCAGGCGGGGTCCATTCTATTTTCATTTTTTCTTTTCATAATTTAATATTCAAATGAACCCCGCCTGCTTCCAAGTTTTGTTTAATTTAAAATGTGCTTGTTTTTTGCTTTTCGGTTTTTTCAGTCGGGTTTTTTAGTTTTTTAACTACTTTTTTTATTTCCAGCTTTTTAGTTCTTTTGTGTTTGTTCTTTCTTTGGTCGCGTAAAAGTCTTTGCAGATGATTAAACTTTTGTGCTTGTTTATAGGATTTTCCACTTTGAATTTTTTTTTAACATATAAGTGTTATATATTTTTGTAATATCCTCTTAAAACCCTTTATTTTGATATCCTACTCGATGGTATAAAACAAAAAAAAATTTTTGAACTCCGCGATTTGGCACCCAAAATCCGCAATTTTTCTTTGTTTTTTTAATTTTAATGCCTATAACACTCACGCTATCAAGACGAATATATTGACGTATATTTCATTCAAATCGGTTTATCCGTTTATGAGTTATGAGGGAACAAAGAAACGGACATACATACATACATACTTACATACATACATACATACACGTCAAACACATAACCCTCCTTTTGGGCTTTGCCGCAGTCGGGTAAAAAAATAAATAAGAAAAACGCATTTAAGTACCTACTCATAAAGGATAAGATTGTTCTAGAGTACCGGCAATTTATTATTTTAAGTAAAAAAAAAAACAGTAATGTTTTTTTTTTTTGTTTAGATAATTATGTTTGGTTAGACCTACTGGACGCTGTGTTAAAATTTGTCCACCTATTTTAATGGGACCTTATATATTTTTCTTTTTAGGATTCCGTACCTCAAAAGGAAAAAATGGAACCCTTATAAGATCACTCGTGTGTCTGTCTATTTGCTGCTCGACCATTCCCAACCCTTATCTCCGAAACTACTCCGAAAATACAGAAACTAGTTCAACGCTTATAGGATTCAAAAAAATCTAAAAGAAGTCAATGGTGCTAAAATAACATGAAAAATCTCTCAATAACTACTACAATACTACGAAACCCTTCATAATTATGCAAATCCGACTTGCACTTGGCCAGTTTTTGGTTGTGCTCAATTGAATTCTGTGTTGTTGGTATATTCGTGTTTACGCAATCTAACACAGACCACATCCGAGGAGGGAATCTAAAATAATAATATTAATCTAATTTAAACTTATGTACAAGTTGGTCATGAACATAACTACCTGAAAATTTTGGAGAAAACTTCAAAGTGCCAACAGCACACGGCAGTTTCAACAGACCCATTCATTTCATCGAAAACGATCGCCAAACAGAAGCAGATATTACAAGTTTTAGTTCGCAAACGTTTCCAATAACCTAGAGAAAATATTGACCAGGCAAGGCCTAGGTTTACTCGCTTAAGTTTGTTTGCCCTGGGAAACCCAATATTTTCTTTACAAACTAAATAGCTTGGATAAAAGTGGACTTAGAGCAGATACGGTATTGATGGTCTTATATCTGTTTTTTTTTATGGAAGATGAATGGATGTTTTTCTTGTGGATGATGCAAGACATGTTGATTTGAACTCCTGATATAGTCAAAAACTGAGCAATCTTCTTAACTGGTCTGGTGTAGTAGAGTCAGACTGCAACTGAAGGCATCACTCCTGCCACTCTTTGTAGGGTCTTCAGATTCAAGGGCTGTGCCAGAGCTTCTAATTTCATCATTAATTTCATATTTCTCTTTTAACATCTCCATAATATCAGCAATTCCTGCCACAGATTTCTTTATTATCTTACTGATGTGATTGTTTCTCAGTAAGAACATGAATGTCAAGATGTCACCTGAGAAAAACCAAACGATGAAGTGAAACTTCTTATTGCACTGGACTATTGAGGTAAAATTAACATTACGGCAAAATGTGAGAAGGCTTTTAATAAATTACTGTATAGTATTTAACGAAAAGCTTTATATTTTAGGGTGTCTGTATCAAAAACCCAAAAGGGACTATGGGTTTTTCGCCCTGTTGTTTGTCCATAATATGTCAGTTACATACAAATGACCTCGAATACCGAATCCTCAATTGAACCAAGTTGGGAAACAAGGTTCTAATGTTGAGTTTTGTGGGTTTTGCATGACGTTGTTTGAACTTTCGTTATTAGCAAAAACGAGTTTGGAGTGTTGAATGAAGCCTTTTTGCTAATCAAGGCTTTTTAGTTTGCGGTTATGTGATTGTTTACTTACAAAGGAAGCATAGAATTGATGGATTGTGTGTGCCAACATGGCATGGTAATGTATCGGTAGAGATATTGGGTGGGGACATCTGTTCGTGAAACGACAGAGTGCATTCAGTTAGGTACCTATTTTGATTTTTGTTCGTTTTTTTTCAGTTACTATTTCCTTAATTAAATGTAAAATTCCATTCTCCGTACAATCGACATTGGATGTGAAAATACTAAACGAACGATGTGTGAAATCTGCCGTTCTTCTGCAGCCTAGCTGCAAAGTTCACCGAACTTCCGTCGCGGTTGCCATTCTTTTGTATGTCTTTACTATGGACACTTTAAACGTGCACGTCTTGCTACATCATATCATCTGTACAAGAATGATGTAAGCAAGGTTTTGTGACAATATTCTGGTTTAAAGGTGTGTCCGTTTCTTGCCCGTTTTCTCCATATAGACCTACGTTTTTGGATGGGTAACAGTATGCTCACAGTTATTATACCTTTTTTTTTTTTTTTTTTTGGTGGGTGGAAAATCATCGAATAACCCCCCCCCCGCTCTTGGGCAGAGCGAAGGGGAGTGTCAGACTTCTACTGACTAAAAACCAAACCCATGTTCCTTCTTCTTCGCCCTTGTGTCGGAGCCGCGGTAACCTTTCGATATCCACAGCCCCGACGGGACAGTTATTATACCTTGTGACTAGGACGGTAACTTCATTTAATTGTGGTCTTCGTTTTGAAATTTCAAAACTGCGTGTTACTGGTCTACCTAAAATCGGTTTCTTTTTTTGTTTTTCTTTCGATTTCGATTGGCTATTTTATTCAACCTTCAGATTGTCTACAGCTAAAGTTAAAATCATTACCAAACAGTGACTTTAGCCAACTTTTCTATAAAGCAGACAACACGTACTGTTCACAGCCTTATAGTCCATTTTCACTAACACAAGCACATTGTTGGGTTTTCAATTCTCGGGTCAGAGCAGAGAGTTGATTTTACAACAGTGTTGAGTGTCGGTTAGTGTTAGTGAACACGAACTCTAGTTCAGACAAGTTCAAATCCCTAGTCGCAGTGTTTTGTGTTTTAGTTGTAAGCTGAACTACCTTCTTAAAGTAGGTTGTAAGTTGGATACTCTCAGGGAGTTCTTTGCGTACGTGATATTTTGTACAGTACGTAGAAATAATGTTTCTACAAAGAGTAAACAAACCCTTCATGAAGCCGTCAACCAAGCATTATGTTCATGTGGAAAACTATTTTTTTTTTTGATGAAACATCATGGCAAAACTCAATGTAGTACATCAAAACATTGTGCTGATGCATGCTTTGTATTCGTGTCTTGAAGGTAAATTAACTATAGAAATTATAGACTATACAGCCTAAATAACTAGTATTAAAAAAAAGACTTGTTTAAAATTTGCAATTTTGACCTTCAATATCTCTAGAAGATTCCCAGGTATGATCCCAAACAACAAAATGATCGCAAGGACGGGGAGAACAAAAAGTTCCTTTCAGTTTAGTAAAGGGCATTTTTTTTACAACCTTTGTTAAATCACGCTAAATTATTATGAATTAGCTATTTGTTTAATTGCCTCGTTCGTCTCGTGGTTGCAAACTCGAGTTCTCATCATGAGAGGTTTGATTCTCGGGTCGAATAAAGTGTTACTGGGTTTTTCATCAGGTATTCCTCAGCAGCAGCCACAGTCTAAATTAGTGCCTGGACCCTGGTTAATGGCAATAATACAAAAAAATATTGGCAGACATTTTACTTACTGACTTTAACCAGTCCAGCTCGTTGAAATCTGCGAATCTGAGGATTAGGTTCTTAGGTTCTCCTGTACTGAGATTAGGTTTTTTTTTTATCTCTGCAAGACAAACTACCTCTCGACTTGTCAGAGATAACATTGCTTCAGTTTCCAATTCGAGCAGTCGCGTGTAACTGGACACAGTGACCGAATAGATTTAGCAAATAAACGATTTTTTTTTACATTTTTGTGACTTTTTACAGCTACTCCCAGACACACGTGTTTTGACGTCATTAAATTGGCATTCGTGGATACTCGATGTCTTGTGCTATCGAGGATTTTTTTTTTCGAATCATAATTATTCCGAAGAGTACTGTCACCATAAATGATTTTCTGCAGCAAACCACAAAGAGGATCCGGAAGAGATTTGCATTCTCCTTGAATGAAATATTGCGCAGTTAAAAGGTACAGGGTACTTTGAATCGCAAGTTTTGCCAATGCGCATTTAGATTTACAAGATATTATACCAGCGCTTACACACTGGCATCACTTTAAAAAACTCCTAAAACTCGAATTACTCCAAAACTCCTAATGACGGACTAAACAGAATCAATATTTTTAATTCAGTCAACTATCTTGCTGTATTTTTAGTTTCATTGTATAAAACTGTTGTTTAGTTTTGTACCATTCATAGACAGTTGAATATTAAGTCCCCATTGACTCGTTATCCTACAGAAATAATTTGCTTCGTTGATTTTGCTCTCTGAGTCCTTTTAAACACTACAAAGATACTTAGTGACCTTTTGCACATCCCGGGGGATTCACATAGATATTTTTATTTAAATACTTGCTGTGCACCGCATGCGTTGCATTGCACCTTTTTCTTAAGTATACTGCCAAAAATCCACTAAGGGTTAGCCCTTAGTGGATTTTTTATTGAAAATCCTATTCTTATTTTTTTGCACCCAAAATTGATAGTTATACACACAAAATTACAATAATATTATATAAGTAGCTGAAAAATCAGCTAAAAGTCTTTAGAATCCCACTTCCTTCAAATACTCTATCTATAAAATCAAAAAGTTGAAAAATTCCTCGCCTTATCTCGACAACCAAACGAAATAAACGAAATAAATATACAACTAAATAAAATCCGTGTACTATTTACTTTTTGAAAATCACTGCGGTGCAATTCCGCTCTTTATACCTCCGATGTACGTAAAGTCACGTACTTGTGGTCGTGGCATATAGTGCATCTACACTCAACTAAGCAGCTAGTTTCTTCACAAAATGTAGGAACCACTAGCTAACCGCTAAAACTAATTATGCCAGGACGTGTATACACTGGGTATATTATTTTAGTGTGCCCTAGTTTAGAGCTTTGGTTAGAATATTTCGTGAGATTTTGAATAATTATGTTTAGATATTTTAATCAAAACATTAGGTAACCCATTTCTCAGTACTGGTACTTACATTAGTACCAGTATGAACTGACTCCAACACCAGAAATTGCCAGATAATTCAGTATTTAAATTATTATTCGTAAGAAAACGAGCAATCTCATCATCATCTCATCATCTGTTTGGACTGTGTGGGAGTTTCGAGGGAATTAAAAAAAGGGGAAAAGAGACAAAAAGTGTGAAGAATGTTTTCCATGGTGCGAGTGTCAAACACAAATTTAAAAAATATATGTATATATTTGGATTATAAAACTATTAAATATGAACAATTTTCAAAAAAAAAAACAACTTCCAAAAATACACCGAAAAACTCTACTATTAGTAATTAGTTTTACTTTGGGCAGCAAATGAGATGACTTTTTTTGTTTCTATGAATTTTAGCTAGGTAGCTAAAAAGTCAATGGAACAAACGGGCAATACTAAACTGTGAATGCTATCATACAAGTCTATGGATATAGAAACGCCTGACCGGCGCAAGTTTCACTCTCTAGCAGACCTACAAAAAAACAAAATAATGGTCCATTTTGCATGCTAACATTAAACTGCAATGACCAATATTCATGTTCGCCATGCTTTGTCATTATACTAATTTCCTGCTACCGTCTACTATAATAAGGGATGTTAAATTTGTCGTGTTGATTTGTGCTCATTAGCTTAGTAATAATTACGCTCAGTAGGGCAGCGACTATGTAGGCAGTAACACCAAATTACTTGATTGAAATGTTGAAAAAAAAAAATTATGTAATTAGTTCGGCCTTCCCCCATGGGAAAAGGGCGTGAGTATGAGAGTAATATTTTATTTTTTATAATCTGCACAATGGATTTTGGTAAAGTCGTTTATTTGAACTCGAAAATATTGCTGTCAAATCCGGTCATCCAAACTAGGCAAAATTACTTCAACAAATATAAAACGCGACCACGTTTTTAAGTTGTCACTATCAATATTCCGAAGCAATACACTGACAGTTCTTGAGTGCAAGTCTAGATGTACGCCGTCACTTTAAAAATGTCATTGAATACATGTTTAAATAATTTCTCAAAATAATGCAAAAGTTGATCTTCTCTCTATCTTTCCCTTTCATTAGTAAGATTAAGTGACGACCCTAAGTAAACAGCATTTATCATAAATCTAACCTCCAGTCTATTTCTACCTATACAGCAGCTATTTTACTATAACATTATGGCTAAAAGCCAGTGCACAGTTAGCCGCAAATCGGATTAACGAGTTGCCGAGGGTAAGTGGCTCGGAGTTGCTACTAGTCGTAGAACTATTGGTTAACCCTCTGTCGGATTATTAAGCCCAAGGTTTTTATCTTAAGTTATTGGAGTATACTTGGGTGCACATGACTTTGTAAGTAGTTATGCGTTTTTATGGGCACAGTAGGTTTTCACTATCTAACTTGAAATACCTATAAATGAAAATAATACTATTAATTTGTACACCAAATTACAGATTTGACAAAAAAGTAAGCATTTTAAAATAATTATTTCAAAAATATGCAACTGTCACATAATTATCAGAACTTATATTTATTTTAACTGTCACGTTTCAAATGGGTTTTTCGTCGTTTCGGACCGTGGTGTGAAATGCAGAAGAGCTCTTAAGAATGGGCTGTTTCGCACCGCGGCGTTTACACATATCTGTGAATCTTCTAGTTATGAAAAATATCTTACGCACAGTCCTCCATTTTACTAAACCTAAAACTAATACTAATTATAGGTTTATAGTGAGAATTCTTCGACTGGAAGACCAGTCAATAATCAAATTTCTTGGAATTATTTCAACGAGCTCCAAACTAGCTCCACAGAGTGTGTTCTAAGACGCATCGAAGCAGTTTTAATGAATACATCTAATTGGTTGCTCATTTCCTCTCAAGGGAACATAAACGTTTGTAGTAAGTCTACGTTCTCGTTAAGGTAGGTAGGTTTATTTCAAGCCAACTTATAAGCAAAAGGATAAGTATAAGACCAATACAAATTTTGGATAAGACCACATAATAAAATTATAAAATTTTCGAAAAAGGTTCTTAGTCACAATCACAGCACACAACAAAAGTACACACCATCATTATTTAATTTAAAATTTACACAGAATAAGTTTTTTTTTGTTAATAACCGCTGATAACCATAAATGACATAATGAACAGATATGAATGCCACTTTATATAGAAGCTAATGATACTAGCCAGTTATAAAACTCTGGTCTGACTCCGGTTAGAGTTGCTATGAGGCCGGTGTATGTTGCTGCCGATGCTGCTTTAATCCACGCGTCAGCGCCAGCCTAAAACCTACATCTTGATTAGATCATCCTCTCCCGAGAACCATCTCCTAAGATTACCCAGGTAATAAAATGCGCGTATGACATGTTCATTTATGGAGTGGTCCATCGTATTGCGTGGTGCTATATGGAACCAGTTGGCCTCGAGATACCAAGCCCATTGGTGGGGCCGTACTCTTTCTTTTCATCGTGGTAGTGATGGTGACGGTGTCGACGGCGCACGGGGCGAAATACTCGTCGCTCAAGTTGAAGGTTCGGGTGCGGCGCGTCCCGGAGGCTGCGAGGTGGAGCTGAGCAACGAGTCCTGCCTGTGATAGTGGATTTACTTGCAGTCTTGTCTGGCTTCTGAACAGCGTAATTTGATCTTTGTATATTTTTGCTGCACTTGGCTTGACTTGGACTTGTTCCAAATTAATGTGTTATATTCCTTAAAAAATTATAAATGTGTTTCCACATAAGTAGTTATGTGGGGTCCCTTTATCGCTGCTTCGACGAACTTCATGCTGTTTTCTATTAGGCTAGCAATAGACTCTCCTGGCATCTGTATTTTGATAATGGATTGTTGAAAGGTGATAGTCTGCTGAACAGTTGCTCGTGAGCTCAGCGTGCACAGAAACCACAACAGCCACTAGCGTTATTATTATATTACTATACCTATTTTAGTTATGCATGAGCGAACGAGGTATGCGACTATGCGTGGCCTAAATCGGGCGGCATGAACCGATATTCTCGAATCACACCCTCCAAAGCAATCCTCATTTCCTCACTGCACTGACTACTTACATTAGTAACTATGTCATTACTCACATTGTCTGTGCGATTCGACATTTCGTTAGAATGTAGTGGTACCACAGCTTGCACCGATGGGCAAGCTGTGGCTTTTCATTTCACAAGCGATCAAGTACAGTGTCATCTAACATACACACAGATACAGTGCGCACTACACACGGAGCTGGGATACCCTATCAGAAGCCAATGGGCCTCGAGATCCTAAACCATCCGGTGGCCAGCGTCTTCCCTGTCGATGAGATCACGGTGTGAAAGGGGAAGCAGAGCTAAGCGATGAGTCCGGGGATTCTGGGCGTGCGCGTCGTTTTTCTGCTCTGGTTATCATGTTTTTCTGTCTTCATTTTTTTATTTTATTGTAGTTATATTTAGTTTCTTTAGATGTCCTTGACTGAACTTCCCCACTGATTGAGCCTAATTACAAGATGTGATGACAAGGTTAATTTAAATTATTTGTAATGCAAGCATTTCTTTTACACCAAATTGAATTTACGTTGTGGAGGCCATGGAAGTATTCAACCTATACCACATCCCTGCATAATTATCGTGTAATGTAGTTCGTAACTATCGACCTGGTATTTACCTGTTACGCATTTATGTACACCTAATAAATGGCTAAATCTTTCCAAACACTAAACGTACGTATAACGATACGAATTTATACTTACCGGGGGATACTTTTTTAATAAACCACTCGAAAACTTATTTGAATAATACCTCTCCGAGGTCTTCCAAAAATGTATACCTTGTTTCTAATTAAATGCCCTCATTTATATTCAATAGGTTTATTAAAACACACACAACGAAACAACGGTTTCGTATTTATTGCGGAACTGTTGAGCAACATGTTTGCAAACATGTTGCTGGTAATGTGAAATGTTGCAGTTTTTCTGACAACGTGGAATGTTAGTGTGTTGCAGACAAAGAGTTATACATTCTGCATTTATGGCAATCTAATGTTTCAAATTTTTAGTTATCTAAAACATTTGAGAGAAAAACATGTAAAAACAAAACAAAAAGTTTAACAATTTTTTTTTTGTTGCGTGAACAATTTTTGCGAATGAACGAAAGGCTTTACACGGCGTTTATATAAAAATGTGATTGTAATTGTAATAAAATAATACTTCGTGACAGGCTTTACACGGCGTTTATATAAAAATGTGATTGTAATTGTAATAAAATAATACTTCGTGACTAGAATTCGTATTTCATTAATAAACAAAGCGTTACTATGCGAGGAAAAATGTATTTATTTTTACAGTAAACGTGTTTTGAAATAGTAGTTTATGCGACTGTGCATAATGAAGGGCATTACAACACAAGTGTGGGTTTAAGAAACGAGCCGAAGGCGAGTTTCTTAATAGCATCACACGGGTGTTGTAATGCCTAATTATGTATAGTTGCATACATACACTAATTTATCTACCCAAATATCATAAGGGCTCTATGATGGGTTCAGGAACCACAGGGAAATGACCAGCATTGTTACCAGTGTAATGCAATAAAAAATTGATGCAATAACAGTTCCGTTTATTTCTGCTGGTTGGTAATGCTGGTCATTGCCTATGGTTTTTAAACGCATTAGAGAGGGTTTATGATATTTGGGTAGATAAATATGTTTCCATCGTTTAAATTTTAAACTACAAACACCCATTCAATCCTTTTCTTTGATCCAGAAGCAGCAATATTATACTCGCTATTTTTATAATGTTCTGATATTGCATAAATCGAAATTCTTTGGAAGCATTTTTCATTTCTAGGGCCAAATCTCCAACATCCATAATTTACATACCAAACGGAAGTCCTACGTTTTCCGGTTAACTATATCAAAGGTTTCCTCTAAGGCTATTTCCAAAGTTAGTTTCAAAAGCGTTTATTAGTCGTATGGTTTCCGGAACCTGACTCCTGACTTCCCCAAAGGGTTAGGTTGGTACTTAAATATTGGATCCGAGAATAATATTAATCTCGGAACGAAATATTCAGACATTTAGAAATCATACTGGTTTCCTGAAACTCGTACATGAGTGAATTTTGAATATCCGCATATTATTCAAAATCACTCGTCACTTTAGGGGAGCTTAACAGTTTTTTTAAGTTTTGTAAACTGAGGTTCAAAGAAACGGTCGTTTCATGTTTCAGCTACAATAAAAAAAAGTAGAGTAAAAAGTATACTTTGTACTCTACTTTTAATAGTTGTTCGACTCGAGTTGTACACCCCAAACATTTTAAATGTAACAGTTATCCACGCTTGTAAAGCAAAAAGGAGTTACATTATCTTTATTATCTTTATTATATATATATATATATATAAAAGGAGAACTGACTGGGTGACATATCAACGTACAGCCGAAACTACTGGGGCTAGGAATGTGAAATTTTGCACACGGCTTCCTATTATAATGTAGGGGAGCACTAAGAAGGGGTTTTTGGAAATTCAACCCCTAAGGGAGTTAAATAGGGGATGAAAGTTTGTATGGAAAATCGTAATTTTTGTAGTTAAACCGACATCCACGCGGGCGAAGCCGTGGGCAATTAGTAATAAGTGTTTTTCATTCTAAAATGCGATAACCGCGAAGTTTATTGACTACCACTTCGGGTATTAAAACTATTGTGGCGAGCAAGTCTGTGGGTTTTATGACGGAACATAAACATTGTTGCTCGTCTGTTTGTTGTAATGCTTGATTTTTTTCTTTTGCATTAGTTTACGATCAAAAACCAGACATATTTTAAGCTCTTAAAAGAGTGGCCTGATTGACATTTCTTTCGACGATCAAATAAAGTCAATATTTTTTATATCTATACTTATCTTTTCTAATATTACAAAGAGATAAGTTTTAATGTAAATGTGAAACATTGATTGATATTGAAGCCAGATTATACCTGAAAGCTATATTAAAACTTTACCGTTCTGACCTTAATGGGAGCGAAACTGCGGGCAAAAGCTAATTAAGTTTGTTAATTGTTTTGAAACGACAAAAAACAGGAACAGAAAAAATCTTAATAACCTTTCGGCTTCGTTAAGGTTTTGGCCCATTTTGGTTACAATATAAAAGAAGAACGAACATTGGTCGTCTTTCCAACTCAAATAAAATAAACTTATGCATTTTAATCTACAAATTGATTTGTTAAACTGTCTAGTCAAACATTTTAAAACATCTATCAATAAACAAATTGCTAGATTCACGTCGCAGACGATGCTACAGACTATTTGTCTGCAATTCAGATAGATTGGAATTCAGATCAACTAACGATGTCACGAAAGATAGATTGTATAGAAATCGCGCTTTAGTCCAAATTGCTAGCTGATCTTGCACAATGCACAGTGAATATATTATTTTGTTCTATTGCAAACTGATACCGTTAGCCTGCATCATCCCACTGTTGGGCACTAGGACAAAATATACGCTTAATTTGTCAAAGCATCATCATCATCATTTTCCTGCCCTTCATTATCATCATCATGATGATGAAGGGCAGGAAAATGATCCTGCCCTTATCCCAATTTATTTGGGGTCGGCGCAGCATATCTTCTTCTTCTACACGTTTCTATTACTCGTCAATTTAGGAGTAACCTCCTTTCTTGCCATTATCATCCTTCACATAGGCTATCAATCGTTTCTTTGGTCAAAGCAAATAGAGACAATATTATTGTGGAAGAAGAAGACATGTTGCGACGATCCCAACTAAATTGGGATAAGGGCAGGAGAATGCGTATAATATCGGGGTCGTATGGTTTTTGTGGTTTCTGCCTTGATTATTTAAGCTTGCTGGTAGGTTTATCCTCGAATTTGTTTAACATCTGTTTTTTTTTTTAATAATTTATTAGCAATTTTATCCATCTCCACCAGTGGTATAAGCTTCTGTTTTTGTCCTATTCCTCCTATTTTGTCCTATTCTACTTGACGTCAGCACCACGCGTTTTTTTCTTTTAATCATCCCTCAGATGTCACAACATTATTATTTACTCCTTTCTATTTCAAAAATTACTTACACAATCCACTTTCTTACAGCTGTCTATAATGATGCAATAGCATCCCATCATTTCCTTTTCCATGAGGGAAATCTCAAATCAAAGCAACTACATAGCAAGAACTATAAAAACGTTCCGCCTTGCACGGATCTAGGTAAATTGCCCCCAGCTTTAGCTCTGACTTGTAATATCCGGGAGCACGTCATTTCGATAGCATGGATGATCGTTTGATATCTCTTCCTGAACTCCACTGCATTTGACTTGATCAATTTAGTTTTAGTTCGAATCCGGTATTAGTTGCGAGTTAATCGAGCGATGAGTTCGGTAATAACCTCCGCTTTGAGGAGATAGATGCTTTTGGATATTTAATAACTGGGTGTAACGACATGTGAAATGAATAATCTGCTTACCATATCGATGGTGAAAATATTCAATTATGTTTACCGATGATAAAACTACGCAAACTTCAAACTCCAGTAATTGATATAGTTTCAGGTCGTAAATGTGCGCAGATAAATGAAAGCTTGTAGATACCCTTGCTTATGGTAGTTTTAAAAGGCTTTTATGCAGCAAGTAGATAAACGTGTTACAAAACGATAAAAAGGAAACAAATTATAAAGAAGGAATATACAAAAGTAATAAACGTGGTAAATAAATTAGCAAATCGTAAGTGGATCGAGTGATACTGTCGGTCCTCGCTTTCAACATTAGCTGATAGTGCAATTACTTGTGTGGTGAGAAATTCAGTTTCCTAATCTCTCCACAAAGTCAATGTTTATAAAACAAACAGGATAAAGTTTTCCTAAGAACTTAAAACAAAATTATAATATTAAAATAATGATCTTTACATACTTATTATAAAATAACAAACAAATTGAATAAAAGCTTATAATAAAGTCGCTCCCGCTGTTTGTATGCTAAGGGCTTTTAGACTACGCAACGGATTTTAAAGTAGTTTTCAGCAATATATCGACTGGTTCAAGAGGAAAGCTTATAATTATGTAGTACATTGCACCCGTGCGAATCCGGGGCGGGTTGCTAGAAATAATTTACAGTACATTACATTTATACATTTGAATTTAATAAACAGTTATCTAGGTCACATTGTCGTATAATCATGAAGGGTGCCGATAAAAGGGCTGCAAAAGATGGAATACTAAATTATATATTTTTTAAATAAATGGAGTAGTTAGGGGATTGTTGATAGTAGATATATCAGAGAAGACAAAAATTGATCAAAGACGTGAAAGGTCTTGTACAGAAAGTGAACTATAATTTTTGTAGACTGACATTGACAAAAAGAAATGAAGTTAAGCCAAACGGTCAAATACTGAAAGATGGCATTGGATAGCAGGAGAAAATTAAATTTCTCTACATAATTAACGTTGAGTGAGTAACCTTACAATATAAGATGTGGAAAAACAAACACAAAGTTCAAAGTTACTACACTGAGCAACATTACCTTTTTACTACATTTTTACTTTCTGTCGTAAAAGAAAGCAATAAAATGTAAATATAACAAATTGTAATGATGAAAGTTTGGTCTTACAAATGTTACCTATTATTTTATTGTTACACAAATCTCGTGGGATAAGTGCCGTTTGAAACTTTCGGTATTTTTTGGTACATGGATAAAATAATATAATATTATTTTCTGTATGGCGATGTTATTGTGATATAATGGAGTTGAACTATTTAAAAGGCTATCTACAAGTAAAAATACTAAAGTTTTGGCTAGCTAAGCTAAAATCTCTGAGCTCAGCACATAAGTCTTTACCGCTAAAGCAAAACTGAAACAACAGTTTTAGAATATTGCAAATATGTTAACAATGGCGATATCTTCTTCTTTTGGATGGACTATACGAAGAAAATAAAAAGGTGTAATGGACAGATTTTCGCGAATTCACCGATGAGCAAGTAACTAGTGTTCGTCGTGACGTTGAGCTCCTTGAGTTATAAGTCAGTATAACTGACAAATGCTTGCACTGACTGGACGGGTCCACTCAAATCTGTGTGGTGCTTTCTTCAAAAGACTATCTCAGACACTAATTTGCATAGTCTTCATGTGTGTATTTATACCAAGATTATGTCTGTACCTTGAACATAAATTGTAAACCCAAACGATTTTAAAAGAGTGTCCATGAAGTTTCTTGCCATTCTTCTCATGAGACCAACGCTTTGTAATGGGCAACTACAGTACAATCACGAGTTATTATGCCTTGTGACTGGGACTGTAGCTTAGTTTATTTAGCTTCAGTAGTTTACTGCCGCACTCGGAGAGCTTCAGTGGTTGCTTGGGACGTCGCTTGGTAAAGGTTTTTCGCAAGTTTTGTCATACAAAAGTATGTCAGGCCTTTGCTGGGTGGCGGCTTGAGTAATCGTTGGATATCTCTGAGTGCCGCAGTTAGTTTAATTCGACTATTCAAAAGTGCCTGTAACGGTCTACTTGAAATAAATGCTTTGATTTGGATTTTGATTTTTTGAACTACAGGATGATAAAAAAATCTTTCCCTAAGCGATCTTCAGTTCTATGCTATGCCTTTATGGACTGTCAAAACAATATTGAAATGTCTTTGCCGCAAACCGAACTCGTTTAGAAATCAATAACTGAATATGTTTCAAAAGCAGGAACACGAGAAAGAACTTCTGTGAAATTGGTTATTGCTTCATTGAAACGGGTATCTAATCTAAACTTGAGCATTGAAATTTCCTTTTAAAATTTAATATTTACAACTTCTTGTACAATTTATAGGAAACTTTCGAAGTTTGGCTGATGTCTGACAACGTTTTTTTAAGAGGGATCAAAAATTTATTAATTTTAGACGTTTTCATTGTTTTTAGGGTTTCGTAACTATATAGGAAAAAATGGAACCCTTATAGGATCACTCGTGTGTCTGTCCATCTCTCCGACCAGCGACGGAATGGTCACGTAACTTACATACAAAAAAAACATAGTTAAGAGCCGTCTCCTTTTTTGAAGTCGGTTAAAAATATATGAAACCGTGAACGATAGTGATTCGTTTGAGTTCTCGCGCTGTTTTCGCTTTCCACGCAATATCCTGCCGAGTTTATTGACTGTGGCTTTATAATGAAAATTCTGCCATCCATTCGTGTTTCTGTATTTACTGAGGCAGAATATGCATAAAGGAGAATACATTTGCCATGCAATATGTTCAAAACACATTTAGTGACATTCATAACTCATAACTTAATATGATTGTAAGACTGTGTCCATATACATTATATGATTTTCGTGCATACACGCCATTGTCGCGATTAATTTGTTTGGAAAACGGGAAGGCGCTCTCATCGCGGTGGCTCTTTTAGGATTGTTTTCTATTACGGTAAGGGGTCATAGAAACAAGCAAGACGCAAGCATCACGCCTGTAATCCCGGAAGAGCTGTGTGTGATGTTATGGCACTGTGATGTCAGGTTATCAAAGCAATCACCTCTTTTTTAGCCCTAACATTCTTCTAACAGACCATCGGCCATTTATTGATCTTCACCTATTCCTATAGCTTTCATATTAAGAGGCCAACAGGAGTAAAACGCGAGTTTTATAATGCGTAAAAGTATATGATTCACTGCAGTAAACAAAATCAGAAAAATATATGATATTCTTCAGGATATAATAATATGCTAGTAGCATAGTGTTGTAAAAACATTACAACTAACTTTGCTCGATAGAAAAAAATCGCGAAGATACCTCTAAAAATTTCTTTTAACGAGTAAAAATCATACTAAAATACATGTCATCGTTCTGATTTTTTTGCCAAATAATTCTACAAGCAACATACTAAAATCATAGTGTTTTATTTTTGTAGTCCCATCAATAGTTTTTTTGTAAATCGCAAAATACCACTAATATTGCACTATTCAGCCGCAGCGAAAGACGTAACAACCGCTTTGTAGTGCAAGCTGGTTAGAACTTTATTCTAACAGTATTTCAAAAGAAGTTTAAACCACCACAAATAGAGTTGCTAATTTGAGGAAGTATTAATAGGCTCTTAAAGAAAAACATCATTTTGCCACACCACTCACATCGCAACAGTCGTAAAAAAGCTTTTCAATCATATAAAAGTTCAATAAACATAAACTGTTCCCTACAACTGCCGAAATTCCATTCATTTTGGCTTCAGTGCTCGGAAATAGTGTCCAATGTGGCAGTGGCAACCACTTCTGTCTTTTCACACGCTGGAACATCGAACGGCTGAACACATTTGGTTAATCGAATTTTCGATGCACCACCGATGATTAGGGATAACGGAATTAATTGCTAAACTGTTTCGCCTCATTTGGTGGCGTATTAAGTACCTTTGTGTTTGACTTGTTCTAGTTTTTGGTTTCTGTGATTAATGATTTGTTTTGAATACTGGTTGATTTTTTTTTATAACACAAAGCAATAACCCGGTAATGTTCTATAGTGGGGTTTATGCTGTTATGTCATATTCGACACCTATGGACTAAAATACATCTTGCCAATTTTTTCAGATTTTTCCTAATGATATTTACAAAGATGTCATGGCACAACCTTTTATAGATTTTTACGAAAAAACAATTTATATTTTGTTTTGGTAAGTTAAGGTTTTGAATAAAAAGAATTTCATGTTAATGGCCCAGTCATATTTCGAAAAAATCCTTCAAAGAACACACAGATGACGTATGAACATAAAGGGGACAAGTTGAACGTGGTTAGCGTGTAATCGAACGGAAATGTCGCAATATCCGAGAGCAGGCTGACGCGATTTCAGGACGACTGCACTCGTAATGCATTTCCGATTTGTGTAATGCCGTGATTAGGGATGACGAATGTGCTGAACGCTTTGCAAGTTGAAGCATCTGTAACTAGACAAATTCGAATTCGATTGGTTAAACAATTATTGTAAGTAGGTTTTAAACGTGGTCGCTCACACTGGGCCTCATCAGAAGGCGTAAAGTCACCCGAAGGGCAATGGAGAAAGCTATGCTCGGAGTTTCCTTGCGTGATCGAATCAGAAATGAAGACATCCGCATGAGAACCAAGGTTACCGACGTTAGCCCGAAGAATTGCCGAACGGTTGGCCGATGAGGCCGAAAAGTGGCGACCGCGAACCAGAAAACGATGCGTTGGAAGGCCTCCCACTAGGCGGACGGGTGAAAGTTGCAAGTATCCGCTGGCTGCGAGACGCACGGGACCGGTCTATGTGGGGCGACACATGGGGAAGGCTTATGCCTAGCGGTGGACGTGTATCGGCTGAAATGATGATGAGGTAGGTTTTATAAGATTGTTTTATTTTTAATACTTGGCGAATTAACATGAACGATGTAGCCTATCAAAATGCATTTACTTAAAATAAAGAGAAGAATACAAGATTTTTAACACGAAACTATGCTAATTATTATGTAAAGTACGCAACCAGTGGCGCTACCAAATCTTCGAACTCTGTAAACAACGACATCAAAATAAATGGATTTCTGTTTATTGCTTGCATTAATTTACGGTCTTCACACCTTTTTTCAGAATAAGAACTAAATCACCATAATTACAGTATGGGCAGACCTAGACAATTTATCATCTTCTCTGCATTTATACAAAAAACAGCCCAAGTGCAAGTTGGACTTGCAAATGTACGGTTCCATACCATTGAAGAGATATTGAGAGATTTTCCGTGTTATTTAAGCACCATAGACTTCTTATAGGTTTTCCAAGAGGTAAACGAATTTCTGCATTTTTTCCAAAATTTTAGGCTTAGTTTTTTCTGAGATAAGGGGGGGGAATGGTCGGACAGACAGACAGACACATGAGTGATCCTTTAAGGGTTCCTTTTTTCCTTTTGAGGTACGGAACCCTAAAAACTCCATGGCCCTGACCGCTCCACTCAAACCATTGCCAAGTTTCTTAACTACTCGTCTAAAACTTGTTAACACACGTCATTTTGTTACCATTTACAGCATAGAATTCTTTCCCTACTTCATCGAACTACGTCACAATTCAAGATCAAACCGCTTCAAGCGCTAAAGCACTCTCTGAACCGATAAAGCGCTCTCTTGGAAGCGATCAGTCGCTATTCTGTATCGAGCCTCACATTCACCTTGACCTTGGCCGTACTTATCGTTTAGCTCATCCATCATCATTAGTATGCAAATTATTAAAATGGCTCGTTTGATTAAGGTTTTGAAGTCACTCTTCACGTATTTGTTGAGGATACAGAGGTAAGTTTAACAATATGAGTGACAGAAGTCACGTATGTTAAATCGTCAGATAATTTTTGGCTAGATATTTTTATGTTTAGAAATAATATTATTTTTTTCTGTATTTTTAATCTATTGCATAGATTCTATCGCGGGCCTTTAGTTGAGCGTGGAGAGCGAATCCAGAGATTTCCTAACAAAAATATTCAGGATTCAGTATTCAACCAGGTTGCTATGGTTACGGAAAATAACAAGGTTGTCAACTGAGGTTGTCAAATTAAATAATTGTTTGTCTCTCTGCTTTCTCCTTCTAAAATATTCTTACTCGTATAATTTGTGTACAAAGTGTTTTAAATATGAATAAACAAAGTGCGTTTATTAATGAAAAAAGTCACGAAAAAATAGTGAAAGAAAATGAGTGAGGAGTGAGTACTCTATAAACATTCATTTTATTATTAGTAGGTACGCATCTATCATAAGTTTTATTGGTTTTTGCATTACTATTCTGCGAATCGGTCTAAAACGATTCGTTTTCTTATATAATATCTAAAATAAAATAAATAATTTTCATATTTTTCAATGTTATGACACTAACGTCAGGCTGTCAATACTTTTTCTTTTAAATTTTCTGTCATAGAGTTTCTTACTAGCTTAGTTAGTCTATGAAGGTTAGTTTTGATTTATTTAATGTACATCGCGCGAAATTCGAAGATCAAACTCTTAATATCGTTATTTTTGTTCAAATTTTTTGAATGAATAATTATTTTGGTGTGTACTTACGCTATTAATACCTAATTATTTATACCTATTATTGCATAAATTGATAAAAAATGCTATGCAATAGATTTACCGCGGCAGTCTCCGAGTGCCACACGTTTTTTTTTTTTTTAATCAAGCAGTGTTACTCAGTTTTTAGAATTCTTCATGATTATTTTCGTGACAAAATACGTAGGTACGGCTCTATCATAATATTTTCTATAAGGAAAAATACACTAGAACACTATACACTATTAATATTGATAGTTTTACAAAATATCATAAAACATCATAGGAAAAAATTCACACCACACAACGGTCAAAAAACGGCAACTTCTACATCGCTCGATTTTAAAGTTCCACGAACTAAGCGACGGAATTTTACACCTGGATGAAAACAACGATACTAAAAGGAAGAGATGGCGAAAAATATTTTATCTAAAGCCTTTTAAATTTCACGCTAGCCGCCAGGTGGCAGTAATCACAGTACATATGAGTGCCCGAAGCGCTCACTGGAGCGAATTAAAAAATAACGAATCTCATTTTTATATGCACCCATTGTTAAATCGTCCAATAGCGTTTCGTAAAATGCTCGAAAAATTTTCTTGATAAAAAGGAAGGCCTTTAACTTAGATATGGTTGTTAAATGACAACTCTAAACAAAAAAAATAAAAATTAAGTATAACTGTTATGATTTTCTTGCCTGTTACTTCCAAACTTCTCATTTACCAGCATCTCACAATCCTTCCCTATCCTTTCTAGCCTATAGAGTGTCTATACTTTTTTATAGTAAACATATAATTAATCGATACATTAATTTATAATAGTAACAGTAGACTTGTTATTGTTGTGTTTAGTGTGAGGGGCAGCATTCAAACACGGTGGTCGGGCTATGACTGGTTTAATTAGCTTCGTGCACAATTCACATACATTATCTTAAGACTACCTTCACATGCGTTATTATTTAATATCTTGATGAAATGATTTACATAATTTATACCTACAGTTAAATCATTTATGTTGACTCGATTGCCGGGAAAGAAAGGAGAGGTAGTGTTTTTTGTTAGAGGTATTTTAGTACGAAACAAATCAAACGACTTAATATTTTACGAGTATATCCTGATTTTGGCTAAACAGTATACTATAAAGTGAATGGCAAAAGGTTATTGACAAAAAAATAACAACTATATAAAACCAATGTTGTGATCTGCGTCTACTTTATCTACAAATTCATATTTCTTCCATTCCAGAGAAAGGAGTAAACGATGACGTCATCATTTTACTCCATTCTCTTCCATATCATTCTTCACACAATTCATTCATCTTTTCTTTGGACGTTATTAATACCTGTGTTCATTATGCAGTTGTTTGAGCTTGATTCACACTGATCGCCACAGTGGTGAACTAGTGAAAACTGTATCACGGCAAGTCAGAAACACAATTTGCTTTGCACAACTGATTTATAAGAATACAGATACTTAGTGGGTGATCATTTGATGATAAAAATAACGTTATTATAAAATAATAATTATACCAAAATATTAAGCTATTTGCATGCACAGTTGGTCTCTTTTTTGCGACACTGCCGGGAAAAGTAATAAAAAGCATTGTTTTAATCCCCAGTTATGATTAACTTGTTTCACGTGTAATTAATATTTTGGTACATTAAAATGAACTGTTATTAAAATTAAAATAACTGGTGAATACCGTGAGTAATCGGAAACGCGTGGTAAAGTATTCGGTAAATGTTTCGTCCATGTCTCATTATATATTTATTGGAGGAAATCGTGGTTTCCCATGCGGAAGAAACGAACACCGCTTCGTTAAATATATATGGATACTTCTTTCCTGTATATATTGTTTATATTCATAACCAAAATAATAACTGAAGTAGGTATATTATGGAAGAAACACTTGGCTCGTAAATTTTCCGAAGCGAAGAAAATACTTAGAGGAAAATTGAGTATTGACTGAATTTATAGCAATGTTGTACTATTTGTTAATGGTAATATTATAATATAGGGGTATGAGAAACAGGCCAGTGTAATGTTCCTAAATACTCCATACAAAAGGGGAAAAGCTCCAACCAGACGGGTGATGTCATTTAAAATGAGAAACCACGGAGTTTCTTATAGGAAATGACCAGCTCGAACCGTGCACCTTTTCTCGACGTTTTACTAGTGCCTGGCTGAAATAAAATGTTTTAATTTTGATGTCAGTTCTTGGTTTGTGGCATAAATTGCGCTTTAGTACATTTTGTATTATTATGTTGTTGTGTTACTTTTTGTACAGTCTACTGTAATATAATTATCAACTGTTAACTTGATGTTTCATCCCATATCTTCCCGTGGGTGTCGTAAGAGGCGACTAAGGGACTTACCAGAGAATGGGCAGCAGCGTTCTCTGTGTCTTTGTAACAACCATACTGCGATCGCCAACCCGCCTGCCAAGCGTGGCGATTATGGCAAACCCCCCCAAAAATGCCTGGGGGAGGCCTATGTTCAGCAGTGGACGTCTTTTGGCTGAAATGATGATGATGAACTTGATGTTTGCACAGTACAGAAACTGATGAGGTATAAATAAAAATGCCAAACTGGTCGCCTATTTTTTGGCTGATTCAATTTAGATTGCGTTTGACATCCTAAGAAGGATGATAGATTGACAGCTGCGAGAAGATTGGCAAATAAAGTGTTGCGCTGACTGTCAGTTAGCTTAAAAATACAGAAATAATGATGATTAGATTTCTATGGTTGTTCTTTTGAGTATTTCAAGTGTTTGCATTGAACTTTGAAAAAGAAAATTCCTTTAGACCGAAATATATTTCACTATAATAAATCTGATATACTTATCCTACTACCAAATCAACTTGGTTTATCCTGTGTGGACGCGAATCCGGAGTTTCCGACTTTCCCGTAACTCCCGCTTTCTGACAGAATTCTTAATTCAAATATGTAAATATATCACCTTGACAACGACACGACGAAGGTACAGTGATAATATTTCAAAGGTATATTTTATTATGTATGAGCTCTCTTAGAAAGTTTGAATTGAATCAGTTAGTTTGGGATAGGATGGTTAACTTGAGATTTTGATCAAATAGAATCATTCTCTTTTAACAAAATCTGAAGTTAATTGCTTCCTGAATAATTTATAACGACGTTGTTTATCAAAACAAATTATCAAATCTAAAATGAAAATCTATTTCGTTTCCTGCAATTTTGTTTTCGATTACCTGTACCTACATACATTTTCACCATAATTTCCCCAGACCACACAAATGTTTTTTTGCTTCGCCATTAATTTACCACTTCTGCCTTCCACTGTTCTTTCTCTCTGGCCAACTTCTCATAATCAGTTCTAAGTCGTAACGCCAGCATTTTCTAGGCCTCCCTCGGCGACCACGCGAGTTTTCTGGCACCTTTATTGTGACGAACAATATCTACGCTGCTGAGGGAAAATGAACTGAATTAAGGAAACAGATTGTGGTTCGAATGCCATAACATCAATTTTATTATCCTGTAATGTAGTTAAAATGTTATCATCATTTTATATTTAGGTCAAACAAATACTTA
This sequence comes from Diarsia dahlii, assembly GCA_949775195.1. Classification (NCBI taxonomy): domain Eukaryota; kingdom Metazoa; phylum Arthropoda; class Insecta; order Lepidoptera; family Noctuidae; genus Diarsia; species Diarsia dahlii. The sequence continues at coordinate 7,866,336 of OX459211.1, read as the reverse complement.
TGTCAACACTACTTCATAAACCTGAGTCCACGTGCAACAATTGTACAGCTTTCTTATTTCAAGAGCTCAATAAGAGCCTTACCTATTTTATTCTTTGACACAAATATTCGTAAGACACTACAGCGGCCTTAGGGGGCGTCCATAAATTACGTGAGGTGTTTAAGGGGGGAGGGGGTCGAGTCAAATCTCATCTAATCTTACGTTGGAGATGGTGGGGGTCTCGGCAATTATCACGCAATTTTTATTCTGATTGAAACAAAAAAATATAGTATTTTGGTCCATTTAATCCAGATTGTACATGCTTTATTACACTTAAATTAAACTCTCAGCAATATTGATCTAGTCTTAACTAGTCTTAAATAAAAGCACGAAGCAATTTTTTCTTTTCTTTTCACAATAACAATCCAACACGTTTACGTAAGAAACCCACATTTTGAAAAATCTCACGTGAGATTGGTGGATGGGGGAGGGGGTTGAATAAAATCTCACAACATCTCACCAGGGGGGATAGGGAGGGACAGAAAATTAAAAAAAAAAACACCTCACGTAATTTATGGACGCGCCCCCTTACGTGAAACAAAGACCACCACCTACCTACCTACATTGATGTATTATACCTACGATATTTTTGGAAGGTGGGCTATAATACACTATAGTAATATTGTGAAAATTCGTGCGATGGTTTTTGAACCATTTATAGTTCACCATCATCATTATTTCAGCCAAAAGACGTCCACTGCTGGACATAGGCCTCCCCCAGGTGTCGCCGCATTGACCGGTCCCATGTGTTTCGCATCCAGCGGGTCCCCGCAACCTTCACCAGGTCATCGGTCCACCACCTACATCACCTATTTATAGTTATTATTATTATAATATTTCAGAATGGCAGAGTGACTGAAAAAAAGTATTTAATATAAAATATTGAATGGTTTTTGTTTGGGGAGAGAATCGTATTCTATAAATAACATATTATATATTAGCTGTAAAGGTGAGTTATAAAAATATGTTTAAGGTTTATAGGTATGAGTTCTTCAATGAAGGATTAAAGGACTTAAAAAAAACCGTCATGGAAGAAATTGAAACCCAGTAATTTCTACGATTTTGCACCTCAAACGGAGGAATGAAAAAATCCAATGAAATGAAGTGCGCGAAAGATTTAATCTTCTCAGTGTGCGTTTGTGTGTGCCCTATAAATATTTACGAGACGATAACGGGAGCGATATCGGAAAATACTAAATTTTTCGACTTGGAATGAAAACGTTTCCTGAACAGGGTAATGTAGTATTGAAATTGTGAAGTTATGGATGAGTTGGTCTTAGTTCTACATAAGTCTTTTCTATTTCAAGCATTTTTTGCGAAGCTAAAATATCGATTGATTTGATTGGTTTTGTCTAAAAGAAAGATGAGCAATCATTATAAAAGATGACCTTTTAGATTTGCTTTACTGAGGTATCGCGTAACTTGTCATAACATGTCCTCATCATGATTTAGTTACTTTGATCTTTATGTTCTTGTATAGGTAAATTGAATCTTTGCTCATCCAAATAGCGTAATGTTAATTTCACATGTGAATTATCGTTTAATTAACCTGTTGACAATATTTATGTTTATTTCGAGGTACATAACAAATATGTACATTACTATTAACTGTTATATTGTGGTTTGCTCGTTAATATTAGCATGGTTGGCTGTTGATAATTACCTAACACTTCACAAATAGTAGTTTCCCCACATTAATTGGTGTTGTATTTACATTACTGTTTGAACCAAAATTGAAAATGTTGTTTACTGAAATAACACAATTGTCAGCCACACTACATAGTTGTGTAATTTAATACTGAAACCACTGAAATAAAAAATGCATGAAATATTTTTGGACGGCCTATTGTGTTCATGGTGTGCTCTAACACTTTCAAAATCTCATGCACCATAATATTATATATCTCCCGTCTAGTAATGGATTTCCACATGTATTGCCGTGTTCCATTCGCCTTTATTTTTAGATGAAAGAATCGTACTAAACGCTGTTCCTCCCGATTTGTTAGCGCACTGCCTAATGGGCCTACTACACGCACGCACTTCCCCACAGTTTTCGTTCACACTTCACAGTACATCGCGCGTATGGTTGGTAAAACTGTATTACCATTACAAACCACACGCGCGATGTACTGTGTGCACCGTGTAATCCCGCAGGCAAAACTGTGGGGAAGTGCGTGCGTGTAGTAGGCCCATAAGTCTGAGACGCTGGCAGCGCCTAACTTTGGTAAGACTGGTTGTCAGACTTTTGGGCCACTGGCAACCTGTAACGACTGTCAAAGATCTATTAATTACAGCCGGGTCGTCAGTTACAGGTCGTCGTGGTAGATTGATTGATTTATTTATTTATTTTACTATTTATGTATTATCTATTTATGTTTGTGTATTTATGTATGTGTTTGTTTTTCTGTGTTTTTTTTTGTATTTATTTATTATTTATTTATTTATTTAAGCAGGTACTTGCTACACTTACAGTTTGCACCAACGCGTGCAGCAAGTCAACATCACACACTAACTTAAGAATCGTATGCAACTATTAAGCATAGCCTTATTGCTACTCATAAAAATATGGGTATTTACACCCAGGCTAGCTTTAACTGAAGATCAACCTGATTGGCTATTACTCGTATTATATAGCCACAGAACCTGATAACATGAACGTGAATTACTATAATGTGAATGTGAACTTTAAAAATATATCTATAAGCCAGAACACTATACATTATCCATGTTGTTTATTAATCCGCTTTCGTGAAGTTTATATGGAAAAGCGCAGTAAATAAAAGTGTTTTCCACTGTTTACGGTCAATAAAGCTGTTGGATCTGGCGTCGTTTGATTTTCAACATCGACGTAAGTATATTGTATATTGCAAGGGATTGAAGTTAATGTGGAGAGTTTTAATTTTATTTTTAATCTGTACATTGTCCCACTGCTGGGAAAAGGCCTCCTCCACATCCTTCCAATAGCTCTTAATAAAGTTTTCAATAAACACTGACTAAGGCAGTTTTTTATGAATAAAAGTGATCGCGGTCAGTGTACGTAATTTGCGTTCAGGTACTGTCAGTATCGAGATTGCTATGGAACTTTAACACTGGTCTCCTGAATGGGCAGCGCATACAACGCAACGGAAGCATTTGTATATAAATTGTTTAATCGGTAAAAATACCCATAACGAAGGCTAAAGGCCTTGTTATGACTTGTTCTCTCCGTCAATGCGATTTTTTTTTGTTACTATTTTGTCCTCCAGAAACTACAGGGAAATGCTATCCCTTTGGTAACAACTATAAATATAATGACAGTTGGGAGCAACGGCTTAGCGCGCATTTCGAGGCATGGAAAAAACTCTGTATGTTTAATGGGTGGTCCCCACGGTCACCGACCAAACCTAACCTTTTGAAATAATATATGTATGTACACTTATATTAATATACATCTAACATCTACATAACTGAGCAAAAGAAACTTTCATCATGAACTTATGAACTATAAACATAAGTTTCCGCAGTGTATTTCCGTTGAAAAATATAAAAAAAGATCTTTATTAAACGTTATACGATATATTAAATTTAATAACAACCTGAATTGAGAGCTTTATAACGTTTTGAGAACACTTTGATGTCGTTCTCCAAAATGGTTATCATTTTATGAATATTGGTGCTCAGCATAAAAGTTTTATATCTAAAAGAAACGTTTTACTGAAAAGTAGATTTCGATTTTTGATAAGCGCTAGGAAAATTTTATAGTTTTGGGTATCTACAAAAAAAGAAAAGGAAAGAATAGGTTTCCAATTAAAAATAATGTGTTCTTTGTATGGGTACTAAAATGATTGAAGACATTGTACAAACGTGTAATGTTTGATTGATAATAAAGCTATGATAGCATTTCATCTGTTAAATACAAACTCATTAATTGCGCCACAACTAAACCAAATTACTTGTTAATTGTATCTTCAAGTACTGAACCTAATAAATTAATGTTATTGTAACAGCTTTGAGAAATGAGAAGTATGCAGCGACGAAGGTTAGAAGTTTCAGAATGTGGATCAGTATGTGGTAAGAGATATAGGAAGCGACCTCCGAGCGGATGATGAATGAATTGTATCACGCCTTGGGGCCACACTGACTGTCAGAGTCAGTGTGGCCCAGGCCCTTGCCCAAGGTTAGGTTCGAACGGGGTTGCAAGGTGACAAAATTAAAGGGGGGCCTTCCTACTACGATGGTACAGAGCCCTTCATGTCCAAGTCCGACTTGCACTTGGCCAGATTTTTTAATTTCAATAGTATTATTTATAGTTTTTGCACACCTGTTAGGGTAGGATATGGTCCTGAGCCTTATTCTTTATTACTTCATTTTTATTTGTGTACCCATATTCAATCAAAATAAATTATTTGATTTAATACACTAGAAACAATTATACTTAAAGTAGCAAATAAATTAGGACATTATTTAAACAACCTATTAAGATGTAACGATACTCAATCATAAAAATATACCAAAAACACAATTTGCCATAAACGTTTATGAGTTATGCTACTAGGTACTTGTACCACGTTGCTGTATTCTGATTGGACGATAAAAATCCAATTGTGTTGACTCAAAGCAGAGGTGTATTACTGAAACCATCACTTTTTACTGCACATCGTAAAAAATGTCTCTACTTGATAGTTCAACCAGATTTTGTTGCAAACTCGTTGTTTCAAGGTATTGGAATTTTCGAATGAGATTTAGTTCAGAAATATATTTTTATTGTCACTGAAAATGTGCTTGATCTGCATCAATATGTTATTTAGAAACCTGCCCTGGACTCGTACGGGTACGGGTGTCACCACTGCAATCTATAACTAGTTTAAACGTCGTAATCCCCAAAGGGTTAGGCAGAGCTACGTTATAGTACACTTATATGAGCCAGTTATGGTTTAAGTCCCATTTAATAAAGAATGAACCTATTGCCATCAACCGGGCAAAAATTCAGACTCCGTGACTGCTGCTAAGAAATTCCTGATGGAAAACCCCAATCACTTTGCCCAACCCAAGAATCGATCCAGGACCTCAACTACTTTAAATAGCGTCACAATGCACCGTGCAGTGCAGCACCTTCCGAAATAAGTTTCCATAAATGATGAATACTTTATATTATAAACTTGTTCAAATAACCGATTAAATGCCTACTTCGTAATGATTTCGCTTGATACAAGAAAAATTGTTTTTTTTTTAAGTTATTTGTCCCGATCTTGCGTTGCGGAAAACAGGCACCGTTCCGGAAATGGAAATTTTACGTAAAATTGTATTTTACTCTGAGTCTTTGAATTTTTTCCACTTCGTCCCGCTTTTAAAACATGAGATTGTTTGTTTGCTCTCCATACACTTATACATGTTTGCACGTATACGTATCGAATATTAGAATTGCTGGAGGATAAAAGCCTGTTACGTAAGGCTTTTAAAATGTGGTTTGCATAAGGAAGGTTGGCTTCGTATTTCGTGTGTCTCTATTTTTATTTTATTTTTTGTTACGGCGACTATTTTAAAAACAAGCGAGAATTTCCAAACATATTTTGAATCGAAATCTTGAGGTCCTTTTCTTCGTGGACGAAGATTGTTTATTTTATATATCACAGGTCAAAAGTTTACGGTGGTAAATGCCAAGATATTCGACGTGATCTGAGTTTTCAAGACATGGAAAATAAAATGTATTTTCACTACAAAACTTATGAGTAAAGTAAAACAAATCCACCTACATTAGAGAATAATCTATTATATATTTACATGATTTTTCTATATAACTTATTAAAATATGGCAACACACTCAAAGTGGGTTCTTATCTTAACGATATAATATTTTTCCATGTTTAAACTTCCTGATATTTTTCCACTCAATTGCACACGAATGATGCCTACAAAGCAATAAATCCACGTACAAACACTTACCACCATTTGTTTCAAAGTCCACTTTAAAAAAAATGTGTTTTCACAACAAAAATTATGTGCGAAGTATAAAATCCTAACACAAAGGAGAATATTCCAAAACATATTCCAAAAGTAACTTATAAAAATATGGCAATACACACAAAGTGGCTTCTCATCTTTACGGTACGATATTAGTCTATGTTTTAATTTCCTAATATTTTTCCACTTAAAAGCACACTGTGCTTAATGGGAATATGCCCATGAAACAATAAATCAATGCGCGAACATTTTCCATCATTTTGCTTTTAAACCATTTGAGTTAGTTTAGTAAAGTTAGTGTAATGCAATGCAGTGCAGTGAGTGCTTCGCTACGTTTAAAGAACACGAGAACAAAGTGTCTTTCAACTTAATAGAGACTTTAAGAAAAGTGCCAATGGACACATTCTTAATTTTGTAAGCTTTAGCAAATTAAGTTAAATTTAAATTACTTATTAGCCTCAAGGTCTAGATTGTAATTGTATGAGTAACCATTTATTAACGAGTACTTCATAATGAAAAAAAAAATTAAAAAAATTGCTTTGAAGTGGATACCCAATGGGGCGAAAGGGAAATGTGTAGAAAAATGTTTTTATTATTCAGTACATAAATATTCTAAACAAAGCAATTTTAAATGCACACCAACACAGTTTCCAGTGTTTGGAATAAACTACATATTAACAGAGTTATCTAAAACAGACTTTTATACCAATTGAAAACAGACTTTTTATGATGAAAACTGCTCAAAGTAGGTGCTTTTAACATTTTTGGATGAACTCCTTCCTTCCTTCGTAGATACCCCGATATTTATTCCGGCGCATTGCCGGCTGTACGTGATTTTGTATTATCATACACAAAATTAACTGCCGTATAAGTCCATATTTTTTTAACCGTAACTTAATACGTAAAATTCTTCAAAAACAAATAAAGATCACGTCATGTTCATCAAGCCAGTTCGTTTGGTCCACAATAAAAGAATTCCATGATAGATTATTGTTCTTCTTAAACTATAGAAATGTAATATTTTTAAATAAAAAATCCAAATCTTCCCTTTCAATCACTATCCATTACAGTTTCCTTCTGTTTGTGGTACTTTCTCTAACAGTTAAAGCGAAAAACTAAGCGATAAAAACTACAACAGCGATACATAACTATGAAGCAATAAAAAATCGATTTATTCTCGAATTCTCGCCGTGGTCCGAAAAGTTTTTGTGCGGGAAAATAATCCCGGAATTTCCTGAGAGTTTAAACGGCTGGGGCAGAACTATTTATATTTTTCATGGTTTTATTTCTTCATTAGCAAGGGATTGGTTCACCCAATTGGCACCTCGTTTGTATGCCTGAAACCGGCCCAGTTCGAAGCAATTTCTATAGAGTAATGGCCTCTGACAGGTCGATTTGTTTGAAACTTGCAGGTACGGATTTTATAAATGGCTGTTTGCTGTTTGGTGTACGGATAATCTGAAATGAAAGGATGGAGAACTCAATTTGTTTGAGGTGTTTATTCAATCATAGAACCAGAAAAAGCATAGAATTGGAACAAATGAAAGGGGTTTTTTTATAGCTTAGCTGGGATAGCTTGGCTATATGATATAAATATAGTTTGTAAACTAAAACACCACAGGTTGCTCTTTGGAAGGGTGACTACCCTATACGAGTACATACCGACTAATAGGGTCGGACAACTGTCATAAGGATATCAGAGAGCCCATCGGAAATGTCAACGTATATGAGCCCCAAGTACAAATCAGCTTGAATTCTCTGAGCCGAAACTCCCCCCTCATTATAATAATATTAGTTATTTGAATGATTTTAATGAATTTCTTCACCTCTCTTTGCTTTGATCGATTTCGTCTTGTGTTGCGTGCTTCAATTAAATCTTCTATCTATATAAATAAAAAGAGAAGTCCTGACTGACTGACTGACTCATCAACGCCCAGCCCAAACCCTTGGACCTATAGAAAGCTGAAGTTTTGCACAGAGGTTCCCTTTATAATGTAGACAAGGAATAAAGAATGATTTTTCAAAATTCAACCCCTAAGGCAGTTAAATAGGGGATAAAAGTTTGCATGGAAAATCGTCATATTTGTAGTTAAACCGACATCCACGCGGGCGAAGCCGTGGGCAAAAGCTAGTAAACAAAAATAAATTTTCAAACGTTGAAATTACTTACAGTGGTTAAAAATCAAATAGAAAAGTTTTCCTAGATTACCCAGCCATCCGTGTGAGCCGCAAAGTGCTCGGAATGTCACGAAATATAAAATGTTCGAAATATCAACGAAACGCAGTATTTCTCGTGAAATTAATTTTGAATCAAAAGCTTAAGAAATGTTTATTTTTCTTGGCTTGTTCATCATCTGCCTAGCCTTTTCCCAACTATATTGGGGTCGGCTTCCAGTCTAACCGGATGCAGCTGAATACCAGTATTTTACATGGAGCGACTGCCTATCTGACCTCCACAACCTAGTTAATACTAGGTAATATGGATGTCAAAATTTCAGGTCACTGACTGTACCTGTAACGACTGCCAAAGAGACATATATTACTAGTAGTAGATTATTATTAGTTTTTGCTCATCAAATTTATTACCACTAACATAGTCTGTAAGTGTATTGTTTACTAACCCCTAAGGACCTGGTTGATCGAAATAAAAATTATATTATTATTATTATATATGGCAGCCGGGACCAACAGCTTAACGTGCTTTCCGAGGCACGGAGGAAACTCGGTATGTCGGGCGGTCGCCCATCCATAGACCGACCTAGGCAAGCACAGCTTTACCTAAAGATCGACCTGAGTGGCAGTTCATAATAAGCCACGAGCTCCTCCATATTTTTTAGAGATTTTTCTTGGCTTGTTGATTGCTATTATTCGATTTACTGTCGATGGTAAGAACTCCTTGTTTGTATGACGACGACACAATATTTCATAAAGTTTCTATTTACCTACACTACACACATTATTGTCGTGCTTACATTATTTTGATGTCATCAAATCAATTGAATGAAGTAATGACATAAATGTCATCTCGTTATCTCATGAGGTGTCTCATGAGATGAAAATAATCCTCCGTTTGGGCTTAGCCACAGTCGTATATGGAAAGTACAAAAAAATGGAGACATTTTTATGATCATCAAGTTTGGTTTTACCGACCTATTTTCGCGATAACGCTCACTGTTATTTTGTATGCGGTTAACTGATATTTTGACCTTTGACCTTAAATAACTGTTTTTCCACACACGGTATTGGTAAGGACTGTTGATATTTATTTAAAATAGAATATAAATTAGAATAGAATAGATTTTGGAAAATTAAATACGATACAAGTTATTAATTGGAACATTCAATGAGATGGTGAAACAGGCCCATAGCTTAAATATATGATAAAAAATATAATTATGACGGTTGACGCCATGTTTTTCGTATCCTTTTATGTAAACACGTATGTCTTTCATCTGACCATCCAATATCCTTTTCATATAGGTAAATTGTGTTTTGGCGAATTTTATGAGGACGGCTCAAGATGGATCTATTCAATATTTCTCATAAAGTATAATAATGTGTTGCTCCTATACTAGCTTCTGTATACATGATCCTTAGCAAATTTTTATAATAACATGTCTTGGGGCCTCCTGAATGACTGTACTTTAGTACATAAAATGATATTTATGTGCCACTTGAAAACGGCGAAGTATAGAGGAAACATTAATATGATAAACGATAACATATTATTAATAATAGTAGGGTTAAGAACATCGTGAACACGTGTGTAAGTTCGTTTTGGGGAAAATGTTTGCTTTTTGAACTCAAAAATAATTTATTCTTTACTTGCTTAAAAACTGGCTGTCCATTAACGAGAAAGATGGCATTGATATTTTTTTTGGAAATCAAACATCTTTGCCCTATAAATTAGGCCTCACTTTACACTTACGTTTCGTAGACCACCTAACTTAGGTCTAATTTTCTTATCCACTCTCGAGAACCCACATAAAATATTTATTTTATTTTTTTGGAGCGTGGAAAATCATCAAATGACTCCTTCCGCCCTGGGCTGAGGGGTGGGAGTGTCAGATTTCTACTAACTAAAAACTTCCTTCTTAGTCATTTGTGTCGAGGCCGCGGTATCTCTTTCGAAGAACCCGCTGCCCCAACGGGAACCCACATAAAACCTTACACATAGTTTGCAGCAGTTTACGATCAATCGATTTCCGAAAATGGCGATTATGAGCTGATAGTAGATATCTACCAATTCGAACGATGCGTGCTCAGTAGAGATCTCGTAATAAAACCCTAAGGGAACATTAAGGAACCAATCTTGAATTATGTTGGGCACGAGGAAATATGAAATAGGATTTATGGGGAACATTTCTCAAATGTAACCGTCCTACGGTTTCTGAGTCTCTGATTGGTAAATCGGCTGTCAATTTCAGGTGTTGTGATTGGTTGGCGGAAATAGCAGCCGAGATTTGATAACAGATTATTTGTAGACTTCCTGAAACTGAACGTTTGTTTGTCACGAATTTGAAAGTCGCTTACCTTTTAAGCTATTGCATAGCTTCTATCGCGGGCCTTGAGCGTGGAGAGCGAATCCAGAAATTCCGTAACGAAAATTTTCAACCAGGTTGCTATGGTTACAGAAAATAACAAGGTTGTCAACTGAGGTTGTCAAATTAAATAATTAATTATTTGCATAAGTTGATGGAGCAGCGGTGGCCCAGTGGTGGCAGCCTTGACTTACGAACAGTAGGTCGTGGGTTCGAAGCCAGGCAGGCTCATTACTTTGTGTAATTTATTTCATCACCGCTGCTCTCAAAACGGCGAAGGAAAACATCGTGAGGAAACCGGCATGTCTTAGAACCAAAACATTCGAAGACATGTGACATCTACCAATCCGCACTGGGCCCGCGTGGTAGATTATAGCCCATTCCCTCTCTAAGAGAGGAGGCCTGTGTCCCAGCAGTGAGAACATTAATAGGCTGTTGATGATGATGATGATAAGTTGATAAAAAATGCTATGCAATAGCTTTACCGCGGCAGTCTCCGAGTGCCACACGTTAGCGGAAGGGAGTGTGACTAAAAACCACCCATATTCCTTCTTAGCCCTTTGTATCGAGGCCGCGGTATCTCTTTCGAACAACCCGCTGCCCCGACGGGACCATCTCAGTCGCTTACCTTGAAACACAATAGCGAAATAATATATTCACATAATTTCATAACATAACAACACTCCTGTAATACCCGAAGGGTTAAGCAGATAATTTTGTACGTAGTAGCACTCCTACATTGCTCCAGTTATGCTTTTGCTTAATGAAATTGGGGGAGAGCCTATTGCCATCAACTGGGCAGAAATAAAGACTCCGAGACTGCTTCTGAAAAATTCCTGATAGAAAAACTCGGAAACACTTTGCCCGACTTGGGAATAAAACCGAGAACCTCACGCTCGGCAGTTACGCTTGCTACCACTAGACCAACGAGGTAGACATAATTTTTTGTCACAAGATAGGCTTCAAATGAACGACTTGAGCCCGTTAAAGGTACAAATGACGTGCAAAATCCCCCGTTTCAGAATATTTTTCTTATCCCAAAAGTTAATGGGCAACCAACTCCAAAAGACGTCATACCAGCAACTTGCCATCCATAAATCATAAGTACCAAACGGTAATTGATTTCGAAACTTTAAGGTACTTTTGGTACCAATAAACTAAAAGTGTCGTTCGAAGCGCCATCTTAGTTTTAAACAGCTTTACTGTATACATTTAGAAGTTTGCTTTGAGTACGGTGTCCCCAATCGTGTTTGAAGTGGGACTGTCCCGTATCTGTCACTGGTAACTTTTCTTTTATCGAGTTTCTTTTTATTGATGCCTATTTCAGTTGGAGTGAGATTTCTTTTCTGCGTGTAATGTTACACAAGTTTGTCCTTTACTGACGATTTTGTGAACTTACATGAGTGCTCGGTATTTTTTCTTGTCATGTCATTTGTGACTTTGAATAAATTGGCGGTCATGCGAAGAATGGCTGTGCCGTTTCAGTTTCTGCTCATTGATCAGATTTTAGGAAAAAAGGTCGGAGTTAGCATCACTTAAAATTGTTTTGTTAACAGTGTTTGTTCTTGTTTTAAAACATCGTCATTACCGCTAGATGATTTCGTTATATTCTATTTCTGTAAACTTTCACACAACATGGTGTTCCTACATTTTGATCACCAGTACACACAGCGCTAATTAGCTGCTTTAACTTGCTAAAACGCTGAGCTAATTTCCACACTGGCAGAAATTATAAACGGAAACATATTATACAAATTGACCCTTATTTACTTAATCATACGGCATTTTGCTAATAAATAACTGGATTTTGACTTTAGCGAGATTATCAGTGATATTTGTTTATTGAGAATGTTCTTTGACATAGGGCTTAAGAGAGTTTTATTATTTATTTATGCACACACAAAATACAAAAAAAGGATAAAAATATAACAAATAGAAGAGCACAAAGGTACTGCTTATTTCAAAAGAAATTTTATCTTTGTAGCTTTACGAGATGCGGCTGATATTTCAATATAGGTATATATTATTTATACAATACTAGCTGATTGCCCGCGGCTTCGCCCGCGTGGATATTGTAAAAACAACCCTTGATGCGGATTATATATCATTCTAAAATTTCAGCTCGATCGGTGCAGAACTATTTGAGTTTTTGAAGCGTACACAAACCAACATAACATTTTTATTTACATAGATATACGTGGAGTAACTGCGGTTTGACTTTTGAAACGTAATTACTGGTTAGCCATAAGTGAAGTTATTGGTATATTTATTGCTTATGTATACGGTGGTGCCGACTATATGACAGTAAATGAAAACACTGGTTTACTTTCTTCTTTACTGTACGGTTGGTGCCTAACCAAGCCTAGCCAAGCCTAACCTAGTGTCAAGAGTTTTTATGGCCACCCATAGGTGAAAGGAGAAATACCTCTCAGGCGTGTTGGTTTCTTCACGATATTTTCCTTCACTGAATCAAGTGATATTATTCATCATACAATACACACATAATTCATCACAGACCTGGGGGCCAATTCTCGGTTTTAGAGAAGGTGTCGAACTCGAGAAAAATTTCTAATGATGAAATTTTAAAAGTTGCTATTCTGGGGATGTCGAATTCGACATTTGTCGAAGGCTAACGTTAGAGTTCATGTCGAGTGCTTCTGAGCAGTAGAGATGTCATGTCGATTATATAGATACGTAATTTCTGAGTGAATTTGTTAAGTTTTGGATTGTACACTGTGTTTTCTTTTCTTTAGTTTTTAAATAAAATACGGCTTGGCATCTCATACTGGAAATTCGATTTATACTCTTTGATTTGTGCATTGTGTTTACTTGAAACGAGGAGGTCGTCGTTTCAAGAAAACAAGAGTCAACGACAAGAGTCTGTCTGCGCGAAGGCTCGCGCAGACAGACTCTGTAATATGTGTACCTACGATTGGACTTGAAACCACTGAAAGATGGACGAGTTTATTAGCATTTTTATCTCGGAGTTGTTGGAAAGTGGCGAGCAACTGGCCAATACACGGCGACAAAAGCTATCCCGCCGTCGATATTTACGACTTGAGCGAAACAGAAGTCATTAAAAACTTCAGACTAAATAAAGATCTATTGGCTCCTGTAATTCAGGATACCACTAAAATAGACCTGTAAACGAAGGTAAATAATTGTTTGCTTCATAATTTTATTAGTCACTGACAGACAGTCAGCTGTCAAACTGATTATTTTTACACTAAACGTTTCGTTTTACTTTGGCTTTGCACGGGACTTATTCAATATATAAATTATGTCCTAATTTTAAGTGTTTCTCATAATTATGTTTACTTGTTTGTTTGCGAAACCAATAAATACTTTTTCTTCCTTTCTTTCTTTCTTTTATACTTAAATAATTAGGTTTAGTCAGCGTTTTAAAACAAAATCATTCATTCACTCATAGCTACCTAAAACGGAACGCGCGATTCTTCGTAATGGTAACATTAGCTTCACTCGACTCGACATTTTCGTGACATTTATTTCTATTTTGACTGAGAATACGGAATTCTGCTCAATTCGATTTTTTTTTGGTAGAGATAGAGATATTTTTGATAGACATAGAGATAGACTTACGAACTCGAACTCGAGATAAATGTCGAAAATCGAGAATTGGCCCCCTGTTACTATTATGAAAGTTCCATTTATTTCCATTTTACGCTTTTTAACGCAATTCATATTATGATCTGCTAAAGTGGCCATTTTAGACAGAGCCTTATTGAATATTAATTACGGAATTTAAATTCGTTGTGTCTTATGAGAATCTCCTGAATTTAGCCGAGGATGCAAAACTGCACTTTGTATATAAACAGTATGGGACAAAACAGGTTACATAAGTAGCTTCAAAACCAATAGACCCCTACGTGTCCTATCACTAGACTACACCAAGCTAATTAGTTTCGAACTTTACTAATTGCTCGATTAATTTTCACAAGACGCTCATAACTCGTGTGCTGCTGATGGGTTGGTTGCCCAAACTTATGAGATGTAGTTAATCATTATACAGCTATACATAATAATTTATATAGAACAGTGTGTCGTGGCTAAATAAAAACAGCCGCACGGATAGAAAGTAGTGCTTGCCGAGATTGATCCGTGCCTATAGAGCAGCCTCGACAACACTAGCAGCAAAACAAGCGTCGCGTTGCATACAAACATCTCGTAATTCATAATCAAGATTAATTCTAAATAGTTCTGACAGGCATTGGTAACTAGGAAATGAACGTGAAGTATGTGATTTATTATTTAAAATAGAAAATAAACATCTATCATTCTATTTTTCTTTACTTAAAGATGTTGTCATACTTAATAGCTATAACATTACGTGCCCTTAAAGCGAAAACCAACTAATGTCACTTATGGGCAAAAATAAGTTACAAATACCGTTAGAATCACCTTTTCAAGAACTACATACTGGTAAAACCCGTTTTCCGAAATGACACTCCGTTCTGGATTTAGCTTTCAGCTAAAGTAACTTAACAGGAGATTTTTAAAATAAAGAACAGGTAAAACCCAATAAGTGTCAGTTAAAGTAATGTATTTGCACTGTAAACAATGATTTTCGTCAGGGAAAACATTTAATCGCCGTTGAAGTGTAGACCAGGGTCGATAATTTTTGAAACCAAAAAAAATTACAGTAGGATGAAACCCATTAGAAAAGGAGGGGAATATGATCAAAATGAAAGGAAAAATAAATTACGGTCGATCTGAGGTCGGGAAGTGGGGGTGGGGGGAGTTTTAAGGGGGGGAAAGCGGTTTATCTCGATTTCCGGCAAAACTACAAGTCCTATGGAAAAAAATGTAATGGCAAAGTTGTAGAGAATAAAAAGATCTACAACTTTGATTTTAACACTTTTTTCACATAACCTCAAAATTTAGGTGAAAAATTCAAAAAACCAAGTTTTTGGTTTTTTATTTATATCTTTTTCAAAAAAAAATGTTTTTCTACGAAATTTGGTGAAAACTTACCTTATTATGTCCCAAATACACTGTAATTTATTTGATTTAAAATATTTATTTTTTCGGCTTATTTTAACTTAATATCAAAAAAGCACCCTAATTTTCAATCGAAAATTCTGCCGTCAAAATATCAGCTTTTTTTTAAAAGTCGGTAGGCGTTGTGTTCCTTATAATCTCTACTTTCTGATGATGTATAAAAAATATACATTGCAATGGTAAATTTTCTCAGAAAATGCAAAATCAGCTGCCACGAAATAACAGGTAGTAAGGGCCAAACCCTCCTAGCCCCTTCCCCACTTCTCTGTGAAATACCTTTTGGTGGGCCAAAATTTTCCGTAGGTCTCCACGATATATAAATTATCTTAAAATAACAATAAATAGGCATAAAACAGCAATAAATACGCTTATAATTTCTTGTCTAGGCCTTATTATTTGGTGTGGGTATTATTTCGCAGCAGCTGATTTTGCATTTTCTGAGAAAATTTACCATTGCAATGTATATTTTTTATACATCATCAGAAAGTAGAGATTATAAGGAACACAACGCCTACCAACTTTTAAAAAAAAGCTGATATTTTGACGGCAGAATTTTCGATTGAAAATTAGGGTGCTTTTTTGATATTAAGTTAAAATAAGCCGAAAAAATAAGTATTTTAAATCAAATAAATTACAGTGTATTTGGGACATAATAAGGTAAGTCTTCACCAAATTTCGTAGAAAAAAATTTTTTTTTTGAAAAAGATATAAATAAAAAACCAAAAACTTGGTTTTTTGAATTTTTCACCTAAATTTTGAGGTTATGTGAAAAAAGTGTTAAAATCAAAGTTGTAGATCTTTTTATTCTCTACAACTTTGCCATTACATTTTTTTCCATAGGACTTGTAGTTTTGCCGGAAATCGAGATAAACCGCTTTCCCCCCTCAAAAACCCCCCCACCCCCACTTCCCGACCTCAGATCGACCGTAATTTATTTGTCCTTAAATTTTTGTTATATTCTCTACTTTTTCCATTGGGTTTCATCCTACTGTAATTTTTTTTAATTTTTTACCATTTTTGAAGGCTTCGGCACTGGTCTAGTGGTTTTGCCATGATTTAAGTTAGATGAACAATAACAATTTAATATCTGAGTATAGAGACTAAAGATTTCTACTTAGTTTTATCAATTACCCATTAGTGATCATACAATTTTCGATTAATTAAATTCATAAAAAACTGCTGTCCAAACTCTATTCTTAAAAAAAATTTAAACATTGCGGCTACAGGAAAAACCACTAATCTGCAGCACTAATAAAGCCAATCCTTAATTTTTCCTACTTGTTTTGAGAATTAAGTTCTTTTTCTCTTCAACCCGAATAATGAATACAATAAGAAATCAAAAATACACGTACTGTCCTCATTATCAGGTATTTTAATAGAAATTTGACGATTCGAACCTTCAAACACGATTTTCTCGAAGCTACATTTTGTGCAGTTAGTTGGGTTTTGAAGTAAGGGCACGATTAGGTAACTGGGCAACCTCCCGGGGAAAAATAATAAACGATTTTTACCAGATGACGTCATTTCTAGTTCGATTCCGACCCACGTAAACAGGTGTTTGCAACTTTCATCGAAATCGTTAAAGTCGTTTTCGAGAGCGTAATTACAAATATTGCTAATTTTGCCTAGATTATCTGCAGCCACATGCAGCCCCTGCTTCAAGACTGTGCCCTTTGAAAACCAGGATCTGGTGTTCTGCTCCCAACTATATCTAGTATCGGGCGTCCTTGTGTTGATGGCCATAATCCATTCTGGAGCCCTGACACAGCAAGGCAGGCCAACCACCAGTTCGTTTTACCAACGACTAGTAGTCCACATTAGCCCTGGATTGTAACTACTGGAAGTCATGAGAGCCCTATGCCCAGCAGTAAGATGTCAGGGTCTAACAGTATCAGTATGAGGAATCTTTCTCCCAACGCGCAACGTAGGCAAAAAGTGCCTGAGATCGAGAATTTATAATAATGGAATGAAAATACACAAAATTATAATTATAACAGGGATTATTTGAAAACTAAACTAAACAAGAAGGAAGTTAATTATGTTAGCATATACTAAATCACAAGCAACATACACAAAAAGCAACAAATATTTCGACCACATACATAAACTTAACTTCTTCATTTAGCACATTTTAATGGAAAAGCGTAACCAATTTTGACTGGAATACCTGCAAAATATTATGTCCAAAAATGCTGTGTTCATTTAATCCAATTTCTCATATTCTGAGTTAATTAAATTACTGACGTTCAAATAGCTGAACTGAAACTATGCTTGTGCTCGAATAGCTACCACAAAAATTTGTTGAAATATTATTGTGGAGCAAGATTTTGCGCAGCAGAATTGTCCTACTCATGGACACAGGCTTCTACGTAAATAGTATTTGAAATATCCGATTAATCAGTGACAAAACTACCCAGTGTCAATTTACCCGTGAAACTGGTCGAGGTTAGTACATTTTCTCTAAACCACGCAGTTTAGTTGTTGATCCAGTTTCGATGTTATTTCAACACTATGTCCGTATTACTCCATTTACGAATTAGTCGGTTGTAAAGGGTTATCGGAAATGTTTTGTTTCTGTAAAGGTAGTAGGTAAGTAGCAAATAGTTTTAGTTGGAAAAATATTTAGTTTTAACTTTTTCTGATTTTTCAAATTATGAGATTAGACATTAATCCTTTCAACTTTGTGGGCTGGACTGTGTTAAGAATGATATGGTAAGAAAGGAGGTGTCTCATGAGATGACGAAAAACAGAGAGGTATGGAAGAGGAAGACATGCTGCGCCGACCCCAAATGAATTGGGATAAGGGCAAGAGAATGACGGCTTCCGGCCACCGTAGACGCGGGCCTGTGGACGGTGAGTAACGGGCTAGCTCGCCGTCCGGCCGTCGTCATGACGGCAACAGACCGTGTCGACGGCGCGTTCGTGTTCCACGCGCGCCTCAAAGAGATGTCAGCAAGGAGGGGCCCGCAAGGGCCGACGCCCGTCGGGGCCGCGGATTTTTGTACTAGATGACGTGGCCTCGGCGCAAGGGCAAAGAAGGAACATGGGTTCGATTTTTAGTCAGTAGAAGTCTGACACTCCCCTTCGCTCTGCCCAAGAGCGGGGGGGGTCATTTGATGATTTTCCACCCACCAAAAAAAAAAAAGGGTAAGAGAATGATGATGATGATGATGAACTTCATTAATAACGTACCTATCAACTCCTAAATATCTTATTTTATCTTTGTGATATTTTATGAAAATAGCTTGCCACATTTCCAGCATAATTCACGAATCCAGTCGTCGCATTTTACCTAAATACTAGATTTTTCACCTGCAAAGTTTTTGGGCCTGAAATGAACGCGACTACGTAATAATAAATGAGATTGCGGGCGCCAACTCATACATAATTTATCACATAAAACTCATATTGTGGTGTGTTCCATTTCAGTTGACCAGTTAGTCGGGCCCTGAAGAATTCTTTTATTTCATTAATTAGGTTGTAACAAAGAACCAAGCTAAAATTCAGGAATTAATTCCTTTTGAGACCATTTCGTGTTCGGGCCATTATAAGTTTTCTGTTCTTCATGTTTCTCGCCTATAACTCTTCATATTTTTCGTACCGTTAAGTATTTCAGTGTCGATATCATGGCGTTGTCGACACTCATCCAATAATGAATTTTTCAGTTAACAATTTCAGGGCACTTTAAAAGATTTGTTTTAATCCGCAAAAGCTAGAAAAAAACGTTTTAGTATAAAATAAGCATAGCAAAACCAGCTTTAACTACAACAAATAAAAAAGCAATAAAACCGATTTAGAGTCGCACAAGCCTTTCATTCCCCATGCACAGTGCATGTTCCAACATTCTCTGGTCACATTCGACATGCCCCTACTAAAATAATTTCACCGAATCAGCAGAACAGAAGCTGTTTGAACTGTGAGGGCATCAATCATGGCGCTTGCCATTCGTGGAACACCCTGAACCATCCGTCATCGTGACAGCCAGAATTGTGCATCTAGGGGATACGTATTTTAGTTTTAGGTCACGTTGAGCAGAAATATTGGTTTAAATTTTTTTTTTTTGGGTTCGAATAACGCATGGTTAAACGGTTTTTATAATGTGTTCTACGTTTAAAGTTCATGCGAATTAATTATTTCCGATTTTGAAGTTGGTTATTAAGTTTTTGACCTAGAGACTAAAATTTAAGAGTTGGGTTTTAAGACTGTTAGTTTTAAATTTGGGATTTCAAGTGCTACATTATATTCATGGAAGTTATGCCATGTTAGTTTTAGTTTAGTTTAGGTGTGCAGTGTATACGTAACGGAAGTACGTCGATAGTTTAATCGAAAATATTGTGATATTGTTATAAATTTATATTGTCCCACTGCAGGGTAAAGGCCTTCCCTCCTTAATTCAAGCTAGTGCGATAGTAATCAATTATTTGAGAAATAATCCAGTTCTTTTGGGCCTGCCGCAAAAAAAAAACTATATTATTTACGTTCAATTGTTTGAAATACAAACACAATCAGTTTATTCCATAGACAATATTGAAATCTGCATTACAAACATTTGCTTCTGAGTCGAAGAGACCGTCAGGAATTCAAAAATTGTTGCTGTCAGTGACATCAAAAGAAATGGGAATAGATCTAATCTCATCTTATCATCGAGTCTTTTGCTGCAGATTAATAATGGCTTCGTTTTAGCACAACATAACTAGTTATCTACTCCTCCTACCCTCATTTCAGCATAATTTATGCGAGAGTTAGCTCATGCCAAGGTAAATAGATTAGCCTGTCAGCAAGGTAGCGGTACTGCCTGCCCAGTTTGTGCCCGGCGTAATTAACTATCGTCGTCACTCATGAACACTTCTTTTATAGGGTATGTTACAACAATTTTAAGGCCCGTAATAGGAAGGAAGGAAAACTTGCATTTAAAGTTTTTGTCTAAAAGCCGACACATAATGATGAAGAAGTAGTTACAAGGGCCAAGGAGAACTAATCTATTTACAAGATTATTAATATAGACGTACGGATAATGATGGCACCCGGTAGATGACATATCCAACAAGAGTGAGTTCCTGACTTTCTGTCAAGTTACAAACACGACAATAATGTTTATTGCCTTAAGAATAAGTGCTGGCATCCATAGTTTCATCAAATGATCACTTACAATGCATTCACAGACAAGCGGGAGGGAATGTCTAGAACGAAACGAGGCTATCATAATTATTTGTGCCACAAATGTTTAAAGTATGATCATATTGGTGCCGTTCTTCAGAAAGGATAGGTGCGTAGTACTTGTGACCGGCGTGCGTGTTTGATTAGATGTATGGATGTGGACAAAAGGCAAGAGGAGTATGTAAGGATCGTAGAAAGTGGCGCTCTGTGGTTTCTGCGTACCCCCATGGGACAATGGCGTGAGTTTATGTATGTATGTAAGACTGCTTCGTTTCGTATAGTTATCTTAATAAGATTCAACAAATCACTGTTACAGATACTTAGACTTACCTACTATACACTATAGACTTGATAGGGTATGGTTGTCTATCAAGTCTGTAACCGAACAATACAATCGATAAAAGTCGTTCAATCTTATGATTTTCTGGATCACGTTTCACAGCAGCTGAGTTTCAATTCAGCGCTATATTGTTTAGCCAAAGAGATTGCATGAAAGAGAATGTATGACTTTGAACAGAACGATGTTGCTTGGTCCAAGTTATGAGACATTACTTCACGGTTTTAAAATTTGATAAAATATCGAAAGAGTAATAACATGACGCCGTATTATTTCCAAAGGGTTAAGCAGAGGTATATGCGCATATAGATGTTTCGGTTTATAATGATTATGATGAGAAACAAGGATACAAAGGTCTTACAAACTACGAGGAAGCTGGAATGGTGAAGTAGTAGTGTCACCATTGCAAACTGCATGTTATTAGGAATGTATATAGATTTGATTATAATATAAGACCCTGGTAGTTTGTGGAACACTTTCCATTTTTTCATCTCCTACTTGTTCTTGCCAATTTAAATATTGCATAAATCAACAGACTATAACAATCACCAAAAAAAATAAGTAGGTCGTATCACCCAGGTGAACACATGACACTAAAGTTAAGTGTCCGCAATTCACCTGGGTGATATTAGTTTCACCCAGGTGAATTTGAGGACTCTAGATCATTCTATCACATTAAAAATCCGACATATTATCGTATTAACGGACCTGTCTACATAAAACTATATACCATAACATTAAAAGTAAGGCTTATTAAAGTGTTTATGGACGATATAGATATCCGCAATAATACCTTTATTATGTACTATAAAAGAAATAGCCAGTAAATAAAAAAAACAGACGAGTACACATATATGAATTAAGTCATCAGTGCTTTAACGATTATTATGCTTACTTTGAGAGTTATTACCACCATACCCTTTTCTGCATTTAATTAGTTGGCAAAATAAAGGAACAAGACATAAAACCAACAAAGCGATAACGATTCTTCGGTTTCTTTTACTGAACTTTTCCGTACTATTCAGTAAATTATATAAAAATAACTTTATTAACACATTATAATTATGATATTCGTTTGAGTGAAAACAACATCAATTATTGGAAATAAGGACTTCAATACTTACCAATCCGCACTGGGCCCGCGTGGTAGATTATAATAGCCCATCCCTCTCCTAGAGAGGTGGCCTGAGTCCCTGCAGTGGGAACAATATAGGCTTATGATGATGATGATGATGAAGGACTTGAAGAAATTGTATAGCTTTAATGTGTGCGTCACAGTGTCATTACGAAACGAAATGCAACGTTCTTCTAAAAACATTACTAGTGTCAGCCCAGCCTTTGCTTTGTCTACTTGCGAATTCGTAGGTTCTGCTATAGTAATTGTACAGTCGCCAGCACATCAAGTTACCACAAACTGCCAAATTATCTCATTCGATTTTAAACTTAACCGTCAACATTTTATTGTTTGAAATAATTTGGATAAGTTTTACTGATTGTGGTAACTTGATGTGCTGGCGAAAGGGAACGAAACCAACCGTCAGCGCATTTGGGTCACTGTCCTTCTTTTTGTCTTAAATCTTTGACATACCTCCAAAAGGATAATCAATTTACAAAACTAGCATTAAGGGTGAATTTCTCAATTCCTCCAAGAACTTTGTCCAATACACAACACATTGATTCCCTCAATCTATCAAAGTCCAAGCGATGTAGCGGACCTAAACACATAACCCCATAATTGCCAACCTAAGTTCATAAGCTGCGTCGTTCATCACGTTTGATCTAGACAGATTCTAGCGCATGATGCTATAATTTGATCTACGATACGTCACGGAACGTGGCATTCGATTCTGTGAAGGAAGAGGTCATCTTATACGGAGTGCCAATCGATCGATCTAAATGACTGGCATTGTGAAATTGGTTGTTTGGTTTTGAACTGAATTGGCTTAAGAAATCTTTAGTACAGTATAACTGTGCTTATTACAGTTCTACACGTCTTTTTGTGCTTTTTGGTCTGGTTTTGTTTTATCGCCTGCTGATATGAAGGAAAGCGGAAATTATGAATAATAATTACCTATGAATAATTCTTCTCAATATTGAAGAAGGTTTGTCGCTGTTTGTCTTAATTTAACTTATGTATTTTCTCCGTAATCTATAAGCTTATTTTATTCAAAGATATAAGAATATTTCAATCCTTTTTATGGCTACAATTTGTTTAAATCGACACGGGATGTGTGGCCAGAAGGACGTTTCTTCACAAATTCGCATAATATCATGAAAACAGCCATAAATTGAATGATGACACGTCCCTAAGTTCTATCTTAAACCTAATACAATGTATTACTTTTGCAAGGTAGTTGAACTTTCCTCAAAAAGGGGTGAATGTACGTAGATTTATCTAGCAGATTACAGTGACCTTTCCATTTAACAATTTTATTTAAAGTTAGTCTAAAATTCTTGACAATAAAGTACAATAAATTAATAAGGTTATTTTAACATAATTGCTTAGTTTAAATGAAAATAGTATAATTGATGTTTTCAAATTGTTTTTGTGAAGATGTTTTTGTTTGAAAAGTATTTAGTAGAATTTTATTAATTAAAAATAAATAAGCTACTACAAAATGGCATTATATTTCATAACTCAAATAAAAATAAGTGGTTTTATCTGACGCTATAATAGGATGATCGCGAACTGCAGTAATTCATGAGAATAACCAATAAATAATAATTTAACAGTCATATGAACTTACCATGAAACTATTCTGTAGCATACTGCAATGCTTTGCTACATTTCCCCGAAGCAAACGCAGTGAAATACGACAATTGCATGTACAACTACACGAAACCTATTTATTTCGAATAATAAAATGAATCGCATGAAACCAAGTTTTTCCACAAAACTGGAGAAGAACTGTAAAAATACACAAAGTAAAGTCAAGTAAAAGTTTGAAATATTGGCGTAACGGAGAGCCTTTTTACATGAGTTTTCAGGCTTAACTTTCAAAGACTTTTTTCAGTCGACACTTTGTTCAAACAGGCAGTGTTACTTCGTGCCCAATAGCACAGTGCCTGGTCAATGAGTGTAAAAGATGTGGATAGGGCACTTCAGATTGAGAGCACTAGCACGGGATACCCCCCTCTATAGGATAAGAGTCTCTTCATCTGGTTCCTATATTGTATATTCTACAATTGTAACGACTTTACTGGGTACCGTACCTTAAAAAGAGAGATGTAGGTCATCTCTCTAACTACTACATAGTCTTGCTAAACGTTATCTCTATCAATTTTGACTTTCTTTATCCCATTAACTCACTAAGTACTTCATATTCAAACAACCGCATCCGTTCCTCTATCATCCATAAAAACACGACGTTGTAGCCCAGGGCTGTACACTGAGAGTCCTTTGCAGAGGTTCTTTTAAAGCATATGTTCTGCAATCGTGGCTTTTTACATCTTTTTTATTTACAGTTGAATGAACCCCTGTTCCTATTGTGTCTTGTTTTCTTCTGTCTGACGTCGTTTGTGTATTTTTTGTGAAAATCGTGGAGGAAAAATGGTTTAATTGCACTTGATCCCATTTTCTTGGTTGGAATATGTTGCCGTACCTGTAACAAGACAAAGAAGAATATTAGTTACATGAAAAATCAATTGTAAACATATAATTATATTACTGGCGTGTTACCTGACAGTATATCATTACAGCTACATATAAAAATATAATCCGTAATAGAAACCTAGAAAATAATATTTATATTTAGCTGACCACTAATGTATTTTCAATACCTAACAACAATTTTATAGCAGTAACTACTACACCTAACCGAGCTCACAATACAAAAAGCAATCACAGTATTCCGGAGCAAGAACAGGCAACGCTAGAAGGAAATACTCGAAGAAATCTCAGTAATACACTTTCTTGGGTCGCAACAAAGTTGCACACCATCTGGATACGTGATTCCGCATAATATTGTTACGGCATGGCAGTATGCCAAGGCAAGAATGGTGGGCGTCCCGCTGTAGAAGTGCAAGCTATAGCAGTTGTCCTTAGGGAACTGCGAGATGAAAAGTAGGGTTGTACTTTATGTAACAGTTTGTTGGTGCGAGACGAAAATGAGGTACAATTTGCAGGAATAACAAATGATGAGCCTAATGATGTTATTTCTAGAGCTGAATTTGGAATCGCAGCATTAAAGGAGAAAGGCACGGTAGGACCGATATCTCTTGCAAAACATGCGATGTCATTTATCGAGATATTAATATTGATAGCAATGATGAATATAGCAGAAATAATAATACCAATGAAATTATTTTACAATGTAAAGGAAGTAATTTATTATTTC
Source organism: Diarsia dahlii (assembly GCA_949775195.1). Lineage (NCBI taxonomy): Eukaryota > Metazoa > Arthropoda > Insecta > Lepidoptera > Noctuidae > Diarsia > Diarsia dahlii. The sequence continues at coordinate 7,840,966 of OX459211.1, read as the reverse complement.
AACATTTACACATACATACATAAACTCACGCCTTTTTCTTTAGGCCAGTATAGTAGGCAGACACCTTAAAATAAAAATAGAAAATAAAAACAACAGTGAAATATCTAAGGAAGGAAGCAACTCAATCTTCTAAATCCCGATTACCGTGTTCAACACGGTAAATGTATAAAGCATTACCTGCCTGAGCCTGCAAGCGGATTATACGTTAGGAATAACACGTGCTTCGTAGAGATAACTGCAGGTATAGGTAGCTAGGTTCTCGTGCCGACACGCGTTACGATCCGAGTTTTCTCGTCGGTTCTTGTAGAATAATGCTGCGGCATCTGGTTACACTGGCAGCCGACCCCAACATAGTTGGAGAAAGGCTAGGCAGATGATGTATCCCGTCACCATCATAATCATTTTCGTGATCTTATTATACTGTTCTTATTTCCGTGTGGCAAGAAAAATATTCCGGTAAAAAGAAGAAAATAATTTTATTGAAAAATTAAACTCTGACTGTTGATTCAATCATTTTAGGAATAGACCAGGAAGACGTAAATATTTTCGATTAATCATATTTTCGCTTCGTTATATTATGTTATTCTGTCAAACTCAAAGCATCAAAATTAAATTCAATATTTTCCTCAGTAAAAACGTAACATTTAATTTGGGAGAAAAGCGAACAAAAATAATAACAGAAGAAAATATAGGGTTTACCCAAAACAAGTTAAGTATAATAATGACAAGAGGAAACCCAAAATTTCTAAACATAACAAAGGGACAGACCCTACGCTTAAAAAATTATAATCTCAAATGTTTAACAAAAGAATGCCCTTATTATGCTTTTAAAAAGAAGAGCTTAAAATGGAGGCAACAGGGAAAGGTTACGAAATGTGAAATGTGAATTGGCAAACGCTAAGCATGACTAACTTTGTCACAATAGAATTTAAGACTAGAATTCTATGAAAAGACTCTGTTGTTTATAGTTTATGTGATATAGAATAGGAATGTTACGCCTGGTTTATTATTATTTGCCGAGCCTTTTCCCAACTATGTTGGGGTCGGCTTTCAGTCTAACCGGATGCGGTAGATAGCGGTATTATTTTACATTGAGCGACTGCTTAGATTCTTACCTCCAAAACACAGTACTATCGGGACTGACTATCGGGCCACTGACTGACTACTTAACGACTGTTAAAGATCTACAATTGCCAGCCGAGACGGCTTATCATGCTCAATATGTACTGGTCATCACGAAAGGGAACACTCGAGTAAATTTAAGGAGGAGTACCTACTTAACCTGAAAATTGATTCGAGTGGCTGATATTATTTCCCTTCAAGCTCATTAGAGAGAATTTTGTGACTGTGTTTCAAAGGACGAATAAATTTAAAGTGTAAAAACAATTTGATTGACGTTATTAATGTTCATGTACCAACCAGAAACTTATTTCAATCCTCATCTACAGGGCAAAAACAAGAAATTACAAAAAAACTAATAATAATGTCAAACATCAAACGACGCAATATGCTTTCATCGTCACCTTATCCTGTAAAAAGTTACAAGAAAAAGGAAAAAAAAAAACAATAAGACTTTACGATTTAATTTTCCCTGAGTTTTCCTTTTATCGTTCTCAGTTATTTCTTATCGTTGAAAGTAAACATCTTAAGAGATAATTGAATATTTCCGTCATCTGAAACAGTAACTCCGTAAATAAAATCTATGATCCGGAAATCCCCGTAACAGGCAGCTATTAATATAGATACAAGAATAGATTTCTGTAAAAATAAACAAAAGCAATGTAAATACATTTCATATTATACATTTAATATACATTTCAATGTCTCTCAAACATTCAGTACCTACACAGAATATAACTAGAAAAAACAATATTTTTAAAGCCGTTTCTTTCCTATTTCTTTAAAAGTAAATTAGATAGGCATCCAGAGAATCGTCTTCGGCCATAACATTTCATAGTATCTGGTTGTAAAAAAATAACGTCTGAATATAACGTCTGAAAAATAACGTCTGAATCGAGGAAAAAGGAAAGTTTTGTAGAGCAAATGAATATTTTACATCAAAGGGTTTCACATTTCCTATAACAGGTGAACTATAATGGGTAATGAGGCGTCCTATAGGGTCAACCCTGAATATGTAATGTGTATGGGACAACAAAAAATACAGGTGAATAATATTCCACTCAGTTACTTCTAACGGTATGTGTAGTAATATTTTACTACTCACAGAGGAATGAAAACCTCTCAAGATAAAATCGAAATTGTTAATCAAGTTCTTTTTCTTTGGCCGTCAGGGCTACGGGTTGTTCAAAAGAGATACCGCGGCCTTGCATCCTCAGGCACTCATTGCGTTGAGACTTTTGCTCAGCGGTCGCTATGCATACAACTCATGTGACTTATAAAATTGCATTTGTGTCTAGTAGCCTCTTTGCCTACGTCTGTAACTCTTGGTTTCGAACGTATTTTGGTGGGTTGTCTGCCTAAAGTAGTTATTCTAAAGTGACATTTAAAATCTTTACATTTCATAAATATTATCATCGTATTTGCATATTCAAAGTTCATGAAGTTACATACTTAATTTTTTTTTGTTTCAAGTTTCTGAGTTAATACAGAATTTTTTTGATGATGTAATTTTATCACGGATCATATAAGTGACAGATAGCTTCAAGCAGTAGCGAATGTGTTGAGACAGCATTGTCTTTGCAAAAAAATACGCAATTGCCTCAAGGTCAATACAATAAGCAGAATATAGCTGCGCGAACACGAACACGCCTGTAACCCCTGAAGAGTAAGACAGAGGTGTATACCTACCTAATTAAATAGGTATACCCCCATTTCGCCAGCTAAGTTCAAGTCCAATAGGGGAGAGCCTAACGCCGTCAACCGGGCAAAAATCCAGAATCCGTGGCTGTGAAACTCCTGATGGATAAACCCAATATCACTTTTTCCTGCCCTGGAATTCGAACCCAAGACCTTTTGCTCAGCAATCACGAATGCAAAAACTAGGCCAACAAAGCAGCTAATAGCAGTTGGTATAAACTTTAATGATAGGTATCTGTATAACGCGACTTTCAGATTTTACCATCATCTTTAGTTAGTCAAATCTAGAATGTGTTGCAAGTAAAGGAAAGGGGTCCTCTAAACCTTCGGGGCTGCGGGTTGTTCGAAAGAGATACCGCGGCCTCGACTCAAAGGGCTTAGAAGGAACATGGGTGGTTTTAAGTCAGTAGAAGCCCGACACTCCCTACCGCTCTGTCCAGAGCAGAAGAAGTCATTTGATGATTTCCCACCGTCGAAAAAAAGGATTATGTTTACAAGTTAGTTACGATGAACCCTCCAAATTGCCACTACTCGTACATTTTCCTCATCTTCTCATCACATTTTCATATATGATCATTACCTACCCCAAAAATAATATCAGCTGTGTCATAATTCTGTGCGTAATAATGAAAAAGAAGCACCACCCTTTACATGCAGTACAGTGGAAGAGATAAATATATGCGGTCACAATTTATGAGGGGATAAGACACAGAAAAATTGTCATTGCGAGTGATGAAGAAGCGTAAAGCCTTGGGTAAAGTATCTGGCGATATCCATTCCTGGATTTTTATGAAGAAAAATGCTCGCAATTTGGTTTTGGGTTTACGTTTACTGTTTTTGAATAATATGCGGATATAAAAGGTTGAAAAGGCTTTGGTTTTAGGTATTCAAAGGATAGATGTGATTTAAAAAAGGGTTTTCACATTAAACATGAATCGTCAAATGGACACTATACGAAAAAATTCTGTATCTAACTTTTTATGGTGCTGGTAATTAATCAGTTGTCTCCAAAATCAATTTATTTTCATTAAATGTATTCCTTCTGATTGGTACTTCTTTATGGTTTTTAATTTTATAATAACAACATTATCTGGACAGTCAATAATAATGACTTTGACCTTTCGAGATCAAGAAAATAATTATTTAGCTCCATCCAACGTTTTACCTGGTCATTTAATTAAAATATATTTAATTATTCTGCTTTAAATAATCATAACGTTACCATTTTCCTATCCAGTTATTTTCCCCGAGAGGGTAGTTTAATCATTTTATGTTAAAATTATTTAATAACATACTTTATTGCGCCACGGGAAATTAATTTAAATAATATTTTAGCTGTTAATATATAAAGGTATGCTTTCATGGTTGTTACGTTCGTGTGGAATTTTACCGATGAACCAATATTTTGACTAAGTATGATGAATTTAAGAAGGTAATAAAAAAAAACTTTTCCTCTGGAATTTATAGTCCAGCCATTTTAGGTTTTATCTGCAGAATAACTCCTAGTGGGCTGAATTTTTGTATATACCTTTATTACGGCATTTTTATGAAGATGTGAAAAATCGACATTGATATCGTGTCAGCTAAAGAAGTTATCAAGGTCAAAAGGACACAAAATTCAGTATTTCGCAAATATCTCGCGACCTATTGCTCGGAGGTCAATAGTGGTCATGATAATATTGTTCCTAGTAAAATTATCTACAAAAATGCATCTTGGATTTTTCTGTAAAATCAACCGTTTTCGGTGTAGAGCGCTGATAAAGCGACTAGAATGCACTCACATACGGTATTGTATACGTACATAAAGGCGTTAACTCTATTGGTTTTTAACCGACTTCCAATAAGGAGGAGGTTATCTATTCGTGTGTAAGTATTTTTTTTTATATATGTCCGTGCATATCTTCGTCAATTGTGGACTGATTTTTTAAATTCTTTTTGTGTTCGAAAGGGTATACTTTCGAGGTGGTCCCATTGTCACCAAGTTGGGATCTGATGATGGGATCCTTGAGAAATCGAGGGCAACCCTCAAATTTTATAGGCACATATTACGTTTTCCATATATTTTCTGAAGCTGTTCAAGAATTTGTGTCTGATAATCATAATCACATGTCGAAACCATGTTAAAAAAAAAACGCGTCTTGCATTCTACCTCGTAGGTAGTGAGGAAACGAGTGCTAGTCGCTATCACAGCGCGCTACTCCGAAAACCGTTGATTTTACAGAAAAATGCCAAATGTATTTTTTTACTAGGAACAATACTGTAATGACCGCTATTGACCTCCGAGCAATAGGTCGCGAAATATTTGCGAAAAACTGATTTTCGTGACCTTTTTGACCTTGATAACTTCTTTAACCGATACGATATCAATGTCGATTTTTCACATCTTCATTACAATGCCATAAAAAGGTATTTATAAAAATTCAATCCACTAGGAGTTTTTCCGTAGATTGGAGATCAAAATGCCTAAAATGACTTTGCCCAACAATTAGCAAAAACCTGGATATTTGCAAAAATATTAAATAATTATAGAAAAATGGTTTATTTGTATAGAACAATTTCTACACACGATCAAAGTGACCTTAATAACGTAATTAAAATAAAAACAACAAACAAGTAGATAATAATTATTATTTATGTATCTCAATCTATACATATAATAAATCTGTAGAAAAAATATTTTTGTACATTGAAAATATTAAAAAAAGGAATTGTCAGGGTGTTATTGTATAACCAACAGAACTCATTTCCAGCATTTTTAGAATTTTTGTCTGTTTGTCTGTTTATCTGTTTATCTGTTTGTCTGTTTGTCTGTTTATCTGTTTGTCTGTTTCGATGACTAAGCATCACGTAAAATTTACGAAACTAATGTAGGTAACTTTTATACAAAAATATTGTACGTAACTTGGGGTATTACTTAGTCTTTGTTTCATCGTAATCGGTGCTGTCTATCAAAAGATATTTGAATTTATAGTTTTCAAGAAGAACTTTATCATTATGATCATTAATGAGACATGCAGCGACATCTATTAAACGAATCATCATTCTCCTGCCCTTATCCCAATTCATTTGGGGTCGGCGCAACATGTCTTCTTCTTCCATACTTCCCTATTTCTCGTCATCTCAGCAGTCACCTCCTTTCTAGCCATATCATCCTTCACACAGTCCATCCATCGTTTCTTTGGCCTTCCTCTCCTTTTATAGCCATCTACATTCATACTCAACATTTTCCTCACAACATTTCCTTCATTCCTTCGCATCACATGTCCATACCACGACAATCGATTACCAATCAACTTTTCATTCACTGGCGCCACTTTCAGACTTCCTCTTATGTACTCATTCCTTATTTTATCCTTTCGCGTCACACCACACATCCCTCTTAGCATTCTCATCTCAGCCACATGCAATTGCCTTTCATTTATCCCTTTTGTGGCCCAACATTCTGATCCATACACGACAGCAGGTCTAACCATGGTCTTATAAATCTTCCCCTTGAGTTTAAGGGGAATGCGGACGTCGCATATTGTTCCCGTGACCTGCCGCCATTTCATCCATCCAGTGCTAATTCTGTGCTTCACACTACGATCTATTTCGCCATCGCTTTGCACGAGTGAACCGAGATACCGAAAGTCAGGGCAAATTGGAAGAAGCACGCCATCTAGCGCTATGGCTCCAGAACTGGAGAGACCGCCGAAATCGCAAAACATGTATTCAGTTTTACTTCTGCTGATTTTCAAGCCAACATTCTCCAGCTTCTGTTGCCATTTCTCCAATCTGCTCTGGATCTCAGGTCCATCTTCACCGACAAGAACAATGTCGTCGGCAAACAGCATGCACCAGGGTGCCTCTTCTTGTATGTCCGACGTCAGAGCATCCATAATCAACAAGAAGAGGTAAGGGCTTAAAGCCGACCCTTGGTGCAAGCCTACAGCCACACTGAACTTGTCGGTGTTGCCAGCAGCTGACCGGACGTAGGTACAAGATTGACTGTACATAGCACGAATTAACTCTACATACTTCCCTGGTATACCTTTCTCTTTTAAGGCCCACCACAACACATTCCGAGGTACCCTGTCATACGCTTTCTCCAGATCAATGAACACCATGTGCAAGTTCTTGTGTGCACGTCTGTACTTCTCGCATAATTGGCGAAGTGCAAAAGTGGCGTCCATTGTTCCTCGACCTGGCATTAACCCAAACTGGTTCTGAGTAATCTCACTCTCCTCTCTTATTCTTTTTTCTATCACTTTCTCCCATACTTTCATACTATGTGACATGAGCTTTATTCCCCGATAGTTGTTGCAGTCTTACACATCACCTTTATTCTTGAAAATAGGCACTAGCGAACTATTGCACCATTCTTCTGGGATCGCTCCTTCATGCAACAACTTATTGAAGAATAAAGTCAGCCACATACATCCATCTTCTTTTAAACACTTCCATACTTCTACTGGTATTTCGTCGGGGCCCATGGCCTTTCCTCTTTTCATACTTTGAACTGCCTTCCTTACTTCATCTATACTGATTTTTCTCACTAATCCCATATTTACTTGTACCTCTTTAAGCACACCATTCCATTCATTCTCTTCATTCATTAACTTTTTAAAATAAAACTTCCATCTGTCTTTTATTTCATTATCTTTTGTTAGAACCTTACCAGCGCCGTCTTTTATACATTTAATATGAATTATATCTCTCGTTCTCCTTTCTCTCGCTTTTGTAATCCGGTAGAGCTCCTTCTGGCCTTTAGGACTGTCCAGTGAGTCATACAACTTATCCTGCGCCTTAGCCCTGGAAACTGCTACCGCCTTTTTTGCCTTTCTCTTCCATTCGTTATAATTCTCTTTCTTCTCATCTTTCAAACTGTCATTCCCGTCTGCTACACCCTGCCATTCTTTAAACGCAACCTTCTTTTCTTTTAAACTTTTTTGCACATCTTCATTCCACCACCATGTATCCCTATCTATCACACCTTTTCCTTTCGATTCTCCAAACACATCTTTTGCTACTTTCCGTATACAATTCGCCATCTCTTCCCATGATTCATTTACAGATTTTCCTTCCATATCCTTCATTTCAATCATCTTATCGATCACTTGACTCCTAAACATACTTAAACATTCTTCATTTTCTATCATACGCCATCTGGTTCTGGGTGGAGGCCGTTCTTTGTTTCTACTGGACGAGACACAGACTTTTAAATCCATTACGACCAGTCTGTGTTGGGAGACTAGGTCTTCACCTGGCAAGACTTTACAGTTTTTGACGAACCTAAGGCTATTTCGTTTGACCAGGAAAAAGTCTATTTGCGTCGCGTGGTGGCCACTTTTATAAGTAATGAGATGTTCATCTCTTTTTTTATACCACGTATTGGTTATTGCCAGGTCGAAGGCAGAAGCAGCTTGCAGCAGTGTCTCGCCGTCAGTGTTACGGTCTCCGTACCCCCAACCGCCATGCACTCTCTCATACCCATCCGTCATTCTTCCTACATGCCCGTTGAAATCACCCCCCACATACACTTCTTCACTATCCTGCACATCCAACATCACTCGATCAAAGTCTTCCCAGAACATCTATTAAACGAATATGGTACTTTTTAATAAATGCCTTCTAAAGATAACTTTAGAAATGTTATGATAGCTTAATTAAGGTACTCTGTAGGTAAGAAGTCTAAATGGAACTGCTTTCAAAGTCTACATAGCCTAAACCCTATAGTGTGATTGATCACTTTCCATGCATTCAATTTTAGCAGTTTATCTTCGTCTTCGAGAGATGGCGTTGTTCATTTGTACGTACACATAAAAAAGGGGAGGTTTTTTTCTTGCGAAGCCCATAGTGTGGGGTGTCATTAGATAGGTCTTTGAAAAAGATTGTTAGTTTGCTCAAACACTTTTTCGATTAACGAATCCTTCGTTTGTGAAATATTAAGCTTTAAAATGCAAATTTTGTTAGACTCAAGTCAGGCTACCTAAACCAACCGTTAGGGCTGCGGGTCCCGTCGGGGCTGCGGGTTGTTCGAAAGAGATTCCGCGCTCTCGGCACAAGGGCTAAGAAGGAATATGGATGGTTTTTAGTCAGTAGAACCCCTCCCGCTTTGGGCAGAGCGGAACGGAGTGTCAGTCTTCTACTCTGTTTCAAATTTCATCAAGATCCATTCGGCCGCTCTGACGTGGTTGATTAACAAACATCCATCCATCTAAACTTTATTAAACATATATAGTCTGTGCTTTGCATTACCCTCTCCTTTTTTTATACAGCGTCTGTAAGTTAACGCAGTGTACTTTTGTCTAAGCGACGCATTTTAGTTTTCGACAACCACGCGAACGAAGTCGCGGGCACAGCTAGTAACCAATAAGAAGCTTACCTTGAAGAAATGGATCATTCGTACCCAAATCTCTTTAAGTTAAACCAAAGCGATGTTTTAATGATTAGGATTTAAATATCTTTGATCAAAAAAGATAATCCTTAGCTTTTTGAAAGCCTGATCAATTCTCTGATCACCTGAATCTAGATTTAAAATATCGATCAGTAAAACTGCTGTGGTTAAAGAAAACTCATAATAAACTTATTAATATCATGCATGTCTTAATAACACAATCTGAGAGAATATTGTGACTGCGACCATTCTCTTGGCCTTTTGGGCACATCAACCAGAGGAATTTATTCGATAGCACAGACAATCCCGTCGATGTGGCAGAGTTCTAGTTGAAGATTATCCAATACTAATAAAAGAATCGTCAACCCGATGATAAAAGAAGAATAAAAAAAAAGAAAGCAAGAAAGAAAGAATAAAATAGCAGATGTAAACCGAGACTTAGAAGCTATCAGGAAGTGGTCTGACAGTTTTGGGGTGTCAGTAAACCCCTCAAAGTGTCAGGCTATTTTAATTGGGAGCTCGCGCATGATGGGTAGGGTGACGCTTAACTCTCTTCCCTCCCTTATTTTCAATGGTACCGTCATACCTATTACCCCTACTGTGAAAGATCTCGGTTTGCATCTTGACTCGACTCTTAGCTGGCACCGTCAGGTCTCTAGTGTTAGTCAAAGAGTCAACGGTACTCTGCGATCCCTGTACCGTCTGAGAAACTTTTTGCCTGCTAAGACGAAAACTATGCTTGTGCAGACTTTGATATTCCCTATAATCGACTATGGTGACGTGTGTTACTTTGACTTGAATGCGGTTTTGCTCGATAAGCTTGACAGACTGCTCAACAATTGTATCCGGTTCATATTCAACCTCAGGAAATACGATCATGTGTCGAGCTATAGATCTGAGCTTAAATGGATGTCCATTCGCCAAAGGAGAAGTTTGCGCGCTTTGACCACGCTTTTCTCCCTTCTCAACTCTCCCAATCCTCCTTCTTATCTTGAGTCTCACTTCCAATATCTATGTTCTACACACGCGAAGAATCTGCGTTCTTCTAACAATCTACTCCTACTCTGTCCTTCTCATACTTCTGACTTTGTTCATTCGTCCTTTTATATTCAGTCTATTCTTCTTTGGAATGCGCTTCCTCTTGATATCAGGACGGCCACAAGTCGGTATGCATTTAAGCGGAAATTGCAGAGTTATTTTCTAAATAAATAGTGTAGAGTGATTTCAACATCTCTGTATCTTGATTTTGTATACATATATATATATATATATAGGATAGGTATATATTTATGTATGTGTATTATATGTTGATATTCTATTTATGTTACTATTTGTATATTATATTTATAAATCATTAGGTATGATATATTTGAATATTATTTTTTTATCATTGTTCCTCTCAAAAAGAGCACCTGCCATCCAATCTCTACACCACCCTTGGTTGACTGGTAGAGAATGCCTAAGGCATTAAGTCCGCCTTTGTACCTTTTTTTTGTGTGCGAGAAGTTTAAATAAATAAATAAATAACTTAATTATCATTATTTTTCTGGCCCCTAATCCTTATTTGTTTGGGGTCGGCGTGGCATGTCTTGTATTACTCTTCATTTCATCAGGCTTATCCTTTCTTGACGTATCAGGCTGTTTACATTCCATTTACCGTTTCTTTGGTATTCCTCTACTCTTATACCCTTGCACATTCATACTTAAAGCTGCTTTCCTTTCCTTTTGCTGCATCACAGAGTATTATTTTTAATTTTATTGCCATATAATATCAAATGAAATGAACTGCATTTAGTAAATCTAACCGTTGGTGTGGCCAAGTTTCCGCACTAACTGGACTCTCTGTTACAACTGCTCTAAGGAAAGCCGAACATCAAGAGAAATGAAGACAGATTGTAAGAACTATGAAGGACTTTCATCAGGGACACGACCTTCAGTAATGAAGAACACGACTACAAAGAAATAAGTAAATCTACCTTTATATTATATGTGAAAGCATTGTGACTGGTTTGTACCGAAAAGCATAGACACTCAAAACACCATTTGCATAGACAAATGCGACAATATTATATTCAGCAACCAACTGGTGTTCAATTTCCATCTTCCCTAAAATTTGCTGTAAATCGTCAATTTTGATGGCTGCCTAAATTTGTATTCCGTTGTTTTGTCGTGGATCAAACTGAGCAAAGGCCCTCTGTCAATGTAGCATATTTGCCATTCATGGAACGTCCGTGTTTACTGACGGACCCAATTGGGTCACAGCTATAACAATGACTTAAATGGATGGCGCATTCCACCCACAGTCTACCCCCGCTGCTTTTTATTTTGGATCGCCATTAAATCTTTGGATGAAACATTTTATTTCATACTCTTTTCAATTTACAATGGCTTTTCCACTTTTCTTTCAGTACATTGATTTTTAATGTGCAATTTCTCACATAATCAATAAAATGCAACTATATACCGTTTTAGCTGTTTTATCCAACATGTTCCTGCAAAAATGTGTATAACTGAGAAGGTTATTTTTCTTAACTATAGCAGATTTACTCCTCATTAATCTTTCTAGGCATCGTTACCATATTTCGCTACCCTTGGGCGGGAAAAGTTGTTAGTTTATTTATTACCTACTTCAACACCTACTAAGCTTAAGATATTACAAGGAAACGTAATTATTTTACTTAAGTTATTTTTAATCGATTTTCTCAGCCAACAATTGATGAATAATATTGCCGGGTATTATTCAGAAATTGTCTAGTTCGTAAGTCATCCCAAGATTGACGTTTTTCCGTAATAGTGTTTCATTCATATAAAAACCTGCTTAGTCCTTTTTAGCTACAGATTAATTAATTACAGTTTATTGAATGAAATTTGCACAATTTTTTGTCCTAGCTACAATTATAACAATAATATAAAAATTATCTATAATCTTACTCAATAGTCTACAATTCGTGAAATGGATGAAATTACATTAATTAATTACTGTCGCCCGTCAAAGATTAAGCAAAAGATTACCTGCACAAGTCAACAGGAAACTTTAAATCATTTCAATAAATTCTGCTTCTATAATTAATTCCTTTGAGCCGCGAATTTAATTACGAGAAACAGTATTTCTTTCTCAAATAAAGTCTTTTTTTTATTCACAGTTCAGTAGGTTCTTCCGGACCTTCCATGTTTACTTTGTCCATCTGAATATTAAAATGCTAATACCCAAAAGGTACCTACTTTATTTTTATTGGCGTCATACAAAATCTCGACTTGCAAAAACTTTTGAACCCGCTGTTTACCCGACTGTTAACGGCACTTGTGTCCCCCAGTTGTACCTTATCATTTCAACTTTGCTGTCGGACACTTTTTGTTTGTCACGAATCTTAGGCAGATTGAGCAATGGCCAAGGTAAATTGAATGGTATGCTGTAACAGTAAGAGTTCAATGTAGTTTTACTGTTTCTGTGAGTCATTCGGCGATAAATACTATCGGAAAATAGACTGAGATTGTTATATGATGGGTTGCTTGAGAACGTGTTTGTCTTCAGACTATCGGTTGACGTCGCAGTTTATGTGCAATTATGAAGAAAAATAATGCGTTTCTGTTTTATATACGACTGATGTGCGTTGAAATCTAAAACTAAATTGGTTTACCTATAATGTGGTTACATATCACGTCCCCAATGTGTCAGGTAAGTTTTTCGAAATTTCTTCGAAGTGGCAAGTATGGTAAATCCTCGGAGTATACATAAACCATAGGGGATCCATATCATAAACCATGCATGAAACACTCATACATTAGTATATTCTAACCTTCACATTCACTGTCAAAAATCTATCCACAAAAAGCAACTATTAAGGAAACCCTTGAACAGGATTTTCAGACGAGGAAATTTTGTCAATGCATCTTTTCCAGCCCTTACAAGACGTACGTCTTTTAGGCGTACGACTTTCGAACGTAATGAAAGGCCGTGAATGTCGTTCGCACGGAAAATGGTCCCAGAATTTAGGATCTATAGAAATGTAAATACTTCAAAACTTCGAAGGTGTCATTCCATTCCGAACTTTAGCATTGAAATACGAAGGAATGCTTCAAAAAGTTCTTAAGTGCTTTCGGGAATTCTTGCTTCCGAGGAACTAAATATATTTTGTTTTACCTGAATTTCCCACGTAGTACTTTGTATTCAAAAATGGTGATTTTGACAAATTGTTTTACTCATTTTCATCTAATAGTCACATCTTTTGGTTCTTGTAAATTTTTTTTTTTTCATTTTGTAATTTTTCGTTATCGTCCACACCCAAATCTGACGTTTGCCTTATCACTGACATCTATTCCATAGACCCAAAGTGCTCTATCAAAGGACAAAGAAACGCATGGCTGCCTCCAATTATGAGGGCAGAAATTCCTGTGGCTTGGGATAAAAGCATCGTCACGCAAGATATTATCAATAAAGCCATCACACATGTTGTCATCACAAAATTGAATTAATTTTCGCCAAAGGTTTAACACGCACTGAGCCATATTAAATTTTACGAAACAATGTGATATTAATGAATATGCAAACAAGTTTTCCAAAGGTTTTGTTTGCATGAAATTTCTGTTCAAATATTAATGGGTTTGAGTAATGCTGCTTGTGTGACGGCTTTTGTGGATTTTGTAGAGGTATTATTTATTGTTCTTGTATCTTTCGTTGCATACTATTTCATGCTGTCTGCCTCTTAAAGTTTCATTGGTACTTTATCCTTCTTGGTGCCAACGATTTCCTTTATTGGAGTGAAATAACATTGGGAGTGTTTCAACCATTAAGCATTGTTGCATATCTTTTGGTAGATATCTACGCATGGCCAAACCATCTAAGCATACTCTTTTCATATCTGTATCATCTTCAGTGAATTCCTTGTCTAACATAAGATGACTAAATTGTTTGCTAGCACTAATTCCAGCATAATGTAGTTGCTATCATCCCATAAATGTGGATAGTAAGAGCATTTACCTAGTAACTAATGACCTCATTGTGTGACAACAATGTCCTAAGTTGTAACAATGGACGATTAACAATCGTTTAACCATTATTTAAGGTAGCAGTGTCCATGTTTCGGTATTATAATTATAAATTAATGGGTCAAAAGAGATGAAAAGGAGAAGAGGTATCTTTGAGTTGACCATTTTGAATTTTGTTGGCAAATATTTAAAATTTTCTTTCGTTTTCACTTTTTAAGCCTTCCTAAAGTTGTTTGTTGTCATTGCCATTCTGTGTATAAATTACAAACAGTAAAAGAAAGATTCCAAATGATTTACTTTAACAAATCACTGCAGAACCTAAAAGATAACATATCGAATTGTACGACTGAATCGTAGCAAGATGACCTACTTTCAATCTTTAGAAGCTTGCGCGAAACGAATATTAGCAACTGATTCAATTCATCTTTTTCTTTTTTAAACTGGCTGGAATCGTAAAAGTAGCAGAACGGAAGAAAACCGAAGGAAATCAAATGGAAGAACAAAATAAGAAAAAATACTGCATAACAGAGTAACTCGCTTGAATTTCTTTAAAACGACAATTTAAATGTTCAGCTTAGCAACAGTTTATTTGAAGCCTAAAACAAACGATGTACCAGTAGAAGTCGCATTTGGTCGATCATCCAAAACTAAACGCAGAGTTTGAATAAGATCCATAACATGATTTAACACATGTTCACACTAAGTGTATGTATCACCAGGGTGTACATTATACTGCTGCTTTCGTGCTTTCGTGCTCGCAGTGTTCGTTGTTGCGGGCATTCGGTGGCGTGTGGTTCGGCGTGGTAGCTTTCGGAATGACGTATTGCACTCGAAGTTTCGTTTTTTTTTTAAATGAATTGTTCTTCTGACATTCAAAAGTGCCTGTAATGGTTTAATTGAAATAAATGATTTGAGGTTTAGTTTGAGTTTGATACTCTACAAAAGATCTACAAACAACAGGGAACAACGGTTTATCGCACTTTCAGTTTCACGGAGGAAGCTCGGTATGGAATGGTTGGTCACACTGACCATTCATCTACGGACCAACCTAGGCCAGCGCGGCTTAACCTGAAGTTCGACCCAAGTGACTATTATTATTTTAGCCACGAGCTAGTAGACAGCTGGATTATACAGCTGCTAATTGACTTTTAGGGCTCGTTTACGGAGACGTGGGGCGTCGCGCGGCGCGTGCAGAAGGCTCGTGTCGTGCTTTTTTATTAATTTACTGAGAGACGGATCCAGTGCAACAAACGCTGCATTTTAAACTAACGAGCGAAAAATCGCTTCTCATAAAATCAACGTTTGAAATCGTTAACTTTTTCATACATCGCCATGCGTTTGAAATAAAAACGCAGCACGCGCCGCGCGACGCCCCGCCTGTACGTAAACATGCACTTAGAGTTGCCAGCTGGTGTTTTAGCCTTCTAATCCGTAGAAACTTTTCAGTACGAAAATCAAATAAACTAAACTACAAATTTTAGTCGCAAACAGAATATTTCAATAGAGACGAGGATGTTTATTGAATTGGCAGATGCGACATCAAGTTAGAAACTAACTCGATTACACCCAAGACTGGATTATGAAAGTTTTCAATGTTTATTTACAGAGCTTAATGTTGCGGAACTTTAAGGGCTTAGATTTTGGACCGTCCTTAATCGGCAATTCTCTCTAAACTTCTTAAAATTTGAGAGACGATAAAAAGTGATTTATATTGATAAGAAGAAATAAGTATCTTTATGAGCGGTATTCGGAACGCTCAACCGTTGTTCCAGTGCTCGCAAGTGCGACGGCTGACCATATTGTGCTGGCTTCGACTTCCGGGTCGGGCAAAATGTTATTGGGTTTTCCGTAAGGAATTTCTCTGGATTTGTGTGCCCGGTTGATAGTCCCATGTAATAGACGGCTAGTCTATTACATGACTAAACTGGCGAAATGTTGTTGTACATAATTAGTTACACCTTTTTTTTTGTGGGTGGAAAATCATCGAATAACCCAGCCCCCCCCCCCCCGCTCTTGGGCAGAGCGAAGGGGAGTGTCAGACTTCTATTGACTGATAACCAAACCCATGTTCCTTCTTCGCCCTTGTGCCGAGGCCGCGTTATGCCTTACGATAATCCGCAGCCCCGACGGGCGTCGGCCCTTGCCCTTCCATGATGCTGACATCTCTTTGAGGCGCGCGTGGAACACGAACGCGCCGCGATCGGCGATCGGCGATCGTAGCGGCCGCTACGAAAATTAGTTACACGCTGTCTAATGGGCCTACTACACGCACGCACTTCCCCACAGTTTTGCCTGCGGGATTACACGGTGCACACAGTACATCGCGCGTGTGGTTTGTAATGGTAATACAGTTTTACCAACCATACGCGCGATGTACTGTGAAGTGTGAACGAAAACTGTGGGGAAGTGCGTACGTGTAGTAGGCACATAACACTTCGGGGATTATAGGCACGATGTCATGTTATGATTGTCCTCCTTCTTTCTATTCTGAGCAAGTGCTTGGTACCCTAAATATTCTTATTCTGAGTAGTACAACAAAAAGGCTAAGCAGATGTTTACTCGATATGACAACGAAATTAAGAATAGTAATTAAAATATCTTGCAATAGTTTAAGGCAATTTTTTTGATCCCGGTTTTATTCTCGGTAATGGCCTAAAATCTGAACTTGAAACTATAATAAATTACATTCATGAGACCGGCTATGTATATGCTAACCGCTACCTACATCCAGTTTGCATATATTTGTGATAGTACCTACATGAAAATTAATGCGTAACAAACCGAATTTATAACACATTCCTGTATGACGATGGAGTTTAACAAATAAATACTAACGGATCATTTAAAATATCAACGTTTTACAATGGCGTATGACAATTTTATTAGATCATTTTCTTTCCTGCTGAACACGGAATTTTTGAAGTGAAAACTTCTTTAGCGGCGCTGAGCACTTTTTTTTGTATGGGTAAAAACTTTCAAACTCGCGTCAGGGTCACGTGATGCTGATCGAAAAAGCGTAAGATTTTTCGATCAGCATCACGTGACCCTGACGCGAGTTTGAAAGTTAATATTGAAGTTTTCACTTCTGCCGGCACTCCCGGAGTGCTACCTTTTTTTTCTCGATGTTTGAAAATGTGTCGCTCAAATTACAGCTCATCAACTTTTCCTGTTCTCATCAATACTTGGATTTGTTTCCAATCATTTCATCACTGACTGTTATCTGACCGCCTCATCCCAGTTACTGGGTGGTATGAAACACTTGAGCCTTATTTTACCACTTCGATTCCCAGTCTATAAAAAACGAAAACTTGATTCAAGGCGACACACAGTCGGTTACTGAGGAATTCTCAAGATTAAGATGTGAGCATAGCTACAGCTTGTTCAAAGAAAAAAGCAATTTATCAATCGGGATTTGAACGTGACGGGAACCGTTTTATTTCACACGCGACGACCACGACACGGTGTTCTAAAAGGAAAGTGTTCGATTTACACTGACAATAGAAAAGTATTTACAATCGCATGATTGTTATTGAAAATTGGTCTTTGTGTGGTTAAAACGAGGTTTCTGTTTTGTATGTTCACGAATGTTTTGTTTTCTACTTTTTGATTGTTTTCAGTCTAATAATTGATTTCTGCCTATAATTGAATTGTCAATCGAATTTACACTGTAAGCAGTGAAGATAGGCGATAATTATGCTTGTTGTGTTGTATTGTGCTTAAATAGTTCATGCACCTTTCGGGTTTCTTTAATTTCTTCAGTAGCTCCGATTATTTGTTTTTAACTACTTAAAATCATTTATGTTTCGCCGCTTTTTGCCACAGTCATTCTAGAGAGTGCGATGTATACGTCACGTTCCCGTGTCGTGTAAAACAGATAAACAGTGGCAATATATAGTTAAGTCCCTTCCACTGTCAACACTCACGATTCTTACCATAAAGCCGATTTTGTCGCGTTCAGAATTTTACAAAGTTGTTCGGAAATGTTGAATAAGAGAACGTGTATATTATTAAAAACCTTCCGTGGAAATAAAGGATTACGGTCGTGCAAGATAATATTTTCCTATAACGCTTTTAAACGCAATTCTTGTATTTACGATTTTCTTTTCTCTTCAGTCCTATAACAGCTTCTCCTGTGTGTAAAACAGGCAATTTATAAGACAAAGACTGTAGCTTTTAACCAGCTGCTCACACGGCGCTGTCTTGTCCGACATATTGCGGTACAAAGTTCAGATTACACGTAAACATTCCACTGTTTAAAAAGAAATTGCGTGTGGTCCCAACATTCTACCTACTGAAAAAAATGGTTTAGGTCGGCAACATTAAGTATAATTATTACTAGCGTTGGCCTGCGGCTTAGCCCGCGTAGGTGATGTCAGAAATATCAAAAATGACGATTTTCCATACAAACTTTCATCCCCTGTTTCACCCCCTTAGAGATTGAATTTCAAAAAATCCTTCCATATTCCTTGTCTACATTATAAAGGGAACCTCTGTGCAAAATTTCAGCTTTCTAGGTCCAAGGGTTTGGGCTGGGCGTTGATGAGTCAGTCAGTCAGGACTACTCTTTTTATTTATATAGTTTATTTTTATTTTTTAACTAGCTGACCCACGCAACTTCGTCTGCGTCACATAAATATAGCTTATAACCTTTCTCGATATATCGACTATCCGACATAAATTAAGCTAAATCGTAACAAACAAAAAATCGTATCTTTCCTCTTTATTATAATAACTAGCAGTTGCCCGCGACTTCGTTCGCGTAGAAATTTTGACTCTCTTGTCTGGACTGCCTGTGGATGGTACTATGTCAAATCGAATGCCAAATGCCAATCGAAGCGATTATATTCCCTTAAACCAGCCCTGTCGTAAAATCTATTCCTACCTGAAATGTCTTAACTATATTTATCTCTCTGCCAATTTTCAGGTACAAAAAGCCAAGGATTTCATATGGACTTACGGGAGCCCTTAGTCCAGGTCTTCCTTACAAACTTAGCTTAGATCTCCTACTCCTAAACTCTAGACTTGTTAAATTTCAGGTTGTTAGTACAAAAAAAAAACAGTACATTTTTACAAACGTGAAAGCCCTCAGACCTCCTTATTCTGACCATGTTGCTAAACTCGCTAAATCCGTTCTTAGTCAACGTCTACTAACTATAAAGTACCTTCCTGCCAAAATTGTAGCACAAAAAAGGAAGGACTGTCATACAAACTCGCGTGAGCCCTTAGACCTCCCTAGTCCGGCCCTGTCGCAAAATCGGTTCTTAGCAAACTTCTACTCACCTACTACGTCCCTGCCAAAATTCAAGTTAGTAGCACACAAAATGATGGACTCTTAAACAAACTTGCGAGCGCCCTTAAACCTCTCTAATCCGGCCCTGCCACAAAACCTGTACTTAGCAGAGTTCTTCTAACTATAAACTACGTGCCTGCCAAAAATCAACTTTGTCGCTCAAAAAATGAAGGACTTTCATACAAACTGGCGAGAGCCCTTAGACTTCCCTAATCCGGCCCTGTCTCAAAATCTGTTCTAAGCAGACGTCTACTAACTTTAAACTACGTCCCTGCCAAAAATGAAGATTGTGGCACAAAAAATGAAAGACTTTCATACAAACTGGCGAGAGCCCTTAGACCTCCCTAATCCGGCCCTGTCACAAAATCGGTTCTAAGCAGACGTCTACTGCCTATTAACTACGTCTCTGCCAAAAATCAAGATTGTAGCACAAAAAATGAAGGACTTTCAAACAAACTTGCGAGGGCCCTTAGGCCACCCTAATCCGGCCCTGTCGCAAAACTAATTTATAGCGGATGCCTACTGACTATAAACTACGTCTCTGCCAAAAATCAAGATTATAGCACGAAAAATTAAGGACTTTCATACAAACTTGTGAGGGCCCTTAGACCACCCTAATCCGGCCCTGTCGCAAAATTAATTCATAGCAGACGCCCACTGACTATAAACTACGTATCTGCCAAAAATCTAGATTGTAGCACAAAAAATGAAGGAGTTTCATACAAACTTGCGAGGGCCCTTAGACCACCCTAATCCGGCCCTGTCGCAAAATCCGTTCTTAGCGGACGTCTACTAACCATAAACTACCTCCCTGCTAAAAATCATCTTTGTACGTCCAGCGGTTTTCGAGATTTCGTGATGAATCAGTGAGTGAGTGAGTGAGTGACCTTTCGCTTTTATAGATATAGATTTAGATGGTTAAGATTAGCTTAGATTATATTAAAGTGTGAATTACTATAAGTATCTCTTACTGTTAAATATACGATAACACTCTGTACTTGTAAACATTATGATGCAGTAAATATTTTGAATTTGAATTTCCCGGAAAGAATCTCCCTACATTGCGACGCGCGAATTATTTTGCCGCGCGGATATTTTTACATTGCGTTATCTTCTAAGATTTTTGTTTAAACTGTATAGAGTAAAGGGCACAAATATTTTATATTAAATTTCCCTTCTAACAAACACATTTATTTAGATATAGATTAATACCATATGGGTTAAAGAAGCTACGCAAAAAATAATTCTTTTTAACCTAACAGTTTAATAGTAAAAAAGGGTTACAGTGAGTCAATCTTAAAAGATAGATATATGCTGTCGCGGATTTTCTTTTAGAACTTTTAAAGAGGAACAATTTCTTCATACATGATATTTGCGTAACTTAAACCGTTTTCGCAGCGCACGCAGCGGAAGCTCTCAAAAAGGAAATACCTTTTCCCGTTTTTGAAACATTTTTCATTTATGCTCCGCTCCTATTAGCCGTAGCGTGATGTTATATAGCCTATAGCCTTTCTCGATAAATGGACTATCCAACACAAAAAGAATTTTCCAAATCCATCCAGCAGTTCCTGAGTTTACCGCGTTCAAACAAACAAACAAACAAACAAACAAACAAACTCTTCAGCTTTATAATATTAGTATAGATAAAAAACGTTGCGTCGCACTAGGAATTTTACAATTCAGTTATACAGACAATGATTTACTTAGTAAAGTTAACATTAAAGATTCGACACCGGGCATATAATTTAGCATCAGCTCAGCATTTGCAGAACTAAAAAAAAATCCTGGTTATTGAAGCTGCTGTAAGATTAAATAGGTATATTCATCAACTCGATATGAAAACACAATATATCCACAATCCACATGCCAATCTGGACTGTAACAACCTAAGTTATCAGCTTACAATCTGTTTGATCAACTAAAATCAATGCTGCAAGACAATAGATCAAACTGTCCAATACGTGTTACATTGTATATATTGTCTACATTGTACTGTAGGTTATCAACTACACATCTTGTTTAAGGCGACATTAGCTACCCGCGACCTTGAGCGCGCGCTTAACTCATCGCCTAAACAAATAAGGTTGAAAATGGGGATGCGTTTGATTCTCGTGACTGCCAAAATGAACGATAGTTCGCAGATTTAATTTATAAAATAAAAAAATACGCTGTAATGTTAAAATATTTTTACATATGTCTTTAGTTGGTTAAATTTCCTTTCAGATAGTAAAAAAAAATAACAGTTATCACTCAAAATATTGAGCATTTCGAGACGAAAAAGTTTTTTCGTGTGATTTTTTTGTGATTTTGTGATTTTTTTTTTCGAGGTTCTTGATTAATTTTAGAAAATATTTTTACACAAGTCTTTTACCTATACATTTGACTATACACTGTATTTTTTTTGGAATTGTAATAAGTAGCAATACGGCTAACTCTGCAACGAAAAACAGGTCGTTTTTACGGTGTCCCTCTTATCTGCGCCTTAATTTGCGGATATCGAGCATAATAATATATCCTCATTAGCATACCTGTCAGTCCATAAAATAGATGGTAAATAGACGGTAGACATACTTTATTTGTCGAACTAACGGTACCTACCCAGCAACCTTCGACCGCGTCAAATTATTCTTGGCAAAAGCCTCCATCCATTCCATTCAGCGGTGTCGATTCTGTGCAACTTCTACTCGTAACCAATTCTCAAAAGAGTAGTGGTGAAAGTGAGATCCATATGATTTTTTATTTCTGACGCGAGTCAGATTCCCACACGGATCATTTTTATAGGATACAGGTAGCTGTTCTGGGTCTGGTTATTATATGGGTACGTGAGTTTAAATGTTTGTAAAGGTGCCTACGGTACAAAAGTCCTGGGGGAATAAAAAAATCTTCTCGAATGTTGTTCAGAATACTGAAGTCCATCCACCAATCCATTTATCGTCATACAATTTTCCAATAAACGATAAAACTAAGGATATTATTAAAAATGTACTTAAATAATTCAGCTTCTTACAAAACAATAAACAAACAGCCTCGCATTATTACTACCCTCTTCCAGAATTTCCATAACTGCATGAAGTACATAAAATATGTATGAGACGCCTGAATATTGTAATGTTTCTGATAAAATTTCAAGTCTTTGTTCTACGATTTGGGAGAGTTAGGAAGTTGAACATTATTTCTCTTTTAAAAATTTTCAAGCCCCTGGTTCTGATTGTCTTTCTTTTATGCATCACTTAACGCAGGTAAAAAATACGAAATGTTTTACAACAAAAAAAAACAATTTGTTTTAACACTTCAGTGCGTAATATAAAAGTAAGTGAAGCGCCTGTTACAGTTACGCAAATTATTTTTTGAGAGTCTGTTGCAGATGCCTTTGAGGCAGGTATATTTTAACTATATGAATTTCTCGAGTTTTTGACACGTTTTATCAAAACATGTTTAAATTTTTCCAAACTCTTCAGGTATAAACACAAAGGTAAAAATAAACTGGCTGAATAAAAAATTGCATCGAAGGAGATTCAGCTTTCACTATTCTAGCGTAGATTGCTTTTAGATCGGAACGTACATTGAAATGTCACCCACGTATCTAGTGCAGAAAAGTCTCTCTTGATGAATTCTATTTTCGTCCTGAAACCACTGAAAGGCAAAGTTTCCCGTGAAGATTGAAACAGAACACAATATCTACAAACGCAATCCCAGTAAGGGCGGGACTCCACCAAAGCGGAGATGTGCCAAGCGGAGAGGAGATGTTTTTTAAACTACCAATAGAATTGTGTCAGTGACACATCACATCGCCTTTCCGCTCAGCTTCAGTGGAGATCGCTGTGCGGAGATTTGTAATATTTGTATGGCGCGATGGAAGCGGAGATGTGAGCTGTGCGCGGACGACGCGCAATGGAGACGAGGGATGTGAGCACACCGCACACATCTCCGCTTTGGTGGAGTCCCGCCCTAAAGGGATAAACTTTGAAAAGTAAGCAGTCACTCTGTTTGGCCGCTTCCACCAACTTTATGTGTTCAATATAGCTGAGGGAAAATGTTTTACTATAAATATATGAGAAATAATATACGGAGGTTATTGCAGGATTTGTGGGAGCGGTGTGTTTATAGGCGAACCTTATATTTAGGATGATATTTTAATAACAGACGGGTGGTTTGATCGATATGCGACGTTATTCTTTGGTCATGTTGAGCACTATTGTATTCATTGCGAGAAGAGTGGCTTAATATTTTAAAAACAGGCGCGCGGGTTGATCTTTTATTTAAACCGTGCCTGCCTATGTTGTTCTGTGAACGGGTGAGCACCCAATACATACCGAGTTCTCTCCGTGCCTCAGAAAGCACATTAAGCATTCGGTCCCGGTCGCTAGATATAGATCTTTGGCAGTCGTGACAGGTAGTTAGTTGCCTGATAGTCAGACAACCAGTATTACCAATGGGTATTCAATTTCCTTAGTGAGTGGAGGAGGTTAGATAGGTAGTTGCTGCATCCGGTTAGACTGGAAGCCGACCCCAACATAGATGAGAAAAGGCTATGTAGATGATGGCGAGAGGAAAGAAACCAGTGATCGAATAATAAAATATTCGGACGGTGATTCCTCTTGTCATAAAAATGTGTAAAAGTCAGTGTCTGAATTCCAGAAGGATCTTGTTTAATTTGCAATGACATCGATATTCTGTGCCCATCTGAACCCCGATTGCTCATTGTTTTGTTCGGCAAATTTCGTCACTAGGTTGTCTATATACACTTGAGCTAAGCTTAGCATTTTGTGTGTGGCCAATTTGTCGCGTCAACAATTCATCACGTCCGCCGTTTCGGGGTCTAAAATGGCCACTCTATAGCAGATCATGTTAAGAAAATCATATGAATTGCGTTAAAGTTCGTAAAATGGACCACTCATAACAGTAACTGCGTATGTAAAATATACGTGTAGTATGTGTAAAATGGGCACATGCCCATTTTTAGAATTTTAACGCAATTCCCATTATTGTTGTTGTTGGAGTGGTGGATGTAATTGAATTAGGCCAGTAGTTGTATTAATCACGTTTATTATAACTTTGTGAGTTTTACATATTGGAAGAGTAAATCAGTAAGGGACGCCATGACAGAACATTTTCTAGAAGACCAAAAACTATATAGAACGACAGTGTTGCCATACAGAGAACCAAGATTATTATATTTATACCACAGATTACAATACGCCTCCTTAAATATATAATCTTGATTTTACACAAACAATGTTGTTATAAACTAAAACTAAATTAATTTTAATCCTACCCTATTTTTCAAAAACTTGGTCTTATCTAAACTTTTAGTTAACATGTCTGCTAAGTTAAATTTTGAATCAATTTTTACAATATCAATTATACCCTTTTCATAGTTTTCATTTATATAGTGATACTGAACTTCAATATGCTTTGAATTTTTAGTAAAATTGCCATACTTAGCAATTGAAATTGCACCTGAATTATCTTCAAATAATTTTATGGGTTTATCAAATTTTACATTGAATGATTCACTTAACAAGTTTCTAATGAAAAGGACTTCTGTCACTGCTTCTGACAAAGCAGTATATTCTGCAAAAGTTGAACACTTAGTAACTGTACTTTGTTTATGCGTTTTCCAAAAAAATAAGTTTCCAAATAATCTAATTACAAAACCTGTTGTAGATTTTCTATCTACATTATCACCTGCATAGTCAGAGTCTACCATACAATCCAATGTTTCCGAGTTTACATTATCATAGTATGTTAACTTTAAATCCTTAGTCTTATACAAATATTTTAAGATTCTCATTGCATATTTGTAATGTGTTTGGTCATAACAACTTTGATATCGACTTAAGTAATTGACACTGTACGCTACATCTGGCCTAGTGCCTGTACTAATATACAATAATTCGCCAATTATATTTCTGTACTTTATATTATCATCTACTTCTCTGGCTTGTTCTAATTTTAAGTTTGTTTCCATTGGAGTATCATATAACTTACTATTTTCCAGATTATATTTCACAGCCAAAGATTCAATATATTTTGTTTGACTTAAGGTCATTTTATTCCTGACATCATTATAATCAATATCTATGCCAATATAACTTTTAATTTTTCCTAGGTCTTTCATAGCAAATTTTTCCATTAAGCTAGTTTTTACCTTATTTACTTTAAGTTTGTCTTTACAACAAATTAGGAGATCATCAACAAATATTAGTATATATATTGGATCTTTGCTTGCTCTGTTTACATACAAACAGTAATCATAGTTATAGTTAATCTAACAAAGTTCAGTGTTTCTATAAATTTGGTGAAACAATCGTACCATACTCTAGGGCTCTCTCTGAGACCATAGAGTGCTTTTTGTAATTTGTAAACTTTATTATCTCCAGTTTCATAACCTTTAGGTTGATTTATAAATACTTCTGACTTTACATGACCATTTAAAAAGGCTGTCTCAACATCCATTTAATTTGTTCTATAAATAAATTATTTTTACAACTGTATGATAATAAAATTTTCAATGTTTGCATTTTTCCTACTGGTGAATAAACATTTTCAAGATAATCCTTTTGCTGGAATCCTCGTACAACTAACCTGGCTTTATAAACATTATTACTTTTCCTTTTAAAGACCCATTTGACATCAATAACCTTTTTATCCTTTGGCCGTTCAACAATTTGCCATGTGTTGTTTTTGTTTAAGCTATTTATTTCCGAGTCCATTGCTACCTGCCATTGCTTATAATCATGGGAGCTCATCGCCTCCTCAAATGTATCTGGTACATTTGCATCAATGTAATTTACATAAATAAAATGTGATACTGGGTTACCATATCTGGAAACTGGATTTTTCTTTCTTTTTGACCTTTCTTCTATTACAAGCTTGTCCTTATTGTCACTTAAATTATCATCATTAAAAAAATCTTCCTCAATATTTTTAGAATTAGTTTCATTTGCCTCTACATAGTCTTCATCATTTTCAGTTTTAAGTAAATCATTTTTTATCTCTGAAGTTTTATTTTCCAAGTCCCTGTCCTTTTCATCATCAAGTTTTTCTAAACAAATTAACTGAGTATTTTCTTCGACTACCTGTACATGTCTAGCATTAATTATTCTGTTATTTAATAAAACTCTATAACCATTTTCATTATAACCTACTAGCACTCCTAGTTTGGCTTTATCATCCCATTTACTTTTTCTTAAAACTTCTGGATCCCTAACAAAAACTCTACTTCCATAAATCTTTAAATGCTCAACATTCGGTTTAATACCAAAAAATATTTCGTAAGGAGTTTTATTCTGTACTGTATTGGCAATTGTTCGATTTTTTAAATATGCTGCTGTTTTTATAACTTCAGGCCAATACCTTCTGTGAATTTTAGCCTCTCTCATTAAGCATCTGCCTATGTCCATAGCAGATCTATTATACCTTTCCGCTACTCCATTTAATTCATGGACATAGGGTGGACATGGTAATAACTCTATTCCCTTTTGTCTAATGAAATTATAGACATCTCGATTTAAATATTCTGTGCCATTATCACACTGTAATTTCTTTACTCTTTTATTAAATTTATTTTCTACTAAATTAACAAATTCTATAAAACAATTTGCAGTTTCTGCTTTACTTTTAATACAAAAAAATCTCGTACATTTACTATAATCATCTATAAAAGTCAAAAAATATTTTTCTCCACCATAACCAGTTGTGCTATGTGGACCGTTAAGATCAGTGTGTATCAATTCTAAAATTTCAGTAGTCTTAGTTCTGTTATTTTCAAAAGGTACATTAGCCATTTTACTTTCAATACAGTTTGAACATTTCATTTCTGTACTTTCAATCTTATCGGGCAAACCTTCTACTAATTTATTATTTATCAACTTGTTTAAATATTGAAAATTTACATGACCAAGTGCCCTATGCCATTTCTCTTTATCGGTTAATTTTACTGAATTAACATAGATTTTGTTGTCATCAATTTTTGAAACAAAACTTTTTATACAATACAAATTGTCTATTTTGTTAGCAACAGCTATTAATTCTCTTGATTGATTATAAATTTTTGCATTTTCATTTCTTGCTACTATTGTGCAAGTTTTGGTTATTTTTGAAACACTTAACAAATTTTGCTTAATACCTTTTACAAAATATACATTTTTTAGATCAATGTGTTTTTCATTATAATAGTTTTTGAAATAGATTTTAACAGTACCTACTTTGGTCGCTTTTAAAATTTTACCATCTGGCAGTTTCACATCAACGGGAATTTTTAAATCTACATAATTACAAAAACATGTATCATTCTTTACAATATGATCCGTACATCCACTATCTAACAACCAATTAATTTCACTATCATTATCATATTCCCCTTCGCTACAACCCGTTAGCTGATTAACTTCAGGATTACATACCCGAGCTGTCCATGACTCTGCTGCAGAACTGTCTTGCTGAGTGCTTGTTGACTCACCTCTGGGATTGCCTTGACCTCTTCCTCGGCCACGACCTCGTTGAAATCCACCTCTGTTGTAACCTCTTTGTTTTCCTTGCGGGTGTTGGCTGGTTGGTTGTCTTCCTTGGTAGTTTTTCTGACCGTACCAACAGTCCTTCTTGAGATGACCGGTCTTTCCACAGATGAAACATTGTAGTTTAGTTTTTGTTGAGAACGTACTCACATTATTTTTCTTGTCTGGGTCACTGGTGGTCATATTTTTCTCTTTTATTTTAGACTTTACATAATCTACTGTTCTTTGTTCTTCTGGAATTACATCAATAAAATCTCCAATATAACTATAACTTGGAGGTAATGCTCTGAGCAAGTATCTCATCTTCTCAGATTCACTTATATTTCCACCAGCCGCTTTGAAATCATTCGTTGTTTTCTCGAAATCAACAAAAAAATCTTCTACTGTATTGTAATTCCTTAATTTGATATCTTCAATTTTTCCTCTGCATATTATTTGCATAGCAGTAGATTTTGTTAGGTACATCTTGTCAAACTTTTTCATCATTTCGTAAGCTGTCGTACATTCACTGATATATTCTAATTGTTTATCGGAAATGGTGCTCATTATTATAGTTCTTGCTTTTAAATCCATTTTCTTCCAATCCGCCTCTTCTTTAGCCGGCATCATGCAAATGGCGGGCATGTTGCATTCTTTATATTCTAGTAAAGTCATTAACCTTAGTTTCCAGCTTGTGTAATTTATTCCATCAAAAATGGGCATCATTATGTCTTCTATCTTAGCTTGAGCTTGCTTAGCCATTTTTGTGATGATAACGTCCTAGTATATTCTTGACTCACTTATTGTACACGACCACGAGGCGCCAACTACTTTCCACGGCCTTTTTTCTTGATCTCATTAAATTTTTGTATTTCACTTATTTTACCACTCAACTACGCTCTGCTACCATGTTGGAGTGGTGGATGTAATTGAATTAGGCCAGTAGTTGTATTAATCACGTTTATTATAACTTTGTGAGTTTTACATATTGGAAGAGTAAATCAGTAAGGGACGCCATGACAGAACATTTTCTAGAAGACCAAAAACTATATAGAACGGCAGTGTTGCCATACAGAGAACCAAGATTATTATATTTATACCACAGATTACAACAGTTGTAAATAAAAAACAATATCTGCTAAAATGGTCAGTTTAGATGCCCTGTTCTTTGATATTTCTTGGTGACTCTAACCGTATTTTTGTCTATAATAGAGCCTTATTCCTGAAACATCGTTACACCATAACTTTCTTTTACATGCGACATTTTCCTTATTATGAGGTTAAGGTTTGTGATTACATTATCATCACATTTTGTGAGTAGGTACATCGTCTAAAAAATAATCTAATATAATATATACACCTTCTGTGCCAACAAAATTAATCCTTTCTTATAATTATGCGGCACCCCGTAAACATTACACGGCGATGAGAAACTGATTTAACGAGAACCCAAAAGGCAGGGATGACAACCTACTACGTATACCTAATCATTAATTAAACATTTTATTTTATATACATTGTCCGTTATGTACTGTTTTAATTAAGTTTACCCTCTTATATAAAGGCCTTTAAGGGACATAATTACCGAATAAATTATTGAATGTCCTTGTTTAAGTCTTGGTTAGGATACTTTGTTGATGTTTTCTTTAATAAATTGGGATATTAAGAAAGTCCTTAATAATTTTTAAGCTAGGGTCTTTTGAGATTATAATAAATTAATATCTACCTATTTTAAACAGAATGCTAGACGTTGGTTTAACTCGAGATTTTTATTTACTGAAACATAAAATACCTTGTTGATATTTATCGCTACGCATCACCTGCCCGGATTTTTCTACTAACTGTAACGATTGTCAAAGTTGTACTTAATGACAACCGGGACTAAAGGCTTTACGTGCCTTCCAAGGCACGGAGGAAACTCGGTATGTAATGGGTGGTCGGTCACCCATCCACGAACCAACCTAGGCAACCACGGCTTAACCTAAAGATGAACCCGAGTGGTTGTTGTTATTTAGTTATGAGCTCTTCAATCGCTTTCCTTCTCAAAAGTATGATGAAATTCCTACCCTTAGCTCTTACAAAACATGTAAAAGCATAGCGTAAAACGCAAAAAAAACTTTAAAATATTTTAGTTTGGGTCTCAGCAACTAAGCGCCACATAAATTCTTATTCAATAAAACTCTGATAATCCAATTAAACCTTTTAGAGTCATTAATGAGTGCAAGGCTATTGCAATTTAAAAGTTAATTACGCGCGACCAATAACTTTGCAGTTCAAGTGTGAAAAATGCGGCCGCTTTTGCGAAAATTTAAATTGTTTTAATTGGTTAAAAGATTCTTTTTATTTTCATGCTACAATTACTTTTTACACGACTGCCCCAAAAAAAAGAGTGTTGTGTTTTTAGCGTTCATGTATGTATGTATGTTTGTTTGTGAATTTTTAGCGGTTCGTCTTAAAATTTGTGGTAGTAGTGTTTTTATACAGAATAAACAAGTACTTTTTGAGAAAAGTTTTAAAGTGGCGTTTTTCACACGTTTATTTACACTTTTCCAAAATCTGTAAATCCTGATCAAAGTTGATCAATAGGTTATTTATTATTTGGTAAAAGTCAGAATCAACAGTGGCGAAAAGCACCGAGACAATGAAACAAATGATCATATTATAGGGTAGTTGACAAAAAAAAATCTAATTAGTCCGTCACATAGATTACCAAAAATATTGGACACGTATTTTTTCTTTTTGCACGTAAGCCAAAAATGAAGACGATACAGTGCTTCGAAAACTCGAGTGACGTCACATCGCACTTCATTTTTTACCACGTAGTGCCGTCAAAAGCCCCCAGTCCTGATCTTTGGCGCGTTTTGTCTTCGTAAATTTTTATTAATTTGATAAAACAAAAAACACATTCTCCAATATTTTTTGATAATCTAACTGACGGACTAAACAGAATCATATTTTTTTTACCCGGGATACATCCCTATTTAAAGATAGTCTATTAAGACAGATTTTTTGTAGCTACAATGGTTAATAAATTAAATTAAATGGTTTTCCACAATTTTTTTTTTTTTTAAATCAGGCATCCTAATCCATTTAATACAGAAATTACTTTTCAACGTATACATCTACATAAAACAAAAACAATCATAATTAATATTTAATTTACAATGATTTATGTAAATGTGTATAGCATAATAATATTATTTAACAATTTATACACTTCTTTTCCGCATGCAAAAAACGTGCATCAGGCGTGGAGTTGCCGACACCAGCCCGATATAATACAAATGTTTAATTATAGCATGATAAACTACAGAATGAATACTAACAATGTCAGAAGCAGAAACATACAACATTACATTCGAGTGAACCTCTGTTTGTGGGTACCCAGCAACAATTGACTCCTTGATTGTAATAGCCCGCAACAACAATGCTCTATGCAAGTGTAATGTGGCTTTCAAATTATAGTTGCATAGTGGCCGAAACTGTATTCTAAACACGCTTGATATATTTGCAACAAACAGAAACTGTTGGTTCAAGTAAACCGAGCGAGCCTTTGTCAGGTCTCCTGTGATTGTTGTATGTCGTTGTGTAATGCCTAGTAAATAATAATATATTGTTTCATGCATTTTGAGTACTTTTGTCTTATGACCTAACGTTGGACTATAAACTTTGAAATCCAGACTATGCTTTAAGTTTTTTGTCCATGTTTAGATTATCTCCCTTTAAAAAACCTGAATGAGAAAATAAACCACAATTTTTTGGAAGAAAATATACAGATTTTTTGGAGAAAACTGCTTCTCTATTCTGTATTTTTATTATACTTAAACTTTGCCCGACACGCAGAATTAATTCAGAGCATTGACAAACATTTAAACTTACGTTCAAAAACAGCCAGACCCGGAACAACTAGCTGCATGTCATACAAATATTGTTCCGTGTGAAAATCGAACCGGCGACACGTAGTGTAGTAGCCAATCCACTGCGCAACATATTCCTATAGTTTACAGTATTTTTCACGCATTTGGATATCAACAAAAATAACTTCTATAACTCCTATTATCCGGTTAAACACAACAAGATTAGTTTTCTCGACATTCACTACAAGAGTTAGTAGACAATTTTAGCAATTAATATAGCAACCCCTCCCAGCCCCATGCTCTTCAAAACAACACCGCAAGCAGAAAAATAATTTTCCACCTCGCAAACTTTCATCCATCTTATTAATAATCCTTAGTAAACAGAATCATCACTTATCCTCGAGACAGTTAGCTGCCTGTCCCCATCAACAAGAAGCGTGAACATGCGAAGATAGGTACGACCCTATTGTGATGTCATTCATAAGAAATTTGAATTTTATGAGCGTGTTGTGTTATTTCGAGTCAAATGTTACGGTTTATTAAAATACAGAATCTCCATGTTTTTTGAGCCGTTTGTGTGTTCTGAATTTTATTGTAAACGTGTGGTGTTTTATTAAATGTGTTGACACGTATGAAAACCGTGGGTGTAAATGCAAAATATGAATTCGGAATTACTTAAGCATACAAACAATATTCCTGGTGAATTTATAAACTGTCTAGTATCTTTTTGTTTTTGGCAGCACAACTTTGTTTGATGATTCTGAAGAAAAAAAAACTACTCTATCCATTGGTGAAAACAGCATGAAAATTGGTACGGTAGTTTTTGAATTTATCGCGAACAGACAGATAGACAGACGCAGCGGAGGACTTTGTTTTATAATATGTAGTGATAGTCATAACCTTGTGAAAGTAGGTCATGGGTAAATAAACACAGTCACTTGGGTCGATGTTAAGGTTAAGCTGTAGGCTGTTCTATGGATGGGTGACCACCTATTACTTACCGTATGTCCTCCTTGTCTGGGAAAGCACGTTGAGTTAGTCCAGGTTGTCATTTGTACATCTTTGTCGTTAATGGTAGAACGGGGCCTGAAAGTCTGACAACTAGTCGTACCAATGGCTATTTTATTTAAATAAGGGCCAAAACTAGCATACCTATTTTTTTTGGTGTTAAGAAATCACCAAATGACTCCTTCCGCTCTGGGCAGAGCGCTAGCGAGTGTCAGACTTCTACTGACTAAAAACCACCCAAGTTCCTTCTTAGCCCTTGTGCCGAGGCCGCGGTATCTCATTAGAACAACCCGCACGCAACCCCGACGGGAAACTATAAGCATATCTTATCCGAACTATTTGGTCTACAAACATAATAATTATACACAGTATATTAACGTATATATTACGTACACTGGATATATTTAAAAACTTCTCATTTGATTGAAAGATAAACATGAAACATAAACCTGTAGGTATCTCACATATTACCACGTTTGAAAATCGAACATAAAACGAAGATAAACTCAAACCAAGTTTAACTCGAAGACGTGTTGGCATTTATGGCATGTTAACCCCCTAAAGGAGGTGTGTTTTATGGTCCCTCTACACATCGGCAGATGCGTCTGACAGACGTCCGCCGACGTCAACAGATGCGTCCGCAGATGTGTGAACAGACGCCGGGCGCTCACGCTCCAACCCTTTGATGTGGGATAAAACCGACAACAAATGGATTGGCGGCAGCCGCATCTCTGCCAACGGCCAATACCTACCTCTCTCTCTCTTCAAGTGCCTCTCCAACTAGTGAAGGTCGGCAGTCAGTCAATTCCGCATATCCGACCTGGTCTTTTGCTAGTCTAAAAAGTTCCGCGGCGCTCTTAACTCCCGTCCATTCCCGGATATTGCGCAGCCACGACCAAATCCTACCACAGACGACCAAATTACCCCGTCTACACATCAGCAGATGCATCCGCAGATGACGTCTGCTGAGGCATCTGCCGATGTGTAGAGGGGTCTTTATACATTTATGAAACGTCACACTCTTTTCCTTTGGAACGTGAGGGGAAACTGAAATTATTTGGCACAGTGTCGGTCGCGTAGTCACGTAGAGTTAAATAAGTTAGGAAGGTACTGTAGCCACGTGTTTGGTTATGATTATGAATTGGAGCTGGTAGCAATGTTGAATTATTATTTATTATTAATAAAGGATATTTTTATCTATTTTGTTCGGAATTTTGGTGCTCGTAGTACCGCAAGTGATTTTTGTTAGGCTCGATGTGTTCGTCTTTTCTCAAAGACCTAGGGTAACTATTGAGACCACGAGAAAATCAGGAAAAATCTAATGAAGTACTTGCTATTCCATTAACACAGACATCCGTAGTATTCATTAAATTTGTCAATAGGTGAGTTGACAAAAAAACCTAATTAGTCCGTCAGATAGATGTCCAAAAAAATATTGGGCATATTTTTTTCTTTTTACACGTAAACAAAAAAAAAATTAAGTTCAAAAATCTAAAACCCGACTACTAACAAAATCGCGGTCTTAAAAGTGGAAAACAAGAAAATAATTCTTGACTGATATTCTTCGTAGTCGCATTCCACTGATACCTGATGCTCCTTCATGGCGTTCTCATTGATACAGAAGTCAGCTGCTAATATTGCTGCATTAGCAAGGTGGCATGTGTACTTAAACTATAATAAAATATTTTTTTCAATTTGTAATGTGCTCGCCAAGACCTTTCATTTGATACCAAACTTGCGATGATTATCTCAATTTAATATTTTTTGAGGTAAGTTTTTGACATTTAAATTCCGTCATAAAAAGAATTTATAAAATTTATATAGCCTATGTCACCCGGGCTATTTTACAAATCTATTGACGCCTAATTTATTAAAATCCGTTCAGTAGTTTAGGCGCTACGTTGGAACATACATACATACATAGACTGCCAAAATCATTACCCTTCCTTTTGGCTTCTCCGTAGTCGGGTAAAAATGAAGATATAGTTTATTGAAAACACGTGTGACGTCACATTGCTGTACCTTTTTATCGGCCAGTGACGTCAAAAGCCCCCACTCATGATCTTTGACGCGTTTTATCTTCGTCAATTTTCATTAATTTGATAAAACAAAAACACGTGTCGTATCCAATATTTTTCGATAATGTAACTGACAGACTAGACAAGAAACGTCCCTTTTTGTTTCAAACTCAAAGCATTTATGCCAATTAGACCATAAAAAGCACTTTTGAACAACACAGCAATAAAAAAATTAAGTTCAAAAATTTAAAACCCGACTACTAACAAAATCGCGGTCTTAAAAGTGGAAAACAAGAAAATAATTCTTGTCTGATATTCTTCGTAGTCGCATGCCACTGATACCTGATGCTCCTTCATGGCGTTCTCATTGATACAGAGGTCAGCTGCTAATTGCCATTAGCAAGGTGACATGCGACTACGAAGAATATCAGACAAGAATTATTTTCTTGTTTTGCACTTTTAAGACCGCGATTTTGTTAGTAGTCGGTTTTTAGATTTTTGAACTTAATTTTTTTATTTGAATTTTATTTTTGTGTGTACTTAAACTATATTAAAATACAATTTGTAATGTGCTCGCCAAGACCTTTCATTTGATACCAAACTTGCTATGATTATCTCAATTTAATATTTTTTGAGGTAAGTTTTTGACATTTAAATTCCGTCATAAAAAGAATTTTTAAAATTGATATAGCCGATGACACCCGGGCTATTCTTATGAATGAATCTATTGTCACCTAATTTAGGCGCTACGGTGGAACATACATACATACATACATAGACTGCCAAAATCATCACCCTTCCTTTTGGCTTCGCTGTAGTCGGGTAAAAAGAGCGTAGCTACAGTCACAACCACAAGGAATAATTACTTGTGAACGAACTATAGTTGGCCATTCCAAAGCGTAGATTTCTATGGAGAAGAATGGGAAAGGAACTCCAGGCACACTTTTCAATCAATATATTGTTAAAAAATCTTGGTTTAATCATTCGTACTCGTAATTAAGATCATACATAATAATATTTGTGAGAACAATTTGTAATGGCTGATAGACAAAACGTTAAGATATAAAACCAATTAACATCAATTTGAAAACAATTTATTTCTCGTCGGCACCTCTCTCTTCTCTAGTAAACATGTAAACTAAAAGCCGTTCCAACTAGCTCGTTTTCAAACTAATTCAAAGGCATAAAAAGAGAAAAAACGAAACAACATCATTACACTGTAACAGTGTTGGCAGAAAATACGTCATCGGGGCAGAGAAATAGCTCAATCGCTGACAAGATTCCACACTGAATAAATGGCAATTCTGAAGACAATAATTTATCTTCGGATAGCGTTGTCATTTAATTGGTTTGTCTTTTAAAATTGAATTTTATTTATTGATTTGAATTTTTAAAGTATAATTTTTGTTGAGGTTGAATATGGTATGGAATTGGCGAAAACTGACATGATGACGAAATATTTAATAATATGATTGACTTTTTAGTTCCGTTATAATTTCTTAGACACAAAAAAAAAATAGAAGTGTCTGTTTGCATTATCACAATAACAGCTTTTTAACCAACTCCCCAAAAAGGAGGAGGTTCTCAATTCGATTGATATGTTTTTACTGAATGCATATAAAAGTAGGTATGATGCTTATAATGTGTTTATAATATGATGTTTATAATTATCCTTGGATTTTATGATGAACAGAAAAACTATAACCAAAATTGAGTTGCTCTGAAAAGAGAGGATTTTATTATACATAAACCAGTTATACACGTTTAGTTACAAAACATTCTGAAACATTAATTAATTACAAAATCACCTGAGAAGAGAAACAACATTTAAAGCTATTACTTCACCAGTTCCTATTATTTAAATATTCAATACAATATCATTCTCATTAACGATATAATTCTTATTTTCTAATCCTGTGTCATGCTGTCAAAGTGTCAATATAATATGACAGACTGCTCCACAGATTCAAACGAGTTCACAATAAATGAGGTTACATTGTTTCATCATCATCATCATCAGCCTATAATGTTCCCACTGCAGGGACTCAGGCCTCCTCTCTAGGAGAAGGATGGGCTATAATCTACCACGCGGGCCCAGTGCGGATTGGTACATTGTTTACATGCTTATAATAAAACATTTTTTTTTTGATGTTGTCTTTCTGTCTGTGTCTTTATTTCCGCTAATCTCCGAAACGGCTAGAGCTATTTTCACGGAACTTTTACTGGCAGATAGCTGAAGTTATGAGAAGTCATTAGTTAAGGATGCTACAAAAATTAAATCCCTTTTTATTGTTAACAAAATCCAAATAGAAAAGTTTTTTTTTTTAAATAATTTATCGTAAACGAAGGTTCCGGGTTACAGCTAGTTTAATTATACAATATCATTAATTGATCTCAGTGTCCGTGTAATCAGCAGGTGCTAGCATATATAAGTATTAATCAAAATAGGTATTTGGGTAAATTAAAATTCGTAAAATTAAGGTGGATGCGACAAGTCACCCCGCGAAATTCGCGATTTTTTTGCAATTTGCCGGTCAGTGTCAGTTTCGTGGGCTACCTTGTCGCATTCACCTAAATAAAATAATACAGGTCTCTAGCGCAAAAGTCTAGTTGCTCAACTAACAGTTCGTAAAAGTCCAAAGTAGCTAGAACTTCAAAAATAAACTCAGGTAGGTACACACGGCTACACATCAAGCTATACAAAACCAGTTAATCTTGGCCTCACTTTACTAGATCTTTTCGCACAATGAACGATCAGATTATACTGGTTTTGTATAGCTTGATGTGTAGCCGTGTGTACTTCTTATTTATAAACAAAAAAAACAGTTAAACATTTTGTATGAACATCTAAAAATTATTCTTAATAAAAATATTGTTACTAGTGTACAACGCTTCGGCAAAGTTTTTCCATTCCGAAATTCCTCTGCCGATCAAAAATGATAAAACTTTTGTGGAGTAATTAAAAGACAAACAACAAAACTCGAGAACTTTGTTAATTTATTAAACGGGCCCTTAGCTTTGAATGGAAACTTTGTTAAGAAAGGCACCGGCTCGTTTGTTACCAGTTTGGGCACACCTAAAGCTAAAGCGCAGACGGACCAGCTCGTACGTCACATCGTGGGAAGGGTCTCGTCCATGGTAGCACAGGACATCTGTGGCGGTGCGCCGGTGCGTGACCTAGAGATTGTACAGAGGCTGTGACAGCGTAAACCGGTTTTTTCCAGTTTCACCGTGTACGCGACAAGCGGTCCGTGGTCACGCACACATGCCCCACGTGCTTGTCATTTCACGAGGTTGTATGAAGCTTATACTCTGTCCGTACGCTGAGGCGCCGGTATCCGTCGCGAGGCGGTAACTGAAAAAGGTGCGGTACAAAGTGAAAGAGAGCGACGATACATTCTCTTTCTCTTTGCATTTTGAAATGAAGCTATCAAAAGATCTACACAGACCGACGCGCATTAATGAAAGGGGCCTGTATGTGTGCGTCGCCGTCCGTGGTCGTTGGCTGTGCGTGATGATCCGCAGAATCACGCACCGTGGGAAGCCTTACTGATTTTAAAAAGATCTCAACATCACACTTGTAATCCCGGAAGGTTTAAGCAGTTATATACACAGTTATAGTTTAACCACATTTCGCCAGTAATATTGAAGTGCCATGTAATAGGGGGCGAGCCTATTGCCATCAACCGCGCACAAATCCAGACTCCGTGGCTGCTACTGTGAAAGTTCCAGGTTGTAAAACCCAAAACCAGTTTGCGCAACCCGGAAATCGAACACGAGGCAGTTAGAAGGAATCTCATCCATTCGCAAGATACCATTATGGGTGCTTTTTAATAAATGTTCCGTTTTTTAATCCATTCCGAATTTTCGTGTAGTCAACGAAATGTGGTATTTTTAGAGTTAATAGTGCCGTCACCTTAAAAACAAAACTGTACAAAAAAACCGAGAACCCGTCATGTTCATTTGTAATCTTTTGACAAAACTATTACGGTAGAACAATAAAAATGTAGCATGATCTTGTCACAAACTCACCATTAATCTTTTAATCTCTCACATTTTAGGTCTGAAAAACATTCCGTCGGTACCCAAGTCCTTAGAGGTTCGACGTAATTCATTTTCTTCAGTTGACACCCGCAATTTTGTAGGATGATAAACAGCTCATACAATCTACGGTTTTTTTTAAATAATTTATGAATAACTTTGAGGTTCTGTCCCTAACCAAAATTGGATTTTTCGTGGTCACAGCTATAAATTTCACAAAAGCCACGTAATTTTTTGATAGCAAATTGACTTTTTGTAATGAAATAAATTAATTTTAAACTGGTTGGTTTGTTTGATTTTGCTCTGGAATGGAAAAATACTTTGCTTTCTCAAGCCGATAGATTTCTCTTATATTAACTTGGGACTCCTTTTCAAAAATTAGTAACAAAACTAGCGATAAGCCAATTTTCATTGACGTAAGCTACAATGGCAATGATTTTAAACAGCATTCATTGTAGAAAGCGACTGCCACTGTATTCTCCTTTTTTATCGTGTGGTTAGGGCCTAACCTGGTGATGAGAGTTTTTTGCCGCCCAAGGATTTGGATTTACGTCATCATCATATTATCAGCCCGGAATCACCCATTGTTAACCGACTTCCCAAAAAGGAGGAGGTTCTCAATTCGATTGGTACGTTTTTTTTTTCAATGTATGTACACCGATTACGCTGCGATTTATGATCCGATTTACGTGATTTTTTTTTAGTTTGATGCAGAATAGTTGCCATTTGGTCCCATAAAAATTTAGCATGGTTTGGCCCAGTACTTTTCATTTTATGATCATTTTTTTATAATTTATGAAATGATTCTTTTTTTATTGAAACGGAGATATTTCAAGGGTGGTACCATGATATGGAAACCAGATCCTGGTGATGGAATCCCAGAGAAATCGAGGACAATCCTCAAATTTCATAGGCACATATTACGTGTTTCGTGCTTTTTCTGACGCTATACAAGTATAGGTTTCATAGTAAATATTTCTATAAGATAAACAACTAAAAAGGAAAAAAAAAAAAAAAATTGCAAAACAAAAAACAACCGACTTCAAAAACACCTAAAAGTGAAAAATAAACTTCAGAAGAAAAATCAGCTTCTGAAGTCGGTGGCAAAAAAGCCAAATCAAACGAACAAATTTCACCGACTTCAGAAGCTGATTTTTATTTTTCACTTTTAGGTGTTTTTGAAGTCGGTTGTTTTTTTTTTGCAAAAAAGTTTTTTTTGAGTAACTACTTCCCTTAATTCTGGCACCCTTACCGCTTCCGTGCTTTCCATAACCAGGTGTTTTCCGCGAGTTCGGTACGATACGATCGGCCGAACGAGCTTTAGGACGACCCTGGTTTCTTTGGCCACCACTCGGTCAAAACCTTGCTCAACATTCCGTGCAGAAATAATTATCTCATATTACCACTATGCCCTCTGTATAAATTTTGTAACTAACAATGACTGAAAATAAGTGAACGAACTTCATACTTGCTATTACTAATGAAACTTCATTCCCTTTTGTCAGCGCAATTTTCCATTTTAATATTTAGGGAGAATGACATTTCAAAAACAAATAAGTTGAGTAATTCTCGAAAACCGCAAACAAGACCAAACGCAAATTGAAACGAGGTAACAAATCTAATTATTTTTACCGTGAAGAAAGACCTGCTTAATTAAAATCTGTCTCGAATAACTGGAGGTAGCATAAAACATTTCACGAAATTAAGTGTTAGCTTTGAATTAATTCAGACTTAATTGAAAACAATAATTTCTGTAAGAATTTGAATGAAAAGATGTTATGATAGATATATTTTCAAACAGACAATGCGATTAACATTGTTTTAGGGTGCTTTTATAGACTAGAATTTTATAATTATTTAAACTTCATGCACAATAGTAATTATCTGACTTAATGCCACAAAGCATTCTCTACCAGTCAACCTTAGGGATTTTTTCTGTACAGATTAAGAAGAAAACAGAATCATCAGGTTTTATAGTCTCCTGCCAGGACAGTGAGACGGGTCCGTGGTATCTTCACACTTCTACAGTCCGTTTGAAAAAGATACCACGGCCCCGTAACACACAGGGATAAGAAGGAACATGGGTGGGTTTTAGTCGGTAGAAGTGTGACACTCCCTTCTGCTCTGCCCAGAGAGGAAAACGGTAAATAATTTCATGATTTCCCAGCCACAAAAGACTGACTAAAATACTTGGCAGAACACGACAACTTAACCATATGAATCAACTCTGAACTCCAATAAACAACTGTCTCCTTCTATAAATACGATCTACAACTGATCTGCAGCTAAGCAGAAGCATCTCCTCTCACTTCCTTCTTTTTACAGTGACTTGCGATTAACTTTAAATTGCTTGTTTTATAAAATGATGTAGGGACCAAGTCAAGGGAAAAACATACTGTTAGAGCTTATAAATATAAGCAAAATCAGGAAAATGTCAGAGCCAAGCGAAATCCTCATATAACGTCTAGCAATATTTTATCGTAACTTTCCAATATTATATGGGTTAGCTGTACTCCGCACGTTCAGAAAAGTAAACGCAATATGGCTTCGAGCGAAAACAATATTGCTACCCTAAATAGTTTACTTACCTTGAAAAAAAATGCCTGGACACGTTACAGAATCTACCAAAGGGCGCTGTGTAAGTTACACAATAACATTTTGTCATGCGTTATAATTCAGAGCTTGCATTCTGAAAATTGTTAACGTCATGCACTGAAATGCAGAGAATAGGGTAGTTGACTGATCAAAAAATATGATTCTGTTTAGTCCGTCTGTTAGATTATCGAAAAATAATGGATACGTGTTTTTGTTTTATCATATTAACAAAAATTTACAAAAATAAAACGTGGCAAAAATGTACCAAACTGACGTCGCGCAACTTTTCGAAGCATTGTATCGTCTTCATTTATTCTTTACGTGAAAAAAGAAAAAATATGTGTTCAATATTTTTTGGAAATCTATCTGACGGACTACTACACGGTCACATTAACTTGACGCATATCTGGAATGCGCGCGTCGATAATTTGGCTAGTTTTCTGTTGCTGTTTTATTATTGTTTTTGACATTATTGTGACAACGCCAAGCGTCAAATTAATGTGACCGAGTAGTAAAGTCCATTTCACGAAAGAAGTCCCGCGAACAATTATTGTGGAACTAAATTTGACAGATGGGGAGATATGGCGAGAGAGATAGCAACATTATGTCGCGCGAATACAGCGCTGCGTCTGCGGGACTTCTTTCGTGAAATGGACTTTACTTAGATTTTTTTTGCCAACTACCCTCTCGCAATAGTGGATATCGCTGCACCTAAAACTGTTACAACGCTTTTCGTTTTGATCATTCTCCTGCCCTTATCCCAATTTATTTGGGGTCAGCTTAGCATACCTTGTTGCATCTCTGTACATTCACTTTCATTTTAGCCATATAACCCTTTACACAGTCTAATCAAGATTTAACCTTCTGAGCGCCACTGTCGGATATATACCGACAAATAAAAACAACGTGCCAACACGTTACCGTCGCCGTCGGCGTCGGCTAAAACCGACATGAAAACGCATTTTTTTAAAACCGTTGTACAGTTACAACGGTTTTAAAAAAATGCGTTTTACACAAACAGCAGTCTGTTTGATGATAGTATAAAACGAAATTGTGTCAAATAAAATCAAATAATGTTGTTACAAGACTTGGTGTATGAATGTGAATGAGGCAAAAGGAGTATGCAGGTATCGTAGCAGTAGCAGGTAGTGTTCTGTGATTTTTGCTTTTTCTTTTGCCGAAGGGGCTACCCCCTTCGGGAAAAGGTTTATGTATTTATGATACGAGTGATATTTTATTTCATAAATCTTTGTCAGCTATACAACATTGCTCACTTTATACAGAATGCGTCTTAAGAACCTTTAATTTCTACGATTTCTGCTTCATCAAAAACGTATTAAGATAAATTATCTTTAGTTAACTTTTCTGTGGAAAAAACTTAATTGGTATAAACGATCCGGGTCTCCTGAAAGCCGAGATAGGTCCGTTTTCTGTCGCATAATATAAATCTCTGTCTATTCGAAATTTTTTGTCCGCACAATGACATGTCGCTTGGCCGAGATCTCACTGAGCAATTTAAAATTATATGGCTGTGAACATAAGGTTGAAAGTTAGTTCATGGACTTCTCTTTGACAATCCTACTAATGTATTTTTGCGGTATGTTTGAAGATTGCTGAAAACATATTACTGCTTTTTTATTGTATTTCAAACGTTGTGTCCAAAAAGTTATCACATATTTTGTATTATTGATATAAATAATTGTATATATACAAATAATTGTTACTGGAAAGTGTAAATAATTGATGGCGATAATAATTTTTCACTGATTACAAAATAAACTCTTGGAAATAACGGGTGGTAGCTAGCTTAAAAGCCATTAGAACAAGGTGGCGCCATATCTTACTACGTTAATAAAGTACCATCGTTTTATTCTCGTTTTAGGCCTAAGATTTATGTTTAATTATAATTAGAAAATGGAGATAACATCTATCTTTAAGCTTTAAGTATTTTATGGGGTAAAAAGTGCTGGCCCACGGTTTACCTAAAAGCTTTATTAATAAAAAATAGCGGCATTTATGGGTGGTTTTTGCGTGCTAAAATTTTTATGGATAAAAATTAATTTGATTGAACGGACTCAATATTAATTTAAATCATTTTGTAGTGACTATTCAAAACCTGAAATAACAGCTGACGATTACACTGGCAGTTAAATATTCATTAAACATCAAAATCGCAAACCGCTGAAAATGCAATATACCTACTTCATATGAAGCAAAACCTGAATAAACATAACACGATAGCAAAATATCACTTTATTACGAAATATCCCCACGATATTAACTTAGAGCTGAACAAAAAATAATTAGCCACGAACGAACGGAAAATCGCATTAAAAATTCCGTTCGTAATTTAGATGGCAACTCGTCTGCGACCTCAGGGGAATATTCGAAAGCGTGTATCAAAAAAGTGCGGTTTTATTTAGTTAAGGGTGTGTGGTACTGTTACATAATTTTTCTCTTCCTTCTGTCATACACTATCGTTTGTATTTTTACTTTTGAGAGGGACAGGCACGCGAGTCTGGCGGCCAGTGTTCGACGCGGCGCATGATGATCACAAAAATTAACTTTTTTTGGACTTTTATGATTATCAATATTTTAGTGCTGAACTGATATCTATGTTAAAAGAAAATAGTAGATTGTACACCAAGTGCATAAAACGCATCATTTTGCGCGAGACGTTTATCCATCCGATGCGAGCTTGCGAGCGAGTATGGATATAAAGTAGAGAGTAAAATGGGTTTCATGGACGAGTTTTACACTCTACTTTTCACTTCGATTGCGAGGAAATTAAACAGCAACTTGTAAATATTGTAAAAATAATTATGGTTCCCGCCAATTAACTTTTTTTTTTCAGTAGGAAACGTGACATATCACCTGACTTGGGTCGTTACTCATACTGCTCAGTTGTCAAAACATTTTGAGCAAGCCTTTGCCATCAACCAATGTAATTAGGAGCAAGCCTATTGCCATCAACCAATGTAATTAGGAGCAAGCCTATTGCCATCAACTGATGTAATTGGGGCCAAGCCTATTGCCATCAACTGATGTAATTGGGGCCAAGCCTATTGCCATCAACCAATGTAATTAG
Source organism: Diarsia dahlii (assembly GCA_949775195.1). NCBI lineage: Eukaryota > Metazoa > Arthropoda > Insecta > Lepidoptera > Noctuidae > Diarsia > Diarsia dahlii. Next base: position 7,796,392 of record OX459211.1, on the reverse strand, counting down.
GAGCAAGCCTATTGCCATCAAGCGATTTAGGTAATTGGGGGAAGCCTATTCCCATCAACTTTCCTTGTATTCGTAATGAAAAGCAGTAATCCCTTGTTCTTAGAATTCTAACGAAACGAATTAAATTAAAAAGGTTATTCTATGAAGTTGAAGTTGTTCGACGATCGACGAAGATTTTACTTTATGCTCTAGAGCATAAAGTAAAATCTTCGTCGAAGACCAAGGTAATCGGCACAGGTAATCGGCCCAACAGCCACACGAACAACTTCAACTTCATAGAATAACCTCTTTAATTCGTTTCGTTAGTATTCTAAGAACAAGGGATTACTGCTTTTCATTACGAATACAAGGAAAGTTGATGGGAATAGGCTTGCCCCAATTACCTAAATCGCTTGATGGCAATAGGCTTGCCCCCAATTACATCAGTTAATGGCAATAGGCTTGCCCCCAATTACATCAGTTGATGGCAATAGGCTTGCCCCCAATTACATCAGTTGATGACAATAGGATTTTCCTAATTACATCGGTTGATGGCAATAGGCTTGCCCCCAATTACATCAGTTGATGGCAATAGGCTTGCTCCTAATTAGATCGGTTGATGGCAATAGGTTTGCTTCTAATTAGATTGGTTGATGGTAATTGGCTTGCTCCTAATTACATCGGTTGATGGCATTAGGCTTGCCCCCAATTACATCAGTTGATGGCAATAGGCTTAGGTACTCCTAATTACATTGGTTGATGGCAATAAGCTTGTTCAAAATGTTTTTATAACTGAGCAGTATGAGTAACGACCCAAGTCGGTGTTATATATGTCACGTTTCCCACCGAAAAAAAGAAAAAGGTTAATTGACGGGAACAATAATTATTTTTACAATATTTACAAGTTGGTGTTTCATTTCCTCGCAATCGAAGTGAAAAGTAGAGTGTAAAACTCGTCCATAAAACCCATTTTGCTCTCTACTTTATATCCATCCTCGCTCGCAAGCTCGCATCGGATGGATAAACGTCTCGCGCAAAATGGTGCGTTTTATGCACTTGGTGTACAATCTACTATTTACAATTTTCAATACAAATCCTAATAGTAATATTTGGAACGTGGTAAAAAATCAAACATTTGTGTGCGAGTGAAACATTGTAATCGTGAAAATAATCATTGACTCCTTTCTCTTTCATATCATTCCTTACACAATCCATTCAAATTTTCTTTGACCTTCCTCTCCCTCTTCATCCATCAACATTAATATCCATTATTTTTAGGCACATGCGTTTCATCCTTCCTCATCCATACAAAGACAGACAACTTCCTTTCATTTTTTTTGTTACAGGTGCCACTTTCAAACTTCCTCTGATTTAGTCATTTCTTACTTTATCCATTCTGGTCACTCCGCACAACCATGTCAACATTCTCATATTCTAAAATAACCACATCTTTTTTTTTTGTTTGGTTTGAATTCATCAAATGACCCGCCCGCTCTGGGCGGAGCGGAAGGGAGAGTCAGACTTCTACTGACTAAAAACCACCCATGTTTCTCTTAGCCTTTTGTGTGTAGGGCATCGGTATATGTTTCGAACAACCCGCAGCCCCAATAAAACCACACCTCTGTTACACACTGTATAAAATTGCGTAAAGAAACGGTCCACATCTGATAAACATAGCTGGTGTGTCCACAACCTATACAGAGAATGGAAAAACGCCGATTCAATTTTATGAAACGTCAGCGGCAAAAGACGGGGAGATTGTGATGTCGATTTTAGATTGTCGACGTTGCGGCGGCTGGCAGATTTTATGTGATACGTCGATGATATTGGATTTTGTTTTAGCAGTGATAGATAGATATAGATTATTTCTGACAAATGGTTTGAATGTAAAAAGGTTCTTGATCGAGTAGGTTGACGATAGTATACAGAATGTTGGGTTAAACGAGGGAATTATTGAGGTAACCATCCGTCAATAATTCCCTCGTTTACCAACTCAGTATTCGATTTTCGTCCCAAATATGTAAAAAAAACTATAACCTTAATTTGTAACGTAATTGGACCATGGCCCGCGCGTTTTCCGGGTCTCGCTACGTTAGACGTTTCTTTTCCGCCATTGTTCTAAGCTAGTTTTAAAATATGACGGGAAAATGGATTATAGGTACCTAATGTCATAGACCCGCGCACATGTTCTGCGATAAGCGCAACTTTGCGAGACTTTTGTAAAATATTTGGTATGTATCTATCTGTCTGTTATTTATCAGTGTTTTTTTTTTCATATTTTTTTTTTGTATCTTGTAAGCAGGCCCTATTGCGGGTTTCAACATGTCCCTTATTTAAACTAATATACTGTATAAGTAGAAATGTTAGTTTCTTCAACACTCAAAGTAATGTGTGAGACTGTATTTACAGTAGTATAGTGGTTCTCGTTGGTCTAGTGGTTGCAAGCGCGACTGCTGAGCATAAGGTCGTAGGTTCGATTTACGGGTCAGGAAGTGCTATTGGGTTTTTACATCAGGACTTTTTCAGTTGCAGTCACTATGTCTGGATTTTAAATATTATTTTTAAACCATGTATACAGTGCAACGTGCTATGTTTTTATGAAATAAATACTTATTATACATATTACTTTATTTGTTCCTGTAGGTTGGTAGTGGTACATGGCACTTAAAAATAACAGGCGAAATGTGAATGTACTACTAGGTAAGTACACCTCTGCCTAATCCTTTGGGAATTATAGGCGTGATGTTATGCATAATGATGAAGCTTCGTTTGTACTAAAATACTTTGTGTATTGATTCTAAAATAATTAATATTCGAATAAACAGTATAAGATGTCGTAAAATGATCTCAGTTTACTTTATCCAACAGTGTCTCGCTAAAACCTTAAACTTTAAAACTTTAGAAGGTATGTCTCATGTAAAACTCACTGTTTACGCACATTCTGTGGTCGGACTCTAACCTGCTATGAAACTACGCCGGTAGTAAAAGTTGCGAAAGTATGTAGATAATACCCCACCGGTAGGATCGCACCCTTCGATATACATTCTATGTAGGTACCTAACGATGGACAGTTTGTCTCTGTCCTCTATTTTATTTTAACCTGACTGCAGTGGTGTTTCCACCATCATCATTCGCTTGACCTTATCACAAATCATTTGGAGTCGGTGCAGTATCTCTTCTTATTCCCGACTTCTTTATTACTGGTCACTTCATCAGACACCTCCTTTGTTGCCATATCATCCTTTACATACCTAGTTCACCTATAGTTTCTTTGGTCTTCCACCGCACTACATGCCCAATAGGTACCACGACAACGGATTTCGACACAACTTTTCAGTCACTGGCTCCACTTACATACTTCCTTATATTATCTATAAATTCATTTCTTATTTCATCCATTTTCGTAAAACCACACCCACCACCTTGCGTTCTTAATTTTTTTTTGTTGGATTAAAACCTGGGAACCTTTAGTTTCAGTTACGGAGATATTGAAGGCCAAAGTTCCAACTTTTTCACACCTTTTAAAAACAAACAAGCCCTTTTAAAATAATTGTTATACATATAACTTTACTTTAAATACCTCCATAATTGGACTATTTAATGCATTCATTGACATGGTATTTTGAGAGTGCTTGTAGAGTACAGTTTTCTTTGTGCAGTGTATTTAATTGTGAGCCAAATAAATAAAATAATTACAGTAAACCATAGTTAACACCCCGAAAAAAAGTCGTCTCCCAGCTATAAATATTTATTTTGGTACTTAGTTTGATGTACAGAAACCTCGCATTTTTTATTAATTTTAGTAGCTTTGAGTATCGACTTTACTTTGACAATTTTAATAAATTGAGTAAAGTATACAGTCATGTTGTTTCGTTAAGAAAAGGAAGAATTTTTAACAATTCTAAAGTCAAAACTTTAGTAAACCATTTAATTCCACCGAGTTTAACTCAAATACACGTTCAGAAACTCGTGATCTCACTGTATCAGTACAATAGCATTATTACAGGTAACTTTTACTAAAAACAAGTGTAACTTTTGCTAACAGACTTAACTTCATGCACCTGCTCTGTTATCGGTCCCCCAATGGCTAGAGTTCAGTTTGCAGTTCTGAAACTTTTCGCATCTGTTTCGCATTGTTAGTTGCGAAAATAAAAGGGTATGTGAATGAAACCTGTTCAGGTGGAGATTGCCGACTAGACTGCCTCCGTGGTCGAGTGGTTTAGGTGTTTGCCTTGTGACCCGGTGATCGTGGGTTCGATTCCCACGGGAAGCATACTTTGTGAAGTTGTTTCCAGTTTGGCTAGGACATGGCAGGCTTGAATCACCTAATTGTCTGATAGAAAGATGATTCCGTGCTTCGGAAGGCACGTATTAGCTGGTGGTCCTGGCCACCAAATGGCGGTCGTGAAACCTTGTCAGAGGCCCTTGAGGCGGTTAAAAAACTCTGACACTAGGGCGTGAGGGGTCGTTAGACCTTACTGCCCACACGATAAGAAGAAGAAGGTGGAGATTCGCAGACGACTCTGGTCTGGAGTGTAAGTCCTGTTTTGCACATCACAGGACCTGTTGGCGGCTACTGAAAACGCCAAACTCGTCGCCAAATGTTGGGCTGACTCAATTTGAATTGTCAATTGTAAAAAATCAAGAGAATTTTGATTCGATTAAGGACACCCGGATGGAGTGGAGTTCTAATTAGATATATTTAAAAAAATATATATTTAAACGTTAGAATTATAAAATATTTTTGCATAAAATAATATCATTGCAAAAAGATGTCGGTTTTTGATATAATTTTTCATTGTTACACATTTTTGGTCTAGGACTCTATCTAGTCCCCCAGCCCCCAAAAAAATCAGAACGATAACGTGCGATAAAGAACTCCGTTTTAAAACAGAACGCATCGAAAATTTTGTTCACATTCTTGATACCCCACTCACGACCCTTCATAGAATTCTAATCAAATAATTTCTCATTACTGAACATTTGAACACCGCCAATCTTCTTCATATAATCCCCTAGTTGCCTCAAACACCTACTCGTGTGATGAGGTATTCTATTGTTACCAGGAGTCTATACATAGGACGGAGCTTCGTAACACGTTATAATATTATTGCATACAATAGAACCCTAATGTTACCACAGACAATAGGTAGGGTATTGAGTATCTAACAGTATTAGTAGCTGTTACATACATTCTGATCGTTATTAATCTAGTTTTGTAATTAATCTTGATATTGAATTTTGGGACCTTGGTTTGAGACCCTACTTATTTTAATAGATTTAGAGGGAAAGGTAGTCAGGCTCTAAGATTTAAATCAGAAGATTGGTCTCATCTACGTAGATTGTGCTCAAAAGTGTCAATACTGAAAAGAATAAAGTCATACACTCACACATCTTGCGTACAACGATGGATACGATTTTCAATACGAAAGAACGAGATATTTTTTTTTGACGAAAATCTGGTGGATCTAACGATTTAAATCCTTGTCTATGTGTTGTTACAGGTATAGAATGGCACGAATTGTACAATTTAATATCATGTACCAAACAATTGTGTCTAATGAATATCATTAAATCGGTTCATTGATCAAAGAGCCAGGCTGTGTGTCAGTTTTGTAAAAATAAGCAGGGCTTGATAAAGTTGTTTGCTGTTACAAACGAAATTAATTTATCATTAACCATATTCATTTGAACAAAGACAGACGTACTATGAAAGGGAATCCTCAGACAGTAAAAGTACGAAGACAAATAAAAAGTCAAATTAAAAACGTATTAGAATTCTAATAGTCCCTATTTCAATAAATAACATTGTCGCCGACATCTCCCGCTCTGAAACACTCAAACCGCGTTAAATTCTCATTAGATTGATCAATTCACTTAAATTGTTCTCAATGCCTTGTAAGTGAAATCCTTACATTTTAATCAAACAGGGTCACAGGTTTAATTACATTCTCGATTTTCCTGTCGATTCTCCCATAAACGGTTCGTGGTTTTAAGGGATCTCACGTATTTTCGTAGATTAATTAGTTGAAATATCAATTTATATTACACGTAAACATATTTTGGGTTTCGTGTTATGTTTCAGAGGTTCAAGTAATTATATTATATGTTAAATCAAGTAAATTCAATAACGGAAATTGTCGCTTACACGTGCCGAATTTAAACGAACGCAATGGTTCGTAATTCAAATGCAAATGTAACTAAATAGAATGTTGTTGCGTTTATTATTCTGAGATCCCGCCTATGATCAAGAGGGAATGGGACGCCGTCGCCTCCTTCTGCGAAGCAGTAATGCTAGCGAAGGAGGTGGCGGAACGTGAGAGAGAGAGAACCTCACGTCTCAGCCACCGCAGAAGACGCTCCAGGCGTCGGGGGTCACGTGATGGCTTCCGGCCATCGTAGGCGCGGGCCTGTGGACGGTGAGTAATGGCCCAGCTCGCCGTCCGTCCGTCTTAAGACGGCGACATGTCGTGTCGACGGTGCGTTCGTGTTCCAAGGGGCCCGCCAGGGCCGACGCCCGTCGCGGCCACGGGTTGGTCACAAAGATACCGCGGCCTCGACATAAAGGGCTAAGAAGGAACATGGGTGGTTTTTAGTCAGTACAAGTCTGACATTTTACCAATGATTTGACGATTTACCAATGATATTCCATCTGCTTAGTAAGTATGACAATCCCTGGTGTTCTGAAATACAAGTAATGATTTTGTTTAGGCACCTATCCTCTCATAATAAATATTGTAATCATTATTCTCAGTTTTTCCATTTTTTAGTTTTTAGTAAATAGGAATGTGTTATTTGTGGAAGAAAATAAACATTTTAACAAAAAGATTCCTATTTTATGAAATTACGTAGGTTTGGCAGTCATCATAAACTTTCTAATTTACTTTTGATATCGTAGGCCAACGGTATTAAAAGTATTATTAAGAATAGTAACAGAAATGGAGACTCCCTTTAAACGAAAAAATAAAGCACTAAAACTAGGACTATCCATATTACTCATTATAACACCATAGAAATTACGAAAAAAGTCACGGTAAAAATATAGCTATCCTATTTTAGGCGCCTGCGTCTACCGGTTCGGTTCGACTTTACTTTCGCGTATGGACATTTATACGTATGTATTAAGTGGGCTGAAAAGTTCGTAGGCTGTCACATTGATGGCGCTACTAGTATTCAATCCATATAATTTTTAGTTAGCCATAATTATCTTTCAAAAGACACGTGTATAAATTTGAAAGCTGTCGTTCTATTAGTTTGTGAGTTGTAGTATTTTGAGTGAAGCAACTTTTATTAGTTTGAAAAAAAAATGACAAAAAGGATTGCTTTTTGTCGAAAAAAAAATACTATTGAAGCCAAGGTTTGGCTTGATAAACATTATTCGGATTCTGCGCCACGAAAATCAGCTAAGTTGAAACGAGGCGAAATGAGAACCGAGGACGATGCACGCAGTGGACGAGACAAAGAGGCTGTTACCAACGAAACCATCAAACAATTCCACAAAATAATTTTGGATAACTGTAAAATGAAGTAGCTGAGACCCTTAAGATGTCAAAGGAATGTGTTGGACATATCTTGAATGAATTTTTGGGTACGCAAAAGTTCTGTGCAAAGTGGGTGTCGCGCGAGCTCACAATCGACCAAAAACACACACTTACAACAATGAAAACGAGGCAAAATTGCTTGAATTAGACTTCAAAATTGCTTCTGCATCCATCATATTCTCTAGATCGGGCTCCCAGCGACGTTTTCCTGTTTTCAAAATGCTCGCTGACGGTGAACTGAAACGAACTGAAAACCGTGCAAGAAGGTGGACCGACGACATCGTGAGGGTCGCGGGCAACCGGTGTATGCAAACGGTAGGTTGCCATTCGTTACCTTTTTTTTTTTTTTTTTTTATTATTGATAGGTTCGCGTTTGACCACTATCTCTACCTTCTTGGGGGAGGCCTTTGTCCAGCTGTGGACGTCTTATGGCTGATGATGGTGATGATGACGTGAAAATAATTCTAATAATCTAGATAATTAACGAAATAATATTCATAGCGTTCCAAATATGGCCCGCCTTTATCTGTCAGCCTTCACATGTCTCACCATAGAGTAAGAGACATGAGTTTTGACAGCTATACAAACTCATTCAAAACATAGTTTGTGATTCGCCGCACTATCAAAAGACTAACCAACTAACAGCAGATTAAGTCTTACTTAACTTTGGGAATCAAATAGCCATTTTGAACGTGAAATCAGTTTACCCAAACGGGGCCATTTTGATCTCTTACTCCGATTGCTTTTAATTGAAAAACTTGGCCAAGGGTCCTTTAAATTGCAAAGGCAAAGTTTAGGAACGCAACTAACCCGAAGCTGAGAAAAGACGGATTTGAATGAAACAGTGAAACCCAAGCTTTACATAATCTTGGAGGTGAATGAATAAATTTCCAGTACGATTTTTTTAAGTTATTAATTAGGGTTAACTTATTATGGGAGGGGCCCGCAAGGGCCGACGCCCGTCGGGGCTGCGAGCCATGTTCACAGGATACCGCGGCCTCGACATAAAGGGCTAAGACGGAACATGGGTGGTTTTTAATCAGTAGAAGTCTGACACTCCCTTTCGCTCTGCCCAAGAGCGGGAGGGGGGTTTTTTGATGATTTACCACACCAGAAAAAAAAGGGTTACCTTATTGGCCCTGTGGTCGTAAGTGTGACTGCTGTGTTTGAGGTCCTCAGTTCGTTTCCCTAGTTACACAAAGTGTTATTGGGTTTTTCACACTACACTGAGTCTGGATTTGTGCCCGGTTCACGACAATAGACTCGCCCCCTATTGCATGGAGCTTAAACATGACTGCTGAAATGTGGGTGTACTAATTTTAATACCTCTGCCTAACCCTTCATGGATTATAGGCGTGATATTATGTATGTACGTGTATATAAATAAGGATTGTGCTGTGTTGTTTATTTTAGTAGAGTAAAGGCACTTTTGCTAATAAAATGTCGTTGTGGCGGAAAAAGCTGCAATTTTCTGGTGTTGAGTTGGAAAAGTGCCATGGCGACCACCTTTTTTAATTTGGTTTTTGCTTTAAGAAACCAAAAAATCCTCAATGCTGTGCCTTACTTGACTGATTTTCATCTAGTTTCCTAAAACTATTTAATTTTAGCTTTTGTCAAATTATTCTACTAATATTATAAATGCGAAAGTTTGTGAGTATGTATGTATGGATGGATGGATGGATGTTTGTTACTCTTTCACGCAAAAACTACTGAACGGATTTGGATAAAATTTGGTACACAGATAGTTTATAACCTGCACTTCACTAATAAGCTGTTTGAAAGACTGCTGTTCAACCGCCTTATAGCAGCAATTGATCCAGAATTAACTCCTGAGCAGGCTGGCTTAAGGCCTGGCAAGTCTTGCTCCAGCCAGGTCCTCCGACTAGCAGAATACATAAAGAATAGGTACGAGATTAACAAAGTTACTGGTGTCGTATTTGTTGATCTTTCAGCAGCCTACGACACCATAAACATCAAAAGACTACTCGACAAAGTGCTCACTCTCACCAACGATCAGGTCTTCGTGCGCATATTAAGCGAACACTTACGCAACTGCCGTTTTCAGGTTTACTTCCAATCTGGTAAGAGTATATGGCGACGGCAAAAAAACGGCCTTCCTCAAGGCAGTGTGTTGGCGCCAATGCTATTTAACATCTATACTAACGACCAACCTAACACTCAACACATTGAGCGGTTTCTGTACGCGGATGACTTGGCACTTGCGACGCAATCACCGACCTTTGAAGATGTCGAGCAAAAATTGATAGAGGCACTTAATTTGCTAGGGAGGTACTATGACAAAAATGCTTTGCGGCCGAATCCGTCCAAGACACAGTCGTGCGCATTCCACCTCCGCAATAGATAGGTACTCAAACCGGACACTCAACATCTCGTGACGAGGAACTAATGTAGAACACTGCCTGAACCCAAAGTATCTAGGTGTTACGCTGGACAGGACGTTAACGTATAAGTCACATTGTCATAGTACTAAACAAAAGGTTGGGACCCGAAACAATTTGCTACGTCGCCTAGTTTCTCAAGCTAGGGAGCAGCACCCGACGTTCTTCTAACAACCGGCATGCCCTTATGTTTTTCTGCGGGCGAATTTGCGTGCCCAGTGTGGCACCGATCCACTCACGCAAAACAGGTAGATACTGGTCTAAACGAGACGTGTTGGATAATATCGGGCTGCTTAAAACCGACCCCTCTCAACAAGCTCTATCCGCTAGCAGGTATCGCACCACCTGCTGTACGAAGGGATGTCGCATGCGCGCTGGAAAAAAAGATCCAAGAATCCGATTCCCGACATCCCCTCTACGGTTACACAACTACCCAGAGCAGACTAAAGAGCCGCAAAAGCTTCCTACAATTCCTGCTTCCACTCAGGCAATTCAGGACAAGCCACTTAAAGCCCGCATCAAGCTATGGCAAGAGAGATGCCCACCACCTGACGACTTCTGGAAGCCCCAAGAACACCTGGCTCCCGGTAGTGAACTTCAGTGGCCTATTTGGAAAGCCCTAAATCGATTGCGAACCCAAGTGGGCCGCTGCAAACATAATCTCGCAAAGTGGGGTATTATTGGTTCCTCCAACACCGAGTGCGAGTGCGGCGCTCCGGACCAAACAATGCCCCACCTGCTGGAGTGTCCTAGATGTCCTCATACATGCACCCTTGATGACCTGAACAGCGCCTCTGCCGCTGCAATAAGCGTGGCTACCTACTGGGCCCAAACCGTATGAAGTAGAATCGACACGAAAAGAAAAAGAAGAAGAACACTTAGGATTGTTTTAATCACGATTTTATCTTCCCGTGACATTACCTTGACATTTTTCGAGTTGTAGCGGGCGAAGCCGCTGGCAACACCTAGTAAACATTAAACGAACAAATAAGTGTTTTATGATACGACAAGATTGTCACAATATTGAATGAAAAATTAACCGATTAACAGCAACTAGAAATATGTAAGTTATTAGCTATGTATGTGATACTAGATATAAACAGAAACTGCTATAACCAAAATCTTAAGCCCAAGCAACTTAGTACTTTAATACACCACCAAAGTTCTATTTAATCCCGAAACAAACTTGATACTACACTAAACACTTTACAATTACCTGTAACTCAGTTTACCGTCGCCTTAGTACATACAAACTTTAAATTGGTAATTTACAGTCTGATATTTGGTCTATTTAGGTAATTGGAGAAGTTACCAACATGTAAGGGGTGCGACACATATATTCCGGTCGGCATATTTGATTCGGTTTTTGAAACGGCAACATTTGATTCGGCTTTTGATTCAGCAACATTTTGCATCATCATCATCTGCCTAGCCTTTTCCCAACAATCTTGCGGTCGGCTTCCAGTCTAACGAGATGCAGCTAAATACCAGTATTTTACATGGAGCGACTGCCTAGGTATAATTATGACCTCCACAACCCAGTGAATACTGAATAATACGATATCCTTTGGTAAGACTGGTTGTCAGGCTTTCAGGTTGGCAAAATTTCGCTAAAAACTATCATGACACAAAAATACTAAGATTTTAATTAAACCCCTGTCTCAATTTCCATTTATTTTTGCTCTATAATTTAAAAATACTGCCTTACGTTATTGTGAAAACAAGTCATCGAATGACACAGTTTTTCGGAAAGTATCGGCCTAAATGCGTATATTTTCGAAACTGCTATTATTTTCTGCGTTACGAAAGTTTTTTTGACAAGGTGCATTTTTGTTATAACAATGTTACCGAGCAGGGACACAAATTTCACCTTAATTATAGGAAGCAAATTTAAGATCATTCTTATACATTAGGTAGGTACATGATACATCAAAATGAACAACATAGATGGGTTTAATTATATTGTAGAAAAAACCAAGATTCGGTTTGGATCTCAGCAACATCATCCAGTTGCTACCAATCTCCCAGCATTTTTTTAACCTCGCGCCATTATCGAACTCTTTCGGCATTTGCCGCCCGACTGCACCGTATAATGCTGAACCGAACATGTGTGTATGAAGCGAGCACCCTACGGTTGCTTGGTAAGTAAATTCTCGGGTTAATATTTACTAGATTCACTTGAAATTGGATAAGTTGCGAAGTGGTTTAGTTGAAATATGAGTCCCAACTATTTATATTTAATGTAAGAAGTTGAACTAGAAAGTTTATTTGTGCGAGAGGTCGCCGCCGCCGAACGACGCTACGAAAATCGGCTAAGCCTGTAACGATTTTTCTAACATTACTAATTATTTGAACACTGATCTTGATAACATGTGTCGCTATTTGCTTGCCTTCAATTTATTATGTAGCTACCTCTGCTTTCCTTTAAAAAATATTATGCCGTGTTATCGGTGTACCACTGTTCCACCTTTCAGCCTTTTCCATGGATCCATGGACACATGCACCAACTTTTGGTTCCGGAGACAAAACATTTTTATGATAGACCTGACTTAAACCTGTAGCCAGGATTATCTCTTCACGAGAACTCCTTATCGGTTCAATGTTGATAAACCAGATTTTTTAATTTTTATTGAAAGCTTGTTTTTTAGTTAACATTAATTTTTATAACAATTATGTAAATTTGGTTACATTACCCCGACTTGCTAATAATCATAAGTTTCACTCACTTTCCCGAAACTTTAAATAATCCTTAAAACTCAGAGGTTTCGTTCACCAAGCTCTGTTACTCGGCGGCATACGTAATAATTTCCTTCTCGAGCCTGGCGCTTAATTCAGAATTCCTTTTGAACATAATTAGCTCATAATGTCATTTTACTTTGCAGCTTATGAAAATTTATGGGCTAATTAAACAAGGTAGAGAGTTTTATTATTAATTTTTGGTTCGCTGCGGTAGGTAGGCCAAGTAAAGTTTACAACATAATTTAAATTCTAACTATATATTTTATTATAATATTATAATTAATTAATTATTTACTATAGAATTATAATATTTTCCCGTTCTAATTCTAACGGTTTTTTTTACTAGAACTGGTCATAAACAAAAAGTTTTTTTATTTCCCAACCTCAGAAAAGGTTTCATCGTCGTCTCTGATTCCCAATTTGCAGCGTGTCAAGTATTTACTTGGGATTGGGTGTTTGTTTGGACGCTGGCCTAGAATCCGTAAGATTTGTAAACAAGCAAAAAAAGGGAAGAAATAATCAAAGGAATCTATCGGTACTATGTGGAAAACAGTTTACGCATTACTTTTTTCTCCTTTCTGGGTGGGTATAGCCTTTTGTTTACGAATTACCGTGTTTTTCTTCATCTATGAACAAAAAAGGTAGCTCACGACATCCACAGGACAAAATAAATGGAAAATTACAATGACAAAATTCTCAAAACCTGTTTTTTATTTCCAAATAATTTCCATTATTTTAAAAGCATAACTCGCTCACCAAAACAAAATAAATCTACATTTTTAAAACCCGGATCAGTCCGTAAAAATCTAAAAAGAAAATAATTGGTCAAATTTCTACCTTTACATTTTATCCCTGAAAATATGAATAGGTATTGAGCGTTAATGGACCATAAGAGGAAATACGACCATTACCCTGTAACACAATAATAAAAGGAATATACCAACAAAACGTAAACCTTAATTACTCAGGTTACGGGTTTGCGTTTTTCAGCGTTTTGTAATGGATTCGTACTTACTTATGAATTGTTCTTTGAAATTTCAGGAATGGTAGTGTGTGGATTTATTTTGGTCGAAAACTCTGTCGCACGTGGATGTAAAAACAGGATATAATCTATCTTCTATCTATCTATATATTATTATTATCTATATAAATAAAGAGAGAAGTCCTGACTGACTGACTGACTGACTGACTGATTGACTGACTGACTCATCAACGCCCAGCCCAAACCCTTGGACCTAGAAAGCTGAAATTTTGCACAGAGGTTCCCTTTATAATGTAGACAAGGAATAAGGAAGGATTTTTTGAAATTCAACCCCTATGGGAGTTAAATAGGAGATGAAAGTTTGTATGGAAAATCGTCATTTTCACGCGGGCGAAGCCGCTGGCAAAAGCTAGTTATATATATTAGGCAAAAAAAAACGACGCTGAAAAAGTATGAAACAAGATTTTCAGGATAGAACAAAAAGAAAAGCCGTAGTCACACGTTATAGGTACCAACCTAAACACTTTAATACCGTGTGACTACGGCTTTTCTTTTTGTTCTATCCTGAAAATCTTGTTTCATACTTTTTCAGCGTCGTTTTTTTTGGCGTAGTCGGGTTTTAGTTTTTTACTTTTTTTTATTTAAACAATTTTGGTGTTAAATATTTTTTTTTACTCTTGACTTTTTGTCCGCTAGAGGGCGTGATTTTAAATTTGAGCAATATTTTGGAAATGTACAAGTGAGGCCCTTTCAAATGATACCAAACACGGCGTATTTATCTCCATTTTTATTTTATAAGCCTTACTTTTTGTCCGCTAGAGGGCGCCAAAACGCTTTTTGTGACACGTCACGTAGCCTATGTTAAGACGGTTCTAACGATACCACATATGTCGAGTTCCGATTAGTAGATTAGAAGCTATGAGGGAACAGATGAAGATACACACATACATACATACATACATAGCCAGTCAAAATCATAACCCTCCTTTGGCTTTGCCGTATTCGGGTAAAAATAAGTAGGTAGTACAATTTTTTTTTTTTTTTAGTGGGTGGAAAATCATGGAATAACCCCCCCCCCCCGCTCTTGGGCGGAGCGAAGGGGAGTGTCAGACTTCTACTGACTAAAAACCAAACCCATGTTCCTTCTTCGCCCTTGTGTCGGAGCCGCGTTAACCTTTCGACAAACCACAGCCCCGACGGGATAAGTAGTATGTAGTAGTATTTGAGACATCAAGTAATATCAGCTAAATAAATAACTTATTACTGTAAATGAAGTCTAACTGCGGTAACTCAGAGATATTTAATGATTACTTAAGCAATCACTTAGTAAAGATTTGACATACTTTTGGATGACTAACACTCTAACAGTAAAAAAAAACACATTAAATATCATTAAAACTTTTTAATAATCATCAAAAATCGTTAAATAATATCAATAATCAATAAAAAAAAAATAAAAAAAAACTATCAAAAAACTTAGTGATGGCCTAAGTAATCATTTTAAAGCTCTCTAATTACGGCAGTGACTCCTACACTTTCTTTTGAATATTAAACAACTTTATAGACGTACAAAGAAACTTGTGGTTATGACAGGTTTTACATCATTCTTATCCATAGAGTACTAGACTATATAAGCAATATTCATTATTTTTATTCTCACATTCATTTATTTGCACAAGAGCAGAAACTGACATCTTTGCTGCAAGTTACTTAACTATCAAAGTGAGCTTTACAGGCTGTTGTTAAATCGTCGCTATAAAGGCTTACTGCAATGGTCGGGGAGCTAACACAGTCAACAAGGACAAACTACCATAGCACCATGTATTTGCAACATGGCCGCCGCAATAAGTTACAGGGATTTGTTTTAGCCCTGTAGCCGTGGACTGTACGACTTGCAATACACTCTCAACTTGCACGTTTGTAGATAGAATAAAACATAGGTATGTGTATATGCAAGTACGTCGACATAACGACACACCAGGGGCAGATCTATCGATTTGTAAGGGTTCAAAGTCAAAGTCAAAAATATTTATTTCAAGTAGGCCAGTAACAGGCACTTTTGAATAGTCGAATTAAACTAACTGCGGCACTCAGAGATATCCAACGATTACTCAAGCTTCCACCCAGCAAAGGCCTGACATAGTTTTGTATGACAAAACTACTAAAAACCCTTACCAAGCGACGGCCCAAGCAACCACTGAAGCTCTCCGAGTGCGGCAGTAAACTACTGAACTACTGAAGCTAAATAAACTAAGCTACAGTCCCAGTCACAAGGCATAATAACTCGTGAGTGTACTGTAGTTGCCAATTCCAAAGCGTTGGTCTCATGAGAAGAATGGCAAGAAACTTCATGAACGTTCTTTTAAAATCGTTGGGTTTACAATATGTTCAAGGTACAAACATAATCTTGGTATAATACACACATGAAGACTATGCAGATTAGTGTTTGAGATGGTCTTTTGAAGAAAGCACCACACAGATTTGAGTGGACCCGTCCAGTCAGTGCCAGCATTTGTCAGTTATCGTGGAGCTCGACTTATAACTCAAGGAGCTCAGGTTAACAAACTTTTCTACGTTTGAAATTTACGTACTCAAATAGAATTGTTCGCTTTTTGAAAACTAATGCCCATCAATTTTACTAAATTACACCTTTTTTTGGAAGGTTGGAAATCATCAAATAACTCCTCCGATCTGGGCAAATTGGTAGGGACTGTCAAACTTCTACTGACTAAAAACCACCCATGATACTTCTTAGTCCTTTGTGTCGAGTCCGTGGTATCTCTTTCGAACAACCCGCAGTCCAAATGACACCTTAATTAATGCCTAAGTACAGTTGCTCTGGTGGAGTGTTAACTGCTAGCTTTTTTCTTTCTTTATCGTGTGATTGGTTATTAACCTGGTCTTAAGATTTTTTTTATGCATCTGGTTTTCTTCAAAAAAAAAAAAGGAAAACCAGCATTCATGGCAGAAATTGTATGCCTCCGTGGCGTTGAATCGAACGTAGAAAAACAAGCACTCCAAAATGTTGGTGTCAATAACACATAAATTAATTCATTGACATTCATTGTAAAACACGTAAGTAACGCAATCATACACTGTTTTAAGCTATCGCTTTTTAAATGAACTTACAATATCATATCTTCCGTGATTACCCATTGTTATGTGATCCTGATACTTAGATGCTGGTGCAAGCACCATGATCATACAAATACATACAAGCGTAGTCAAAGACTTAAGAAAGAATTATCTGCACCTACCAATTTATACACCATCCACCCGCATTCTCCACTCATCCTGCGATCATGGCGCTTGGAACAGAGCGTCAAAATATCGGGATCTTACAATAATACTTATTAATGGAAGATATCCCGTAAGTGGTTTTAACTCATTGCTCATAGAAAAGGTCCAATTAGATAAAGAGGCTAGACTTCTTTGTGTTTCCTACGATTTAATACCGTTTTGGTAAAATTATATATCCAAAACTCATCGTAAGCTCCCTAATGACTGCAAAAACAAAAATGTAGGTCACTTTAAAATTACATTTTGGTCTCCCTTCTGCTCCGCCCAGAGCTGGAGGAGTCATTTGATGATGTCCCATCGTTAGAAAAAAAGGGTCACTTTAAATTAGAAAAAGAAACCATAATTATTCATAAACCCTTTCAACATAGCTATGTATAGTGTCACCTGACGGAAATTAATTGCGTCTATGCTCGTTAGCGATATGGAAAAGTTAGTACCTTGTTGGTACCACTTTGCTCCATTATGTTAGGAAACTAAACGCGTTATGTTCTTTAGTGCCATCTAGTGTCATGACTTGGTCCTGTGTATCTCGTTGAGATTTTAAAGACCTAAGGAGTATTGCTGCCCGTCGGGGCTGTTGTGGTTGTTCTAAAGAGATACCGCGACCTCGACACAAAGGGCTAAGAAGGAACATGGGTAGTTTTTAGTCAGTATTTCGCTCTGCCCAGAGCGGGAGCGGGATATTTGATAATTACCCATCCCCAAAAAAAAGGATTATTGCTGTGTCCTTACAGGGTCTGACTCACAGAATAGATAAAAGAGGTCCTCTTTTATCTATTCTGTGGTCTGACTGTACTTAGCTGAGCTCACCAGAAATCTTGTTAATATTTTAAATGCGGAAGAATGTGTATGTGAATGTTTGTGTTTGAATTTTTGTTACTCAATCCCACAAATTGTCCGGTTGATAGCAATAGGTTCACCTTTACATGGGACTTAGACATGAATGCCTAAATGTAGGTGTACTATTAGGAAGACCTCTGCATAGCCCTTCCAGGATTACGGGTGTGATATTATGATATTCGATTTCATTGATTGAATTGAGCACATGATTCAATAGGGGATCGGACAAAAAAAAACTAATTAGTCCGTCAGATAGATTTCCAAAAATTATTGGACACGTATTTTTTCTTTTTTCACGTAAACTTAAAATGAAGACGATACAGTGCTTCGAAAACTCGTGTGACGTCATATGATAGTACATTTTGACGACACAAGTGACGTTTCAAGCCCCACTCCAAGATCTTTGACGCGTTTTATCTTCGTCATCTTTTATTGATTCGATAAAACAAAAAACACGTATTCAATATTTTTCGATAATCTAACTTACGGACTAAACAGAATTATATTATTTTGACCCTGTCCGATCCCCTATTCACTAACTATATAACGTGTAATTCATTAGTTTGTGATTAGTACAGTGATTCTGTTTACTGCATTGATTTGAGTTTGTAACTAGTTCGATCTGAGTAACATCGTAAACCATGGTCCTAACTCCGCTATAAAACAGGTGCTCACCTCGATACCACAAACAAAGTACAAAGGTTCTAAAAATATACTGCATTGGCTTTAGAATTCTCGGTGATTCCTAAGAACAGTAAGGTAGACTTATGTTCCCGGCATAAATGCAATTTCCCTGCTGTCGATCAGTTACACTACTGGCCGTAAATAAAATAGTAGCCCATTGCAAGTTTAATTTAAAACCGAGAACAGAAAAGACAGTTTCCTTTGTTGCAATTTTTTCTTTCTCTCTGAACTAAAAACCAATACTTAGGGACCGCAACTCTCTTGGGAACAATTTGGACTGATAAAACTTTTATTACAGACAACAAAAACAAAGAATTCGGTTTTTTATGAAATAAAATAATATTGGTACATTGGACGGTCTTATCGCCCACGGCTATCTGTTCAGAGAATCTTTATAGATGGACATGTTGGAGACAATATCATAACCAGCTTGTTCATTATGTAAAAAAATGGTTTGATATTTTGAGTGATTGTTAAGAATAATTGATTGACATTTGAATATTTAAGGTTAAGCAGTGCTTGCAGAGGACGATCCGTGGATGACATATAGGTACAATAAATAGAGTTCACTCTGTGCCTCTGAAATCACGTTACGTCATTGGTTTGCTGGTACTCAGAAGCCCGATAGTCTAACAACCAGTCTTAAAGTGGTATCGTATTTCCCAATACGAACCGGGTTGTGGAGGTCAGATAGTAGGTATGTAAAATACTGGTATTCAGTTGCATCTAGTTGAAATAGAAGACGACCACAAATAGTTGAGAAAAGTTAGCAGATGATGACATGATATTAAAATTATACCTATATATTAGTTACGCGTGTCTCCTATAAGTAAATTAAATTAGATCGCCTTTGTTTTAATTTTCTCAACCAAAAACTGCTTCACAATGAAAACTAATGAAGGTCGCTAAAGAAATAACTAGGCCCATTATTTAACGTTGAAAACGGCGTCGCGGCCTAAATTCTAGGACCGGAGATTAATAACACGACACTGAAAACAAAATAAATCATTTAAAAGGATACTGTGAGTGAACAACTCTTTAACGATTACAACGATTATTTAGTAACAACATCCTAGCTCTATAATCTGTACCTTTAGTGAAAAGTGATACAAGTCACAAATCCTCGTTTTGAGAAAAACAGATAATAAGTTTTGCATTTTTTAAACGGATACAACTTTTTTATTTCAGTATATTTTTTTGACGTGTTAACTTTTATCAATTGGAAATTGTTTTTATTATATCGTATACGTTTTGATTTTGTTAAAAAATTATTAGAATTTGAGATATTTAAAAAAAACTAGACTTATATCATTAGCCACATTTAAGTTCCTATGTGTATAATGATACAATTTCAATTATATCATTTTACTTAATATAAAATGCACTTGTGTTCAATGTTACAAGTATTTTTGAAACATCTTTTTAATAGTAACAGAGTTATAAATAATAAAACACTGGAACTAATTTTGTTTCGAAAGCATCGAGATTTCATGGGTACCGTGTCTTTTTAGTGTGCTATGACAAAATCTAAATTATATCAATTTACACACAATGAACACAATAGAAGATGTGGTGTATTTCGATTTATCTTTATTTATATCAAATGAGCTGAGGTGTAAAGTAATATAAGTTTAATTTAATTTCTATTGTGGGGCCTAGTGCCTACTGCCCTTATCATTATCACCATTTTACCCAAAATACATCCACTGCTGAACATAGGCCTACACCAGGTGTCGCCACATTGACCGGTCCCATGCGCCTCGCATCCAGCGGTGGCCACCTTCACTAGGTCATCGGTTCAACTAGTGGAAGGCCTTCCAACGCAACGACTTCCGGTTTGCATTCGCCACTCTAGAAGTTTTCAGCCTCATCGGGTGCATTGCCTTTTGGGTGACTTTGAGCTTTCTTATGAGGCCCATTGTGAGGAACCACGCTTCGGTCGAATGGAGCTTGTTTGATTTTCAGCAACCAAATTCCTATCAAGATCTAAGACTCTACACTTGAAGTTGTAGACGATTATGTGTCTACCTGGGACAAACTGTCCAGTTAGGTAGGTTCAACTTTGAGAAAGAGGTCAATCGTCGAATCCGACTCGGCTGGGCAGCGTTTGGGAAGCTGAGTAGTATCTTCTTGTCCAACTTACCTCAGTGTCTCAAGACGAAAGTCAATGACCAGTGTGTTGCCAGTGATTACATAATTATGGGACCGTAACGTGTTTGCTCACGATCAGCCTTATCAGAAGGTAAAAAGTCAAACAAAGGGCAATGGAGAGGACTATGCTCGGAGTTTCCTTGCGTGATTGAATCAGAAATGAAGACATCCGAATAAAACCAAGGTTACCGTCATAGCCCGAAAAATTGCCAGACTTAAGTGGCAATGGGCAGGGTACATTGCTCGCAGAACAGATGGCCGATGGGGCCGAAAAGTTCTGGAGTGGCGACCACGAACCACAAGACGTTGAATTGAAAGGCCTTCCACTAGGTAGATCGATGACCTGGTGAAGGTTTCGGGGATCCGCTGAATGCGAGACCCACGGGACCGGTCAATATAGCGACACTTAGGGGAGGTTTATGTCCAGTAGTGGACGTCTTTCGGCTAAAATGATGAATAATGATGATGAACCAAATAAAGTTAACTTTTGTGATTGTAGACCCGATGAACCAGGGTTGTTTCTCAAATCGTGTTACCGTTTTAAGGTTCCGAAGCCGCATGGCAAAAAAACAGAACCCTTACAAAATTCGTCATGTCTGT
Source organism: Diarsia dahlii (assembly GCA_949775195.1). Taxonomy (NCBI): domain Eukaryota; kingdom Metazoa; phylum Arthropoda; class Insecta; order Lepidoptera; family Noctuidae; genus Diarsia; species Diarsia dahlii. The sequence goes on along the minus strand of OX459211.1, from coordinate 7,775,177 downwards.
CTGTCCGTCAGTCCGCCAGTCCGTCAGTCCGTAATTCCGTCTGCTGTACTGCCACTTTATTGCGAAACTATTAAGACTACACAGTAGAAACTTGGTACAAGGTAGATGTGTTCTGTGAAACGCTTTACGATTTTTATACAAAAATAAAAGATTAAGGGTTTTAGTTTGATTTCCTTATACGGGGAGCCCCCCCCCCCCCCCACAAGGAAATTAAACTATAAACAAAGTCAATCTTATGGGTATGGGGTGTCTCTAAATAGATTTTTCAAAATGACATTATGGTTTCTAAAAACATTATTTCTCAAAGTCAATCGTTTGAACGAAAGACACACCCACACAAAAGTTCCCCCCCTCCAACTTTTAAATAGAGTTAAAGAAATACTGTTGTTTAATAGTTTGAACGAGATTAAAAAAACCGCAAATATAACTTTGTCATTCATACAAACACTATGAAAAACAAAATTATCACAAAATGTGTATTTCTGTTGACACTATAACAACAACAAATACAAATTAAAGGTGATGATACAAACTATTACGATGGTACGGAACCGTTCATGTGCGAGTCGGACTCGCACTTGGTCAGTTTTTTGTTATTTTATGATGGAGTGGATGAAGATTCACTGTCACTTCTAAAATACATTGCTCTATTCACGTTTCAGTCAGTGCAAAAGAAATAAGAAAACAACATAATCATGAGTGCAATATGGACAATAACAAAAAATACACCCAGCGGACATTATCCGTCAACAACTAAAGATGCATTTTAGTGATAAGCTAATGAATCTAGTGATTTGCTAAGTTAATCGTTTGCGACTATTCTTTTCTTTAAATGTTTTTGGTTTGTATTAGCAACAATAATTATTAAATTCTCGTAAAAGGGAGTACTAGTGTTTTTTCTCGCTTCTCGTACAGAGAGTGCTACATCTCGCAAATGCGAGATTTCTGGTACATCTGGCAACGTAGTTTGAGCGTGATTACATCCCCCGCCATCATGGCTTTTCTCGCTTACTACATAGATCACTGCATAGATCACTTTACACAATAATCACTATCGATCGGTTTCTAAAAATCCTATACTACAGCGATATAAATCAATTTATATTATTGAGAACTAAACGCGTTACTTAAAATATTTCACGTGTAGTTTGATACAGGTTTAGTTGTATCACTTGACACGTTGGTGATGTTTTATGGTGCTTATACTTATGAGATACAATTTGAGTTATATCATCATTCACAATTGATAATTGTAGGGTTTTTTAGTGTCACTTAATACAAATTGTATTGTATTAATACGCACAAAACTCGTGTCATTAATATTAAATGTGTCAAGTAATATAAATCGAGATAGCCTTATTTACACGTACTTGTTTAAATTTAAGCTTTAGTTCAATTTAATATAACTAAAGACATATCAGTATACACAAAAAATATCATCAAAATTAACCAAGAATGCCACTTGTATCATTAAACACGAAACTTATTTCCCTTTCTATAAGAGATAGAGTTATACCGATTAGATAGAAAAATCAAATAAAATTCAAGCTTCAAGATTGTATACAGAACTCAAAACTGCTACAAGTCGAGTTATATCACTTTTCACTAAAGGTACAGTATTGTTTATTCAAATGTTGACACGGACATTAATTTTCTTGCTTTCTTGTCTGTACTTGGAAGAAAATTTCCATTTACATTATCTATTAAATCAGCAATAAATATTTATTGGTAAAAATATTGTTGCGACATTTTCTTCGTTATTAAGACAATAATTTGAGACGAATTAAAGGCAATTTATATACTGATTTGTTTAGTCCCAATATTCACTGGGTTTGGATTTCAATCGAACATGGACCACTACAAGTTATGGAAAAATAACCGAATCCTTAGAAAAAATATTTTGGAGCAATCGACATATTTTATAAATGACCGGTTTAAGTGCACTGCAGTGTAAATCAGAGGTAACTTGGCAAACCTGCCAAATACAGGGGATACAATAAATTGTTTTAGCGCTTTCAATCGCTTTCCATACGTACCTAATGGTTAGTATTAAACCAATGGACAATAGAAAGTAAATTTATATAGATCATTTCTTAAAGACAGGATACTTTTAGCGATAATAGCCAAACTTTCCGGCCAACAAAATATGAGCCAATATGGGCCAAGTTTGGCCACATTCAGATCATCGCTCTCCACTCTTCTCACATAGAAACCTATTATAGTGGTTAGGAATAGTGCGCTGGACGTAATTTGTTGACGGTAGAGTGCCAACGTATAAAGGCAGGGTAATATCCCAAATTACCATAATTTGAGGTCAGGTAAATTGCAATGGCATAGTCAGATAGCCCATTTACTATGTCCGTGAGTGTAATAGAGAATTTCATAGGACAAAGAAAATAGCTTTCGATAAGGCGTGTAAATAAAATTTGGTATGTAAAGTCGTTGTTGAGGATTTCTTTGCACTTTAGGTTTTCCTGTAACGTATATTTTTAAGGAAGAGAAGAGCGCTGTTGTCTGAGTAACAGATATTCATTTATGTTGTTCAGACACAGATGTTTTGTCGAATTTCTGTTTGTAATAAGCTCATTTATTTAATTTAGGTTTCCATCTCACTTGAATTGAATTGATTTAATACTATTTTAAACAAAATATTAATCACCTAGTTGACAAATATTTTGACTCTCATTTAGGTTATCCGACGCCGATACAGCGATCGGCCTTTTAATTTAATTCAAACTAAACCGATCAGCTTTTGCCAAAAACTATCCTTATAAGTATATCCGATTCTACCGCTCGACTGTGTCGAAACATGCGGACCGAAAATGGGTCAAACAATATTTTCAGTACTATTAGAAATATGAACCACTGTTTTTGGTTTATTTGGAAAAAAATAAACTTATTTACATCAAAAAATATAATACACATGGTCACGGATTTACAAAATTAAAATAAAAGCTTTCGGTATCCGAATAATTTGTACAAGAGAAAACATTTTATACACAAATACACTTTTAAATACCCCAACCTCATAAATTTTACAAAGAACAGCAATTATTTCCTCTCATAAAAAGGAATTAATTTCAGAATGGTATTCCTTTATTTTCGTTTTGGTTTACCAGCACTCGTATTAATTAAAAATGCTTAAATTAGTAGCAAGCTTATATGCAAAAGAATATTGCTGGAAACGGTTTCTAAGTATGCAACAATGTTTTGCCCATTCTCATATGTTTGCCCATTCTCATTTTATTGCGACATCATAAATAATATACGTATGTTTGTAGTTTGTAGGTACACGCAGGCCTTGAATGGGGCCTTGTTGGGCCACACAAAGGCCAGGTGGACTCATGTCAGTCCAGTACATTGTGTTTGTAGGCTATTCATGTGCAGTCTCTGGTATTTCTAGTCGGAAGTTTATGGGAACAATGAGCGTTAGATGAAATTCCTATTGGAACTCGATGTGTTGGGTACATAATGGTGTGAACGTTTATAGCTTTGTTCGAGGTAGATGCCGCATTTTTATGGCAATAGGCTAGTCAACTGACTAAAAAAAACAAGATTATATTTAGTCCGTCTGTTAGATTATCGAAAAATATTGGTTACGTGTTTTTTGTTTTATCAAATTAATAAAAGTTAACGAAAATAAAACGTGTCAAAGACCGTGAGTGGGGACTGGTGACGTCACTTTCTGGTAAAACATGTACCAAACTATGACGTCGTGCAACTTTTCTAAGCACTGTATCGTATTCATTTACTTTTTAAGTGAAAAAAGAAAAAAATACGTGTCCAATATTTTTTGGAAATCTATCTGACAGACTTATTAGATTTTTCTTGTCAACTACCCTTTTCTATGTACGAGTAGGTTTGTATATTTTTTTTTATTTAATATGGGCTTACTCTTGATCTCAATCTTGCCCTAAGGGCAGAGATGAGGTCGACGATGGAACGAGCTTACCCAGAAGATGCCTATTTACTCGCGACTTAAATAGATTGGGGTTATATGAACTCGGGAAAACCGACGCAGGCAGGGTGTTCCACTCCTTGGCTGTACGAATAATGAAAGTCTTAGCAAAACGCTTCGTACGAATATTTGACACATAACAACGTCAACTTTAGGGCGTTCGTGGTGCGAATACCAACATGTTTTCTGCATCTCCTCTTGAAAGAGGTCTTTTCGCCGCAGGATGTGGTGTTCCGTCGCTTCCGCGGGCAAGTGCCACAAGAACGCGCAGTGATTCAGTGCGCTAGTTTAGTGTTACTTGAATAGTTTTAAGGCTCTATTAACGAACACAAATTGTATTTTATCATATTTATGTTAGTCTGTGAGGTATTTATCTATGGGCTTTAGATGCCTGAAAATTAATTGATTATTTTTATTATAACATAACATCACACCTGTAATCTGTGAAGGGTTTAGACAGAGGTGTACCCAGTTTCGCCTGTTATGTTTGTAATAGTGGCCGAGCTTTTTTTAAAATCAACTGTTGTGTATGAGATTCCTGGGTCGGGCAAAAAGTAATTCGGTTTTTGCATCAGGAATTTGTCAATAGCAGCCACGAAGTCTGGAATTGGGTTGATGGCAAAAGGCTCGCCCCATTTAACATGGTACTTAAACATAACGGGAAAAATGTGGGTGTAGTATTAAGTACACCTCTTTCTAATCCTTCGGGGATTACAGGCGTGATGTTATGTTGAGTAATATATTTTTTATTAATAAAATTATAGGATTTTTGTTAAGAATTGGGCTTATTAGCGATAAATTAATTGGTATCCAAATGGATGAGTAAATTGCATGAATGGATGTCCTGGTTATGTTATGTAGTGATTTTGTGATGTCTTATTACAAAAAAATATACGCGCGAAACTACAACTTTTATGGAATGTTGAAATTTCGTATTTACGTTTCGTTTCGTATATTTTGAAAATGTGTTATTGTAGGTTTTTAATGTTAACATTTTTTTATTTAAAAAAACTATTAAGGCATGTTAGTTTAAGCAGTAAGTTAGTAAGCCTTCATGAATACTTTTTTACTGCCTGTAATAATTTTCATGGCTGTTTTCAGTTTTATTTATTCAAAGATAATACTAACAAAAATAAATCAACTAAGTAAAAAGTTAAAGTTAGAGAGAGTTAATTAACTTACCTTGGTATTCTAATTCCCTGGATAAACAATTTATTTACACAAACGAAGTTTATTCAAATACTTCAAAGTTTGTCCAATAATACACTAAAATATTCTACCGAAAACACGAACAGCTTACTCAATACAAAGTTTTAGAATATTTAACACTATATTAAAACTACGAAACACCAACTATATTTACATAAGATTAATACTCAGAAAAGTAGCAAAAAACATTTTTTAGAAATACACGTAACGGTTTTATTAAATCACTATTTCATATTTGGAAATATGAAATTCGAACGCGCGTTCTGATTTCGAATTTTCGAATCGTCTCGGGACGACAGGTCGGTACCGCGGTCGCCGAGCGACTAACGCTGTCATCTCCCCTCACGACAATGGACCAGAACTGCCTACTGTTGCACTATAGATACAAACGTTGCAACTGGAAACGGGAAACTGGGTTGCTTCAAATTAGTGAGAATTGTGAAAGAAAAAACCGTTTCTCTCGGAAAGAAAATTGCGATTCATAAACTGAGCGTTATCTAGATGAATTTAGGTTAGGGTGGGTTTTTACACATGTGTTCGCACAACGTACCTCTCTTAAATTAAAATGTTGAATTTTACGTGGTTTCGTTCGTGATAATTTGCTGTTTTATAAGTTAAATCTGGCAGTGGGCAGGGCACATTGCTCGCAGAACGGATGGCCGATGGGGCCGGAAAGTTCCACTAGGTGGACTGATGACCTGGTGAAGGTTGCGGGGATCCGCTGGATGCGAGACGCACGGGACCGGTCAATGTGGCGACAGTTAGGGGAGGCCTAGGTCCAGCAGTGGACGTCTTTCGGCTGAAATGATGATGATGATGATGAAGTTAAATCTTGTGCTTCTGTGTTTTATTGTTTTGAATAAAATATTGTTATGGTTGTTTATCGTATGTTAATAAAACAACAAAGAGTTTCAATTGCAATACTTTGTTGCTTGTTTTACGTTTACACGAGACACGTCTTATCTTCTTGACTGCCCCGTTAGTCTAGTGCAGGGATGGCGAACCAATGGCACGCGTGCCATTGATGGCACGTTGCAGAATATTTTAGGCACGCCACCGAAGTTTTATCCATATTTTCAACTATGCCTATAAACGAGTCATTATTTTCAGAGATGTATAACATAAGATTCGATTAGAAACCGTTTGGTAGAGGAGTTCAGTCCAAGATGCAATCTTACTTTAATTTGAATTGCACGTAGAATTCAAACATTTATTACGACATAAGTAGGTCATTTTTTTTCTTTTTGGTAGCAAAGAAAGAGCTTTTAGTTGAAAATATTTAATTGAATTATCACCAAGCAATATTAATTGACGGCACGTGTAATGTCTCAATAAACATTTCTTCTGAAAAAATGGCACGTTGATCCAAAAAGGTTCGACATCCCTGGTCTAGTGGTCGCAAGCGCGACTGAGGAGCCTGCAGTCCTGGGTTCAATTCCCAGATCGAACAAAGTGTGATTGGGTTTTCCGTTTTATGAATTTCTCAGTAACCGCCACGTTGTTCGAATTTGTGCCCGATTGATGACAATAGGTTCACTCTGTATTACATGGGATTTAAACATAACTTGTCCTATTAAGTACAGACGGCTACACATCAATACATTTCCAGTTTACGCTGATCTCGCACTGTGCGGAAATCCTATACAATGCGAAACCAGCTTATACTGGAAATGTATAGCTTGATGTGTAGCTGTCTGTACAACTCTGCCTAAACTATCAGGGATTACAATTTACAGGCGTGATAATATAGTACGTGTAATCGTCTTAATCCAAAATTAGGTACTTATTTAATTGATTAGACAAGACGAAAGTGTACTTCCGATTGGATTTATGGACATCTTCGGAGACAATAGACGGGTCGCCGGAACAAAATGATCAACGACGTTCATGAACAAAGGACTGCAATTTTAGAATAGCCCCTTTTCATTCCGCGTTACGACGTAGAGTAATTTTACTCGGGGTTTTAATGACTTAAATGGGCATTGTTTTTGAGCGCTTCATTGAGATGACGTCATTTGTTACTTAGGTTATTAATTACCTTGAATAAATCCTAAGGGATCTTTGAAGTGATGGATTTTAAGAATCTTGAACACTCCGATAAATAATTGTTTGTTGTAACTATTTGGTACGGTTTATCTTGCAGTGATTTTGGGCTACAAAAGAAAGCTCTGAAATCGATATTGTTTTGGGATCATTATTTTGTAGTTTTCATATTTCTTAACCTTCTTGTATAATAACACTAGCTGACCCGACTATCCTATACCCTTCTCCTGGTTCTTAGCTACCTCCCTACCAATTTTCAGCTAAATCCGTCCAGCCGTTTTTGAGTCATAAATAGTGTAACTAACACGACTTTCTTTTATATAGATTATAAGTATATTCATTATTCCTGAGCGGCGGTGGCCCACTGGTGGCGGCCCCGACTTACGAGCAGTGAGTCATGGGTTCGCACCCAGGCAAGACAGGCGTGTTACTTTGTGTAATTCATTTATGTTTTTTGTGAAGAAAAACATCGTGAGGAAACCGGCATGTCTTAGATCCAAAAAAATGAATTTATATACCGTTAAAAGTTCCGTTCTGAACCTAAAACATTAAAAATATGTTTATTTTTAATTGGAAGAAAATACTTATTAAGAACGTGTCTATTACTAAGCTTTTATTTTTCTCACAAAATGTTTCTTAAAGTCTGTATAATAATAAGAAGTTTTACATGGCCTGTAGGATAATAGGATTAAACAGACCGGATATAATCCTTATTATACATATATATATATTGAGAAGGTTTTCCAGTTGGCTGTCTTAATGGCAACAACGTTATCTTTGAATTATCCTCCCACAAGTCACAGATTGATAAGATGTGGGAAAACAAGATGTTAAAGGTTACTTAGTTCCAGCAAAAAGCAGTAGGTGGCACCACCTACATACATTTACTATACTTCGACCAGTTTCTGAGAACGTGAGTATTTTCTCACAATAATATATTTTTCTTGAACATTTGACGCTGGGGATAAATTCAGTATATATGTTAGGAAATGTCGGGGCACGCTTCTGATTTAAGTCGATATAACACAAGCGCGAAATATATAAATAAACGAATAACCACTGTTTACAGCTTGCTATTTTTGAAGGTCATATTTGTGGCCATCATTTTTGTGTAGATTTTACTGAGAATTTGATCAATTCTACTCGATAAGCGTATTACCATACAACTTGTGGTTTTACCTGAAACAAAATAAAGCAACATTAATAGTTTGCTGGCATTGCAATAGTAACATTACGACTTATGATGGAGTGAATTTTTGTGACAAGATATAATCTAAGAGAAGTAGGCTCATGGGAGCAGTGGTGGCCCAGCGGTGGCGGCCCCGACTTACGAACAGTGAATCGTGGCTTCGAACCCAGTCAGGCGCATTACGTTGTGTAATGTATTTCATCACCACTGCTCTCAAAACGGTGAAGGAAAACATCGTGAGGAAACCGGCATGTCTTAGAACCAAAAAATTCGAAGACATGTGACATCTACCAACCCGCAATGGGCCCGTGTGGTAGATTATAGCCCATCCGTCTTCTAGAGAGGAGGCCTGAGTCCCTGCAGTGGGAACAATATAGGCTGATGATGATGATGAGACTTAATTATAGCTGGCAAAATGTGGTTGCACCTCTGCCTTACCCTTCTGGGATTTCAGGCGTGATGTTATGTTACAGTATGTAGTTTAGTTTAATGTATTCATGTACTTAATTCATTACGGGCAGTCTGGATTGAAACCTTTAATAATTGGAGTGTGTCTCATAAATTTGGCTTGTTACATAAGTGCACTTGTTTACTTCGATGTTATGAAATTTTTGTCTTTAAATCATAATATTTCGATCACTTTTTTTTAGATCTTTGACAGTCGTTATGTAGCCAGTGGCCCGAACGTCTGACAATCAGGCTTACAAAGAGGTATCGTACCCAGTAAAAGTTGACAAACATGCGTAGAGTAGACAGCAAAGCTGCGTTTGATAATCCGTCCGTTATGAATTGCACGCGAACGCACCAATAAGCAATGCACGGGCGTAATATGCGGAGTATCCTAGTTATCTACACAAAGTAGTAGAAACTTTTAATGATGCCGATGCCACTACATCAAAGGCTAACACGCTACTGAAACTCTTTCCCGGAGGAAATATTGATATTGAGTGTCCAGTTTTCTAATTACGTAACTTGGTTGCATTGCAATTGCCTTTATTTTACTCATTTTAAATTAGTCTGCTTTTATAAAGTATTTATGTATTTATTTAGTTTAGTATTTTTTTTATAACGGGTGTAGTAATCCTCATAGCCAAGCATAAAGCCACTTGTTGTCCCAATCATTGCGATTTTTTTCTGTTATTATTCATCATCATCAGCCTATATATAATGTTCCCACTGCAGGGACTTAGGCCTCCTCTCCAGGAGAGGGATGGGCTATAATCTACAACGCGTGCCCAGTGCGGTTTAGTGTCTTTGAATTTTTTGGATAGACATTTCTTAGACGTTTCCTCGCGATGATTTCCTTTAACGTTTTGAAAGCAGCGGTGATGACATAAATTGCACAAAGTAATGCGGTCTGCCTACTTTCTGTTCGTAAGTTGGGGCCGAAAAGCTATTATTAGCCAACCAATATGGACATACGGCATCCAATTATGGGGTGCAGTCAGTAACAGCAACATAGAAATACTTGAATGATTCCAGAGCAAAGCATTACGGACTATGTTCAACATCCCAAACTGTATAAGTAATAGATACATATACCTAAACCTCAACATAAGGACAATTAAGCAGGAAACTTTCAAACCACGTGATCCAAACCATCGAACAAAGAGGCTGGCTTATTAATATTGTTTTCTTAGCAGAATTCTCTTCTCTGTGAACAAATTATCATTATAGCAACTCCACATTTTAAATAGTAACGTGATGTGGGCTTCACTGCCTATTTTTAAAACATATTCCTGCATTTCTTAACGAAAATTAACCCCGCCAACTCGCACGAAAATTCAGCACCAAAATGAAAACTCTTTCCCTAATTATAAGTACGTTTCAAGTAGACACGTCCCAATTCAGGGTAAAATTTCAAAAGACCGAGCCTCGAGATATATTCATATGCAAAAATATATCAGAATGTTACTGAATTCAAGACTTGTATGCCATGACATGATACTGTGAAATTTGTATTGCGTATGTTCAGACGCCATTGTTATATTATGAATAAGGGTTACCTGAGGAATACATGAATAGTTAATGAATTGAAACCTCACAATATGTAGGGGGATTTTAAAGTTTCAACTATTTCATGTGGTGGAGCGGAAAATAGGAAGTGGTGGACGGTACAGAAGGGTCTAAACTTTTGTGTATTGGTTTGGCGGGTCACGTACTATAAAGGTATAATTTAAATTGATAATAGGTAAAGTTTACAACGAAATTGTGAATGAGTTCTTCGTGGTCAGTTGATTATGATGATTTTATTTAGATTTTTTATTTTATTACAACTGACTTAATATGACTCCAGTTCGGTACTAGCACAATGTCAGGGCGAGCCAGTAAGACTGGGAGCCGACCTAACATAGTCGGTAAAAGGAACGAAAGATGCTGATGTATTAGATAGAGGTAAGTAATTGTTATCAATCCATTCAAGATTAAATCAAAATATTTTTTTTTATAATCTTAGTATATCAAAATGTCTCGGCTTTTAAACCTTTACCGCCTTATTACAAAACGTAGTTAAACCTGGTTTAACTTAGACTTGGTTTATCTCGCATGACGTCTCACTTCAATAGTATTCAAAAGAAAGTGCGAGATAAACCAGGTCTAAGTTAAACCAGGTTTAACTACCTTTTGTAATAAGGCGGATATAGTTCATAAAGGTATAGCATAATATATCGTAATCCCCGAAGGCTTAGGCAGAGGTGTACCTAATAGTACACCCATATTTCGCCAGATATGTTTAAGTCCCATGTATTAGGCGCCGAACCTATTGCCAAAAACCGGGCGAAAATCCAGACTCTGTGGCTGCTACTGAGAAATACCTGATGAAATAACCCAATAACACTTGGCCCGAGCCGGAAATCGAATTCGGGACCTCATGCTCAGCAGCTGCGCTTGCGACCACCAGACAAAGAGGCAAGGCTAAGTACAGCGTAGTCCAACATTCAAGATCCAAGATAAGAAGGAACATGGGTAGTTTTTAGTCAGTAGAAGTCTGATACTCCCTTAGGGAGGAGTTATTTGATGATTTCCCAACTCCCAAAAAAAAAGCATAGTCCAACATAGATAAAAATGTTCTTAAAACACACATTTGGCAGGCTACGTCAGATCTATGTTAAATCATACATTGGATAGACGAACGGGAGCAACGCAAACCAGATTAACTCTTCAAAAATCTCTATAAATCCGATTTGGACGGAACTAACTTAATCCTACCTAACTAGGTTTGTGCATGTACATACATTTTACCTGTTTATGTCGTTGTTGTTTGTTTTTGTCGTTTTTCAAGCGGCACGTGTATCTACTACATCTTTTATTGTAATAGGTACCATATGTGCTCCACGACCTTAATACAAATAATATTATGACTTTCCATAATATATCCATTGTTTTTTTTTTCCATTTTTAATGGGAATTTTTGCACGGGACGTTCGATATTTTTGCAAAATAAAAGGCAAAGTTCTGAAGTAACAAACATAAAAAAATACAACCGAAACCCACACCTCCGCGGCATATACTGTCTCATAAAGTCATAACCGAAGAATGTATGTGATGCATTCGACATGTTGTCAACAATGCACTCTACATTATAATATTGATAAAAATGATCCATATTGTGTTCAAAATAAATGAAATAAAAGTTATTCAGTAAACATTTTTTTTTTTTAATAAAAATGTTGCCCCACACTAGGAATTTCTCCTGTATCGTGGGTGCGTTTACGAAAATTTAAACTCACATACACAAACACACCCAGACCCGAAACAACTATATGCAGGCCTTACAAATATTTGTTCCGTGCGGGAATCGAACCCGCGACACGCAGCGCAGCAGTCCAATCGCTCAGCCACTGCGCCAACCGTGCCGTCATACATTGCTACATCTGCCTCAATGGATGAAATATGCACAAAATGATATTCAATTCAATTTATATTCAAATAGAAAGGATTTTCATTTTAATCTGTTACATTAATTGTCACTGGCGATTAACAATTGCTTCTGTGATTTGTATTGTGCAGATATTACAGTATTAGTATTTATTAGTACATAATTATTATGAATATGTAACAACCATAGAGAATGGAGGTCGTTTTGATGAACTGCATCACACCCTTAAGAATGAGCACACTTTTACTGATACGCACGCTGCATAACCAATACGTATTAGGTATATTTATCATGCATTCATAAACCCGTGTCTTCTTCCCATGAAGGTTGAAAGACTACAAAACGCCACCTGCTACTATCCTAACAAACTCTTTTTGTTTCGACCACGTTGATAAATCTGGTCATAAGAGCTCACCGATTATGAGTTGTAATCTTTCTGAAAAACATCCTCAATATCGTTACTGTATGTCCCTAGGAAAATATTATCACAGTCGGCAATTTCATATTCCGCATGAAGTGCTCATAAAGTTTGCTACCGCTATAATATTTATAAAACTTTCCAGCACTGTGTCATATTTTCTTCTTTATATGGAAACTATGGGCGCAGCTGGACCATGGCAAAAGCACTTATGATCAACAGCATAATCAGCCTATACAGTTTAGACTACTGACGTATAGGCCTCTGTGTTGAGAAGTGAGCTGTAGGCCTTAGTCCATCACATGAACCCAGTGCGTGTTGTTATATTTCTAAGATTTCGGTCTTAATTATTGGGCATACCGGTTTTTCCAAGATGCTTGTCTTTACCGCTTTGAGACCAGTGGTGATGAAATAAATTACACAATGTTAAGTAACAGTTAAGGCCCGTATATCACAAAGCTGTGAGTTCTAAGACAGTTAAAAGTCGTTGCGGCAGAGCGAGGAGAAGATGGTGGGGCGCTTTTAATGTTTTTAAGTTAATTAGTGAGAGAGACAGTGCAAAAGTGGAAGAAATGAGGGGAGACCTTTGCCCAAGAGTGGTACAGTTCAGTAATTTCTACCACTTACCCACGAATAACTCATAAGTCAACAGGCAAAAGAACAAGTATTCATTCCCTTTCATTTTGGAACTCAACGACGCGACGACGCAGGACATTCTACTAATAATAAACATCAAACCATAGACGATAATGATGATTTATCGACTTCAAGAACTAAACCTAATTCTCCTACACAACATGGGCATAGTACACGTATAATTGCGTTACCCATGCTTATAATACAGGAGTAAAACATTAACTCGATACACGGAGTTGACGTGGCCGTCCCAACTTTTAATGATGAGGGTCGAACCGAGAATAATTTTGAGACATGCTCCGTTGTTGATTTGGGGAACGGTGAAAGATAACAACTTGTAGCGGTTGAGTGTAAAGTCGGAGTTGCGGAAACTTTAATTATTTAGGAAGGATTGTTTTCTGGGATATCTTGCCTTGTGTGTCGTGGTTTTGTACTGTTTTGGTGGACATTTGAATTGCTTTGTGCCACATAAATTTACAAATGGATATCAACAAAAATGTAAGGAGCACCCACTGTAGCGTGTCTGCTTAGTTTTAAAGGCAATGAGGTAATTGTGTATCGTGGCCGTAGAATGATCATTAATTTGGTTCAGCATCATTTTCTTGACTTACTTGACTTAATGTCCTATGTCCCCTAGATGGGGCAGAGGGCGTCGATAGATGTCCTCCATCGCGATCGGTCTTGAGCTTCACGTTTCATCTCACTCCACGTCATTCCGATGTTCGCCGCTTCTGCCAACACGGTGCGACGCCAGGTTTGACGAGGACGGCCACGCTTTCTTTTCCCTTGGGGATTCCAGTCCAAAGCTTGTTTGGGTATGTGTTCGGGGTCATCATTTTCTTGCCCAAATCCCAATTCATTTGGGCATTCATTGAGCATATTTATTGGTGGTGGCTGATGAGATGCCATATCTTGCCATATCATTCTTTACACAGTTCATTCACCGTTTATTTGGTCATCTTTTCTCTTATAACCCCATAAGAGAAAAGATGACCCCCACATTCATGTTCAAAACTTACCTCACCACATTTTCCTGGTTCCCTACTTATTATCACACAACTTTTAGTCATCGGCACCACTTTCAGACTTCCTCTTGAATGGTCATTAATGAGGATAATCTCATAGATAAAGCGTAGTACGCAATGAGTCCGTACAAAGTCAGATATTGAATTGTTCAAATGCGAAAGTAAGTTGTTTGTTTGTTACCTTTTCACGCCTAAACTTCTGAATCGATAATCCTGAAACTTTGCATATACGTTGTCAGGTGTACTATAGAAACGGACATAGGGACATGGACATAACTTTCATCCTAAAAAAAAAGTTCTGTTTCCGAGAAATACAACAATATCGTTCTTATTTTAATAGTTGGGGTAGGAAGGTTCTCGAGTGGCGACCACGAACCGGAAGACGCAGCGTTGGTAGGCCTCCCACCAGGTGAACCGACGACATCGTGAGAGTCGCGGGCAACCGGTGGATGCAAACGGTAGGCTGCCGTGTTGTGTGTTGCGTTCTTTGTGGGAGGCCTTTGTCCAGCAGTGGACGTCTTATGGCTGATGATGATGATAATAATAGTTGGCGTCACGTGTCTATTGAATCATGATTGAATTATAATATCACAGGAGCTTCAGTAGTATTTTTTTAATAACTTTCTCGGTGACTTAAGTCGTGGAGATAATTGTATGGTAACCGCTACTTGTAATACCTTGTACCCAACGAAATTTTAACAAAATTATGATGAATATCTAAAACAATTTGTTCAGTCACGAATTTGTCCAAAACTTTCGCTTCTGTATTCACACTCTTGTTTCCAAGTGAATTCATATTTAACAAATTGACGATTTTTTGTATAATGTTATTATTTTTTTGCTTGTGTTGGTTTTTTTTTCACTGCCTTGCAGTAATTGCTGAGCTGTTGGGTTTTGCGTTCAATTTAGAGGTTTAGCAAGTTGTTAGAGTGCATCTCTCGAATCGAAGCTCAACGCGGTTAGCACAGCAAAAACTACAAAATTTTAGTGTTAATAGTCCGTATGCAATACGGTAGTTGACAAAAAAAAAACGAATTAGTCCGTCAAATAGATTTCCAAAAATATTGAACACATTTTTTCTTTTTTCACGTAATCAAAAAATGAATACAATAAATAAAGCAGTGCTTCAAAAATGTCGTGTGACGTCACAGTTTGGTACATTTTTTACCAGAAAGTGACGACACAAACCCCCACTCATGATCTTTGATACGTTTTATTTTCGTATTTTTTTATTAATTTGGTAAAACAAAAAACACGTATCCAATATTTTTCGTTAATCTAACTGACGTACTAAACAGAATCATATTTTATTTAGTCAGTCAACTACCCTATTCTGACACAGACTGACTGTAATAAATAGGAAAACGGTGTCGGAGTTTGCACCGGATTGAGAGCAATTTTATGCTTGCTCCCTATTACATGGCGCCTGGCATATGAGTAGCTGGAGAGATATAGCCATTATATACATCCCTACCTACCCTTTCGAGGCGAAAAGGCGTGTTGTTTGTTTTCCTAACATGTAACTAGTTAGAGAAGAAATCAGTGATATCCTGTGAAACAAGTGATTGGTCGTGTCCACCCTAATGAGCTCGTTAGTAGGACATGCTCAATTTATGTTGGCTTCGAGCACTAAGAGTACATGCCATTATTAGAGACTAGTTGCAGGTTTCAGAGATGGTTGAGAAAACCCTGGACGTAGTTTGTGATCAATATTTAACATGAGTTAATTTGGCTGAACCTATAGTCTTTTTTGTTAAACCAATAATTTACCGTTTATTTAACACTAGCTGATGCCCGCGGCTTCACCTGCATGAATGTCGGTAACATTATATTCTAAAACCTTTTTCGAAAACCACTCTATCCATTGGTTAAAACAGCATGAAAATCGATGCAGTAGTTTTTGAGTTTATCTCGAACAGACAGACATACAGACAGACAGACGCGGCGGAGGACTTTGTTTTATAATATGTAGGCGTCGTCAGATTTCTATTAATTCCAAGTTCGAGTAGTCAATTCTTTGACAACGTGTGCACTATGCTTCTGATAAAGTTCGTTTAAATAACAGGTCCAATGCAAAAAAAAATGCTTTACCATTTTAGAAAGTTAACTCACGACCTTTTGTGATTGGGGTTAGGCAGAAACTTTAATACGCCAACTGAAAAAATATTGTAAGTTTGTATCGTATCTGATGGCAGATGTATCAAGGTCCACGTTCATATACATCTGGTCATACATTTAACGCACCTGGGGGTGGCCACATTAGCAGATCTTAATATGAATTGCGTTAAAAAGCGTAAAATGGTCACAGACGCAGTTACTATTGAAAGGTTCATTTTACGCTTTTTAACGCAATTCATATTATGATCTGCTAAAGTGGCCATTTTAGACCCCCTGATCTCTTTGTAATTCCGAATCACTCACTACATATTATAAAACAAAGTCATCCGTCACCTTTCGTCGACTTTTCTGTCTGTCTGTTCGCGATAAACTCAAAAACTTCTGCACCGATTATCATGCTGTTTGCAGCAATTGATAAAGGGGTTCCTTAGGATGGTTTTAGTATATTTTTTTCATGGAATAGGTTCCCATGGGTTGCGAAAACGGGATTAAAATTTCATGATTACTTCTGGTCCCCATAACCGATATCCACGCGGGCGAAGCCGTGGGCATCAGCTAGTACGCAATTATAAGTGCTTGTAGAGTATATCTCGCAAATGTAATAGCAACAAATATTTTATTCATGTGTCGCATTAACGGTCGATACATCTAAACGGTCCTCGATAGATTACAAACGCAATGTAGTTTACGTCGCCAGTGATAGATGGGAACCATTTCCCTTCTAAAAGCGACATACCCTACGCTACCGAGATAAATGCTTAAGTAGATATTATTTCGTACGTTCTGAGTATGTATTCTGAGGTTTAATTTTCGTGTAAACGATATATAAAAACTTAAGAATTGCAATGCCTGAACACAGCAATTTTTAAAGTTTGTTTGCTACTTTTTCACACCTAAACCACTGAACCGATCTTCTATTCTTGAAATTCTGCATATTATTGTACGTTTTCAGGTGTAAAAGCACAGCTCTTAAAACTAAAAAAGTTTTTTTTTTTCAATTCCAGAGGCAGATTATAGGCTTAATCCGTTTAGTAAGTTCACATAATATGTTGAACTACGCAACCCTACATTGTGCGTGGTCCGACATGCACTTGGCCGGTTTTTTGAACAAAGGATACAAAACTACACACATTCGCATATTCCAAAAGCTAAATAAAAAAACTTGGTATCACGTTACTGGTATATCATGCTTCGCTTATCTTGTCTGTTGTGATAGAACAACAATTTCTTGTATTATTTATTAAGACTTAAGATAAAATCCTCGCCACTGAAATCCACACATTTTTATCGGACGCTCATCTAAACTTGGACATTGTTCTCACTCTTGTAATAACAAAGTTTCTTCTAAACTTCACAATGTTCATCATGATAACGCAGTATTATTATCTGATACATTTTTTCTCGAAGTTTCGATGGATAAAATTAAAATTTCCAAAAGTAAAGCATCAAGATTGAATGCAGGAAAATCGTGCTTTTGGGAGTGTAATATCTTTTTAACCTGGTAACAATTTTGTTAGTGGATTTTGTATAATATGTGTATCAAAGAAACTGGCGGTCTAAAATGGCATTTTATGCTTTTTAACGTAATTCATATTATGATCTGCTAAAGAGACCCCCTGAACGCAATAAGTGTACTACTAAACCGCGTCCTGCTCCTGCACTAAGTTAAGAGAGAACAGGGTAGAAAAATAAGTACCTATTTGAAGAATCTCTTGCCGTGGCGCAGAACCAAGCCTGCCCCCGTAAAGTGTGACAGGGACAGCTGTAAGTTGCTCTGACCGATTTTAACAGAAAAAAAATGATGTGATTAACGTTACGTATTACCCTGTTTACTTCTCGAAAACTGAGTCGATCAAATTATTGTGACGTTAAAATTTTAAGGAAAACCATGTCTAGATTCCCATCATTTTCTTTTATGTTTTTAGGTAGTCCTTTAATCACGCACGGCCGTAAAAAGGGGCACTATTTATAATTTTTTGTAGAGTCATAATATATTTTCTTTATCTATTAGTAACTGAATAAAAATTAAGTTTAAAAATCTAAAACCACTAACAAAACAAAATCCTACTAACAAAACTACTAACAAAATCGCGGTCATAAAAGTAGAAAGCAAGAAAATAATTCTTGTCTGATATTCTTCGTAGTCGCATGCCACTGATACCTGATGCTCCTTCATGGCGTTCTCATTGATACAGAAGTCAGCTGCTAATTGCCATTAGCAAGGTGGCATGCGACTACGAAGAATATCAGACAAGAATTATTTTCTTGTTTTCTACTTTTAAGACCGCGATTTTGTTAGTAGTCGGGTTTTAGATTTTTGAACTTAATTTTTTTATTTGAATTTTGTTTTTGTGTGTACATAAACTATATTAAAATACATATTTGTAATGTGCTCGCCAAGACCTTTCATTTGATACCAAACTTGCTATGATTATCTCAATTTAATATTTTTTGAGGTAAATTTTTGACATTTAAATTCCGTCATATTTTTTATTTATAAAATTTCTATAGCCTTTGTCACCCGGGCTTTTCTTACGAATCTATTGACACCTAATTTATTAAAATCCGTTCAGTAGTTTAGGCGCTACGGTGGAACATACATAAATACATACATAGACTGCCAAAATCATTACCCTTCCTTTTGGCTTCGCCGTTGGTAAAAATGGGAAATTACCACTAGACCAACGAGGCAGTCAGTTAAAACAAAACTTGTATAAAATTATAATTTATACTTAAAACGCTAAAGGCTGTCTAGTATCTGACACAAACACAACGAGAAACCATATTAAAGCGCAGATTGGCAACGTACGGGTATTAAGCTTAGCTTTTGAATTTTGCACGCTAACTGGATACTATGAGCTTCTGAAATTGGTTGATTTACATTAATTAAAACAACCTGACATGTCAGTTTCTAAGAAATGCTCGTGTAGTTAAGTTTTGCTTTTAACATTGTCATGTTATACGTATTTTTTATAAGTTTGTAAAAGGAGCTAATCTTCGGAACTTTTCGCCTGAATCCATAAATTCTTTTACTCACGAGGAGCTACATTATCTCGGACTGTCAGGCATAGATTTAAAACGATTTTATGGGTTAATTTTGTACATGACGGGAGCGAAACCACAAGCAAAAGCTGTTATTGAATATTCTCTCTCTTTTCACTTTCAATAAATTAATGAATAAGTCGAAGTCATATTGACAATAAAACGTTTTAAAAGAAAAATATGTTTCACATTCGTGTAACGTACTTTCTAACACAATCCGAAGTATCTTGAGGGGTATTCCGTATGAAATGATTCAAAAATTGTTGGAAGCGTCTTTTGAACGACGTAAATAACGCGATGAATGTGATAGAATTTCCAAAATGAATGGCATCTCCTCTCCACTGTTAAATGTGTTACCAAAATTACCCAGCTGTTATTGTACAGAGGAAGTCTGTGCAGCTCCTTCAATGTCGAGGCAAACCAAAACCTTGTGCCTAGTTATTGTAAACGTAGGTATCGCTAGTGAGATTTAGGGACACTACTACAATAGCATTTGCATCATCATCATCATCATCATCCATCATCAGCCTATAATGTTCCCACTGCAGGGACTCAGGCCTATATGGGCTAAAATCCACCACGCGGGCCCAGTGCGGGTTGGTAGATATCACATATCTTCGAATTCATATTCACATTTGCTTAACAACCGGGAAATATTATACGTACATCATCATCTGCCTAGCGTTTTTCTAACTACGTTAAGTTCGGCTTCCAGTATAACCGGATTAAGCTACACGATCAAATTTAATAAGTACTCGTTAGATATATAAGAGCTATAATTTGTGAACCCGAACTCCGTTAATCCAGCATTTTAAAAATTAAAAATTTTGAATTTTGCTTTTTATTTTAAACTTTTTACTTTTATTTTTTTTTTCTAAGAACATGCACCAATCAAACCTAAGCCCATAACTGAAAACTGAATCAAAATCGGACTTGTAGTTTTGGAGAAAAATGGCATCTTTGATTTGCACAAAAAATATTTGCTGTAGCGCCCCCTAGTGAGTTGTCCCCGTAACACCTATCTCCAATCAAACCCAAACCCATAACTGAAAACTGCATCAAAATCGGACTAGTAGTTTTGGAGAAAAATGGCAACATGTATTTGCACAAACAAACAAACATCCTCTCACCCCAAACGCATATACAGTCTCCGTTCCGTCGTGGGTAATAAATCCAAACATGCTTTAATTAAAAACTGTAGCGAAAAAAACCAGATGAAGGTAGCTTGCCGTTAATTCATACTGTTTTAATCTAATTATTACTTACTCCTTCTACATAAGCGGCTTTACCAACTTCTGAAGTAAGTTGGATTTCATTCATTTATCATTTTCGTATCAAAACGACTTATTTAACTTTTTTTCTGTAGCCGGCGGAATCTCGTGGGCATTTACTTTTCTGTTATCTTTACAGGTTTTATGGAGAATGCGTTATGTAAGATGTTTAAGAACTTAATCGTTTAATTTGGTATTCTTCTACGAATTTAAATTCTTTTTTTATTATTTACTGTTATATTTACATTTTTGAAAACGAAAGATTAAAAAAAAACAAAATAAATAACCCGCCTGCCATGTCAAAATTTTTAAGTTACATCACTGAAATCGGACTTGTTTTTTATTTTTTTAGTTCACTTTTTGACATAGCAGGCGGGTTTTTTTTATTTTATTTTTTTTATAGGTATTTCATAGCGTTTAGTGGTAAAGCAGTATTTTTACCTATCACTTTTTTTTTTTCACCTTAAACAATGAATTCTAGCAGCCTATATTTATTTATTTTTTATTTCGCCTATCTAACAAATTGACTAATGAGACGAATCTGTACCCTAATTAAGAAGTCCATCGAGTGGTTTGGAAGATAAATTATGAAATAAAGAATATTACAAGCAAAGATAGTCGCGAAAAACATAACCCTTTCCTTGCAGTCGTGTAAAAAGATGGCCCATCGGCATCAGAAACAACGTTCAGGCTGCTGGTAGCCAGGGCTCCAGAGAGAGGAACCTTTTCAGTATGTCGTGAAAAAGCGCTCTCTAAGGCATTGGTTGAGGCTCTTTGCTTTAAGTCCATTAACCATTACGACTACTGGTACAAGACCCACACCCAATAAGTATGTTGTCAACCTCGAGTGTTAAATCAAGTTATTTGATTATTTTACGATGACTTATAATAGATTATTTATTACATTTAATTGAATTTTATTCCATTATAATGCCATGAATTTTATCGCAGTGTAAAAATAAATACCTACCAATTAATGTTCATGATTGAAATAAAGGGTTTGTAAACGACTTTAGATATAAATCTTAACTACAGTCGTAATCATTTCGGATATTGTTTCAATACAGATAACGTCACTAAATAAAATCGAACTTTATTGAACACTTAATTATAAACTTTGGAGAAGGGTCGAAAAATGTATCATTTTTGCCTATAACTTTTATTACTTTTTAAACAAAAATAAACTGAAAAAGTAATGAATACTTTAACTTTTTATGTTAGCTTTACCTACAAATTTTCGAATAAGTTATGAAGTTTTAATAAAAATGTTACCAAAATAGAAACTCATTATGAGGTGGAAATGAGGCCAATGTTAACTATCTTAGAAGATAAAAAAATCAAACTAGAAAATAAACTGTGACGTTAAAATCGTCAATGAAACTTTTAAAGCCCGTCATAATTGGCACAGAATGCTATTATGAGCCTGTATTACCTTAAATTAGCAACTCTATTTGTGGTGGTTCAAACTTCATTTGAAATACTGTTAGAATAAAGTTCTAATCAGCTTGCACTACAAAGCGGTTGTAACGTCAGTCGCTGCGGCCGAATAGTGCGAAATGAGTGGTATTTTGCGATTTACAAAAAAACTATTGATTGGACTAAAAAAGTAAAACACTATGATTTTAGTATGTTGCTTGTAGAATTATTTGGCAAAAAAATCAGAACGATGACATGTATTTTAGTATGGTTTTACTCGTTAAAAGAAATTTAGGTATCTTCGTGATTTTTTTCTATCGAGGAGAATTAGTTTTTAATCTATTGCATAGATTCTATCGCGGGCCTTGAGTTGAGTTGAGCGTGGAGAGCGAATCCAGAGATTTCCTAACAAAAATATTCAGAATTCAAGATTCAACCAGGTTGCTATGGTTACGGAAAATAACAAGGTTGTCAACTGAGGTTGTTGTTGTTGAAATTTTTTGAATGAATAATTATTTTGGTGTGTAATTACACTATTAATACCTAATTATTTATACCTATTATTGCATAAGTTGATAAAAAATGCTATGCAATAGATTTACCGCGGCAGTCTCCGAGTGCCACACGTTTTTTTTTTTTATCATGTTTTCAACACACTATGTTATTATCAGCATATATCCTGAAGAATATCATATATTGTTCTGAGTTTGTTTACTGCAGTGAATCATATACTTTTACGCATTATAAAACTCGCGTTATGTAAAATAAAACCTTAAAAGATATTTTTTTTAATAAGTACCTCCAATATCTCTCGTAACTAGAAGGTTCCCAGGTATGTCCAGAACTAAAAAATAAGGTTATTTTTACACCCCTTAAGTCCTAATGTGAGAAGTAAATACAATTCATATTAAATTACCCCAAGGGCTCGAAGACTTACATGCCTCAAGGGACTCGTCAAGTTTACACCGTTTGAGGGTATAGCAGGCCCCGTCGGGGCTGCGGATTATCGAAAGAGTTAACAAGGCACAAGGGCGAAGAAGGAACATGGGCGGTTTTTAGTCGGTAGAAGTCTGACACTCCCTTCCGCTCAGCCCCAGAGCGGGGGGGGGGTTATTCGATGATTTTCCACCCACCAAAAAAAAAAAAAAAAGGGTGCCTAAAATTGCCACTGTAACAGATCATAATATAAATTGCGTTAAAAAGCGTAAAATAAACCTTTCATAATAGCAACTGCATCTGTGACCAGACGCAGATCCATTTAACGCTTTTTAACGCAATTCATACTAAATGATTAGCTAAAGTGGACATTTTTAAAACCTCCTGGTCTTACTTATGATAGTTTACAACAAGGACCCAATGTTCAGTATGCATACAATCATAGGACATACTAAAACGACATTATCCCATACATTTTATTTCTGAGAAAATAAGTAATGTCTGGGGGCTTTGGGATCTTGCTCTATAACAATGTACTTCACTGCAAAATAAATATATTTTATACTAGCGGTTACCAGCGGCTTTGCCCGCAACAACTCGAAAATTTTCCCGCGGAAAGATAAAATCGGGATAAATACTATCCTATGTGTTAAGCACGTTAAGCCGTTGGTCCTGCGCCTGATCTCTCTCCGGTCGTGTCGGATTGCCATCCCATCGGACTATGAGAGAAAGGGAACAGAGAGTGCACCTGTGCCTGCGCACACACTTGTGCACTATAATATCTCCCGCGCAGATGGCCAATCTCCGCTGAGATTGGCCGCCGTGGCCGAAAAACGGTCAGGAGGACTATACTATAATGTGTTAATTCAGGTTATTAACTATATATTGTGTGCCAACTTTTATCCAAATCCGTTCAGTTGTTTTTACGTGAAAGAGTAACAAACATCCATACTTACAAACTTTTGCGTTTATATTATTAGTAAGACCTATCCCACAATCCAACATGGCTACTCTACAGTTACATACAAGTAACAAGGCGAGCACGACGTCGTATGACGATTCTCATCACGTTCAAACTATAGAATATAAATTGTTTTGCTTCGTAACAATATCAGCGTCGAAGCGAAAGAATTTTTAGTGTCTGTGTATTTAATGCTGTAGAGGACAATTACTATATTTCGCCCGTCTTATAAGTATATAATATATGGTTTATCATCTTTGTCTACATTTCGTGGCCGTTTTAATTAATACAAAAGAAGCTAGCATGTTGGAGACTTCAGGTCACTGCCCACCAGATTTCAGATACTTCTTTTTCAGGATACGTCGATTAACTGTAGGTACTCGTATAATAGGATGTGAAGGCAGAGGGTCTGTCATCTTAAATGAAACTACGAAATATAGCGGTAATCAACTTTTACTCCAATAGCACGATATTTAAAATAAATCACTATACACACACAACTATATAATTCAGATATAATATTAAAACTCTAAGCGCTACAGCATGTGCACCGGGCCAAGCCTGCGACAAGAATGATCCCCTCCACGCCGAGTGGTCGTTTATAAAGACTGGCTCGAGCAGTGGGGAGAGTGGTGCGGCCTTAGTGACGCCTGCGCTGCGCACCTGGCCCGCTGCACGTGCTGTTTACAACGGCGACGCCGTCACGGCCATACTGACGTGCGAACGTCCTCGTACGCGGAGTCTCATCAAACATAATTATGAGTGATGTTCGTTCATCCTGACTACAATCTGGTCCGGTGCATCCCTTCAGACTTTGCTTGTACTTCTGGACCGCTCGATATTGAGCCTTCAGGAAATACATGAGCAACCTGGGCCGCTCGTTATTGAGCCTTCAGGACATGCACTAGCAACCTGGACCGCTCGATATTGAGCCTTCAGGGCCTGGTCCGCTCGATCTTGAGCCTTCAGGGCATATACTAGTAACCTGGTCCGCTCGATATTGAGCCTTCAGGGCATTTACTAGTAACCTGGACCGCTCGATACTGAGCCTTCAGGACATAATACTAGCAACCTGGTCCAGTTTAACCCTTCAGTTTGCTACTAATTCTGGACCGCTCATTAGTGAACCTTCAAATTTTTGGCCCAGTCATTATTCACTCAACGATCCTGCAAAAGTCCCTGGACCAGTCATTGCTGATCCTTCAGGTTCCTGCAAATTAATAATTTTAATTTTATTTTTTGTATCGTCTTATTAATTTTTTCGATGTACGACTCTTTTAGTTATCAAAGTAATTGAATATGGGCTAGAAAACTCTTTTGATTCAAACGTAAACCATAATTTTTTTTTTAACTATCGCTGGTAGCTCTCAAATAATGGGAGTCAGCAGATATTGTCATCATCATCTGCCCAGCCCCCTCCCAACTATGTTGGGGTCGGCCTCCAGTCCAACCGGATGCAGCCGAATATCAGTACTCCACACGGAGCGACTGCCCATCCGACCCCCACAACCCAGCCAATACTGGATAATACGATACCCTTTGGTAGGACCGGTTGTCAGAACTTCAGGACACTGACGACTGCCAAAAATCCACACATGACCACTGGGACCAACAGATTAACGTGCCTTCACAGGCACTGAGGAAACTCGGCATGAAATGGGTGGTCACCCATCCACAGACCCACCGAGGTAAACGCGGCTTGACCAGAAGATCTCTCTCCTCCACAAGTCAGGAGTCATTGTACTACTGTTAATCGATATAGTATCGGGTCGGCTATTCACAGACACGGTATCACTATTAGCCGAAGTTATATTACTGTTAGGCATGATATTGTTCTCGTGGTTACTTTCATGAACAAGGATATCGTCATCATCACTATCCGCCGTCACGTCATCATGATTTTTCGCGATGTCTGCCAGACAATTTTGACCACAAGGCATTACACGAAAATATTCGTGAGAATATTTATAGACCCTATTGGTTCCGTTAATATATCTTAACTCGTACCGGTCATTTTCTAATACGGGCTTTTTTTTTTTAAAAAAAGGTCCCTTAGATTTCCGTTCTTGCACCTGGAACTGTTACTCAAGATAGGCACTTCATCGGTTTAGCAACATACTTTCGACTTTTTAAATTAATGAAACCTATCCTCTAACAACTCTAAAAGGTAATAATTGTTTGGACTTCTGAACAAGAACTGATAAATTTGGTTTTGGTGAGGGTCAAATCATTATCGCTAACGTTAACTTAAATCCCATGTTCTAAAATATCACGACCTAATAGGTAGTATTTCCTCACTAAGTAATATATTGGAGGTTTGTAATATTAGTAGTAAGTACTTCCTACTAATATTACAAACGCGACAGTTTATAAGTATGGATGGGACAGCCTTCATCCCGAGTTTATCCACCCGTGGGACAATTCTCGAGCCGTAGCGGAAGAAGCCACTGGCAACAACTAGTACATGGCAGTTATTTCAAGAAAGCGGTTTTGTATAGTCGTTGGACATTAATTTTAATCTGTAATAGTTACGTTACAACCCAGGGTCACCGACATAGCTCTCAAAATATGCAAGTTGAAGTGGCAATGGGTGGGCCACGTCGCCCGACAACCGATGGGGAAGAAAGGTTCTCGAGTGGCGACCACGAACCGGAAGACGCAGCGTTGGTAGGCCTCCCACCAGGTGGACCGACGACATCGTGACAGTCGCGGGTAACCGGTGGATTGAAACGGCAGGTTGCCGTTCGTTATGGCGTTCTATGGGGGAGGCCTTTGTCCAGCAGGGGACGTCTTATGGCTGACGATGAGGCACGTTACTTTGCTCATACCTATGCCGTTAAGGATTACTTGTTCATGAAATTATTCGCCGTTAAAGAGATAACTATTTTTATATGAAATGGGCATACTCTTTACCACAATCATGCCCTAAGGGCAGAGATGAGGTCGACGATGGAACTGGCTCACCCAGAAGAAACCTATTTACTCGCGACTTAAATAGATTGAAGTGATATGAACTCGGGAAAACCGACGCAGGCAGGGAGTTCTACTCCTTGGCTGTGCGCATAAAAAAAAAGATTTAGCAAAGCGCTTCGT
The DNA here is from genome assembly GCA_949775195.1 of Diarsia dahlii. NCBI lineage: Eukaryota > Metazoa > Arthropoda > Insecta > Lepidoptera > Noctuidae > Diarsia > Diarsia dahlii. The sequence continues at coordinate 7,747,985 of OX459211.1, read as the reverse complement.
ACGAATGTGTAAAACCATCGACAAGGTATAACCTGCAGTATGTCTAGTTTCCCGATGGAAGAAGGGAGAAGGTGGAATCAGCTCGTGGAGCTCCTTTGCATAATCTCCAAAGTACAGTCTGCAGAAGACCGACAGACATGCAACTTTGCGGCGGTGGGCCAGGATACGTAGCTTGGCCACCAATTAGCCTCTCATCGTCACCAATTAGCCTCCTGGCTCTGCACTAGATACAGAAAAAAAAAAGTGTGTCAAGTTGGTATTTGGCCGAGCCATCCCAAAGGTGAAAGCAATACTCCATGCCGGACCGGACTTGAGTTTTATATAATATTGAAAACTGTCCAGGCTTGTAGTACCACTCAACCCTCTTTAGGATACCCAGCATTTTTTTTTTGTTCAGATTTGTGCTCGAGACTGTCAGTAACTTGTACAGATGCACTCTGAAAAGTAGGAGCTAGATTTAATTAGATTGAATGGACTCCTTTTGGCGGAGAACACACACACTTGTGTTTTGGTGGCGTTGAAATCAACGAGATTCTCGTCACCCCACTTGGAGACAAAACTTAGAGCTAAACTCGTTCGCTTTACCATGGCCTCTCTCAATGATCGTACTTCATCACCGCTTTTGCGCTGGTTGTATAACTCTCCATGACAGTGCTGTCATCTGCGTACCCAATAATGCCAGGCACAAGGAGGTCATTGATAAGCAGCAGGAGAAGTGTCGCGGAGAGAACAGACCCCTGAGGCTCCGGCATCAATAGCAATAAGGTCAGAGAAGTAGCCATCTATGACCACTCGGATCGACCGTTGCTTTTGCTTCATAAGGCTACATTCCGAACCAAAGTCAAATACAAAAAGAAAATCTACACCACTTATCTGGAATACTCCACGGGCTGCTCTGAAACACAGGTACACTTGCTTAGTGCTGGTGCTCCGTGTGGAGTCTTCCTTCTTCCATCGCTTTGGGCAGGAATTGGCTGTGTGCCCCTGCTCACTGCATACATAGCACGTAACGGCCGTAATGGCCGTAACGGCTGTCTTTGGTATTTCAGTTTTTGCAGCAAGCAGGTTTTTTTTTTGAAGAGGCTTTCTGTTTTTTTTCGGCACTCATGGCCACGATGACCCATTATTCATTGTTCAATGTGAAGTTTCGCAAAGTACTACACCGCACACGGACTACACCATCTAATTTATTTTCACAATTATCGTTTCACTGAGTTTACACCAATTCACAATATCGGATTCCGATAGATCAGGATCAAAAGCCACAAGCATAGCTTTGCATTACTATCATTAGTGGAATGTGGATCCGGTCACACTTCTGATGAAGGCAGAGGGTCTGTCATCTTAAATGAAACTACGAAATATAGCGGTAATCAACTTTTACTCCAATAGCACGATATTTAAAATAAATCACTATACACACACAACTATATAATTCAGAAATAATATTAAAACTCTAAGCGCTACAGCATGTGCACCGGGCCAAGCCTGCGACAAGAATGATCCCCTCCACGCCGAGTGGTCGTTTATAAAGACTGGCTCGAGCAGTGGGGAGAGTGGTGCGGCCTTAGTGACGCCTGCGCTGCGCACCTGGCCCGCTGCACGTGCTGTTTACAACGGCGACGCCGTCAGATGCATAATATGATTTTTCGTTAATTTTTTATTTATTTATTTAAATACTTTGGAAGACTCACAGCTAGATACAATATTGACCAATAACAGTATAATAATCAGACAGCCAATTACAAGTCTTCACGTCTAGAGCTTGACTGGTCTTGTCTGTTATGTTGGCTTTATTTTATCGTGTAAGTGTAGTGCCCCTTGTGGTAATCTGATGGAACAACGATCTTTCTTTATATTTTCTTCTATGTAATGAAGTTCTTACTTTAAAACTTTGATCCCATACATCGTTGCCTTTTTATGTAAGAGTGCTGTACCTGATACCGTATAATTAAAGTTTGTAAGTACGACTATAATATGTACTTAAAAATCTCCACTAAAATAATATCAATAAGAGAACCTTCAATATAGTTTCGAACCTTCCCTGTTTCCTAAACGGTACCGGTACTACTAAACACATGTGTGTCTTTCAAGCACGTTCGCAAGCAATCGTGGCCCGAAAGGTCAAGAATAAATTACCAGTTCCTTTTTTCCTTGTGGTCTAAGGTTCCGCACCAAAGGGGTAATAACGAGACCATATTATCAAGCCTAAGTTTTGTGTTCGTCCCTCCATGTACCACCACGGAGTGGAAAATAAATGGAAGCCTATACCCAGCAATGGTTGTATCCAGGTTGAATTGATGGTGATCACTGATCAGGCCGCCATCGTGCTTGTTAAAATTTTAGAATACGAATTACTATAGCCTCTATAAATAATGAGAAAAACTGTAAACAATAATGAATTGGAGCTAAAGAACCCTTAGTTCACAACTCCGTCTCTACCTTGTGAGGTTTTGTCTTTACATTTCCTTCCGACGGAACTTAATAAATTGTCTAGAACTTTTCTTCCTCATTAAATAGAGAAGTGTTTGAACAATGTTAATGAGTCGATGATGTTTTGAATTTTGTTACAGTTTCAAGGAAAATTGTTGAGAAATGCTTTTAGGAATGATGGACGTTCATTGGAAGATTTAATAATTTACTTTATTGTTTTAACTGAAGATTACCGACGTTCCATTCGTTTTCCTGTTTCTATGTTTTAGCTTGGAATTTCACGTGGGTTTGTATTCGTTCCCGTTTACTGGCGTACACTATTTTTTAACCGACTTCCAAAAAAAGGAGGAGGTTATCAATTCGACTGTATTTTTTTTTTTTTTTTTTTTTTATTTTTTTTTTTTTTTTTATTTTTTTTTATGTTTTTTCGCTCATAACTTGCGACTGGGTGAACTGATTTTCATGATTCTTTTTTCATTTGAAAGCTGGTGCTTCCCGTGTGGTCCCATTGTCACCATTTCAATATCTGATGATGGGATCTTGTAGAAATCGGGGGAACTCTTCAATAAATAACAGCAGATTAACCGCGATTGTTGCTATAGCATGTCTAAGCATTGTTTACGCCATCACACAACATAATAATAATAATAATAAAGACGCAACATTTTTTCTGCTTTCCAATAATTTTAAATCTTTTTTGACGAATTTTAATACAGAAAACATGTTCAATAAAATATTTTGGAAATATAAACCGCCAGAAAAAAAAGGACAATAAATCACAATCACCATTTACGTTAAATCCTACGAAAAATAAAAATCATGCAGAACGAAGCAATTGATAGACGTCACCTATGTTAACAAGAAGCCGGGCTAAGCGACTCCAAGCACACCCACCATCTCCGGACTCGTCACTAAACTCCGCCTCGCAGCCGCCGGGACGCGCCACACGCGTGAGCGCCGTGTCACCGGTAGCTGTAGCTGCGTCGAGTTCCAGTGATGAGTTTTTCTCCCCGTCGCCGTCGATACAATCAACATCACCGCCGCCATCACCATCACCACCGCGGCGCGGACGACGAGGAAGAGGACGGCCACCAGCGGGCCTGGGACCTCGAGGCCAACCGGCCCCGAACATGGTCCCCGCTGCCGGTGGAAATGTGTCGCGCATGAGATGGACTCAGTCCATAAATGAGAACGTCATGCGCGCATATTATGGGGCTACAGAGGGAGGAGACAACCTGACCGCGTACCGTGTTCGGATGCTCTCTCTGTTTCAGGTGCTTGAGCCAGCTGTCAACGTGTCGGCGCAACGATTGTCGGATCAGGTACGGGTCATCCAGCGTAATCGTATGTTGGATGACACTGTGCTTGATCGCCTGCGAACTGAAATGCAGGGTAGCCATGTCATTACACCGTCTCACGCTACACCCTCGCAGGCTGTGGTACCTCCACAGCCTGTGGCTACAACAACCACAACATCTAACCACGAAAACGACGTGAGTAATGACATGGTTACTGATGTAAGTACCCAGTGCAATGAGGAGATAAGGAGTACTTTGGAGGGTGCGGTTCGGGAGTATCGCTTCATGAATCCCGAACTTAGACCGCGTTTACCTCGTTTGCCCATGCACAACAAAAATAGGGCGCTGGTGGCTGTTCTGGATTCGCAGTTGTCAAGCTATTTTGACAATTGCGAAAACCTTACTGATGCTCATTCAATTCTGTATTGTGCGGCTGTAACGGCGTGTCGTGTAGCTCATGTCAAGTTTCCAGATGACATAGCTACACGACCGAAAGTTTCTGTACCAGCATGGCAGTGCAGGATTGAACGACGCATTACTAGGGCCAGGGCATTCATCGGCAAACTAACCTGCTTCCGGGAGGGCAACATTCGCCCTCGAGTGATGCGTTTTGTGAGGCGGGCGTTCGCGGGGACTGATATCAGTCCTCGAGACTACATGTCCCGTATCACAGAACGCATCGACTTCTGGAAGCAGAAAGTGTATGCATGGGCGAACCGTATCCGTAGGTATAAGCGACGGGTGGAGCGGTACACTCAGAATCGCACATTCCAAAGGGATGAAAGGTGGGTATACAGGGCTTGGGAGCGACCGGACCAAGGTGTGGCTGACGGGCTCCTACCGGATGATGATGCCATGAGCTCGTTCTGGCGCAGCATCTGGTCGGTGCCTGTCAGCCATACTGAGGGTGAATGGATTCGAGGAGTCGAGCGAGCGTGCGATCCAGTATCAGAAATGGGGGCGGTAACTATCAGCCCCCAAGACGTTGCTCGTGCAGTCCGCCCGTTGCCTAACTGGAAATCTCCAGGGCCGGACGGGCTGCACAATTTCTGGATCAAATGGATCACAAGGTCGCACGCTCGCCTGGCGACTCTTTTCCAGACAGCCTTACAGTCAGGGTCGCTGCCCCAATTCCTGACAACAGGTATAACCCACCTGCTCTATAAATCAGGTAGTACCGCGGAGCCCAAAAATTATAGACCGATTACTTGTCTTCCGACAGTCTATAAAGTTCTTACATCCATTTTGAGAACCAAAATTAACAAACACATTGATGACAATTCTATCATGTCCGCTTCTCAAAATGGATGTAGGAACGGGTCCCGTGGTACTAAAGAGCTACTCCTTATCGATATGGCCATTAGCCAACAGGTTCGCCGTTCCCGAAAGGATCTGTCGACATGTTGGATAGACTATAAGAAGGCCTATGACTCGGTGCCACATACATGGCTCATGAGGGTGCTAGAGTTGTATAAAATTGATGCAACCCTACGCACCTTCCTGATGTCGTGTATGGGGCAATGGAGGACAGTCCTTCGCTATCCAGGATGTCGACAGATCCAGAGGAATAGCGAGCCGATAAGGATAGAGCGGGGTATATTTCAGGGCGACAGTTTGAGTCCACTTTGGTTCTGCTTAGCCTTGAATCCTCTTAGCACGCTGCTGGAGGATTCAAGTCTGGGCTATCGGTTGAAGAGAGGCGGTCAGGTTATATCTCACCTCCTTTACATGGATGACCTCAAACTCTTTGCCCCCAACGATTTGCAACTGATGGAGCTACTGAAGGTCACTGAAACTTTCAGTAGCGCCATCAGGATGGAATTCGGGGTGGACAAGTGTGCGGTCATGCATGTAAAGCGAGGGGGGATTGTGGAATCTGTGGGAACCCAGCTCACGGATACCATAAATCTTAGATCCCTCTCAGCAACCGAAACCTACAAGTATTTGGGTATGTCGGAAGCACTGGGCATCAACGTTGCCGACATGAAGCAATCGTTGAGGAAGCGCTTCTTTGGCCGCCTGAGAAAAGTTTTTAATAGTCTTTTGTCGGGCGGAAATAAGGTGCGTGCCTTCAACGGTTGGGTCATGCCGGTTTTGATGTACTCTTTCGGCGTACTCAAATGGACTCAGACAGAGTTAGACGCCCTGGATAGGCGGGTCCGTACATTGTTGACGGCATATCGAATGCATCACCCACGTTCTTCGGTTATGAGACTGTATATCCCACGGAAGTGTGGAGGTCGAGGCTTTTTAAATGCTAAGACTCTCCACAATCGTGAGATATGCAGTCTCAGGGAATACTTTCTGGAAGCCGACGTGGGGATGCATCGAGATGTTGTCGCGGTGGACAGGGGCCTTACCCCGCTCTCCTTAGCTAAAGAGAACTGGAGCAAACCTGTAGTGCTTGACACTAACGACCGCATGGAGGTATGGCAGAGTAAGGAGCTTCACGGACGCTTTTTTCGGGCCCTACACGGGCCCGACATAGACTTCCTAGCGTCCGTAGCCTGGCTACGATCCGGGGAACTCTTCGGAGAAACCGAAGGTTTTGTCTGTGCAATTTTGGATGAAGTTATAATGACAAATAACTACCGGAGATTTATTGTGAAGGACGGCACGGTTGACATATGTCGGGCATGCCACCGTCCGGGCGAATCAATCCGTCACATTATCTCTGGGTGTTCTCGTCTGGCTAACGGAGAGTACTTGCATAGACACAACCTTGTAGCCAGGATTATCCATCAGCAACTTGCTCTGAAATACAGCCTTGTGGAATCGGAAGTGCCGTACTACAGATATGTGCCCGACCCAGTTCTCGAAAATGGCAGTATCACATTGTACTGGGATCAATCCATCATCACTGACAGGACTATTGTAGCCAATAAACCTGATATAGTGGTGGTGGATCGATCAGAGAGGCGCGCAATGATTGTTGACATAACGGTCCCGCATGACGAGAACCTCGTGAAAGCTGAGAAAGATAAGCAAATTAAATATCTTGACTTGGCTCGCGAGGTTGTCGACATGTGGAGTGTGAACTCAGCAATCATTGTGCCGATAGTCGTTTCAGCCAATGGCATAATTGCCAAGAGCCTCGACCAACATCTGAGGAGGCTCTCATTGGGCGGCTGGATCAAGGGCTTGATACAGAGAGCGGTACTCCTGGACACGGCTCGTATTGTTAGGAGGTTCCTTTCTCTGGAGCCCTGACTACCGGTAGCTTGGACCCTGTTCCCGATACCGGTGGGCTACTATTTTTTATATTTTTAAATGTTTTTTTATATTACTTTGTATAGGAATATTTAAAAATATAATTTATATGTATAAAGTTAAATAAAGGAAATAATAATAAAACGCGAAGACCCTCCACAACCGCGAGGTGTGCAGTCTCAGAGAATATTTTTTAAAGGCCGATGTGGGTATGCACCGAGATGTGGTCGCAGTGGACAAGGGACTCACCCCGCTGTCCATGGCTAACGAGAACTGGCGCAAACCTGTGGTGCTTACTGCTGAAAACCGCAAGGAAGTATGGCAAAGCAAGGAGCTTCACGGGCGCTTCTACCGGGCTCTTCATGGGCCCGATGTAGATTTTCTAGCGTCCGTGTCCTGGCTACGTTTCGGCGACCTCTTTGGGGAAACTGAAGGTTTTGTCTGTGCAATTATGGACGAAGTTATGTTGACGAACAACTACCGGAGATATATTATGAAGGATGGGACGGTTGACGTGTGTCGGGCATGCCACCGTCCGGGTGAGTCCATCAGACATATTATTTCTGGTTGTTCTCGTCTGGCTAACGGCGAGTACTTGCACAGGCACAATCAAGTGGCCAGGATTATTCACCAGCAACTTGCCTTGAAATATAAACTCGTGGAATCTGAGGTACCGTACTACAGGTATGTGCCCGACCCAGTTCTCGAAAAAGACCATGTCACGTTGTACTGGGATCAGTCTATCATCACTGACAGGACTATTGTTGCCAATAAACCTGACATAGTGGTGATGGACCGATCAGCGCGCCGCGTAATGATAATCGATGTTACCATCCCGCATGACGAGAACCTCGTGAAAGCTGAGAAAGAGAAGCAAATAAAATATCTGGACTTAGCACACGAGGTTGTCGATATGTGGCATGTGAACTCGGCTATCATTGTGCCGATAGTCGTCACGGCCAATGGCCTGATAGCAAAAAGCATGGACGACCACCTGTCAAAACTTTCGCTTGGCGGTTGGATCAAGGGCCTGATTCAGAAGGCAGTACTTCTCGATACGGCCCGTATTGTGAGGAGGTTCCTGTCTCTGGAACCCTAACCACCGGTGGCTTGGACCCTGCTCCCGACACCGGTGGACTACTATTTTTTTATATTTTTAAATGTTTTTTGATATCTTTTTTAACAAATATTTAAAAATGTAAATTAGTATGTAAGAAAAATAAATAAAGAGAATAATAATAATAATATTTATTTGGCACAAACTTATGTTACATTTATACAGATATACAGTACAATTTTTTAATTATCTTAATTTTATGTTGAAGGCATCTGTGTCTGAACTAGATAAAAATATCTGTATCTCAGACATCAGCGCTCTTCCTTAAAGTGACCATTACATTACTGGCTTAATTATACTTAAAAATATCAGGAGTATATCTCTACACAGAAATAAAACTTAACATTAAAACAAACCAGAAGGGTGTGAGGAGTGTTAACCTCTCGGTGAGTAAAGTGCGAAAGTGTGTGAAAGAGTGTGAGAGGGTGAGATCATAACTTATAAGAGTTAGCTATTTCAATATTTTTAATAAATTTTCTGTCTCGTCATATGTATGATTACTAATATATTTAAAGAGTTCACCTTTACATATTTTTTTATTTAGCGGGTATATATCTAGAGCATCGTTTATTTTATTATATAGGTACGGCCCTAGGAAGCAAAAATAATTGTTTACATAAGTATGTCTGAAAGAAGGTCGATCAATATTAGTAATGACAGTTCGTCTTCTAGATAGATCACCTTTCGAGAACTGTAGCAAAGAGTGTTGCTTCAAGACTGCAGAAACAATAAACAACTGTCGCACTGTCAGGACCCCACATGATTGATAAAGGAGATGGGTTGGGTACAAGTAAGGACGAAAAGTACTAACTTTAAAAACAGCCCTCTGAGCAATTTCTAAGGGTTTTAGTTTAGTCTTATGTGCACCTCCCCAAACAGTGATACAATATTGGAGAATGGACTGTGCAAGGGCTAAATATACTTGTTTCACTAATTTTGGTGGCGCAACATGTCTAAGATTTTTGAACACATAGATCAGTTTTCTTGTCCTTGAAGTAAGCAGGTGAATATGTTCTCTGAAGGATAGATTACAGTCTAAAATGACTCCAAGGTATTTAATTGACGCTGTGTTTGTTAGTGTTGGGCAAGAACACACCAAACTATTACAACAATTATGTGCTGTAATTGAAGTGGCATATGGTAGCTGATTATTTTTTCGCATCGAAAATCGCATGTACTGGGTTTTATCCGGGTTAAGGGTCAGGGAGTTATTTTGTAGCCAGTGGGTCACAATATTGAAACCGTCCTGCGCATCCTTGTATACTTGGTCCCAGGTATTGGCAGAAAACAATAGAACTGTATCATCTGCATAAGATATAATTTTACCTCCTGTGAGGTCTAGTTTACAGAGGTCATTCAAGTATACAAGGAAAAGCTGAGGGCCCAATATGCTCCCCTGGGGAACTCCGTAAGTGATTGGCAGATCGCTGCTGACATTGTCGTTTATCTTAACGCACTGGCAGCGATTTGAGAGATAGTCCTTCAAAAGTTGAAGTTGAATTCCCCTTATACCGAGGCGTTCTAATTTTTGAATCAGCAAAGGCGTAGAGACCGTGTCAAATGCCTTGGCTAGGTCCAGAAAGATTCCTATTGTTTTTTTGCCTGTATCGATATTCCTTACGACATACTCTTGGAGCTCGTGGACTGCATCACTAGTAGACTTGCCTGCTCTAAAACCAAACTGATTGTTGGATAAAAGGTTATTTGTTTCCAGGTAATCAATGAGTCTACTATTTATTATTCGTTCTAGAAGCTTGGAGATCGAAGGCAATATGGAGATGGGTCTATAATTAGTGACACGGTCTCTATCACCCGATTTATAAATTGGATGTACTACTGATTTCTTTAGGACAGTAGGAAATTGACCCTTGGTTAAGCAGAGATTAAAAATAAAAGTTAATGGACGGATCAAAATGTGCTTATAATCCTTGAGGAAATTGTTAGAAACAGAATCCCAACCAACAGAACATACATCTTTCAGATTCAAAATTAGACGTTCAACTTCAGATTCATCGGTTTCCAGCATTACAAATGATTTGGAGACCGGTTGTGAGGGCGATTGATTATATATGCTATGGCAGGGGTTCGAGCAGGAATTAATGTTATCAGCTAGCTCTTTGCCAATCGATGCGAAAAAATCATTCACCTTTTCTACAGACTGCTTGATGATTGATGGATTTAGTAATTCTGTAGCGCTATGTTTCAATTTAGTAGTATTTGTTATTGTTTTGATAGCTTCCCAAATTTTTTTATTGTTATTTCCCGCTTTTGTCAATAAGTCCCTGTCATGTATTCGTTTTAGTTTTTTTAACAAGTTGTTGCAATGGTTTCTATACCTGGAATAAATAATTTTAGTGATCTCATTATTTGGTGACTGTCTCATCTTCGTATGGAGCATATCCCTATGTTTAATGCACCTTAACAGCCCAGGTGTAATCCATGGCTTTATAATTTTATGACGTCGTGGATATTTTATTACAATTGTGTTTTGTAATATAGCCCTTTGAATTGACTTGTAGAAGTATTCCATTGCGAAATTCGCGTCGTTTGACGTATAGACAGGAGAAAAATCGGTCATTGTGAGATCTGAAAGCAGCCCTTCACTGTCAATTCGGTTCATAGATACATAAGCAAAGGTTCTCTTTTGTTTAAGTTGCAGGGAGAGCAGGACTGCTTGGTGGTCCGTGATTGTACTGTTTAAGACCAGCGTGAGAGCTGAATTTCGGGTTTTTAGCATTACATGGTCAAGGCATGATTTATTTTGTCTGGTCGGCAGAGTGTGTGCAGGTAAGAGCCCATGGAATGAACACATGTTCAGATAATCCAGAGACCTTGACTCCTGTGATTCAGGGCAGATATTAATATTGATGTCCCCAATAATGGAGATGTTTTTGAAACTGCCTAGGTTATCTAAAATGTTATTCAAAGATTGGAGAAAGGTGTCAATATTTCTATTTGAAGGCGATCGGTAAATGGCTAAAATAACACTTTCAGTGCCAATCTTTATGATAAGACAATTAAAACCTTCACAGGATGGGTCTTCACAAGTAATTACAAGATTCGATTTGCAAAAGACTGTAACTCCGTCGTTTTGGTTACCGCAGCATTTAGTAATGTGATGACTATAACCTTCCAATATCGGCACCACCGGGTTGCACGATAACCAACACTCAGTTAAGATAATAATATCACAATTAATCCCCAATCTATTCAACAATGTTACAAAGTCATCAAAATTTCGTGAAATACTACGAATATTTTGTGACAATACTGTCAAACAATTAGCAGGGCTTGTTATTAAATTGCTACAATCCTCGACGTCACAGTATTGAGATTCGGATACAGATATACTATCAATTTCGGAAACCAAATCAACCATTTTTAATATCAAAAATCAACGAAGTACCTTGTAAAAATGAAATATGGGAGCCACATTTTGACAAAAGGTAAACAACAACTAAACTAGTATCTTGAAATAACGGTAAAATGACAGTGTAGTTATTGATGGACAAATAAAGAAATACCAAACGTTTACATTTACTGTTACTTAATAAAAATATGTATATTATAAATTGACCTGAGATATTATTTAACGATTTTTGTGTTTGTGTGGAGTGTATATAAAAAAGGCCGAAGACATGATTAGAGTAAAAAATTAAAACTATTAAACTATTAACATGCAATTTATGAGTTATTATAGAACTTTGAACGCACAATAATATGACGGTGCAGAACAAGTTGACAAGAAAGGATAGTCATTCGGTTGTTTTTTTCTTTAACTTATTAAGGTCTGCCTCCTCTTCGATGCGAATATGCTGCATCCCCTCTTTCATCCTAAGGTAAATTTTACCAAATGATGTCCAGCAGAAGGCATAATTGTGGGTACTTGCGAAGTCGCGCGCCAAAAAGAAAAGCCGTCTACCCTTTGGAGTGAGATAATCCGAAATAAATATTGGTTTCTGAGGGCCTTCTAGATCAAACATAGATGTGTTGAGTTTGTCTTTCTTTTCTTGCAGGGTCAGTTTTTTGAGGTTATTCATAACACTTTCCTTTGTTAAGACTGAGGTAAATTCCACTATGATTGGTTTAGCAACGTCTGATTTCACAAAGGGCCGATAGATGTCTCTTATATATGAAGTTTCCAAAGACATGTTCAATATTTTTCCGATTTTGATAACTGCATTACAAAGATTTTCTTTTGTTTCGTTTTGTAGCTTAGGTACGTTTCTTATCTCTAACTTTGTCATACAAGATTGCTTTTCAAAATTCTCTATTTTATCCTCCAGATGCTTAATGTAAACACAGTGTTCTTTGCGTTCCAGCTTCAAACTTTCTAATTCTTTTTGAATATCATCATATTTGTCAGATAGTGCAGTTAAAGATGTGTTTATGCCATCATTTTGCTTTTTTATTTCGGATAAGGAAGACTCTAATTTTTGTAGTTTATTATTTTGCTGTGTAACAAAGTTTTCGAACATTGCCCGTACCTCACTCATAAATTGCGACATTTCATTCTCGCGCTTTCTTTTCAGGCGACTCATGCTAATGTTGGTATGGGCGGTATTTAAATTGTCTGATACGCTGCCATCCATACTCTCCGTGTCAGTCGCCGACAAAGTAGATTGCTTCGGCGGAGTACGGTGAAACGACATATTTTCAAGTACGATGATTAGAGGTGCGAGTACCAGGAATACAGCAGAGAGCGGCGTTAGTCACAGTGTGAAGAGTGTAGTACTTTGGGCAAAGAGTGCGACAGATCACGTACCTCCCTCCGCTGGTGGTGCTTGGTGCGGTGACGCGGCTCATGCGCTGCTAATTGGCCAGGACGCGTGCCGCCCCTGTGGGCTGCTCCGGCGCAGCAGTGGGCGTTACTATGCTGGCGGTGGTAGTGGTGCTGGTTTGATGACTCACTCCTGTTACTTGTTGTCAACGCGTTGTTTGCTCGCAACACAATGAAGCTCCTCAAAATTTATGCACTCCTATTTTTGTGAGATGATTTAAACGATTACTTTTTTAATATTTTATTTAAAAAATTGACAATAAGTCTGCTGTGTAAGCGTCTGATCTCCTCAGAGGTCCGGGGGGAAGATAATATCACGCCTGTACTCACTACAAAGGTTATAAAAACTATTTTGTGAAGATCTGATGAAGAACTTCGGAGATAGGCAACGGAACTCCTCAATAAATGATAGCAAATGGACTGGGATTGCTGAAATCTCATATTGTCTGTCTATTGTTTACACCAGTTCCTAACATAACATCACGCCGGTACGTTGTGAAGGGGTAAGCACATGTGAAACACTAAAAAGTGAAAAATAAAAACTTTTTTACAAAAAATAAAACCGACTTCGAAAAAAAAAACACTCAAAAGTGAAAAATAAACTTGAGAAGAAAAATCAGTTTCTGAAGTCGGTGACAAAAAAATGAAATCAAAGAAACAAAAGTCACCGACTTCAGAAACTGATTTTTCTTCTCAAGTTTATTTTTCACTTTTGAGTGTTTTTTTTTTCGAAGTCGGTTTTTTGTCAAATGCAATTTCAAAGAGTGTATTGATTTTAAATTGCAAAGAGTAGTTAAGACCGGCCCCTCGACCCTTAAAAAAAGATTTTAGATTATTTGTTTCTTCTCAACCCTTAAACATAATTCAAACTGAACCCCCGGGGGTGAGACTGAATTTTCATACAAAGGAAAGGCATACCTCGATCACTTATAACCCCTTGTTCGATAAGTACCTAAAATTACATTTATGTACAGCTGACTAGAGCCAAAGTTCAGGAGTAAAGGAATAGAAGTCTTTATTTATCTGATCTGCAATACGAGTAACTCTTTACTGTTACCTTACAAGTGTATAGGTACAATCATAAACACAAACTCAAACTCAAATCGTTTATATCAATTAAGCCATTACAGGCACTTTTGAATGTCAGAAGGACGGAAGAAGAACGAAACTACGAGTGCAATGCGTCATTCCGAAAGCCACCACGCCGAACCACACGCCACCGAATGCCCGCAACAACGAACACTGCGAGCACGGAAGCACGCAGAGACGCAAACCGCAACAACGAATGCTCGAGACCCCGAATCACGGAACAACGAATGCACGCCGCAACATGCAACCGCCGCCCCGCGACCCGGAGCCCCGCACACCCGCCGCCACGGCACGCGCCGCCGTATACTATAGTTGAGTAGTTACCTACTAAACAATAACAATAGTAAAGTGTACTAATAAGGACGGAGTTGTGTGTGGATAGTATGTAGTTTACAAATAAAAGGCGTTAACGTATAAATTTTTATTATTATTCTAAAATTTTGTACGTAAATACTTTCTTTTTTTATTATGTGCCAGTCACTTCCAAGATAACAATAGAGGGGTAGTACTATACAGTCCTAAGACAAACACCCAAGAGAAACATCATCAAATTATTGCCTCAAAGCATAATGCCACAGCAAGCAATAATTTTCTCCTATAAAACCTTCGATCAATAAGTACTAGATTAAGCATCAGGAACAAAACTAAGTCGCTCAAGTGGCCACGTTTGCACACACGTAAACATCTATATAACATCTTAGAAAAAAGTTCAATATTATTAACAACTTCAGATGATTATAAACCTTAACACCTAAACATAACGTTTAATTATCATTATGTGCTTTTTCATAATATTTAATAGTAGTTTATGCAACTATACATAATTAGGCATTACAACACTCGTGTGATGCTATTAAGAAATGCCCTTCATTATGCACAGTCGCATAAACTACTATTAAATATTATGAAAAAGCACATAATGATATTAAATTACCGAAAAAAAGATATTCTTTTCAAAACCTTGGTGTTACGGTGGTTATTTACGCAGTTTTTGAACGCATACTGCGGCATTTTGACGTTTTAATGTTGGCTATGATTGGACCATACTAATTTGAAATAAGACCACAAATACTTTTGTGGTCTTAAGTTTCGGGCCGTTTTTGAAGCGCTTATCGGGAATCTAGTACATTATTGATCGAAGTATAAAACCAATACTTTCCCACTCCACGCCACTTATTTCAAAGAAAAGCGTCCTCCTATTCAATCTCCTTGAAATGTAAAACTACTTCAAATAAGAATAGATAACGAATCTTGATTGTGCAAATGCAGTCGCGTCGAAGTGGAGAAATGAAACGGCATCTAGATGTCCTTTTGTTGACACTCAAAGGACTGTTGTCTTTTTAAAGCATTTTCTAGCACAGCTTAAAAGAATTGCTTGTAACTAGTTTTCTTACGAATTGAGAGGAGCAATTTGCTTCTGTTTTGTTACAGTTCTGGTCTTGTTATTTTTTTCGTTTTGTCTTTTTGTGTACCTACTACTAAAACTGCAACTGTTTAACTACAGTAACTATGCAATTTAAATAATACCTGTTTTCTATTTCCAAATATTTAAAGAAAACATATATTTTTGGTAAATACACATTATAAGTGCACTATGTCATGTTTACCTACAATGATATGGCTGACCATATTTTTTAAATCATATTTCTGGGGTATTAGGATTATTATAGAAATTGATACCAACAATAATACGTTAAGCGTCCTGAGTTACTATAAGTCGAGCTACACGATATCTGACAAATGTTTGCACTGAGTGAACCGGACCATTCAAATCAGTGTGGTTCTTTCTTCAAACGATCATTTCGGACACTAATCTGAATAATTCCCATGTGTGTTGAGCAAGAGAACCTCTGGAGTTTGTCTCGGCTGGTTTAAAAAAAAATATAAAAGTGTATGTAAAAAGTTATTTGCAACATTTAATATTTATTTTATTTGTTAAAACTTTATGCACTGGTTATAAAACTGTACAAAGGCGGCCTTAATGCCTTGCCTTTATCATTTATCAATATTGATATGTTCGGTCTTACTTCTAAATTGACCGGCTGCCACATAAAAGCTTTCTCGTTTTCTTTTCTTCCGTGATCGATACTGCATTAAACTTTCACAACTTGTGGTTTTACCTGAAACAAAATAAAAGAACATTAAAAGTTTGCTGGCACTGCAATAATAATATTACAACTGATGACGTAGGGAATATTTTTTACAAGATGTAAGTAATCTAGGAGAAGTAGATAGTTTTCTTTACATTATAAGTGAACATAATATAATTTTATTTTATTATGAAAAAAAAATAAAAAATCAAGTTTTAAAATAAATATTCCTTTGAAGACATGGTGTCTTTCTTGACCATGTGCTGTTTGATCTTGTTTGTGAGCACTGAGCTATTTCTTTTGCGTTTCGTAATATTTGGCGTTATTCTTTCTATTTCCAAAATTGTATTTTTTTGTTCTTTTAATAATTCGAACTCCCGGGAGTCAGGGCTCTTGAGAGAGCAACTTACTAACAATATGAGCCGTTTCCAGAAGTACTGGTTTCTGAATAAAGCCCTTGATCCAGCTGCCAAGAGAAACCCTTCTCAGATTTTGATCGAGACTATTAAGCCATTGACCGACATGACTATCAGCACAATGACAACTGTACTCACATTTTATTATTATTATTATTGCAGAACATTTAAACTTAAAAAAGCAAAGTCCATTGTGCGACAAGAGAATTTTAAAATATCATAACCGAAGCATGCACCGTCACAAAATGCAGAGTTTACAAGCTTCACATCATAGCACAGTCCAGAAGGTCATCTCAATGCTGCACTATGAGTGAAACAAAGACACGCACACATAGACATCGACATATACCTACACACCTTGTACTGTAGCGTATCTATGTCTTCACCTGCCTAGCCAGCCTTTTCTTACACTTTATTTATGTTAGGTTTTGTCAAATAATGCAGCTAACTGTCAGTACTATACATGTAGCCTGACGTCCAGAGGCCACTGAGTTTCACTGAGAGAAACAATATGCTTTGGTAAAAATGGATGTCAGACATGTCTACCTGGTACAACTTTCGAAAATCTACAAATCAAAATTAATATGCATATTATTATGACATGCTTTCCGAACCACGAGAGATTTCGTTAGGAAATGAGTAATATCCACTTGCGGATTTGGCAATGGTTGCTTAGACTCAAATAAATAAGTCTGTGTATGCGTGCGTTTTCTCTCGTTGAACGGAACAGGAGTCAAAGAGTGGTACTCCCTGCCTGCGTCGGTTTTCCTGAGTTCATATAACCCCAATCTATTTAAGTCGCGAGTAGATAGGCTTCTTCTGGGTAAGCTCGTTCCATCGTCACGCGCGGAAAGAGTGTCAGACTTCTACTGACTAAAAACCACCCATGTCTTTCGGACAACCCGCAGCCTCATCTTTGCCCTTAGGACAAGATTGAGGTCAAGAGCAAAACCATTTCATTTGAAAAAAAAACTGACCTTCTGACCTTCATCTTTTTTATGTCGAAGCTTCATAGGTGACCCAGTGAGCGTGTGAAATCGTTAAAGCGCCCTAGATCTGGCAGAAGGCACACAAAATGGGCAATTCGGGTCCCGACCGAATAGATCCTTAAATCCCTACAGATATGTAGTCTATGCGCAAGTTTGTATTCACTTTGTTGTAATAATTTTGTTTGGTTTGAGTACAAGTTGTGTTGTTCTTGATGATTTTTGAGTACGGTATGGAAATACAAGATGACATTATTCTTTTTGAAATTTTGGTATTTTTAAGTTTTGTTGGCTGTAGGTGGCCATTATAAGATACAAATCAAACTTTTTGAGTTTTATCACAACAACTGCTTTCTTTCTTGTTAACAAGTTTCTTCTTTATGATTGAAGCAAAACTTTTTATTCCATAGCAGGTTTCATTTAACGGAAATTAGGTACTTCTCCCATCAAAACCGTTTTAAAACAAGAAATTGACTTTTAAAACCAGACAACTTTTCAATAATATCCAAACACAAATTTTGAGCTATCGATACTCTTATTCCACCTTTTTGCGTTCACATTAAATTCTCAACGGTTGCAGCACCTAGGAGCCGTCAGTAACAGCTGCATTTATCCAATTCAACAAGGTAGGAACAAAATAGTGAAAATGGCCCGAGTGTCGACTCAAGTGAACAGTCAACATCCAAAGCTATCGTATCAAAAATGTATGTACTTTACAGGATTTTCCAAACTGAACTCTATTTGGATAAACGTAGCATCTACTTTACTTTGAAAGGTAGAGTTGAAAGTAGTCGTATTTTCTGTTTGTCGGTTGATTAAACTCTGGAGGATTTGAATGGTCTCATTTACGAACACATTATTTTATAATGAAGAGACCGAATTGCAACTGTTTGCAGTTTGTGATCTGTTTTCTATCTTCTATGAATGTTTTTTTTTCTTTATTTTTTGTGGCATTAATGCTGTGTACATAGAGTATTGATTCAGTCGGTCTACATAACAAATTAAGTCAAAGATGATCTTTTTTTTACCCCGGGTGTAAGCTGAATAATTATGTATATTTGAATTATTAAATCAAAAGTAGCAGACTTTGCAGAAAATTGGACGGAAAAAACCGCACAGAGGAAAGAGTGGAAGGCTATGGTCAGGCTTTTGCCAGCAGTGGGACAATATAGGCTAAGAAAAAAAAATCGGACAATACACAAAGTAACAGTAACAGCAATATACCTTTGATGTTTTCTATGAATAAATTAAACAAAGAAATTTCATGCATCCGCATGAGAACCAAGGTTACCAACGTAGCCCGAATAATTGCCAGACTTAAGTGGTAATGGGCAGGTCACATTGCTTGCAGAATTTTACAAATAGATAATTCTTTAGCAATTAATTTCTCGCAAACATCCCTTTGTTTGCGACATTTATCTCCAAATTAAATGTCCGTGAAAAACATAACGGTTGAAAAGATACAATGCGAACAAAATGCTTAAAACAAAGATCACAAATTATATTGGCATTATTTTCCCTGCGTGATGTTTTAATTAAATGTCAAGTATGATAGACCCACCTCGCTCAACTTTATACTCAACTTTTATATCGACTGATTGAACGAACGGTCTAAAGAAGATTTAATATTTATTTCTAGGAATATGTTTTGTAAACTGGTCGTAGGTAGATTCTCTGGTATGTTGCGAAATTACAAATAAAAAAAAACTGGCTTGTACATAAAGGGTTCCGTACCATTGGAGAAGATATTGAGAGATTGTCCGTGCTATTTTAGCACCATAGACTTCTTATAAATTTTCCTGTAATCTAGTGTTGAACTAATCTCTGTACTTTTTTTTTAAATTTTAGACTCGGTAGTTTCGGAATGGTCGGACAGACAGACAGACACACGAGTGATCCTATTAATAAGGATTCCTTTTTTCCTTTTGTGTAACGAAACCCTAAAAAGTAAACCTAAGAGCTTCCTATTTTCCAAGCTCAAGGATATGACTATTGATACATTTTAAGACTCAGTCAAAGTTAGATTAGCAGCTGATAACGATCTGTGACAAATATAACATAACATCACGCCTGTAATCCCCGAAGGTTTAGGCAGAAGTGTACCTACCTAATAGTAGTACCAGATTTCGCAAGCTATGTGTAAGTCTCATGTAGGTATCAGGTGACGAGACTGTTGCCATCAATTTGACTTAAATTCAGACTCCGTGGCTGGTACTCAGACATTTAGAATGGAAAAACTCAATAACACTTTACTCGACCTGGAAATCAAACAGGACCTCGTGATCAGAAGCTGCGCTAAAGACCACTAGCCCAATGAGGCAGTATGTTTCACAGGCATTTCAGTATATCGGTCAAAGTTCGGTGTTCGGTGTCCCTGTCCAGTCCACTGAGTTTAACCTCACCTTTTAGCGATAGCAAAAAAAAACTACTCATTTTTGCAACAGAAATATTTTTTTTAAATCTAAAACCGAATCACACGATTCGCTCATTCCTATTTTAAACACATACCCATTCTCACCTCGCAAGCTGCCAGTATCTTTTGTCAGCCGCTTTCAAGAACCATCCCACATATAAAGATTTAAATTTGGAATGCAACACGAATAGAAAATGGCGTGTAGTGAACACGGAATGCTGCGGTAAGCGCATGGTTGAAATTCAGGAAAAAATCTATCTCAAATCTCAATCTCAAAGCTCTTTGAAAGTTATAGTTGCCGTATTAGATGCAGCGAGTAGTCGCATTATTATGTTACGGAGCAGGCCTGATGCTTTTGTTGTGCTATAGAGAGCAAGGTTTCCTAAAATGGTTGCCACTTGCCACCTGACTGGCTCAGCCCGTATCGGGTTATCGTTTTGTGCTTTTAGCGTTGCGATGTACCCTGATACTACGTCGGTCAATAACTCAAGACCTCTTTTTTATGGAGTGTGGGAAATCATCAAATGTCCTCCCGCTCTGGGCAGAGCGTTAAGGAGTGTCAGACTTATACAGACTAAAAACCACCCATGTTTCTTCTTAGCCCCTTGTGCCGAGGCCGAGGTATCTCTTTCGAACAACCCGCAGCATAACTCAAGACCTTATGTGAAGATTACTCGAAACAGGTCACATATCATCTCAATACTTCAAACAACGAAATTCCCATCATCCCAAAACGATATTGATATCCACAACTTTACACAAAACACTTCAGTTTATGATACCCCATAATCTTCGATCGGAATAAGTTATAGACTTGTTATATGACATAAAGGGTGTACGAGTATGAGGCCGTTTGCCGGCTGTCCCTAAATCCGGGTTGACCGCATCCGTGGACGGTCTCTGGCCCTGTGGTGTGTTGCCGCACTGCGTAATTATGTGTGCCCAACGTCAAATTTGGAATTTCACGTACCTTGTTATTAATTTTGAAGTAATGAGGGTAGTTGACGAGAATATTTTGGAGTTGGAATTTTGTAAATAGTTTTGAGCGAGAATTTTAGATTTCAGCACAGGATAACTTGACGGTGGATGTCTTTTGGCTGAAATAATGATGATAACTTGGACGTAAAATTGATATTTTTTTGCAGATAGTGTAGATGCTAGATAATTGATAATAGAAAACTATAATTTATAGCTTCAGGATTAGTTTTCTTTAAATTTTTCCGCATTTCTGATGGCTTTCCAGTTTTCTTTTGCCTAGAAAACGAAAGAAAACTAGATTTTTTTGAGTCTGCCTTCGAAGCGAGAGTGAACAGATATCTTCTGGGCACGTTTAATCATAGACCTCATCCATCGCTTTCCAGCAGACGTGATCGAGGACAAGAGACGACCATGTCGCAAAAAAAAAGAGATTATAAAATGAAAATGTTATAATATTTCTTACTTTAATATTTTAACTAACAACTTCAGTTTAACCCATTAATGAGAGAAGCGTGTGGTGTAAACTTTGACGTCGTATGATAGACGACGTAGAGTAGTTGACGGAGTGAGTCCGGTCGCAATTGGATTAAGAGAGGTCTGTTCAAGTTTAGATGAACTGTGAACATATCATAAAACTATAAGAGCAGAGGAAGACTAAAAGAAACGATGGATGAACTCTGTGAAGGATGATATGACTAGAAAAGAGATGTCTGACGAGAAATCCTACTAATATTATAAACGTGAAATTTTGTAAGTATGTATGGATGGATTGATGTTTGTTACTCTTTCACGCAAAAACTACTGAACCGATTTAGATAAAATTTGATACACAGATAGTTTATAACCTGGATTAACACATAGGATAGTTTTAATCCCGATTTTATCTTCCCGTGGGATAATTTTCGAGTTGTAGCTGGCGAAACCTAAAACCTAAATATTGGCCACGAATAAATGAAGTAACTGTCAGACCACTGTTATTTATACTGATAACGTCATTAAGTAAGGTTTCTTTTTAATTCTGTTTCAAGAAACGTAAACTCGTTCATGAACCGAATACGAAACCGTTCCGGAAATAATTCACGAACACGTGCAAGATTCAGGTACCAATTAATGAAAACCTCTTTCAAACTTTTAAAGAAAGGAAAAAGGGTACGAAATGTTCGTCGTATTTCTAGTACCGTACAATCAACCACTCGAAGAAGTAACGGTTTCACTTTGACTGTGCTTATATTTTTTAGCATTATTGGTAGCTTTTAAAGTCCAAATGTAATGGCTAGTATGTGGTTTACCGTACCAGCCTTTACGTAACTGCCTACCAATAATACCTTCTGCACCAAATTGATGTTCCAAATTGGTGAAACGATGTTACTATATCTGTCCCTTTCTGTCATAAACGAACTGTCTCTTTCCTTCATTTTAGCTCTAAAATTCGAATTTCCACTGACGCGGTTAGAACTTTACAGTTAGATTAATTTAAGGATTCAATTGAAGATGAACTGGAGCAAACTAGATTTTGGCTAAAAGGTGTCGAATGGGAACGTTATTAACATAATGTTTGCCGCTGTGTTTTGTATGCTTACTAGCTTCAACTATTTACTGTATAACTAAATTATATTTTGCGTACAGTTTCTGTTTTGGCGAATGAAACTTGTTAAAATGTTTTGAGCATTATTACTCTATTACAATATCTTTTGATGAAAAAGAAAAAAGCTTACCTGCTTATCCTAAAACCAGTATGGTCGTATTTTTGAGTTCTAACAAATTCAGACATTAGTCTCCTTCTCGATACGGTAATATAAGGGCACACAAAGAGCCCGTCGGGGCTGCGGGTTGTTCGAAAGAGATACCGCGGCCTCGGCACAAGGGCTAAGAAGAAACATGGGTGGTTTTTAGTCAGTAGAAGACGGACACTCCCTTCCGCTCTGCCCAGCGGGAGAGCGGGACACAAATAAGAACTATATGGTTTCAATAGGACAGCAGTTGATCTGCAAGAGAAGGTATTCCTAAAATATCGATCCTCAGTCAAGACTCGAAAGACATCGACAAGAATCGAAAGGATCGTAATTACCTTTTTCTCAAAAATGGTATGTAATGTTGCCATAACATCTCTAAAAAGTATCCAGAAAGTGAACTTTTCTCAAAAATGGTATGTAATGTTGCCATAACATCTCTAAAAAGTATCCAGAAAGTGAACTTTTCTCAAAAATGGTATGTAATGTTGCCATAACATCTCTAAAAAGTATCCAGAAAGTGAACTTTACCGGAGACTTATTCACAACTGTCCAGTAAGAAGCGAGATTTTAAACTTGGAATCTCCTACTGTCTAGTAAGTAAGTATGTAATTTACTTACTGGACACTAGGTCATCCTCTTTAGATCTGTTTAGAAAAAAAAACATAGTACCAGACACAGAGCAGACGCAGACGCAGAGGTTTAGCCATTATAACATGGTTATAGAAGGGAGGTTCCAAATATATATCTATCTCTCTTTTTGGTATGACATTTTATGAGATACATATATTTTTGGAACCTTAAACAGCCATTTTATACGTTGCGTTTTGTACTTAGTAATGTTGTAGAAGTATAGTGTGGGATTGTATGATTGTATTTAGTAATTTCAGTTTATTAAAAAGTTTTTTCTAAAGTTGTTTCCTAAACTGCCTCGTTGGTCTAGTGGTCGCAAGCTCGACTGCAGAGCGTGAGGTCCTGGGTTCGATTCCCGGGTCGGCCAAAAAGTGCTATTGTGTTTTTCACATATGAATGTAACCTTCAATATTAATTAAACGAATTTGTTGTTAAACTTTCTTTAATTTTTGAGAAAAGCATTATACAAACCTCAACCAGTAAGAAAGCCATCCTGACCTCGTATATAACCAGACCTCACCTGCGGTTCGGTCCGGTTAACTCATACTTGGCCAGGAAGGCTTACTTACTGGATTCTGCAGTAATGTACTATTACCGGAGACTTATTCACAACTGTCCAGTAAGAAGCGAGATTTTAAACTTGGAATCTCCTACTGTCCAGTAAGTAAGTATGTAATTTACTTATTGGACACTAGGTCATCCTCTTTAGATCTGTTTAGAAAAAAAAACATAGTACCAGACACAGATTAGAGTTTAGCCATTATAACATGGTTATAGAAGGGAGGTTCCAAATAAATATCTGTCTCTCTTTTTGGTATGACATTTTATGAGATACATATATTTTTGGAACCTTAAACAGCCATTTTATACGTTGCGTTTTGTACTTAGTAATGTTGTAGAAGTATAGTGTGGGATTTTATGATTGTATTTAGTAATTTCAGTTTATTAAAAAGTTGTTTCCTAAACTGCCTCGTTGGTCTAGTGGTCGCAAGCTCGACTGCAGAGCGTGAGGTCCTGGGTTCTATTCCCGGGTCGGCCAAAAAGTGCTATTGTGTTTTTCACATATGAATGTAACCTTCAATATTAATTAAACGAATTTGTTGTTAAACTTTCTTTAATTTTTGAGAAAAGCAATATACAAACCTCAACCAGTAAGAAAGCCATCCTGGCCTCGTATATAACCAGACCTCACCTGCGGTTCGATCCGGTTAACTCATACTTGGCCAGGAAGGCTTACTTACTGGATTCTGCAGTAATGTACTATACCAAATTGTTTTGAAAAAAAAAAAAATTGCAGAAAATAATTTATTTTCTCGACTGTATTTGATAACTTTTTGACATTGTATTAAAATCCCTCTTTTATCAACTCTGGCTTGATGGCTTTTATACTTTTATGTTTAAGGTAAAACAAATTGCATAGCTTCTATCGCGGGCCTTGAGCGTGGAGAGCGAATCCAGAAATTCCGTAACGAAAATATTCAACCAGGTTGCTATGGTTACGGAAAACAACAAGGTTGTCAAATTAAATAATTAATTATTTGCATAAGTTGATAAAAAATGCTATGCACTAGCTTTACCGCGGCAGTCTCCGAGTGCCACATTTAGTTTTTTATTATGATTATAATAACATGACTTCACACCTGTAATCCCCAAAGGGTTAGGCAGAGTTATACCTAATAATACACCCAAGTTTCACCAGTTGTGTTAAGTCCCATGTAATTGGGAGCGACCCTATTGCCATCAACCATGGATAATATTTTGCCTCTTATTATTAGTTCTAACAATGACTTATAAAATTTATGTTTAAGGTGAAAGCTAATTGAATAACACATAGATATACTAAGTATATCTTGTTCGTTCTTGATTAGGATTATGTTTGGTAAAACATTTGTACCACGTGCGTGGTATTAAAACCAACCCACACAAATATTTATCAACTCGTTAACTAATAATGCTTAAGTGAAACTTTATCTTTCCTAGTCTCATTAAAAAACCACATTTAGTTCTAGTAGACAAAAATGATAGCGTATAATATAATATTTGCAACTCTACCTCCCATAAAATTAAAAATAACCCATGTTGAAAATAGATTTACAATGTAAAATAATACTTAAATAAGGTATTTTATCACAACTTTACATGTTGAACAAAACCCAACCCGACAATAAATATTTGCTACGGCGAACCAATATGCGTAGCACTATCACTATCAGGCTACGAAAGTACGCGTAGCACTATCAGGCTATGAAATTACGCGTAGCACACATGTAGTGTAAGCACTCGTAGCAATAAATGGCGTACAATAGAGATTGTCTGCAAAGTAATGAGCGAAAAGGCAGGTTTTTTTTTGTTATATTTGTCCCATACTTTTTACTTTCTTTTCACTTTTGACTTTCTCCTGTATCATGGATACGTTCATGGATACGTTTACAAACATTTAAACTCATTCGCTCGCCACCTCCCCCCTTCGCGTAAGGAAGGTTGAGTGGGTGAAGCGTAACTCAGGGGCGACAACAAGGCCGCGGATTTTTGTACTAGATGACGTGGCCTCGGCGCAAGGGCAAAGAAGGAACATGGGTTCGGTTTTTAGTCAGTAGAAGTCTGACACTCCCCTTCGCTCTGCCCAAGAGCGGGGGGGGGGGGGTCATTTGATGATTTTCCAACCACCAAAAAAAAAAAAAAAAAAAGGGGCGACGACAAGCAAACTTTAGAGTAATGTTTTTTTAGGGGTGCTAATTAAACCGGCTTCTTTTTAATAGCATTATTTGCATCTAAAAATCTGACTTGCCTTCTAAATTACTAAGTCAACCACAATTAACGAGCATCTAAATAATACTATCTTAGCCACAAGTTATCTTTTTTAAAGCCACTCTAAATACAACTCAGCATCGTGATTACTTTTTAGCATCTAAATTTGTGACATGGATTCAAACAGTAAACTTCGAAAACATTAATATATGGCATCAAAAAAATATTCTATTAGCTTCTAATTTATTAACTCAGTACGTTTAAATTATAAACTCATGCCACACTAGCTGACCATCAAAATTTAATTTAAATTGTCATCAAATATTATATATTAGCCACTAATAGTACGTATAAACTCCTGATGTGTCATCGAAAGGCTTAAATATTGAAGTTCAGAGTATCGAATGTCCTAAAGATCGATTTTATTTACATGTTGTGCTACAAAAGTTATTGACAGAATCACTTCAGAACTTCATTTTTATCGGAAAACTAGACAATAAATTGTGAAAACATTTCTGCAAGCAACTCGGAAGTCACAGTTTTAACCTAACCTAACCTATTTCCCTCAGTTTACAATGACGAGTCATACAATCTGACTGTGACTAGTCAATTAGACAATGGTAAAACATTTCTGTTACTAGTAGGTATTTTTAACGTAAATGTAATAATCTAAAGTGTATCTAAAGTTGACATTTTGAATACACGTGACACGTGATACGAACTCGTCAGTACATTAATCGAATGGCGCTCTCTGATTAGTGCAAATGGCCAGTCACTGTCGTCTCGTGCGCTCGCGCCAAATCTTGCTGTTGCTATTTTTACGATAAAAGAATGTGATGTATTATTTTACATGCTAAGTTATAATAAATGATGTTGACTATGGTCGCTTTAATTATATTTTTTTGAGGGCCTTGTGTTGACGCTGTAAAATGTAAAATGGTGGTGAGATATAAATTCCGTGGCTGAGTTAGTAAATTAGGTACCTATGTATAAATAACAAGGACAAGTTAATATAATTGTTGATCTTCACTTGACGCTTTCTATGGAATATTTAGTGGGCGTTGTAAAAAAGACGAATTAGTATATTAGAGGCTATATAATTTTCCTGTGGCTTAGTTATCAAATTAGAAGTTTGATCACGTGGCCAATTAAAAAAACTGTGGCTCGATTTATTATTTCCCTTTTTTAGTGGTAGTAGGAGGTAGTGGGTAGGTAGTAGGTAGGTGCTAGGTAGGTGATAGGTAGGTATACCTACGCAAAAACACATAACCCTCTTTTTGGGCTTCGCCGCAGTCGGGTAACAACTCAGACCTGGAATAACTACCAAATAGGCCATACAAATATTTGTTCCGTGCGGGGATTAAACCCGTGACACGCAGCGTAGCAGTCAATCTTTCAGCCACTGCGACAAACGTGTTGTCAATTTAGTGCATTGACACAGAAATTATATTTTATGTTCACTAGAAGTTTCGTTTAGTAGGGTCTCGTCAGAGTCACAAGCTATCAAATTCGAGACTTTTACTTTGTGTTTTATTTTCTTTTCAATCAACACAGAAGGAAAAACAGAAAAATAATGACCCTTGATTGAAATAAGAAATTTGATTTAGGCCGTTGTTTTGTTTTCTTTGTTAAATTAATAGAGTTTTAAAGGAAAAACCAGATGATATTTTGTGTCCTCAAAACGGTTATTTAAAATCATTCGCGCAACACTAACTTTACTCAAACTTTTTTATCCTAGCAATAAATAGCACATGTTGCAATCTCTTTTTGATTTTGAACTCTTAAACAGTTTTACTTTCTTAAATTTCCAATATATTGGATTACTGTTGAGCAATATAACAAAAATACCCTTCGTTTCAAACAAAGTTACGAGTATGAAACAAGAATTTATTTTTAAAAGTTAATTTTTCAAAGAAACTGCGAGCACAGACAAGTTTATATTTTCCAAGGAATTTAATGCTCAAGGGGCTTTAGGAGTTACTGTAATATATCTTTATATGCAATCGTAAAATTATAGTGTTTATTTTTGTATTTAAACAAAATTAACAAAATGACGACGATGCAATTGATTATTTTGAAAGCAACTTAATAAACCTAAATTATTTGCTTACTTTCTTATTGTCATTACTTTTATTTTCGATAATTGAGAAGATTCTTTTCCGCTTCTCACATACTATGGTAGAAATTTCTTGAGAAATAAGCAGTACCTTTGTACTTAAATGTTATAAATTATGTTATTTTCCTGTGTTGTTTGCTGTGTTTACATAAATAGTAATATAAATAAATAAAAGTCCGTAAAAAGCTTTTAAAAAGTGTTTCTATACTTTTCTGTTTTGCTTGAATCCGAAAATAACTTAACCATAATTTAATCACGCCTGTTACGGATGGGATAGTTTTGACGTACATTTTAGATTTACAGTTTTAACTGTGACATATAAATACATTTATACCTTCGAGCTCACCTGTATGTTACTTGGGGACCGATTAAATAGACCCCAATCAGGTTACCTACACATGTGGTGTCCCATAATTGTATTGTTCGTATAACTGATATTGTGGCAGTGGCGGTACTCCCATAGAAGCAGAAAAGCACAGCTTGCCTTAATAAAACAACGAATTAAAAAAAAAACGGTCAATACAAAAACAAAATTAATATTATAATCATTATCATCAAACTGCATGCCACGCGAAAAACGGAACGTATTGATGCGACGTTGTCAGGTTTACGTACTCAATAACTTTAGGCAGAAAATACATTCGCGCGCAACTCGCACTGCGACGTTGCCAAACTTCTTCTAATATGTCTCCCGACCTCAGCCGATTGATCAAACAGATCGATCGGGCATGATCGGGCTCGGCTAGCCCTTTCTCTGTCACACCATCCGATTTCGAACAGCTTCTCTGACCTCTCTATCCTACGAACATAATTTAGAGTTGTTTGTTTACATACTTATTGCCGGGTTTACGACAAAATGTATAGGATTTCCAATATTTTCCAAGCATGCTTTGAACGTTTGAATGTGTGTCAGTGTAAAAATTGCGAGTGAGTGAATGCAAGTTCGCGACGCGATTGAACTTGTTTGAAGGGAATTCCGATTTAGTTCAAATTTGTCTTGAGCGTTGATGGTTGTCGGTGCATTTTTTATTGTGATTAGATTTTTCCGTTTCTTGTTAGAATTTAAATAAGTTTAGTGATTACTTAGTTTTTGATTGAAGTTAGTTAATTAATACGAAAATGAATTCGAAAACGCAAACAACAGTTCCTTGTGATGGATTAAAGTGTGTGAAAGCGTTACTGGGCAAGGTAAATACTTTAAATTTTACAGATAAATATAATCTCGTTACTTCACCTAAACCCACTCCTGATTTGAATATTTCTCAGAAAGGTAAAAGAAATACTAGGTATTTTAATCGATCAGCATACAGTGTACAATGGGTTGTCGGCTGCTCTCATATAAACAAATTTTTCTGTTGGCCTTGTATATTTTTTTCGAATGAAAAGAATGCTTGGAGTTTATCAGGTTACGATGATTTAAATAACTTCTCTGGTGCCATGAAAAGACATCAAAATTCTCATAAACATTTGAATGCTGTTATTTCATTTTGTAGTTTTGGTAAAACACGAATTGAAACAGCTTTATCTCGGCAGTTATGTGACGATATTTCTAAACACAATATGCGTGTCGATCATAATCGCGCTATTTTTCAAAGGTAAGTAAGTAAGGTAAATAAGTAGTTGTAAATTTTCTGACAGGATATAAAATACGAAAAGTGTTAGCCATAATTAAATAAATAGAAAACAAAACCGGTGTCATTAAAAAGCAGTGTCAGAATTCGGAACAAAAAGTGTTTTTTTTTTTTTTTGGAACTTGTGCTTTACCTCCAAATAATTGCTGGCACGCCACTGTATTGTGGGTCGGAATATTCGGTTAAATGAGTTATTGGTTCAGTGGAAATATGTTTAATTTGAGCATTATATAAACCTTATATATTCGACCTCAATTGTATTCCATAATCAGTTGTTTTCCAGGCAGCCAGTCTTACCAAGGGATATCGTATTACCAGGTTACTGGGTTGTGAAGGTAATATAGCCATTTGTCACTTCATTTAATATACCGGTCTTCAACTGGAAGCCGACCACAACATAGTTGGGAAAGGCTGGGGAGATGATGATCAGTTGTTTACCGGGCTCAAACCGAATTTGTGCCCCGTTGGTAATTAAATAGGCTCACCCCTATCAGATATGATAGGTGATAGTTTATAATTATCAGTTAAACTTTGCTTTCTTGATGTAGGATTTGTGTGTGCGATGTTGGCGTTAGATGTCTCACGTAGTTCTTATGTGGCGGTACAGATGTCGCCATACCTAATCACATATAACTATTTTTGAAGTAACGGACCAAAAAACTAAATCTATATTTAAATAATTTAATCTAATTGCAATAGAGTGCTATCAAAATGGTTGTGTTTTGATTCTAGTTCAACAGAAAATACTGAAATTATAGAGTTTCTTTGAAATACTGACAATTTTTCTGTAACAAGAACATTATTTTGTATGTATGTTTTTTTTATAATATGTATAATTATGCTATTGTTAGTAATTCTAATTAAAATTTTCCTGTTTGTCTTTTCGAACCACTGTGTCTACGTGTCTAATCCAACTTTCCTCTCGCAGGTCTGCTGGAAGAAATTTCACATTTAATAAGCAGTACCTTTGTGCTCTTCTATTTTTTTTTTATGTTTTTATCCTTTTTTGTATTTTGTGTGTACATAAATAAATAAAAAAATAACTAAATTAACGTAGTTCTTTTTTTATATTAAACTGTCATTTAATTTCTGTTCACTACAGGAACTGATGGACGAGTAGCCCAATTCTGGGCCGACACAATTTAAATTGCCATTGACACGCTAAGATGAAGATTTAATTTCTATAATATATGGTAGTTCTTTTCTTTTTCTATTTATTAGAAATGGGCTTGCTCTTGACCTCAATCTTGCCCTAAGGGCAGAGATGAGGTCGACGATGGAACGAGCTTACCTTTTTTTACTCGCGAAGGTTGTAGTTATAACACAGAATACATAATAGTACTACGTACAGGAGGGACACTCCCTTCCCCGCGCTCATATTAAATACCGCACCTCACCCCGCACTTCGAGGTATTCGTCGTCGACACTTGAGCAATGGCTCGCGCTCGTATTAGTCGTCGTTCGGTTTTCGCGACGCAGACCGTTGCACTTTCCGCGGCATTTTTTAGGCTACGATAACCCTACTAGAGTTTACGCACACATTTGCACGTGCACGTCGTGCACAAACGTTATTTGTTTATGTAGTAGTAATAGGTAATTATTTTGCGGGCGTTGTTTGGAGTGTCCGAGGTGTGGTTATAAGGATACATAGCTAATGACCGCGGCTTCGCTCACGTGGATGTCGGTCAAATTATATACCTACTAAAACTTTTCTCGAGAACTACTTTATCTATTGGTGATAGAAATAGCATGAAAATCGGTAAAGTAGTTTTTGAGTTTATCGCGAACAGACAGACAGACAGACGCGGCGGAGGACTTTGTTATATGATATGTAGGTAGTGATAGTGATAAACTACATTCTATTGTCTTTTCAGACAAAGCCTCATAGCACACAACCTAATTGGTATAGCACTTACTAATTATATCGTCTCGAACTAATATGCGAACGTATATTACATAGTGTTTCGCAAATGTATCTATTATTATACTACAATGGGACTCAAGGCAATTGAACGGCTGAACGGAATATCGGATGCAATTGACGTGTATATTGTGTATAACGTGTATAACATAATATACATTGCTTGAAGATATTAATGTGTGTGGATTAGACTGAAACATAACATAACATAACATCACGCGTGTAATCCCCGAAGGGTTAGACAGAGATGTACCCATTAGTTCACTCACATTTCGCATTTTTGTTTAAGTCCCATGTAATAGGGGGCGAGTATATTGCCCTCACCCGGGCACAAATCCAGACTCCATGTTTATTAATTGTATCGAACTCAAAAGAAAAACTCGGATTGTCGAATGAAAACTTTTTATGTTTACTAAAGACATACTACAAATCGAAAACCAAGCTTGTATCTACCTTAATCAAAAGAAAATACCGAAACAGCTGTGCAAACATTTTTCAAAAAATTAATTGTTTAAAAAACACTAAAAAACATGCTTTTACGTGCACCAGGTGCACGTAAAAGTCAAAAATAAATTACGGATCGTTCAAGTTGTCTCTATTTCTGAGCTTAATTGTAAACTATGTGCTTTTAATTATAATATTTGATTGTAAAAGCGTGGGGCGCTGGAACAGGAAAGATTTTTTGTATACCTTGCTGAGAAATCAAGATAAGCGATGTTTCGGGAAGCAGGTTACAGAGATCGGCGCTCTAACTAGAGTTGCAGCACGACTAGTAGGAGGCTCTACATTAAACAGTCTGTTCAAAGTACCAGTCAACAGTGGCAAAATGTAGAGTTCTTGTTCGTGTATATTTGTTTACAAGAAAGTCTTTCCTGCTCCAGCGCCCCACGCTTTTACAATCAAATATTATAATTAAAAGCACATAGTTTACAATTAAGCTCAGAAATAGAGACAACTTGAACGATCCGTAATTTATTTTTGACTTTCACGCTTTTTTTAAGCGTGTTTTTCAGTGTTTTTAAACTATTAATTTATATTATACTTTTTAGTCTTTGCTAATGGCATATTTTAAACATTTATTTTAAATAGACGAATGAGCCCGCATCCTCTTCATCTCCGCCAGTGCGTCTGTCAAAGTTCATAACAAGATCTTTCTAACAAGTCCAAACACGGCTATAATACGATCATCCATCATGAAGTTCCAGTTCATATCTTCCGGCTCCATCATCAGATCAGCTCGACAGTACCATATTATTGTATTCTGACCTTGAAACCTAATCGTGGTCAAAGTTCATTACAAGACCTTTATAACAAGTCCAAACACGGCTATGATACGATATTTCACCATGGAATGCTAGTGCCTATCTTCCAGCTTCATCATCAGACCTTGAAACCTAATCATGGTCAACGTTAATTACAAGACCTTTCTAACAAGTCCAAACACGGCTATGATACGATCATCCATCATGAAGTTCCAGTTCATTTCTTCCGGCTCCATCATCAGATCAGCTCGACAGTACCATGTTATTGTATTGTCATCTAAATCACATACAACTGCCAATTTTCATAACGCTACGATGTTTAGAAGATGGTTAAATTAGTTTTCTTAGATTTGATTACATAGTTACATACATACAGGTCAACCTAATAAAAGCGTGTTAAAAAAAAAAGAATAAATCCATGGAACATCGAGAGACCATTCTCTGGGCATCGACATCAGACAAATGAATTAATCATGACGTCAGCAGTCTGGCGGACGTTGAACACCACTACAGATATCAGAGATCGTAGAACCAAGGGCCATGAAACAAGCAAGCTAGTGATCTAATCGACGATGATGACAGACGTCATGGTCGTCTCGTTGAAATAGTTTGATCACTAAATAACATTTCTGCTTATATTGTAACGTGTTTATATGTATGTCGCTACCACTTCACCTTCCCGCTGGGTTGTATATTGTTACGTCCTTCAGCAATTGGCTTTTAAACTCGTTTAAAATTAATTAACGTTTCATTAAACTGTAATACAATTTATCTAATGTCTTTATCTTGGTATGAAATATTCTGGACGTGAAATATAAATAAAGTGAATCAGCTGCTTTTCAACTGGCGCGAGTTATACCTAAGAGGATTCTCACAACGCGTGGTGAAGCGTTATGTAGAGAGGATATAGCTTTGTTCACAAAATATAACAGCAGAAGGTTCAAAGATTCTACAAGACATTTTGAGCCATAAAAAAACTTCCCTTCGGCCGTCAACGAAACCGTTGTTTCGTAACTGGATTCGATGAAGGAATTATTTTTCACAATTCACAATTCTATTTCAGACTAAAATAGCACATCCAGCCCTTTTTTCAAGAGTTCTGTCTATTTTAATAGACAGAACTCTTGTGACTCTTCTACTTTTCTGTGCTCTGTGACCAAAAGTAGTGTGAAATTGTATGAAATCCTAAATAGCTTTACATATAAAGTGATATCACTATTTCGCAGAAGCATCAGTTCTTCTTTGAAGGATATGATAAACTTTTTGGAGTACGTAGGACTCAACAGGGAAAACATATTTTGTTGGGATTCAAAATCGTAATATTTTTAGGCAAAATGCAGCCCTCAGATATAAATATCTTT
Source organism: Diarsia dahlii (assembly GCA_949775195.1). Classification (NCBI taxonomy): domain Eukaryota; kingdom Metazoa; phylum Arthropoda; class Insecta; order Lepidoptera; family Noctuidae; genus Diarsia; species Diarsia dahlii. Next base: position 7,713,773 of record OX459211.1, on the reverse strand, counting down.
AGTATTTAATATGTATAGAATATCTTTACAAGTGTAATTAATACACTTGTTTCAAAATAATATCTCAAAAGAACTGGTAACTTCCTCACGAAAATTCATTTGTTTTTAAATGTTTTTATTTTGATTATTTCTGTTCTAAGTAGATATTGTGTAAAATTATAAATAAGAATATGGCAAATTATTAAAAGAGAAATTCTGTATAACTGCCTTGTTGTTTGAGTGGTCGCAAGCGCGACTGTAGCTGAACATGAGGACACTGAGTTCGATTCCCGGAACTAAGAATCTCTGAGTAGAAGTCATGGACTCTGAATTTGTGCCTGGTTGATAGCTTCTCTCCCCTTATTACATGGAACTTAAAACATAACTGGCCAAATGTGGGTGTACCATTAGACCCACCACACCTCTGCCTAACCCTTTGGGGATAACAGGCGTGATGTTATGTGACATCATAGGTATTATTAACCCAACGGGAATATTCTCTATAGCTATAAAGGCCGAGGTTAATGTTCAACACTGGACGTTTAAGTGTTGTTCCCGAAACCGTGCGACTGACAACCCAAAATTTATGTATGCAGTGTCTTCGTTTTACAGAGCTGTCTGTTGTCCTAAATTCTAACTCTGTTGAATATGGATGAAATTTCTGGATGTTTCTTGTGACTTTGTGAATGTTTGTTCGTGAAAGCTGTGGCTGCTAGAAGCTGCGAGATGCGAGACTTTAGTTATTAAAAAGTTACTAGCTGTTACCAGCGACTTCGCCGCTACAACTAGAAAATTATCCCACGGAAAGATAAAATCGGGATAAAAACTATTTTGTGTATTAATCCAGGTTATAAACTATCTGTGTACCAAATTTTATCCAAATTCGTTTGGAAGTTTTTGCGTGAAAGAGTAACATACATACATCCATCCATAATTACAAACTTTCGCGTTTATAATATTAGTAGGAATAGTAGGATTATGGAGAGAGAAGTGTTGGTTGTCCGGCGGCGAAATGGGCAGACGATATTGTTGCCATTGCGGTGATATCCTCAATGAGGCTAGCACAAGAGCACGGAGCTTGGCACAAACAAAGAGAACCTTATACCCAGCAATGGTTTGAAGTCGGGCTGTGGATGATGATGATTTATCTGGAAACAGGATCTGCATGGGTTTCAGTGCAATTATGTGTACAGCCTGTAACTTTATAGCAAAACTCGTGCCGGTGGTTTTTCATAAATTTTCATAATGATTTTCCAATGTGTTTTTAGATACCTACTTTTTAAAGAAATATGTAAAATTCAAAATAATATCTGAAAAAATTAAGAAACGAAAAAAAAAATACAAAAATAATCCTAAAGTTCTAAGAAAAAAAGACGTTTACACATTCATTCGATCGAAAGAATTGTCGCAAAAGTACGTCAACGCTAAGCGATCACATTACAACTTGTTGTGACAAATGTAACTTTTAAGGAAACTTTCTTTTCTAACAAAAGGCAAATTCTTGATGCGGAAAGGCACCCTTTCTATCCGCTCTTATCTCTTTTCTGCACTTAACGATTTAACAAAGAAGTTGTTCAACTTTCTGCTTCGAATCAATTCAAACGGATTTGGATTTGAATGAATTTATTTTAGTAAATGATTGTCTGAATAAAGATACCTTATTTCCACTTATAGAACCTTTTAAGTTCTTTTTATTGGAGGTAAAAAGCTCAAAGGGATGGAAAGATTCGATTACTTTTATTTATTTTTGTGGCCCTTTGTTGGTTAAAGTAGGGTAGTTTGAATAATAATGGGGTCGCTTTGTGGGTTTAAGAACAGGTATCAGTTTTTTGTTGGGTTTTTTTTAAGAAAAAAAGATAAGAAAAGATATTTCCGAAGATATTCTGGAATTCACTATTTTATTAATCATCGGTTCTTTGAAAGTTAATTACATATGAAAGAAAAAAAATTAAGTTCTTTTAATTATCAAATCCTCTTTTCAGTTAAATATTTTTTACAAATGGATTATGAAACAGATATTTCAATTTAGAACCGTAAAAACACTGGTTTCCCTATTGAAATCCTGTTTTCAGTAAAAAAGAGGATTTTATATTATACCTTCACAGAACGACTGATACTTCCGCGAAATAGTGATATCGCTTTAATATAATACTGTTATGTTTAATTGTTTATGCATTTCATAAAATTTGAAATTACTCTATAAAGATCGTAAAGCAGGAAATATTATATACTAGCGACCCGCCCCGGCTTCGCACGGGTGCAATAGACGATTCTCTTGGACGTTGTACCATTTTAAGGGAACTGTTATTTAAGCGGCTAACAGACGTCAAACGCAAGTTCTATAGTGCGTGAAAGTATATGATTCACTGCAGTAAACAAAATCAGAAAAATATATGATATTCTTCAAGATATATGCTAGTAACATAGTGTTGTGAAAACATAATACAACTAACTTTGCTCGATAGAAAAAAATCACGAAGATACCTCTAAAAATTTCTTTTAACGAGTAAACTCATACTGAAATACATGTCATCGTTCTGATTTATTTGCCAAATAATTCTACAAGCAACATACTAAAATCATAGTGTTTTACATTTTTAGTCCAATCAATAGTTTTTTTGTAAATCGCAAAATACCACTAAGGCCCCTCGCCCATGGCGACTTTTTGCAGCAATGCTGTCGCGCGTTTCGTAAAAGCGTGACAGCAACACTACTAACGCGCGTTGGTTTTGTGGGCGAGGGCAAACAGCTTGTGACCGCACCGCGACTGTATCGATGCGAACGCGCGACAGCATCGCTACAAAAAGTCGCCGTGGGCTAGGGGCCTAATTTCGCACTATTCGGCTGCAGCGAAAGACGTAACAACCGCTTTGTAGTGCAATCTGATTAGAACTTTATTCGAACAGAATTTCAAACGAAGTTTGAACCACCACAAATAGAGTTGCTAATTTGAGGTAGCATCGGCTCTTAAGTGTTCATGAGGAATAAATTCTATAAATCTATACGACGACGCACGTCACAATGTCCGTACAACTGTGCAAAAAACGACTTAATAAAGAAGCTCCTATAACAAAATAAGTACATTAAAAAACAAATGAATTCCCTTGAGGAAGTTATCTTTTATAACGTACTTACTTACATTTTATATTCAAACCGCAGCATGAATGAGGTCATTATTAGAATATTAAGTAAAATACTGTTCTCGAGTATCTTGAGATTCTTCAACGTGTAAATTCACATCTATTTTAAGAGGTTACTGCAGTATTTTGTAGTCTTTAATCGATAAAATTAAAAAAATACTTTTCCAGATTTTTTAGTAGTGTAGCTATAGAACTAGCAGATGACGCGGGGTAACCCTTGCTTATTACAACTGGAATACTTCGGTAGGTCACGTTCATTTTAGCCGCATCCTACGTGTTATTGCCCTGCGTCACCTTAAGGACATAAATTGTCAGTCTAATAAGGCTAAGATTTCCTTGACAAAAAAATTAAGAAAAAGGTCTTTTGCGGGCTTTAAATCTAGGCCATGTCCGTACCTTCTTTTACACACAGTGCAGTTTTGCATTCTCGTCAAAAATAAAGAGATTGCCTCAAAAGATATACCTAAACATTGATATAATAAAACCCTAGATGCACAGTCTCGAACAAAACAAACAGTCGAAGCTGTCGCCAAACACTCACCAATACACGCACTACTACATGTAGTTATCGTCACTATAAACATATTTTTTTGGCAAATTCAACCTTACGCAGATTCCTTTTACAATGCAGTTATAAAAAGCAATATAAAAAGTATTTTGTACGACCGTGCAGAGACGCGAGCGACGCGAGACTATTTGAAATGAGTTCATTGTGAACTCATTTTAAGCGGACGGTTTTGAGACGCGGAGTGTGTATCTTGGGTTTTATTATATCAATGTACCTAAATAATAAATTTTCGTTACGGTTCCTGGTCAATATTAATATACGCTGTCCACTCAAGTGTCAAGCATCATTAATAACCATCATGTCAAAAAAGGGCTATCTGTCAAGCATCATTAATAATGATGCTTGTTCCCGCGTTTTTAAAAACCGTTAAAAGACTGTGAAAACTATGCCTATCTAACTCACACTTGCCCAACGTGTAGTGGAAGAGACAAGGATGAAAATTGGTTACTCAGTATTAATAGTAATATTCCCCTGTCAAGGTCAAAACCAAACGCGCGCGCGTCTTTCTTATCGCTCTGTTTGGAGTGTTTACATTATGACTCATGTTTCATAAACAAAACGTTCACACAGCTAAAACTTTTTATGCGATAAGATTGTGTACCAAACTATGCAATACGATACTTTCAACAGCCACTTGACTTACGGAGTTCTCCGAATTAATGGGGTTGGCAAGTGAAAGCTGATTGTAGATGGCGTGTCCATAGCTTGTCCCAATCCGACCAATGAGGTCAAGCTATTTTGAAATATAAAATGACATTGACAGATATTCAACCAATGAAGAGCTTAGGTTCATGCGGTGCTAGCGCCATTAGTTCCACCAGTTGCCCGTCCCATTCGTAAACATACCCTTTTTTTTTCGGCTCAAGTGTCGGCTACCTGAGCCGACCTTTTTGTTTAGCTTGCAGTATGTCAAGTATGAATGGAGAGCTGTGTTATTTTAATTGATTTGTATTGTTTTTTAAACATTTAATTTATTTTCAGTATTTATGGAATAAGAAAGGTGAGAATCAGACAAACATTATCATTTTAATGGGTCTTATACATAACTGGCGAAATGTCTGTACCTGTACCAAATATTTCTTGGACTACAGGTGTTATGTTATGTGTATCTTTTTCAATAACACATGCTCAAAATCCTTAACTGTACGCAGCTATTCAACAGTCTACTCAATATACACCATCCGTAATAACTAATAGCCTCAAATGTCGTAGATAAACGAAAGGAATTTATATCGACAATACATCATGCCAAGAGATCCAGCCCTCTATATTATCATGAAATATGGAAGAGAAAACTCCAATAGAATGCCATAATGTGGATATTTTTGTATGGAACAATGACCGAGAATGCCAATTACTTCTTGTCTGCTAGAGCAAGCTGTCTTTTTTTAAAACGTTTTCATGTAATATCAGATATTGAACTCGTAGGTAAAGGCGTATAAAACGTGCTAAACTTGATTCGGCACAAGAACCCCTTTAGAAATATCCCCTTCGTCGCGTCGGTTTTAAAAGAGATCATTTACCACGTCCTGTAATTACACAGTTGTAAACGATTAAACAAAATACTGCCTTAGCCCTAATTGTATCAAATGAATTAATTATGATTTACCACTAATTATACTCAACATTACACATATTCATCCAACACAAAAAAGAAAACATTAAATTTCATTTCATGATGAACTGAAATATAATTGATTACAGTGTAGTTCCCAATTCGCTAGTATTTGGCATCGCAGTTTTAGAGAAAATAAAACAAAACTTTTTCTCTATGGATTGCAACACAGATTTGACACTTCTTTTTCGCGCGTTGAACGGCATCGCAAGTAAAAATGGTTTCTGAAGAAAAACTTATTGGAAAAATGTGGAAATACTCTTGTATAAGTTGGATTGACGACGTCGAAACAAAATACGGAGTCCCAATGGTGTGCCAAACGCAACCTCAGTTTAAATCAACGGCAAAGTGTCGACCGGGACCGGACTTGACCGGAGCCCTTTGCTCGTCATTACTTCGGATAACGAAGGTAAGCTTTTTGTTTTAGGTGCAACTAAGTCAAAAAAAACGTGGCTGGCTACAGCAATGGTCGAGGATATACCGTGTTGGTACGAGATACTTAAACACGAAGATCAACTTTGATACGAGATATCAGCTTTGATGTTTATAACAGATTTCTGTTACCGGCACGAGTTGCCGATGCCGACCAGCCCCACATGTGCTTACAGTACGAAATACTGTTTACCGTGTTAGTACGAGTTACCAAACACGAAGATCAACTTTGATACGAGATATCAACCTTGATGACAAACGGCACGAGCTGCCAATTTGATCTAAACCAGCATGTGCTTAAAGTACGAGATACTGTTCAGTGCTATTCTAATGCTGTTGAGAAACCTTACAATATACAGTGTTTACAAACACTACAAGATATCAACTTGGATGTCAGATTTCTATTATATCGGCACGTGATGCCGATTTGATCAAAACCAGCATGTGCGACAGTACGTGATACTGTGTAGTGCAAGTCAAATGCTGTTGGGAAACCCTAAGGGACCAAGTAAGGTATTTTTTCATCATTTTTTGAGAAAAAAAAAAATCATTAAAAGGTGTGAAATTTGTCAAACATCAGGCCCTGATGAATAACGTGACACTCATTTTGTTGAAATCCCAGATATTGAATCCTTATCATCACCAAAGTAAAGCTAGTGATCTCTAAAATGGGAATAACTAGAAATAAGTGTATCGCTTACCAGCAAAGACAGGTGGGCACAGCACTTACAATAATAGACAAAATCAGGTCTCATATAATAAAAAACCTACTAGATAAAATAACTATGTTAAAATCACTTGGTGAAGCAACAAGTTGGTGTGTAAATCTATCATTAAGAATCTAAAAACAAGGTCTGTAGTGGCTCTGCACAAGCATTTCATAGAAATTACTCATAAAACTATTTTTAAATGGTGGCAATTTATCAAAGAATTGCGGTAAATAAGATGCCTAATACAACAGAGTTCAAATTCTATTAAGAAAACTGCACCAAGCCAGCAATTTCTGCTTAAAACATAAGTAACAAATATATGGGAAACAGGAAGAGTCAACCACAACAGTTGAAAGCATCAACCAACCAAGGAGATGGTATGAGATGGACCACAGACTCGACCACAGCCATCACACCGCAGAACATCCTTGAACCCACAGCGTTCCGAGAGAACCCGGGATGTCTACTACAACAGCAGGAAATAAACAAGGTACATATTTTGTTTGTTGGTTGTAATCAACAAATGACCCCATTATATTGCAGTGGATTAAGGATTTCATGTCTCAGTCCTAAAAATAATGTACCTGATTGTGAAATTACACATATGCAGGAAGCTTTTGTTCATAATTGTTCACTTTTTACAATTAAGAGCTATAACACCATGTTGTCATCCAAAGGGAGAATACATCTCAAAAGATTTTCCTTGTTTCAAAACCTGATGGCAAACAGGTTAATTTTAAATCTAAAACCTTTGAACAAGTATGTAAAAGTCAGCACTGCAGTAAGGTTAATTGCTGATCATTAATAAGTGTGTTGCATAGACTTAAGGAAGTCATATTTATGATTTAAAGTTCCTTTGTTTTGAATTCAATGGAACCTTATATGAATTTACAGCATTGCCATATGGACTATGTACTGCACCTAGTTTGTTCATCAAAATGTTAATACCTGTGGTTGTTTATGCAAGAAATTTAGGCCACTTATTCATAATCTACATTAATGATATTTTATATATTGACCAAGCATATTACAAGGAGTGTTTACAAAACAACAATTAGTGTGTTAAAGTTCATATGCTATTATAAGGGTTCCGTAGTCAACTAGGAACCCTTATTAATTATGACAAAAGTACCCTAGTACCTTGTTAATGTTGTAAACTGGGATTCATGATTAACTCCAAATCATTGTGCCTACCTACCAACCATACCTTTTGAAAAAAGAAATACAATGAAGAGTATGTTAAATTTTAAAATTTAAAATAAGAGAATTTTGCCTTGTTTTTAGGCACATTAGTAGCAGCATGGCCAGCTTTATCATATTATGGCATAGTACATACAAAACAAATGGAAATGGAATACCATTACTGAAATCAAACCATCTTTTTATCAGACAATCAATCAATTATTTTATTAATTAAGATGCATCCATGACATTACCTATGGTTTACTTTTTCAATGGTCATCATCATCATCATTTCAGCCGAAAGACGTCCACTGCTGGACATAGGCCTCCCCTAAGCCCCCCTCGCCACATTGACCATGACCAATAATTGACCGTTGACTTTCAATGGAGAAGGAATATAATTATGTTATTCCTCCACCAATGACACCATGCTTATCAGCAAAACTTAGAAGCATAGCAGTGAAGAAAATTTGATTTACAAGTTTATACAGACCTGACAGGTTGGGATACTCATTGCTATGGTGAAAATGTTGGAGGCCTGTGGTCACAATCAGAGCAAATATATCACATAAACCAGGTTAAGGGCAATATTTTCTGGTTTAAAATGCTTTGTAAATTTAAAAAATAATTGTGATATACTTCTTCGGATTGACAACACTACTGCCATTGCTTGCATTAACAAGATGGGTAGTGTTCAATGTCTAACCTAAATGATGGTAGTAGAAGGATATGGGTTTGGTGTGAAGCTAGGTGTATTAATCTCCAAGCATCTTACATAAAATCTAAATATAACTTGTCAGATGAGGAACCAAGGCATACTAACATTGCCACAGAGTTGGAATTATCATTTATGATTTATTAGCCTTACATAAAATCTAAATATAACTTGTCATATGAGGAATCAAGGCATACTAACATTGCCACAGAGTGGGAATTATCAATTATGATTTACTAGCTACCGGAGTTAATTCAAATTGTAAAGCATATGTGTCATGAACTTGATATAGAGACCAATATGCATTTCAGATAGATGCCTTCTCATTTAAATAGAGCTCCTATTTTTTTTATACACATTCATACCATTGACATTAATTACGAATTGTCTTCAAAAATTAAAAAAAAGGGGGGGGGGCAAGGAAATATGAGTAGGTGTAGGTACCCACCGTGGACTTGTCAGATATCCTTTGGTAAAAATGACGATGGTTATAAAACCAATCATATTCTATTCTAATAATAATTTATTACAATCTCCTTTCAGTACCAAACACCCATAAAGCAAACAGCTTACTCCGGCAGCGACCATCTTTTGCAAAATGCATTCACTTAAAGAGTTGGTAGTTATTCTGCCAAAATCACAGTGTGATTCAATACCAGATCTAATACAATACCTCACTGAAATACATTATACATAAACCAAAATAATGTTGGCTACAGCTTGTTACATTAGGCTAGATCAATACTTTCGCTTCTCTGTTAAATGAATGAATTGACAGGGATGATCACATCAAGCGTTTTCTCATGGGTCTTTAAAGAATTCAACCCGCTTTATACAAGTATGGGAATACTTGTGATCCTACAATAGTAGTGTAGTAGTAATCACTGTCTAATTGGGGATAATCTGAATTTTAATTAAAAAAATTAAGTAAAAAGCTTGTCACCTTATTAGCTCTTGCTACTGCCCAAAGAGTGCAGACTCTATCAGTTATTAAAAGACAATATGTCCATGTCACAAGACATAATACATTATGTACATTACTATTCTTATAAAAATATCACTGTCATCAAAAACTGAAACCTGCTTTCCTTTTATAACAGGCATCCAAACAAACAATTAGTAGAAGAATTAAATTATTAATGAACGGAAGTGGGATTGACTGATATATTATGTACCACACATAACACTTTATGCAGACACATATTTTGCTAAACAGGCAGGGGTGTCATTAGATGTCATTAGGAAAACTATTGGCTAGCCAGATAGTTCTATTACATTGACAAGGTTTATGATGTATCAGTGAATGTTAATGGTTTATGTCTGTTTGACGGCACGGTTGGCGCAGTTTCTAAGTGGTTGGACTGCTGAGCTGCGTGTCGCGGGTTCGATTCCCGCACGGAACAAATATTTGTATGACCTGCAGATAGTTGTTTCGGGTCTGGGTATTTGTGTATGTGACTTTATATGTTTGTGCACGCACCCACGATACAGGAGAAATCCCTAGTGTGGGGCAACGTATAAAAAAAAAAAAAAAAAAAAGAAATGTCCTACATGACAGCTTTATTAATACCGTCTTAAATACCAACTTGAAGATGTAAATCATATTTACATTCCTTTATTTATCTTTACACAAACTTAATAAGTTTAATTTAAACATTCAGTTTTAAGTTTTATTCAAACATTCCTTATTATTAATGATTATTTATTTTATTTGTACACTGTCATTAATAGTGTTTTAATTTAGTAATATGGCATTATTAGCTATACATACTTATAGCATTTATTGTTTCATATTGTATCTGATTATGAGACAGGACTGATAGTATTTTATTATCATGAAAATACTAGTAGCCAATTATCATTGGTTTGTCTTTAATGACGCCCTAGTTATGTAAGCCACATAATGGCTATTTTGTCTTTTTACACATACATACTTATTATATAATACCTTAAGATTGATGATTATGAATCATACCTACCTAAGATATACAAGCATAGGGTAGGTTGACTATATTGGTCTCAAATAAATTTGATTCATGTAACAATAAGATTGATTTGGTAAGTCTTGTATATTTCCAAAAGAGTGGCCCATGTCGACTTAGACTCTAAACAGCTACACTGTAATCAATTATTTTTCAGTTCATCATGAAATGAAATTGATTAATCAGACGAACTTACCTTAAGTGAAGTCCGATTACAATTTCATGAAGGATGAACTGAAATATAATTACCCACCCAACCCATCCTTTTTAGGATTAGTCCCTTGTCGAATGGGCTAATAGAGCAACGCTATCTCTAAAGAGTGTCAAATCTGTGTTGCAATCCATAGAGAAAAAGTTTTGTTTTATTTTCTCTAAAACTGCGATGCCAAATACTAGCGAATTGGGAACTACACTGTAATCAATTATATTTCAGTTCATCCTTCATGAAATTGTAATCGGACTTCACTTAAGGTAAGTTCGTCTGATTAATCAATTATTATTATTATTATCAGCCATTTGTGTTCCACTGCAGGGCAAAGGCCTCCCTTCCCTCTTTCCACTTATCCCTATCCAGTGCTCCGGTTTTCCAATCTCTGCAAAAAGAATCCAGTTCGTCCCGCCATCGCCTTCTGGGCCTGCCGCGTTGTCGTTTGCTGCTGATTGGGACCCATTGCATGGTTGTTTTGGCCCACAGTTCCTCCGGCATGCGGCAGATGTGGCCAGCCCAGTTCCATTTGAGCTTGGCAGCCGTGTGACATACATCGGCAATTTGAGTTTTGGAACGCAGTATCGAGTTTCTTACGTGTTCAGTGAAACATTAAAAAGCTATAGCAATTAAATAAAAAAATTACAAAAAAAATGTTACGGTACCTTTTGTGCGAACAAGCACAAGAAAAACCATTTTTCGTTCATCCTCTCAAGAATGTTGAACTGAATATTAAATACAACAACATAGTCTTTGTACTCTTACAATCACCGCTTTATCTAGGTACACAGCCTCGAAAACCTGCGTCCCTAAGGCAACACTAGCGCCGCAATCTTAAACCCAAAATTTATCTATCCAGCCAACGAAACCAAGATAAATAATCCAAGTGACAGTTTGTCATTATTTAAAAGTTTTCTTATCGTTGCTAAAGCCGTGAAATGGACTGAAAAGTTTATTGTTTTGAGTCTAGACCAGATTTAGATCCCTATTTAGATGACAGTTAAATGGAAACTGGGTAATCTTAGCAGCTGACTTGGTTTATTGTTTGTTTATTTTGCATTATTTTGCTGTAAAAGTATTTTTAGTTGAAATGGAGCTGGTTATTATCTAAAATTAAGTTATTGTAAAATTTCTTTGCGATTAAGTTAATTGTAAAGAAAGCAAAAATGTATTATTGGGTACACCTCTGCCTTACTCTTATGGGATTACAGGCGCGATGCTATGTAATGTGTGTTATGTTATTGTTTAAGTAAAACAAAAAGGCACGTCTTGTTCTCCCTGTTAACAATAGTTTTTTTTTTGTTCAAGAGTTAACTCATAGTTGCGGAGAACGTTTCCACGAGGTTTTTTTTTTCAATTTATTACAATTTTTTAGTGTTTCAGCTTTACTGTAATTGCGTCTGCTTTCACCATACCTACTATTCAATGTATCCATCAGCACAATGTTGTGAGTGCGTAACGTTACATTGAGTCTTACCGTAAAACGTGATTTTTCACTCTTAGACAAGTTTAAAAACTAAAACCCGACTTCAAACCGCGTTGACCGCATTCTAAACGTGCAGTATGTTGGCTAAAAGTATAATTATATACATATTTGTAATGTGCTCGCCAAGACCTTTCAATTGATACGAGTACCGAACATGTTGTGATTATCTCAATTACATTTTTTTCGAAGCTAGAATCCGACATTTAAATTCCGTTATAACAAATATTGATAAAATTTATATAACCTATGTTACCCGGGCTATTCTTACGAATCTATTGACACGTCATTTATTAAAATTTGTTCAGTAGTTTAGGCGCTACGGTGGAACATACATACATACATACACAGACTGCCAAAATCATTACACTTCCTTTTGGCTTCGCCGTAGTCGGGAAAAAAGTAGTTTTCCAGCAATAACTTTTGCGAAGAGTGACTCAGTTTGATGTACAGAATGTTGGTTGACGGCTTTGTGAAGGGTTTGTTTACACTGCGTTAGAAGCCAGCAGGTCAGTTGGGCCGTCGGATCCATGCAGTACATACTATCAACATAATTTGAATAGGCGTGTGAACAAAACATTAGATAATAATTAAAGTATCTCTTGGGAGCCTACTTTTGGTTTTACCCAGATTTTTGTGTTACCCAGTTTTATTTGTTTTACCCAGTTTTTTGAACCTACAAACTGTGAAAGACTAAAACACTGTCTAACCTGTGCAAACGTTACTTCTGCCTTTTTTTAGAAAATACCAGTAACATAGATATCGATACCAAAAAGACGTAAAGATAATTAATTAAAGACATAGGTCTTTACGTCTTTAAATTTATAGACGTATGAGTTTATGAACGCAGACAAAAAGTAATAAAAGATATTATACATATCGACAATAAAACGTTTGAGTACCACAAAGAATATTCAGCGTTGGTTGAATTTTCAACTTACAGTACTGAAGCTCATGACTCAAATTCAAGAGTACACTCAATGTCGTTTACGACATTCTAAGTTTCTTCTGTCGATGTGTGCGGATGTAATGCAAATGGCACGTATGGCGCTTTAAAAGTTCCATCTTGTTAATGTTCTCCATTATTACAATGAAGAAAATGCTTTGGGGTAATAATAAACGTGAAATTAGATACATAAAATTGTGGGAAATAAATCTCCCATAGCCGTTTTATGTAGTCATTGTTAATACTATAATTTGAAACAGTAATATCTAAGAAAATACATAAGGTTTTCACGATATTATTCTTCTTTATAAGTGGTACGTAATTATAGTCATAATTATATGGAATTTAATAAAAACCTAGATAGTAAAAGAAAACAAGATCAGTTAAGAAAAATACATCACAATACTTTACACAAGCCCAAAAGAGATGTAGAAATTCACACATAACATCACGCCAGTAATCCTTGAAAAGTTAGGCAGAGGTGTACCTAATAGTACACCGCCACATTTGGCCAGATATGTATAAGTCCAATGTAATAAGGGGTGAGTCTATTGTCGTCAATCTAGAAAATATTTTGTCAAAACATCGTTTTGAAAGTTTGACATTTTACTCCTCATTACCATTCCAACATTTTCTTTTAAAAACCTTCTCTCCCCATGTTATTTTCACGAAAAAAATAATAAAAGTCGATATAAATATGCGCGCTTGTAATTCTCAGACACGTTCGCCTTAAAAGCGCCATTACGCGTCATCTTGCTAATGTGCGCCATTATTCTGCATGTCTTTTTATTTCTTCTTATGTCTGCTGTAATCATAAGGAATGACTTTTATGTCCCACGTGGAAAGATTTTTAACATTTTGCGGTAAAAGGTTCACTTTTGGGAGTGTGTGGTAAGGCCAATAAAGACTAAGAGGACCTCAGAGGGAAATTGCTTTTCATTTTCATTTAAAACTGGAAGCTTCTTTTTTTTATTTATTTATTATTAATATTGTTAAACCAAACCATTATAAAAGAGTAACCTTTGGAGTTTCTTGCCGGTTCTTCTCCTTAGGAATCGACCTCGACTAAGGCACTGAACCGTACATTTTTTGTCGACGTTTTACAAGTGCCCATGAGGGCCTTTGTGAGTACTAAATGTTCCTTTAATATTGGTAAGGTATTCCAATGTCTTTATAAAATAAAGCATGATAATCACTGAAAATGACAACGGGGATTGTCCTGCTTTTAAAATTGTGCTAATTGCAAAACCGTTTCGAGGAATATTGTCCCGAATCATTTATTTCTCATTTAAATGAAAAAATGTATTCTTATTTCACTTTTTATGAAATGTCTCTGTCTGTCTGTGTCTGTCTGTCTTTTTGTGTGTGTGTTGTTGTATCTTAATTTGATCTACAATGACTCTCTGATTCTGATCTCAGGAAACAGTAGCATGAAATACGCTAAGCTTGTGTTTAGATTTATGCAAATGCCAATCATTGTGGGTTCCCACGTGCTTGTCAATGAATATTGTCACTTGTACACAACACAGTCAGCATTTTTTTAACCATCTTAGTTTTTATTTCAAGAAAACTTTACTTTTCATTGACTTAAAATTAAAGTAGTCATAAAGGATACTTTTGACACTGCTGTCTTTATCTCTAGTGACCCATTACTCAAATTTATTTGAATGACATAAAATATACAACATTTACATCACTTTACAAAGTCCAAGAGACAAATTTGACCTAAAATGTTTCGTTTATGTTATTTTTTAGGGTTCCGTACGAAAAAAAAATACGTACCCCTTATAAGATCACTTTCTTGTCCGTCTGTCACCACCCTTTATCTCCAAAACGGGTAGAGATTGAAAGTTAAAAATGGTACCACAGATTAAGTACCATGGTCCCTATATGCTGTAGGAAAATTAAGATTTTAGGTCGACACCATCAAAAGTTATGGCCGTTTATAAGATTTTGGAAAATCTCATTTTAATTTTTTATATTTTTGTTTATAGTTATTCAATTCTTTACGTTTTTTTTTTTTTGCATTTTTAAATAACTTCAACACAAAAACAACTCTCCTTTTGTTTAATTGTTAACTAGCTTTTGCCCGCGATATCATCCGAGTGGAACAGCCTGATGGCTTCCTCGATAGGCGGACTATTATTCAACACAAAACGTTTTTTTCAATTCAAACCAGTAGTTCCTGAGATTAGCACGCAAACAAACTCATCAGCTTTACAATATTAGTATAGATTTAATTTTTTTTGTTTTGTTCTGCCGGTTCTGCGCAAGAAAAATAAACACCTTTTCATTCTTTCATTGAAGCTAGGGTAGTAGAACGATCCATAACATAACTATCTCAGACTTTAAAATAAAGCCTGTGTCGTACCTATGTCACCAATGATAATCACAGGTTTCCCATCTCTTATATAAAAGGGCCCTTATTCCATTCAAAGAAGCCAGCTGAAATCGACAGGCGGTAAAGCGAATCGGTGTCTTTGTAATATTTCACGACAAAAAAAAAGTTTTTTCCTTTATTTATTGCCTGACCAGGAAAATATACTGTTTGAATATTCCGAATCGAAAGGTTTCCCAAAAGTTATGGTGATTGGGTTTTTCGTAAGTTATACGAGTATTCCATCTTTTTGCGATGTTATTAGTTGGATTTGTGTTTAAAGTTTTTCAAGACATCTTGATTGCAAGTTTCTTCCTTTTCTTTCCTCATTTGTAAGTATCCCTACTTACGATGGATCCCTACTTAGGCGATATTATGAAAATTATAAAGATTTTTTTATAATGTTATTTCTCTAGAACAGCACGTAATGGTATTTTGGTAGTTATCTCTTTTCGCTAACACTATTTTAGACTGCCATACCAATAAAAAAAATCATGTGTAAGCAGTACATATTTATAAACCTCGTAGCACCATTGAAGTAAGTTATCACATACTCTGAAATCTTCCGAAAACATCTATGAATGCGTCGAGCGACACTGTCATCCTTCCGCTGTATCGAACCTTGAATGTAGCAATGTTCCGAATTATGATACACTAGCTTTTGCCAGCGGCTTTGCCCGCGTGAAAATGACGATTTTCCATATAAACTTTCATCCCCTATTAAAATCCCTTTAGGGTGGAATTTCGAAAAATTCTTCCTTATTCCTTGTCTACATTGTAAAGGGAACCTCTGTGCAAAATTTCAGCTTTCTAGGTCCAAGGGTTTGGGCTGGGCGTTGATGAGTCAGTCAGTCAGTCAGTCAGGACTTCTCTTTTTATTTATGAGAGAAGAATACATAAAGGAATATCCAATATTGCGTGGTTGTGGTAATAAACGTAAGAAATAGTTTATTGAAAAATGAGAAAAACGGTTACAAATTACAGATTCAGTTATTGACAGCTAGAGCTACAACTGCGCCATCTAACTGAGAATAAGAACTATTTTTGATTGCGTTCCATATTCTAACAATACAGACAGGGTTCATTTAGAAATATTTCCGACTATTAATTATCTTTATAAGACCAACAGTACTACTTACCAACCCAGCTAAACATAACTCTATTAACCAAATAGACTGCAAGCACACCCCAACATGTTGCTCTTCTTGACCTCCAAACCATTCGGCATGAAGCTATTCACTACGCCGCCGGTCAAACGGCAACCGCGGCATACACGCGGTTTACACAGGCATGCCATCAAAACCGCATGACGTCCATTGTCTGTTTACTAGTTTAGATAGTTACTACCTTTATTCCGAAAAAAAATATACGCCTGGTTAGTAAATAAATGTTTCTACACGACCCAGGAATACCTTAGTTATAAGAATAGAAAATTACTGTAGCGCCTTACTATGTATGTTCCTATCAGTGCAATATAACTAGTTTAATTTAAGTTAGTATGTAATTCCACATACCTATAAGTGTGTACCTATGTAGGTGCCTAATTCATTTTTTTCATAAACTTTTATCTTAAGTTTTAAGTTTTTGCATACCAGAAATGGTTAATATGAGGATCGTTTTTTTGTATTATGTAATGCATTATGTACCATCTATTTTACCCATATTATGCAAATAAATTATTTGATTTGATTTGATTAGATTTGTGTTTCAGGTAGGAAGGAAAAGAGGATGCGATTGTCTATCCAAATGGATTAGTTTTTGATTCCTGCACAATGCCTCTAGAGTCTCATCATCTTCCTTCCCTTGTCTAGAGGAAAGAAAAGATTACTCTAGAGTCTAGACTCTAGCTAGAGCAATCTTTTGTTCATAAAATCAAGGTCCCTGTTATTTGTAATTTAATTATTGCTGATTATCATCTGCCCAGCCTTTTCCTTTATTGGGGTCGGCTATCTGGACGTAGCTGAATAACAGTACTTTAAATGAAGAGATTACCTATCTGACCTCCACAACCCAGTTAGTAGGTACTGGATAATAAGATACTCCTTGGTAAGACTGGATTTCAGAGTTTTGGGCCACTGACCACCTTTAACGACTGTCTAAGACCTATAAATGATAGCCGGGACCAATGGTTTGACGTGCTTTCCGAGGCACGGCGAAAACTGGTATGTAATGAGTGGTGACTCATTTACGGACCCATCCAAGGCTTAACCTAAAACATCTGTGGCGACTAGCGACATCTATCGCAACACCTGCGTACTAACAACGATCAACAGAAATCCTACATCGCGCTATCAACATTATCCGCGACATAAGCCTATAAAGGAGTTCCCGACTTACATATGTCGGGCAGTTAGCCCGCCGGACACAACAGTCGTCCGGTCGGAGGATCCTCCCTTTTCAATGGGGGATGAGGAACTTTACACCCTGTTCCTCATACCCCCAAACATCGATCCGAGTGTCTGTTATTATTTAGCCACGAATTCCTCCCAAATACCCTATCACATCAAAAATATCTATTTAACTTCTAAGTTACAAAAAAACATTAGCTGAAACACAAACAATTTTCAAATTACAAATGAACAGACTTAAGTAAAGCAGACCACTTTAGAAAGTATTTATGTTTGTTTGTTTGTAACAAAAATACTTTTCACGCTGTTGGCCCAAATTAGCTGAGTTAATTTACCTTTTGACCTTTAAGACTGATTAAATCGTGGAGATCCTGTGTTTGTGTTGCGTTGCTTTTCCTTGCTCGGTTTTTAGCCGACTTCTAAAAACGAGAAGGTTCTTTGTCCGTGTAATGTTTTTTTTTAATTCGTGTACAGCCATAACTCCGTATTTTTACCCGACTACGGCAAAGCCAAAGGAGGGTTATGATTTTGACTGGCTATGTATGTATGTATGTATGTTTGTATGTATGTATGTGTGTATCTTCATCTGTTCCCTCATAGCTTCTAATCTACTTAACGGAACTCAACAGATGAGGTATCGTTAGAACCGTCTTAATTTTCCGCTGAACATAGGGTACGTGACGTGTCACAAAAAGCGATTTGGCGCCCCCTAACGGACAAAAAGTAAGGCTTAAAAAATAAAAATGGAGATAAACACGCCGTGTTTGGTATCATTTGAAAGGGCCTCACTTGTACATTTCCAAAATATTGTTAAAATTTAAAATCACGCCCTCTAGCGGACAAAAAGTCAAGAGTAAAAAAAAAATTAACACCAAAATTGTTTAAATAAAAAAAAGTAAAAAACTAAAACCCGACTACGACAAAAAAAACGACGCTGAAAAAGTATGAAACAAGATAGAACAAAAAGAAAAGCCGTAGTCACACGTTATAGGTACCAACCTAAACACTTTAATACCGTGTGACTACGGCTTTTCTTTTTGTTCTATCCTGAAAATCTTGTTTCATACTTTTTCAGCGTCGTTTTTTTTTTCAACGTAGCGTTTTGAAAGTCAAGGTCCCGTCGGGGCTGAGGGCTAAGAAGGAACATGGGTGGTTTGTAGTCAGTAGAAGTCTGACACTCCCTACCGTTCTGCCGCTCTGAGCGAGAGGAGTCATTTGATGATTTCCCAGCCCCCAAATAAAAAAGGTCAGTCAGGTAAAAACGTTATTTTAAAAGATTCTTATATTTTTCCGAAACGTAACTAAGTTTTTCGTAATGATAGCACATTTCATTGCTGAAATGGGCCTTTAATAGATGAGTAAGATAGATTAATGTTACAGGTAAAGCTGTTTATTGCTGCTGATCTCTAAATAAGTCTTTATGATAATTACAAACTATAACTATTAATCATCATCATCATTCTCCTACCTTTATCCCAATTCATTTGGGGTCGGCGCAACATGTCTTCTTCTTCCAGACTTCCCTATTTCTCGATATCTCAGTAGGCACCTCCTTCCTTGCCATATCATCCTACACACAGTCCATCCATCATTTTTTTGGTCTTCCTCAACTATAACTATATTAAATACTGGGTATTAATATTGTTTTACCCATTATTTAGTGACCCGAATGACTGGTTGTCAGACTTTCAGGCCACTGTGACTACCTGTAATGACTATCAAAGAACCGGCAAAACGGCTTAACCTGAAGGTCAACCAAAGCGGCTATTATTAGTAAACCACAAGCACATATGTCTTGTCCCTTAGCTTTGTTTAATTACAGTAAAACAATATCTCTTTAATAACTCACAATCAGTTTCAAATACCGCTCATTACCGTTTCGATTACCGGAACAACAAACCAAATCTTCGAACTAATTAATACCCATAAACCAAATTAACATCTTAAAACAAACAACAAAGCATAATAACAATGTCGACTCAACAGTAATAACCTACACTTTGACATGATCTACTTAATGAAGTCTCCAAATAAACTTGACGTACCTATGAAACGACTTAAAATCTTCTAAGTATGCTCACTTTGAAGCACCCGTGTTTTATCACGCACCATAAAAGGGGCTTAAGGCAACGTCTGAGGGCCTCTTAGACTCATTGTTGATCTAAGGGCATCAATTTAAAGATCAACGTTTAGTTTAACAAATGAATTTAGGTAATTTTCTCGAGTAATTCTCGTTTATGCACTGAACAAGATTTTGAACAAAGGCAAGTGGCTCGTTTGGTGGTGTTTATAAAAACCGTAATTTGCGTGTACTCTTTAAAATTGGATGTGTTTCGGAGTTTTTATCAAGTCCGTTGACGTAAACACGCAATCATTATTATAAAACACAGAACACCACCTATACACTACGATCGTTACCATACTCCTTTTGCTTCGTTCACGTTCATAATCTGGACCTACACACCCCGTATGCGAGTACTACACACCTGTCTTTTCTGAAGAACCTCATGGAACCAATAAGGTCAGTATTATGTCTTTCTAAGGGGCCCCCTCTCACTGCGGGTTGTTCGAAAGAGATACGACAGCCTCGTACACAAAAGGCTAAGAAGGAACATGGGTGGTTTTTAGTCAGTAGAAGTCTGACACTTCCTACCGCTCCGCCCAGAGCGAGAGAAGCGGTAGAAGAAAAAAGTGGTCCGCTCACGGTGTTGCCACAACATAGTTACTGAAATACCTGTCAAGTCCATCAGTCCGTATCCATAGTCCTTTCGTGGGTTTGACCGCACTATAACAGTTTCTGATTGATCACTATAAACAGGAGGATTGAACGTTCAGCTGTTTTGAGCCATTTCATAAACCTATACACGGATTGCGTCCTTTGACGTATGTTTGGAATAGGCAGCGTTAGACTCTTGGGAAATTACAGGGAGACTAGTACACACGGCTACACATCAAGCTATACATTTCCAGTTTACGCTGAACTCGCAATATACAGAAATCCTATACAATGCGAGACCAGCTTATACTGGAAATGCATAGCTTGATGTGTAGCCGTGTGTACTACCTACTAGTCTGTTTTGAGATGGGACTAGAAATTAGATAGAACAGAATTCAGTAAAGTTAAGGTCTAGTGGTCGCAATCGCAACTGCTGAGCATGACGTCCAAGGCTCGATGCCCAGGTCAGGTAAAGTGCTATTGGGTTTTTCCACCAGGATTTGCTTTTCAGTAGTCAGGGAGTCTGGAGCCAGTTGGCAATAGGCTCGCCTCCTATCACATATGACTTAACATTATTATTGCCAGAATGTATAAATGTTGATGACGAAAAAAAGACTGTATTTCGTTACTCCGAAGTTCGAAATACCGAAGTACGGTGTACAGAAAGTTCGTGAGTCCGAATTACGTTAGTCAGAATGTACGCTATGACGAAGTACGGTATTCAGAATGTTCGTTACTCCGATGTACGTTACTCCGAAAGTTTGCTACTTCGAAGTACTGTACTCAGAATGTTCGTCACTCCGATGTACGTTACTTCGAAAGTTTGCTACTACGAAGTACTGTATTCAGAATGTACACTATCGCGAAGTACGGAACTCCGAAAGTTTGCTATGACCAATTACTCAATAATAATTGAGAATTACTGACTTGTAAAACCTATTTGCACAATAATCATCATTTATACTTGACTAATTCGAAATACTCTCTAATGAGGAATATTCTCAATTATTATTGAGTAATTGGTCATAGCAAACTTTCGGAGTTCCGTACTTCGCGATGATGTACATTCTGCATACAGTACTTCGTAGTAGCAAAGTTTCGAAGTAACGTACATCGGAGTGACGAACATTCTGAGTACAGTACTTCGTAGTAGCAAACTTTCGGAGTAACGTACATCGGAGTAACGAACATTCTGAATACCGTACTTCGTCATAGCGTACATTCTGACTAACGTAATTCGGACTCACGAACTTTCTGTATACCGTACTTCGGTATTTCGAACTTCGGAGTAACGAAATACAGTCCGAAAAAAACTTTTAACAACACAAGAATTCAAGATACGAAAAAAATTGTTGTATTCGGCTTACGTTACATTTTAATCTAAAACACGTTAATACTACACTTTTTTCTTGTTTTACCTACCCCTGTATGGAGTTTTTTATAACCCAATCAAAATTCACGAAAATAAAGATTTTAATCTACTTATATCCTTCATCTTTAATAATATATAAGGTTTTAGAACGTTGTTATAGCTTATAAACTCAGAAATAATGGTTTAGGATTATGTGGGCCATAAAAAGTACATGTCTTACAATTATGTAAGTAATAAATGTTCGTTACATAAGTATGTAATGAGTCACGAAGGTGTAGAATCGAAATTTTGACGTAATAGCATTTTTTTCTAAGGAATGAAAGCTCGAATTACAAATACATAATTAGTATCATTGTTGTTTCATTCATACTAAAGTCCAGACATAATCAATCGCAATACTGATATAACATTTGTGTCTGTCTGTTTGTTCGCGATAAACTCAAAATCTACTGCACCGGTGTTTGATGCTGTTTTTACCAAAAAACCATAAAATACACACGCCTTTTTTTTTTTGGTGGGTGGAAAATCATCAAATGACCCCCCCCCCCCCGCTCTTGGGCAGAGCGAAGGGGAGTGTCAGACTTCTGCTGACTAAAAACCGAACCCATGTTCCTTCTTTGCCCTTGTGCCGAGGCCACGTCATCTAGTAATAAAATACAAACGCCTGCAGACTACCATTATGATTTAGTGGTCGCAAGCGCTATGCATGAGGTCCAAGGTCGGGAAAAACTGTTGCTGGGTTGCACCATCAGAAATTTCTCAGTAGCTTAGCTGTCATGGAGTCTCGATTTGTGCCTGGTTGGTGGCAATAGGCTCGTCCTTGATTACAAAGGACTTAGAATGACTGGCGGAATATTTGTGTATGTACTAATAGGTACACCTCTTTTTTTTGATGGTGGGAAATTATCAAATGACTCCTCTCGCACTGGGCAGCACGGTAGGGAGTGTCAGACGTCCACTGACAGGAAACCACCCATGTTACCTCTTAGCCCTTTGTGTCGAGGCCGCGGTATCTCTTTCGAACAACCCGCAGCCCCGAATAGGTATACCTCTGCTTAAGCCTTTGGGGATTACAGGCGTAATGTTATGCAATCCAAAAACATATATATTTATATACATACAAATCCCAAATTTAAATCCCACAAGAATTAGCAGCTGCACATTTAACATAAGCGTAAAACAACTTTTCAGATCTAAGTATTGAACTTGAGAGTAAATCTGCCTGTAAATAGGACGTCTGAAATGACCTTATTTGACCTACAAGGATAGATACAAGGACAGCCCAATCAAACTTCTTTCATATTGCGCGCTTCTGCAGAATTAATTTGATTACAGCTCTTACGAAGTATCTATCGATCTCGTTAAGGTTTTTTTATTTCATTTAGATTGATGAAATAACCTGTTAAAAGAAATGAGAACGTTTTGTTTTATTGCAATATATATAGTTTTTTTGTTTAATTTAACTTTAGTTATATTTCTCACATATATTTAACTAGCGACCCGCCCCGGCTTCGCACGGGTGCAATGCTATTCTCCACTATTTTATGGATGTTATTATACATATAAACCTTCCTCTTGAATCACTCTAACTATTAAAAAAAACCGCATCAAAATCCGTTGCGGAGTTTTAAAGATTTAAGCATACAAAGGGACATAGAGACAGAAAAAGCGACTTTGTTTTATACTATGTAGTGATTTTGTTCTTTTATGTTTAATTTTATATTTAGAGTGCTCCGCTCCATGGCTTTTTGGTGCCATGGAGGTCGGTGGTTTGTATCATAATACTAGTGTGTCTGTTGAATATCCAAGTTTGTGATGCATAAGAAAGAGAAGGCAATATACATGAGCTAGGACTTTTTTCTTCAGTCTTACAGGAATCTTTAACGAACTTCTTTATTTTATTATTATTATTATAATTTGTTGATTTGTTTAATATCGCATACAGTTTTATATGCATTTAATAAAAATCTGTTCTTTTATCCATTTTTATAGATCATGCAAAAATAAATGCCTGATGTGTACTTGCATACTGTCAGTCAAAGTAGGACTTGATTCAAAGAATTTCTGGATAACTTTATATTTTTACACATAAATTATTATTCAGGTAAATTAATGATTTCATTTGTATAACAGCAATACAAAAGGAATCCTAGTAATATAAATGTTATATTCCTGCAAACCAAATAACAATTAACCTATTTATATTAGACTAGTTAGTTTTCTTGTAATAATATTCTCCAGACTTGTTATTCGGAATTAAATCATAATTTGAACAGGCTAAATAAATCTTAAGCTCGAATTCTGTCTCAAATGAAATTTTGAGATGAAAATTTGTTTGCGTCTGTATTTCAGTTTCCATCATTTTGTTTAATAAACATTTTGTTTACTGAACATTTAAATTGCGTTACTAGAATACCTTATAGTATTATTTGAATTTTTTTTTTTTATTTTTTTTATTTTTCATATGTATTTATAAATGTAAGACTATACTAAATATATAAACTAAACTAACCTAAAAACAAACTAACTATAAAAGGGCATCGAAAAACTCCTCCTCAACGCTGTCAGCAGGTAAAGTACCCAAGAGACTGGCAGCGTTGCCGCGTTGTATGGCAACACTTATCCTCTGGCCAAAGAAAAAGCCAGCCCTTGAATCAGAGGAAGCGTCAACAAGGCGTTTTGAAATATCCTTAAAAAGGCTGTGTGCACTAGGACCCCACGGCCCTAAAGTTTCAACCCCAAACGGCTCGAAAATATAGTTTCCACAAAGGTTACTATATTTACGCCGCTTGAGGTTCTCCGCAGCCGTAGCGGCAGCGCCAGCACAACACGAAGAGCTTGGAAGATGCGATGGCGCAAGAGTATCGACGCAAGTTGCATCCCATACTAAAGGCCTACCCATCTTCCAAGGAAACAACGACATGCCGTCCGGTCTCTTGCCATCGTCGCGTGCCAAGCCATTTGGCTCTAAGACAGCAGGGACGCCGACGGTAACAAGAGCTCGTCGGATGATGTCGTTTATGTTTGAGTGTCGCGCAAAACGACCCGCACTTCGACTGCAGGACAGGCCATGGTGTCCGAGGCTGCCGACAGCTTCACCACATTAATTGACAGCGATGAGGAGAGCAGCATACGGCACCAAGACGTAAAGCAGCAGCGAGGCGAAAAGTTGTGTCGTCAAATAGAGTGCCAATGTTTGACGACGGCAGTGCGTGAAGCCAAAGACCCGACTCCCACTCACCCACAGCCAGCAGGCGCGCACGCTCAGCAGTAGTAGCAGACGTGTTCAGTAGATTATTCTGAACTACCCTGCAGAGCGGCTCGTCCCACCGTCTCTGGGAAAAAGGATGATCGGGTTCTTCTGTATTCGGGCAAGCGATTTTCCAAGCGACTATAGCCTCGGAGAAACACGGCACATCAAAACCAACCAGTGTGGAAGCCAGGATATTCCTGATTAAATTCTCCGTGCCGTGAACCGAGGATATAAAAGCCGGTAAACTAATACTAGAAATTTTGCGGACGCCGAGTCCTCCCATACGAATGGGAAGAGTTGCTTGTTCCCAAGCTCGGTCGTCCAAAGCCACATTTAAAATGGATGACAAAGTATGTCTGATGATTTGGTCCATTTTGTCCAAAAGATGTTTGTGCTTCCATAAAGGGGAAGCACGAAGGAAATATGTTAATTTAGGGCCGAAACAGCAGTAGCGAATAATGGTGATGGCCGAATGCATGTTAATTTGTAGCAATCTTTCCGAAACATCATTAAAATTTAGAATTTTCTCCTCGATAAAATCGGGAAAAGAATTTTCATGGATAGGAGACCCAAGGAGACGAAGAGAGTTTTTTTCAATAATTTTGATGTCTGGAGCTATTGAGTTAAATTTTGAAAGAGTCAGTTGTCTGTCGGTACCGTCAGCTAAATATAGTTCACATTTCGAAAGATTTAAATCTAGGCCAATGGAATGAAGTTCATTTTTTAAGAAATTTAGATCATTTAAAACGGTATCTACTTCGCCTCCCAAAGTTCCATCATCAAGGTACCAAACGTTAAATTTAGAATTTAGCTGTCGAACAATTGGGTGAATAGCTAAACTGAAAATCACTGGCCCGAGGGGGTCACCTTGTTGACAGCCAACAGCAGATTCTAAAAGATGGTCCCGATAAAGTAATTTGGAAGGGTGTCTGTAACATTGCCAAAGAAAACTATAAATTTGAGGTAATTCTTTTTTAGTTTCCATCAACAAGGTGTCCCTGTTTACAGAGTTGAAGGCATTCTTTATGTCAACCTTCAGAATGACCTCTCCTTTGCCAGAATTTAGGTAGGTCGACATGGCGTGTACGGCAGCCTCGCAGCCCCCTTTAGAGCCGTAACCTAGCTGCAGGGGCTGAAATTTTTTCGAAACATCCTCACCATAGAATTTACAGCAAATCTTGGCTGCCATACGACGATAAACAGTTCCCACAGCAATGGGGCGAATGCCGCCATCTCTCTTGCGAAGAGCACACAAGTTTGCCCCATATAGAACGTCGATGACGGCCTCGCTCACCTTGCCGGAGAGCATGAGGTTAATCAGAGCTGTAAGCTCCTTCAAGAGTAGCTCACCAGCCGCCCCGGCGCCTGAACTGATGAGGTCCTTTAGGTGCTGAGGACTTAGGCCGTCGAGGCCACCGGCGGAGCCGTTCCGGAAGGAGCAAACAGCTGTGACCAACTGTCGACCTGTAATGGTGAGGGAGTGTATGTCAGAATCAGGTGGGTCAGGAAAAGAAAGGCCATCTGCTGGGGCAGGGTGTTTGATCTCCAGAGCGGCAAGTGTTTCTGGAGAACCCGGTGCCACCACATCGCTGCTGAAGAGGATCCTGGCTGCACCACTAATGTCACCTTCCCCTAACTTAGTTTCTACCAAGTGGGATATACCTCCTGAGGGGGTATATCTCTGTGTCGGTAATTTTGTGTCTAAATCTTGAGCCGAAATGTTACAGTTTTCTTTAATTTGTGATGTTAAAGATTTTTTAGTTGCCAAATTTTTTTGTACGTGAAGAATACGATAAGGGAAGGTGAGTAGTTTTTCCCAAGCACTTAGCGAGTTCTCCAGGACGGCAAGGCGCACGCAACCTGCTAAGTTTTGGGCTACGAGCGGTCTGGCGCCTCGGGGAACTCGTTTTAGAACAGGAACAGAGTTTTTGAATTTTGATAGAGTCTTCCAAAGTGGGTCTAAAGAGGGTATTGTTTGTGTTGTAGGTGGGGGTGTTAAAACGGGGTCTGAAGTGGGTGCATTATGTAATTTATGCACTTTGCCTATATGCACGTTCAGACCCCTCTTACCTTTAAAAAACCGTGCTTGGGTACATAGTGGGCATCTCTCCAAAGTCGTCAGCGATGTTGAAGATTGACATGCACTAACACCAAACACATCGCTGCTGCCACTATACATAAATATTTAAAAAATTAAAATAAAGACTAAACAAAATTAAAATTAGATAAATAAGAAACTCAGACGGTTAAACAAAAAAAAAAAAAAACACAGGCCGTAGTGGTGTAGTCACGTCGCGTCGGCGGACCGGCGCGCTGGGCCTCTGAAGAAAATATTGCGGTGCAGTCCCGGCAACAGCTGGTCCAGACGTCGCGGTGGTCAGCGTCACTTTGATTTGGTTTTTTTGGCTAGAGATCAAGGGGGAAGCTCGCCAATTTGCGGGGTACTAAATCCTTGGTAAATCAAAGGCTTTCGGTTCTCCTTTTAGTATATAATATGTGAGATAATAGGTATAAGCAGGTATAAGCATTGATAAAAGTGCTGTGTTCTTCTTCTTTTGATGCCAAACTCTTGTTAAAATTAATATATTTATGGATAAAATTTTCTTATTTGATTTCTTTGTAAAATTTCCGTTATTATTCACTTAATATATGGACTTTAATTAGTTAATTTTAAAAATAAATATCAAATAGAGAAAAAACACGTCTGTCACTTTTGACGTTTTTTACTTTTTTTTAATAGTTATATCGTAATTTAGTATTTATGCAGATTTACCGGTCTAGGCCAAGAAATTGTGTTCAAGTAGTTATCTACAAGTTTCGTTGTTATAAATTATTTATAATGCGACATAATTATAATGTCCGTAGTACAGTATTTAAACTTTAGTGCAATGCCCAGTGCATCAAGTTACCACTGTAAAATTTCTCAAAAAATTTATTAATGTACCTACACACAAAATAAAAAAAGGATAAAACATAACACACAAAAGAGCACAAAGGTACTGCTTTATTAAGAAATTTCTTCCAGCAGACCTGCGAGAGGAAAGTTGGATAAGAAATGTGTAGAAAAGATAGTATAGTTAGTGTGTATAGTTTTCTCCTTATTATTTTTTTTTTTTGTATTCTACCACAGTGCTGTCTTATTTGACCCTAAAGTTGACTGGTAGAGAATGCCTTGTGGCATTAAGTTCGCCTATGTACCACTATTGCACATGAAGTTTAAATAAATAAATAAAAGACAAACAACAACCAATTTGTCAGTTTGTGGTAACTTAATGCACACGCGACTGTATAATACCGAATAGGCGTAGTAGACCAGGGCCGAAGCCTTCAAAAATGGTAAAAAATGAAAAAAAATTACAGTAGGATGAAAACCAATGGAAAAAGTAGAGAATATAACAAAAATTAAAGGAAAAATAACCCCCCCACTTCCCGACCTCAGATCGACCGTAATTTATTTTTCCTTTAATTTTTGTTATATTCTCTACTTTTTCCATTGGGTTTCATCCTACTGTAATTTTATTTGTTTTCAAAAATTAAATACCCTGGTCTATAGTACGTAGGCAAACTTAATGCCACAAGGCATTCTCTGCCAGTCAAGCAGTTGTTTTTTGGAGCTTGGGAAATCATCAGGATCGGATGAGGAGCAATGGAGGAGTCAGACTTCGACTGACTAAAAACCACCCATCTTCCTTCTACATCAGCCAGTCAATTTATAATTCGTTTCAGAATTTGTATAAACTGTATAGGAGCCCTTGAAAGTATCAAATTAGTGAAGGAGCATGTGCTTTGAGTAAAGAGAAAGAGGTGACTAAACTGATCTTGGCAATGACACTAGTCTGCCTGTTAACAAAGGCCAGAATTTGCGCAGAAGTACACGCAGAAGAATTAAGTTCTGTTCTTTTACTGACACAAAAACCGAAAAGAGAATACCTGCATAACATGATCATGAATTTTGACTGATTAAAAAAACACCTCTACCCAAGGTACGCGGACGTCATCATCATAATCGTTCTCAAGCCCATATCCCAATTTATTTGAGATCGGCGCAACACGTCTTCTTCTTGAATAGTTCTTTTTACTCGTAACCTCATCAGACACTACCTTTCGTCACAGAATACATAATAGTACTACGTACAGAAGGGACACTCCCTTCCCCGCGCTCATATTAAATACCGCACCTCACCCGCACTTCAAGGTAGTCGTCGCCGACTCTTGAGCAATGGCTCGCGCTCGTATTAGTCGTCGTTCGGTTTTCGCGACACAGGCCGTTGCACTTTCCGCGCCATTTTTTAGGCTACGATAACCCTACTGACGTTTTCGCACACATTTGCATGTGCACGTCGTGCACAAACGTTATTTGTTTATGTAGTAGTAATAGGTAATTATTTTGCGAGCGTTGTATGGAGTGTCCGAGGTGTGCTTTCGTGCCATATCATCCTTCATACAGTTCATCCATTGTTTTTTTGGCCTACCTCTAGTCCTAACCGATCCACATTCACACTCAAAATGTTCCTCACGACATTATTACATTTAACGCGGACGTTGAACCCAAAAAACGATAACAAGATTCCATTCCAGCAAACGTTTTTCCAACGTCATACCCATCCAGGTCCCGATGTGCCCTAAATCATAATGAGTTAGTGTCCTCCAAGGAATACCGGGTATTTTACACTCTCTCTCATAAAATTGGAGTTTTGGAGTGAACAGTCGTCGCCACAGGTCCCTAGTGGAGCTGAGTTGTGACTGTATTTTATTAGTTTTGTGTTTATTTTATTTAAAAGGGTTGTTTGTATTATTTTGTGTATTTCATGTGATGATAGTGGATAATAGATTACGACGGCACGGTTGGTGTAGTGGCTGAGCGATTGGAATGCTGCGCTGCGTGTCGCGGGTTCGATCCCCGCACGGGACAACTATTGGTATGGCCTACAGATAGTTGTTTCGGGTCTGGGTATTTGTATAATATAATATGTGAGTTTAAATGTTTGTGAACGCATCCACGATACAGGATAAGTTCCTAGTGTGGGGTAAGGATTAAAAAAAAAATTGTGAAGTGCGTGGCTTAATAAATAACTACCGCTTGGAACAATCTATAGGTTAAGCCGCGCTTGCCTAGGTTGCGGCTGCTTAACAGTATTTTGCATGATGTTACTGCCTGTCTGACCTCCACAACTCAATTAGAGTACTAACTGGGTTATATGTTACCCAATGCTTACATTTAATTACATGCTCTAATTAAATTCAATTAATAATTTCATTAAGGTACAAGTTGGTAGCCGACTGCACGCAGCAGCAGCAGACGACGTGTCGCGGCGACACGACTGGTTTCTACGTATTTCTATGAAATTCCCTCCGTAGTTAGCGACATGAAGCTAGCGACGCGTTGTCGAGCGGCAGACGCACGTGTCGTCCGACCGCAGATCAGTAGTGCCACTAACGCCGGAGCAACGACACGTCGAGCGTGTTTAGAGTTATTGACTAATAGTTATTTGCAGTCGGGTTCGAAATCATGACTGCAGCGACATGACGCGACGACGCGGTGTCGTGACGACATGAAGCGACAACATGTCGTCTGCTGCTGCTGCGTGCAGTCGGCCACCAACTTGTACCTTTAACGTATGATACTGTTGGCTCAAAGTCACGCCATCAGCCAGTAGCCGTCCGGTTAGCGTACGGTCGACGTGCGGCAACCGACAGAAGTTCATAAAACGAGGCGAGCGGCGTTGCAACGGGCACTTTTTGCTTGGAAGGCGCTCGGAAAGGACTTGCTACCCGGCTATTATCGTGTGCTTCGCTATTTTTGGTTTATGTTTTTGCTCGTGTACTGATTATTCCATTTTGCTAGTGCTATTTCTATTTGATTATTGTTTAAAATGTTTGTCGTGATATTTTTGTAAAAGTGTAATTTAAAAGATATTAAACATTGTTTATTTTGTTCACGTATTTCACTTCTGATTCCTAATATCAGAAGTGGGATAAAGAATATCTTCGCCCACAAGTTAAAAACTAGTTTTCAGGCTTTTAATTTTAGATAAAAGCGGGTAGTAGTTAGCAATGGATAGATCGAGTTGTTCGCGTTCAAAAACTAGTGCCTCTCGTTCTAAGCGATCTTGTAGCCACCATAAGCGGAGTGGAAGGTCACGTACGTAGCAAGTTTCGGGATCCGATCGCCGTTCCAAGCGCGAACGAGATCGTCGTAGGAGCCGCGTGAGGACGCGAAGTCCTGTGTAACCGCTCTCCCGGTTGAGGCGACGCTCCGGACAGGATTGTTGGTTTACTTTCGTTCCTGATAAAAGTAAGATCGAACCATTTTAATATTTCGTTGATTTATTAGTCGCAAGCGCGACTACTGAGCATGAAGGTTTTGGGTTCGATTCCCGGGTCCAAAGTGTTATTTTCTGGATTTGTGCCCTATAGGTGACAATGGGCTCACCCCTATTACATGGTTAAGCTTATGTCTTAACATAATTGGCGAAATGTGGGTATACTGGGTACCTCTGCCTAACCCTTCGGGGATTACAGGCGTGATGTTATGTGTGTGTTTATAAGGTCACTGGGGTGATTGGCAATGCCTCGGATGCATTGGTGATTATTTACATGGTTAAGCTTATGTCTTAACATAACTGGCGTAATGTGGGTATACTGGGTACCTCTGCCTAACCCTTCGGGGATTGCAGGCGTGATGTTATGTTGTGTGTTTATAAGGTCACTGGGGTGACTGGCAATGCCTCGGACGCATTGGTGGTTATTTATATGGTGGTGCTAATACGTCGCTTAACGATTGGTTGACCAATAACAGCACGTGGACTCATTTTAAACACGAATTTCGGTCATTGTGTCCGCGTGAAGTCGATATGGTCACTGTGCTATAATGCCTGAAATAAAATGATTATTATTCCCTTTATTCAATATATAAACAAATTTAATACATTTTTAAATATTTCCTATAAAAACAATAAAAAAACATTTAAAAATATAAAAAATTGTAGCCCACCGGTATCGGGAACAGGGTCCAAGCTACCGGCGGTCAGGGCTCCAGAGAAAGGAACCTCCTAACAATGCGAGCCGTGTCCAGGAGTACCGCTTTCTGCATCAAGCCCTTGATCCAGCCGCCTAACGAGAGCCTCCTCAGGTGTTGGTCGAGGCTCTTGGCAATTAAGCCACTGGCTGTGATGACTATCGGCACAATTATTATTATTATTATTATTATTATTAATGACATTATGAGTACAAGTATCTGTATGACCTAGTTAGTTTTTTTTCAAAGTCGGGTACTTGTGTATGTGAGTTTAAAATATTTGTGAAGGTACCCACGATACAGGAGAAATTCCTGGTGTGGGGCAACGTTGTGATTGGTGGTATATCTGATGCTAAACAAAATACAGTCAAAAGTCTTGTTTTCCGTATATTTGAAACCCAAAAGTGCAGTTGTTGGCACATCAAACTCAAATAATCATGGTCTGCGTAAATGCAAACCCCTACGCAATATGATCAGTTGACTTGTTTTCGTGTGAAGACGTAGGCCGTATCAGGTTCACTGTAAAGTCTGATAAGTTTTGCTTTATTATAGAAGGTGCCTAATACACATTATAAGCTAAGAAAGATGCCAAATTGCCAATGAGTTACGTATCAGTTGATGTTTATAAGGATTTTGATGAAGTAAAGTTGTGGTTGTAAGCCAATTAAGAGATTCTATCGGCTGTATTGTGTTATATAGACATTACCAGTAATTATTGTGTAGTCGTAGTCCGATTAAAATTGAAGGTTTTTGAGGAAACTCGAGTAGACAGTGGGTGTGTTTGTTGTATGTTGTGCGTTTAGCTCTGGTTGAGGTAAGGGTCTGGAAAGACCGTAGTGTGAAGTCAAATAGACAACACACGGGAGATCGACTTGTTTACTAGTCAGTTAGAGATCTGTGGTTTTACTCGATGATTTTTGTGAACCTGGCATTTTTTTGACGCAATAATGTTTTTAAGATTGATTTAAACGACAATGGTACATGACCCAGGGTGGTTGATTGTTGTATTTTCGATAATTTCCAGTTTAGCCACGTTTGATTTTATCAACGAGAGTGGGACCTAATTGATGTTTGGTCAGGAGTGACCGAGTGGAACAAAATTCTGTCGTAGATTTGTCTCTTTGCAGAGTAACCATTACATAAGAACGTGTGGTTTGGTCAAGCGCGTGGCCTCAGCTGCGTGTGTGAAAGTCTGCCACTGAGGGGTATGCAAACTTGGAGCCTATGCCTACAGTGTGTGTGGAAGTCGACATCTGAGGGGTATGCAAACTTGGAGCCTATGCCTACAGTGTGTGTGGAAGTCGACATCTGAGGGGTACGCAAACTTGGAGCCTATGCCTACAGTGTGTGTGGAAGTCGACATAATAATAATAATAATATTCCACAACTATCACACAACGCCATCTAGTCCCAAGCTAAGCAGAGCTTGTGTTATGGGTACTAGACAACTGATAAACATACTTATATATTTCTAAATACATACATCTAAGGGGTATGCAAACTTGGAGCCTATGCCTACAGTGTTTTGTAAGAAGTCTGTGTGATATGCTAACAATGTGCTTATACATCCCTATGTGCCTATTGGTATTCTTGTGTGACAAGTTTTGTTTGGTGAATGTTTCTTTGAATTTGATTCTCGACTTGAATGTTCCAAATGAATGAGATTACTCTCTTGTTGTACTACTCGGTTAGAGAGCTTTGGTGTTAAAGGTTTTACTCGATGATTTCAGCAGTTTTTGTTGCAATAGAATTTTTAAGGTTATTTTCGATAATTTCCAGTACATTTGATTTAATTAATGAGAGTCGAATTTGGTGCCACCCAATGGAACTAAAGTTTGGTCAGGAGTGATCGAGCGGAACAAAATTCTGTTGTAATTGTAAATTTGTTTGTTTGCAGAGTACCTAACCATTACACAAGGATGTGTGGCGTGTGTTTGGACGCAACGCAACGCTGCTTGGCCTTAGCAGTCACTGCAAACTGTGGCAAAGCCCTGGTAACCACTGTGGTTACCAGGGCTTTGCCACAGTGACGCCGTGAACGTGCACGTCGCAGCAAGGCGACTGCGCGCCCTACTGGCGTTGCCGAGCGCGCCTTACTGGCGTTGCTGAGCGCGTCGCTGCAGGCCGAGCGCGTCGCTGCAGGCTGACTGCGCGTCCTACTAGCGCGTACAGCGCGTGGCTCCGGGCTGCCAGCGCAGTACTGACGTGTTAAGCGCGTCGCTCCAGGCTGCCAGCGCGCTACTGACGTGTTAAGCGCGTCGTTCCAGGCTGCCGGCGCGCTACTGACGTGTTAAGCGTGTCGCTCCACGGTGCCAGCGCGCCCTACAGGCGCAGTTGTGCGTGGCACTCCACGGTGCCAGCGCGCCCCACAGGCGCAGTTGTGTGCGGCACTCCACGGTGCCAGCGCGCCCCACAGGCGCAGTTGTGTGCGGCACTCCACGGTGCCAGCGCGCCCCACAGGCGCAGTTGTGTGCGGCACTCCACGGTGCCAGCGCGCCGTACTGGCGCAGTTGTGTGCGGCACTCCACGGTGCCAGCACGCCCCCCTGGCGTTGTGTGAGACACGCTATCAAGGAGACAGCGAAGACTCAGCCGCCTTGTTGGAAGCTGACGAGGACGTCAGAGACGTCAGGAGAGGCCGTGTTGGCTCAAAGTCACGCCATCAGCCAGTAGCCGTCCGGTTAGCGTACGGTCGACGTGCGGCAACCGACAGAAGTTCATAAAACGAGGCGAGCGGCGTTGCAACGGGCACTTTTTGCTTGGACGGCGCTCGGAAAGGACTTGCTACCCGACTATTATCGTGTGCTTCGCTATTTTTGGTTTATGTTTTTGCTCGTGTACTGATTATTCCATTTTGCTAGTGCTATTTCTATTTGATTATTGTTTAAAATGTTTGTCGTGATATTTTTGTAAAAGTGTAATTTAAAAGATATTAAACATTGTTTATTTTGTTCACGTATTTCACTTCTGATTCCTAATAATACAATAAAATAACGTAAACTGAAATATGTCACACCAACTGGAACAAATGAGTACAAAATCAGTGAGTTATAATAAAATATGAAATATTTCCAGAGCTATTGTACAAGACTACATTATTATAATTATAATTGGTCCGAGGCTCGTTCTGTATATTTTATCTTTATGTTCCTTATTTTTACCCACGACGGAACGGAGACGGTATATGCGTTTGGGGTGAGAGGTTGTTTGTTTGTTTTTTGTTTGTGTGTTTGTTTGTGTGTTTGTGCAAATACATGTTGCCAATTTTCTCCAAAACTACTAGTCCGATTTTGATGCAGTTTTCAGCTATGGGTTCGGGTTTGATTGGTGCATGTTCTTAGATAGGTGTTATGGTGACAACTCACCAGGGGGCGCTGCAGCAAACATTTTTTGTGCAAATAAAAGTTGCTATTTTTCTCCGAAACTACAAGTACGATTTTGATTCAGTTTTCAGTTTTGGGTTCGGGTTTGATTGGTGCATGTTCTTAGATAGGTTTTACAGTGACAACTCACCTGGGGGCGCTGCAGCAAACATTTTTTGTGCAAATCAAAGTTGCCATTTTTCTCCAAAACTACAAGTCCGATTTTGATTCAGTTTTCAGTTATGGGTTTAGGTTTAATTGGTGCATGTTCTTAGATAAAAAAATAAAAGTAAAAAGTTTAAAAAAAGTTTAAAATAAAAAGCAAAATTAAAAAATTTGAAAAAACCCACGACTGTTAAAAATTAATTGAAAAAAGGATAAAATAACATAAAACACCCACCTTAAAAAAACCCAAGAATGTCCGTCGGGAGCTGAACATTGCAAAACTAGTTGATTTAATGGCAGCCCCCGACGGACATTCTTGGGTTTTTTTAAGGTGGGTGTTTTATGTTATTTTATCCTTTTTTCAATTATTTTTTAGCAGTCGTGGGTTGTCAATAATATACCTGCATGCCACTTTCGAATCAGATAGGGTTTTTTTAATCATATTGTTCTTCTGAATATTATTACCATCTTCAGTTTTAAACATTCGATAACTACGTTATCAGGAATAAAGTAAGTATTTATATCGGTCGTCTTTAATTTGCTCTCAGTTGATGAAGGTTAGACTAACTCCCTATATCTTGGCAATTCGTACATGACTGGTGTGTGTACCTAAACGCAATTATTTGAATTTCAAATTATGTCTTCCAAACCCATTTTAAGAACTTACGTTTAGCATGCTAATAGAGATATAAACAGTGGCAGTTTTTCAAGAGATTACAATTCGCCTGCTATAGAAAATTTACCCGTAAGTATAAGCCTTCCCTTATGAGTTGAACTTCTGTAACTTGCTACTTAATCGTAAGCTTACCTCTTTAAAGTTTTAAGCGTCACTATTTGGCAAGCCATGCCGATAGGCACAAACTTCAAACAAGTTATATTGACTTTAAAAGGTGGTATTTACTTAAGGTACCTAACGGTTTAAGTTGACGGATTTACTTGGCTATGCTCCCATTAAGTTACTGTTTGAACTCTGTGAATAAATAATACTTTAAATTACCATAGGTTGTGTAAGGTCTTAATCGAGCAATATTATAGGTTATCCACGATTACTTTAGCCCACAAGTACCTAGGTAGTACCTGACATGAATTTAACAGTACCTAAGTAGTCATAATGGTGTGGACGGTGAGTAATGGGCTGACTATGCTATGTTTGTTTTCCTTTTGCCAGGCAAATGAGTTCAATTTGACCCACTGGGTGTATGATGATGCTCAATTTGACCAACTTCCAAAAACAATCATCAAGGAAATTAGTTAAGCACAACTAAACTTCAACGAGCCGCTCAGTAATTTGACCTGAATTCTCGTAAGGGGAACATTGCACGAGTACATAGGTAGTAGTCGGACCTCCAAACTATAAGCTCCTTTATACCCTTTGTCCCCTAAAATCACGTTAAACCAGTTAATCCTAACGGCCCCAATTTTCATCGGCTTCCCTACTTTCCGGGATTCAGATCTGATTCTCGTGGGAAGCCCGAATTCTCGAATTTTCGATGCTGACTGTCGGTACCTTGTAATTAGAGAGGGGTACCGTTATGCTAAATAAAGGTGAAATAAGGATTAGTGTTGTGGAAAATTGAACTATTCAAGTGTACACGGCATGCTTTGGAACTCGACTGTTTCTTTAAAAATCGTTTTAAGATTACATGAGAAATGTCGATTTTTAGCCTTGTCTTCTGATCTAGGTTTTAAATATCATACAACATTACATATTATAATTATATAATATGATAAGCCTTCCAAGAGAACTTAAAAAGAAAACAACAGAAAAAAAACGGTTCCACCTGAATGGTCTCATCATATACCTATGTAGTTAGTCTTTCGTCGACTATATTGATTCGTCTAAATGTCTCAACTAGATGCCAGCTGCTGAAGATCATAAAGAGCGACTATCAAACTTCTGCAACCCAACTACATGGTAACGAGCTACCTCTTGGCAAGACTAGTATTCAGACATTTTTTTTCTTTTGTCATTCAAAAAACACACTGTTACAATCATTTTACAGATATAAACAGCATACAGTAACAGTACTTTTGTACTTCCGGGCTTCTTCTACCCGTAATGACCATCAAAGATCTCAGACCATAATTGTGTGAACAACCCAAAATGAACATAAATATTTACACAATTAATAATATAATGTGCCCTATATGTGAAGTTACCCGTTCAACGTGCTACCTAATAGAAAATAGGTCAATTAGCTAGTAACAGGACCCGTTCCGTAACAGGCGGTTATGTGATTGACCTACGTCGGCCAATACCGGGGGGCAAGCTTATGCTAGAGCGATTTCAGACTCTAGCGTGTTTTGTAGCACACACAAGCGCGCAATATTACGCGCGGTTTCGTTTATTTGGTTGATTATAAAATGTAGCTGTACTGCAAAAGTAACGACTGATCTCGTGATTCACGCTTGTACTAGCCTATACAAACGTCAACGATGTACAAGTACCACGTACGGTAAAAAGCGCGCGGATTTGCGCCTACACCCAAAAGCAAGCATATATTATAAGCATCAAAAATACGCTAATCTGAAACCGCCCTTATTACGTTACGTTGTACGTCTCGATGTAAAATACCGGTCGAACATTCCACA
Source organism: Diarsia dahlii (assembly GCA_949775195.1). Classification (NCBI taxonomy): domain Eukaryota; kingdom Metazoa; phylum Arthropoda; class Insecta; order Lepidoptera; family Noctuidae; genus Diarsia; species Diarsia dahlii. The sequence continues at coordinate 7,675,614 of OX459211.1, read as the reverse complement.
TTCAATAAATATGTGGAAACCACTGAATTAAATGAACACAGTATGGAATCATGAAGACCATTACTAAAACAATTGACTACCAATTGTTGTTTATAACCCCGAAATGTGGTTTTGTGGTTATTGAAATCTGCACAAGCTACAATCGCTATTTAAATAGATTTACTGTGAAAACACGCCTTGTTCGACCTAATTAAATAAATCAGCAATTAGTTTGGTGGTCGAATTTGGCTAGTATAAATCTGTTTATACACTGCAATGTTTAAAACATAACATACAAAAACATCGCGCCCGTAATCCCCGAAAGGTTAGGCTCAAAGTCAGGTGAAATGTGCGTGTGCCAGTTATGTTAAGGCCGCAAATTCGGAGCGGCGGGGCGTGCAGTTGAATGAAATTTTTAAAAATTCCATTGAACTCCACGCTGCACGCCCCGTCGCTCCGAATTTGCGGCCTAAGTGCCATGTAGTAGGGGGCAACAATCCAGTTTCCGTAGCTGCTACTAAAAAAATCCTGATGAAACGCCCGACTCTTTAACAGACTTGGGAATCGAACCCAGGACCCCATGCGACGCAATGCCGTTCTGTTCTATAATTAAAGCTATTCATCTGCCTAGCCTTTTCCCAACTATATTGGGGTCGGCTTCCAGTCTAACCGGATGCAGCTGAATACCAGTATTTTACATGGAGCGACTGCCTATCTGACCTCCACAACCCAGTTAATACTAGGTAATACAATACCCTTTGGTAAGACTGGATGTCAGAATTTCAGGTCACTGACTACCTGTAACGACTGCCAAAGATCTATATATATGGCAGCCGGGACCAACAGCTTAACGTGCTTTCCGAGGCACGGAGGAAACTCGGTATGTTGGGCGGTCACCCATCCACAGACCGACCTAGGCAAGCACAGCTTTACCTAAAGATCGACCTGAGTGGCAGTTCTTATTAAGCCACGAGCTCCTAATTAATTAATTAAAGCTATTGTGTGTTGATTAAATTCACAGTTCCATCACTGACTGACCGCAACTTTTTTTTTGGTGGTTGGTAAATCATCAAATGACACCACCCGCTCTGAGCAGAGTGGTAGGGAGTGTCAGACTTCTACTGACTAAAAATTACCCATGTTCCTTCTTAGCCCTTTGGCTGCGCTATCTCTTTCGAACAACCCGAAGGCCCGACGGACTGACTGTCCTTTATATTGTTAAGTTTAAAATCGAACTATCGACAGGATCGAGTAATTTAATGTAAAAGTGTGTTGTTAAAGGTCTATGTAGTTTTGATATGATAAATAGAGTACGTTTATTTATATACATGCAGGACAATCATGCAATGCACCCATCGACGCCACTCTCTGTTTATTTATTCGGATGTTCAATATTTATCTTACTAGACTGTAGGTACTACTCGTCATCCCACAGTATTCGGCGGCTTTCCGCGAAATACCTAAAATATAATTATATTTTTTAAACCATTGCGGATATGCAACCCACGGTTTTAAATTCCACTGCCTATCTTTAATATTTACACAGCCCGTTCGATATGCGGAATTTACAAAACATGCAAACAGTTACGTAGTAAATGAAAAATCTAAAAACAAAAAAAAAACAGGAACATTGCAAACATAGATAAAAACAAAAATGCAAAACATGGACAGCAATCCTGCTGGTCTAATTTAAACAAAACAAATAATTAAAACCCTGTTTAAACAAGACTGGAATAAGACGGACTCATTTCACGGTTTTTATATTCTGTACCCAAAGTTAATTACTCAGCGCTGCCAGCGACCCAACGCATTTCTTGCTCACTAACGCCATCTAGTAGATTTTGTTTGAACTTTCTAGAGAGATTGTTTTTCAGACAAAGGTCAGGGTATCTTTGTCCGTGCTTGTCGCGAAAGGTTACCGTTTGATGTTGTAATTACAGTAAATACATTGTTCTCTTGTGAACGTTTCTATGTTGCATGTTTTCAATAGTTATTTTAGTGAGTTAATTTAGAGATATTTATTAATAAAAACTATTAATACCGGGAAAAGAAATATTGAATTTGAATGTGTTTACGTGTACAATAAAATAAAGATCGTTTTAAAAAAGCTATCAGTTTTTCTTGTTTTTAGAAATGCTGAAATCGTACTTATTGAGCAAATAATAATAAATAGACACATTGCGCATATTATCCGGGCTAATACTGAGAAGGTAATGGAAAAACTCAAATTGCACGTTTTACCCAACCAGGGATTCGAACTCAGGACCGCAGAACGCTCAGCAGTCGTGCTTGTGACCACGAGACCAACGAGGTAGTTCATCTTTTGCTGAAAACTACATTAAAATCCGTTGCTGAGATTAACAGATCTAAGCGTACAAACAGTGGGAGCGACTTTTTAAAGATAAAAAGAAAAAAGATAATTATATAACTTTACAAGCTTCATGAAAAAATCGCAGAATATATAATAATTCAATTGTTTTTATAACTAAATCGTTGTTTCTATGAATTTAATAATAATATAATTGAATTTACCAAGAATTGCTCTTCAATATTTTGCACTGTGCTTAGGAAATTCCCGGTATTTCATTAAAGCGTTGCCAACGAATAGCATTAGGTACGCTTCTCCTGGAAAATTCTTACTCCTGGGAAATTCTAAATTAGATAAATATTTTAAGATGGACGGAAAAGAGGCAACCAGGCCTTGGCTTATTTTGTGTTTGTTAGAATACTAACTTGGTCTCAACACTTTTGTAACTGATTGAAATTCTCTTCGTAGTGTGATATGAGCGAAATGATGTTTATACAAACATGTTTAATCATCATTTCGGAGTGGGAAAGAGATGGAGTTATACGGTGGTCCAGCTCTATCTGTTTCCCACACCGAAATCATTCGCCGAATGCCACCATGTGGTCCATGTGGCCGTAATGTGGTATGGCCCCATCATAGTTCGAACACGTTCTCAACTGGTCATGCATTCTACACTAGTATGTGCGCAAACACAGGTTTATAAGGTACTCTAAAAAATATGTACGGTTTGTAACTTCTCACGTTCAAATAAAATAATTTATTCGCATAATATGGGTAAATAGGTGGTACCTACCTACGTATTACATAATACAACAATAAGAACTCTCATATTATATTAACCATTTAACCAAATAACTGTTAAATTTAATTTTGCATATTACCTACTAGAATATTTCACGCAATCTCAACTAAGTCAATTCACGTGATTACTTGCAAGCCACGAACAACTAATAAACAAAAACAGGATCCGAAAGGCGGCCGCAAAAGTTTGTGAGAACTTCAGTCGTAAACCACGAGAACTTGAAATATTAATAGCTCTTACGTATTATTATGTAGGTAATCACGGTTCTGGCCTGATAGATCTTGGTTTAGTCGAGTAATGTTTTCTGACTAATTTGGCTTGTTCTAATAGGCTAAGCCCTAAGTATAATAAAATTATACTTAGGGTTTGTTTTATTGGCCACGTGATGACTTCCAGCAGCCGTAGACGCGGGCCTGTGGACGGTGAGTAACGGGCTAGCTCACCATTCGTCCGTTCTATGACGATGACAGGTCGTGTCGATAGCGCGTTGTTCGTGTTCCACACGCGCTTCAAAGAGATGTCAGCATCATCAGCATGGATATAAAGGAGCTAAGAAGGAACATGGGTGGTTTTCAGAAGAAGTCTGACACTCCTTTTTTGTTTTCTTCATCCTTGAGAATGGAGGAGGCTCGTGAGTAAATAATACCAGACACTCAGATTAAACTTCAGGTTAAACCGCACCTTGGTTGAGCTGTAGACGGTTGACCATGACCACCCATTACATACCAAGTTTCCTCCGTGTCTCAGAAAACACGCTAACCCTTTGGTCCCGGCTGACATTCATAGGTGCGGGTCACACATAAAAGACGTCGGGCGCGGACATCGCGCTGGCGGCATTCAAATTTTATACCAAAGTGCATAGAAATAAAGCGCAATTTAGGATACGCGGAATGACGTGGCTCGGGCGTGGAAAAGACGCGACATTTCGTCGCCCGCCCCCACCTTTTTTTTTGTTTTTTGGTGGGTGGAAAATCATCGAATAACCCCCCCCCCCCCGCTCTTGGGCAGAGCGAAGGGGAGTGTCAGACTTCTACTGACTAAAAACCAAACCCATGTTCCTTCTTCGCCCTTGTGTCGGAGCCACGTTAACCTTTTTACAAACCACAGCCCCGACCTTGGTATAAAATTTGAATGCCGCCAGCGCGATGTCCGCGCCCGACGTCTTTTATGTGTGGCCCGAACCATAGACGTTTGACAGTCGTCACAGAAAGTCAGTGGCCTGAAAGTTTGACAAGCAGTCTTACAAGGGGTGTTGTAGTACCCAGTACAATCCAGGTTGTGAAAGTTCCTTAGGCAGTCGCTCCATGTAAAATACTAGTATTTAGCTGCATCCAGTTAGACTGGACGCCGACTCAACATAAATGGGAAAAGGCTAGGCAGTTGCTGATGTTTCTTTTTTGAGGCTAGTTTAAATACGTACATAGTCACAGTTAGGCTTTGTCCTGAATCCTAATCCTTGCGAAAATAATCAAACATCCTCCAGTTACTTCTAAGTAAGATGCTATAATTTACTCTAAATAAATAACATCAATCTTGGACTTCGGCAATAAAAAGTCAACCTTAAGTGATCGAGTTAGGACAATAAATGACGCAGACATAATTTATTATTATTGCACCTTAGAAACAACACCGTTGTTTGTTTTTCCGATATTTCAATTTATCTTTATCCTTCATAATACATAATATAGTGTTAGGTAGACTACGCGGTCATTTTCATTAGGAAATTGTTTTAATCTCAAGTATTTTCACAGTTGACCTTGACTGATTTCCCATTCCGGGTCTCTTTTCCCAGAAAGCTTCAAGTCCTCTTTTGATTTATACCATTCATCTTTATCTTCTGGTCTTATGTCCAATAGGTTAATTTCTTCTTCAATTACTCTTGTTATAACATCCGGCACAGTCTTATATTTATCTTTGCGATGGACTATTTCGTAATCATATTTTTGTACGCTTCCACCTTGCAAAAGGTCCATGGTCCGTTATGACTTTAAAATGAATTCCTTCAACATAATTATGGACGAAACTGTTCTACCGCATACAGAACTCTTAACTTATCCATTCTCGTAACACCACACATCCACCTCGACATTCTCATCTAAGAGACAACTAATTGAATATCTTAGTAGTATTAGAGCTTTAATAGTTCTCGCTCAGACGCTGAGTACTTGCATTCTCTTTCCGATAGTTTTCTGCTCGTGTAAGCAATGGGAACTTCCAGACCATTGTCTATTTGAATTAAACCTCCACCAGTCCTCTTGTTAGAAGCGTCACATTGTATAGAGAAGGGTTTTGTGTCTAGCACTCTTAGGCCTGGTGTTGACGATAAGTCAAAATAACTAAATATTAACACTACTCACTCTTCGTATCAGAAGTGCCAGATTCATGACTCTTCTTGTTGATAAGATCTATTCCGAGATTGGACTGCAACATAAAGTATGAGCCAGCCATGGCGGCTCTAGCATGCAACTTAGCTCCCACCGTGATCCAGTTCTTCACCTCTTTCTTAGGCTTGATCAGACCTAAGTGGTTCAACAGCAGGGTCTTCTAGAGTTCTTGTGATTGGCCCTTCTTAACATGAGGCAGATGGAGTGTCATTGATTGTTCAATCTTGAAGAAGTAGCAGAACCTCATTAACTCAAGACACTCTTGAGTTAATGAGGTTCTGCTTCTTATTGAACAATCAGTGACACTCCAGCTGCCTCATGCTGTTAAGAAGAATATTATTAATGAGCCAATCACAAAAACTCTATAGAAGACACTGCTAACTCCAGCTGCCTCATGCTGTTAAGAAGAATATTATTAATGAGCCAATCACAAAAACTCTATAGAAGATACTGCTAACTCAAGAGTGTTTGCAGTGTCTTCTATAGAGTTTTTGTTAAGAAGAATATTATTAATGAGCCAATCACAAAAACTCTATAGAAGATACTGCTAACTCAAGAGTGTTTGCAGTGTCTTCTATAGAGTTTTTGTGATTGGCTCATTAATAATATTCTTCTTAACAGCATGAGGCAGCTGGAGTATCACTGATTGTTCAATGTTGAAAAAGTAGCAGAACCTCATTAACTCAGTGTTTGCAGTGTCTTCTAAAGAGTTTTTGTGATTGGCTCATTAATAATATTCTTCTTAACAGCATGAGGCAGCTGGAGTGTCACTGATTGTTCAATGTTGAAGAAGTAGCAGAACCTCTTTAACTCAAGAGTGTTTGCAGTGTCACAAACTGTTCAATGATGAAGAAATAGTAGAATCTCTTTAACTCTTGACGGCACGGCTGGTGCGGTGGCTGAGCGATTGGACTGCTGCGCTGCGTGTCGCGGGTTCGATCCCCGCACGGAACAAATATTTGTATGTCCTACAGATAGTTGTTTCAGGTCTGGGTGTTTGTGTATGTGAGTTTAAATGTTTGTAAACGCACCCACGATACAGGAAAAAATCCTAGTGTGGGGCTACGTGTTTAAAAAAAAAACTCAACGAATGTTTGCAGTGTCTTCTAGAGTTGTCGTGATTGGCTCATTAGTAATAGTCTTCTTAACATGAGGCAGCTGAAGTGTCACAGACTGTTCAATATTGGAGAAGTAGCAGAACCTCTTTAACCAGAGAGTGTCTGTAGTGTCCGGTGTTTTGTACTTTGCGAAACTTTTGAAACAAACTCAGAGGTCATTGACACTTTTAAGGTCCAGACATATTTTATATCTTGTTTCCAGTGTGCGCTGTTTTAATTTCTACTTGAAACTATAATATATTTTCTATTTGTGTAGTCGAGACCACTCGTCAGACGTATCTCTATATTAATATTAGATTTAATAGTCACTGACCGCAAAAGTGCGATGCACTAGAAATAACGTTAGGGTTCAGAGCTATTTTAAACGTTGAGAAGGGTTTGCATACTTTTAGGATTAAAGTATACCATTCGAGTATGTTCTGTAAAACATTATGTGTGTAATTTTAGGTAACTTTAATTTAAAAAACATTAATTATGTTTATTGGAATTTGCAGGTCAGTCTGGGATTGTGGGATAAAAAAAATATTCGCGATCGTAACAAAATATGGCTTGGAAGCTCATTGAATGCCATTAAATGACTTTTTGAAGAATAAGTCTCATTGTAAAGGGTTAAAAGAACATTAAATTAAAAAAAATCGTGGGCTTCCCTAGCGCTTCTCTCTTAACAGCTATATAGGGCCGTCAATGAAACTTAAAATTCATTTCCCTTTTATTTTGTCTTCACCGTAGTCGGGTAAAAAGAAAACTATTTATTAGTATATTTAAACACAATGTTTTATGAAACGGTTTCTCATTTTGCTCGGTTCTAAAAGGTCGTAGTGTGATGGTAAATTCCGTATTGCCTGCTCGTTTAAGAAGATGCGGAGCGTCGCGCGGCGCGTGCGGAAGGCTCGTCTCGTACTTTTTTTTAATTTACTGAGAGACGGGTCCACCGCAACAAACGCTGCATTTTAAAGTAACGTGCGAAAATAGCTTCTCGTCATTACCGATTTCAAACGTCGATTTTACAATCGACGTTTGAAATCGTTAGCATTTTCATACATCGCCACGTGTTTGAATTAAAAACGCTGCACGTGCCGCGCGACGCCCCGCCTGTACGTAAACATGCACTAAGAGTTGGGCTATCAATAAACATTTCTTTTTTTCATCCGACTGGTAGAGGTTAGCGAGTTCAAGTAAACAAAGTCCTCAGCTTTATTACTTACTGTAATTTGGATTTTTTTCAAACCGCTTTCTTTTAAAATTGTACTTATGTATCTATACCTTACACCTACTGTGTTCTTGATGGAAATTATCTCGTGATTTACCTGAAACAATAACAAACGACTAATTAGATTTGATTAAAAAAAAACCAAGAATAAGTAATATAATAATAATAATATAATATAATAATAATATTCCACAACTATCACACAACGCCATCTAGTCCCAAGCTAAGCAGAGCTTGTGTTATGGGTACTAGACAACTGATAAACATACTTATATATTTCTAAATACATACATATTATAGATAAATTACACCCAGACACAGAACAAATGATCGTGCTCATCACACAAACATTTGTCCTGGGTGGGAATCGAACCCACGACCTCCGGCATAGCAGTTAGGGTCACTAACCACTAGACCAACAGGCCAGTCAGAAGTAAATAATCAATACCCAAATTTTCGAGTCATATATAAATTATTAAAGGTAACTGTAATGTACCAGAATATCCGTTGATCTAGTATGTATCTTTATTTTTATTATGAGACTTGCAAAGACCATACCTAACTATATTTTTATTATTTTGTGTTGTTTTGGTTATCAATAAGTTCTGCCTGAATAATTTAATCTTGGTTGGAAAGTATACATCATATCAGATATTTATATTTCCCTGAATACGATATGGGGTCGTTTAATTTGTCTGTTACGTTCTACCATTAAAAACGCTTGTTTGCAATACTTATACAAATTTAAAATATCGCTTCCTCGTGTAAACCTGAAGCGGAGTTAATTATTTAAAAAAAAACGCCAAGTCAACGCACACAACATCAACAATAATAATTTTAAAATAAAAACTCGCTTTGAAAGCAAAACTGAAAACAGAACGGACCAAGCGTAAAACAAATTACAATGTAGAAATTGTAATAACTTTTATTTTTTTTACTTTTTATACGCACCAAAAAAGGTCGAATTGTTTGTGAGTTGACCCTTTTTTGTTATCCAGATAATCCAAATAAAGAAGGAAAAAATATGTTTGTAACCCTGAATCATCGCCTGAAATCCTTTTGGTAGCTATTGAGATGGACAGGCAAAGGCGATTGTATGAAATAAAACATAAAGTCGAAAGCCGTCTGATGTATTTAATGGTTTCTGTATAAACTAGAACAAGGGTTCGTATCTTCGGAAACTAGCCGCCAGACTTTTCCGCTAAGATTTATTATATCATAAAAATTATTCGGTTGTGTGGCCTGTTTGTTTAATGAGAATAGAGTAGTTTTAAAAAAAATTCTTTGGTATGGCTTAATTAAAGCCATTGTTCTTTTTACGTCACTATGCCAGATTTGGTGGCATTACTGTGTTGACAATCTCCTCAAAATAATTGTTTTAACTAGTACACAAGCCAGCTCCAATGAAAAAAAAACGTGTGGCACTCGGAGACTGCCGCGGTAAAGCTATTGCATAGCATTTTTTATCAAATTAAGCAAATAATAAATTATTTATTTTGACAACCTCAGTTGACTACCTTGTTATTTTCCGTAACCATAGCAACCTGGTTGAATATTTTCGTTACGGAATTTCTGGATTCGCTCTCCACGCTCGAGGCCCGCGATAGAAGCTATGCAATAGCTTAACAATTGACCAAACAGTTTTCCAGAACAAAATCGATAACAAGCCCGACCACTCAGAAATGAACCGTGATAATTTGAAACAGGCGTGCAAAAAGACCAACGCTATACGTAGGCACATAAAAGGTTCCAGCTGACCGCGTTAAGTACCCAAATCCGAGCGTCTGATAGGTCCAACCTATCGCCATCTGTGGCAAACCGATCCCTTTCGAGGAGACTATGAGGATATCTTAAATCCTTTAATGTTCGATATCATTTAGGAAAATCCGTGGAAAAGCACCGAATAATGCAGACGTAGGTACTTCTTACGGAAAATTAAACTTGTGATCTCTAATGTTGTGAGAGAATAAGCTTGTTTTAATGCCAATAAGCCATTTGGCAACTATAAAGAGTATTATAATAGGTGTTTATTATTATTTGTTTCGGTGTACAGAATAGAGAATAATCTAATCTATAATTCTAATAGATAGTTTATGTACTCCTTTCATTTAGCAGTAGAAGCAATAAGAATATAAGGGTGTTATTTTATGATGAAAATGGGAACCAGATATTAATACAAACCTGAAGGAAAACTCCAAGACTCTTTTATATTACTGTTACTAACTAATGCCCATGACTTTGCTAGAGGATCCATCAGTGTCCCGTAGGATCTTATTATCGGGATAAAAAGTCCCATGAGTTCGTAGAGGTCATCAACTATCTATGAAACAAATATCCTAATCCGTTCTGTAGTTTTTGCGTGAAAGAGTAATAAACATCCATACATCCATCCTTACTTTCGTATTTATAATTGTGTAGTAAGATTTTAATTATGTTGTCAAACTTAATATTGAAAAAAATTCAGGTGAGGACCAACAAAATAAGAAATATTGTCGTGCCAGCGACACGGACATGAAGAATCTATGTATGTACGTTGTCGGGATTCTGTTTACGGAACGCCCCGTCCCCATCGATTGGTAAACATTGATATAATTTTATAGTGTTTCTATAATATTACTTACATTTAATGATAATAATCGCATCACGATAAAAATGTCGGTTTCCTATCATTCCAAAAAAGGCAAAAAAGAACATTGTATTTGTTGCCAATTTGGTGCAAAAATCGCCAGCAAGCCGAAAGCGAAAATTCCAAGACGAGAAACATTTAACGAGAGAAATCACGACGTTTCCTAAACAAACACAGCTATGTAAATAAATCCTAGGTATTGGCATTTAATCTAGGTCAAACCGATATTTGGGAATTCGCAGCTCGGTTGATATTTGGACTGTTCAGAGTATACAAATTGGGGATTATATTTGTTCATCCTATAGAGCATGGAAACGCCTCGGAGTCCAGCCATCGTTAGATGCGGCATTATCTTCATCTATATAAAAAAAACTTTATTGGCAAGTGACTACTGTTGTAGAACTAGCCTTTTCCCCAAAAAAATAGAAAAAGTAAATGTGTAGATTGTTTCGAATTTGTACCTAGGGCATTTTTTGACAAGGAGCAATAGCTTGGATAATAATAATATAAATATCCAAGCTATTCCATACGTCCTATATCCCCGCGACGCAAACATATCGGCTATATACCTAATATTATATGTTAACAACATCTTTGATAATAATCGAATCATGACAGCTCCAATGTATAATAATTATGTTATAGACCGTCTTGTTTTTTTGTATTGCTCTACTTAGTGCTTGTATGTTGTTTTACTCTATCGTATGTTAGTTTAAACGAGGGACATATTGAAACGCATAGGGCATGCTTACATGATACTAATAAAAATATGAACAAAAAAACACTGAAAAGTAACAGACAGAACCATAGCAAACATTTCGACAAAGTCTTGCAACCCTTGCGCTTATCACAGAAAATGTGCGTGGGTCATTGACTTTTAAGTATAATTCATTTTTCCTTCATATTTTAAAACTGGCGTAGGACAATGGTTAAAAAGAAACGTCTAATAATGTGAGATCTAAAGAGCGTGCGGCCATGGCACAATTACGTCACAAATTAAGGTTATAGTTTTTTTACATTTATTTAGGACGAGAATCGAATACTGAATACCCTCCTCCAATATGCCCCTCGTTGAGACTTACACACTGTATACTATGTAGGTATCGTTGAATAATATTATTATCAAATTCCATTCCATTAGTACATGACTGTATCGTACACATGCAACTATTATGTATCGTTTTATCTGTTTCTATTGTTCCATTATTCGTTTAATAGTTATAGGTGCTTCTGCTGAGATCATGCTCAAAAGGCAAATTATTATTGGTTTATTCAACCGAAAATTTTGCAGTCGCTGTCTGAAGTTTAGATATTTTATTCTTGACTATGAAAGAAGTTGGATCCGGATCGGGAATATTGGGGCCATCCATTGGGGTTGGCTATTTACTCTCCAAGGCGAATTATTCAGCCTTGGAGAGTAAATAGCCGGCCCCGTCGGGGCTGCGGGTTGTTCGAAAGAGATACCGCAGCCTCGACACAAAGGGCTAAGAAGGAACATGGGTGGTTTTTAGTCAGTAGAAGTCTGATTCTCATTTCCGCTCGGCCCAGAGCAGGAGGAGTCATTTGATAATTTCACACACACCAAAAAAAATAAATTGAAAAGTTCCGGAGAGTATGGATGGTGCCACCACATCGCTGCTGAACAATATCCTGGCCATTCCCCTTTTTTTTTTGTTTATTGGAAAATCATTAATTAATAACCCCCCCCCGCTCTTGGGCAGAGCGAAGGGGCCGCGCTATGCCTTTCGAATTCCCCTAATTTTACCCTTGCTAATTTTGGATTCCAAAAGGTCACAAGTAATTTTGGATCTAAAATATGGGCCGCATTGATGCAGTTGCTTTTAATTTGGTTAGTAATTTTTTTTTGGCAATTTCCAAAAACCTTAAGTAAATGTAAGTAGTCGTACTATAAGAATTCTCCTGGGTCGCAAGATACAGATATCACAAATAAAGAGCAACGGACCGTCTTTGCCGTCATAGAAATATTGTGTCAAAGACATTCAAATATTTACGTGTCAAACAAAAACTTCAACGTAGTCCCTACATTATTAACGCAACACTACCGAGTACAGAATTCTCTTTGATCACATATTTTGAGTAGGTGTTTAAATCTATTTAATATTGAAGTACAAGTTTTTTAAAAGAGATTATAAAATACTAGCTGTTGCCAGCGGCTTCACCCACTACAACTCGAAAATTATCCCACGGGAAGATAAAATCGGGATAACAGCTATCCTGTGTGTTAATCCAGGTTATAAACTCTCTGTGTACCAAATTTTATCCAAATCCGTTCAGTAGTTTTTGCGTGAAGAAGTAACAAACATAGACACTCACTCACATACTCACCCAGTCACACACTCATAAACTTCCGCCTTTATAATATTATATATAATATAAATAATATCTATAATATAAGTGTGATGTGATTATTATTTTGACGGTTTTTTGATTATAGTAACTCAACATCTAAACCCGCACTGGGCCCGTGTGGTGGTTTATAGCCCATCCCTCTCCTAAGAGAAGGCATTAGTCCCTGCAGTGGGAACATTATAGGCTGATGATGAACTCAATTGTATGTATGATTGTATACAAATATGTTTCATTAAAACACAAACTCAAAATATACTATGTAGGTACAGTCGAACAAGCTAATACATTTAGAGACTGATGTCATACGATACAGCGTTTGACATCAGTCGCTTAATGTGAAACACTTGATAAAACAAAATTACAATCAATATTTTCCGTGTTATAGAATTATAAATATCTCTATCTGTATACTTATTAGCTTGTTCGACTGTACAGGTAGTACGCATTAAGCGACTGATGTCAAACGCTGTATCGTTTGGCATCAGTCTCTAAATGTATCTGTATAATCTTAAAAGTAAATGCAAGTTAGCTGGCTGTATATTTATGAGCTTGTTCGACTGTACAATTTACACGTACCATTTCAACTAAGTTAGACACATAGGTCACGTCCAGATGCTCTAAGCGCCATAACTCTCAAACTGTTCAGCTGAGACCAGAAATTTCTCAAATAAGAACAAACTTTGGCTTGAAGAAACAAAGGAATCATTTATAATTTTATATCCTACTAATATTATAAATGCGAAAGTTTGTAAATATGTATGGATGGATGGCTGTTTGTTGCTCTTTCACGCAAAAACTTCTGAACGGATTTGGATAAAATTTGGTATACAGTTAGTTTATAACCGGGATCAATCTCATAGGATAGTTTTTATCCCGATTTTATCTTCCCGTGGGATAATTTTCAACAGCAACAGCTACTTTCAACTAAGTTAGACACATAGGTCACGTCCAGATGCTCTAAGCGCCATAACTCTCAAACTGTTCAGCTGAGACCAGAAATTTCTCAAATAAGAACAAACTTTGGCTTGAAGAAACAAAGGAATCATTTATAATTTTATATCCTACTAATATTATAAATGCGAAAGTTTGTAAATATGTATGGATGGATGGCTGTTTGTTGCTCTTTCACGCAAAAACTTCTAAACGGATTTGGATAAAATTTGGTATACAGTTAGTTTATAACTGGGATCAATATCATAGGATAGTTTTTATCCCGATTTTATCTTCCCGTGGGATAATTTTCAACAGCAACAGCTACTTTCAACTAAGTTAGACACATAGGTCACGTCCAGATGCCTTAAGCCCCATAACTCTGAAACTGTTCAGCTGAGGCCAGACATTTCTCAAATAAGAACAAACTTTGGCTTGAAGAAACAAAGGAATTGAAGTTTTGTTTTGAAGAGAATCAATAGGACTAAGCAGTGAACAGTGTAAGTAAAACAGTCTAGAAAGTTGGCAACATCTTTCAAGATTGTGAAAGCTGAATTTTTAAACTCATTTGTTACAGTGTCTGTTTTTGTCTCAATAAATTGTATTGCTGAAAGCCTAGAACTGACGTGTTGATTAAACGTCACCTAAGTTTAACTTTTTTTTCAGAATAAGGTATCAGAATTGAGCAGTGGTGGCCCAGACTTACGAACAGTAGGTCGTGGGCTCGAACCCAGGCAGGCGCATTACTTTGTTTAATTTATTTCATCACCGCTGCTCTCAAAACGGTGAAGGAAAACATCGTGAGGAAACCGGCATGTCTTAGAACCAAAAAATTCGAAGACATGTGATATCTGCCAATCCGCACTGGGCCCGCGTGGTGGATTGTAGCCCATCCCTCTCCTAGAGAGGAGGCCTGAGTCCCTGCAGTGGGAACATTATAGGCTGATGATGATGTATCAGAATTACCATTTTAAACAACAAAGGTGGTATTTTAAAACGAATAAAATCACAACAGATTTTGACGCGACATGTGCGTTATGATTGTGATAAATTTTGGATGTACAATAAAAAATAAGAAGAGTTGTACATATTTGCAATTGAAAAATCTCTCGAATATAATTATTGTGACAGAAAGAGTTTGCGTGGCGCAGGTTATGATAAATAAAACCACGAAACTTGTCAACATAAAAAAACATGTAAATAAAAAAGTCACCAACTATGGGTGTGGGTAGGTTTATGGCGCACCCTATTGAGTTTCCCTTGTGGGGTGCACGTTACTGCCCTGATAGCTGGCGTGGCGATGTCCGCAGCGAGGTGGCATGCTGTATGCTAGGGGTGTAGGCCGATAGGTGGTCGTGTCGAACCGAAGAGATATAAATATGGCCAACGTGGGAAGTCCGTGCCGAACTTTATGGCGCACACGACAGAGCCAAGACGGGCTCGTGTTGTGCAGGCGCGCAGTGAGTTGGTGGGCGTTGCTCCAACCGTAACTTTGGAAGATGTTGAAGGTGTTCCTCCAGCAGGAACCTGGGACCCTGGAACGTGACGTCCAGCGTGTCAAGAGATGACCAAACGTCAACTCCGCTGATCGCGACACCAAGCTAAGCAAAGCGAGCAGAACAAGTGCGCTAATGAAAGTGCCGGTGGGATGTCACAATCAGACGGAGTTTACAAAGTGAGAATTAAGTTTTTATGTTTTAAATTGTTAAAATGGAACGTACAACGTTACATTATGTACACATATTATGTAAGGCCATTAAAGGGGAACTTTTAAAAATATTTTAGAATGATTAGTTATTTAGCTATCAGGCTTTTACGGATATCCGAACGTTATCCGTGAAATTTATAGTCACGTGCAGGTTTTACACAGTTCGTGGCAGTTGAAAAAACCCGGGCATCCGGTTTCATGGACTCGGGGCCGCGGCCGGTGAAAAAACCGGGCGTCCGGTTTCAAGTGTTGCGGCCACTTCGTTTTAACGATTGACAGTGATGAAGTGGTCGGGAAACGAGGGCTGTAGATGTTCATTTTGAACATTTATGTGAAGATGCCAAGCCTAGTGCACAAGTCCTTAAAAAAATATAATACATCGTTTTTTTTTTTTCAACTTTTCATGAAGGCTATTTTTAAACGGCACGAAAATATAGACGTCACTATAATATTTACGCCGTTTGAGATTCGTTTTGATTTTGCAGACGCGGAGTTTTCCCATTCGTAGCTTGATCACAATCACATACAGAATTTTCAACCGAAACGTTTGAATTATTTTTTTCGATAAACATTTTCAATAATTAGGGTTTCAAGTCATTTGATTCAGTACAACATTATTTTGAAATCACTTATAGTTGTATAAGAATAAGGTAGGTATCATTTTCTTGTAAGAACTGCACAAACAAAATATTACTTCGTATTTTCTAACGTTATAAATTCCCTTACATGTTAAAATTAATAATTTTGCTCGTTCTTCGAGTTATTCGTTCGTTACTCTGCTACAATGTTCTAAGTAACGATGTTGTATAATTTCAGATGCATTTATCACGGCGTAGCGCGTATTACGCTACGCGGTTACGCTGCTACGGTGCTACGGAGCTACGGTGCTACGGTGCTACGGAGCTACGGTGCTACGCTCCCCTGATCGGTAGCAATTAATAACGCTACACGACCCTCTGGACACGGAAGGATTTTGTGCTACACGTCACGTCACGTTAAGTTTAATTAATCGATTGTAAGGTGGAGCATACAATATGTTAATATTAATTAATCATGGTGCAACAATAATACAAAATTTCAAACGTTGCGGTTGAGACAAGGAGTGTCTTCCTCATTTTACAAAAGTCCTTCAAACTTTCGACACCGAGATTTGTCTTTATTTGTCAAAAGGAAAACAGAGGAAGTCCTTAACAAGTGTTGTAGTGAAATCGTAGAAATAATTGATAATATTGAGTATATTGTAAGATATTTTTTGGCTTGTGAATTTAATACGATAACCTATACAGTTACTCGCATACTCTTTAACAGTGCTGTAAGTAAAATACTTATTACAATTTAAACACTAATTTGCATCAAACAAATTCTAATTAGTTAACCACAAAATATTGACACGTAACAACTAACGGGAATTCAATTTCACTGCAAATTACCAACATTGTTTATTTTCTAATTAATCGCTTGTTTCGTTGAACAATGCTAAAAACTATTAATTATGGCATAGCGATAGCCACAATACATGTAGTCCATTGAAATGTTACATTATAGCGTGCATTTATTAGAGGTCGCAATTTTATTCGCTTAGATTCAAGGGTTATCAGTTTTTTGTGGGGTTGCAACCCTTGTCCCATGGCCGCCATCTTGGAAAAAGGGGTTGTTCAAATGGTTTTTATGGTTTATCTGACGAACTATTGGTCTCACAACAAAAGTTTGTTAACAGTTTTTGTTGCAAATAAGATTACCTACACCTTTTGTACAGTAACTTTTAGCCGTAGAACGAAATGTAAAAAAGTTATGTCAGGTAAACCATACAAACCATTTGAAACACCCCTTTTCCAAGATGGCGGCCGTTAGACAAGGGTTGCAACCCCACAAACTTGGATTTAACGTTAAACTGACCCTCTCTTGATATCTGAAAAATAAAATGGCGTCCTCTAACAAAATGCAAGCTAAATGTAACATTTCAATGGACTAATGACCAATCATCCATATTTTCATACTAGAGTAAGCTGTTCAACGCGTCCTTCTTTAGCGTGAAATTTTAATATAACTTCCCTATTTAAATCAGATTTTGTCAACAATTTCAAAAGTTTTTTTAAATCTTATATTTTTACTAAAATAAAATATTTTTAACTTAGATAAGTAAGACAAGATAAGACAAGACAAGACAAAGACTAAGACAAGTAACACTTAGACTAACACACACACACACACACACACACACGCACACACACTTAGACTTAGATAAGTCTAAGACTTATCTAAGTTAAAAATATTTTATTTTAAACCAATATTTAATATAAAATAATATTTAAATAATATTTTAATAATATAATTTAATAATATTTAATATTTTATTTTATTTTAAGATTTATTTAGGTATATTGTAGCTGATGTTATAAGTAACATCAGCTACAATATACCTATGAACTATGTAGAACTCCCCACCCACATAGAAAGTTTTAATCTGTATTTTTTTTTCAATTCGCTTTACCATACATTTTAACCGTGTTGGTATTTGCTTTTTCTAGGAAACAGCTGATTTCGTCCCATCCCATTTGTAAGAGCCCGTAACCGTGATCACCTAAGTTCTCCATCATTTAAAAAAGTATATAATACAAGGTAATTTTATTCAAAAGGTTTCTCTATCCTGGCGCACAGAATATAACTTCACTCGACGCTATCTTTTAGTTTGTCTACAATTTCTCGACATACAAAGTCGTATATGACGTCAGTGTTGCAACTTGCACTGTATTTACTCCTAACTTTATTGGACAATAAAGATATAGAATTACGACGCAGGGCATTAAAAGGTAGACAGAGATGTCTCCTTACATAGTTATTGATAACAACATAATATATATTATTACTAGCTGATGCCCGCGGTTTCAACCGCGCGGATGTCGGTTATCGCGACCAAAAGTAATTGAATTGGTGCCGACTCTTGACCAATAGATGGCACTGTATGTCCGGAATAAATTTTATTTTTTATTTAATTTTTTGTAATAAAAACTATCCTATGTCCTTTCTCAAGTTCCAAACTATGTCTGTACCAAATTTCTCACAAATCGGTTCAGTAGTTTAGGCATGAAGCAAAGACAGACAGACAGAAAGACAGACAGACAGACAGAGTTACTTTCGCATTTATAATATTAGTTTGGATGTTTACTGTAACATTGAAGTCTGTTACTTATAATACGGCACGGTTGGCGCAGTGGCTAAGCGATTGGGCTGCTGCGCTGCGTGTCGCGGGTTCGATCCCCGCACGGAACAAATATTTGTATGACCTGCAGATAGTTGTTTCGGGTCTGGGTATTTGTGTATGTGAGTTTATATGTTTGTGAACGCACCCACGACACAGGAGAGATTCCTAGTGTGGGGCAACGTTTTTAAAAAAAAAGAAAAGAAAGAAAAAAGAATACCTCAATCTTAGTCCCTTTTGTTCTTGGTTTCCCAGAATCAAAATACGACTGGTGTTTTAGGATAAATAGCAAATTTTCTTTACTGAAAAAGGAAATAAGGATAAGGCCGGGGAATGTGGGATGTCTACCGCACTCAAACCACCTCGGTAGTCACCATACGCCCTCTCTCCAACACCTTTTATGGCACATCCCTGGGTAGATTGAAGAGATCTCACTTATGCCTCGCTGTGCAATTGTTCATGGTCGCACGTGACCACTGGATTTTTTGATGGTGATAAATCATCAAATTGACTCCCGCTCTGGGCGGAGTGGAAGGGAATGTCACACATTTACTGACTAAAAACACCCATGTTCCTTCTTAGCCCTTTGTGTCCGAGGCCGCGGTATCTCTTTCGAACAAGCCGCAGCCAAGGCCCGCCACCTAAATTTCTAATCTTAGAACCTACAATCACATTGCCCATAAAAATATTTCACCTTTAGTTTAGTTTCCGTTCTGCAGTCAATCATTCTTAAGACCGATAGTCGTTTTTCAAATCGAATTTTCGGGCGAACATTTTTCAATCAATCGTTCTTTCAACCAACAACTCATCGGTCATTCTGGTGAACGTTTTTTGAACAAGTGAATTTTGGGCAATCGTGACGCAGACACATCAAATACATAGATGGACATCAGGAAAAATAAAACCTGACTGAAAAGCAAATCCATTCTATTTTCATTTTTTCTTTTCATAATTTAATATTCAAATGAACCCCGCCTGCTTCCAAGTTTTGTTTAATTTAAAATGTGCTCGTTTTTTGCTTTTCAGTCGGGTTTTTTAGTTTTTTAACTACTTTTTTTATTTCCAACTTTTTAGTTCTTTTGTTTGTTCTTTCGTTGGTCGCGTAAAATTCTTCGCAGATGATTTAACTTTTGTGCTTGTTTATAGGATTTCTCACTTTGAATTTCTTTTAAACATATAAGTGTTTTATATTTTTGTAATCTCCTTTTAAAACCCTTCATTTTGATACCTTACTCGACGGTATTGGAAAAAAAAAATTTTTGAACTCCGCGATTTGGCCCCCAAAATCCGCAATTTTTATTTTTTATTTTAATGTAGCTTTTAACACTCGCGCCATCAAGACGAATCTAACGACGTATATTTCATTAAAATCGGTTCATCCGATTATGAGTTATGAGGGAACAAAGAAACGGACATACATACATACTTATATACATACATACACGTCAAACACATAACCCTCCTTTTGGGCTTCGCAGCAGTCGGGTAAAAATACAATTCTTATGAGAATAAATTGATGTGTAACCTAGTGCGCGCAGCTCGTAGAACATCAGTAGACCCAGGCCAGTGCCGATGGTGAGCATGTTGCCTCTAAAGCTGGCAGAGCGAAAGCCACAGCCGTTGTACCGCGAGGTGATCTTCTTGACTGATTGTAATGTGCGACAGTCTAGTAGGAGGGTGTAGGACTTTCAGCCTATTACGTACACGCCGCTTTCCTGGATAGCTAAACAAACAAGATCCTGACATGAGGGCAGTTTCCTGGAGAGCGTCTGTCGGAAGGTCTCTGCGTTGAACACGTGGATGTAGCCGTTCAGTGTGAGCGCGGCTATCTCACGCCAGCGCTGGTTGAATGTCAACGCGCGGACTTTCAGTTGGTTGTAACGCGATCCAAAAACCCCTTTTTCATTTAAATTCTCACTTTTATTTTTAGTCCATATGTCATGTGTCATATGTCAGCCGTCCATGGCCCTTGTCGTTGATGATCGCGCCACAACCAAACACACTCAAGCGTTACTAAAAAGTTTGTATTAAACGTTAAAGGTTCTTGACATTCTGTATCGTCTACATTCAGATACTGCACTCGACATATTAATTTTATTCGCCTCAATCTAAGAAATTACAAAATAAAGAAAAAAATAAAGCAGGCAATGTAGAACCCACTTAAACGTACAAATGGAAGGAATGGCGATTTCCCTGAAATTGCTACCCGACAATGTTTCAGTTTCTTTTATTATTCGTCAACAAGAGTATAATTATTTTGCATGTTGTTGAAAATTCTTGCAGTTGGAGGATATAAAGTGGAATGGTAATAAGGTCTCGGGAGATGGAAGCAATATTGCTGAGATTATTATTTGAACGTGCTGCTTTTTTTTTTAGAAATGGGAAATCATCAAATGACTCGTCACGCTCTGGGCAGAGCGGTAGGGAGTATCAGACTAAGAACCACCCATGTTCCTTCTAAGCCCTATGTGCGGAGGCCACGTTGAGTATCTCTTTCGAACAACCCGCAGACCCGACGGGACCCACAGCCCCGACGGGTCAACGTGTTGCCGTCATTGTGAATTGAAACAAGAAAAAAATCAAGCTGGCGTAAAGCCTGTTTTACTACCACGATCAATCGGTAAGCATCAAGCAATTCAGGTTCAATAAAACTGACTGGCTGCAGATATTGGACACTGACGAATACTTCAGTACATTTATTTATTTAGCTTTATTTTATCCCTTACATTTAGTTTACATTTAGTTTTATATAATGAGTTGTGTACTTATTTATGTATTTGTTAGTAATGTTAGTGTCTGTACTTAAAATAAGTTTAGTATTGTTAGGTGTAAGGGCCGCCTTTTGCGGTGAAAGCCTCCTCCAAACTGTTCCAGCTGGGTCTGTCTTTCGCCAGTCTGGGTCACAAGTTTCCGGCTGTTTCTTTTAAGTCGTCACTCCATCTTTTGAGTGGTCTACCCTTCCTTCTCTTTTTATTAATTGGATACCAATTTGTAATAACTTGTGACCATCTTTCATCCGTAGTTCTTTGGATATGGCCTGACCATTTCCATTTTAGTGTCAGGACCTGTTTGACCACATCTCTTGCCTTGGTTATTTTCCTTATCAGTGAACTTTTGACTCTGTCCTTCAATCTGATACTCAAGTAACTCCGTTCGATTCCTCGTTGACAACTTCTTATTTTACTTAGGAAGGATTTTTTGAGAGGCCAGGTTTGACATGCGTAAGTAAGAACCGGTATTAGGCAAATATTCATTGCCTTTGTTTTTAACTTTATGGGTATAGGACCCTTAAAAATTTCCTTCATACTCCAGTACCTATTCCAAGTATTTTTCACTCTGCGGTCAATTTCCTTTTCTGTGCAAGATTTTGTTGAAATTAGGTGGCCAAGGTAAATATAGTACACGACATATTCTATAGGTACTGTCTGTATGGATATAGGTATTTGTTCGCGGTTCGTCATGATTTTTGTTTTGTCCCAGTTGATCTGTAGCCCAACGGTCTCACTATGATGACTAAGGGAATCTATCATGTGGTTCAGTTTGTATGGGTCTTCCGACAGTAGCACTATGTCGTCCGCAAACCTGAGGTGTGAGAGGTACTTGCCATTGACATTAATTCCCATGTCGCTCCAATCGAGATTTTGGAAGATGGATTCTAGGACTGCGATAAAAAGTTTTGGGGAAAGTGGGTCTCCTTGCTTTACCCCCCTCTCGACTTGAAATTTTAGTCCTCTAGTGTCAAGTCGTACTCTTGTAAAACTTCTCAAGTTTTACAAGAGTACGACTTCAGTACATACAGGATGTAAAAGACAGTTCTCTGCCGACTTTGGTGTGAGTCCACTATAATTATTATTCTAAGATGTACACGAAATTATTATTAAGGCAGGAAATAAACACAGCTGTTTCAATATCCACTGTTGGTATTTTATTTAAACCGTATGTATTATTTACATTATTCTAGTCTGCGCACAGCGAATATAATTTTACATTTAAATAAATAAATTATCAGATTTATTTAGTTTATAGTTTTTTCAATGAAAAAACTATAAACAAAATAAAGTGCTCCTGAAAAAAAATCCGGTGAAATATGATTCAGAATAAGGAGCTAAATGCACTGAGTTTTCCCTTACATCCTGTATAGTTACAAAAAAACCTTTTGTTCAATAGTCATGCAAAGTAAATTCATCATCATCATTCTCTTGCCGTCATCTCAATTCATCTGGGGTCGGCGCACTATGTCTGCTCCTTCCATACTTCTCTGTTTCTCGTCTTCCTTTCTTGCCATATTACATCATAAACGAGATAAATATAAAGGTTCACCCTTGTTTCGCCGAACAACTTTTGATGAAATGTTACTAATTCGAACAACGTTTAAGAAAATAATCATTTTTATAATATCGGTTAACATAATTTTTATTTCATCGAATATTTATTTGCGATAACAACATTTGCGCTATTGATCAAAAGGTATAATGTTCATTTGATGTGGTGGTATAATTTGTGTTTTATCGAATATTCAATTTTTCCCCCAAACAAACACAGATGCTGACAGAAATCCTAACCCTAGACGGTCGACGTCAAGGGCACCCCGAGGTTCGGTTAGTTAGGTCCCTTTAAACCCTGCAGACAGGAATAGGAGCCCCGCGTCGAGCTGACGGAAACGAATGAAAGGAAACGAATGATTAATGAACTGAATATTCGATACGATCTTTGGACTAAATCATTATTAGTCTAGTGAAACATTAGTTTAAATAAAATTAGTGCATTTGGAAATTCGGGCAAATGATATTATTTCAAATAAATAAATATGCTAAATAAAAATCTACCAATTAATTATTCGGTCAAATGAATAATTATACGAAATGACTTTATTGTAAAGAACTATAATTAGTCGGAGTGATTTTCGACGAAACGTTGTTATACCAAACAAGGGTAAACCAAATATAAACGCTATATTCTTTATGATTATTTATATATTCGATAACTAACTTTCAATTACACAAGCTCAAATCTAGCCAAGTGAAGGCACTGACCGGACCAGAAAACGAGTTCCAGACTAACTTTGTGAATGTAAATGTTCTCAATGCTAGCACTCCAGTTTGTACTAATATATTAAAGTACGTGTAAACTTACCAGGGTGGTTATATAAATACTGGGATTGCAGCTGATCAAATTACATTGACTATGAGTTCAAAACTGCTGTTTCAGATTTTATCTGGAGTTTTCATGCTGGACAGGGACAAAGATAAGTGGTAATTGTTTCAAAGCGTTTCGTATTTCGACATCAATTATATTATTATATTATTATATACCCTGTTGAAAGTTTTATGTGTTTCAGTTGCTTATGTAAATCCGATATATTTTTGGTTTTTCTTTTCGTAATGGCAGTGCTAGTCTAGTGGTGCGACTGTCGGACTGCCGAAGGTTTCTGCGGAAGGTTTCGAGTTCGATCCTCTGTTTTTTCGGAGTAATGTGCGTATTGTATAATAAGTACTTGCTTCGGTGAGGGAAAACATTGTGAGTAAATCAGGCATGTTTAGTCCGAGACCCATGAGCGTCATAAAAATTCTCTAACACCAGGTTAGGCGCTAACAACAAGATAAATTAAAAGTATCCTAACTTTTTATTTATCGTGTATACGTGGTTTATGCTAATCAATTCACCTATACTGAGCCCAGTGGTGACGGCCCCGACTTACAAGCAGTAAGTCGTGGGTTGAAACCCAGGCAGGCTCATTTGTGTGATTTATTTCATCACCGCTGTTAAAAAAACGGTGAAAGAAAACATCGTGAGGAACCTATGTCCTAAAACAAAATATTAGCAGACATGTGATATGTACGGTCAGCATCAGAAGTAGCTGAACATTTCGGAATTTTATTTCTTTTATGTACAGGACATATCTTCCCGTGGGTGTCGTAAGAGGCGACTAAGCGATGTACCAGAGAATGGGCAGCAGCGTTCTCTGTGCTTTCTGTATCGACCGTACTGCGATCGCCAACCCGCCTGCCAAGCGTGGCGATTATGGCAAACCCCCCCTAAGCAAAAATTACACTTAGGGGAGGCCTATGTCCAGCAGTGGACGTCTTTCGGCTGAAATGATGATGATGATGATGATGTACAGGACTCTAGCTATTATTTTTAATGTTTCAGAAGATTATTCGTTAAAATAGTCCTTACACTCCAATAACATGTAGTAACGAGTAATATCTAACAAGTTTTTATTAAAAAAACAGCTTCGAAACTTTGAGTAATGTCAATATACTTCTGATGCTGACCGTACTCGTACCAACCCGCACCGGGCCCGCGTTGTGAATTATATAGCCCATTATCTTCCATAGAGAGGAGGCCTGTGTCCCAGCAGTGGGGACACTGTAGGCTGATGATGATGATGATTATAGGTACTGGGTACTAAGATACATCAACAAACAATTTATCTCACAACGTCAAATCTAATTTCGTTACTATTGTACATCTATAATTTCCATCCAACTATCTATCTAACAAGAACTGTCTATGACGTCACTCGATTGACTGGAACTTGTAATAAAAGTAGGGTGACTATTTATAGCCCCGACAGGGTGCGATAAAATTGCTTTTAGCTAAATAACTACAAACTGTTCGAGTTAGTAAGTTGCCTTCGGGTTTCTGCTAAAGAAACTTAGACAAGTAACGAAATGGCATCACCGTACTCTGTTGACGTCAAAAGTTGCTTGTTTTTTAACTAGATTTTCACAACGATCTATTGTTAGGTGTCTGCTGGTTATTCTAAAGGTAAAAAGGTAGGTAAAGGTAAAGGCTAAAAAAGACCACCGCACCGGTGCAGTAAGTATGAAGTAAACTTGAAGATATGTCCTTACTTAGAACAACATTTATTTTAATTCTTAACACAATGAGCATTGTGTAAAAAATCATACATGTATATGGACTGAAATTTTTTAGTCAACCCATTTGCAATATATTTATTGACAATATCTAATGGCATTTATAATACTTTTCATCCATTAACCAGCTCGGTTTTGTTAACCTCCACATACAAACTTCTGAAAACTACAAAAATATGAAGCCAAAAAAAAGCTTTTAAAATACGTGGCAAGTCAATCGTTACGGAAATAAAGCGACGTTTGAATGCGAACAAGCCTGTAGAGATACGCTTTTGAAATACGAACGTTGCTTTTTTTAGAAAAAGGAGAAGCAAAATCTTGTTCCTAATGTTGCCTTTTTAAAGTCAGAAAACGTGTCAAGCGGTGACATAGTGAGTGACTTTGAAGCGTGTCGTCATGCAAACACGCAACGTCTTTTCTAGATACCAAAGTGGCTCATCTATTAATATTAATGGTATACGCGACCTTTGTCCGCATGAAATTATTGTCATAAAAATGTTACTTCTCGGCTATAAAAGGACACCAAAGAAACGATGGATGGACTGTGTGAAGGATGATATGGCTAGAATGAAGGTGACTGCTGAGATGACGAGAAATAGGGAAGTATGGGAGAAGAAGAAATGTTGCGCCAACCCTAAATAGATCGAGATAAGGGCAGGAGAATGACGATGTTACTGATATATTTCGTCTCAGCATGACACGAGATTTGATAGCTAATTTTATGTCTGATAAAAGGCTACCACAATTGTTAACATATTTCGTGACTACATTGTCTTGATGTTTCTTTCCTTAAGTAGCTAGTATTTCTTCTCGTGACTCATCGACGGAACGAATTGTATAGACTCGATTGTGTTTGGAATACAAGTTAGTCTAGATCTTGCTATTCTACTCGTCCCCTGTCCTCATCTCTGTCCTCTGGACAAGAGTAGGCCCAAAATGTCGTTGCCTCATGCTGATTGTTCACTCAAAATGAAAAAATGGGATATGAACGAACTTCTGCGGCATCTTATCAAAGCATCAATCTGCTTTTACTGGGGGCAGTTGCATTATGTCGCTAATGAGAACAATATTTACATTTCCAAACAACTTATCATTATTTTATAATTTTTGTAGCTGCGAATTTTCAATCAGTAGTTCTCATATTCATTTGGAGATAAATTCTCAGTTAACTGACCAGTTTATAATGTACAACATTTTAAGGCTTTCATTGAACATTTTCATCGAAATCATTAATGGTCGTTTTGAAATACAGTTTCATATTCACAACGGTCAGCTTCGCAGAAATTACCACTCAGTACAAAGGGTGTGTACCGAAAATAACGATTAAAATTGGGCTGAATAGCAGCTATTTGTCCGAATTCTAAAGTAAACTGTAAACTGAAAATGATTACTGAGAATTTTATGTACAATTTAATGGCCGCTGGGATTAAAAGAAATTGAATACAGGAAAATTGAAGGGAAAATTACTATTTGCGAATTCAGGCTTATTTTCCACACGTAGTATAAACTCTGTAAACCAGAAAAGTTTTGTTTATCATAGTGAACATAATCAATTTATGGGTTAAGAGCAATTTCTATAATGGTACCAATCCCTAAAAAAGGGGGTAAAAGTACCGGAAGGCACTTTTTCTTCCCGTCACTGCGTTAATTTTTTGTTCTAGACCATACCTGAGAAATTACCTCCTTGACCCGTTTACTACTTAAAGTATCCATCAGCACAATTTTAGAGTGTGCTACATTAATTTTTACCGTAAACGTGATTTTTAGCCCCAAAAAAAGTAGTTTCCCAGCAATAATTTTGGTTACTTAGTTTGATGTACATAATGCTTGGTCGACGGCTTCGTGAAGGCTACCTACGTTTAAACCCTATATAATTTGAACGCTGATTTTACATTACCTAAGTAGTTTAGAACACACGGTACCACCATTATAATAATATTTTCAGTGAGTACGCCATAAAAAAACTCTAGAAACGACGCACTTAAATCAGAGTGCCTTTAGTAGTTCACAAGTTATTACTTACTAGCGGACGTCCCGCGGTTTCACCCGCGTAGATCCCGCCAGAATGAACTCGTAGCAGTATCATCTGGGTGACACACGTCCGTCATATTTTGCTCGGGTCGCTCCCAAGTTCGGTATACCCACCTTTCATCGCTCTGGAACATGCGATTCTGCGAGTAACGATCAACCCGCCGCTTATACCGCCGAATACGGTTGGCCCATGCATAAACCTTCTGCTTCAGGAAGTCGATGCGCTCTGTGACACGGGACATGTAATCTTGGGTTCCGCGGGACTACCTGACTTATGGAGCAGGTGGGTAACGCCTGTGGTTAAAAACTGCGGAAGCGACGCAGACTCTAAGGCTGACTGGAATTGAGATGCCAGGCAAGTGTGTGAACTTCTGAGCCATTTGAGCCAGAAATTGTGCAGTCCGTCCGGACCTGGTGATTTCCAGTTCGGTAACTGACGAACTGCACTGGCTATATCTAGTGGTGTCATTAGGATAGTTTCCATTTCTGGAATAGGTTCACACACTCGCTCGACATCACGCAACCAGCCAGCCTCAGTATGACAGACGGGTACCGACCAGATGCTGCGCCAGAATGAACTCGTAGCAGTATCATCTGGGTGACACACGTCCGTCATATTTTGCTCGGGTCGCTCCCAAGTTCGGTATACCCACCTTTCATCGCTCTGGAACATGCGATTCTGCGAGTAACGATCAACCCGCCGCTTATACCGCCGAATACGGTTGGCCCATGCATAAACCTTCTGCTTCAGGAAGTCGATGCGCTCTGTGACACGGGACATGTAATCTTGGGGACTGATTTCAGTTCCCGAGAATGCCCGCTTCACAAAGCGCATCACACGTGGTCGTGTATTGCCCTCCCTGAAGCAGTATAGTTTGCCAATGAGCACCCTGGCCCCGTCGATACGACGCTCGAGCCTGCGCTGCCAGGCCGGTACGACTAGCTAAGTCACAATTTGGGAATTTAACATTAGCTAGTCGACATGCCGCAACAGCCCCACAGTACAAGATCGAGTGTGCATCAACGAGGTCCTCGCTACTCTCGAATATATTCTTGAGTTGCGAGTCCAGGGCACACACCAACGCCCTATTTCGCTTATGCATGGGTAACCGTGGTAATCGGGGCCTAAGTTCGGTAGGAATGGATCGATACTCGCGAAGCGCATCTTCCAGTGCGCTCCTCAATCGGTCGTTGCACTGGCTACTTACCGTAGCAACCCTATCATCTTCCTCTACAGCAACAGTATTGGGCCGCGATGTGGTCGTCGTCGTTATTATTATTATTCCCTTTATTCATATATTAACAAATTTTATACATTTTTAAATATTTCCGATAAAAACAATAAAAAAAACATTTAAAAATATAAAAAAAAAAAAAAATATTATTATTATTATATTATAGTATAGATTACTTAAGTCCGGACAAAAATTATTGGACTACTTACGCGATAACTCAAGCTTGAAAACTCCTGAAGACAGTAGCGCGATTCGTGAACAATTTGGTCCGTAAATAACTCAAATCACGTCTATAATGACCGAAAGGATAAGCAGAGGTGTACCTACCTATAGTAAACGTACAATGTACCAGTTATACCATAAACCATAAACCGGCCACAATCCTGAAACTCCACACTCCTCAAGTTTTCCTGATGGAAAAACCTAATAACATTTTGCCCAACTGGGAAATCGAAGACCAGAATGTCTTGGATGTGGATACGCAGGACTCTCAAACAGCTAGGCTTTTTATTTTTTTGAGGGTTCCATCAAATGACTCCTCCCGCTCTGGGCAAAGTGGTAAGGAGAGTCAGACTTCTACTGACTAAAAACTACCCTTGTTCCTTCTTAGCCCTTTGTGTCCGAGGCCGCGGTATCTCTTTCGAACAACCAGCAGCAAACAGTTAGGCTTAAATAAAAACGTTACGCTGACCTACTGTTTCTCTTTCCCATTGTTTTTAGAAGATACGTTAAAAACTGTTACACAGGCAGTAAAATTCAAAACAGCAGAAAAAAAGAAACAAAAAGCACTAAAAATAATGAAAAACCAACACACTCTCTTAAAGGAGACACGATTACCAATTCAGCACTCGAAGTAATTTATCTAGATTTTTTTAGCTCCGCCTTGTCGTAAAAGAGGGCATAAAATTTTCAGCCAAGCACCCTTCGGTATGCTAATAATTTCAATGACAGGCTTTGCCAAGGGAATTAACAGCTTGTCGCTTTTATGTAGAATCGTAACGAAGAGGCGGTAGCCGTTAACTGTTATGTTTAGAATGATGTTACTTCTTGATGGTGGAATTACTAACGAAACTGTCGAAGTCTTTTTCGTTATTTAAACATCTAGTAGGACTTAAATTTACAATAAAATAAAGTCATCATCATCATTTCAGCCAAAAGACGTCCACTGCTGGACATAGGCACAGTGGAAGCGTGCTGGGCCCATAAAATAAAGTGGCCTAAATAATTCCTAAATTATTAAAATAGTATATTTCATAAACTGGTATTGTATTGTACAAATAAAACGCGTATAAAACTTATTTTGAATACAAAACCATTGTTATAACATCGGAATAAGCCATATACTCTCTTGTTCTTAGATTTGCGGAAAAAATCTCTATCAGAGCAAAAAAAACAAAACGGTATCGACATGAGTCACATAAAGATCTATAAATGACAGCCAGGACCAACGGATTAACGTGCTTTCTAAGCCACGAAGGAGACAGTATGTAACGGGTGGTCACACTGGTCACCCTGGTCACCCATCCACGGACAGACTTAGGGCTCGTTTACGGAGACGCGGGGCGTCGCGCGGCGCGTGCAGAAGGCTCGTCTCGTGTTTTTTTATTAATTTACTGAGAGGCGGGTCCACCGCAACAAACGCTGCATTTTAAACTAACGTGCGAAAATAGCTTCTCGTAAAATCGACGATTGACATCGTTAACTATTTCATACATCGCCATGTGTTTGAATTAAAAACGCAGCACGCGCCGCGCGACGCCCCGCCTGTACGTAAACATGCACTTAGGCAAACGCGGTTTAACCAGAAGATCGACCGAACGGCTGTTATTATTTAGCTACCGAGCTACATGTATACGGTAGTTGATAAACGTATTGCTATGTATGTTCGAATTTAAGACTAACGACCCGCCCCCGCTTCGCACGGGTGGAATGAGCTACATATAAACCTTCCTCTTGAATCACTCTATCTGTTATAAAAACCCGCATCAAAATCCGTTGCGTAGTTTTGAAGATCTAAGCATACATAGGGACAGACAGCGGGAAGCGACTTTGTTTTATACTATAAAGTGATGATAGTGATTATTAAATACATAATTATAAAGACTGATATCAAACGATACAGCGTTTAACATCAGTCGCTTAATGTGAAACGTGTTCATATTAAATGGATTGTAATTTGAATTCAACATCTTCTATGCGTATTTATGATTTTTACGTGATTTCTGACAATTCTGAACCAGCAAACCGCCCCGGTTAACCTCAATATATATATATGTATGACTGCCAAATACGCCGGCCGGTTTTCTTAATTACTTTTTCTTTTATTTCCACAAGTAGCAATCAACCACGCTCTGCTACCATGTTTATTTATTTCCACCTAAATAAAAAAAAGCTCTATAAAACAAAATTTCAATCAATATTGTCAGTTATAAAGATTTCTGCGTATATACCAATTAGCTTGTTCGACTATACGTTGAAAATATCAAGCAAAAAACAGATTTTCCTGGAATCAACCACACGTGTAGGACGGATTCACCCACAATACCAACACGAGGCAAGGTTTATTTTTAATCAACTTTTTCCGTCCTGTTGAAACTTTCACTATAAATAATTATTTTACTAAGAAACTGTGCAAAACCATACTACCGTTATATCAACGGTTCTTGGAAACCAGAAATAGAAATGAAACCTATAAAATGTTAAGGCAAAAGATTCCTGGAAAATTCAAAGTAATCTTCCGAATAAAGACTTGTTTTTCTTATACATTTCCTAGAATTTCCCTCGGAGTTAAATTGCAATCTTTCAACTATTTTTAACCGACTTCTAAAAAAAGAAGGAGGTTCTCAATTCTTATGTTTATATTTTTAAGCTATTGCATAGCTTCTATCGCGGGCCTTGAGCGTGGAGAGCGAATCCAGAAATTCCGTAACGAAAATATTCAGTATTCAACCAGGTTGCTATGGTTACGGAAAATAACAAGGTCGTCAACTGAGGTTGTCAAATTAAATAATTTATAACCTCACGTGTAAAGGTGTAAAGTTTTTTCTGTTTTGTCTCTCTGCTTTCTCCTTCTAAAATATTCTTACTCGTATAATTTGTGTACAAAGTGTTTTAAATATGAATAAACAAAGTGCATTTATTAATGAAGAAAGTCACAAAAAAATAGTGACAGATAATGAGTGAGTACTCCTGGAGTACTCTACATTCATTTTATTATTATTACGCATCTATCATACGTTTTATTGGTTTTTGTATTACTATTCTGCGAATCGGTCTTAGAAAACGATTCGTTTTCTTTTAAAATATCTAAAATAAAATAAAAATAAATCATATTTTTCAATGTTATGACACTTACGTCAGGCTGACAAGCTGTCAATACTTTTTCTTTTAAATTTTCTGTCATAGAGTTTCTTACTAGCTTAGTCTATGAAGGTTACTTTTTATTTACTTATATAATTTGGTTTGGTTTTGGTTTCTCATTTTTTGTGCTATTTGTATGTATATGCTATTTTTATATATATCAGTTTATTTAATTCCATCTTTATTTATATGTATTAGTAGGTATGTACCATTTATGTAGGTATATTAATTTATGTTAACAAAATTGTATTCTCCTAATTTATTTATTTCTGTACTCTACCACAATGCTGTCCTATTTGACCCTAAGGTTGACTGGTAGAGAATGCCTTGTGGCATTAAGTCCGCCTATGTACCACGTTTGTGCATGAAGTTTAAATAAATAAATAAATAATAATTTAAATTCTTTTTAAAAAATACTGCATAAATAAAATAAATAAATAATTATTTGCATAAGTTGATAAAAAATGCTATGCAATAGCTTTACCGCGGCAGTCTCCGAGTGCCACATCAACTTTTTTTTTATGTTTGTTCGGGCATAACTCCGTCACTTGCTAACCGATTTGAAAAAATCTTTTTCTGTTGAAAAGGGTATAATTATAGGGATATACTTCTCAAATGGTCCCATAATTTTTTATCGAAATCGGACAAGCGGTTTTTGAAAAATCAACAAAACTCAAAAAAAAAACTACGTTGTACACATTATGACCCATGAACATGTGAACTTACATTTATGAACCACTAAAAAGTAAAAATAAAAACTTTTTAATAAAACCAACTTCAAAAAAAAAGTGAAAAATAAACATTAGAAGATAAATCAGTTTCTGAAGTCGGTGGCAAAAAAATGAAATCAAACAAACAAAAGTCACCGACTTCAGAAACTGATTTATCTTCTAATGTTTATTTTTCACTTTTTTTTTTTTGCAGTTGGTTTTTTATAAAATTGTTCACATTTTTATTTAAAGTAACCAGTTTTATATGTGGAATTGGTTAAGGTTGCACAAACCAGTCATTCTTCCATACAAACGTAGTATGGTGATTACTCCTCTGGTTGACGGTGTAGGTTCAAAATAAAAAATTGTATCAACTGGTATTGTCATTATTTAGGCCTCTATGGAAGCAGAATTGGAAAAAAAAAATTGGTTTGGAAGTTATGAGCGTCGAAACTTTCATATTTTAGCACTAATTTTAACCATCTTTGGGCGTAAATAAGTTAGGTACGTATATAGTACGAAAATGAAAAAAATGAAACCATACAGGCATAGATTAGTTATTAAAGAATTCAAATAATTTTATTTCGAACAGATACATTCAATGGATTTTTCATGGTATCCATAGTACCAAAGGTCTGCAAAGAAACAATCGCGCGCCCGTTTTAGTTGTGTCTCTTTCGCTCTATGCATTTCACTCGTGATGTCAGATGAAATAGCATGCATTTTAGCCCCGCCCACCAACTAGTTCGTGCTGGTGGCTTGTTTACCCATAAGGATTTCATTTAAAGATTTTTTT
The DNA here is from genome assembly GCA_949775195.1 of Diarsia dahlii. NCBI lineage: Eukaryota > Metazoa > Arthropoda > Insecta > Lepidoptera > Noctuidae > Diarsia > Diarsia dahlii. Next base: position 7,641,967 of record OX459211.1, on the reverse strand, counting down.
ATCCATCCCTCGGACCGCCCGCAAACAAAAAAAGGGGGCTTCTGATTACCATGGTTGACACGACGAATCTTACTAAAGGGATGGTTTTACCCAGTAGGTAACTGAGTTGTGAAGGACAAATAACCAGTCGCTCCTTGTAAAATACTGGCATCCAGCTGCATGTACAGTTAGACTATAATATACTTGTTCTTACATAGTACAGTCAACAGCAAAAGTAGATGATCAAAATCAGAAATTCAATACTAATGAACGGAGTTCGCGTCAGAACTGTGTGGCGTCGAAGTGATTCAAAAGTATGTGATTGTAAATTATACCAAACATTTACTACTAGTACAACTGCCATATATTCGTGATCAGTTTTGAATCCAAAAGTTAATAAACTTTATTCATGTCAATGTTCAAAAGTAGCTGATGTGATACAAAATCATAATTCAATAATTATTATTATCTTTGCATGTTTGTGAATTTATGTCAATGTTCAAAAGTAGCTGATGCTGAGCTAGATGCAGTAAAAGGCTCTGTTTGGGTGGTCTTTCACAACCTACCATTTTTCTGCTTTTTTGGTGGGTGGGAAATCATCAATGTCTCCTCCCGCTCTGGGCAGAGCGGACGAGAGTGTCAGACTTCTACTGGCTAAAAACCACCCATGTTCCTTCTTAGACCTTTTTGTTCTAGGGCCGCGATATCTCTTTCGAACAACCGGCAGTTCCTACTTCATGCTCTCTAGGGTTGAGTCTTCTGTGTATGTAAGATGAGATAGGGGAGGAACATTAATTGGAGTTCCCATTTCTAGTAGAAATCTCATCTTGAATAGTTTTAATCCTTTTTGATATTTCTTGAAATACATCACAACTTAAGCTGCAAGGTAAATGGAAAATACCTACTTTTGCGCAAAAAAAAAAACACGTATTCAATTAAATCTGTGCATAAAATAGAAATAAAATCCCAACTTCAGACCATATGACAATACACACAAATAGGTCGATACGCAATTAGAACGGGTTGCTATGGTAACCAGGTTAATTAACATTAACCAAGCATTATGTATGTCGCAGATTAAACACCGAGGCACAATATTTAGAGTTGACAATTTAGAATAACGCCATCTACCATCGTTTGCCCTCTCCATTGCCCTTTGGGTGACTTTGAGCTTTCTGATGAGGCCCATTGTGAGCGACCACGTTTCGACCATATTTTAATGAGTTTCCTATTATTTGAATGAGTATGGGTGTTGTTCGACATGTCAGCTTTGAGAAAAAGAGTTTGTTATGATTTTCTTCAGAACCTGTTATGACTTTGATCAGAATACCTTTTGTTCCCACCCACTTGGGCCAGGAATGGCAGAACGACTGGTATTGGGCAGACTTTTGTAAGGTCAAATGTACAAATTTTGACTTGAGACCGATGGAATTGTTTTAGAAATTCTATTTCACGTTTTACCCGACAATTATTTGCGATTAGTTTCGGTTCATAATGTCATCAAATGAGATACGATTTGAGAAAATACGGTCAATTGAGACATGTGAGGCAATTGCTGACTGTAAATTTGACTTTGACACGATAGACACTGACAAAACGAGATCGGGTGATGATGAAGGGGTCAGATCTTAAGTGAGAGGTAAAAGATGCAAATGTAGTATGCAAGTGATTCAGATTGCATACATTGCAATGCTGTTCGTTGCTGCACGCGTGTAAGTGTTTACTTGAGGGCTGTGACCAACGTCCAGCATGGCAATGTAGCTAAAGGTGCTAAATAAAGGCAATGTGTTGAGTTGAGTTGATGTTGGGTACCGGATGGAGGTCCCATGGTTGCCGGATGGAAGCTGTGTGTGTTGTATGTGACGAAGCTTGGTACCGAGCAGGGCATTGCATACTGGATTTGATCGGATACTAGATTTGGTCGAAAGTTGATGATTCTTGAAGAATGTTGATTTCAATGTTGAGATTTTCTTTATGAGATTTGATGAGAATATGGATCACAACAAAATTTTGTTATTAATTGTAGTGTGTGTGTGTGTGTGTTAATCCCCGACGTCTTGGTCAGGGAGGCCGAGTAAGGGACGTTTTACTTTCCGTGACTTCTTGTTGCAGATACCTCACACGAGGACGTGTGAAATGTCAAGATGGCCGTGTCGCAGATTCAACACCGAGGCACAATATTTAGAGTTGACAATTTAGAATAACGCCATCTATCATCGTTTGTCGGAAACGTCAAGCAGTGAGCTTGGGTGAGGTCGATACAGAGCGTGGTAGGTCTGGTTGACAGTTTTCGGACAGATGACAGCTGTCAGTTGACAGTGGTCGGTTGTCGTTGACATTAGAGGATTTGACTTAACGGATGTTACTTTTTGGTGAGACACGAGCGCGAACGGTCGTTCTGCCCGCCTGTATCGAACTTACCGCGTTTCCGTACTTTAATCCATTTCCATCGGCTTGATCGTTTGAGATTTTGTTATCGGAAGTGAATAAATAGGCGGTTGTAATCAGTGTTGAGACTATTATTTCGTACATCCACCATGCCGAACTTGGACTCTGACAACGATGTACCCGAAATAGTTGAGCTACCTTCGTTATGTATGTACATCGAACTATATAACTCTACGCAAAAATTATTCCAGGAAAACAACTTTTTTTTGGGGATTATAATCACGTTTCGTTGTAAAACTCTATGTAGCACCCTTAAAACATTGTCCTAATGGATGCTTAGAATAATAAACAGGTCATAGAGGTGATTAAAGTAAAATTATTACCTTAAAAACTGATATTTTAAAAGAAACTTGTGAAAATTTCGGATCTTTGATCTCCAACATCTTCAAAACTGGATGGTTCCCAGGTATGGTCCCGAACAAAAAAATATCGCATAATGGGCTGGTTCTCCCCATTATGCGATATTTTACCTTTCAGTTTTGAGAAGGGTACTTTTACACCCTTTAATTGCTAGTAATAAGACTGACTGGTTTCTGGAGAGCACGGTGCCACCACATCGCTACTGAAGAGAATCCAGGGGGTCAGAGCCCATTCGTCCCCTAAAATTCGTCCCCCAGCATAAAAGTTGTAGATTCGGCCCCTATATAGGTGCCCATTGGTCTCCTGGTAGGGGACCAATTAATATTTTAATAAAAAATATTAGTTTTAAGGTACCCATTCGTCCCCTCTAATATATATACACTATAAGTTAAAGATTCGGCACCTATTCAGGTGCCTATTGGTCCCCTGAGATAAAATTAGCTATATTTTACATAAGAAACGGTTAACACAGTACACTTGTGAACAGTTTATTAACGGAATTAATTTAATAAATCATAACAGATCATTGAAAAAAGAGCTATGATGAATGATAATCCGTCATGATAATAATATAATCTGTCGATAGGCTTACGATGTAAAATGGCCAATTTTTATGTAGGTACATTAGGGATTTTGCATGTAGTTGGTTAATATACTAAAAAAATATTATGTTGATTTATCTAGTCTTCAATAATTACTGTGATTTTAGTATTTTTTTTTGTACTGTTATATTTTTTTAGATTTAAGTTATTATGATTTTGCATGTATGTAGTTGGCAAAAAAACAAAAAAATAAGAAGTGATTATTTACTGTTGATATGTGTTCTATTTTTTTTTGCATATTTTATATTTAATGTTGATTTATATGATGGTCAATCAAGGCTGATTTTTGTAAAAGAGTTGTATTTTGTTAGTTTCTAGGACATTGTGATTTTGTATGTGTTAATCTTATTTGAAATAAACATGATATCTACCGAATTACTATATTTTTTATTTTAGCCTTTTCTGCGCGACTGTACCAGGACTACCAAGCTGCAGTATACACATATACATGTACTTATATTAGAAGAATGAATAAAAATATATATTCTTCAGGGGACGAATGGGCCCCTCAAAAGTTCCAGGGGACGAGTGGGCACAGGGTGCGAATCTTAGGGGACGAATGGGCTCTGACCCTCCAGGGGGTCAGAGCCCATTCGTCCCCTAAAATTCGTCCCCCAGCATAAAAGTTGTAGATTCGGCCCCTATATAGGTGCCCATTGGTCTCCTGGTAGGGGACCAATTAATATTTTAATAAAAAATATTATTTTTAAGGTACCCATTCGTCCCCTCTAATATATATACACTATAAGTTAAAGATTCGGCACCTATTCAGGTGCCTATTGGTCCCCTGAGATAAAATTAGCTATATTTTACATAAGAAACGGTTAACACAGTACACTTGTGAACAGTTTATTAACGGAATTAATTTAATAAATCATAACAGATCATTGAAAAAAGAGCTATGATGAATGATAATCCGTCATGATAATAATATAATCTGTCGATAGGCTTACGATGTAAAATGGCCAATTTTTATGTAGGTACAATAAGGATTTTGCATGTAGTTGGTTAATATACTAAAAAAATATTATGTTGATTTATCTAGTCTTCAATAATTACTGTGATTTTAGTATTTTTTTTGTACTGTTATATTTTTTTAGATTTAAGTTATTATGATTTTGCATGTATGTAGTTGGCAAAAAAACAAAAAAATAAGAAGTGATTATTTACTGTTGATATGTGTTCTATTTTTTTTTGCATATTTTATATTTAATGTTGATTTATATGATGGTCAATCAAGGCTGATTTTTGTAAAAGAGTTGTATTTTGTTAGTTTCTAGGACATTGTGATTTTGTATGTGTTAATCTTATTTGAAATAAACATGATATCTACCGAATTACTATATTTTTTATTTTAGCCTTTTCTGCGCGACTGTACCAGGACTACCAAGCTGCAGTATACACATATACATGTACTTATATTAGAAGAATGAATAAAAATATATATTCTTCAGGGGACGAATGGGCCCCTCAAAAGTTCCAGGGGACGAGTGGGCACAGGGTGCGAATCTTAGGGGACGAATGGGCTCTGACCCAATCCAGGGCCTGCAGTCTCTACACTAATAACGACGCTACGAATATCGTTAAGTCGAGAAATCGTAAACTTTCTGTAATAGATTTTCAGCTTTATTTCAACAACTTAAGGTTGAAAATCTATTATAGAAAGTTTACGATTTTACGACTTAGCGACTTTCGTAGCGTCGTTATTAGTGTAGAGACTGCAGGCCCTGGCTGCTCCACTAATGTTACGTTCCCCTAACTTCGTTTTCACCATGTGGGATATAATTATAGCTGTTAATGGTGTAAATCTCTGTGTCTGTAATTATGGATCTATATCTTGAGCGAACGTTACAAATTTTCTTTAATGTATGCTGTTAAAGTTTTTTTAGTTGCCATATTCTTTCGCATATGAAGGATTCGATGAGGAAAGGTGAGCAGTTGTTCCCAAGCACTTTGTAAAATTTTGGGCTACGAGCGTACCGCCTCGGGGAACTCGTTTTAGTACTGGAACGGTGTTTTTGAATTTAGATAGGGTTATCCAAAATGGATCGAAAGACCTGTACTTTTCCAATAAGCACCTTATCCTGGATATCTGGAAGAACCTTATTAAATATTAATTAAATTTTCTTATTTCTTCACCAAAACCATTTGGCTATTACATAATATTAAATAATACAATTTTTGGTTAGCCGAGCAAGTTCAACACACTTTGCGATGTCTTTTCTTTCTTTTTTTTTTCAATTCATTTAGTTTATATTTAATAAATTATTTATAAGACTATACTAAACAGTATATATCTATCTATCTTACTATCTTTCTTTTTGAGTTTAATTGTAAAGCCTTAGCTTTTCTCCAGAGGCTATGGTAAATATGATAGTAACACTCTCGAAATAGAATTTCTGGAATCACTTTCTTGATTGCTTGAATTGCAGCTAATTCGAAGTTCCTTGTAGATCCGGTTAAGAAAACAGTTTTCTTGATTCACAACTGGTTACGAACAAAGTTAAAAATTCTTAATTTTCAACTGCTTACGAATCGCAGTTGCGTAATCATCCGGAGGTTTCGAAATATGCAAAAAGTTATAGATTTTCGTTAGCAACGTTGTAGAAATTGCCTAAGCAAAGCAAATCTCTCCTACACCACACTACCTTTTGTGTAACTAATTCGCCGGATCCATTTAATCTGTTAACAAGTCGCCTGTCACTATATGATCGGTTGATGATATTCCGGTCAACCAATCAAGAGATTTGGCAGGAGATTACTCGGACAGATTAATCGTGAGTTATTACACGCAGACACAGATCTATCCTAGAACATAACTATACAACTAGTATTACACGTGCAAAGTGTAGAAATATTCCGCTTACGTTAGTGAGATATTTGTGTTATCACTAGATGCATATTTTGGGGTGAATTACTAAGCCCTTGACAGCCCTTGATCATACCATCAAGAGCTATAGCCCTTGTCCGCGGATTTTAGTACGAGATGTCGTGGCCTCGGCACAAGGGCAAAGAAGGAACATGGGTTCGGTTTTTAGTCAGTAGAAGTCTGACACTCCCCTTCGCTCTGTCCAAGAGCGGGGGAGGTCATTTGATGATTTTCCACCCACCAAAACAAAATAAAAAAAGGGCTATAGCCCTTGACAGCCCTTGATCGTATGTTATTTTTTTTTTAATTGGGACAAGCCCGCCACACTATTCCCAAACCACTGTAACTCCTGTTAGCCAGAATCAACAGTGGCGACCACAAGAAAAGCGCCGAGACAATGAAGCTCGACGAAGTCCCAGAGAAGCGATTTAACTGTCTTGGATCCCGCAACGAAATAATCAGAAAAGAATAGCGGAGGAGTAGGAAAAATCGAGAGAGAGATCGTATGTTAATGGTTACGACCACTATCATCATTCCACATTCATATCATCATATTATCCCAATTTATATGATGTCGGTGCAGCATGTCTTCTACTTCCATACTTCTCTATAACTCGTCATCTCAGCAGTCAACTCTTTTTTGGCCATAAAATCCGTCATACAGACCATCCATCATTTAGTTTTCTTCGGTCTTCTTATACACTAACACGGTAACCAAGTTACTGCGACCTGAGGAATTACTGCACAGAGCTTCCTCATCAACTATTATGAAAGAAAACAATAAAAGTCAGTTGCACAAAATATATTATGTTAAAAAAAATGGCTTGACTGTGCTTCAAAAGACGTCTTACTTTGGCCAATGAAAGTCTGATACCACTGTAACTCTTGAAAGCCAGAATCAACAATGGCAACCACCAGAATGGCGTCGAGACAATGAAGCTTGATGAAGTCTCAGAGAACGGATTTAACTGCCTTGGGCGTGCGAGATGGCAACAAAATTAATCAGGAAAGAAAAGACCTAGGAAAATCATAATTTTCACTTGAGTGGACCTATCGAAGTTCTAGTATTAAATCCAATAACAATGCATACTGAGATACAACTAATGGCCAGTTTAAAAACTACTTTAACACGCAGGTACCAATTGGCACGTGTTCAGCTACACTACCAACTTGCACCTAACGAGTGCAAATAACAATAAGAATGAAACGGTTCATAAATACAAACAGGCAGGAACCAACTGTAATGAAGCTGTTTCTTTAAATGACCTCATGCAAGTTGGAAAAACTATGCCATATTTTTCCCATTCATTGTTAGTGAAACAATAAACACGTTATGTTCCGGGTCATGCCTTTCCTAATTGAAATGCAATAGTTGCGTTATTTCTATCAATAATAAAATAATAGTTATATAATATTTGCGTTGTTTGTTTTTGATCTTTGTCTGCTGAGAAAAATAGAGCTTCTTTGTCAATCCTTATCAGACTAAATTGTTAACTCAGAATACCTACAGGTAAGGCTGAGAATAAGCAATTTTTTGACGTTAAAATGAAATAATATAGGCCCTCAAAACTGCAGTTCAACACTCGCTAGTGTTTGCCGGGAGTAAAAGTGGCGTAAGAAACTTCCCAGCAAATTGACTGAGTTCAGTTAGAAATAAGAGTTCACTGAGAAATCTTCTCTAGTTCTATTAAACCTTGGTCGCTACCCCACAAAAGGAACCCTAGTCGCCTAGTTTTAATTCTTTTTGCCGCATGAGAGTAAACAGAAAACAACTCTCTCTCCCAGGTTAACCTGCTAGACGCCTTTCACAAAACAAGAATCAAACATTGATCACACCCCGCTGCACGCAGTTCCGTAAACACAACCTTATCTGCCAACCACGTTAACCAAATCAAAGTCATAGTCACAGTTCGTGATGTCAATCAAACTTACCTCGTGCCACACGTCTCACTTCGTAGATTGGATTTACTGACATAGTCTAGTTACGGAAACTAGGTTACCTAATTGTTATCAGGCTTAGATTTACCTCAGTTCGTCATACCTATTATAAACTTACTATACAATAATATTGTTACTATACGCTTGCGGCTTAGTTACATTTTCTAATCCAATCATTCCTATTGAAAGTAATCCAAAACACTTTGAAAACGTTTGGTTAACTTGATTTTTGATATAAGCTAGGTATAGAAATAATACCAACTTTAATATTAAAAGAAGCAAAGCGCTCTTCCTCTCTCTAATTATTTTATATAGAAAATTGCTGTGCCCGACAGGGTCCATAATTGTGTCTAAAATTATTTTATACCACCTGTAAAAATGTACATTATGGATTGCAATAAACGATTTGAATTTGAATTTGAATTTGAATTTTCATTTCCACATCCACGCAGCTCAAACATGATCTTTCAACCAAGTGGGCCCCATAGGCTTAGACTTTAGAAAAAGGGGGGATAAAATATATACTTCCGACACTTAGTGTGAATGCGATGCTCTCGACCAGACCATGGTTTTGGTGCTGGTATGTCTTAAGTGTGCACCACCTGCTCGTGAGAGGACGCCGTGTTTAAAGTGGCCACCTTCAAGGCCTCATAAACTTACGAAGGTGTACCATAAATACGAAATAAGAAGCTTGTAACCCAGTTTAAATCACTTTTTTTATCAAGACTAACAAATTCATCTGCAATTCAGATCATAGAAAGGTTAATTCTGATAATTCCTCCGGTCAAAACGGTTATGAACCCAAACCAATTTTCGCCAACCGCAGGGTAGCGTAGGTATATCCTCAAACAATTCAATTGTATCCCAACACTTATCTGAACCATAAATTCATTGAAATAATTCAGACCCGCCCCATAAGCCGCTTATGCTTATAAATTTAATTTTCACACACAAAATAATTAAATGCTACACTCACATAGCCTAAATTCCACAAATATATCCTCGCAACGCCATTAAACCGATACCGCAAGGGTTGTCTAATGAAGCCCTCTGAAGGCATTATATTGCAGACTGGGGTAATAATGTATCCCACACGCGTTTGGAAAAACCGCACATTTGTATACGGTTTTCATTTCAGTGATTGGCCGAAATATAAATTGATGTGAGCATTATGTTATCTGATTTTATGTGGATTATTGCGATTTTTAAACATGGCTATATCAATATTTTATTACTAGGTACTTGATTTCAATTTAGTTTGTCTTTACTACCTTTATTATAAACTAACTGATGCCCGTGACTTCGCCCTCGTAGATGTCGGTCAAATTATACTAAAACCTTCTTGGGGAACCACTCTATCCATTGGTGAAAACAACATGAAAATCGGTGCAGTAGTTTTTGAGTTTATCGCGAACAGACAGACAGTAATCTTACATCAATCTTGTGGTAAACCACCTTGAAAGTGACACAGTTGTGAAAACCTCAGGACTTATTTGAATATTTCTGTATACAGACATAATCAATAATCCACCAGGAGTCTACCTACCTAGTATTGTTTTTTTTAAATAGAGATTATACAGGAGCAGGGGCCGTGAAATTAATGACGTAATAATTTCCGGTTCACCAACCACCCTTGGCACAGCGAAAATGGTCGCCGGACCACTGCAGGAACGATGACGTCAGAGGTTCTAAAAAAGTTGACTCATTGTTCCCTATTGGCTTTAACGCGATTACTCCAGAGTTTTCCAAGCAGAGTTACTAATTCACGAGCTTATTTTTAGAAGCTTTCAGGTGTATTTTGCTTTGAGTGAAAAGTTTCTTTTTTTTCACCTTTTTGCAAATGGGCAAGTGGGATACTTCCCACTTGCCCATTTGCAAAAAGGTGCAAATGATGAAAATGAGGTGATGGATGCAAATTGAGAAAAACTTGCTAAACGATACTTCGTTTAGCAAGTTTTTCTCAATTTGCATCGTTTGTACTAACTTTATATTATTAGCCCTTGTCAATAGGTTTGTACATACATATACGAGTATCTTTGTAAACGAACCATTCACGAGGTCGTCAACCAAGATGGACTTTTTACCCAGAAAGTACGTTCTGATGGAATAATTTCTTAGCTCGGGGTGAGCCACAAGCAAAAGCTACCTTACTGTAGAGATAATTCTTAAAATAGCACCATAGAAAGAGTACTATATTTTTTTTTATTCTAACTCTACTCCTCTCTCAATAAAAAACATTGCAATTGTTTTATCACTTCACGCTCTTGACTCTAAAACAGTTGTACTCTAAAACAGTAGAATTTTAATAGTAGTTTATGCGACTGTGCATAATGAAGGGCATTACAACACAAGTGTGGGTATCACACGAGTGTTGTAATGCCTAATTATGTATAGTTGCATACACTAATTTATCTACCCAAATATCATAAGGGCTCTATGATGGGTTCAGGAATCATAGGGAAATGACCAGCATTGTTACCAGTGTAATGCAATAAAAATGTAGATGTTCAGATGTCTTTTTGATGGTCTTAATGTAGATACTAGAATAGCACACTCACTTGAATTTGACACCTGTTCCAAATTTAAACTCATAACCTACTGTTTTCAGTAGGTTATGAGTTCATAACAGTTCCGTTTATTTCTGCTGGTTGGTAATGCTGGTCATAACCTATGGTTTTTGAACGCATTAGAGAGGGTATATGATATTTGGGTAGATAAAAAACTTATCGACGTTTCTTTCTCCCCGTTTCCCTTGTCAAAAGCATAAAATGCTATAGCTACTGTTTCTTTTATCAATAAATAAAGTTGTTTACACATCAAATGCGAGAAAAAGCGGGCTATTCAATGATATTTCTCCGGGTTCACCCAGGGAGGTATCTAATCGCTCATAACGTTCAGACTTGGTGGAACTCAAACGTGGTTTCAATATTCACTTGTTACTTATCTTTTAAGGCATGAGGCTGCGGGTTGTTTTAAAGAGATACCGCGGCTTCGAAACGAAGGGCTAAGAAGGAACATGGGTGGTTTTTAGTCAGTAAAAGTTTGACACCCCCTTCTGCTCTGCCCAGAGTGGGAGGAGTCATTTGATGATTTCCCACCACCCCAAAAAAAGGCATAAGCTGACATCAGATTACTTTAAAGTTCTTTTTATGATAATTTTAAACTTCAAAGAGTGACACAACTTGTTAAAACTCATGCTGCGGAAACAAAGTCCCAAAAAAACTAACTTTTTAAACCCACAGTATGAAGTTTCCGGTACAAACTTTGTCTCTGCAAAGCACTGGCTTACTTGTTAGGCACGGACCTGAAAAATGTGAAAGAAAGAAGAAGTATTAATTGTACTTGTAGCACAGATTACAGATACTACACTCCATGTACTTACGCGCGCTAACTACCTACCGGGCGCCGGTCTACCGATGCCCATAGCACAGAGGGTTTTCAACAGCCGCGCGGCGCGTACACACGCAATATTTAGTACTCTGTGCAATACGCATATATTTCGGTCGATTTGACGTGAGTTTTGAAATCCTAAGAAATAGCTACAACTGGTGTAATAAGTGCAGTGGATGGATGTAGATTCAGCAAGAGAAACGATAAAAACTTATATTTTTTCGGTTTTCCTCGTGATACAGAAATATAAGTTTTAATTTGTTATGAAAAAATGTACTTATCTACAATTATTTAATTAAATGACAAATATACCACATAACTCCCCTTGCCCTTGTTTCCCCCAAGATTACCTAATAAAATTGTTTGTTCGATTTAGATTATACGTAAAAGTTTAACAATCGGGAATTTATAGAAAGGAAAAAAAAATCATTACATCAAAATAAAACACCAAGTAAAATTAACTATTCTTTTTAAATACCTATAAATTTCGTTTTATACTTATTTTTAAAACAATTTAATCTGATACATTAAAAAGCTTGTTTTATTTTATAAAGTATACTACAAAACCCTATTATTATTATATTTGTCGATAGAGGCAGCCCTGGCAATTCACAATATCCACGCGACGGCGCGCATCTACAAAGCAAAACTCACTTTACGTTTGTAACGTTAGGGTACATTTTCGTTCGCAGCGTCTGTTGACTTGAAAGTGTAGGCTATTATAGCGGTAGGCATTGAACATTTTGTATGGAGTGTAGTATCTGGTAATCTGTGCTTGTAGTGCCTAAACCTCTACTATGAACGCCGCGAGGCCGTGACCAAGGAGGCGACGTGCGTATGTCACTGGCCGGTGATGCGTCGCTCTATTCTCTAAATAAAAAGAATGATTGTTTCAGACACGGGCTGTCAAACATCTTTCATGTGATAATATATTTTATTTTTATGATTTCGTGTGATTTTCTAACATCATTGTAAAGTTTGTAAATTGTACATAAATTTTCATGTACATAGTTTACACCTAACTCCGAATTTTATTCCTGCTCTCCAACTATCATCCCGGTTACTCAGCACCTTCCATATACCTATTGAGAGGCCCACCAAACGGGCTCCTTCATACTCGTTTCTTCTTCTTTATCGTTGGCTCTTTACAAACAGATACTTCAGTTGTATTTAAAATAATAGCTTTTTACTGAATGTATATGAAAATATAATACATGCAATACATTTTTTATTTATCTATTTGTTCTGGCGTATTTCCGAAACGGCACTACCGATTTTGACGGGACTTGTACTGGCGCTGGATAGATGATGTTACACGGACTATATGTGGCTACGTTTATTTTAGAAAAAGGATTAGGGTTCCGTGAAAAAAAAATAAAACCCTTGAAACTGTTAATAAAATCCGATTCAAATGAAGAAGCAACAAAAATTATGTTTATAATAATTTCACGCCGACGAATGTCGCGAGGAATAGTGAGTTCTAGTGTAGTAAAGCCTTTCTTCTTAATACGCATATAATTCAGATGTGCCATATGAGAAGATAATTTATGTGAGACCCGGTTACCTAATATACTTATATGCTCATATACTTCCCTTTCGTATCAGAATTGATCTCATTATTTAGGGAGAATTCCTGTGATGTTCTTTATGCGACAACGAGTGAAAATAACACAACACATTTTCTGGCAGAAAATAATGAAGATTTTCTTTTTATTCTGTGTCCGTCTTTCATGTCGGTCGTAGATATTTCCTTTTCTCCTAAAGGTGAAGACTGCCTCGTTGGTCTAGTCGGCTGCTGGGCATGAGGTGCCGAGTTCGATTCTAGGGTCAGACCAAGTGTTATTGGGTTTTTCCATCAGGAATCGCTCAGTAGTAGTCATGGAGTGTGGGTCTATGCCCGGTTGATGGCAATAGGCTCGCCCCCTATTACATGGGACTTAAAATTAATGTGGCAAAAGGTGGGGATACTGGTTCCACGAATGAATGTCAACATCCAACATTGAATTGGACATTATTTGGTTTCATTGCTTGTGTCTCAATTAGCTGAACGTTGAAATCTAGCCAATGAAACTATAGTAGCTTTAACACTGAAAAATTCCAGATGTCACCCATCAATAATGTAAACATGTTTTAAGCACGGGCACCTCTGCAAAACACTTCGGAGAGTAAAGGCGTGATGTTATGTTTGAACCATTAAACAATCTTAATACCCATAAGCATCCTTTTGAAAAATTCATCCTCACAAAATCCACAACCACATTTTATCCGCAACGTTTTTCCCCACATCGATATATAACGCGGATTTTCACGTCATTGTGTTCGTTGATACCTTTTAGGCCAACCGACTGCTCAAATAAAAACCTATGCATGACTGTAAATGGGGCCCTTTATTTTTTCATCTCTTTTTATTTGTGGCTGCTTCGAAGAGGCGGCTGATTTATAACAACAGCGCTTTTTCATTTATGTTACCGACTGCGGCTAAACCCATAAAGAGGGTTCTACTGACATACAGGCCTCCTCTCTATGGAAGGGAGTGGGCTATAATCCACCACGTTTTGACCCAGTGCAGGTTGGTAGACCTCACATGACTTTCTTCGATGTTTTGGTTCTAGGACATGCCAGTTTCCTCCACAGTTTGTAATTAGTAATTTATTTCATCACCACTGTAATGAAATAAATTACACAAGGTAATACGCCTGCCTGGGTTTGAACACAGGAGTTACTGCTCATAAGTCGGGACCGTCACCACTGAGCCACCGCTGCTATTTCTCATATCCTTTCATTGTTGCTGCAAAAAGCCCACTGATTTATAAGGACATCACATTTTACTTAGTTTAAATTAAACGTACGCAAAGTAAATCGGATAATCGGTAATCGGAGCCCTGACACAGCTAGACGGGGTCGCGGTAGACCGAGGAGAAGATGGCGGGACGCCTTGGATGTCTTTCTGACCAACTGGCGAGAAGAAGCACACCATCGGAAGAAGTGGAAAGAATGGGGGGAGGGCTTTGCTCAGGAGTGGGACAATAACGGCTAAATAAAAAAAAAAAAAAAGTAAATCGACTGACGTAGGGTAAATTAAGATGTTTGAGAGAGTCATTCTGTATTTCATTTTGTTTGATGGTTTACTTACGCAGCTTGATGTTTTTGCCGTAAAGACCTTTTTTTTATACGGAAATCAACTTGCGAAGTTAAAATAAGAGTTGATAAAAGTAATCCCAAAATCGTTCAGGAAATGCAAAACATGTATACAAGGTGTATTACAATGAAAGCAAGACGTCTTTATTTATTTTTTGGGCAGTAGGAAATCATCAAATGACTACGCTCTAGGCAGAGCGGTAGAGAGTGTCAGACTTCTACTGACTAAAAACCACCCATGTTCTTTCTTAGCCCTTTGTGTCGAGGCCGCGGTATCTCTTACGTACCAACCAGCAGCCCTGACGGGAAGCAAGACCTCT
Organism: Diarsia dahlii; assembly: GCA_949775195.1. Lineage (NCBI taxonomy): Eukaryota > Metazoa > Arthropoda > Insecta > Lepidoptera > Noctuidae > Diarsia > Diarsia dahlii. The sequence goes on along the minus strand of OX459211.1, from coordinate 7,626,923 downwards.
CATGTGATGTTCGGAATCTGAGCGAGATAGTACGGAACCCGGATTGTGGGTTAATATCTTTGAATCTTAAATACCTAGAGACGTGCGAACTATTTTATTGCAAGGGTAAATCGTGAGACTATCCAATAATTATAATCAATCCAACAACAAAAAAGTACGAAATGTTACAAATCAAATCAAAATCAAATCAAAAATGTACATACAATTACTTATTTAATACTCTAGTGCAAAATGAATCCGTGAATGTAACGAAAGTTTTTATGTTTAATTAGTATAATTTGAGGCAGCCTCCAAAGTTATATCAAAATATTGACTTAGTACATTTATTATAAGAGTTATTGTCATTTGAATATAGCCCTGTATAATTGGTGTAGAGTCAATGTTTTGATTTAATTTTGTACGTAGACTCAAATACTACCAAGAAAATTTATTTAATAATTGGAACGTCGAACGAAGTGCCTATGCTCGACGACGGTACGGTGTAAAGCCAAAGACCCGATTCCCTTTCACCCACAGCCAGCAGGCGAGCACGCTCAGCAGTAGTAGCAGACGTGTTCACTAAATTGTTCTGAACTACTCTGCAAAGCGGCTCATCCCACCGTCTCTGGGAAAATAGATAGTCGGCTGCTTCAGTGTTTGGGCAAGCGAGTTTCCAAGCCTCGACAGCCCCAGAGAAGCACGTTACATGAAAATTGTTAACCAAACACCGGAGCCAGGAGCTGTTGTGTTAAATTTTAAATAAGTAAGTTGTCTGTCGGTACTGTTACTTACAAAAAAAAATCATTTAGAAATATTGAGGTCGAGGACAATATAATGTAGTTAATTGTTAAAGTTTTTTTTTTTAAACACAATCTACATCGCCTCCCGAGGTTCCGTCATCAAGATACCAAACGTTAAATTCTAAAAGCTGTCGAATAAATTTATTTTATTCTATTTGGGAAACTTACAGCTAATACAGAACAATATACCTAAACAATAAACATTTGAAGGCCAATTACAGGATTCCACTGTTAAACATTGGGACATTAATAATTGGGTGGATAGCTCAACAAAAATCACTGGCCCAAGTGGGTCACCTTGTTGACAGCCAACAGCTGATTCCAAAAGTTTGTCCCGATATAGTAATTTAGATGGGTGTCTGTAACATTGCCAAAAAAACTATAAATTTGAGGTAATGTTCACTGAATTGAAGGCGTTCTTCTTTTCTTTACCTTCAGGATGACCTCACGTTTATCAGAATTTAGGTAGGTTGACAAAACGTGTACGGCAGCCTCGCAGCCCCCCTTAGAGCCGTTACCTAGCTGCAGGGGCTGTTTTTTTTTCGAAACAGCCTTACTATAAAATTTAGTGGTAAATGGTAGGTGGTTCCCACGGCAATAGGACGAATGCTGTCATCCCTTTTGCTCAAGGCACATAAATTGGCCTCGCACAGAATATCGTTAACGGATTCGTTCACCTTGCCGGAGAGCATACGATTAATCAGAGCTCCTTCAAAACATCTCACCAGCTTCACCACATCGCTGCTGCTAATACTCATAAAATATCACTTATAAAATAAACTTATGTTTAAAATTAACTAAATTAAACTAAAACAATGTCCAATAAAAAAACACGTAAAAGTCTAAATGACAAGAGTTGACGTCTGTCGATACTCTTGACTGGCCTGTTGGTCTAGTGACTGGCCTGTTGGTCTAGTGGTTAGTGACCCTAACTGCTATGCCGGAGGTCGTGGGTTCGATTCCCACCCAGGACAAATGTTTGTGTGATGAGCACGATCATTTGTTCTGTGTCTGGGTGTAATTTATCTATAATATGTATGTATTTAGAAATATATAAGTATGTTTATCAGTTGTCTAGTACCCATAACACAAGCTCTGCTTAGCTTGGGACTAGATGGCGTTGTGTGATAGTTGTGGAATATTATTATTATTATTATTATCAGCGCGCGGCTCAGTTGCGCTGAGAGCCTCAGACGCCGCGTCGCCGCGCCGATGAATACATCTCGAAGACCCGGCGACCGTTGTCAGGTTTCTACAGCACCCATAGCAGCATCACTCGAAGAACCGACAACCGATGGGGCAGAAAGGTTCTCGAATGGCGACCACGAACTGGAAGACGCGGCGTTGGTATAATAGGCCTCCCATCAGGTGGACCGACGACATCGAGAGAGTCGCGGGGAACCGGTGCATGCAGACGGCAGGTTGTCGTTCGTTATGGCGTTCTATGGGGGAGGCCTTTGTCCAGCAGTGGACGTCTTATGGCTGATGATAATGATGATGACAATAGTACCCACTGATTTGGAACCGCGACGGGGACGTGCTACTCGGCGTTACATACTTCCAAGTCACGCAACACACTCCGGCACAAACCAGGGGCGATTTTCTTCGCGTGTCAATTCATCAATTTTCAAAATCTTTTGATCAAATTTTCAGACAAGGAAGTGGGTCTGGGGAATGGGTGAAGAAGGTTTCTTGGATAAGGATGCAAATAAATCAGGTTCTTGAAGAAATAACAATAAAATTTTAGACAGACATTGGCACCATGACGTTTTTTTCTTTTCAAACCACTTGGTATGGATGTCCATAAACTGTGTTCGCACCACCTAGGTGATTTAAAATGTATACAATATGTTATAAAAACCCTGTCTGACCGGGAGGGTATTATTAGGCACCGACATTCGATTCTATTTATGTATAATCCTTTTTGGATAACAAGTAAAAAATACCCCGCTGGAAATTAAATAAGTAACAAGGGCGCGTGCGGCGTGTAGTGACGTCATAAAAAACAATTGACGTTCGAAAATACTTATAAACCGAAGATGGGATGTAGAGTCACGTTTCAAAAATTTGTTAGAATTTAGGGAAATGATGAAAAGAGACAAATCATGCGTTTTTTTATTCATGAATATTTTGTGTCTAATTTTATTTAGTTATGTCATTGATCTTTCTTTCTCTTATTATGATCGGCTTAATTTTCTCATCCACTTTCAGGTAATACAGCTGTTATGATTATTGTCCGTTAGTAGTTGTTTGTAAGTTTAGTTGTTCCGTCGTTTTGGTAAGGAGTAGTGACGTCTATGGTCTTATCAGACACTAAATGTCGTCTTCACTGAGAGCTCAAAATTATCATGTCTGCTAAAGTTCACTGTAGTGTGGGTAGACTAGTGTAGGTCGCTTGCGATTCATTCTATGTCCATACCAATGACCGGATGCGACAGATATATAAGTTTTCATGAACAAGAAATTAAATTGTAAAACCTTTCAAACACCAAGGGGTCGGGCCATTTAAATCCAATATCTCCCCACTTTTGACTAATAGGCAATTAAGGTCCCATTTCAAGCGACTTTTGAACGATAATTTATGGGACTTTCATACCTTTAAAGAAAATTTCGGAGCCTATTTATGTTGTAGAGAACAGAAATGAGTTTACATTGAAGTCGTTCTTCAAGAAGCAATTTCCTCATAATGCGAATTTTCTTTGGACGCAGCAGATGTTGAATCAAGAAACAGAGATGTCCCACTTTAACTAATAAGGAGCAATTTCGGCAGACTGCCTTACTTGAAATTTAAATTAAGTTTCTTGAAAAGTCTTGCATTTTGTAATGTAATGGCAACGTGAAATTATTATAAACTAAATGCCTTTTGCATGCTCCTCCGCTATTCTTTTCTGATTCAATTCGTCGGGGGATACAAGACAATTAAATTGTTTCCCTGGAACTTCGTCGAGCTTCATTGTCTCGGCACTTTTCTGGTGGCCGCCACTGTTATTTCTGGTTTTTAAGAGTTACAGTGGATTGGGAATATTATGGCAGGCTTGCCCCAATAAAAAAAAACCTAAATGCCTGACCGTGCATGGCTTCACTGAAAGCAACTTTCATGCGACTACGCGATCGACAGTCTAACTGGATACAGCTGAACATCAGTATTTTACATGAAGCGACTGCTTTCCTGGCTTCCACTACCCAAATACTACTATACTTTCTGGCTATTAACTACCAATAACGACGGTCATAAATCAACAAATGACAGCCAGTGTATTACCAACTCATCAGTCTGTACTCGGTACATAGATCTAAATGAATCACTAACAATAGGGTAGTTGACAAAAAAAATCTAATTAGTCCGCCATCATAGATTACCAAAAAATATTGGACACGTAATTTTTCTTTTTGCACGTAAACCAAAAATGAAGATGATACAGTGCTTCGAAAACTCGTGTGACGTCACATCGCACTACATTTTTTACCACTCCTGATCTTTGACGCGTTTTATCTTCGTCAATTTTTATTAATTATTATAAAACAAAAAAACAAAAAACATACTGATCGAATTGAGAAACTCCTCCTTTTTGGGAAGTCGGTTAAAAACACGTTTCCAATATTTTTCGCTAATCTAACTGACGGACTAAACAAAATCATATTTTTTTTACCCAGGACACATCCCTATTCTGTGTTCAACTGTACTACGCTTTATACAAAAGTATAGTACAAAAACAGAAAAATATTGTATGTTTAACAAAACTACACTTAAAAAATGATTCTGTACATTCTAGAAAAAACTTAAAACATCAAACTACATTTAACACTCATCGCCCCCTTTGACAAGGATAAAACCTTTAAAAATCTCATAGCTTCGCGCTGTAAACAGTTTTAGTTAAGATGTCCGGTATCATCTTATCAGTTAACATGTACTTTATTTCAAGTTTGTCAGTACACACTCACGAATAAAAATTATGATACTTGATTTCTATAATTATGCTTTGTCCTATTATGCATCATTTTTACCCACGACGGAACGGAGACGGTATATGCGTTTGGGGCGAGAGGTTGTTTGTTTGTTTGTGCAAATACATGATGCCATTTTTCTCCAAAACTACTAGTCCAATATTGATGCAGTTTTCAGTTATGGGTTCGCGTTTGATTGGTGCATGTTCTTAGATAGGTGTTACGGTGACAACTCACCAGGGGGCGCTGCAGCAAAAATTTTTTGTGCATTTTTTCCAAAACTACAAGTCCGATTTTGATGCAGTTTTCAGTTATGGGTTTAGGATTGATTGTTGCATGTTCTTAAATAAAAAAAAAATATAAATAAAAGTAAAAAGTTTAAAATAAAAAGCAAAATTAAAAAAATTTAAAAAACCCACGACGGTTAAAAATTAATTGAAAAAAGGATAAAATAACATAAAACATCCGTCTTAAAAAAACCCAAGAATGTCCGTCGGGAGCTGAACATTGCAAAACTAGTTCATTTAATGGCAGCCCCCGACGGACATTCTTGGGTTTTTTTGCTTTTTTGTTAGCTGCCTTTTTAAACTACGTAAATAAAGAGCTTCCTTCGAAGCTTGACTCAATCCTACGTACTCTGCCTCTCTGGTTCTTACAACAAGCATATTGTCGTTCGTGCCTGCCAGTCTTTGTTAGCATTTACGACATCTGTAGAAATTACAGCCCACCAATTTTTATTCTCCAAGTAATTTCGCACCAGGAACTTTCAGTTTGGGTAGTCGGACGAATTTTTCAGCTTCTTTATACTACTTATGCCAACTTCAGCTGACATAATTGAGATTTCATAAGTTTCACAAGCACACAATTAATATTCAAACCACTCAACTTATAAATTATGCTCTAGCATTTGTGTTTCCGGCATCTGGGCCCATAACCAATTGAAATAATGATTAGAGCAGCGCAGTGGGATAGTCGAGTATTTCATTCGTGGTTCATATTTTACAAGCAACTAACAATATATTTTAAAATATAAACAACCCGTAACTAAGCTAATTTAAAATCAGATTATTTCTCACAGGCCAGTGCATGTATAAATATATGACCTCCAATAATTATGATACCAGAAATGTTTGGAATGATATTCATCTTCAAGGGAAACGCGGAACGAGAAGTAAGTTTGTTAGATTCGATTATTACCTTGATAAAAAATAGCGAGTTAGCTAAGCTATAGATATGTCTACCCGCTAGAAGGACGAGCTTGATCAAAGAGGGCTCTAGGTTGAGTGTCTCTAGGTTGAGAGTCTCCTGTTCTTGTGTTCAGTGACACGCTGAAGTGACGATATCGCCCCACTTTTGATAGATTTCACTGTGAATTTAGATTGATGCCTGCTAAGTATTAGAACGAAACATTTTTCCAAATCTTCAGAATTGAGGTTAGGGATTAACAATACCAAAATTAAATAATTTTATTGTGAACTACCACTTTGCCTGTGACTTTGTCCAAGAATTGTTATAGCTCGGCTAATATACATGATATAAATATAATTTATAACCTATATTAATCACGAATAATGTAGCATTCTGCCTTGATATGAATTTTTAGAATTGGTTCCTTAGTTCCGGAGATTACCCACTACATATAAACTTACTGCAAATTTTAACTCTTTTTAATATTACTAGCAGACCTGGCAGACTTTGTCCTGCCCAGAAAGTAGCGTCACCTGCCGGGTCCAATTGTGAATCTAAACCATTCTCTAATCCACTGGAACACACACAACAAATTTCATCCAAATCGGTCCAGCCGTTTAGGACGAGTTCAGTGACATACACACGTACATTAGAATTATTTATAAAGATAGTATAGATTAATATGTAAAACTTCAGTGTATTTGTTTCATTGTTTTGAAATCTTCGCAGAATGTAGGTTTGTTATACAAACATCAACAAAAGGAAAGTGATCTCTCAAATTATTCGCGATACAATCGTTCATATTATCTTTCTTGACTGTAGGTATATCTTTTTTCTTTCATTCATCTTTTGTTTGTGTTTCATAGTCGATTTTGTGAGATTGCCTGGAGCTTCTGCTTGTAAAAAAACTTGTGAGAATATAAAAAATATATCGATAACGGTACTTTATTTGTCAATTGACTGACGGATATTTTGGATTTTACAAGATATTTATCAAGGTTAAGATAGTTACATAAAAAGCAGCATACTGGAATAGACTATCGGGTCTGACTATTAGAATAGACTATCGTATCTGACTAACGAATCAAACTCTTGGAACGGAGTATATAATCTGACTATATGATCATACTACTGGAACAGACTATCGAATCTGACTATCCGATCTAATCCGTCTGTTCAATGGAAATATCTGCCATATATTCCAGCTATAGACGAATAAAATGTCATTGTCTATACAGGAAGAACATTGATGAAATAACAAATCGCATCACAGCACTACGGAAGCTCAGCGGAACTCGTCAAAATACGGCACAAATAATTTCCATCCATTTCGCGACGGTAATTGAGCAACGATTTACGTCCCTTTTCAATGAATGTATTTGACATTTCCTATCTTTAGGCTTTCTGTTCATTGTTCGTAGTGAACTGGTATATATTTTAAAACAATTACGAAAGGAAGTAAGGGGTGATTGTCACATTGAAGTGTAATTTCATGTCGTGTTTTAAAATAGCTTCTATAAGTAGATACCTGTGACAATACATGATGGATCTTTTGGCTTGCGGCAAAAATCGGAACTAAGGTAAGTTTTCAATAAACATAAAATCACGCCTATAGTCCCCGAAGGATTAGGTACCGACGGAAGGATAGACAGAGGATTACCTAATAAACACCCTCATTGCGCCAGTTATGTTTATGTCACTTATACTAGGGGTGAGCTTATTTCCATCAACCGGGATCTAATCCAGATGAGAAATTCCTGATGGAAAAACGTGACTACGTCATTCGAGCTCAAACAGTTACTTGCAACACAGTAAAAGGTACGTCTCTCTGACGCACTGACTGAAAGAAATACGGTTGGGAAACATTGCGCACACAAATAGCAATCACTCAGCATAATGCTTTGACACAAATGTACGAAACAGAGCCACAGCGTAGATTTTCAGTGACAGTTGGCATTGATTGGCTCTAACGTATGTTTGTGACGGTATGGTATGAATAGGGTAGTTGTAGTTGACAAAGAAAATCTAATTAGTCCGCCAGATAGATTTTCAAAAAATATTAGACATTTACTTTTTCTTTTTGCACGTAAACAAACAATGAAGACGATACAGTGCTTTGAAAACTCGTGTGACGTCATATTGTAAGACATTATTAGTATGACATTTTTTACCGGCGAGTGACGTCACAAGTCCCTACTCAAATCTTTGACGGGTTTTATCTTCATCTATTTTTATTGATTTGATAAAACAAAAAATACGTATACTATATTTTTCGATATTCTAACAGACGGACTTATTAGAATCATAATTTTTCAGTCAGGAAACATCCCTATTTGGAGTTGAAACACACGCCATGAACCAATCCAGTAGGTAATCAAAAAGGTTTTAAAGTATTCGATAAATTGATAAAACTGTTTTTTTCTATCCCAAATGATTCCCTTAATCTCTTTTAGATTGCCAGATTTCTAAGAACTTCTTAAGTCATTTAATAAATTGAAAAATTTAGGCTTTGACGCTCTAATGAGTGTTCAATAGTTTGATAGGTACAAATAAATGAATTTTCTAAAGTCTAGTTTCAAACTAGTCCAAATTAAGAGACTACATAAGTAAAATAGTACATTGTTACCTTAGGGGTGAAAGTAACTTATTTAGGCCCCGAGACGGGGATTGGCGCCTGAGCGCAGCGAGGGGATAGCAATAGGTTTGCTCCTAATTACATCGGTTAGGGGCAATAGGCTTGCCCCCAATTACATCAGTTGATGGCAATAGGCTTGCTCCTAATTACATTGGTTGATGGCAATAGGCTTGCTCCCAATTACCCAAATCGGTGGATGGCAATAGGCTTGCTCCTAATTACATCGGTTGATGGCAATAGGCTTGCTCCTAATTAGTTTGGTTGATGGCAATAGGCTTGCTCCTAACTACATTGGTTGATGGCAATAGGCTTGCTCCCAATTACATCAAATAATTTGACAGCTGTCAGTAGAAAGCGATTCTCCCTAGGGCTGAAAAGTAGTACTTTCAACCCGCTCCGCAGGCATGTTATGATCTACTTTCAGAGTATGAGGTAATGAAAAATAAATAACCAGACGTTCTTCCACAAAAAAATTAAAAAGTAGAACTTTTAATTTGATTTAGTTAGTTTTAGTCGTTTTAGTCGCGTGGATGTTTTGTGTGAGGAATAATATGAAGGAGAAAGGAGCAAATGCCAAGACGACTAATAGGGAAAAAATGGAAGAAAAAAGCGTGTTGCGCCAACCCCAAATAGAATGGGGCAAGGGCGGGAAGATGATGAATCTACAAGAACTCCATTTATTTTCCTTTTTATTTCAGTAAATTCTACACTAATACACGCTTCATTATTCCTATTGAAATTTGCATGTGTCACTTTACTTGAGAAAATAAAGCTCGCCAACTTAATTACACCCAAAAGTAACACATGCGTGAACTAAAACCACACGCTAAAGGTCACACAACAAAAATTTGACAAACAAACATTTTAAAACGAACCTGAATATTAATGCGTTGCTCACTCTTGTTTGACAAACTTAATTATAAACACAACAAAGTTACGGTACGGTGTGACAGCAGCCGAGGCCTCTATAATCAAATTACAAGGCCCGTCATCACGCTATCGTAGCCTCGTAGGCGAGAAATTACTTCTAGAGTGTAATGTTTGCAAAGTTAGCCGGGTTTCTAATTAGTGAGGTTCGGGAATTGTGTTAAAATTTTCACCATTTTTAGGCAAGTTGGGTGGTGAGTCTGTGTTACGTCAGACCAGTACATTAAGCTACGACAATCTGTGAAATTTCTTGAATAGTTTTTAAAATTCAAATTCATTTATTTTTAACCGACTTTAAAAAGGAGGGGGTTCTCAATTCTTCGGAAACTTTTTTTGTGTGAATATAAGTAAACAGTAGGTGGTATAAAATTCAGAAACTATATAAGTATGCCGTTCGGCATAATGAAATGTTATTCCAATTAGGTATATAGAAAGAAGAAAGAAAAAAGTGTTTATTGGTTTCCCAACAGGACAAAACAAATTGACAAAAAATTAAACGTTAACAAAGTAAACATATGAGAAACACTTAAAATTAGGACATACATACATTAAACATACACATACATACATTACCTACATAAAATTAAATGCTTAAAAAAAACCTAAACTTTGTCACTAAGGCATTAGGTTGATAAGGAAAAAAATACAGCTTCGGGTAGCTCGATCTGCTGCTCTGAACGTTTGGTGTATAAAATGCGTAGAGACGGCCTACTAAGCTACTTGGCAGCGAATTGTAAGGATTTGGCGACGAACTGAGGGATCACTGTCTTGGCTTGAGATGGTAAATTGTGGGCTGGTTACATAAAACATTATGCCTGTAATCTTCGAAGGGTTTAGTCAGAGGTGAGCCTTATAATACACCCGTATAGTAATGTTTGAGTACCATGCAATAGGACACCCTATATCAAACTCGGGCACAAATCCAGGTTCCTTAGCCATTATTGGAAAATTCCTGATCCAGTTAGAATGGAAGCGGCCCGAACATAATAAAAAAAAAAAAAAAAAAAAAATGCCTTTTATTGTAGTTTGGAAAAGACTAAGCCGATGGTGATCTTCTTCTTCTTCTTAGCGTGTGGATGACAATATAAATTGAGACAGCCTAAAGTTTGGCGACGAGTTTGGCATTTTCAGTAGCGTCCATTTACTCCTGTGAAGTGCAAGCAACAGGACAAGCAGGACACGATAATGACTGATGAATGCTTTTCATCATCCAGCCTTTTCTCAACTATATTGGCGTCGGCCTCCAGTCTATCCGGATACAGCAGAATACCAGTATTTTATGTGGAGTGACTGCCTATCTGACCTCAACAACCCAGTTAGTACTGGGTAAACGATACCCCTTGGTAAGACTGGTTGTCAGACTTTAGGGCCACTGATTACCTTCAGCTACTGTCAAAGATGTGTAAAATGACGGCCAAGACCAAAGGCTTAACGTGATTTCCAAAGCACGGAGAAAACTCGGTATGTAACGGGTGGTCACCCATCTACGGACCAACACAGGCAAGCACGGAAGAATATCGACCCGAGCGTTTATTATTATTGAGCCACGAGCTCCTCAAACTCCGACTGATGATTGTTTTATGTCTTATTAAAAGCAGAGATACTCTACCAAGATACAATTGATGGTTATAAAACAGAACGCGACAATCCTCCCCTTGAAGTATTGCAGACATAATAGTAGTGTCATTGTGTTCTGCTGCGATAATTGCTTCTCTCCCTCCAATGTCTTCCATTCGCGAGGTTTTATTAATTAAAGGAGTACGGTGCCATAAACAACTTGTAACGAATGTTGAACATCTTGTTTGGCAAATAGTGTTCAACTTTATACTTCTTCGTCGTGTCGATGATTCCATTTGATTAGGTTATATTTGTCTCGACCAGCTATGTAAGTATATTTATTTTTAATCATGAATTCATGAAGAATCAAATGATAAAATAATTATTTTGCTCTGTAAACAAAGATTTTTATTGTTAACACTACGAAGCTAACATAATGATGTACATTTTAAACCAATTATTATTACTCATTATACACATACCTTTTTTTTTGGTGGGTATGAAGTCTTCAAATGACTCCTCCCGCTCTAGGCGGAGCGGAATGGGAGACTTCTTCTGACTAAAAACCACCCATGTTTTCTTAGCCCTTTATGGCCGGGGCAGCGGTATATCTTTCGAACAACCCGCAGCCCCGGCGGGCGTCAGCCCTTGCAATGTTGCTGATACGTCTTTGAGGGCACGCCGTGGCCTGTCGTCGTCATAAAACGTACGGAGTTTTACACATACCTGTAAACAAAGAAACACATTTAAAGCTTATCATTCCTTCCTTCACAATTCTGTATTTGTTTAAACTATTAAATAACGTAAAATATACTTTCAAAGACAACGTTAAAATCTCCTTATTAACCATAGGCATAAGGCAAAAGCAATATTCACGAGTCAACTAACAAAAAACCTACAGAAGAATATTTAAACGAAATACTTCTGTGGTTGTGTGACGAGGCTCATGATAATGAATTTAACTGCCAATCCTTTGTGCAGAGCAAGCATGGGGGCAGAAGAAACAGTGGCACATAATATTAGGTATACTCCGAGAGTACACTGGTGTCACCTAGATCCGCGACGAAACTCTTAGAACACCACGTTCCCTTGTGGATGCCCTGAGAAGACTGGTATGTTTAATCTTCTTCTGGAGGGAGGTGAACTGGTTGGAGTAACGGCCGCATAGGTCATGAGCATTGGTCCACTGTTAAGAACTGAATGCGGAATCCAAAGAACACAGAATGGTGATGATGGATAAGTTTGTAGCTGCGTCATGCTAGCAGAAGTAAACTGTACGTAATGATGGATGATTGCCCATTCACGGACCAGCTTAGGCAAGCGCGGCATAACATGAAAATTGACCCGACCGGCCTGTGTTGTTTTATCATCATCATCAGCCTATAATGTTCCCACTGCAGAGACTCAGGCCTCCTCTCTAGGAGAGGGATGGGCTATAATCCAACAGTGCGGGTTGGTAGATGCCACATGTCTTCGATTTTTTTTGTTTGTTGTTTAGCCATGAGCTAATCAACAATGACTAATCACCTTTCATCATATTCTGTGGAAAATTTTGTGGGAGGTATATTTGTTAGGTTTCCATATAACATCACATTAAGTTTACATGTAACCCCCCAAGTTAGAGCCTTACATTATAGTACACCCAGATTTGGCCTGTTATATTGTGAGCCTATTGCCATCAATAATGTTGTTGAGAGGGAATGGGCTATAATCTGCCACGCGCCCGTTGCGGATTGATAGATGTCACTAGTCTTCGAATTATTGGTTCTAGTACATGCCGGCAGATATATTTACCTATAGAATTTTGTTGGTTTAATCCTATCTAAAGAGAGACAGTTTCAATCAAACACCTAATCTCGTGCAAAATCTTGCATGAGCTTAATAGCTTTGCTAATAACCGAAGTTATCAATCAAGCTGCAATTAATAACACATAATAGACGATACAAAACGATAACTTTACCGAATTACTGTCTCTAAATTATATTAACGATGGACGCCAAATGCTTCGTTGACTTTCTTCAAAAACAGATTGAAGTTAAATTAATGGAAACAAAAGTTGTTTTGCTTTGTGCGACTGTTATTTTCGTGTTTGGCGTGATTTTATAATGTTGATGTCAATTGAATGACCAGCAGCTTTTTAGGGAAATTTTCTTTAGGCAGTGATTTGGTTGTTGTTAGAGTATTTAGGGGGAAAATGGAGCGGTTTTTTTTTTATTCGTTTTCAAACAGTTGGCGCAAGGACTTATTCCTTGCGACTACTATGGGAACACAAATAGTTATCTCATGATTTCCCAAACAAAAAAACTGGCCAAGTGCAAGTCGTACTTGCACATGAAAGTTTACTTACCCCCGTATTTATAGTGAAGTCAAAGTAATTACTTGGTCACTGACACTACTATTAATATCATAAACGGGATATTTACCATGTTTGATTTTTGTTTCGAGTTCCCGATATTTCGGCGCTGTTACAAGCACCATGATCACGGATAAACTGAAGTCATTGCGGGTGGATGTTTATGAGCAGACAAAACGGTCTACCCTCTTTCTTGTTCGTTTTTTGCGTTCGGTACCACTACCATTGTCACTCACTACACGATTCTGTTCCCGACACACAAAACTCACTGTGTCCACTCGCGAACTTTTTACGGCACTTTTTCGGTTTTTACACAGTTGAACCACTGGATTCCAGGCTCTCGACAGCAACACAGAACAAACAAGAAAGAGGGTAGACCGTTTTGTCTGCTCATAAACATCCACCCGCAATGACTTCAGTTTATCCGTGATCATGGTGCTTGTAACAGCGCCGAAATATCGGGAACTCGAAACAAAAATCAAACATGGTAAATATCCCGTTTATGATATTAATAGTAATTACTTGGACTTAAATAATTACTTATGCAAATATTTTTATGCAATGGGCAAGAATTTAAGCGAAGTTAGAACCGTCAATGAAAGCAAAACTAAGAATTCTAACGTTTGATAGTTCTAACATTAAGGAATTACTAAACTACAGAGAAAAAATCGTATCTTAAACAATGACATTTACTCAAGTAATAGTAATTACTTGTTTATAAATACGGGTGTTAGACTCATAAAGGTTTTCCTGTAATTTATAAGTGTTGAACTTTCTGTTTTTTTTTTCAGAATTTTAGTCTCAGTAGTTTCGGAGATAAATAGAGGGGAATGGTCGGACAGACAGACACACGAGTGATCCTATAAGGGTTCCATTTTTTCCTTTTGAGGTACGGAACCCTAAAAAGGCAGCAAATGCACTGAGGCGTTTACGGAGTAGTTACTTGTAAGCAAGAACATTATACCCTAGATACCTTCAGCAGATGGTTATTTAGAACTTTTATTCCCTAGCACAAGAGAAACATAAAAACGTAGCAACTGTTCATTGCGCGTAAGTCGTAAAGTGTACTGAGTGAAAGGTTTATTATTGTATCCACTAGCTGAGAAAAATAGGGCTCGTATCTTGGACAACATACGACGGTATTAAACTCATAACTTCTCCTGAACCACAATAATGAATGACCATAGTGCTACAGCAGTATTAATGGTTCAAGAATATCGCCATGACTTTTAACAGTAGCATTTTCTGTTAAGAGTTTAGTGATTTTGATTTTAACCATATTTGGGACAATTATTACTATAGCCTTGACCTAGTTCGTGCTTTCATTGCCTTTGCAAACTAAAACTCATATTTTAAATCAATTAAAGATATAGGTACCAGTAAATGGTAGTTTTACTGTACACACATGGGCTTTGCAGTTACACGTTCAATACTACGAGATCGAATCTCTACAATCTAAAGCTAGTATTACAATCTTTTGCAGGTTCCACGAATATTTCTAATGTACTCCTATATTTGTGGAGCTGTACCAGCATTGAACCAAGCATTTTTTATCATCAGTGTGATCCCCAACAAATATTAAATGCTTGCAAAAACCTTCGATCTATTTTGATTATATCGAGAAGTTTACATCTGAAAACGGCGACCCCATAACGCAACGTAAGTGTCTGAGGAAACAGTATATATCAGAGGGAAGCTTAAGTAAAAAACAATGCACCTACATAAAGAGAATAAAACATCTCGCTCCGACGGTTCCATTCAGTACAACACTACTAAAGCTCTGAAACAACGAACAACTCTATTTTTGGCACAAAATATTTCGTCTCAAGAAATTCACAAACAAACTATAAGCACAGAGTAGATAGTTACAGAAGGTCGGCCCCATTTATCAAGGAAAACACACTCACATACAAATACGCTTCACGTACAACGAGTGCACTTTGTATTCGTACACACACGTCGTAAGTATGTGTGCATGCGCCTGTTTTCCCAGGCGTACCGGTAAAATGGGGGTAACAGGGATCTAGGGTTGAATAGAGTTGAAACTTTGAGAGGGATTTTAACGTTGAATTAAAATGGTATGTTGCCAAAAACGTATCAAAATTTTTAAATAAAATTAAACAAATATAAAATAGCCTACTTGTTGGTAACCTATCAAATTAATTGAATGTTAAAATCCCTCTCAAAGTTTCGTCTCTATTCACCCTTGGATGCCTATTCCCCCCATTTTACGGTACTTATAGGTGTCTAAACTACTACGTAAGAAGATCACACGAATGTCAGTTGCGAGAACGGTATCATTCCTTGTATAGCTTTGCCTAAACAAGTGAAAATCGTTTTGTATTTCTGAAACGACTTTTAACAGAGTTGACTGTCATAAACTTTGGTAGCTCATGTCAATTGATGCGCATACGGGGTTTCCAGTTCTTATTTTAATTTTTATTACTTATAGAATATCACTTCGTCTAGGCACTCTGGTCTTCTGTGTCTACCTACTCTGTGCCACAACGCTGCAAATATCACGGGAATGGAAATTCTAATTCTAGCTGTCTCAAACAAAACAAGAAAACAGATGAAAATGTCTGAATAAGTTAATTAATCAGTAGAAACGTTTGTGGTACTGTCTTGGGAACCGTTTCCAACGTTTCTGTGGATTTCGACATGAAATATGTATTAAATATGAAGAAGGTACGCATAATTGGTTCGGCAGGAAACATTTAGTATCGAATACGAAATTGGTTTCGATCAAAATGGTCGGTTGTTTGTCGTTTCCAATTGTAAAAAAGCGAAATGATTGATTTATTTTACAGTACGCATTTCATCGTTTGCAATTTATACAAAAGTTCGAATCATTTTGCAACAATAGGGATACTTTATGATTTTTGACTTTCGAACTTTGTAAGAGTGATAAATCTGTTACAGTATTCAGCATTAAACTGCAAAACAGATGACTCTCCGGAAAAGGACATCGACTTAAAATTTTAAGGCCGACAACAGTATTGTCGATCAGCAGAATCGCACGGAACCAAATACGTGCTACTGCTAGGTAACATTAATAGTTATTATAAATGTAACCTAGCACGTATTTGGTTAAAAGTGATTCTGTTCACTGCCACACAACAGAAACTAAAACATAACATCACGCCTGTAATCCCCGAAGGGTTAGACAGAGGTGTACGTACTAGTACACACAATTCGCCAATTATATTTAAGTCCTACATGGGGCGAGCCTATTGCCATCAACCGGGCACAAATCCAGCCTCAGTATCTGCTAGAAATTCTGTGAGAAATTCATAAAGGAAAACCCTGATTACAGTTTGCCCAACCCGGGAATCGAACACACGATCACAAGCTCAGTAGTCGCGCTTACGTCCATTAAAGAGAACCTTGTATCTTATTCATCTACTCATAGTTAGTTATACCAAACCACAAGCTTAGAACAGTAGGCTTAAGACTTGACAAATACAGAGAAACCAATATTTTAGATAAACTATCAAACCTAATTCCAGAACGTAGATATTTACTAAAGCACATTTAGTAAATTGGTTGACAAACAAACCAAAATATGATATACGAGGATGTAGTTGCTGTCACAAGCACAACTCAAGGCCGGCTCATGTTTGCAGACATTAGTGTAATAGAATACCTTGTGGTCTATATTTCTTCAACATTTTTTGTTCACAGAAGATTTTATCCATCATTATATACTTTATGTTACGAAACTGTTGGTTTGGTTGGCCAGACAAAGTGTAATTTAGTTCTAGGAATAAGCCGACTAACCACGTCTTCTACAGGTCTATAGGTCCTCCTATTGCATAATATGCCTACCTTTTTTCTCAAACTATATTGGGTGTCCAGTGTAAAGGATCAAATCTTTATATCTCAAATTAAACGATGATTACAACAATTTAAATAGATTTTATTCTGATGAGTGTTCGGTTCAACCGTACAAATCGAATACCTTCATTCTGCCTTGCTTTCAAAACGTCAAAAATGTCATACAGTGTCTACTACTACTAATAATCGACTTAATATCCAACTCGGATAATAAAAATAACTACAGTCATAATACACACATCAAAAGTGTCTAGGGATCAACATATATTTTTGCAATAACTTTTCTCCTGATTGATATTAATTAAAATTTTCTTTAAGGATTCATCAAATAAAGTGTTTTCGTTTGTCACAGTAACGATAAACCAAGTCACCTTTGCATTAATAAAGAAATTTGCCATTTTCCTAATAAAGGGATTTTTGACATTTGAACCACTAACATTAAAGTTCGAAAAAAGACTGAAATAACAGTTTTCTTTAAAATTTTATTGGGTAACTTAAACAATTAATAATCCGTGTTTCTACCGCGAACACTAACAACACAAGAACATCGGTTTGGCATACTCAAAATGAGTTCATCCAAATCACGCTGTGGAATGGCCGCCCATGTTCGTTGCAACAACAAAAAAAAGGTCTTCTTGCGACTGGATACCCTCCATATTCGGCAGAGCTCTTCTCTGTAGCATATCCCATGCATGCTCAATCGGGTTCAAGTCTGGCGACTGAGCAGGCCAGGGCAGGACATTGATGTTAGCTGCGGCGAGAGTCTGTCTTACAACTCTTGCGGTGTGCGGTCGTGCATTATCATGCGTTAACTGAAATAAGGGACCGATTTGCACTTGTAGAGGAACGATGACGTCTGATACAATCGTCTCAGCATAAATTTGAGCGTTGAGGTTGCCTCTGATCCAAATCAACTCAGTTCTTCCGCCGATCCAAATACCCGCCCATACCATGATGGTTCCACCACTATAAGGATGGACTTCCTGGCAGGATTTTAATCGCTGTTGGCGTCCAGGGGTTCTCCAGTGTCGTATACGTCTTGTATCCGGTCTCATACCAAAACGAGACTCATCAGAAAAGCACACGAAACGCCATTGTTCTTCTGCCCAATTTCTGTGTTCAAGAGCCCATTGATATCGAATCCTACGATTGTGCATTGCTATAGGTGGTACCCGTAGCGGTCTTCGGGAATGAAGGTTCACTTCATGCAAGCGGTTTCTGACTGTTTGGTCGCTAATTAAGTTCCCTGAAGAGTGATGAAGCCTCACGGCTAACATCATGGCGGTTATTGTTGGAGCTCTTCGAGTTAAGATTTGAATGTATCGGTCTTGTCTCCGTGTGGTGCAGCGATACCGTCCTCCATGGCGCTCAGCCGCGGTACCAGTGCTTCGGTAACGTGTCCAAAGCCGACTGATAACACTCTGACTTGTATTCAGAGCTAAAGCCACAGTACGTTGCCGGGAACCAGCTTCTATCATTCCCACGGCTCTGAGCATTTCTTCCCTGCTTAAATGACGTCGCCGCTCCATAATAACGTTGGTTTTAATCAGTAGTAGGGAAACAGTAGCACTAATAATGTCTTCAATGCGTTGTATGTTTTTATAGGGAAAATATTGACAGCTGATTTTCATCTTTTACTCGAATTTGATTCACAGTTCCTGATTCAAATTATGAAATGCACCAAAAAGGATCCATATAAATTTATAAAATCATAAATTTATTACAAAGCCACATCTCAATCTCAAGAAATCCGCAAAAAAATGCTTGATCCCTAGACACTTTTGATGTGTGTATTTACTGAATTTGCCAATATAGTATTGTATTCATGGTTGCATACTGGATAGGATTTTTTATAAATACCCACACGTTGGCTAATAAACCTTACAAGTGGAACCGGATGCAGTCGAGTACCGGTATTTTACATGAAACGACTGTCTATCTGACCTCCACAACCCAGTAAATAGGTAATACCATTCCTCTTGGTAAGATTAGATGTCAGGTTGACTAGTTGTCTGGCTACTTGTAAACAACCATTGCAATGTATATTTTTTTTAAAACATCAAAAAGTATTGTCGGATTATCTGAAGTCCGAAGAGAGGGGGAGGACACGATAATCCTGAAATCCGGCAACCTGCTCTACTTCCGAGAGGGAGACCGGCAGTCACAGGGTGGTGTTGGGTTTATCGTCCACAAGTCTCTCGTGAACAACGTGGTGAAGATCGAGAGTGTGTCGAACAGGGTGGCGTACCTTATACTCAGAATATCCGCAAGATATTCGCTGAAGGTCATACAGGTTTACGCCCCGACCTCGGCATACCCCGACGATGAAGTAGAAACCTTGTATGAGGATATTTCTAAAGCCATGCATGGTTTCAGAACTTACTTCACCGTTGTCATGGGGGACTTCAACGCGAAACTGGGCAAACGAAGCGATGATGAACTTCAGATGGGGCAATTTGGAATTGGACAGCGGAATCGCCGGGGTCACCAACTGGCCAGTTTTATGGAGAAGGAGGGCCTCTTTATGATGAACTCCTTCTTCAAAAAACGAGAGCACAGGAAGTGGACCTGGCAGAGCCCCGATGGTGCGACTAAAAATTGGATTGACTTCATCATGTCTACCAACAAGCAAATGTTCAATGATGTCTCTGTGATCAATTCGGTGAAAACCGGAAGCGATCACCGAATGGTAAGAGGCACATTGAACATCAATATAAAGCTAGAAAGGTTACGACTGATGAAGTCTACGCTCCGTCCAGCACAGATCCAAATCCATAACTCCGAGAGCTTTCAGCTTGAACTTCAGAATCGCTTCGAATGCCTAGGAAGCTCAGTGGACGATTACAACGACGGGTTCGTGGAAACTGTTCATACGACTGGGTCTAAATTTTTTAAGATACGTCGTGCAAATAAGATCAAGAAACTCTCAGATCACACTCTCAAGCTCATGAAGGAGCGGCGTGAGATGATCCTGCAGTCTTCGGACGAGGCTCGGCAATACCGGCAGCTCAATAGACGGATCTCCAAATCCTTGAAGAGCGACCTCCGCCGCTTTAATACCGAGCGTATTAAAGACACAATTGATCGGAACAAAGGCTCCAAGGTATTTGCAAGAGATCTGGCTATTGGGCAGAGCCAGCTCACGAACCTGAAGACCGACGATGGCAGGATCGTGTCCGCCAAACCGGAGCTTCTGAGAGAGATCGAGAGTTTTTATGGGCAGCTGTACACGTCAACTAGTCAACCCGTCGAAAATCTAGCGAAAGACCCCAGAGCTAGACTGACCCGACACTACACCGAAGACATCCCGGATGTCAGCCTGTACGAGATTAGGATGGCTCTGAAACAGCTTAAAAACAACAAGGCGCTGGGTGATGACGGAATTACGGCCGAACTGCTGAAGGCGGGTGGCAAACCGGTCCTTAAGGCCCTTCAGAAGTTGTTTGATTCCGTCATACTCGAGGGGAAAACGCCACAGGCTTGGTGCAGGGGTGTGGTGGTGCTCTTCTTCAAAAAGGGTGACAATGCCCGGTTGAAGAACTATAGGCCCATCTCACTTCTAAGCCATGTCTACAAGTTGTTTTCAAGAGTCATCACGAATCGTCTCGCACGCAGGTTCGACGATTTCCAGCCTCCCGAACAAGCCGGATTCCTAAAAGGCTTCAGTACCGTAGACCACATACATACGCTGCGGCAAGTTATACAGAAGACCGAAGAGTATAACCTGCCTCTCTGTTTAGCGTTTGTGGACTACGAGAAAGCCTTCGATTCGATCGAGACTTGGGCTGTACTGCAGTCTCTCCAACGGTGCCAAATCGACTACCGGTACATCGAGGTGTTGAAGTGTTTGTACAATAACGCCACCATGTCAGTCCGACTTCAGGACCAGACCACGGAACCTATTCTTCTGCAGCGCGGTGTGAGACAGGGAGACGTCATATCTCCGAAACTGTTCACCGCTGCATTGGAGGATGTCTTCAAGGTTCTGGATTGGAAAGGACTTGGCATCAATGTCAACGGCGAGTACATCACTCACCTTCGGTTTGCCGACGATATAGTGGTCATGGCTGAGACCATGAAAGACCTCAGTGCAATGCTCGATGACCTCAGTAGAGCTTCCGAAAGAATGGGTCTTAAAATGAACATGGACAAAACCAAGGTTATGTTGAATGTTCATGTAACACCCACTCCTATCAAGATCGGAGACTCTACGCTCGAAGTTGTGGACGATTATGTCTACCTGGGACAAACGGTCCAGTTGGGTAGATCCAACTTCGAGAAAGAGGTCAATCGTCGAATCCGACTCGGCTGGGCAGCGTTCGGGAAGCTGCGCAGTATCTTCTCGTCCAACATACCCCAGTGTCTCAAGACGAAAGTCTATGACCAGTGTGTGTTGCCAGTGATTACATACGGGACCGAAACGTGGTCGCTCACAATGGGCCTTATCAGAAAGCTCAAAGTCACCCAAAGGGCAATTGAGAGGGCTATGCTCGGAGTTTCCTTGCGTGATCGAATCAGAAATGAGGACATCCGCATGAGAACCAAGGTTACCGACGTAGCCCGAAGAATCGCCAGACTTAAGTGGCAATGGGCAGGGCACATTGCTCGCAGAACGGATGGCCGATGGGGCCGAAAAGTTCTGGAATGGCGACCGCGAACCGGAAGACGTTGCGTTGGAAGGCCTCCCACTAGGTGGACCGATGACCTGGTCAAGGTTGCAGGAACCCGCTGGATGAGAGACGCACGGGACCGGTCAATGTGGCGACGCCTGTGGGAGGCCTATGTCCAGCAGTGGACGTCTTTTGGCTGAAATGATGATGATGATCAAAAAGTAGAGATTTCAAGGAACAAAAAGCTCACCGACTTTTTTAAAAAAGCAGATATTTTGACGGGATAATTTCTGATTGAAAATATAGCTGCTTTTTCAAATATAAGTCAATAATAAGGTGAAAAAACTAATATTTAAAATATAACTTTAAATAATATAACCCACCTTCACTTCCGACCACAGATCGACCGTAAATTATTTTTCTTTTAACTTTTGTTATTATCTCTTCCTTTTCCAATGTGTTTCATCCTACTATAATTTTGTTTGGTTTCAAAAATTATCTACCCTGGTCTATATGACATAATATGGCTGGTCGATATTTGATATTATCATTTTTTGATATTGGTAGTTGGTGATTGACGTAAAATGTTAGTAATACCTACACAGTCGGTGTAACTACTGCTTATCCATCTTTATTATGGGTGCGCCAAAGTTCACCTAAATTTTCAACTCCGATAATTGGAAATCCGAAAATGTTCTTCCTAACATTTTTCATCCTATCAATCACAATTCCTAACTACTCTGTCTCTAATGTTCATATTCCGAAGCATTCAACTTCATAATGTCAGTAGCAATAAACATCTATTATACTTTTATTTGTTTTCTTTGAGAGACATTTTAGAACGATTTCTCGCAATTGTAATTTTTTTCTCATCTCACAATTTGGCCTTCAGGGGTCATAGAGGGCCCGTCGGGGCTGTGGTTTGTCGAAAGGTTAACGCGGCTCCGACACATGGGCGAAGAAGGAACATGGGGGGGGGGGGGGGGTTTCGATGATTTTCCACCCACCAAAAAAAAAAAAGGGTCATAGAGGGGGAACGCCACGACATGGCGACAGTGGCGATAAGTCCCCTCTGAACCGAAACCCTTCATGAGCGAGTCCGCCTCGCACTTCCGATATCCTCGCGTGGGAAGCCGCGGCCAAAAGCTAGAGTAAAATATTTTAAACCTCAAATTTAATTTATTTGTATAACTTTAGCATTTCTCGTCAAACATGACAAATACCTAATCCAAACAACAAGACCTACTTTTCGCGAAGGACAAATGGCCTCTCAAAGACCTGCTGCTCGGAGTCTCGCAATGGGTAAGGCCACCGCTGGGCAGAGGTGTACCTTATAACATAGTTCACCCACATTTCGCTAGTTATCTTTAAGTAATAGCGAGCGAAGTAGCGAAACCTGTAACACTTTACCTTACCTGAGAATCGAACCCTGGACTTCATGCGCAGCAGTCGCGTTTCCTATTACTAGACCAACGAGGCAGACAATGTTTATTATCAGCTAGAATAAGGATTTCTTAGAAAAGAAATATTGTCCAAATCCACTGTATAAACATTTTCTTTTTCCTTATAAAAACCCCTAAATAATAAAGCAACATACAAAAAAAAACAACAATAACGGCCATACTTAAGAAAAGAAAGCACGATTATAATATGAAATATAAGAATCTCTGGATTTCCCATAAAAACTATGGCTGGTAATAAAAGTTAACGGCTTGAAGTTTACGGGTAGGAGAAAAAGAAATAAAATCAAGTAGCCGACAAGGTCAGTCAGACCCTTCATTATTAGGGGACAACTCGAGCAAGTTGGCAGGGGACGTGACTTTCAAAACAGGGGGTAAAACATCGTATTGGGAAAACATGTGCCGATTTAGGGACCGTACAGGTCATGAATATTTTTTTTTAGTTGTTCGGTTTGTTAAAGGCTCTACATATTGCAGACCTAATATTTGTATGGCCTACAGATAGTTGTTTCGGATCTGGGTATTTGTGTATGTCAGTTTAAATGTTTGTGAACGCACCCACGTTATTGGATAAAATTCTAAGGGAAATGTTAAAAAAGGACGACGTTTTTGACTAAGTACAGCTACAGTAGTAGCTTGGAATATCGGATTTTTAATAAGGTATTTGATGTAGGTACAGGAATCCAGCTATAATTTTTAGAAAGATGGAAGGAAATGGGGGAGGCCTTTGCCCAGCAGTGGGACAAGATAGGCTATTAAAAACAAATTTTTATTATAAAATCTGCGTTGAAACTTTGTGTCGTGTTAATCTACTTCTGATGCTGACTGTATCTGTAACTATATACGGATTGTGCTTTTCCGCCTTATTAAGAAAAATAGTTAATCCTGGTTTAACTTAGACTTGGTTTATCTCGCATGCCGTCTCACTTCAAAAATATTCAAAGAAAGTGACGGCATGCGAGATAAACCAAGCCTAAGTTAAACCAGGTTTAACTATTTTTATTAATAGGGCGGTTAATGTTTTATTTTTTAAGCTTTACCTTCGTTTAAACAAAGCTTTTTTTTATTTTGTTCCAGGTGAACGTATTGTTATTTGTTATAACAAAAAATGTTCCATGTTAGTTATATCATTGGTTACTATTGTTTTCCAATCCAATCTGACGTGATATTTATCCAAAACAACAATATTTAATAAACAAGCAATTTGATGCGTAGTTTTATACATTAAAAATATTTATTCAGGATATCAGTCAATTAAAGTTCAGTTGTTGTTTTCGCTATGTTCTAAAACCGTCACAATGTTTTTTTACCATAATATTATGGAGGAATACCATACGCTGGAATAGAATAACAGATTAACGTGAATTTTTTTAATAGATAACCTACATTATCCCAGAAAAACCCACTCAGGAGTAGAGTTGCGGGTAATATTATAGTAATATAAAAGAATGCTACAAAGTAAACCTGACTCTGTGTTATTGTAACAACTGAAGCGAATAGAACAGAAACGTGATTCTCAAGACAGGCGTATATAACATTAGAACTTCTTTTTTTGGAGCTTTGGAAATTTTAAAAAGGACTTCTCCCGCTCATGGTGGAGCGGACGGGAGTGTCAGACTTCTATCGACTAAAAACCACCCATGTTCCTTCTAAGCCTTTTGTGTCCGGGGCCGCGGTATGTCTTTCGAACAACCAGCGCCAAACATTAACCCTTCACCCGCTACTTCGTCTACAAAAAATATTATAACTCGGCTAATATGCATGAAACAATAGTAGATTGTATCATAAGGGAGAAAATAGTAGATTGTACACCAAGTGCATATAAACGCACCATTTTGCGCGAGACGTTTATCCATCCGATGCGAGCTTGCGAGCGAGGATGGATATAAAGTAGAGAGTAAAATGGGTTTTATGGACGAGTTTTACACTCTACTTTTCACTTCGATTGCGAGGAAATGAAACAGCAACTTGTAAATATTGTAAAAATAATTAAGGTTCCCGCCAATTAACTTTATTTTTTTCAGTAGGAAACTTGACATAGCACCTGACTTATGTCGTTACTCATACTGCTCAGTTATAAAAACATTTTGAGCAAGCCTATTGCCATCAACCAATGTAATTAGGAGTAAGCCTATTGCCATCAACCAATGTAATTAGGAGCAAACCTATTGCCATCAACTGATGTAATTGGGACCAAGCCTATTGCCATCAACCAATGTAATTAGGAGCAAGCCTATTGCCATCCACTGATTTAGGTAATTGAGAGCTACCCTATTGCCATCAATCAATGTAATTAAGAGTAAGCCTATTCCCATTAAATGATGTAATTAGGAGCAAGCCTATTGCCATCAATCAACCTAATTAAGAGCAAGCCTATTGCCATCAAGCGATTTAGGTAATTGGAGGAAGCCTATTCCCATCAACTTTCCTTGTATTCGTAATGAAAAGCAGTAATCCCTTGTTCTTAAAATACTAACGAAACGTATTATTACGTGTATTATTTTTTTTACGAGATCGGGCGGGTGTGGCCCAAGTGGCGTCGGAGCATGACGTTTATTTTATTTGAAAGTTACTTGACTAAGCTTACTTTTTTTGTATAGGTACAAAAAAATCTATCCTGGGAGAAAAAAGTTATAGAGCGTATAAAGAAATACGCATTTATAGAGTTATTTTCAACTATTTATTCAATTAAATCTAGTTATTTGAACTTAATATGTTATGATAGCTATTATCTAACATTCAAGATGACATTTAAGTGAGGTATCGACTACGCCAACGTTAGAAATATGTAATCACTCCATTGTTGTATGGACTCTGGTTCAAGTGGCGTTTGAAGACGAGGCTAAGTTAAAATTCTGTTATTGAGAAATGGTTAAAAAGTCTATAACCAACTTTATAATATATGTCATCGTAAGTACTTTAACATAAAACTTTTTTTTAAATAATGTATGGTTGTACTCTTGACCTCAAACTTGCCCCAGGGGCAGAGATGAGGTCGACGATGTAACGAGCTAACCCAGAAGAAGCCTATTTACTCGCGACTTAAATAGATTGGGGTTATAAGAACTCGGGAAACCAACGCAGGCAGGGAGTTCCACTCTTTGGCTGTGCGCATAATCAAAGATTGAGCAAAGCGTTTCGTACGAATCTTGTGGTTCCTGAGAACCAACAACAACGAAAATGAACTAAACTGGCATAGTGTTTCAAAATAAAAAAATAAAAATAGCTAGAAATCATATTTTATTTTCACCCGAAAACATTATACTAAGACTAATCACAATATATTGTCCAAAAAGGCTGCAGGATGTTCGATGTCCTCGTAACGAGCCCACCCAAGATACCACACTACGCTCATGATGTGGGCGCAACATCCGACTGTTCTTTTCCCTATTATGCAACTACAGTAATAATGTTGTATGCCCTGTAGTCCTTCCTCCTCCTTATACATTATATAAGTATAATATTTCCTTGACCTCACGTGACGTGACTGAATAAGACTTCGCAATAATATCAAGCCATTTTGCTCTATTCCAAAACGCTCAAGTTCTGCAGGTGGTTGTGCATCTCTAAAGACTTCAACACTGTTGGATGACGGTATTTACGGAATTTTTCAACCATAGACAAAACTGGATGATATTCTCGTTTACGATTCACATTCATCAGTTTGATCTCTTCATCCTCCTTATGCGATATATCACTCCTCCTATGACTGCGTAGTGCGTTGCTACTGGCGCTACTGCTACTACTTTCTTTTGGGCCGTAACGTATCTTGTTTGTGTCTGTTTTTATTATATGTGTGGTATTTTAATTTTAATTTTAATAATAATAATATGAAAAAAAATGGAAAAAAAAAAAAAAAATGTTTGTGTGATGAGCACGATCATTTGTTCTGTGTCTGGGTGTAATTTATCTATAATATGTATGTATTTAGAAATATATAAGTATGTTTATCAGTTGTCTAGTACCCATAACACAAGCTCTGCTTAGCTTGGGACTAGATGGCGTTGTGTGATAGTTGTGGAATATTATTATTATTATTATTATTCCCTTTATTCATATATTA
Organism: Diarsia dahlii; assembly: GCA_949775195.1. Lineage (NCBI taxonomy): Eukaryota > Metazoa > Arthropoda > Insecta > Lepidoptera > Noctuidae > Diarsia > Diarsia dahlii. Next base: position 7,599,568 of record OX459211.1, on the reverse strand, counting down.
ACAAATTTTATACATTTTTAAATCATCATCATCATCATCATTTCAGCCGAAAGACGTCCACTGCTGGACATAGGCCTCCCCTAAGTGTAATTTTTGCTTAGGGGGGGTTTGCCATAATCGCCACGCTTGGCAGGCGGGTTGGCGATCGCAGTACGGTCGATACAAAAAGCACAGAGAACGCTGCTGCCCATTCTCTGGTACATCCCTTAGTCGCCTCTTACGACACCCACGGGAAGATATGGGATTTTCATTTTTAAATATTTCCGATAAAAACAATAAAAAAAACTTTTAAAAATATAAAAAACTGTAGCCCACCGGTATCGGGAACAGGGTCCAAGCTACCGGCGGTCAGGGCTCCAGAGAAAGGAACCTCCTAACAATGCGAGCCGTGTCCAGGAGTACCGCTCTCTGCATCAAGCCCTTGATCCAGCTGCCTAACGAGAGCCTCCTCAGGTGTTGGTCGAGGCTCTTGGCAATTAAGCCATTGGCTGTAACGACTATCGGCACAATGATCGCTGAGTCCACATCCCACATGTCGACAACCTCGCGCGCCAAGTCAAGATACTTGATTTGTTTATCTTTCTCGGCTTTCACGAGGTTTTCGTCATGCGGGACGGTTATGTCAACAATCATTGCGCGCCGCTCTGATCGATCCATCACCACTATATCAGGTTTATTAGCCATAATAGTCCTGTCAGTGATGATGGATTGATCCCAGTACAGTGTGATACTGCCATTATCGAGAACTGGGTCGGGCACATACCTGTAGTACGGCACTTCCGATTCCACAAGGTTGTATTTCAGAGCAAGTTGCTGATGGATAATCCTGGCCACAAGGTTGTGTCTATGCAAGTATTCTCCGTTAGCCAGACGAGAACACCCGGAGATAATGTGACGGATTGATTCGTCCGGACGGTGGCATGCCCGACATATGTCAACCGTACCGTCCTTCACAATAAATCTCCGGTAGTTATTCGTCATCATAACTTCATCCATAATTGCACAGACAAAACCTTCGGTTTCTCCAAAGAGTTCCCCGGAACGTAGCCAGGCTACGGACGCTAGGAAATCTACATCGGGCCCGTGTAGGGCCCGGAAAAAGCGTCCGTGGAGCTCCTTGCTCTGCCATACCTCCATGCGGTCTTTAGTGTCAAGCACTACAGGTTTGCGCCAGTTCTCTTTAGCCAAGGAGAGCGGGGTGAGGCCCTTGTCCACCGCGACAACATCTCGATGCATCCCCACGTCGGCTTCCAGGAAATATTCCCTGAGACTGCATATCTCACGGTTGTGGAGAGTCTTAGCATTTAAAAAGCCTCGACCTCCACACTTCCGTGGGATATACAGTCTCATAACCGAAGAACGTGGGTGATGCATTCGATATGTCGTCAACAATGTACGGACCCGTCTATCCAGGGCGTCTAGCTCTGTTTGAGTCCATTTGAGTATGCCGAAAGAGTACATCAAAACCGGCATGACCCAACCGTTGAAGGCACGCACCTTATTTCCGCCTGATAAAAGACTGTTACATACTTTTCTCAGGCGGCCAAAGAAGCGCTCCTTCAACGATTGCTTCATGTCGGCAACGTTAATGCCCAGCGCTTCCGACATACCCAAATACTTGTAGGTTTCGGTTGCTGAGAGGGATCTAAGATTTATGGAATCTGTGAGCTGGTTTCCCACAGACTCCACAATCCCCCCTCGCTTTACATGCATGACCGCACACTTATCTACACCAAATCCCATCCTGATGGCGCTACTGAAAGCTTCAGTGACCTTCAGTAGCTCCATCAGGTGCAAATCGTTGGTGGCGAAAAGCTTTAGGTCATCCATGTAAAGGAGGTGAGATATAATCTGACCACCTCTCTTCAACCGATAGCCTAGACCTGAATCCTCCAGCAGCGTGCTAAGAGGATTCAAGGCTAAGCAGAACCAAAGTGGACTCAAACTGTCGCCCTGAAATATACCCCGCTCTATCCTTATCGGTTCGCTATTCCTCTGAATCTGTCGACATCCTGGATAGCGAAGGACTGTTCTCCATTGCCCCATACACGACATCAGGAAGGTGCGCAGGGTTGCATCAATTTTATACAACTCTAGCACCCTCATGAGCCATGTATGTGGCACCGAGTCATAGGCCTTCTTATAGTCTATCCAACATGTCGACAGATCCTTTCGGGAACGGCGAACCTGTTGGCTAATGGCCATATCAATGAGGAGTAGCTCCTTAGTACCACGGGACCCGTTCCTACATCCATTTTGAGAAGCAGACATAACAGAATTTTCGTTAATATGTTTATCAATTTTAGCTCTCAAAATGGAGGTAAGAACTTTATAGACCGTTGGAAGACACGTAATTGGTCTATAATTTTTGGGTTCCGCAGTACTACCCGATTTATGGAGCAGGTGGGTTATTCCAGTTGTCAAGAACTCTGGTAGCGACCCCGACTCTAAGGCTGACTGGAATAGGGCTGCCAAGCGAGCATGCGATCTTGTAAACCATTTAATCCAGAAGTTGTGCAGTCCGTCCGGCCCTGGTGATTTCCAATTAGGCAACGGACGAACTGCACAACTTACATCTTGGGGGCTGATCGTTATTGCCCCCATTTCTGTTATTGGATCGCACGCTCGCTCGACCTCCCGAGTCCATTCACCCTCGGAATGACTGACAGGTACCGACCAGATGTTGCGCCAAAATGAACACATGGCGTTATCATCCGGCAGGCACGTGTCAGTCACACCTTGGTCCGGTCGCTCCCATGCTCTGTATACCCACCTTTCATCTCTTTGGAAGGTGCGACTTAGAGTGTACCGTTCCACCCGACGCTTATACCTACGAATACGGTTTGACCATGCACACACTTTCTGCTTCCAGAAGTCGATGCGCTCTGCAATACGGGACATGTAGTCTCGAGGACTGGTATCGGTCCCCGCAAATGCCCGCCTCACAAAGCGCATCACTCGAGGGCGATTGTTGCCCTCCCGGAAGCAGGATAGTTTGCCGATGAACGCTCTGGCCCCAGCAATGCGTCGTTCAATCCTGTACTGCCAAGCCGGAACGGCTGGTTTCGGTCGTGTAGCTCTGTCATCCGGAAATTTGACATGAGCTACACGACATGCCGCTACAGCCGCGCAATACAGGATCGAATGAGCATCAGTGAGGTTTTCGCAGTTATCAAAATAGCTTGACAACTGCGAATCCAGAACAGCCACCAGCGCCCTATTTCTGTTATGCATGGGCAAACGAGGTAATCGTGGTCTAAGTTCGGGCGACATGAAACGATACTCTCGGATCGCACCCTCCAAAGTACTCCTCATCTCCTCACTGCACTGTGTACTAACGTTAGTAACCATGTCATTACTCACATCGTTTTCACTGATAATTATTGTGGTAGACTGTGGTGGTACCACAGCCTGTGACGACGCAGCAATGACATGGTTACCCTGCGTTTCAGTCCGCAAGCGATCAAGTACGTTGTCATCCAACATACGATTACGTTGGATGACTCGCACCTGATCCGACAGTCGTTGTGCCGATACGTTGACAGCCGGCTCAAGTACCTGAAACAGAGAAAGCATCCGAACACGGTACGCGGTCAGGTTGTTTCCTCCCTCTGTAGCCCCATAGTATGAGCGCATGACATTTTCGTTGATGGCTTGCGTCCATCGCATGCGCTGCACACTTCCGCCGGGAGCTGGGACCCTATCAGAAGCCGGTGGGCCTCGAGGTCCTAAGCCGTCCGGTGGCCGGCGTCCTCTTCGTCGCCGAGCAGGTGGTGGCGTCGGGGACAGCGAGAAATACTCGTCGCTCGAGCTCGACGCAACTGCCGCGGCCGGTGTCACAGCACTCACGATGGGGCTGGGTTCCGGCGGCAACGAGGCGGAGCTGAGCGACGAGTCCAGGGATGATGGGCGTGCACGTCTAGCTGCTGCTCTTGTAATCATAATAGGCCGTCGTCGTGATTTTTCATTTCAAATGTTTCATATTTAATTTTGCTTTTTCTGAAAATCTCCATGACATCTGTCATGGAGTGGTTTGTCATTTTCCGGAGCTTTTATTTTACACATTTTATGTTTGAATTTTAATGTTAATAGGTACTTTTTATTATTAATTAATTCCAGCAATCAAATTATTGTAATTTTGGGTATAAAATGGTACAAACACGGTTTTTCAGAATTTTTTCTTACGGAGTTGTTTGACGACGTTACTGACAGCGACAAGAGCGACCACAGATTATTATTATTATTATTATTATTAATATATATAAAAATGAATTGCTGTTCGTTAGTCTCGCTAAAACTCGAGAACGGCTGAACCGATTTGGATAGTTTTAGTCTTGAAATATTCGTGAAAGTCCAGGGAAGGTTTAAACGGTGAGAAAGTGGTTGGTAGGTAGGCAGGGTAGTAGGTAGGTAGGGTAGTAAGTAGGTAGAGTAGTAGGTAGGTAGGTAGGGTGGTAGGTATGTAGGGTGGTAGGTATGTAGGGTGGTAGTTAGGTAGGGTGGTAGGTAGGTAGGGTGGTAGGTAGGTAGGGTGGTAGGTAGGGAGTAGGTAGTAGGTAGGGAGTAGGTAGGGTAGTAGGTAGGGTAGTAGGTAGGGTAGTAGGTAGGGTAGTAGGTAAGGTAGTAGGTAGGGGGTAGTAGGTAGGGTAGTAGGTAGGGTAGTAGGTAGGGTAGTAGGTAGGGTAGTAGGTAGGGTAGTAGGTAGGGTAGTAGGTAGGGTAGTAGGTAGGGTAGTAGGTAGGGTAGTAGGTAGGGTAGTAGGTAGGGTAGTAGGTAGGGTAGTAGGTAGGGTAGTAGGTAGAGTAGTAGGTAGGGTAGTAGGTAGGTAGGTAGGTAGAGTAGTAGGTAGTAGGTAGGGTAGTGGGTAGGGTAGTAGGTAGGGTAGTAGGTAGGGTAGTAGGTAGGGTAGTAGGTAGGTAGGTAGGAAAAAAAGCATTGCAACGCATGCGCGGATTCAGCTGAAGAAAAATAATTGTTATCGAGAAAAATCGGACAGTTCAAGTAAACACGCCAAGGTCGTCAGGAAGAAATCAAATACATCAATATTCAGCACAGCCGGTAAACAGTCGACAAATAACTTAATAGATAACGAAGTTATAACACACACAACACACTCATCGCCAAACAGCAGCGAGCGGAGAGAGTGAATCAGCTGTCAAATCTAACAGAACTGCCATTTTTTTTTTCCTGCACCGTGTGCTCCACTGTGTCCTCCGGCCGATCCTGGCAGTGGTGACACCAAGGCGTTTCTTCCCTCCTTATCCGACACAGGTACCTCCCGAAACTTCCGTGTCCGGTGAGGACCTGCGTCAGGCGGTAGGTCAGGACGCCGTGACGCCTATCCAGTCACTCCTCAAAGAGGAGTCTAACCACCGCGATTGTGGCGTGCCCGATCTGTTGTGTATGTTGCGCTAACTGTTGAAGTATATGAATATACAGTAACTTCTTTTTCCCAGGATAGATTTTTTGTACTCGTACAAAAAAGTAAGCTTAACTTTCAAAAAATATAAGTATCATGCTCCGACGCCACTTGGGCCAGAGCCCATACAAAAATGTCCGATCTCCAATTTAAAGAGGTTATTCTATGAAGTTGAAGTTGTTCGTGTGGCTGTTGGGCAGGTTACCTGTGCCGGTTACCTGTGCCGATTACCTTTTTACGACGAATCGCGTTTTATGCTCTAGAGCATAAAGTAAAATCTTCGTCGAAGACCAAGGTAATCGGCACAGGTAATCGGCCCAACAGCCACAGGAATAAAAAAAGTAGTTAAAAAACTAAAAAACCCGACTGAAAAAACTGAAAAGCGAAAAACTAATAATAATAAATAATAATAATAATTTAAAATGTGCTTCATTTTAAATTAAACATAACTTGGAAGCAGGCGGGGTCCATTCTATTTTGATTTTTTCTTTTCATAATTTAATATTCAAATGAACCCCGCCTGCTTCCAAGTTATGTTTAATTTAAAATGTGCTTGTTTTTCGCTTTACAGTTTTTTCAGTCGGGTTTTTTTAGATTTTTAAAACTACTTTTTTTATTTCCAACTTTTTAGTTCTTTTGTGTTTGTTCTTTCGTTGGTCGCGTAAAATTCTTCGCAGATCGATGATTTAACTTTTGTGCTTGTTTATAGGATTTCTCACTTTGAATTTCTTTTAAATATATAAGTGTTATATATTTTTGTAATCTCCACCTAAAACCCTTTATTTTGATACCCTACTCAATGGTATTGTTTTTTTTTTTTTGAACTCCGCGGTTTGGGCCCCAAAATCCGCAGTTTTTCTTTGTTTTTTAATTTTAATGCAACCTATAACACTCGCGCCATCAAGACGAATCTAACGACGTATATTTCATTTAAATCGGTTCATCCGTTTATGAGTTATGAGGGAACAAAGAAACGGACATACATACATACATACATACATACACGTCAAACACATAACCCTCCTTTTGGGCTTCGCCGCAGTCGGGTAACAACTTCAACTTCATAAAATAACTTAGTTAATTTAATTCGTTTCGTTAGTATTCTAAGAACAAGGGATTACGCTACGATATTATGATGACGCTAATTATAGTTCAAGGGACTAAATAAGTCTTTAACCCGAGGTTTAAGAACTTTAAACACTGTGCTTTTCATTACGAATATAGGAAAGTTGATGGGAATAGGCTTGCCCCCAATTACCTAAATCGCTTGATGGCAATAGGCTTGCTCTTAATTAGATTTGTTGATGGCAATATGCTTGCTCCTAATTACACCCGTTGCTGGCAAAAGGCTTGCCTCCAATCACATCAGTGGATGGCAATAGGCTTGCTCCTAATTACCCCAACCGGTGGATGGCAATAGGCTTGCTCCTAATTACACCAGTTGATGGCAATAGGCTTGCCCCCAATTACATCAGTTGATGACAATAGGCTTTTCCTAATTACATCGGTTAATGGCAATAGGCTTGCCCCCAATTACATCAGTTGATGGCAATAGGCTTGCTCTCAATTACCTAAATCGGTGGATGGCATTAGACTTGCTCCGTATTACATCGGTTGATGGCAATAGGCTTGCTCCTAATTAGATTGGTTGATGACAATAGATTTTTCCTAATTACATCGGTTGATGGCAATAGGCTTGCTCCTAATTAGATTGGTTGATGACAATAGATTTTTCCTAATTACACCCGTTGATGACAATAGGCTTACTCCTAATTACATTGCAATAGGCTTGCTCAAAATGTTTTTATAACTGAGCAGTATGAGTAACGAACTAACGTCAGTCAGGTGTTATGTCACGTTTCCTACTGAAAAAAAAAAGTTAATTGACGGGAACAATAATTATTTTTACAATGTTTACAAGTTAATATGAAACATAATTATGAATTGTAATAAGAATCGTAATACGAATCGTTATATGATTTGTAATATGAATTGTAATATAAATTGTAATATGAATCATAATATAAATCATGAAATGAATCGTAATATGAATTGTAATATGAATCATAATATAAATCATGAAATGAATCGTAATATGAATTGTAATATGAATCATTTTATGAATCATTTTATGAATCATGATATGAATCGTAATATGAATCGTTATATGAATTGTAATATGAATTGTAATATGAATTGTCATATGAATCATGATATGAATCATGATATGAATCGTAATATGAATTGTAATAGGTATCATATTAAAAATTGTAATACGAATCGTAATATGAATCATAATATGAATCGTAATATGAATCGTAAAATGAATTGTATTATGAATCGTTATATGAATTGTAATATGAGTCATAAAATGAATCGTAATATGAATTGTATTATGAATCATAATATGAATTGTAATATAAATCATGAAATGAATCGTAATATAAATTGTAATATGAATCATTTTATGAATCATTTTATGAATCATTTTATGAATCATTTTATGAATCATGATATGAATCGTAATATGAATCGTTATATGAATCGTAATATGAATTGTAATATGAATTGTCATATGAATCATTTTATGAATCATTATATGAATCATGATATGAATCGTAATATGAATCGTAATATGAATCGTAATATGAATCGTCATATGAATCGTAATATGAATCGTAACACAAATTGTAATATGAATTGTAATATGATTCGTAAAATGAATTGTATTATGAATCGTTATATGAATTGTAATATGAGTCATAAAATGAATCGTAATATGAATTGTATTATGAATCATAATATGAATTGTAATATGAATCGTAATATGAATTTAATATGAATTGTAATATGAATCGTAATATGAATCGTAATATGAATCGTAATATGAATTGTAATAGGAATCATTATATGAATCGTAATATGAATTATATTATGAATCATAACATGAATTGTAATATGAATCGTAATATGAATTGTAATATGATTTGTAATATGAATTGTATTATGAATTGTAATATGAATTGTAATATGAATTGTAATATGATTTGTAATATGAATTGTAATATGATTTGTAATATGAATTGTATTATGAATTGTAATATGAATTGTAATATGATTTGTAATATGAATTGTATTATTAATTGTAATTGAACTGCTTCATATCGTTGCCATGTTTTCGAAGACATAAAAACTTAACTTTATCTGGACTAATGTCTCAAATGTTACCATTAACTTCAATTAATGTGTAAGGGCATATAACTAACTAGTTCTAATATGTTATTGTTACTGTTTGTTTATTTAATAAATACTTTGTTTTTCGTACTATGGCTATTTTCTCACAGTAGGTGTAAAAAGTAGAGTATCCTCCTCTGGGCTAAAGGTGTCTTTGCCTTTTTTTTTTTTTTGGTGGGTGGAAAATCATCAAATGCAGAGCGAAGGGGAGTGTCAGACTTCTACTGACTAAAAACCGAACCCATGTTCCTTCTTTGCCCTTGCGCCGAGGCCACGTCATCTCGTTCTAAAATCCGCGGCCCTTGCGGGCAACAACCGTTCACGTCACCACTTCACCGACACTGCTGTAGCACTACTAGCACTCACTTTCAGAAACTAGGGTGATGTTACAGTAAAACAATTGATATCCCTCCTTGCTGACATCTCTTTGAGGCGCGCGTGGAACACGAACGCGCCGCCGACACGGTCTGTTGCCGTCATGACGACGGCCGGCGAGCTAGCCCATAACTCACCGTCCACAGGCCCGCAAACACGACACGGTTGGCGCAGTGACTGAGCGATTGGACTGCTGCGGTGCGTGTCGCGGGTTCGATCCCCGCATGGAATAAATATTTGTATGGCCTACATAATTGGTTGTTTCGCGTCTGGGTGTCTGTGTATGTGAGTTTAAATGTTTGTGGGGCAACATTTTTTATGAAAAAAAAAAAATATTTTTGAGGCAGCTTGGTACGATTCCATATATCCAATAATATCCATGCATTGTCCTTTACCTCTTTTTCTTGTTTTTTTAGTACAGATTTGCATGTCATCATCTGCCAACCCTTTTCCTAACTATCTAGGTCATGCAGCCAGACGTGGCGGAATATCATAATTTCATAAAACATTTGGGACAGTTAAATTCAGTCTATTTACAGTGCGATCAAATTATCTTGGCAGCTCCGAACTTCGTGCAGGTCATTTTGTTACAACGAATGTATAAAAGTGTTATGATATTTATTTTATTTGTATTTCTCACTGTTTAAATTAGATATTTTCTGATCGTTTAAGTATTGGTCTAACTGGCAATAACAGTTTTATTCCCAAGTTTACATGCGCAAAATTTCGCAAAGCCTATGTTCAGAGCTGCCAAGATAATTTGATCGCACTGTAGAAATATACAAGGACGTCTGGACGTCAGCAATATATATTTTATAGTCCGGTTTTTTAATGATATTTTAATCGTTTCTGTACTCTTTTTAGTCGTCTCAATTTATTTATTATTGTTGTGTAATTATAAGTATTTTGCCTGAAATAAAACGCAATTTATTCTAAATTGGATTTTAAATTAGTTGTTTTGAGACCATGTGACTGTTCCTAAATTACCCCAGGCTGATAAAATTTTCGTTTTTCATAAATCATAATGATGTTATAGGTAGTAGGTATTTACAATCGGTTTCTTCAGTTCTTCCTCAATCTTTATATAACAGAAGAAATAATTTTATCCTAGTTCGTTCAGTTTTAGTTAGTTCATTCAGTTTTATCTTGTTCCAAGTACAGAAATGCGTTCCATTTCCAGGTTACAGTGGTTCCATTTACAGTGAGAAATAAACGAGTTTTATGGTTGGACTGGAATTCATGCGTACATTTTCTTAAGCTACAGCCTCCTGAGTGTCACAGACCATCGTCTTGGGTTGTGTCACAGACTACAGAAGCTCGCCCCCCAAAGGGGGAGTTTTGTAAGTCAAAACTTACAAATAATTTACTGTAACTAAGATCCTCCACCCATGTATTTTTAAGGCTAGATGCATTTTCTGAGTCTTCAGCCTTCTGTGTTTCAGAAAACATCGTCAGGGATCGTGTGTCACAGACTACTGAAACGTGTGGTCTACGGTTTACTTACAATTTGCACTATAAACGTAGGTAAGATTCTCTCTGCTCTTGTATTTCTAAGGCAAGATACATTTTCTTATACTTTTGCTTTTTTTTGCACCACATTATAAAACAACTTTATTATTATATTATTTTATGCCTGTTTTTCCCCACTGTAGGGCAAAGGCCGCCTTTCCCTTTATAGGCCAATCCTTTGAGAAGGAGTCCAGCTCACCAAAAAAACACTTATTTCACTAAAGCATTTATCTGTATTCAACTTAATGTATTTTAGTGAAAGTTAATTAGCGATCGTAGAGTGTAAACGTAACATAAATACGTTGATTTTTAATCGACAATACAATTTTCCTATATCGTTTTAATCAAGTTGTTCGCAACAATCACAATCAGCATCATATTTTTTTTTTAATGTGTGAAACGAGCATTCTACAATATAAAATCGATGTTTACGTTTGGCGGCCTGTGCCCCGAGTCTGCTATTCAATAGTGTCAGAATGGTCTATCATTGATCTCATAATTTATTATTGATTTTTACAAGTTTGGTGTTGTCAAAATCAACAATAGGGATGTGTCCTGGGTAAAAAAAATATGATTCCGTCTAGTCCGTCAGTTAGATTATCGAAAAACATTGAATACGTGTTTTTTGTTTTATCAAATTAATCAAAATTGACGAAGATAAAAACAAGTCAAAGATAATCAGTGGGGGCTTTTGACGGCACTACGTGGGAAAAATGTAGTGCGATGTGACGTCACACGTGTTTTCGAAGCACTGTACTATCGTCTTCATTTTTTTGGTTTACGTGCAAAAAGAAAAAATACGTGCCCAATATTTTTGGTAATCTATGTGACGGACTAATTAGATTTTTTTTGTCAACTACCGTAATAGGCCCTGTACTTTGGTACAATGTAGGTTTGGTATTACATACATTTTGTTCCACTTTAACAACTGTTTTCTTTTAGGCTATTTTTTTGTGTCTCAGACTACAGAAACTCATTTCATTAATTGGTGGTCTCTGTGATAGATAGATGCCTAAGAAAGATTCACTCAGCCTCATTTGTGAGGTTAGCGTACTTTTCTTGAGCTGTTATTTTACTTAAATGGGCCATTTTTTTTCGCTAAATTATTACTTTTCATTTACCAACTACTTTTACTGTTTCTATATTAAAGACATCGTACGAGAGACAGCCCTGCCACTTGTTCACTTCTTGCCTAGCTACAGAGTTCATCGAACTTGTCGTCGCGCTTGCCTTTCGCTACGTGTAATTTTGCCACGGTAACGATACATTACGCATGAGGAAATAAAAGAAATCTCTATTGAATTCCCATCGTTCTCGAAAAAAATTCTAGTACCGGTCATCGACATTACTTTGGAAGGCCTCCAACTAGGTGAACCGGTGACCTGGTGGAGGTTGCGGGGGCCCACTAGATGCGAGATCGGTCAATGTGGCGACATCTGAGGGAGATCTATGTCCAGCAGTGGACGTCTTTTGGCTGAAATGATGATGATATACTGAATTCTAAACTACCAGTCTCTTTCACCCTATAGACAGTGCTAACACTCTTAGGATTAACGTTCTACTGATTTATGTATGCCTTTCTTTCATTGCCAGTTCGCCGTCAATATGGCGCCAACGCTTGCCCATTGAAGTGACGTTAAGCTATTAAAGGGAATCATGACAAGACTTATTAGTTTAGTATGGCACATTGCATATTAAAATATACAGACATTGAAATATAAGACAGACATTTTCCGTCGGGGCTACGGGTCCCTTCGGGGCTGTGGACTTCGCCACAAAGGGCTAAGAAGGAGCATGGGTGATTTTTAGTCAGTAGAAGAAGTCTGACACTCCGTACCGCTCTGCCCAGAGCGGGAGGATTCATTTGATGATTTCCCACACACCAAAAAAAAAAGGCAGACATTTTACGGATAATAAAATTAAGCTTGAAAAGGCACATGAAGTTTTAAAAAAAATATTATTATTATCAACAGCTTATCTGAACTATGTAAGCGTCGGCTTCCAGTCTAACCGGATGCAGTTGAATGTATTTTTTTTAAATGGAGCGACTGCCTATCTGACATGTTACCGACGGCGAGTGCTGTGGGTGCGGGGGCATGCGGCGGCGCGTGCCGTGGCGGCGGGTGTGCACAACCCAGTTACTGGTTGTTAGATTTGCCTGTTTTCTGTCTACCAGTAACGACTGTCAAACATCTACGATATTTAAAAAAAATTAAACTGACATGGTCACTGACACTACTATTAATATCATAAACGGGACGGGACGGGACGGGGATGGTGCTTGTAACAGCGCCGAAATATCGGGAACTCGAAACAATAATCAAACATGGTAAATATCCCGTTTATGATATTAATAGTAGTATCTACGATATATGGCCGGGGGTCCCTCTGTTTGTCGTGCTTTCCGACGAATCATCATCCTCAACCTGCAGCAGTCCACTGCTGGACATAGACTTCCACATCACACGCCAATAAACTTGATTCCCAGCTACTCTCATCCAATTACCTTCCGATGAATGCATGTAATCACGGCCACATACAACCATGCCGCTACTATTACATACACTCGAGCCCTCAACTTAAATCTCCACAAAATTTCCCAAATGATAAATTCGTCAAGTTATGTTTATCACATGACCGTCCACCACATTGACGTTGAGCGACAATCTTGACGTATTTTGGCACGTGTACACAAACGTCACAGGTAATGTGAAATCGTGTGTAACCCCTTTTTCCGTGTTAAAATATCGAGATGAATTTATTTTGTGATTCAGTGAAACGGATGCAAAATTTTCGCAACTGATTTAAATGTGAATGCAATGTTTATTTTGTTCTTTCGTTTTAATAATTGCGATGTTGATTTTCTTTTACGTAAACGAAATACGTAATTAGGTATAACGTATTTTGAATGTAATTTCAAATAATATTTGAACTTCTTTGAAGAGACTTCAATTAAAATAATTTTCTGTTTGCTTCGTCATGTTTGAGTTTGCTTGGGATATACAGCTGAATTGTGTTTTAATAATTTTATGTTAAAGGAACAAAACACGATGAACTTGATTACTTTATCCTAGATAAACAACAGAAAATAATGACTACTCTTTTGTAATTTCACGAAATGATTACTTCCAAGCTGCCTCGTTGGTGTAGTGGTCACACGAGGCGACTGCTGAGCATGAGGCCCTGGGTTCGATTTCCGGGTTGGGCAAACTGTTATTGGATTTTTCTTAGTATTGTGCTTGTTTACGGAGACACGGGGCGTCGCGCGGCGCGTGCAGAAGGCTCGTCTCGTGATTTTTTATTAATTTACTGAGAGACGGGTCCACCGCAACAAACGCTGCATTTTAAACTAACGAGCGAAAAATTGCTTCTCCCAAAATCGACGTTCGAAATCGTTAACTTTTTCATACATTACCATGTGTTTGAATTAAAAACGCAGCACGCGCCGCGCGACGCCCCGCCTGTACGTAAACATGCACTAACTGTCACAGAGTCTAAATTTTTCTTCTTTGTTTAAAACCGGTCTTCAAATGATACACAATCAAATCAATTTCAGTGACCCAGCATGACAAGCTTCCCGTCGTTGCTGCGGGTTGTTCGAAAGAGATACCGCGGCCTCGACACAAAGGGCTTAGAAGGAACATGGGTGGTTTTTAGTCAGTAGAAGTCTGACACTCCCTACCGCTCTGCCCAGAACGGGAGGAGTCATTTGATGATTTCTCAAGTCCCCAAAAAAAAAAAACAAACCAAATTAACCTTTATCTGAAAGCATTAACTATTTCAGTCATTACTAATTATTGCGTTGATTAAAAACTGAAAATATTTAAATGAGCTCCATCGAAATGATTACCGCTTCTTAGGTCTAATGGTTGCAGGTGTAACTACTAAGCACAAGATTCCATTTCCGGGACGGGCAAAGTGTTATTGGGTTTTTAGATCATAATTTTTTTAGTAGCTTCCACAGAGTCTGCATTTGTTCTGTTGATGGACAACGTAAAATTACGTTCATTTTGCCAAAAAAAGCACTCTCTACTACTATGATGTGAATTGACAAAAAGGCGAGACCACCAAGAATACATGAAGCGAAAATAGAGAAAGAACGCTAAAGAAAAAGATGCTCCACCAATTCTATGCTATCGCAGTTCGCAACCTATTACGAAAGGTCCAAAACCTAATAACAAAGAACAGAAACTATTTACTTTTAAAAGCCCTAAAGCTTGTTCCACTAATCCTTCAATTATTCGGCTGGTTTCACATAGATTGTGTGAATCTTGTCAGTAGAACGTAGACCCTTGTCCGGGAGTGTCCGAGAGTGTCCGGATCTCCAACGTATTACATTCAACCTGCCAATCCGACGTCCCTTTTAATTTTACGAATGTTGGCCCGATCAAATAATAGTGGACGAAAATATTTCCTTTTTCATCTTCGGGGATTGGGGCAAGATGGCTGACGACTTGTCCTTTAACTGTGTGAGAAATAGAAGGGACTTTAATATTGGTTTTTTACTATAGCTAGGATAGGTATGTATGGAGACTTAAATTCGATAGCTTTTTTAGATGACAAGCTTCGGCACGGCACGAGACTTCGTGCGCATCTGTAAAACATTAATGGCATTTGTTACGAGTTACGCCACAGGTTTACGTCAGTGAAAGATTATAAAAATGAATAGAGTAAGTGATGCCATGAAGTCTGTCAGGGGAGAATAGAAGAATAAAACGTGTTGCGTTGACCCCAAATAGAATGGGACAGTACAAAAATTCAATGATTTTTAACCGACTTCCCAAAAAGGAGGAGGTTCTCAATTCGATTGGTATGTTTTCTATGTATGTACACCGATTACGCTGCGATTTATGATCCGATTTACGTGATTCTTTTTTAGTTTGATGCGGAATAGTTGCCATTTGGTGCCATAAAAACTTAGCATGGTTTGGCCCAGTACTTTTCATTTTATGATAATTTTTTTATAATTTATGAATATTTTTCGTTCGTTTTTTTATGTGTGTTCGCGAATAACTTCGTCGTTTATGAACCAATTTTGATGATTCTTTTTTTATTGGAACGGAAATATTTCAAGGGTGGTATCATGATATGGAAACCAGATCCTGGTGATGGAATCCCAGAGAAATCGAGGGCAACCCTCAAATTGCATAGGCACGTTTTACGTGTTTCGTGCTTTTTCTGACGCTATACAAGTATATATTTCATAGTAAATATTTCTATAAGATATACCTACAACTAAAAATGAAAAAAATAAAAAAACTTTTTGCAAAAAAAAAACAACCGACTTCAAAAACACCAAAAAGTGAAAAATAAACTTCAGAAGAAAAATCAGCTTCTGAAGTCGGTGGCAAAAAAAGCCAAATCAAACAAAGAAATGTCACCGACTTCAGAAGCTGATTTTTCTTCTGAAGTTTATTTTTCACTTTTTGGTGATTTTGAAGTCGGTTGTTTTTTTTTGCAAAAAGTTTTTTTTTAAACATTTTCGTAACATAATCTCCTTTAATCTCCAAAGGGAAATGCAGATGTTCCCTGATAAACACACATCTTGCTAGTTATGTTTAAGGCGGATGAAGGAACCCAACTTATTGCCATCAACCGGGCGATAGTCCATACTCTGTAGCTGCTAATGATATATTCCTGAAGGAAAAACCGAATAACACTTTACCCGAAAACCCCTTTCTCTGCAGTCACGCGACCATTCGACCAATGTAGGTTTATGCAATTTGAAATAAAATATAATTTGAATTTAATTCAAGGCATTAAGTTGGTATATAAAGTGTCGAACATTTCCAAAAAACCCACCCGAAATTATAAAACATAACACATATTTTCAGATATAAGTACCCAGGTTAGCATTTTAGCTACGCACAAAATCCTCATTATGTATAACCTTATAATGCGCGGGCACGCTTTTAATACTAGCATATTATTATAAGCATAATATATTATGCGTAATAATATGCTCGTATCTGCTCCTGTTTTCTAAAGGACGGTGTTTTGCTGAAGGTATAGAAATAATATGCTGATGAAACATCTTAAAAGACGTCCACTGCTGAATAGGCCTTCTGCAAGTGTCACCATATTGACCGGTCCCGTGCGTCTCGCATCCAGCTGATCCCCGCAACCTTCACCAAGTCAAGGGTTCACCTAGTGGGATGCCTTCCAACACAACCACTCCAGGACTTTACGGCCCCATCGGCCATCCGTTCTGCGAGCAATGTGCTCTGCCCACTACCACTTATGTACCTATGGCAATTATTCGGGCTTCGGTAACCTTGTTTCTCTTGGTTGGTGTGGTAATTGTGTAGATGTTATTTAGTCATTAAGATTATAGAACATAACATCAAGCCGTTGCTTCCCGAAAGGTTACTCAGAAGTGTCCACCACCTTTTCGCCAATTATATTTAAGTTCCATGTAATAGTGGGCGTGCCTATAGATAAAATTCTTAAGAATTTAGCTGTTGGCATTATTTTGTACTTGTAGAATCAACAATTTTAATCTACAAAACAAATCCTTTCATACATAGGTATTAATTCACCACAAAGATGCAGCGTACTCAAAACAGAACAAAATTTCACTCTTGCGTTTAAAAACCGCGGAATTCCGGCTTAAAAACCACTCAACTAAACTCTTAAATCAAATGAGCTTCACAAACTACGAATCTCTAACAGTAATTTACTCCAACTTCAGACAAAACATGAAACAAGCAACAACCATCAACAACAGAAAGAAAGAAAGAAAAACCGTCGAACTCATCCACACATTGTAGAACAAAACGAAAACGGAACAGAGAATGTACGGAAGCGACTTTTTACATCCATTTTGCTGAAACACCGCGATCGGCCCTAATGCAAGTCAAGTGCGTTCATTTACACGGAAAAATCCTTAATCATGGCAATTCTACCGTACTCTAATAAATGGTCGAGCGTGTATCGTGAATTCGTGGCATTGACTCACAATTGTGAGGGTAGGAGGGTATAAGAATGTGTGGGTATCATTTTGAAAGTCAAGGGGCGACTGAAGTTATACTAGCGGCCTGTCCCCTGCTTCGCATCGCTTTTATGATGAGATTTTTTTATTATGTTATGGAAGTTTAATGACTATGTTGTTCAGATAAGTTTTAGAGTCGGAGAACTTGAAATTGAAATAATATAGCAGATATAACATAACATACGCATTGTACCACATTTTACTAGATGTTTAAGTTCCATGTAGGTAATGGCGGGCGCGCCTATTGCCATCAACCAGGCACAAAATCAGACGTGGCTGCTACTGAGAAATTCCTGATGAAAATACCTTATAACACATGGCGCGACCTGTAATTTGAACCCAGGACTTCATGTATACACAGCAGTCGCGTCTGCGACCACTAGGCCAACGACACAGTCGAGACAGAGCAACAAAGGCGCGGAAGGCGCTCCGGGCGTCGGGGGCCACGTGATGGCGGGCACCGTAGACGCGGGCCTGTGGACGGTGAGTAATGGGCTAGCTCGCCGTCCGGCCGTCGTCATGACGGCAACAGACCGTGTCGGCTGCGCGTTCGTGTTCCACGCGCGCCTCAAAGAGATGTCAGCAAAGAGGGGCCCGCAAGGGCCGACGCCCGTCGGGGCCGCGGATTTTAGTACTAGATGACGTGGCCTCGGCACAAGGGCAAAGAAGGAACATGGGTTCGGTTTTTAGTCAGTAGAAGTCTGACACTCCCCTTCGCTCTGCCCAAGAGCGGGGGGGGTCATTTGATGATTTTCCACCCACCAAAAAAAAAAAAAAGGCAGAGCAACAAAGCAAAATGGTTTTAATATCAATTAAATAGGTTTTATTTGATTACCTACATTCAAGTTTGTACAAGGTACATATTTATGATTTTGGGTATGTTGTGGCCACCGCGGTTGTTGTGGGTTGGTCTCTTTGTGTTATTAATCGTATCGTTCATGCCATACAATTAATTAACAAAAAAAGCCAATTTCAAGGATATTAAATACATTATTATGTGTTGTTTTTCAATTTAAAGTTCTCCGGCTACTTCCTTTTACACAAAAATAAACCTAAATATATGGGGAGTCTTTCAGTAAACATGTTGAAAGTATGTTTAAGTGGGTCCATTCAAAGACTTTCTGAATGGAAAATCACGTACATTCGTTCTTGTTCGTTTCCTGAAGAGTACCTGTACGTATCTCTAGTCTTTAAATAGCTCGTACTGGTTGAAAACATCTTTTCATCCCTTCAATTCGAAAAGTGTCGTTTTGTTCCTCTATAAGTGCGAGCAAAGTAGCTCTTTTCTCCATTAGACTTTTTAGCGGGCAGTAATGAGATTTGAATTTAGAACATGAATCGTTCATTGAAATCGAACGCAAATGTATTGTGTTGGCTGTACGGTGCGAGGAGACGCGGTAACTAAATTTAAAAAAAAAACAAAAGCGCGCGATTTACTTCCCTGTTCTAATAATCGGTACGGACTTTATTGTATTTTGTGCAAAAAAAAATGAGCTCTACGTCGAGTTCTGAAAGTGATAGTGCATTAACTCCTGAAACAATAAAAATAGAAGCTAATAACGTCCTACAAAACTTAATCCCTACGAAATCCCGGGAGAAATATTTAAAGGCATACGACAATTTCTTAATATGGAGTAGAAGGTTGTTTAGTATCGTGTTGTCTTAATAAGGACGTAAAACTGGACACATGTTCGTAATTAATATGTCTGATGGATTTAAACGTGTCGTCACTCTATTTTTATTAAATAACTAGCGGACGTCCCGCGGTTTCACCCGCGTAGATCCCGTTCCCGTGGGAATACAGGGATAAAAAGTAGCCTATGTTACTCAGGGTGAATGTAGCTTTCCAAGGGTGAAAGAATTTTTGAAATCGGCCCAGTACTTTTTGAGCCTATTCATAACAAACATACAAACAAATCTTTCCTCTTTATAATATTAGTGTAGACATACAAAAATAGGTACAAATCTTTCCTCTTTATAATATTAGTGTAGATAATATTACAATAAAATATGAGGCGCCTTTTATTTTCTCATAGAGGGTGATGAAAAGTCGAGTGTATCACTCGGGTGCAAAATATATTTTGGGCTCGGGCGACGTACTTTGAATCCCTCGCTACGTTCAGGATTCTACTAAAGAATCCCTCACTACGTTCGGGATTCTACTATAGAATCCCTCACTTCGCTCTGGATTCAAAAAAGCGCCCTCGCCGTAAAAATATTTTTCATCCCTTCAATTCGAAAAGTGTCGTTTTGTTCCTCTTTAAGTGCGAGCAAAGTAGCTCTTTTCTCCATTAGACTTTTTAGCGGGCAGTAATGAGATTTGAATTTAGAACACGAATCGTTCATTGAAATCGAACGCAAATTGTATTTTACTGGCTGTAAGTGTTGGCTGTACGGTGCGAGGAGACGCGGTAACTAAATTTAAAAAAAACAAAAGCGCGTGATTTACTTCCCTGTTCTAATAATAGGTACGGACTTTATTGGATTTTGTGTAAAAAGATGAGTTCTACGTCGAGTTCTGAAAGTGATAGTGCATTAGCTCCTGAAACAATAAAAATAGAAGCTAATAACGTCATACAAAACTTAATCCCTACGAAATCCAGGGAGAAATATTTAAAGGCATACGACAATTTCTTAATATGGAGTAGAAGGTTGTTTAGTAATGTCTTGTCTTAATAAGGACGTAAAACTGGACACATATTCGTAATTAATATGTCTGATGGATTTAAACGTGTCGTCACTCTATTTTTATTAAATAATAATATTACAATAAAATATGAGGCGCCTTTTATTTTCTCATAGAGGGTGATGAAAAGTCGAGTGTATCACTCGGGTGCAAAATATATTTTGGGCTCGGGCGACGTACTTTGAATCCCTCGCTACGTTCAGGATTCTACTAAAGAATCCCTCACTACGTTCGGGATTCTACTCTAGAATCCCTCACTTCGCTCTGGATTCAAAAAAGCGCCCTCGCCGTAAAAATATTATTTTGCTCCCTTATGATACAATCTACTAATTTTGCTCCCTTATGATACAATCTACTATTATAATGTAAAAATACTTATAGGGATACATAACTTCTTTTGCAATAATTGCGAAGGTTTAAGACCACCTAGATGCAGTGATAACCTAACTAGATGCAGCGAATATCAGTGTTTTAAATTGAGCGACTGCCTATCTGACCTCCACAACCCAGTTTAGACTGGGTAATACTCGTATTACCCCTTGGTATGACTGGGTGTCTGACTTTTGGGCTTTTGGACATGTTACGACTGTCAAAGGCTTAATGACTGACTGGCCTGTTGGTCTAGTGGTTAGTGACCCTAACTGCTATGCCGGAGGTCGTGGGTTCGATTCCCACCCAGGACAAATGTTTGTGTGATGAGCACGATCATTTGTTCTGTGTCTGGGTGTAATTTATCTATAATATGTATGTATTTAGAAATATATAAGTATGTTTATCAGTTGTCTAGTACCCATAACACAAGCTCTGCTTAGCTTGGGACTAGATGGCGTTGTGTGATAGTTGTGGAATATTATTATTATTATTATTATTAATGTGCTTTCTGAGTCGCGGAGGAAACTCAGTATGTAATGGTTGGTTACCCACGGACCATCCTAGGCAAAGATCGACATCGGCAGTTATTATTAAGCCACGAACTCTTGATCAAAATCTGACTCATATTATATTAAGTGAACCTTTTTCTGTCGATATATTGAGAATTTTCATACACAATTTCCAATCTTATGAATATTACTTTTCTTTTCACACACATGAATTAATTCTAAGCCCCAGAATTCAAAAGGAATTCAATAACCTGTTTATTTTTTCCCTCATACACGCTAATATCTATTCAATAGTACACAAAAATTATTATTATTAATACACAAAAAAGTCAAGAAAGGATCTCAATATAACCAAATTAGGGTCTCATTCAGAATCATATGCGTACACGCCACAAGTTTTCTTTTAGAAAAGTAATAGAGGTTTTCTTGTAAAAAAGTTTTTTTTGTTTTGTTTGCTTTTTGAAAATGGAATAGAGGAAAGGCTTTCAAGTGTTTGTAGGCATTGTATCAAGGAGTTCCGTAACCAAATGTACCTTAAAAAAATAATCTGACTAAAACTATATGTTTCACTAATAACTTGTTCGCAAAGTGTTAACATGTGCAGCCATAAAGAAATAATAATAAACATAGTTTATGTATAAACTCAACAAACAAAATGTGTTGGCGCGAGCTTGTTCATAGAGTTAATTCATAAATATTAATCAATTTTTTTTTTAAACGTTGCCCCACACTAGGAATTTCTCCTGTATCGTGGGTGCGTTTACAAACATTTAAACTCACATACACAAACACACCCAGACCCGAAACAATTATCTGTAGGCCATACAAATATTTGTTCCGTGCGTGGATCGAACCCGCGACACGCAGCGCAGCAGTCCACTCGCTCAGCCACTGCGCCAACCGTGCCGTCAAAAAAAATATGAATATTATTACGAGTAATAGTAATAAAAAGCTTCATTTTAATCAAAAGTTGTAATCAAAATGCTTCATCATATTTATTTTATTTACAATCCGAAATGATCATGACTACGTCTCGTATAAAAATTTATTTATCATGAAAGTTGACGAATCCAGATACACTTTTCTTTCTGTACAAAATCGAATCATTCAAATTCAAATTCATTTATTGTTTGTCACAGGTGAAATATTAGGTCTTATGATTACTATATATTGGTTCGCTGCAACATACCTGTATGGTTTACAATTTTTGATGTCGGTTCTACATTTAAAACATTCACTACATTTTACTAAATTTCAAAATAATTATTCGCTCTAAGTCAACGTCCATCATTCATCATGCATTAATATAGTTGTAAATTCACGTAGTCAGATAAACAAATTAAATTTTCTATTGATTTCATGATAATTACCTACATGATACATTGATGTCATTCACATATTATTCATAATTTATTTATTATTACATTTATTCATATTATTCAAATTAAATTATTCATTTATGTCATACAAATTAAATTATTTATTTATGTCATACAAATTAAATTGTTCATTTATGTCATACAAATTAAATTATTCATTTATGTCATACAAATTAAATTACTCATTCAGTCATTGTCTAAAGGTCAATCAAAATTATCAATATTTTTGTCATTAAAAAAGTCATTAATTGAGTAGTAGGCCTTACATATCAAAAATTCCTTTAGACTTTTTTTAAAACTATTTAGGGTTACACTGCATTTTACATGTTTTGGAAGTTTGTTATAAATTTTCACACCTATCCCAAATATACTCATTTTAAACTTAACTGTTCTACACCTAATTCCACATAATTCATGTTTATACCGTGCACTTCTCAATGTCTCATAGTTATTTAAATCGCGTTTGATCATTACTGCTGCTTCATAAATGTATAATGATGGAAGAGTTAAAATGTGTAGTCTTGGAAACTCTGTTCTACATGAATCGGTTTGTTTAAGCCCACATATACACTTTTCTAATACACTTTTTCTGGGCCTTAAAAGCATATTCTCTGTTGGTTGAATTGCCCCAAAAAAGAATACCATATTTGATTGTAGATCCTACGTATGCATGGTAAGCGCTCAGTAATGCTCTCTCGTTAACAATTTTCCTTAGCATGTACAGGGCATATGAAAATTGGTTTAATTTCTTACAAACATGATCAACCTGCAGTTTCCAGTTTAGCCCAGAGTCAATATAAATACCAAGAAACTTAGTGTTGTTCACTTCTTTTAATTGTTCACCTTTGTAATGTATTTGTAGATTTTTTCCCGAGTTAGTATTTTTATTTGTGAAAGTCATATAATTCGTTTAACCAAAATATTTATTTTTAGATTATTTGCATTCAACCATTTTATGATATCTTCAAGTGATTCGTTAATGTCGTTTTCATAATTATCTTTATCTTTGTTCGTAAAAATAGCTGTACTATCGTCTGCAAATAGTATCATTTCCTGTTTTATAACTTTCGGTAGATCGTTTATGTAAATGATAAACAAGAGAGGTCCAAGAATACTTCCCTGTGGCACTCCATACTTAACAGTTCTTGGGTCTGACGTATATGTTTGTTCTAACTTTTTGTCATTTATTATTTTTGTTATCTGTGTTACTTGAGATCTGTCCGATAAATACGATTTAATAAGATTTAGTGCATTTCCTCTTACCCCATATTTTTCTAGTTTGTTCAAAAGTATTTGATGATCCACATGATCAAATGCCTTAGACATATCCATAAAAATAATAGTTAAATGTTGCTTGTTATCTAGTCCTGTCATTACATTCTTTAAAAAATTTAATAGAGCGCTGCTAGTGGATCTGTCTTTACGAAACCCGAATTGTTCATCTGCAAATATGTTGTTAGCTTCAAAGTAGTTATATAAGTTATTATAGAGTACTCTTTCAAATATTTTTGCAAAGACTGGGATTAGTGCGATTGGTCTGTAAAATTTCATTTGTTCTTTGTCGTCTTTTTTAAATATGGGATTTATGACCGTTAATTTCAGTTTCGAAGGAAACACTCCGTGTTCCAGGCACAGATTAATAATGTGACTAAGTACTGGAGAAATGAGATGCGATACACTTTTAACTATTTTTGTGTTAATATTATCGTAGCCAGTACTATTAGTATTTTTAAGCATTTTTATTATTTGGTCTACGTCAAGCGGGGTTGTCGGTTTCATAAAAATAGAATTAGAGTTATTATATGTCAGTGTTTTTAGAGGTATACCATTATCTTTAGGTGTCATTTTAATATCGTCAATAAAAATGTTGTTAAATGTCTGAGCTATTTCAATCGGTTTTGTAATTATTCTATCATTTAGTTTTATTTGGTTTATTTCTTCCTTAGGTGTTACTGTCTTGTTATTGTTTATGATTTTCCACATAGCTTTACCTTTGTTTGTCGCTGAATTAATGTAGTAATTGTTTTGTGCTTTTTGCGTTTTTTTTATTATTGTTCGTAGTCTTTTTGTATATTCTTTAAAGTGTATTTTGTCTTTCGAATTTGACGTTAACCTATACTTCCATAGCAATTGGCGTTTTCTTTTTGAGCATAGCCTAATTCCTTTGCTTAGCCATTTTGGCTTTTTAGAAATTGGTATTTTTACGCGTATTGTCGGAAAACACAAATCATAGAATAGTTTAAATAGTTCGTAAAAATAATTGTAAGCTATTTCTGGGTCATTACTTGAGTAACATTCTGTAAAACTAAGACTCTTAATGCATTTGAAAAACGTTTGAGTGTTTTCTTCACAATAATCTCGTTTATATTTATACCAGTAGTCAATGCTATAACTTTTCTTTACAGGGCATCTTAGCAATTGTGCTGTATGATCTGATAACGAAAGTTCAAGAACGGTAGATTTGGCTCCTCTAATGTTATGTGCTATGTTGTCAATGCAGGTCTTGCTACTTAACCTAGTCGGTTGATGATTAGTTAATTTTAAATTAAAGCTCGCTAATAATTGTTCGAATTGTTGGGATACTTTGTTACTTTTTGCCCTGTCTATATTAAAATCACCGCACACTATAACTTTTTTTTTTGGATTGGATTGTCCCAAGCGAATGTTTCTGATAAGGAAGCGCTGTTTGATCAATGTTATGTTTCTTCTTCACTACATATTACTCGTATAAAGCAAAGTCCTCCGCCGCGTCTGTCTATTTGTCTGTTCGCGATAAACTCAAAAACGTCTGCACCGATTTTCATGATGTTTTCACCAATGGATAGAGTGGTTCTCGAGGAATGTTTAAGTAAATAATTTATCCCTGGAATAGGTTCCCATGGGTTGCTGGGACGGGATCAAAATTTCATGGTTACTTTTGGTTGCTATAACCGACATCCATGCGGGCGATGCCGCTGGCATCAGCTAGTCTACATCTACATCTACACTCATATTATAAAGAGGAAAGATTTGTATGTTTTTGTGTATGTTTGTAATGAATAAACTTAAAAACTACTGCGTCGATTTTAAAAATTCTTTCACCATTAGAAAGCTAGATTCACCTTGAGTAACATAGGCTTTTTTCCTGTATTCCCACGAAAACGGGAACTACGCGGGTGAAAACGCGGGACGTCCGCTAGTTTATAATAATATAACGAAATCCTAAAAGCAAAGACTCCCTGTAAATGAGTCACAAGCTTATGTCATGAGGTCTGATGTTCGGCCATTTTGAACTTGGGCTCGCTAAGTCCGTCGCCATTTTTATACCCAAGAGGTACTTGACTCAAAGAAAAATGTTTGTAAAAGTAATTAATTAGGTTAAACACAGACGTGGGGTGTTTAAATAAGGTTGTGTTCTGACTTAGTACTAATAAAAACGAGTTACTGTGCCCTTTTAGAAAATTAACTAAGTTGTATTTTGTTGGGGTCTTTGGTTGTTGACTCTTTTGTAATTATTTAATTTTGTAATCAGTTTTTTCCACCAGCCGGCTTAGCATGACCACTGAAGAAACGGGTTTTGTCGACGGAAGAATCGACAAAATGAGAGATTGTAGCAAGGTTTCGCGTCAAATTGTATGGAAAAATCTTTGTCTATTCTTGGTAGAATAGAGATAGAATCGCCATGCTACGTGGGCTGGAATGCCTCAGAAGCTGCCACGGAGTCTGCATTTGTGCCCGAATGGGACATGGCACTAAAATATAAGTGGAAAAAAGTGGAGTGTGACGGAATTACGGGTGTAGTATTGGATACACCTCTGCCTAATCCTTCCGGGATTACAGGCGGGATGTTATTTAAATTATTCATCTGAGTCCGGTGTCCGGAATATGTTCAATATGACCGAACTTTTGTTGAGAAACAAGAACAAGTTTCGGTCTATCCGTAGGCACGCTACGAAGTGCCTACGATTTTACTACGACTGCTACGCCATCGTAACAAACATTGGGTGGCTACGAACGCTACGCCATCCTAGCAAACCTTGGACGGCTACAACACATAAATACTAGGTATTTGAAAAACAGGTTTGGTGACTTCTTCGATTCTGTAGAAAGATTCTACTAGTTCAGGTTCGTAGTCAGAATGAAAAACACTTAAAAAATAAAGGTACAGAAATCCTTAACATTGATAGTCAATAAGGAATTTTATGGCTAAGTTAAAGTTTACAACCAATAAAATTGTATTGCGCTAAGCTATTAACAATGGGTACCTACCGTTCTGTAGTTATAGTAGCACACCTCGTTGGGTTAATTGAAATGCTAATAAAAAAACATTAATGAAGATCTTAAATTAAACGCCTTAGAATTCGAATTAGATTGTCGATTTTTTCTTACACTAGCTAACTTGACAATTTTTTTTTTTTTTTGGTGCTTGGGAAATCATCAAATGACTCCTCTCGCTGTGGGCAGAGCGGTAGGGAGTGTCAGACTTCTACTGACTAAAAACCACCCATGTTCGTTCTTAGCCCTTTGTGTCGTGGCCGTGGTATCTCTTTCGAACAACCGGTGTGTCAAAAGTGTCTTCATATCTTGGCAAGATACTACAACGGCGATGCATTAGGTCGCTAGGTAGTTCAATGGAGTCTAAAGTTAAAATGTTGTGGTATTTTATCGCAGTATAAGCAGAAAGAGCTTAGTGGTGCGGATCCTCGGACAGCCATTTCATAAGTCTGAAGTTCGGACCCAAAACACGCACCTCTGCTCGTCGGGGCTACGGGTTATTTGAAAGAGATACCGCGGCCTCGACACAATGGTCTAAGAAGGAACATGGGTGGATTTTAGTCAGTAGAAGTCTGACACTCTCTACCGCTCTGCCCAGAGCGGAAGGAGTCATTTGATAATTTCCCACCCTCGTAGAAAAAAAATAAGACACGCACCTATGATTTGTCGAAATCAAGTGCGTATTGTAACTTGTATCGGTTAAGGAAAACTTCGTGAGGTAACCAGCTTACTTGAGAGATATTTCTAGAGGCCCATGGGCGATATAGAAACTTTGACACCAGCCGGCTTAGCATGACCACCAAAGAAACGGGTTTTGTCGACGGAAGAATCGACAAAATGACAGATTGTAGCAAGGTTTCATGTCAAATAGGGGATCGGACTGGGTCAAAATAATATGATTCTGTTTAGTCCGTAAGTTAGATTATCGAAAAATATTGAATACGTGTTTTTTGTTTTATCAAATCAATAAAAAATGACGGAGATAAAACGCGTCAAAGATCTTGGAGTGGGGCTTGAAACGTCACTTGTGTCGTCAAAATGTACTATCATATGACGTCACACGAGTTTTTGAAGCACTGTATCGTCTTCATTTTAAGTTTACGTGAAAAAAGAAAAAATACGTGTCCAATAATTTTTGGAAATCTATCTGACGGACTAATTTTGTAGTTTTTTTTTTGTCCGATCCCCTATTGTATGGAAAAATCTTTGTCTATTCTTGGTAGAATAGAGATGGAATCGCCATGCTACGGGGGCTGGTTAGGTTCTAACCGCACGACAAAGAAAGAAAGAATTGCAGTTGTCGTTAAAAAACCAAATCAATTCATACATTCAGTAGTCAAGTAACGGCAACGCGATACCCAGATCAGTCAAAATGATATTGTGTTTATTTCTTCAGGAATCCCAGAACTTGTTCCCAATTGATAAACAGACTTGTCTTCTAAAACATAGCTACTATATTCTATAACAACTCTGCCTACCCATTTAGAAAAGACTGACGGAATACAATGTAAATTAAAGCAATCATTCAAGACTCAAAGACAATACCTTACCCGGTAACCTTCCAATTTCAAGGTAAAGCATTCCAAGTCAACACTTTAAGGCTATTACGAAACCTCTTTAAAAGGGACGAAAGTAAATTTCGGTGTACTAATGAAATAAGAACAGTGGGAGAAAAAGATGGCAGATTTTAACGTGAGACAGAAAGAGACGGAACAACGTATTGTCAGGATTGAAGGTAGGAAGATATGGCCACTAAATAAAAAGGTACAGAAGTTCAGCTACATACAACATCTGCCTAACACTTTCGTTTCGCTTTTTTGTCCAACCTGAATGAAACTGTATATTAGTATTATGCATGGAGCTATTGTCTATCTGACCAACAGTCATTGAGTATATGACATCTACCCAACTTGCACTGAGCCAGCGTGATGGATTACAGCCCACTCCTTCTCATAAAGAGCATTCCCAGCTGTGAGACATTAAGGCTCCCGTCAGGGCTGCGGATCCCGTCGGGGCTGCGGATTGTCGAAAGAGATACAGCGGCCTCGGCACAAGGGCGAAGAAGGAACATGGGTGGTTTTTGGTCAGTAGAAGTCTGACACTCCCTTCCACTCTGCCCAAGAGCGTGAGGGGTTATTTGATGATATTCCACCCACCATAAAAAAAAAGACATTAAGGCTGATTATCCTTTGGACTCAAACTTCTGTATCCACCTTGTTTGTGGTAAAAGGCTATTGGTATCGGAGAAGAGACCACAATCTAAACGAGATCTTGGCTGCAAGTAAATAGGGTGTTTATGTGGTATAAACTGTGGCGTCTACATAATCCCGAGTCCGGACCCTTGAGTACGGCCCTGTACAGCGGGGGACAACGCGGGACGAAGGAGCGGAGGTCGCCTGGATATACCGTTATATGCAGTGCGCGCGCGACGCCGAGCCAGTACACCCAGATCGTCCTAGCGAACGCACGTACTACTTGGTTCGAGCCACCCGTGCTAATTAACTCGCTCAATAATAGCTATCGTATTCTTCATTCTATTGTATAAAACTTAGCTTCAGTTCTAGTCTATCACTCTGTATCGTTCTTCTTCCTTCTAACGTCTGTAACTATCATCTATCTTCATTAAATTCCATCTGTTGATCTGCTTGCTGTTTTCATATTATCACCGCTGCTTACCTCGCCGCCTGCTACACACCATACACGCATACATCTCCATAGTGGTGACCCCGACGAAGAAATAATGGCGAAGTCCGGTGAAGAACAAAATATGGAAAATTCCGGATTGTGTCGAGTGGGTGTGCGGGTACCGCCTTTTTGGCCCGAGGAACCGGCTGTTTGGTTTGCGCAAATTGAAGGTCAGTTTATAATTTCCAATATTACTGCCGATCTCACCAAATATCACTACGTGGTTGGTCAATTAGAGCCGCAATACGCGGCAGAGGTGAAAGACATAATTTTAAATCCGCCGGAGAGCGGCCGTTACGAAAAATTAAAAACGGAACTTATTAAGCGGTTGTCCGCTTCACAAGAGCGGAAGCTACAACAATTATTGACCCACGAAGAACTGGGTGATAGGAAGCCATCCCAGTTCATGAGGCATCTGCAGAATTTAGCTGGGCCAACAGTCCCTGATCACCTAATCAGGCAAATCTGGGCAAACAGATTACCTACCCACATTCAAACGATTATTGCTTCGCAGACCGACAGCGCACTCCAAACCGTGGCCGAGCTGGCAGACAAAATAAACGACATTTCGACACCGACGCAGCAGGCAGCATGCGCAGCAAGTGAGGCCCCAGGTACTGTGTCAGCAATCGAGATGTTGGTGAAACGGGTCGACGAACTGGCAAAGCAGGTACAAGGCTTTTCATTTAATAAGAACCGATCTCGCAACAACGAACGGAAGGGCCGCAGCCGGTCGACCTCTAGGCATAGGTCAAGGTCAAGGTCACGAGAACCTCCCGCTGATCACCCGCACTGTTTCTACCATTTTAATTTTGGCGGCAGAGCAAGAAACTGCCGGCAGCCGTGTACTTACAAAGCGGCGGGAAACGCAGGCGGCAGTCATTAGTAGCGGTAGCCGACTGTCCCATATCTTCAGGCCGCTTGTTCATTACTGACCGGAAATCAAAGGCACAATTCCTTATCGACACGGGTTCAGACCTATGTGTTTTTCCAAAGTCAGCCGTACGACAGCCTCGAGCAAAGACTAATTATCAACTTTTTGCCGCAAATGGAACACTTATTCCTACATACGGTTACATACAGCTGAACCTGGACTTGGGACTACGACGAGCATTCAGCTGGAGGTTTACTGTGGCCGATGTCACAAAGCCAATAATTGGGGTAGACTTCTTAAGTTTTTACCATCTCCTCGTGGATTGTAGACAGCAACGCCTCATTGATGGGATCACCATGCTTGGTATCGACGTGCCTAGGGAAGTCACCGCCATTTCATCCATCCGTACCACAGCCGACGATACCGTCTACGACAAGCTGCTACGAGAATTCCCAGACATCACCCGGCCAGCTGGTAAGCCGCAAACACTTAAACACACAACCGTGCATCATATTCGTACAACCCCAGGGCCCCCTGTGTCTAGTCGCCCGCGCCGTTTGGATCCTGAACGACTGAAAATAGCTAAGCGAGAATTCGACGAAATGCTGCTAAACGGCACCGTGCGAAGGTCAGAGAGCGCCTGGTCATCTCCTCTCCATTTAGCTAGGAAGAAAGCCGATGGATGGCGACCCTGCGGGGATTATAGAGCCTTGAATGCCCGAACGATTCCGGACCGTTATCCTGTACGACACCTCCACGACTTCACAAACGAACTTACAGGTAAAAAAATATTTTCAACTATAGACTTAGTCAGAGCCTATAATCAACTGCCGGTCTTCGAAGACGATATACCGAAGACCGCCATCACAACACCGTTCGGGATGTTTGAATTCCCGTACATGGCCTTCGGTCTAAGGAATGCGGGACAAACATTCCAACGGTTTATGGACGAAGTTTTAACTGGCCTAGATTTTGCTTACGGATACCTTGACGACATACTGCTTTACTCTTCTGATGAGGAACAGCATCTGGAACATCTACGTATACTGTTCGGACGCCTGAAGGATTACGGCGTCATAATAAATACGTCGAAATGCTGTTTCGGAAAGAAAACAGTAACATTCTTAGGTTTTAGCGTCTCTGCAGAAGGAATTAGCCCTTTAAAAACAAAAACACAGGCAATTCTCGACTTCCCGACGCCTAAAAACACAAAAGAGCTCAGAAGATTCTTAGGAACCCTAAACTTTTATCGAAGGTTTATTCCAGACGCGGCAGCGAAGCAGGCACCTCTAAATGCCATGCTGGCCGGGCACAGCAAACGTTCAAAGCCAATTGAACTCACGACTGAACAACTGGAAGCCTTCAAGGACTGTAAGTCAAGCATTTCTAAGGCTACTCTGTTGGTGCACCCTGATCCCAGTGCTGAACTGGCTATACAAACCGATGCTTCAGACGTAGCCATCGGTGCTGTCCTACAGCAGCGGAAAGGTAACGACTGGCAACCTATGGCATTTTTCTCAAGAAAACTTAGTCAATCACAGAGAAAGTACAGTCCATACGACCGCGAGCTGCTGACGATTTACAACGCTATACGTCATTTCCGCTACATGGTAGAAGCAAGACCATTTATCATACTGACCGATCACAAACCACTTACCTTTGCTTTCACCACTCGAAGGGACAAATGTACACCGCGACAGTTCAGATACTTGGATTTCATCTCACAATTTTCCACTGACATAAGGTTTGTCGCAGGTAAAGACAACGTAGTAGCAGACACTCTTTCCCGCATCGAAGAAATAGCCGCGCCCCTAGATTACCACCGCCTAGCCCAAGCCCAGGACACAGACGCGGAGCTACAAGCGCTACTCGTGGAAGGATCTAGTCTTCAACTGCAGAAGGTTTCCCTACCTGATGCCACAACGCAAGTATACTGCGACACTTCTACATCCAATCCTAGACCTTACGTTACTAGTGCCTTTCGACGTCAAGTATTTGAATCACTACATAACCTTAGTCATCCCGGTGTTAAAGCTACAGTACAACTAGTAACAACTAGATTTGTTTGGCCGGGCATAAGGCGTGACTGTCGACAATGGGCTAAGGAATGCCACCAATGTCAACGGTGTAAAACCACAAGGCATACGACCGCACCGTTTACAGAATTCAAAGCACCAACAGCTCGTTTTCAACATATACATATGGATATTATAGGTCCCTTACCTTTGTCTGCTTCCCACAGGTACTGCCTCACGATTGTCGACCGGTTCACACGTTGGCCTGAGGCGTACCCCCTCGCCGACATCACGGCCGAGACCTGCGCATCAGCCTTCATCTCTGGCTGGGTCGCACGGTTCGGCTGCCCTGCACGAATCACCACCGATCGCGGCCGCCAATTCGAGTCGCGCCTCTTCAAGTCCATCGCGGCACTGATCGGTGCCGACCACCTCACGACGACTGCTTACCACCCAGCCGCCAATGGGTTGGTGGAACGCCTACATCGGCAACTCAAGGCGGCCATCACCTGTCACGCGTCATCGCAGTGGACCGAATCTCTTCCGATGGTGCTACTGGGTATTCGCAGCGCATGGAAGGACGATATCCAATCATCAGCGGCGGAGCTTGTCTATGGTGAGCCACTACGCTTGCCTGGGCAATTTTTCAACACGGCATTAGAAGAGGAAGTTGATGTCACTGACTTCGCCGATCGCCTACGCAGTCGCATGAGTAAACTAGCACCGACACCGACTACGTGGCACTCACCTCGTCCTTTCTATGTACCGAGAGACTTGTGTACTGCGACGCATGTCTACCTACGCCAAGGGCCCGTCCGACGTCCACTCCAAGCACCATACGCCGGCCCGTACAAAGTCGTGCGCCGAGGTTCCAAAACATTCGACATACAGGTACAGAATAAGCAACAAACTGTTACCGTGGACAGGCTGAAACCGGCGTACACGGCAGACGACAACGTCACGGGGATGACAACGCCAACGCCGACACCAGCAACCACGACTTGGGTGACACCGCCAGCCACTACAGCTTCAGATCCAGTTCCCGACAGCATATCATCAAATACTAGTAAGAAGACTAAGAGCGGAAGAACTGTGAGATTTCCCGACTACTATCGATCGTAGTTACGATCTCGGTAGGGGAGTACTGTGGCGTCTACATAATCCCGAGTCCGGACCCTTGAGTACGGCCCTGTACAGCGGGGGACAACGCGGGACGAAGGAGCGGAGGTCGCCTGGATATACCGTTATATGCAGTGCGCGCGCGACGCCGAGCCAGTACACCCAGATCGTCCTAGCGAACGCACGTACTACTTGGTTCGAGCCACCCGTGCTAATTAACTCGCTCAATAATAGCTATCGTATTCTTCATTCTATTGTATAAAACTTAGCTTCAGTTCTAGTCTATCACTCTGTATCGTTCTTCTTCCTTCTAACGTCTGTAACTATCATCTATCTTCATTAAATTCCATCTGTTGATCTGCTTGCTGTTTTCATATTATCACCGCTGCTTACCTCGCCGCCTGCTACACACCATACACGCATACATCTCCATAAAACCTTTGAGAGGGTTTTGTTAGCCGATAAGGGATTATCTCAGGTGTGGGCAAAGTTTGTGGTCGGAGAGTGATTATAGCTTACTATAATAACAGATTGTTTTGAAATATTGAACTAGGTATGGTGTGGGTTTAAACTGGATCAAAATGGCATAGTCTAAGAAAAACGAATATACTTACTGTTAATATTAATCATTAAAAAACTAATGAATACAGAAGAATGATTTAAAAACCTCTGACGCTAGGCTAAAATAGATTGGAAACCGAAAAATATCATTCTGTTAAATAAAATATAGGATGGGAAGTTTTCTTCGGTAATTAAAATATTATAATCTACTGCTATAGACATTTTGACGTGTAGGTACAGTGCGATCAAATTATCTTGGCAGCTCCGAACTTCGTGCAGGTCATTTTGTTACAACGAATGTATAAAAGTGTTATGATATTTATTTTATTTGTATTTCTCACTGTTTAAATTAGATATTTTCTGATCGTTTAAGTATTGGTTTAACTGGCAATAACAGTTTTATTCCCAAGTTAACATGCGTAAAATTTCGTAAAGCCATGTTCAGAGCTGCCAAGATAATTTGATCGCACTGTATGCACTGTTGTAGGAAACATTTCTTTTCTTAATTTCTGATGATAAACGTGGTACGCGTTTGTGCGTCGTTGTTCCATCCACCCTATATTTGTCTAAACCTATTATTATATATCTATATCTATCAATATTTATTCGTTTACACAATACACTTACATGTTTGTTATACTCATAGACTTAGAAGGTTTTATAGCTCGCAACTTATATCGGAACAAATTTTAATATAGCCATCTTGTTTTCAAATATATTTCAGAAGCATTCACCAACAGCGTCCCTGTATCAACATCATTCGTGTGACATCAAAATTCTTGTATGTTTCAACACAAAGTTCGTCCATCTGTCAAGAATGAAACGGAAAACAAAACACAACTGCCATAATATGACCTTTCACTAGTTCTACAAGATAATCAGAGTCACAATCACTGATAGGACAATTTCATAAATGTGCTCATATGTCCCAAGTTGACTTAGAACAACCTTGGGGCAACCTTGTCAGACACACGCTCCTGGAACTGAGCCAAGTAGGCGGTAACTTAGAATAACTATATTATTATGTCGAATTATCAAGTCATATTAAAATTTGGTCGAAAGATTTTGTTTAGATTAAGTGGATTTTTGGTTGTAGGAAAACTCGTAAGGTAGTAGGTGGACCTTAACGAAAGGCTAAGGTTTCAAAATATGAGTGGATAGTGTGAGAACTGATATCAATGGAAAGGGAATGTTGACAGAGGAAAATGGAAGATGTTGGCGTGTTATGCCGACCCCAAGTTTCTCTTCTTATAAAAAACCATCCTTCCATTCGATAGTACACATGGCGGCACATCAAGCTATTAATATCTGTTATGACCTGACTTGGCTTTGTATGAGCTTCCTGTACAATGAGAGATCAGCTTAATTTGGTTTGCATTGGCCGTGGACTCGTGGTGCTTACAGTGCGACAAAAGGCGCTGACGACAAAGGATTTATAATCAAAGTTAGGGAGTGTTCACCTGGCTGACCCGAATATAATGCGATCTCTAACGTATGTGTAAAGGGTGGTATGTTTTTCGTAGCAGAGACTCTGGACACAGGTCTCTTAACTTGGTGTTAAGAGACCTCTGTTCAGAGTCTATTATACAAGTTTTAAAACATTCTGTACATCAAACTATGTAACTCGAGGCAAATATTATAACAAGGAATCGACCTTTTTAACCGACTTCAAGAAGAGTTTTTCAATTGGTAGGACCATTTCATTAATTAAAAAAAAAATGGGTGAAAAGTCGCGGTTTTCGATAAAATTCAATGTAACACACTTAAAATATTGTGATGATGGTGCATTGAAGAGTACGGGGATCGTGGAGGTATTTTAAGTAGAGTTATAAAATAAAGTTGAATTAAAAAACTTGTAAAAAGTTGTAATTTTGATCCCCAATATCTCCGTAACTTAAAGGTTCCCTGGTTTAGAACAAAAAATAATCACAATGACGATGACGGGAAAAACAAGTGCGTTTCAGTTTCGTTGAGGATACCTTTCAAAGTCAAAGTCAAAGCATTTATTTCAAGTAGGCCAGTTAAAGGCACTTTTGAATAGTCGAATTAAACTAACTGCGGCACTCAGAGATATCCAACGATTACTCAAGCCGCCACCCAGCAAAGGCCTGACATACTTTTGTATGACAAAACTGCCAAAAACCTTTACCAAGCGACGGCCCAAGCAACCACTGAAGCTCTCCGAGTGCGGCAGTAAACTACTAAACTAATGAAGCTAAATAAACTAAGCTACAGTCCCAGTCACTAGGCATAATAACTCGTGAGTGTACTGTAGTTGCCCATTCCAAAGCGTTGGTCTCATGAGAAGAATGGTAAGTTTCATGGACACTCGTTTACTCTTTTACACTCTTTATACTTTTCACTATTTATTACAAGCCTCCTAGATCTAGAGCATAAAATTATCTTTTCACTTCTCTCGCTCTAAAATTCGTCTTTATGTCGTGCGTAGGCGACATAAAGTCGCGTTTTATGCTCTAGAGCATAAAGTAAAATCTTCGTCGAAGACCAAGGTAATCGGCACAGGTAATCGGCCCAACAGCCACACGAACAACTTCATAGAATAACCTCTTTAATTTAATTCGTTTCGCTAGTATTCTAAGAACAAGGGATTACTGCTTTTCATTACGAATACAAGGAAATTTGATGGGAATAGGCTTCACCCAATTACCTAAATCGCTTGATGGGAAATAGGCTTGCTCTTAATTAGGTTGGTTGATGGCAATAGACTTGCTCCTAATTACATCATTTGATGGGAATAGGCTTACCCTTAATTACATTGATTGATGGCAATAGGCTTGCTCTCAATTACCTAAATCAGTGGATGGTAATAGGCTTGCTCCTAATTACATCGGTTGATGGCAATAGGCTTGTCCCTAATTACATCAGTTGATGGCAATAGGCTTGCTCCTAATTACATTTGTTGATGGCAATAGGCTTGCTCAAAATGTTTTTATAACTGAGCAGTATGGAGTAACGACATAAGTCAGGTGTTATGTCAAGTTTCCTACTGAAAAAAAAAAAATTCATTGGCTTGAACCATATTATTTTTACAATATTTTCATTTTGCTGTTTCATTTCCTCGCAATCGAAGTGAAAAGTAGAGTGTAAAACTCGTCCATAAAACCCATTTTACTCTCTACTTTATATCCATCCTCGCTCGCAAGCTCGCATCGGATGGATAAACGTCTCGCGCAAAATGGTGCGTTTTATGCACTTGGTGTACAATCTACTATTAATGGTGGGGAAAACAAGTGCCTTTCGGTTTCTAAAGGATACTCTTTCTTATTTCATTTTATTATTATTCTATTTTTAATGTTTTTTTTTTTGTGTGTGAATGTATTTTGTGTCCGTAGGTGTGACCGTGACATCACAGTGGGCCCTATCAGAATATCAGCGCTGCGGTATTTGTTTTCATTTATCGCAGCATCATGCTGAGATAGGAGCCTTTTTGGCCTCGCACTGGTTTTCTATTTTTAACCGACTTCAAAAAAGGAGGAGGTTATACGTTCGTGTGTATGTATTTTTTATGTATGTTATATTATTTAGCTTTATATTCTTTTTTGTTATTATTATTTTTTGTAGATCCTGTGCTTGTCCCAAATAAATATTTTTCTTTCTTTCTTTCTTTCATTAGAGTTATCACTATGTATACAAGCCTGTTCTTCCTCACATTCTCTATCTAGGGCTACTATGGACTAAACCTTATGGAAGAAGCCCTACTCATCCCACCATCTCAGCCTGGCCCCACCGCTATTTGGCTTGCCATTTAAAGGGACCGTGGGTCGTGAGTTTGACCCATTGTTCGTCTGACATGCGGCAGATGTGTCCCTTACAATACCATTTCAGTGTGACAGCTTTCCGAGTAGCTTCAGCTGTTTTTTTGATGGACGGATTGTTGTATTCTTAACGCGATCTGTGAGTTATACTGATTTATACATAACATGCCGCCTGTTGTCCTCGAAGGAAAGAAAAAGAAAGAAAAGAAAATAAAGAAAATTGTGTTTATTTGGCAAAAATACCAAAAAAGAACAAAACAAATTCAAAACAATTAAAGCTACTAATGCCAAAAGGGCCTCAGCTCAGCATAATGCCAGATGGCAGCACAAAGTGCACCACCTGACGCTGATTTTCAGCTGCTGCTTAAGGATTAGGCAGAGGTCTACGGAATAGTATAATCGAACAAGGTCATAAGTATACAACTTTCATGTAATTTTATGATTACACAGATACATTTAGAGACTGATGTCAAACGATACAGCATTTGACATCAGTCGCTTAATGCCGAACGCTATATAAAACAAAATTGCAATCAAAATTTTCAGTATACTAGAATTATTAAGTTTTCTGCCTGTATACTTATTAGCTTGTACGACTGTACATCCATATTTCCCTTAGTTATGTTTAAGGCCCTTGTAAAAGAGGGCAAGTGCCATCGAACAGGGATGCCTAAATCCAGAGTCTGTCGGTGCTACTGTGAAATTGCTGATGGAAGAAGTCTATAATAATTGCTCGACCTAGGAATCGCGCCCCAGACCTAGAACTCAGCAGTCACATTTACTAGACCATCGAGGCAGTCCTGAAAATCATTCTTGCATTCTCTTGCTAAGCCCGATCTTGCTCGTAAAATACTTGGACCTAAACTCGGACCAGATGTTGCTTAATAGCATTAATTCATAGGACACAACTGCCGCCTTACCCTAATACCAAAGCTTGTAGAAACCCTTACAAATCATAACTGGACTTAATTCTATAAAATATGGGTGTCCGTGCTCGGTTCCTGTATCTTGAAACGGATAGTTTTGGTAACCAGTTGTAAATACCGAGTCAAAGAACCAATTTGGGCGATAAGTTGCACAGTGTGTTGGATTGGTGGAATTTAGACTGGACTAGTCACAGTGAAGATCGACGGGAGACTATCATATTTATGGTGGAAATTCATTATCAGCCTATAATGTTCCCACAACTGCTACACAGGGCTCCTCTCAATAAGAGAAAATGGGCTATAATCCTCCAGGACGAGTATTTTCTTTACTGCAGGAATTTGCTAAAAAAACTCAAGGGAATATAATTCTATACTATTCCATGGAAGGTAGTTAGTTGTATATTCCTGCCATTATCCCATGTTACTTGGGGTCGGCCTTTTTCTGTCATATGATTTCTCACACTAGCCATCCATCGTTTTCTTGTTCTGCCTCTCCTTCTCCATCAATATGGCCTGTTCTTTGGAAGTCCCATATAAAAATGAAGCGGCTTTATTTACATATATATTATTATAATATGTCTCTTATTTTAGAAAAACACAACATGCCAAAGTATCATGCAGAATTTTAAAATATTTTATATTTAACTCAACCAATCAAAACCAGTTATGGTTTCCAATGAAATTTTTGTTTTTCAGGATAAGTCCTGAAACAGTTTAATTTCCTTTTTATTTTCAGTTTATATCATTTGGGAAGATTGATATGACTCAGTCATAAGAATACGTTTTATCACGGAACCCTCAAAGAATAAGCAAAGGTTTTATTTCTTCCTAATAAAACATAAAATAATATATGCCCCTATAACTGTCGGGGGGTAAGCACAGATGTGTTATCGTAAACCCAAAGTACAGTTCTGCAGCTGACGGTATTAGATCTCAATCTGTGAGGGGCCTATCGCTTTATCGGGCACGATTCCAAATCTTAGCTATGGCCGATAAAAATCTAACTGGGATGTTTGTGACGGAATGTTCCAATTACGATTTTATTCCATTTTAGAAACTTAGTTTTAGAAACGTTATGTCTCTGTCAGAAATATAGGGTAAGTGAGACCATCTGAAAAATGGCGACCTCAATTAAATAGACAGCCTGCTTTTGTTCAAAATCAGTCGAAAAACTTAAGGTTGATCAAATGGATAATGGCCCACTCTCTAACACAGAGAATTCGGTGTCCCAATAGTGGGAACTTTACAGGCCGAAAATACTAAATCACTTATCATTTCGTTCATAGTTGAACAATAAAATATACAATAAAATATGGCGTAAACTGAATATAGCAACGATCGAATACCTTTCAATAACTTAAATAATTCTCATGGCAGTCTTTTGTCAACATTACCAAAATAAACAATGTAATTACCTCAGAAAAGCACCACAGCAGCTTTACTGCACGAAATCACACAACAGTAACATCGATATTATACAGGTTATACTACCTACATAATCCAACCTACTCTCTACAGAATACTTTTTACATCAAAAGGCAAAGGGGAGTAAAAATTCTTGTGGCAGAGCGTTCTTCAGATCTTTTCAAGGCTGAATACACGTGGCTCTTGAATCGCGAACCCGCCTTGTATGCATAGTTGGGTAAACTAACTCTGAAATTGTTTTTCCGTTTACTCAGGAAAAGGCAAATAATTCAAAACTTGTGTTAGATTGCGCATTTATGATGAAAGTACTCGATGGAGATTTTTTTAACTCATTATGTGTTTTTGTTACATAATAACAGCTGCTTGTGGTCGATTTTCATCTTAAACACCACTTGACTAGGTCCGTCAGTGGATTGGTGAACATTGGAAGTGTATGCCCAACAGACACATTAATTTTGGCTGATACGATAATGATGACAAATTCAAGTCAAAAATCTAGGAATTTAGTACGAACTGGAAAATATCGCGTTCAGAACTGAGATATTTTTATTTTAAATCGTGAAAGAAACTAGATATACAATATTGTTTACAGGCTAACTAAAACAGTAAACATTATTACAAAGCGAGTAAACAGTTAGCTAAAAGGAAAGCGCGATTCCACGCTCACCACCGCTGCATCGAATTGCATTAGATTTTCAAACACAAACATACATGCTATTTACATTGCAATTTTCTTATATACATTGTGTTCGATGCAAAATAAATCTATGTGCTTAGGAAATCGAGT
This sequence comes from Diarsia dahlii, assembly GCA_949775195.1. Taxonomy (NCBI): domain Eukaryota; kingdom Metazoa; phylum Arthropoda; class Insecta; order Lepidoptera; family Noctuidae; genus Diarsia; species Diarsia dahlii. Next base: position 7,558,672 of record OX459211.1, on the reverse strand, counting down.
ATTACTTATACTTCTTGCTTCACTGTTTCTACCTTTATATTTCTTCCTTGGTAACCTCAATAAGGGATCGGACAATAAAAAACTAATTAGTCCGTCAGATAGATTTCCAAAAATTATTGGACACGTATTTTTTCTTTTTTCACGTAAACTTAAAATGAAGACGATACAGTGCTTCGAAAACTCGTGTGACGTCATAAATGATAGTACATTTTGACGACACAAGTGACGTTTCAAGCCCCACTCCAAGATCTTTGACGCGTTTTATCTCCGTCATTTTTTATTGATTTGATAAAACAAAAAACACGTATTCAATATTTTTCGTTAATCTAACTTACGGACTAAACAGAATCATATTATTTTGACCCAGTCCGATCCCCTATTGATAATTGTAGAAACAGCGATGGACAGATAGATCATCATCTGCCTAGCCTTTCCCAAATTATGTTGGGGTCTCGGCTTCCAGTCTAAATGGATGCTGCTGAATACCAGAATTTTACGTGGAGCGACTGCCAATCTGTCCTCAGCAACCCAGTTGGCACGGATCATTCTCATTAGTTCCACCAGCAATTAGTTCCATGGAACTAGTGAGACTTTTTTTTCTCAGTAGTTCCATGCAATTTGATAATGGATCAAATGAAACAAAACTTAATCGAACTCGTCTCACTAGTTCCACCGTAGTTGTCCCATGGAACTAGTGAGAACTTTTTTTTCTCAGTAGTTCCATGCACTTTGATAATGGAACAAATGAAACAAAACTTAATCGAACTCGTCTCACTAGTTCCACCGTAGTTGTCCCATGGAACTAGTGAGAACTTTTTTTTCTCAGTGGTTCCATTGTTCTTCTTATTGGAACAAGTGAAACTAAAGTTAATCAATATCATTCTCATTAGTTCCACTTTTTAGAAAAATATCATCTAATATGAATAAAGGAATAAAACGTAAAAAAATATAAAAAATTAAGTAATTTAATGTTGTTGACCATTCATTCGACTGGCCTGTTGGTCTAGTGGTTAGTGACCCTAACTGCTATGCCGGAGGTCGTGGGTTCGATTCCCACCCAGGACAAATGTTTGTGTGATGAGCACGATCATTTGTTCTGTGTCTGGGTGTAATTTATCTATAATATGTATGTATTTAGAAATATATAAGTATGTTTATCAGTTGTCTAGTACCCATAACACAAGCTCTGCTTAGCTTGGGACTAGATGGCGTTGTGTGATAGTTGTGGAATATTATATATTATTATTATATTATTATATTATTTTATGTTAAAAGTAGAATAATATGATGAAAACGTTGAGAATAGGAAATTAATACAATAAAATTAAAAATAATTTTGTGTAAACACCTCCTCCTCCTCCTTGCGTCGTATTCCTGTGATGAGGGTCGTGACCTCCCTTCGATATCACTTTCTCCCGTACGATTTTCCTCCATTTATTTCTGTCTCGGGCGGTGTGGAGGGCATTATGAAACGTAGAGTTGAGCGCGGTGCGGATCTGGTCGGACCAACGTATTGGGCTTCGTCCACGAGGCCTTTTCCCGTCTACTTTGCCGGTCACGATGAGTTTCTCGAGGTTGCCACTGTCTTTCCTTGCAATGTGACCGAAGTATTCCAGGACTCTGCGTAAACATTCGGATGACAGCCGCGAGGAGATCTTGAGTTCACGCAATATGGAGACGTTAGTCCGGAATGCTGTCCAGGGGATACGGAGCATCTTCCTCCAGCACCACATCTCAAAGGCGTCAATGCGTTTACGGTCTGCAGCTTTCAGTGTCCAAGTCTCAGCGCCATAAGAAAAGATCGAGAAAACTAGAGTCCGTACCAGATTGGTTTTAGTTTTTACGGAAATGTTGCGATCTCTCCAAATTTTTCCAAGCTGAGACATGGCGCTCTTAGCCATGCCAATTCTCCTGAGTACTTCCTTCTCGCACGAACCATCGTTGCTGATGTTGGAACCCAGGTATATAAAATTGTCCACTGTTTCTAGGCCCAACGCGCCAGTGAGTTCCAACTTCCCAGATCTATCCACCACCATGACCTTGGTCTTGGACCTGTTTATGGAAAGTCCCATCTCCTCGCTAATCCGCTCCATTTGGTCCAGAAGTGCGACCATTTCAGACTCGTTTGCTGCAAGAAGAGTTGTGTCATCGGCGTAACGTAAATTGGTGATTTTCACACCACCAACTGTTATGCCTCCCTCCCAATTCTCACAGGTACGTCTCACAATGTACTCTCCATAGGCGTTGAATAGAATGGGCGACAAAATGCAACCTTGCCGTACTCCTTGGTGGAATTTAAAGGGTTTTGAGAATGTTTTATCGACTCTTACGTTACGACCCCCTGACTTGACTCATACAAGGTACGAAGTAGGGCGATGAGATGGTTTGGTACTCCAAGGTCCTGCAGGACATTCCACAAACAACTCCAGCTGACTGACATTGAGAATCTGCTCTCGAGTGCCCCTGCCCTTCACGAAACCTGCTTGCTCCTGCGGAATTTGCCAGTCCAGGTAATAGCGGATGCGGTTGTTGAGAATATGGAGCAAGATTTTGCTGGCATGTACAATGAGGGACAAAGTTCGGTAGTTGCCGCAGCTCTTGGTTGACCCTTTCTTGTGCAGCGAAAGAATTACGGATTCCGACTAGTCCTGCGGCCATTCACTGTTTTGCCATATGTGTGAGCAGATTCGGAACAAATTTGTAAACACAAATGGAAATAATTTCAGGTGCTATCAGCATTCCTCATTTTTTGGACAAATTAAGATAACATACCTACGTCTGTATCGTAATTTGTTCAGAAAATGAGCCTGATTAAGTAATTACGTTCTTGAAATTACGTCGTTGGCCTGATTTGTTTGTAAAAATGATTAACATTAAATTACTTAATTTTTTATATTTTTTTGCGTTTTATTCCTTTATTAATATTAGATGATATATATTAAAAAGTGGAACTAATGAGAATGATGTTGATTAACTTTAGTTTCACTTGTTCCACTAAGAAGAACAATGGAACCACTGAGAAAAAAAAGTTCTCACTAGTTCCATGGGACAACTACGGTGGAACTAGTGAGACGAGTTCGATTAAGTTTTGTTTCATTTGTTCCACTATCAAAGTGCATGGAACTACTGAGAAAAAAAAGTTCTCACTAGTTCCATGGGACAACTACGGTGGAACTAGTGAGACGAGTTCGATTAAGTTTTGTTTCATTTGTTCCAATAACAAAGTGCATGGAACTACTGAGAAAAAAAAGTCTCACTAGTTCCATGGAACTAATTGCTGGTGGAACTAATGAGAATGATCCGTTGGCACTGGGTAATATAATACCCGTTGGTAAGACTGTTTAATATGTTACAGCGTTTGTACTTAAGTATGGGACTTCAGCGTAGGTTCAACAATAAGTCCTAGCTTAACTTACGTTCATACAATATACTCGTACATACATCTTCACAAACTTTCGCAATTATAGTAAAGCGATAAGATTAAACAATGTACGCGAAGAGACGTTTCCTATTCACGGATAACCAATACACGCTCATCCTAGCACCAAACGAAAACAAATGAAAACCACCACCCTTTTCCAACACCCACTCCATTCCATCTCTACCAACAAAGAAACTAAAAGAGATTCTGGTTAAAGAATGGTCTCAATGTTTACCAAAGTCCAGAGTAAACGGAAACGAGGCTTTGTCCTTTGCCCGAGGCACAAAGGACCCCAGTACCTACAAAATCATATCGAAATAATATTTCAGTCCCAACAATATGGACGATATCTAGACTTTTTGCTGAATGTATTTTATGATAGCTTTCAGTTTTCCTATTCTATTTGAGATTTGTGAATAATATTAGCTGTATTCGTTGACGTCTATTTATTGTGGCATATTATTTCTTATTTTTTGGCTACTTTGATTTTGGTTTTCGATTTTTTGTGAATGTAATATTCAGCCAATGGATTCTACGAGTTTAACAAAAATGAAGACAAAATGGGCGCTTACAATCTATTGCTTCAATGGCAAAAATACGTAAGACCTGATAATCTTCATAAGTGTTGTATGTATGTGTATTACCTAGTATTAACTGGGTTGTGGAGGTCAGATAGGCAGTCGCTCCATGTAAAATTCTGGTATTCAGCTGCATCCGGTTAGACTGGAAGCCAACCCCCATAGTTGGGAAAAGGCTAGGCAGCTGATGATGTTGTATGTATGTGTGACTGCCCTATTGGTCTCGTTATCGCAAGAGCGACTGGTGAGCGTGGTGGCTTGGGTTCGACTATTGGTTCGGGTAAGTGTAGTTAGGTTTTGTCATAAGAAATTTCTCAGGAATTTGTAAATTGGCGGTATGATACCCCCCTCAAAAAAAATCGAACCATTTTATTATTGATTCAGATCGAGAGAGGGTTATTAGTACCTAGGATTGAATTTGACGTGGATGCAAAATGATATCCTGTATAACATCTTCAAAAATATAATTATAGGTATTACTCCACTGAATGACAGTCTGATTTATTTATTTTATTAAGTACACACAGTAGATAGCACAGGGCCTGGCCCTGGGCGCCGCGGCAGTCTCGACAGAGATAACGACAAAATCGCTAACTTTCAATCCTTACATACTAACGAATAAATTCGGTTGCAATAATGATGCTTACAAGTAAAGCAAGTCTCTACATCCAAAATGCGTTTCTCGCAAGCATCATTATTGCAACCGAATTTATTCGTTGGTAATTAGCAATCGAAAGTTTTTTGTCGTTATTATTGCGATTTTGTCGTTATCTCTGTAGAGACTGCCGGCCCTGGACCTGCAGTCTCTACACTAATAACGACGCTACGAATGTCGCTAAGTCGTAAAATCGTAAACTTTCTTTAATAGATTTTGAACCTTATGCTGTTGAAATAAAGCCGAAAATCTATTAACGAAATTTGACATCGATACGGCTCAGCGACATTCGTAGCGCTGTTATTAGTGTAGAGACTGCAGGCCCTGCAGTCTCTACACTAATAACGACGCTACGAATGTCGTTAAGTCGAGAAATCGTAAACTTTCTGTAATAGATTTTCAGCTTTATTTCAACAACATAAGATTGAAAATCTATTAAAATGAAAGTTTACGATTTTACGACTTAGTGACATTCGTAGCGTCGTTATTAGTGTAGAGACTGCTGCCCCAGGTACCGCTTATTTTAAGAAATTTCTGCCAGCCGACCTGCAAAAAGAGACATGAAAAAGAAATGGAGACGATACTATGTGAAAAAAAGGAAATTAATAATGAGTTTTTGTGTATTCCTAATATCGTCATCTAACGGAGACTAAACTTGTTACTTGCAGCTAACCCACGCTTATTTTATATAACAAGCAACCGCCGCTATAAAGAAGCAAGGAAAGCTTAATAACAATCTATTTTCAAAGCGAATTTCAATATACGGTCAGCTTTATCGAAGCAAAACCGCATCGAAGCCGTGGCTTGATAATTAATTCTGCGCGTGTTGTGCATTTTTTTTTGTGGAGTGTGGTAAATCATTAAATGACTGTCCCTTGGGTTTTTCTATCACGAATTCTCAGAAGTCTGGATTTGGTTGATGACAATAAGCTTGGTCCCTTTTATACAAGATGATTTTTTAGTCACCGTCCACATTTATTATGTAAAATTTTCATACTAAATCATGTTCTCGAAAGAATTATCCGCTCTCCGTGAAACGTTAAAACTTTGTGATGTGATATCTCAATATTTTTGTATTGAGTGATACTAAAAGAAAAAACACATATTAAATGATTTTCACCAAAGTACTTATAATATAACAGAATTTGGACGGTGACTTTTTCTTCTTAGCGTGTCGATGGCAAATTTCTGTTGAATCGTTTTGGCCCAAAATTCAGCTATGCGAACTCCACTCGCTGATGCAGTCATAAGGTCGTCAATGTACAGGTGACTAAAAACTCATCTTGTATAATAATTCGCGGCGATCGTGGGTTCACGCTACATTCGCTTTGGTTATAAGTTTGGTTTTGCATAGGTTACAATTTAAAAATGTCACTTCATTATTCACTTTTATCGATAACTTCCTATCCATCGTTACAAGTAGCCAGTGACCCAAAAGTCTGACAGACAGTTTTACGACGGGGTATCATTTTACCCAGTACTAACTGGATTGTGGAAGTCAGATAGGCAGTTGCTCCATGTAAAATACTGGCATTTAGCTGCATACGGTTAGACTGAAAGCCGACCCCAAAGAAATTAGAAAAAGCTCGGCAGATAATTATCTTGAAGTTCTTTACTAACTTTTACTCTTCTAGCTTACATTTTACTATCTTGAACTCTCAGTTAAAATAAGAAAGAGCGGAAACGAAATTACCCTTGCCAAATTAAACTGAACTTAATCTTCCAAACAGGTCGGACGACATTCACTAGGCAAGCACCGGATGCTTGGCCTGTTGCCCATTCTACGAGATTATACAAGTTGCCAGGTAAGGATAACCTTAGCCTAAAATATTCCGCCTGAACACTCACCAGTGAGCCCATTTCGAACGGTTTTATGAGCACAAGGGACAGCAGAATGGCAATGTTTGAAGAAAGACTGATGAGAATATCCGACGTAAAAACAAAATAGGCTGTCTACAAGGTACGAGTATTATATAACCGACTTTGGAACTCTTCTATATTTAAAATGTACTGATCTTCTATCAAGTTTGTTATAGTGCGCGCGGAACTAGTTGGCCGCGCCTTAGGTGGCGACAGGGGTGAGGGGGCGGGTTGCCTACATCTCGCAATGCACAGGAGACTATAATTAGACAGTGATGACCAATCTCGAGATATCGTGAACAATAATTGTTCAATTTATTGAAAAGAATACTTAAATAAAAAACAAAAACATGCATAAGGCGCGGCCAACTAGTTCCGCGCGCACTATAGATGACGTGTTTCTTACAGCCTATGTAAGAAACACGCATTTTTTCCATGAGGGTCCGGGTAGACAGGAACTACAGAACGCCACCTGCTACGGTCCTTACATTACTCCATTTACCTCGTCCACATTCTAAAATCTGGTCATACACGTAAGCTGCTTGCGACTGCTACGCACCTGATGACCATACCATCTTAACAGATCAATTAGTAATGAAAATACAAAAACTTTTTGCTATCTTATAAACTAACCAGACTAGTCGTGCTTAAAAATTGTTCCAGATCGAAAAAAAAGATCACACAACATATTGGCAAATATATGTACAAAGCAAACAAAATGTATTCTCGCTCCGCGTGCATAAATCATTTTGTTCTACGAGATACTTGCGCACTTTCAACTCTTAATTTTGAGAGCTTTTTCACTCTTTTTCTTTTAGCTTATTCCTTATTTTACGCATTTATAAAAATGTCTTCGGCCCCAATTTTGTGTCAATTTCTCTTGGTTCAAGGAAAAAACATGTTGATCACGGATATAAAGAGAAATGAGATTTCTATCAATTATTTATTATCCGTCGACTTTAAGCAGTGAGTAACAAAAATATGCTTAATATGGTAATGACATAACATCATGTGTGCAACCCCCGACGGGTGAGGCAGAGGTGTATCTAATAGGACACCCACATTTCGCCAGTTTTGCTTAAGTCCCATTTCGCATCAGGGGCGAGCCTTTTGTCAACAACCAGGCACAAATACAAGCTCCATGGTTCATCATCATCATCATCAACAGCCTATTAATGTTCCCACTGCTGGGACACAGGCCTCCTCTCTTAGAGAGGGAATGGGCTATAATCTACCACGCGGGCCCAGTGCGGATTGGTAGATGTCACATGTCTTCGAATTGTTGGTTCTAAGTCATTCTAAGACATGCCGGCTTCCTCACGATGTTTTCCTTCACCGTTTTGAGAGCAGCGGTGATGAAATAAATAACACAAAGTAATGTGCCTACCTGGGTTCGAACCCACGACCTACTGTTCGTAAGTCGGGGCCGCTACCACTGGGCCACCGCTGCTCTTCAGCTCCATGGTTGCTACTAAGAAAAGCCTCATGAGGGTAGATAACGCTTAAAATTGACTTACTGCCGCCATCACTTAGTGAACGTTTTGTATTTCAAATTTTTACTAAGTGACGGCTTAAGTAATCTTCAAACATCTCTATGTGCAGCAGTTAGTGCTAGGATTTGCAATCCAGCTTTGTTGGATCCTGCAATTCAACAGGAGTGCAATTCTGCGCCCTTCAGATGCTGTTACAGCCCATGTAACCGTAAGCATTGCCATTGTATAATTTAGAACCATTGATATAATAAAACCCAAAATACACACTCCGCGTCTCAAAACCGTCCGCTTAAAATGAGTTCACAATGAACTCATTTCAAATAGTCTCGCGTCGCTCGCGTCTCTGCACGGTCGTACAAAATACTTTTTATATTGCTTTTTATATATCTGCATTGTAAAAGGAATCTGCGTAACGTTGAATTTGCCAAAAAAAATATGTTTATAGTGACGATAACTACATGTAGTAGTGCGTGTATTGGTGAGTGTTTGGCGACAGCTTCGACTGTTTGTTTTGTTCGACCCTGTGCATCTAGGGTTTTATTAAAGCAATGTTTAGAACTAAAAAATGGATGGATGTTTGTTACTCTTTCACGCAAAAACTACTGAACGGATTTGAATCAAATTTGGTACACAGATAGTTTATAACCAGGATTAACACATAGGATAACTTTTATTCCGATTTTTCTTCCCGTGGGATAACTTTCGAGTTGTAACGGGCGAAGCCGCTAGCAACACCTAGTATTTAAAAAAAGAAGTTAATTTCAAAAGCAGGTTAATTTCATAACTTTGCGTTCCCAAAAAAGTAAAAGGAAAATAAAAACAGCGCTGTCTTTACAGTCGCACAGTCGGGCTTGAAATGTGAAACGCATTAGCATTGTGCTCATATCTAAGTACTTTTTTATTTTTTTGCGTCGGCAAAGGAAAGAAAACTAAGCTGAGTAAATGGCGCGCAAATTTGTGCTTTGTAGTTTGTACACACGACGACCAGCCAAGCTATTCAGACCAGTTTATGCGGATCTCTCATTGTATAGTTAATGTATACAGAGTGAGGCCATGTTATATTGGAAAATAGCTTCATGTGTTGCCGAGGGTAGGCTCTGAAAGTTATTGTTATATCCTAGGGACCTAGGAGATACTCCACCTTAAGATAGGTACTCAATTTTTATTTACCTCAGATTGTGTGCGTGTGTATTCAATAAGGGTCATTATATCAAGAATATTGGCATTACCTCGTTGGTCTAGTCGTAGCAAGAGCGACTGCTGAGCACGAAGTCCTAGGTTCGTTTACCGGGTCGGGCTAAGTGTTGTAGACGGGTGCGCCAAAGTTCACCTAAAATTTCAACTCCGATAATTGGAAATCCGAAAATGTTCTTCCTAACATTTTTCATCCTAACAATCGCAATTCCTAACTACTCTGTCTCTAATGTTTTAATTCCGAAGCATTCAACTTCATAATGTCAGTAGCAATAAACATCTATTACACTATTATTTGTTTTCCTATATTTTCTCAACATAACCATCTTTTACACTATTATTCAAAGTCATATCTTTTTTTGTTTATATTACTTTTTATTCATAATAATCAGTATTATAAAAGGTCCCATTAAAATAGGTAGACAAAATTTTACAAATCATTCAGACCGCTAAAATAAAACAATAGTAAAAAAAAATATAAGAAAAAGACATTAAAATACCTACTTTTATAGGATGAGTTTGTTCTAGAGTGCCGGCAATTTATTATTTTAAGTCAAAATAAAATCACTTTATATAGTGTTTTTTTTTATTTAGATGTCTTTAGTTAGGCTTACTAAACGCTGTGTTAAAATTTGTCCACCTATTTTAATGGGACCTTATATACTATGCAAAAATATTCATAGGTTAGGTTAGGTTAGAACTGTGACCAACTACGCGCGAGCCGAGCGAGCGAAGCGAGCCGAGCGAGCGAAGCGAGCGGTGCCGCGGTAGTGGCCGGCGAGCGCTACCTCAAAATTGGTCGCGAAATTTTTCTAAGTATTTTTTTCATAGTGCCCCCAAGACGACACTCTGACCTGAATTTCATTCATTTATTTTATTTCAAGACAAAAATCAGTGAAACGACCTTTAATCATCCTAAACAGTTGTATGAATGAAAATATTATGGTAATTATGTTTAGGAATAAAAGCGTTAGGATAAAAAACAGTAGGAGTTTAAATATGAGTGTTATGAACATCGTCGGTAGCACTACAAATAGTATGAATGAAAACTTTAGGATGAAAAATTTTAGGAAGAGTGATCATTCGGATTACAAAATTAAATCGTTAGGAAGAACAATTTCGGGTAAAGAACTTTAGGTGAGCCAATATGGACCCGTTGTAGAGTGTTTCCATCTGGAAACTGGATCCAGAGTCTGGAACTGTGTCCGGTTGATGGCAACGGTTCACCCTTGTTTGGTATAACAACTTTTGATATAATGTTACTGTAACGTTTAAAAAAATAATCAATTTGTATATCGATTAACATAATTTTCATTTTATCGAATATTTTTTTGATGTAATGTTCAGGTGGTATAATTTGTATTTTATCGAATATTCAATATTGGTCCCCAAATCAAACACAGATGCTGCCAGCAATCCTAACCCTAGACGGTCGACGTCAGGGGCACCCCGAGGTTCGGTTAGTTAGGTCCCTTTAAACCCTGCAGACAGAAATGGAAACTCCGTTTACCTGCTGACGGAAACGAATGAAAGGAAACGAATTATTAATGAACTGAATATTCGATACGATCTTTCGACTAAATCATTATTAGTCTAGTGAAACATTAGTTTAAATCAAATCAAATCAATTTATTGCATACAAAAATTCCAACTGATTTATTTATTTATTTATTTCTTAGGAAAACTTACAGCTAGGGTACAGATAGTACTGAAATAACAAACACTGAACTGATATAATAATGTTGTAGGTATACATTATAATATGAGTTGGAATTTTTGTATAGGTATCAAACATGCACCCTGTAAGGGCACTGCAAAACATACAAATAAAATCAAATTAAAGACATTTCAAATCATAAAAAAATTAGCATGTCACAATTAACAAAATTATTATTGTTATAGTTAAGAAAGAAATATACTATTTGTCAAATCAAATCAAATTATGTCAAAGAAAAAAAATTGAGAAATATAAACGTCAAAATACTTAAAAGTTACAAGTTAAAATGTCAGTCGTACACAGTAAACACAGCCTAAAATTAAATAATACATGAAAATCAAAATAATTATTTAAAACTCACAAAACAATAACATACTTATTTATATATTTAATTAAAATCTATCATTCAAGTATTCGTTCACATTGTAGTAGCTTTTGTTTAATAGGAATAATTTTAGTTTATTAATAAAGATGTTATATTTATTTAGAAGAAGAAGACATGTTGCGCCGACCCCAAATGAATTGGGATATGGGCATATGATGATTTCCTCAGGTAACTTATTATATATTTTTATCGACATGACATAATTACGTACTTGAGGAATGCATTTTTAATAAAATTAGAGTATTTGAAAATTCGGTTAAATGCATTGATTTAATAAAACCCAAGATACACACTCCGCGTCTCAAAACCGTCCGCTTAAAATGAGTTAACAATGAACTCATTTCAAATAGTCTCGCGTCGCTCGCGTCTCTGCACGGTCGTACAAAATACTTTTTATATTGCTTTTTATAACTGCATTGTAAAAAGAATCTGCGTAAGGTTGAATTTGCCAAAAAAAAAATGTTTATAGTGACGATAACTACATGTAGTAGTGCGTGTATTGGTGAGTGTTTGGCGACAGTTTCGACTGTTTGTTTTGTTCGAGACTGTGCATCTAGGGTTTTATGATATCAATGGTTAAATGACATTATTTCAAATAAATAAATTAATATGCTAAATAAAAATCTACCAATTAATTATTCGGTCAAATGAATTTATTGTAACTAAAATTAGCCGAAGTGACTTTCGACAAAACGTTGTTATACCAAACAAGGGTGAACCGATGGCAAAAGCCTCGCCCCCTATTACCTACATGGCACGTAAACATAACTGGTGAAATGTGCATGTACTATTAGGTACACCTTTGCCTAACCTTTGGGGTTACAGGCGTGATGTTATATTATGTAATATTGGCACTAAGTTACCTTATACCAACAAAAGTATAACTATTAACATACCAGTGGCGCTGGATTTATAAAACACATTCTTAAGGACGCTGTTACATTTTCGATCAACTCATGTTTAGGTAACTAAAGTCGCTCAAAGCAAGGTCTCACAATAGCGCTCGGTTTTATACCTCCTATATATAATCTTGATCTTTGATATTATTTTTTAATTGTATTGAAATAGAATTTGGTAGTGTGGCGAGCGGCAAGTAAACCCGTACGTTTGAACGCAGCACGAAACATCACGCCACCTTTTCTTAAGCCACACCTCCGAGAGATAAGGATAGCTATGTGTGCGTAGAGAGGCGCACACGCAGGCGACCGCTGCTCGGCGATCCTTTGTCTACGATGAAGACGACGCACACACGCGCGCCGCTCGGCACTGTGACGTATTTTGTTTACTCGCTAGTATAAATACCTGTGTGCCGATGGTTGCGAGACTCATTCATTACTGCTTTGTACCTTGCTTATATGCTTGAACTTTTGCGTAATATATCAGTACTTGTTATTAAGCTTATTCGCATTTCATTTATACTCATCTGCACCGACAAGTACCTGCCTGCCTGCTTACCCCTTTGCTAGCGCTCGCACAGTAAGCGGCTAGAATAGCGTTCATTTATCACACCGCTACAGCCACTTCATTGGTGACCCCGATTCCGTTGTCAAGAGGAGAAAATGGAGACTAGCAAAGAGAAGGAAGGATTACTGGAAGCATGCCGGGTTGGTGTAAGGACACCGACGTTCAACCCAGACGACCCCGAGTTATGGTTCGCCCAACTGGAAGGCCAGTTCGCGTTGACAGCCATGACCCAGGACACAACCAGGTTCTACTTCGTTTTAGCACAGCTGGAACCACAACACAGCGCGGAAATTAGAGACCTGGTTGTTAATCCACCAGCAACTGGGAAATATGAGAAGCTGAAGACAGAATTAATCAGGAGGCTATCTGCGTCACAGGAGCGAAAAATAAAGCAATTAATTATGCATGAAGAACTCGGCGACAGGAAACCGTCGCAGTTCCTACGCCACTTACAACACTTGGCTGGACCGACAGTCCCAGCAGAATTCATCAGAACTATCTGGGCAAGTCGGCTTCCCACTAACCTGCAGACAATCATCGTGTCGCAAGCAACACTGTCCCTGGAGGAGTTGGCCGATTTAGCGGATCGCATAACCGATTTGGTTCCAGTAACCGGGCAAGTAGCCAGTACCAGTACTGGCCCGCCAGTAACAACTGATCCGCAAAATGCTGCTGTGGACGCGCTGACTAAAACTGTAGCAGAATTAAGCCGAAGGTTCGACAACATGAGCATGGACCTGCGCAGCCGTCACCGCTCACGGTCACGTGGATCGAGACATGGTTCACCATATCGCTCGCGCTCGCGCTCCAGATCCAGATCCCGAGATCACTCACTATGCTGGTACCATGACCGGTTTGGAGACAGGGCGCGCAAATGTACGCAGCCATGCAAGCACAGCAAGCAGCCGGTAAACTCCCAAGGCAGCCATTAGTGGCGGTACAAGACTGCCTAGCTGTAACAAGCCGCCTGTTCATCACGGATCGCAAAACGAAGATACAATATCTTATAGATACGGGTTCAGACCTGTGTGTATTCCCGCGATCCGCTGTTCGGGAGCCACGCTGCAAGACCAAATACGAGTTGTTCGCCGCAAATGGTACAATTATAGCCACCTACGGTTACCAATCAATCACTCTCGACTTGGGTCTTCGTCGAGCTTTCACATGGCAGTTTATAATAGCAGACGTATCGAAGCCAATCATCGGTATCGACTTCTTGGGTTATTACAACCTACTTGTTGACTGCCGCAACCAACGGCTAATCGACAATATGACTTCACTAACAACTGCAGCAACCAATCAACATGCAAACGAGGCCATATCGTCAGTCCGCACAACCACAGAAGGCACGGTTTACCAACAGCTGCTGAGGGAATATCCAGATCTCACACGCCCAGCAGGTAGACCAGGCGCCACAAAGCATACCACGGTGCACCACATCCGTACTACGCCAGGCCCACCCGTATACAGCCGCCCTCGCCGCCTCGACCCTGAGCGGTTGAAAATAGCCAAACAGGAGTTCGAGGACATGCTTCAGCTGGGAACAGCGCGCAGATCAGAGAGTGCTTGGTCGTCGCCGCTACATCTAGCACGCAAGAAGAACGACGGCTGGAGACCGTGTGGCGACTACAGATCTTTAAACGCACGCACTATTCCAGACCGCTATCCAGTTCGGCATGTGCAAGACTTCGTGCATCATCTGGTTGGAAGCACAATCTACTCTACTGTTGATTTGGTTAAGGCCTACAACCAAATACCAGTCACAGAAGAAGATATTCCAAAGACCGCCATAACGACACCTTTCGGATTATTCGAGTTTCCCTTCATGACCTTCGGTCTTCGCAACGCTGCACAAACATTCCAGCGATTTATGGATGAGGTGCTCCGAGGCCTAGATTTTTGTTATACCTACCTGGATGACATCTTAATCTCCAGCAGTAGCGTCAACCAGCATCAACAGCACCTCAGACAACTCTTCGAAAGGCTGACAGAGTATGGAGTGCTAATAAACACAAGCAAATGCACATTTGGACAAGCGACAGTGAATTTCCTGGGACACGAAGTTTCAGCAGCAGGAATCAAACCTCTTCACACAAAAGTACAGGCCATCCAAGACTATCCAGTGCCTAAGAACATCAAAGACCTCAGAAGATTCCTTGGCATGATAAACTTTTATCGGAAATTTCTACCAGCAGCAGCATCCATGCAGGCACCACTGCACAAACTTTTAACGGGCCCCAAAATCAAAGGATCACAACAAATAGAATTGACTCCGGAACAACTACAGGCTTTCAACAAATGCAAACAAAGTCTATCAGAGGCCACACTGCTTGTTCATCCAGATCCAACCGCAGAACTCGCTGTACAAACAGACGCCTCAGATACGGCAATCGGTGCTGTACTACAGCAAAAACAGGGCAAAGAATGGCAACCCTTAGCATTCTTCTCCAGGAAATTGAGCCCTGCCCAGACTAAGTACAGCCCATATGACCGCGAGCTTCTGGCTATATATGAGGCCATACGATACTTCAAGTTCATGGTTGAAGCAAGGACATTCACAGTTTTGACTGATCACAAACCACTGACATTCGTGTACAGCAAACCTCGTCAAAACTGCTCCCCTCGTCAATTCAGATATCTCGATTTTATCAGCCAGTACACAACAGATATCCAGTTCGTGGCTGGTAAAGATAACGTGGTAGCAGACGCCTTATCGCGGATTAACGACATCAATTTGCCAATAGACTACCAGTCCCTGGCCAGAGAACAGGAAACCGATGAGGAACTTCAAGACCTCCTACTTAATGGCTCCAGTCTGAAACTCAAGAAAATCCGACTGCCAGAAGCAGGGCTTGAGTTATACTGCGACATCGCATCGGGGACACGCCCATTTCTCACCAAACGGTTTCGCAAGCATGCCTTCGATACCCTTCACGGCCTGAGTCACCCTGGTGGTAAAGCAACAGTTCGCTTAGTAACCGAAAGGTATGTTTGGCCAGGCGTAAGAAGAGACTGTCGACAATGGGCCAAAGAATGTGAAGCATGCCAGCGAAGCAAAGTGTCCAGACATACGTCAGCACCTTTGACAGCTTTTCAGACACCTTCTGCACGGTTCCGGCACATCCACATTGACTTGGTCGGTCCCTTACCATTATGTTCTGGCTACAAGTACTGCCTCACCATAGTCGACCGCGTGACGCGTTGGCCTGAGGCGTACCCGCTACAGGACATCACGGCGGAGACCTGCGCAGCTGCCTTGACGTCAGGGTGGATCGCGCGGTTCGGCAGCCCCGAGCATATCACCACCGATCGGGGCAGACAGTTCGAGTGCCACACCTTCAAGGAACTCGCTGCCCTAATCGGGGCATCACATCACCTAACCACAGCTTACCATCCCGCGGCTAACGGCCTGGTGGAAAGGCTACACCGCCAGATGAAAGCCGCCATCACCTGCCACGCTAAGTCAAACTGGACTGAAGTGTTGCCATGGGTTTTACTAGGCATACGCAGCGCTTACAAGGAAGACCTGCAAACGTCTGCCGCAGAGCTGGTGTACGGTGAGCCACTCCGTCTGCCAGGACAGTTCTTCACTTCTACCCCAGAGGAGACAGTCGACATGACCAGCCTGATCAGCAGACTCCGCTCACACATGAGTAAGCTAACACCACAACCTACTTCCTGGCACACTAGTTCTACTCAACCGTTCTATGTGCCCAGGGACCTGAATACAGCTACCCATGTTTTCATGAGACAAGGCCCCGCACGAAGGTCGCTAGAAGCTCCGTATTTAGGACCATACAAGGTCCTGCATCGAGACCAGAAGACATTCGACCTAGATGTGAAGGGAAAGCAGCAAAAAGTCACAATTGACCGGCTAAAACCAGCATATTTAGCAAACGAGCAACCTGCCATGACGTCACATCAACAACAACCAGAAGCCCAGGTCACGGTCAAGAAAACAAAAAGCGGGCGCACAGTTCGATTCCCGGATTACTATCGTCCGTAGACAAGCTACGACTCACCAGGGGAGTGGTGTGGCGAGCGGCAAGTAAACCCGTACGTTTGAACGCAGCACGAAACATCACGCCACCTTTTCTTAAGCCACACCTCCGAGAGATAAGGATAGCTATGTGTGCGTAGAGAGGCGCACACGCAGGCGACCGCTGCTCGGCGATCCTTTGTCTACGATGAAGACGACGCACACACGCGCGCCGCTCGGCACTGTGACGTATTTTGTTTACTCGCTAGTATAAATACCTGTGTGCCGATGGTTGCGAGACTCATTCATTACTGCTTTGTACCTTGCTTATATGCTTGAACTTTTGCGTAATATATCAGTACTTGTTATTAAGCTTATTCGCATTTCATTTATACTCATCTGCACCGACAAGTACCTGCCTGCCTGCTTACCCCTTTGCTAGCGCTCGCACAGTAAGCGGCTAGAATAGCGTTCATTTATCACACCGCTACAGCCACTTCAGTAGATTACTTGGAACTTTGAAAACGCATTTGGTAATTGTTAATTATTAGTATCGTCGTCATGATAAGTAGGTTAGTATTTTCAACCGAGTCGAAAAAAAGAAGGTGCTGTATTTGTATGTATCCGCGATTTTCCCAAAAGCTACTGATCCGATATCAATCGGATTTTCGTTGATAAATGCATATTGTGTTTTTAAGGAAGGTTTTACTGTAAAATATGATTATAATATAATAATAATAATAAGTTTATTTATTTCTCTCACAATGGTTTTGTAGCACGTTTTGAACACTATAATATTCACATTGTGAGAGCTGGTGCCTGAAGTAGGTTTAAAAAAAACCTGTATTACAGGTCACCAGGATTGGAGATCTTCCGAAGTAGAAGATGGAACTCTTCAATAATATAGACAGCAAATGACTCACGATAGCTGTGATCGTATGTTTATGTAGTGTTTTCGCCATTTCATAATATAATATCACGCTTGTTCGGGTTTAAGGGGCAAACAGATGTACACCCAATATGGGGTACCTACCAACCAAACTTAATGAAAAAGAACAACCGGTACTGACAGCGACTTCCGAAAAGAAAAATACGCTACCTACGTGAAATAACCATGTGAAATAAGTAGGTACTTAAAATGAAATAGGAATTTCAATTCCAAACCTCTCCGTCGAAAGCTTGACCTGACCCATCCATTTCCAAACCTCACCGCCGACAACTTGACCTGACCCATCCATTTTCAAACCTCACCGCCGACAGCTTGACCTTACCCATCCATTTCCAAACCTCATCGCCGACAGCTTGACCTTACCCATCCATTTCCAAACCTCACCGCCGACAGCTTGACCTGACCCATCCATTTCCAAACCTCACCGCCGACAGCTTGACCTTACCCATCTATTTCCAAACCTCACCGCCGACAGCTTGACCTTTCCCATCCACTTCCGAACCTCACCGCCGACAGCTTGACCTTTCCCATCCACTTCCAAACCTCACCGTCGACAGCTTGACCTGACCCATCCATTTCCAAACCTCACCGCCGACAGCTTGACCTGACCCATCCATTTCCAAACCTCACCGCCGACAGCTTGACCTTACCCATCCATTTCCAAACCTCACCGCCGACAGCTTGACCTTTCCCATCCACTTCCGAACCTCACCGCCGACAGCTTGACCTTTCCCATCCACTTCCAAACCTCACCGTCGACAGCTTGACCTGACCCATCCATTTCCAAACCTCACCGCCGACAGCTTGACCTTACCCATCCATTTCCAAACCTCACCGCCGACAGCTTGACCTTTCCCATCCACTTCCAAACCTCACCGTCGACAGCTTGACCTGACCCATCCATTTCCAAACCTCACCGCCGACAGCTTGACCTTACCCATCCATTTCCAAACCTCACCCCCGAGTCCCGACAGCTTGACCTTACCCATCCACTTCCAAACCTCACCGTCGACAGCTTGACCTGACCCATCCATTTCTGAACCTTGTCAACAAACTGCTTAACCCCACCCATCCAAATCCCGGTCGTACCCAACATAATTTCTAAATCACATTCTAATAATAAAAGTATGAAACTCGTACTTACTTTTATCTCAGTCCTAAAAAGTATCAATTCCTTCCGGTCGTCGGTTGCCGTGGTAACCGTACACTAAAATCTTTTTCTATCACGTTTATCGTACGTATTTTTTGCGAGAGAGCGATACACCCGTCCTTCCACTAGCGCTGCTGAGCGCGGAATGATGAACCGACCGGGAGCGAAAAATGTATGAAGAAATTGGCAAATGTTTTTATTATAGCTAATAATTGAATAAAAAAATTTATATAAACCAAAAAAATATATCTCAACATCTAAAGGACTATATGTACCGCAATTTATAATAATTTTGGAGATATAATATGCTGTAAATTTACATATAATGGTACCTATTCGGACCCTACTTTTTTACATTTTCTGCGATTATTGTGATGGGAAAAACGTATTTGTGCGATTTTTTTGTATGACGTCATACAATTTTTCTGATGCCAATCTGGTGACGAATAAATTATCTTCAAATTAAGACCATGATATCTTCACATTTGTGATTGCTTATACGTTAAAATGGTACCTGAAAACCACTGTTATTTGTAGAAAAATGTTTTAGCGTCCTTAACTGCTTTAATGTGGCAGTTCGAAACAGCAGCAAAAAATCTTCTAGTAAAGAGTAAATAATAGGTATCTTCTAAAGCGTAATTATAAAAATACCCTCAAACTCCTTGGTATAAAAAGTCAAGAGCTAGTAATAATACAATTATTTCTCAAAGAAAAATCTTTTAGAACACATTTCATATTTTCTATCTTTAGAATCTCTAGAATTATTAGATATTATTTGAGTCCAATAACTAATAATAGAAAGCTGCAAAAAGAAGAAAAATAAAATCCAAGACAAGAAGGTTCGTTACAAGCAATCGCTCTATAATTGCACCGATATTTTTTTCTTAGATCGTTTCTATAGCAACCAGACTGTTTCTAGTCTTAGAGGTTACGAGCCACGAATGTCCCATTAATTAGAAACTTGGCTAGAATAAATTGGTGTAGTCTGAGCTTAAAGAACCTGACCGTTAGCCAAGTTCGTAATTTAGTTGATTATTTCAGACTCCTAGACAGCCAATAAAGATATTGATAGACTTCGTTTCGAACGTTCTTCCAACATTCTTTTTTTTAATTTGAATTTTTGTCCGAAAAGATAAGATGGCGACGCGTTTTTTTTTCTTGCGACGCCACGATTGAAGTTTTGAACGATTTGATTTTTGAAACTGACAGTTACATATCGAGTTTTTAACCGACTTCCCAAAAGGAGGAGGTCCTCAATTCGATCGGTATGTTTTTTTTTTTTTCTATGTATTTAAGTACACCGATTACGCTGCGATTTATGATCCGATTTACGTGATTCTTTTTTAGTTTGATGTGGAATAGTTGCCATTTGGTCCCATAAAAATTTAGCATGGTTTGGGCCAGTACTTTTCATTTTATGACCATTTTTTATAATTTATGAACATTTTTCGTTCGTTTTTTTATTAGAACGGAGATATTTCAAGGGCGGTACCATGATATGGAAACCAGATCCTGGTGATGGAATCCCAGAGAAATCGAGGGCAACCCTCGAACATAGGCACGTATTACGTGTTTCGTGCTTTTCTGACGCTATACAAGCATAATAATAATAAAATAATAATAATAATATTCCACAACTATCACACAACGCCATCTAGTCCCAAGCTAAGCAGAGCTTGTGTTATGGGTACTAGACAACTGATAAACATACTTATATATTTCTAAATACATACATATTATAGCATAGGTTTCATAGTAAATATTAATTCTCAAAGATCTAAGATAGATCTAAGATACACAACTAAAAATGAAAAAATAAAAAATAAAATTTACAAAAAAAAACAACCGACTTTAAAAACACCAAAAAGTGAAAAATAAACTTCAAAAGAAAAATCAGCTTCTGAAGTCGGTGGCAAAAAAAGCCAAATCAAACAAACAAATGTCACTGACTTCAGAAGCTGATTTTTCTTTTGAAGTTTATTTTTCACTTTTTGGTGTTTTTGAAGTCGGTTGTTTTTTTTTTGCAAAAATTTTTGGAATCATAGATCCGATAGAACTTCAACCTAGTCGAATTTTAACCGTCAGAACTGCCTATGAAACACCTGTTTCTGTATTCTGAAAATGATCGATGTCTGACATTGCATAGGTCATTTTTGTACATAAATATTTATTGGAATTTAAATTTAAAATGTCACTTGTCAAACGCCATGCGTTCAAACTTTGATGGATTAACTAGCTTTACTGAATTTCATTGGTAAAAATGAATTTGCATTACAAATAAACCGTAACAGGAATTGTGGAACAATGCTGTGTTTTTGTATGAACGGAAATAATAAAACACTGAACGAAGAAAATATCGGGACGACATGAATAGCTTCCTATAGAATTGGAAAGACAAAGAGCAATCGTGACCTATAGAATTTGCGCAATTTGCCCAACAGTGGGGCACTACGGGTTGACTATAATTAACAGAGTGAAAAGGCATCCTCTGGGCCCGCTCGTTCCGTCATAGACCTCATCCATCGCTTTCCATCACGAATGATCTATTTAGCAATAAAAAAACCAAAAACTCTTTTAAACGAAAATCAATTTTAAATATGAACTTCCAAGTCCTCTTTTCATGCGCCACTACGAACCAGCCCTCGTGGTGCGCGTCCAGATTCTGATCATCTCATTAGTTTAAAGAATTGGGGAGGCCTTTGCCCAACAGTGGGACAGCACAGGTTACAGTCATAGTATAGAACACTGAAAGAAACTAGATAGTCATGACACAAAAGTGGAGAGACTTGGAAGAGACCTACCACTTAACATTGGAAGTCCAAAGGTTGAAGAAGAGCTGCTTGCTCACGAAACTCACCCAACTTTAGAATACGTATACGCAAAACGTTATTATCCTACTAACCTAATAGTATAACCCTGCCAAGTTTAGTAGGTCACACACAAATGCGGCACACTTCATTATGACGTACATTTCACGTTTCGTTCGTAACATGCAAATTTGGTCCCGCAATCTTACCGAGTCGCATGTGGGAGTAATTCGAATGTGGAACTCGTTACTTTTAAAATGTATATGAGGTAAAATATTCGTTTGAGAGTGGAAAATGGAGAATTATGCTTTGATGTATTTTCCTAAGAAAACATAAATAAGACGAGTTTTAAAAATAATTTAACTTAGTGTAATGAGCAGTACCTTTGTGCTCTTCTATTTTTTATGTTTTTATCCTTTTTTTGTATTTTGTGTGTACATAAATAAATAAATTATTTTTTGTAAGTTGATGCTCTTAAAACGAAAATAATATTAGAAGATTATTAAGTTTTACATTCGCTATCAAGCTTTCTAACCACAACACATAACCCTCCTTTTGGCCTTCGCAGTCGGCTAAAAGAGATACCAATCAGACATTTTCGTTATCCCAGAGATCGTCCTAAACTTCATATGAAGGATGTTCTGAAGAATATCGTATTACTACCCCCTTGAATCAGTATTCACCCCACGCCCAATATAAAGCACGTAAATAGACGCAGTAAATAAAAACCTTATTCACGAAAATGAAGGATGAACGAAGTACGAAACAGCAGTCCTATTCTGTCATGTTCACTTCGAATCTCACTCAAGTCAAGTGAAACATACTCGCACTTAAGAGGGGCATGCAGAATAATAAGCATTTGCAGAAACTATTGCCGTCTCGCTGCGAAAAGCCTGCTCCCGTGTGGGTGTGATAAGGACAGCTGGAGCTCAGGCCGTTTATTTCACAAAAATTTGACGGGTCGACGTTTTGTAGGTTGCTTACAGGAAAAAAACCCACGACGGTTAAAAATTAATTGAAAAAAGGATAAAATAACATAAAACACCCGCCTTAAAAAAACCCAAGAATGTCCGTCGGGGGCTGCCATTAAATGAACTAGTTTTGCAATGTTCAGCTCCCGACGGACATTCTTGGGTGTTTTTAAGGCGGGTGTTTTATGTTTTTTATCCTTTTTTCAATTAATTTTTAACCGTCGTGGGTTTTTTCAAAATTTTTAATTTTGCTTTTTATTTAAACTTTTTACTTTTATTTTTATTTATTTTTATCTAAGAACATGCACCAATCAAACCCGAACCCATAACTGAAAACTGCATCAAAATCGGACTAGTAGTTTTGGAGAAAAATGGCAACATGTATTTGCACAAACAAACAAACAACCTCTCACCCCAAACGCATATACCGTCTCCGTTCCGTCGTGGGTAATACACAGTATTCCAATTCTGTAATTATATTCACTTTGGACCTCACTCAACAAATGAATTCGCATTGGAAATCATATCTGATCACACTGATCACGTACGATTCGAAAGCAAATTCATTAAGGTGAACGATTGGTAAATCGTCTCATATCCAGATATCGAAAACTACACGAATTTCGAAATGTTTTATTATTTGAGAATAACACCGCAATATTTTTCGTAAATACAAAGTTAAATGCTCACTAGTTTCAAATTACCACTCGGTCTAAACTAATCCGGCTTTAGCCTAGTATAAGTGTCAGAGGTTTAACAGTAGTCGGAGACGAAATCGGGCTTAAATCTTAACCGGCTTTCCTTAAGAAGCTGCTCAAAATATCTGTACCTCGTAACTTGCTTCCTTGTGCGGTCGAAGATATCAGATGTCTTTGCTATGTGTAAAATAATAATAAATTTATTTTATTTCTCCTTTAAAATTAGACACAATATGTTGAACAGTTTTAAATGCAGTTAGAATTCAGTACAATACTTAATATGAGCAACTGTGCCCGAGCTAGGCTGAGCCTGTATTTCAGGTCACAGTTCTCTTCCCAGTTTTTTGAGCGGTATTAACAATGGTTGGACATTACATTTAATCGTTTTTTTAATTACGGACATTATAATTAAAAGTTAGTTTATATATATATAATGTATAGAAAAACTATTTTTGATCCCATCCATGGTAACAATAAGACGATCTATGATATAGATAGATTCATCATTATTTCATTCTCCTGCCTATATCCCAAATCATTAGTGGTTGGCACTGCGTTTCTTCTTCTTACATACTTTTCTCTATTATTCATCACTAGCTGTTCCAGCGGCTTCACCCGCTACAACTCGAAAATTATCCCACGGGAAGATAAAATCGGGATAAAAACTATTCTATATGATAATCCAGGTTATAAACTATCTGTTATCTACCTACCTAATTTTATCCAAATCTGTTCTGTAAATTTTGCTTGAAGAAGTAACAAACATACACACTCACACACTCACAAACTTTCGCCTTTATAATATTAGTGTGATCTCAGCAGTCACCTTCGTTTCTAGATATATCATCCTTTAAAGTTTTACACACCGGCTTATTTTTAACCGACTTCCAAAAAAAGGAGGAGGTTATCAATTCGACTGTATTTTTTTTTTTTTTTTTTTTTTTTTTATGTTTGTTCGCTCATGACTTGCGACTGGGTGAACTGATTTTCATGATTCTTTTTTCATTTGAAAGCTGGTGCTTCCCATGTGGTCCCATTGTCACCATTTCAATATCTGATGATGGGATCTTGTAGAAATCGGGGGAACTCTTCAATAAATAACAGCAGATTAACCGCGATTGTTGCTATAGCATATCTAAGCATTGTTTACGCCATCACACAACACAATATCACGCCTGTACTCACTACAAAGGTTATAAAAACTATTTTGTGAAGATCTGATGAAGAACTTCGGAGATAGGCAACGGAACTCCTCAATAAATGATAGCAAATGGACTGGGATTGCTGAAATCTCATATTGTCTGTCTATTGTTTACACCAGTTCCTAACATAACATCACGCCGGTACGTTGTGAAGGGGTAAGCACATGTGAAACACTAAAAAGTGAAAAATAAAAACTTTTTTACAAAAAATAAAACCGACTTAGACAAAAAAAAACACTCAAAAGTGAAAAATAAACTTGAGAAGAAAAATCAGTTTCTGAAGTCGGTGACAAAAAAATGAAATAAAATAATTAGACACTCATCAGAATAATTGTACGTGTTTTATTTATATTCTTTTTGCCTACCAAAATGGATTAATGCTCACCAAATCTTGGACAAGAAGCGAGCGAAACGAGTTCGGGACTTGGAGCACCCCTTTTTTAAGCCATCCAGAAGTAGGAGCACCACTAGCGGGGCTCCGTCGACTGGGCCTACTGAATTTATGTTACAATAATTAATTTGTTTTTCTCAAGAACGGTGCGTCACGTCGCCTCAGTAAAACTGACTAAATTGAAAGTCGTGAAATACAATATTGGTGACATCTATTTAGTGAAAATATAAAATATTTGGTCGGCAGTTAACTTTAAAGGCGTTTATAAATCTTTATGGTATAGAATAAAAAGGAAAATAGGTTCATCCCTACAATACTTTAGGAATCACAATTTGGTGAGCATTAATCCATTTTGGCCGGCATTTCGAATTTTTTTGGTATTAAAATAGGTTCTGTTCTGGTAGGCGTTTAAACACAAGCCTTAGGAAAATAGATCATAATTATAAAATTCGTAAAATGGTCACAGACACAGTATATGATCTGCTAAAGTTACCAGTTCAGACACCCTGTGCTTAGCACTTAAAGTTCTAATAAATTTTATCGTTTTATAAATGTAATATAACATCTGTCCCTTCATAAAAACCCTAGAAATAGAAGTCTTATTATAATCATAGTCCTAAAGAATAGTCTTCAGGGATCACATAAATATATGAAAGTATGATATATGAATGTAATTCAGTTTCGTACCTTTTTATTAGAATATAGATATAAATCACATTTCTTTGGAGAAAACAATAAAACGGGTTGACATAATTGAATCAATTTGTTGTATGTAGAGCGGCCAGTGGTGGCGGCCCCGACCTACGAACAGTAAGTCGTGTGTTCGAACCCAGGCAAGTGTAATACTTTGTGTAATTTATTTCATCACCGTTGCTCTCGAAATGGTGAAGGGAAAACGTCATGAGAAAACCAGCATGTCTTAGAACAAAAAAAAATCGAGAGAAGGGTTGGTTGATGCCTCATACATTTACCAACCCGCACTGGGCTCGCGCGGTGGATTATAGCCCATCCCTCTCCTAGAGAGGAGGCCTGAGTCCCTGCAGTGGGAACATTCTAGGCTGATGATGAGGATGACGATTGTATATTATAAAATGATTTCGAGAGAGACTTGAGTTTGCCTCGATGGTCTAGTGATCGCAAGAGCTACGGCTGATTATAAGGTCCTGGGTTCGTTACCCAAAGTGGACAAAGTATAAGACTTTGCCATCAGGAATTTCTCAGTAGAAGCCTGGCTTTTTGACCGATTTTTGGCAATAAAAGATTTTAAGGAGCATTTTGGAATTCATTGTTTTGCGAAATAGGTCTTATCTTGAAGTAGGTACAACCCGTTATTTCACAAGAAAATGGCTTTTGATTTTTTTTAAGAATCAACATAATATTAGTGCTCGTGGCTGTACTACCAACCTCTACCTAACTCTTCAAGAATAATAGGTGTGATGTTATTTTAATAAATCATACAATAAGTATGATTTATCATCTTTAGTTGTTGTTGTTTTATTTATTTTCTTTAGTTGTGTACGCAACTACGCAATGTAGTCTAAGCTAAAGACTTTCAATACAATAGAAAGGTATTTAACTATTGAAAATGATTTTCTAGTAAAAGCTGCTTAGTTTTAAAACCCTTTTCTTTTCTCTTCGATGCATTAAAAGCGCGTTGGGGTGAAAATGGCAGCTGGCCAGAGCAACGGGGTGGCGAAGCGTAGCTTCGTTTTTCTGTTCGACCGCTGTGACCCCCATAGATTTTTATGAGATTAAAAATGTAAGAGCTGTTTCATTGAAACTAATACAATACATAGCGAGGGCTTCTTTCCTAAAATACAGTTTATAACTTTTTTAATTTTTTTGGAGGATAGGAAATCATCAAAATGACTCCTCCCGCTCTGGGCTGAGCGGTAGGGAGTGTCAGACTTCTACTGACTAAAAACCACCCATGTTCCTTCTTAGCCCTTTGTGTCGAGGTTTTGTATCTTTTTGAACAACCCGCAGCCCCGACGGGACAGTTTATAACTTCACGCCTGTAATCCACGAAAGGTGAGACAGATGTGTACCTTATGGTGCACCCACATTTCTTCAGTTATGTTTAAGTCCCATGTAATCAGCCTATTGTCATCAACTGGGCACCAACCCAGAGACCGTTACTACTACTTCGAAGAAATTCGTAATAGGAAAACTTAATATTATTTTTCCTAACCTGGGAATCGAACCTATGATGTCATACTCAGCAGTCGCGACACTTGACCAGGGCAGTCAATTAATACTTTTTGGGTCGCGTTGTGGTTTAAGGTATTTTCCTATGTCCCAAGCAGTGGGAATATTATAGACATAATTTATTATGTAATAAAAAATATAAAAGAAATCATCTTTTTTGTGTAAACGTTTATAAGTAATACGTGTTTTCTCTTATTTTCTGTCATAGGAAAGAAGATTTTTTTCAACGACATTATCTCATATTTCACAAAATTATTCCGAATTTTTCATCAAACCACATACCATGAAAATCACCCTTTCATAACCGAAAAAACACAGATTCAACTTCACATATTGTTAGCCATCTCTTTCCCAACGCGACTGTACGGCCGCCATTTTTGTGACGTAACTCTCCACGCCTTTTGCGAGATAACTCCTAAGTTTATTGATAAAACTAGCAGGGGATTTGTGTTCGGGTTTGTTTTTCACATGTCCTCCTAAATCTCTTTGATCTTAAATAGGAGAGATTTATGGAGGCAGCTAAATGGTTGACGTTTTTGTGTTATCCGTTGAATTGAGACTACGAAGTGTCCGATGTTTTCACTAGAAAATCATTTTCAATAGTTAAATACCTTTCTATTGTATTGAAAGTCTTTAGCTTAGACTACATTGCGTAGTTGCGTACACAACTAAAGAAAATAAATAAAACAACAACAACTAAAGATGATAAATCATACTTATTGTATGATTTATTAAAATAACATCACACCTATTATTCTTGAAGAGTTAGGTAGAGGTTGGTAGTACAGCCACGAGCACTAATATTATGTTGATTCTTAAAAAAAATCAAAATCCATTTTCTTGTGAAATAACGGGTTGTACCTACTTCAAGATAAGACCTATTTCGCAAAACAATGAATTCCAAAATGCTCCTTAAAATCTTTTATTGCCAAAAATCGGTCAAAAAGCCAGGCTTCTACTGAGAAATTCCTGATGGCAAAGTCTTATACTTTGTCCACTTTGGGTAACGAACCCAGGACCTTATAATCAGCCGTAGCTCTTGCGATCACTAGACCATCGAGGCAAACTCAAGTCTCTCTCGAAATCATTTTATAATATACAATCGTCATCCTCATCATCAGCCTAGAATGTTCCCACTGCAGGGACTCAGGCCTCCTCTCTAGGAGAGGGATGGGCTATAATCCACCGCGCGAGCCCAGTGCGGGTTGGTAAATGTATGAGGCATCAACCAACCCTTCTCTCGATTTTTTTTGTTCTAAGACATGCTGGTTTTCTCATGACGTTTTCCCTTCACCATTTCGAGAGCAACGGTGATGAAATAAATTACACAAAGTATTACACTTGCCTGGGTTCGAACACACGACTTACTGTTCGTAGGTCGGGGCCGCCACCACTGGCCGCTCTACATACAACAAATTGATTCAATTATGTCAACCCGTTTTATTGTTTTCTCCAAAGAAATGTGATTTATATCTATATTCTAATAAAAAGGTACGAAACTGAATTACATTCATATATCATACTTTCATATATTTATGTGATCCCTGAAGACTATTCTTTAGGACTATGATTATAATAAGACTTCTATTTCTAGGGTTTTTATGAAGGGACAGATGTTATATTACATTTATAAAACGATAAAATTTATTAGAACTTTAAGTGCTAAGCACAGGGTGTCTGAACTGGTAACTTTAGCAGATCATATACTGTGTCTGTGACCATTTTACGAATTTTATAATTATGATCTATTTTCCTAAGGCTTGTGTTTAAACGCCTACCAGAACAGAACCTATTTTAATACCAAAAAAATTCGAAATGCCGGCCAAAATGGATTAATGCTCACCAAATTGTGATTCCTAAAGTATTGTAGGGATGAACCTATTTTCCTTTTTATTCTATACCATAAAGATTTATAAACGCCTTTAAAGTTAACTGCCGACCAAATATTTTATATTTTCACTAAATAGATGTCACCAATATTGTATTTCACGACTTTCAATTTAGTCAGTTTTACTGAGGCGACGTGACGCACCGTTCTTGAGAAAAACAAATTAATTATTGTAACATAAATTCAGTAGGCCCAGTCGACGGAGCCCCGCTAGTGGTGCTCCTACTTCTGGATGGCTTAAAAAAGGGGTGCTCCAAGTCCCGAACTCGTTTCGCTCGCTTCTTGTCCAAGATTTGGTGAGCATTAATCCATTTTGGTAGGCAAAAAGAATATAAATACAACACGTACCTACAATATTCTGATGAGTGTCTAATTACGTTGTTTTTTAGGCACCTATTTTAACTTCAAATAAAATAAACCCACCCTATACCGATAGGGTGGGTTTATTTTATTTGAAGTTAAAATATTTTATTTGGTACATACTTTACTGTACTTTAGTTTAGGGTCTAAAAATCTTTTTTGGTGAGCATTTAAATTGTAGCCTTTTCCTAATAAATGGTCACAGACGCAGCTACAATTATGAAAGGACAATTTTAGGTTTTATAACGCAATTCATATATGATCTGCTTTTGTGGCCATTTTAGACTCCCTGATAGTGTAGTGGTGTGACCGTCAGACTGCCATTGACATAGGTGTCGGAGTTCGAACCACCTCCAAGATACGCATCTCAGATTTTTCGGAAGCATGAGGCGCCCTAACACTTCCCAAAACTACAAACTCATTTACTTGCTCCACATTCCTATAATTTATGTTTGCATCACACATGTCTATCATAACATTTCCCCTTTTAACCCAATATACCTTACAAGCCTACCATAGCTTATATTCATTCCTTTTAAGACGAAAATTATGTTTTATAAAATAGTGAAATAACCTAAACACCTAGATATTTTTTTAGACCTAGGTGTTTGCGTGAGTTATTTGAAAAGGTCTAACAATAACAATATCCACTGGAAATAAAATAACTCTTTATTTTTAACAGTTTTCTGCTGCCTAAATATTAACCTAAAATATCAAAATTACTTGGTTATTTCAGTGAATTATTCGGGGCGACCAAACAACATTTTTGCTTGAAATACAGCCAGCCTTTTTAACCGATTTTGCTGTGACCTAATTTCTGCGCGTGGGTGTATTCTTTAAGTAACGAAAAACTAGAAAGTAAAATTGGAATTGAAGTTGAAAATCAGAGATTGGCAGAGAAAGGACCATCGTCAACCTCAAACCACCGTCTTCCATTAAACTATCTCAAGAAAAATCACCCTCAATATCCCATTACATTCCCCCTGTAAGCCCCGGTATTGGGGGCTCCCTAAAGGTCGCATTTCGTGGGAAATATTTGATAAAATATCGAATCTTTCAATTTATATTTCCCATCTATCGAGGCGAAGTTCGCAAACGGGCATCGTTTAGAGGACAAGAATATTATGATTCCGCGGCATTTTTTTTTCTTCGGAATTCTGACGGGATCTACGATAAAGGAATTTTTGTCTGTAATATCATGTGGTACTATCGCGGTACTCTTAAGAATGGATATTATGATGGAGTTATGCGATGATCGTCTTTTGTTTCTTGTTAGGTATGAAATAGAAAAATATCTCGTGGAAAAAATTCAATATGAAGAACTGAAAGTGTTTGTATAATATTTCACATCAATATCAAGCCAAGCCAGAGGCCCATTTAAGCGGCATATAAACTGACAATAGGTTATCACTAAACATAGGATAAAGAAGAAGCATCAAAATAATATAGTGTTTGGTGCATCCTCTACCAAATTAAACGGCTCAAAAGGACAGGTAAATTTGCTGCCTCTTGAGCCACATCTTGAGACTCATTCTTGGCACCACGCATTTCGACGGTTCCTACGTACATAAGGTCAAGTCAAAAACCGAGGTTTACAGGAGAGCGTAATTTGTGTTCAACACGCCCTAGAAATAATTCTATGACCAATAATAAATATTTTCTTTCTTTAATATTTTAGCAGTTTTGAGAGCTTTAAAATGCTATTTACACATTTTTATATTTTTTTACGTTTTCTTGAAAAAACTGATAGATGACCGTTTCTACGCCGATAATAAAATAGAAGTATGTCAGTCATGTCTATGATACCGTTTTATACGCATGAAACAAAAAAACAGTGTCTGATATAGAATTTAAATAAAATGTTTTATGAAAATGTAGGATTATGTTACTATTTTTAAATCAATCGTTAAACATCCTGAAATCGTCACCCATGGATATATAAAGTACTTCATCTTCTTCTTCTTCTTTTCGTATCGATTCTACTTCATACGGTTTGGGCCCAGTAGGTAGCCACACTTATTGCAGCGGCAGAGACGCTGTTCAGGTCGTCAAGGGTGCATGTATGAGGACATCTAGGACACTCCAGCAGGTGGGGCATTGTTTGGTCCGGAGCGCCGCACTCGGTGTTGGAGGAACCAATAATACCCCACTGTGCGAGATTATGTTTTCAGCGGCCCACTTGGGTTCGCAATCGATTTAGGGCATTCCAAATAGGCCACTGAAGTTCACTACCGGGAGCCAGGTGTTCTTGGGGCTTCGAGAAGTCGTGAGGTGGTGGGCATCTCTCTGATCTTGCCATAGCTTGATGCGGGCTTTAGGTGGCTTGTCCTGAATTGCCTGAGTGGACCGTAGGAAGCTTTTGCGGCTCTTTAGTCTGCTCTGGGTAGTTGTGTAACCGTAGAGGGGATGTCGGGAATCGGATTCTCGGGTCTTTTTTTCCAGCGCGCATGCGACATCCCTTCGTACAGCAGGTGGTGCGATACCTGCTAGCGGATACAGCTTGTTGAGAGGGGTCGGTTTTAAGCAGCCCGATATTATCCGACATTACATAAAATTTCAACTCCGATATTGGAAATCCGAAAATGTTCTTCCTAACATTTTTCATCCTAACAATCGCAATTCCTAACTACTCTGTCTCTAATGTTTTAATTCCGAAGCATTCAACTTCATAATGTCAGTAGCAATAAACATCTATTACACTATTATTTGTTTTCCTAAATTTTCTCAACATAACCATCTTTTACACTATTATTCATATCTTTTTTTGTTTATATTACTTTTTATTCATAACTAGCTTTTGCCCGCGACTTCGTCCGCGTTTCCGTCGTTTTTCGTAAAAAAATACCATTATGTCCTTCCTCACGGTTCAGTGGTTTTGATGTAACAGACAGATTAATTTTCGTATTTTAGTAGGGAAATACAATAATGTCAATCCACAATACTGTTGAAAAATATCACAAAAAGGAACCGCAGAATATTATTATTAATAGCTGTGCCCGCGACTCCGTCAGCGTGTAACTCCTTGTATGTTGTTAAGTTAATGTATTGGTAATATTGTTAAGATCACTTTCACATGAGGCTTAAGTAGGTACCTATATAGGAGCAGCGGTGGCCCAGTGGTGGCGGCCCCGACTTACGAACAGTAGGTCGTGGGTTCGAACCCAGGCAGGCACATTACTTTGTGTAGTTTATTTCATCACCGCTGCTCTCAAAACGGTGAAGGAAAACATCGTGAGGAAACCGGCATGTCTTAGAACCAAAACATTCGAAGACATGTGACATCTACCAATCCGCACTGGGCCCGCGTGGTGGATTATAGCCCATTCCCTCTCTAAGAGAGGAGGCCTGTGTCCCAGCAGTGGGAACATTAATAGGCTGTTGATGATGAGGTACCTATAGCGTTCTATAGGTAAAACTTCAGCCCAAAGCTTCCGGGTAAACTATGTTGAAAGTTGACCCGTCCGGCACGTGAACATAAAGATTTCTAGAACTGCTAACCCGGGAAAGAGCGACATATAACTGACCATGCGAGAAACAACTGACACCGAGATCTACTCCAGCAACACGAAAATTCTGCCCTTGAGCCTTATTAATTTAGTAGTCACTTAAAATAAATACCTAACTACTATAATTAATAAAAGTATCTACGCTTTTACCTCCATAATACAAAAATAAAATTGATTATAAATTAGCCAAAACTTACCTATCGGTATCTAAAAATCTATGCGTAGGTACTACTTTCCCTAAAAAGAAATAAAATACGAACTATTAATAATTTGTAATTTGAACGAATATTTAAACACTACCAAAATAACTACTTAATACCTATTTTATAAAATAACAACAAAAGAAATTCAAATAAACTATTTAAAGACTAAAAGTCGCGCTGATAAGCACGGTTTGTTAATATCAATTATTGTCTGTCAATAAGGTCGAACGCTGAACGCATCAACAGCCAAATATTGAATGAAGCTCGCTCCCGTTACACAAAAATAATCCTTATGGCATGATTCAGTATTCACGCGCAGCTTATTAGCGTATTTCATATTTGGTTCAGTTTGATGTTTCTATACCGATTACTATGATTCTTTTTTTTATTGAATAGGTAATAATATTAACTTCTTTTAATTAGGGATGAGTGAGAGTATTATAAACGTAAGAGTAAACAAATATAATCAGAAAGCTCCGAACTGCTAAGCTATCGGGAGTTACACGTGTTATTGTGAGTCAACCATAAAAGATAGACATATGCTGTTGTGGGATATATTTTAGATAATTTTATGTAGAACATTTCCGTCATAAATGATTTCTATGTAGCTTTAACCATTAAGGCTACACACGCGACGGAAGCTTAAAAAATGGAGCAACTTCTCCCGTTTTCCCAACATTTCCCTTCACTGCTCTGCTCCTATTGATTGTAGCGTGATGAAAAGTATACTATAACCTCCCCAGGAGTATGAAGAATAATTGTACCAAGTTTCGTTAAAATCCGTCGAGTAGGTTTTGTTTCTATAAGGAACATACAGACAGGAGGACAGACAGACAGACAGACAGACAGACAGACAGACAGACAGACAAAAATTTTACTGATTGCATTTTTGGCATCAGTATCGATCACTAATTACCCCCTGATAGTTATTTTGAAAATATATATCATGTACAGAATTGACCTCTCTACAGATTTATTATAAGTATAGATAATCAGTATTATAAAAGGTCCCTTTATTAAAATAGGTGGACAAAACTTTAGAAATCATTCAGACCGCTAAAATAAGGACAATAAGAAAAAGACATTAAAATACCTACTTTTATAGGATGAGTTTGTTCTAGAGTGCCGACAATTTATTATTTTAAGTCAAAATAAAATCACTTTGTATAGTTTTTTTTTTTTGTTTAAATGTCTTTAGTTAGGCTTACTAAACGCTGTGTTAAAATTTGTCCACCCACTCGAGAGCAATGAATCCGGGTCACTTAAAGAATGTTAAAAATCTCGGAAACTAAAAATGATAGGTTAATGCAATAAATTGTATTTAATAGACAATGTAATACTCCTTAAATGAAAGTAAAAAAAAAATGAGTCACCGTACATTTTATTAACACAAAATTACATAAAGAAAAAAAAACTGCTGATCTCTCCTTAAAATAAAAATAGGAAACATGAAATTTTTGAACTTTATTACGATTCGAAGCATGGTGTTCACCAAGTATCGGTCTTCTCGTGCTGTGGTACACCTGGTTCTGCCCGTTCCTGGTCTGCGTAGGTTAGAACCAGTTTCTTCGTAACGATATCCATAGGTTAGGTTAGGTTAGAACTGTGACCAACTACGCGCGAGCCGAGCGAGCGAAGCGAGAGGTGCCGCGGCAGCGGCCGGCGAGCGCTACCTCGAAATTGGTCGCGAAATTTTTCTAAGTATTTTTTTCATAGTGCCCCCAAGACGACACTCTGACCTGAATTTCATTCATTTATTTTATTTCAAGACAAAAATCAGTGAAACGACCTTTAATAATTCTAAACAGTTGTAGGAGTGAAAATATTATGGTAATTATGTTTAGGAATAAAAGCGTTAGGATAAAAAACAGTAGGAGTTTAAATATATTTACACTAATGATATTATGAATTCCAATTTTCGGAAACATGAGTGTTATGAACATCGTCGGTAGCACTACAAATAGTATGAATGAAAACTTTAGGATGATAAATTTTAGGAAGAGTGATCATTCGGATTACAAATCGTTAGGAAGAACAATTTCGGGTAAAGAACTTTAGGTGAGCCGATATGGACCCGTAAAGACATGTTTTTTTAAATTATCAGGTGTGTTTAATTGATTAAACAAGTTTTATAAATTCAACATTATTTATTATTAAAAAACAATCTTCTTAGCATCTAAATAATAGGTACCTATAGACTCACTGAAGTAGGAACTAAACATTAAAATGCGATCAATTTTGAATTTGATAGAACGAGTAAACTTTAACATTTAATATAAAAACCGTTACACTATTTATTTAAAATACAATTTATGTTTAATTTATTTGAGTCTTTGCAAAAGATATGATATTGTTAGAACAAAGGCACTTTTATAATAAAGAAATAATACGTTCAGCTACATTAATTTAGGCACACGAAATAATAAGACTAGGGATCATAAAACCAATTATTTCAGTACAGAAAGTTTCATTTATTACACAAAATGGGCCTTGTTAGCATTTTAGTATACAAAGTCGTAATTATAACAGTCTCAAACGTTGTTATATGATCCTAATTCTCGACTGTATCTTAACATTAGTTTTTAATGTAGACCTAGAGAACAATACAGCAATTTAATTGTTGAAGACATGTTTAGAACTTAAGTTATAATTTAGCTTAGGTATAGGTACCTAAGTAAGGTAAAATTCAAAACCTGTACCTAATGGATGCCTAAATTTCATAATACTACAGGAATTTCAAAGTAATCAGACAGAAAACAAAGATAACAGATTCCCTCATACAAGCTCTAGAAATGAAATGGCAATGGGCAGGCCACGTATCGAGATACACAGACAAAAGGTGGACAATCAATGCCACAAAGTGGAAAGGGCCAGTCGGAAAAAGAAGGGTAGGAAGACAAGTGGAAAAGACTGGAGGAGAGACAAGAGGGGTCCATATCCAACAAAACTAACTCTTAATAACACTTAGACAATAAGCAAAACATAACTAACTAGAACATTACTAACAACAACATTTGAAATGGAAAAATAAGGATAAGGAAATAAAGGCTTTTTTATTTTTATTTATTTTATTTACAGGAATTTCAACTCTTACCGGTCACCCGAGCGCATAAAATCGCAGCATCGTCTGCCTAACCATGTTGACGTCGGCTTTTAGTCTAACCAATGTTTAACTAGTGATGTGCCTGGTGGGAATATTGCCACTGCCGGTAAAATACCAAAATTGCCAGCAGCATTGGAAATATTTCCAAAGTTGCCGGTCAATGTAGATTTAGGGCCTTTAATGCTAATTCTATGTGTATTACATAGTTCCCGTACTTAATTTGACTTATAATTAACAAATTTTCCCCGAATATTTCCATTCCCGGTAATTTTGCCACCAAAATTCCCACTTCAGGCAATATTGCCGGCAACGGCACATCTCTAATCTGAACTCCACAACCGAGTTTGTATTGGGTAATACAATACTCCTTGGTAAGACTGGTTGTCAGAGTTTTGGGCGATTGGATACTTATAACGACAGTCAAAGATCTACAATTGACAGCCGGTATGAACGACTCGACGTGCTTGCTGAGGGCATAGGTTACTCGGTTGATAATAAATGGTCAATTGGTCACCCTGTTACCCAGGGGGTCAGATAAGCAGTCGATTCATGTAAAATACTGTTATTCAGCTATATTCGGTTAGACTGGAAGCCCCCCTGCTTTTTCTCAACTAATCTAATATAATTTAGAAAAGATTGGGCAGATAATGAATCACACAACAAATACAACAGTTCCGAACAAATATCTATAAATATATCTATATTTATACCTATCTTAACTACGCCTTCCAAACAAACTACAGAACACACTTCACTCACAGTTTCCACCCCATAAGATACGATCACCAACAAGATACAAACAAATGACGTCACAGATGCGTGAACTCAGTCGTCATAATTCTGACGAGTCATTTAGAGCAAGCCATTACCGCTGAGATACATGTTTTTCGCTTTCTGCAGCGCCCCAGATTTTAGTACAGCGCTTTATAGATGTCATTTGCTGACTTGTTTATAATGGTTTGTACAATTATAGAGGCATAGTACAGATTTTGTGCTTTTACGTTTATTTCGCTAATATATTTGAGGCATTATGTCCTTCCCAGCCGCCGCGGAAGGCCCTCCGGGCTTCGGGGGCCACGTGATGGCTTCCGGCCACCGTAGACGCGTGCCTGTGGACGATGAGTAATAAATAAATAAATAATAAAATCCATTTATTTCAGGTTTCCCCATAAGTATTAAAATTACACAAGGGCACGTGGTAATGGGCTAGCTCGACGTCTGGCCGTCGGTCGTCATGACGGCAACAGACCGTGTCGACGGCGCGTTCGTGTTCCACGCGCGCCTCAAAGAGATGTCAGCAAGGAGGGGCCCGCAAGGGCCGACGCCCGTCGGGGCTGCGGATTATCGAAAGAGATGACGTGGCCTCGGCACAAGGGCGAAGAATAATAATAATAATTTATTTGACACAAAAAAGTACACATAAATGGCAGATACATAATCAGTGTTCACATAAAAGCAAATAAAATAATGATCAATGACCCCCATGCTAGGTAAAACCTGTGTTATAGGGGTCATCCATCCGTCCATTATGGATCACAAATGAAGTCGCTTTCAAATTAATAATGTGCACATAAAAATAAAACTAGACTAGTACAATTTATAAAGAGAAAAAAAAAACAAGGAAATGGAGTTTAATTAATTAATAATAAGGGAAAAGTATCTTAGTAGATGCAGGGTGTGAGTGTCAAGTGTGAGTGTAGGTGTGTATGTGTGAGTGTAGAAATGTGTAGATGAGTGTAGGTATGAAGGGTGAGTGGATGCCTGAATTTTTGAGTTATGGTTTGAGTAATTCTTCTGAGTCCTCATAATTTAGGGTGAGTAGATATTCTTTTATTTTTTTCTTGCTTTGGTGTTTGTTTAAACAATGAAAGTTCAGTATGTTGTTCAATTTATTGTACAGTAAAGTGCTTAAGTAACGATTATGCCGACGTGCGAAGGTGGTTTTTGTACAAACGTTGGGACAAACGGGTTTAGGTCTTCTTCTGAGCGTAGGGCTTTTGGATCTATTGGGGGGGGAAATTTTATGTGTACGTATGAGCGCACGAAGCATAAACATTTGGCGGACTGTCAGTACCTTAAAGTCGGAATAAACTTTCTGCGTGGGATATCTAAATGGTTTATTCAATAGTACTTTGATTACTGCTCTTTGGGCTCTTTCAGCTGGTATGAGAATTGTTTTGGCGGCCCCACCCCATGCGACGATACAGTAACTTAGTATTGATTCACATAAAGTGGTGTATACCATTTTCAGGACATCTTTGTGAGCAGATGTTTTTAGCTTTTTGAAGACGTAAATGAGTTTTCTAGTACGCGCAGACAGAGATTCAATGTGGGACTTCCAGCTGAGACTGGAATCCAGGTATAGGCCAAGGTATTTGACGGCGGAGGCTCGCGTTACAGTCTGGCATGAACAGTGCTTTTTGCGGTCGTGTTCGTCACAGACATGGGACAAGAAGGAACATAGGTTGGTTTTTAGTCAGTAGAAGTCTGACACTCCCCTTCGCTCTGCCCAAGAAAAAAAAGGCATTAGGTCCTGGGTTCGGTTCCCATGTTGGGCAAAGCGTTATTGGTTTTCTAAACAGGAATTTCTCAGTAGCTGCCATGAAGACTGGATTTGTGCCCGTTTAGTGGCAATAGGCTCACCCCCTATTACATAGGAATTAAACATAACTAGCGAATGTGTGTGTACTATTAGGTACACTTCTGCCTTACACTTCGGGAATTACAGCCGTGATGCTGTAGTTTTTTGTTTCTCACATAAATTTTTCGTAAATAGTTTTCACCCATGTTTAATTAATTTGTCTTGTCTTGTCTTTGGTTTGTTTCTGGCATTTAATGTCGGAAAATCTTCCGCACTACTAGTTACATAGTTTCTACACATATTGACGAAAAATACGTAGTTTTTAGACCATTTTAATTAGGGTAGGGTAGTACTTGCAACCAGCATATTATTATACATGTATGATCAGATGTATGAACGGGGACACTTGACCTGCATACTCTCTAGGGTTCCTTACCTCAAAAGAAAAACACGAAACCCTTATAGAGTCACTTTGATGTCCGTCTGTCAGAGTGTCAAAACCTTTTTCTCGAGAATAGGTACATGGTGGTATCAAGTTATGTATCAAATACAAATACAACTTTCTAATCTAAAGCAATCAAATAGCCAAGGGTTTTATGCCATTTAGCAGTAAACCAAAACTTATTTGTAATTCCGGTAGATTTCAAGAATCAAGACACAAGGCATTACAGTATCGAAAGAGATACCGCGGCCCCGCAGGCAAAAAGGGCTAAAGAAAAAAAACGAAAATATTAATTTGCAAAAATCAAATCAGAGTTTGAGTGAAAAATATTTAATAATCCACTACCTGGTTCCTGACTATGGAAGCCTTCACTGTTAATGTTCCGAAATGCACATGACCGGTTTTTTATACCGGATAAACCTACTGATAAAACAGTACCGATAAAAGCATCAGAGATCCCTGATCACTCCCACCCTCAGACGTAGGTAAGCATATGCGTGCCCCAGAAACAAATGAATCACAAAAGTAAAACGAGCGAAAGCATCTTACACCCAAATAAATATTGGGGATTCCTTAAGAGGGGAACACGGTCAAAAAAAAGTATTTGAAGAAACTATTGCCTTCGCGCTGCCTCAAGCCAGCCTCCAAAGAGTTCGATAGAGACAGCTACAGCTCAGACCGATTATTTCACAAAAATTTAACGTGTGTGACGATGTGTTTCGTATTCCCTTTTTTTCTCTTCGAAAACACAACCGATAAAATTATATTTGGCATTAACTTTTTTAAACATGACGTATGTCTAGATTCCTAGTCAGTGACCTGAAAGTCTGACAACCAGTCCAATCAAAGGGTATCTTATAACCCAGTATATATAGGTTAGATTGGATACCGACCCCAACATAGTTGGAAAAGTTCTAGGCAGACGATGATGATGTCTAGGTCTCGCGACCCTTAAAACTGGCATTTTTTAGTTTTGGAGGGTCGCATTTTCTTTACATATTAGTTGCTAAAAAAGGAAATGACAGGGACGTGTTTACAGTACCTAGACCTCGATTTTATATAGTAAAAAATGATTGCCCTAGCTAGAGGCATTATTCGAGGCATTATTCGAGAAGGCAAGAAAAAGGGGAATATATTTATATGGCGAATAACACCACCGTGTTCCCTCTTAACAGTGAGAGTAAGTCCTTATTAAAGAACTTTCTTGGACGCCAACCAAGTCCCTCTTTGTAAAGTTTATTAGTTAATTGCTTATAAAAATTCTAATGAACGCCCTGCCAAGTTTCAGAAATCATTATTGTGGAAGAATAATCGAATCATTGTTATTATTGTAATAAAATTCTATGGGGTTATTGTAATGTAAACTTTTGGCAGTTTTGGGTTCTATTGTGGTTGCCGTGAATTTGGTTTGGTTGCTCTGTCCTTGAATGAGGTCAAAGAGTTGTCCTTGGCTTAGGACATGAGGTTGATAGCACGTATAACGTGTTTTTCTCTTATTTTTGTGAGATAAAAATGGCTAAAAGTAAATTGCGTAAAATATTGTATTTTTATTACCAAAACAACGGATTTTCAATATTTATTGATAAAATAAAATACGAACGAACGAACGAGAATGTTGGTGATACTAACACTATGGACTCATGTGTGAAATAAAGAATTTTGAATTGATTTCAATTGAAAGCTGCAAGCCACGCTGAATAAAAATCAACGCCAAATTCCTTTATTCAAAGCAGGTAGTACATCAGACCCCACAAATTATAGACCTATTTCAGTGCTGCCTACTTTTAGTAAAGTTTTTGAGAAATTGATTTTAGACCAATTGCAAAGATTTTTTAATAGACATAAATTATTACATAACAAACAGTTCGGTTTTACGAAGGGTCGATCAACTGCTGATGCCGGTGTCGAACTTTTAGGACATATTTATAGTACATGGGAGGATAAATGCGATGCTTTAGGCATTTTTTGCGATTTATCCAAGGCATTTGATTGCGTTCTTCATGAAACGTTAATCAGGAAACTCCGCCACTACGGAATTCGGAACAACGCTCTGGATCTTCTTGCCTCATACCTGAGTAATAGGATCCAAAGAGTTGACGTCAACGGGAAAAGATCTCCCGGATCTTTTGTAACAATGGGAGTCCCGCAGGGCTCAATTCTTGGCCCTTTCTTGTTTCTCATTTATATTAATGACTTGCCTTACCTCATAAAGGATAACCACGATATTGTGTTGTTTGCAGATAACACCTCGCTTTTGTTTAAACTTAAACGTCAGCAGCCAGTTATTGACGATGTAAATAGCGCGATTTCAAAAATAGTGGATTGGTTTAACGCTAATAATTTACTCCTCAATGAAAAAAAAACTAAATGCATAAGGTTTACACTACCTCACGTTAGGCAGGTGAAAACTTGTGTGTTGGTGAAGGGCGAAGAGTTGAATCCGGAAGATAGCACGGTGTTCTTGGGTTTAACTTT
Source organism: Diarsia dahlii (assembly GCA_949775195.1). Taxonomy (NCBI): domain Eukaryota; kingdom Metazoa; phylum Arthropoda; class Insecta; order Lepidoptera; family Noctuidae; genus Diarsia; species Diarsia dahlii. Next base: position 7,516,992 of record OX459211.1, on the reverse strand, counting down.
AGACGCTAAACTTCAGTGGGGACCCCATATAGATAAATTGTCGAAGAAACTGAGCTCCGCGGCATACGCAGTTAGAAAAATTCGTAATTTAACCGATGTAGAGACAGCCCGATTAGTGTACTTCAGTTATTTTCATAGCGTAATGTCGTACGGCATTCTGTTGTGGGGGAATGCTGCCGATATTCAGACCATCTTTGTTTTGCAAAAGCGGGCGGTTAGATCAATTTATAAATTGAGTCCGAGACACTCTCTTAGAGAAAAGTTTAAGGAAATTAATGTAATGACTGTTCCTTCTCAATATATTTATGAAAATCTTTTGTATGCTCACAAAAATATTAAGCTTTTTAAGAAATATAGTGATATTCACAATATAAATACAAGAAATAAACATAAATTTATTGTACCCACAACAAGGCTCAAGAAAATAGGTGGATCATTTAGATGCCAATGTATTCGCTTTTATAATAAACTTCCAAGCGACATTCAAAATTTAAGCATTAATAAATTCAAATCTTTTATAAAACGTAAACTTTGCCAGAAAGCCTTTTATGCTGTTAAAGATTATATAGAGGACAAAAAAGCTTGGGATTGAACTGCTCCAATTTGAATTGAAGGTGAATTGATTTTATATCTTTTTATTAATTATACCTTTTTATTTTTATTTTTTACACTTTGACATTTTAATTATTTATACATTATTTACAATTTGACATTTTATGATTTTTCTTTATACACAATGACATTATTTACTTTTTTAAGTTTGATATTATTTTTTGCTTTTTTGATCAATATTTACTTGTTAAATATTTTATTTTTCATTTAGTTTTGTGTATATTGACATTTAATAACTTGACATGATTATTTAATATGACAAATATTTTATTATTTTTATATTGTGAATGTGAGGACCATGTGGGTCTTTCTCTAATTTTAACTATTGTCTGACAGTTTGAGTACTATAAGCGACCCACCCAAATGTCCTTTCTTTGGTATTGATCGTCGTGACGTTGAGCTCCTTGAGTTATAAGTCGAGCTCCACGATAACTGACAAATGCTTGCACTGACTGGACGGGTCCACTCAAATCTGTGTGGTGCTTTCTTCAAAAGACCATCTCAAACACTAATCTGCATAGTCTTCATGTGTGTATTATACCAAGATTATGTTTGTACCTTGAACATATTGTAAACCCAAACGATTTTAAAAGAGTGTCCATGAAGTTTCTTGCCATTCTTCTCATGAGACCAACGCTTTGGAATTGGCAACTACAGTACACTCACGAGTTATTATGCCTTGTGACTGGGACTGTAGCTTAGTTTATTTAGCTTCAGTAGTTCAGTAGTTTACTGCCGCACTCGGAGAGCTTCAGTGGTTGCTTGGGCCGTCGCTTGGTAGGGGCTTTTGGCGGTTTTGTCATACAAAACTATGTCAGGCCTTTGCTGGGTGGCGGCTTGAGTAATCGTTGGATATCTCTGAGTGCCGCAGTTAGTTTAATTCGACTATTCAAAAGTGCCTGTTACTGGCCTACTTGAAATAAATATTTTTGACTTTGACTTTGACTTTTGACTTTGAATGTATTTTTGTAATGCCACTATCAAAAAACTTAGATTCCATTTAATTTTTTGCAAACAATATCAAAAATGCAAAGTAAATTCAATTTTGTACTTGATATACAACATACAAAAAGAACAAAAATAACCCTACTACAACGACGAAATAAGACACTTACGCGTCAAAGTACTACTCCGCATCGCTGTCATCCAGTCAAATAAATCCCTATACCCAAAATCTAATACAATCCTTTCTATTGTCATCAACTCATCAATGATTAGCAAGCTAAATCCATACCAACCTAAAGGCACACAAGTAAACTTGAAACCTACTACAATATGTATGGAGTTGAGATCTATTCGGCACACTGTATACACAGCAAGATTGAGGCGTGTGCAGATTTGCGCAAAGCTATGTACAGAATTGTAAACAAATTCCAGGAATGTAATACATTGCTGGGTGTGTACTGAATTATATAGCAGTGCAAGCTTTTAGTGCTTTGAGAAGGATCAGTGGAAAGTGTTTTACTTGCAATTGTTTGAATGGCTTACCTGACTGTGAGCTGGTAAAGTGAGACAACAAAGGATTCTAAATATTCTTTGCAATTATAAGCCTTCTCTCCAAACCTAATGACGACATTCATGTGATACTCGGGTTTCATCTAAGGATTTACATACATACAAGTACATACCTACTTAAACTCACGCCCTTATCCTATAGGGGTAGGCAGTAGCTACCGAACGCTACCTGTAGGCTACAATTCTTACATACTCCTTGTGCCTCGACGTGTGACTTCGTGTCGTTGTTTATAGGGATTTATTTCTTTCACAAACTTGTTCGGTAGGTGCTCATGATTACAACAGCCACTCGGGTCCATTTTTACGTTGTGCCACACGATTTGATATATATTTCCAGCTCTAAGTCGAGCAGCTTTTCCATAACTTCACATAGTAATTTAATGCAATTTTGCCGCCCAGCTGTGCCGACCGATACCGGACCTGAAAAAGTGCATAGCACGCCTGAATCTCTCTCCGTTATTAAAAATATGATAATGTACTCGTTTCAACTGCGGTATATTAAATAACATAACATAAAACAACGCCTGTAATCCCCGAAGGGTTAGGCAGAGGTGTACTCATTAGTACACATTTCACCCGTTATGTTTGAGTCTCATGTAATATGGGTCGATCCTAATGCCATCAACCGGACACAAGTCTAGTCTCCGTGGCTGCTACTGAGAAATTCCTGATGGAAAAACTTAATAACACTTTGCCTGTGCTAGGCGCTTGCCACTAGAAGTCTAGAACAGCGAGACAGTTCAAACAAAAAAAAAAACAAAAAACAAATGCAGACTACATTTCAGCTTCGTCAAATCTAGATTGATCGTTAGCACGAATGAGTCAATTTGCAGTTGCCGTTGAAATGTGCTCATAATTACTGAACACACAATCTTCTATTTTCCCCAACTCGTCAATCAGCATAACGCTGCGAAGCCACTTTGTCCAACCATGTCTCTGACTGCATTATGCATTCGCAAATATTCGCTCAAACTCGGGCCATCGACATTTGCATATGTCTTCAAACATGGTAAGTATAAAGTTGGATCCTGAAACTTTAGCTAGTAAGGGAGCTTAATCGCTTTTCAAACATTACAAGTTTGTGAAACCGGGGATCGAGTCTTAAGGCGACACCCAACCAGGATTTACCAAAAACGCACTGTCTTTGAACGTCAAGTGTGAAATATAGGTTTGAAGTACTGAGATGGGAAAAATATCCTGTAAAGAGAAAGAACTAAACTTGCATTATACCGAATCAAATCTCCGAATAAAGTTACTAGCTCTTTAAAAAAAAAATATACAATCGCCTCTTTTTTTTAACTTTATCGTCGAAAATCTCCGTAATTTAAGCGATAACATAAGTATTTTTTTCTAGAAATAAATAAAGAATCATCATCATCATCATCATTCCAGCCGAAAGACGTCCACTGCTGGACATAGGCCTCCCCTAAGTGTAATTTTTGCTTAGGGGGGGTTTGCCATAATCGCCACGCTTGGCAGGCGGGTTGGCGATCGCAGTACGGTCGATACAAAAAGCACAGAGAACGCTGCTGCCCATTCTCTGGTACATCCCTTAGTCGCCTCTTACGACACCCACGGGAAGATATGGGATGGTGCTATTCTTTGCGTCCGACACCATACGGATCAAAAAAAATAAAACAAAGAAATAAAGAATACAATTATTTAATTTAATACCGGTTATTTTTTCAAATTATGTTAAGTTATTTATCATAATTAAAGGAAAACCCTTGAATATCAATAAACCCAAGCGCCTAGCTTGGGTTTATTGATATTCAAGGGTTTTCCTTTAATTATGATAAATAACAAAGACTAGCCAGCCTAACACGCCCAAAAAGCAACCTTATTGAATCCGACTAAGGTGGAGTGTAGCACTACGCCTATAGTATAGTCGAACGGGTGCGTTTTGTCTCGCCTTAATGTCATTGCGTTTTGTATAATAATCATTAATTTATTGTTACTCTCCTATTAAATCAATTATTTATTAATTTTCTTTTTCCGCATCATGATAGTTTGTTATGCTACAAAACATAAATCTAATCTAATTGTCCTTTCTTTGGTATTGTTCGTCGTGACGTTGAGCTCCTTGAATTACAAGTCGAGCTCCACGATAACTGACAAAATATGCTTGCACTGACGGGTCCACTCAAATCTGTGTGGTGCTTTCTTCAAAAGACCATCTCCATCCGTTTTTTACACCTTTATATTTCTTCTTATTTCAACCATAAATACTTAATCCAAAAATAAAATATATAAACTTTTCCATTCCATAAATCCTTCCTTGACAATCCATTACTCCTCTGTACGAACAGAACGGCACAATAAATAATGCCAGAGGATTTAAAAACTGCATTAACGCCAGTAATGAACGCCTGCTATCTTTTAACCTAGTTTTAAAACTAGGATCTTATCTTACGACTTGTTAAACTTCCATTGTAAAAGAATGATTGATTTTCCAACAATTCCATTATACGTTCTCGTCGTGGAATTTCATCGGGTATTTCTGATGAAGTATTCTAGATAGAAATTTGGCGTTTTGGGGACGTTTGAAAGAAATTATTAATAGGGATTGAAGAGACATTCAAGTATAACTTACTGTTGTACCCACATGTACAGTTTGTACAGTTGACAACGCTTCATACTACCACAAACTGTCAAATTTCTCTAAATGATTTTAGGCCATGACCTGTTAATGGTGAAGTTCAAAATCAAATAAGAAAATTTGACAGTTGGTGGTAACTTGATGCAATGGCGACTATACAACAAAGGACTCTCTCTCATATAGACTGTGGAAGCCTGTGCATTAGAAAATGCTGCGAAAAATATTGAATACGTGTTTTTTGTTTTATCAAATCAATAAAAAACGAAGAAGATAAAACGCGTCAAAGATCTTGGAGTGGGGCTTGAAACGTCACTTGTGTCGTCAAAATGTACTATCATATGACGTCACACGTGTTTTCGAAGCACTGTATCGTCTTCATTTTAAGTTTACGTGAAAAAAGAAAAAATACGTGTCCAATATTTTTTGGAAATCTATCTGACGGACTAATTAGTTTTTTTATGTCCGATCCCCTATTCTATAAAGAACTAACGTCAAAAGATACCTGCTAGAAACCATCACCATCTGCCTAATAGCCTTTTCCCAACTATGTTGGGGTCGGCTTCCATTCTAACCAGATGCACGTGATTACCAGTATTTTACATGGAGCGACTGCCTCTCTAGAAACCACTTGACTTTAAAACAAAACAACATGAAATCTATTCATTAAGCTTACAATCAAGACATAAGTATTGAAATCTTATCGCGTCAGTTTAATTTGGTTGATCAATCAGCTTATCCAATCACTTAAGTTAACAAAGGATTAGACAGTGGATTAAGTTGAAATGTACCTAATCCTCCTCACCGTTTTCGGTCATGGCTGCTAATCTTACCGGAGGCTAGCTATCGTGGCAAGAAACATTAAAGTGCACAAGTGTATAAGCAAACCCTGATGCACTCTCCTTTGTCTCACTCTCAAAATCTACTGGGTCAGCAACCTGAATATATAACCTGAGTATGGGGACATACTGAACCAAACAACGATGCGATGGATGGAGAGGCAGAGGAAGGTCAAAGAAAAGATGAGAAAAGATAGAAAGAAAAGATGGATTGTGTGAGGAATGGTATGAAAAAGAAAGGAGTTAATACCACCGCGCCGGGACGTCTAACAGAGAAGAATGGAAAAATAAAACATGCTGCGCTGACCCCAAATATAATGGGATCAGGGCAGGAAAATGAATGATGACTGTGTGTACCAACCAACCTGAATATTTCCCCTTAATATTACAGCCAATAGAGTTCTAGAAATTACTGTTAAGTAAGGTCCACACTGAGCAATGGTTTTCCTAGGATTTTGAACGACAATGGACACAAAATGTGTTTAAAGCGCATGGTCTACGTGTGTAGGCGGATAGATCAATATTATATTTATTTACTAGCTTGTGCCAGCGTCTTCGCCTGCGTGGAGTTGATAATGTGTTAATCCAGGATAAAAACTATCTGTATTTTAAATTTCATCCACATCCATTCTGAAGTTTTTGCGTAACAGAGTAGCAAACATCCTCACCAACTTTCGCATTCATAATATTAATATATTTATATAGTAAGGATACACATTAAGATTACGTGATCACGATCATTAGATCCTCTGCTAATCTCTCAAGGGAAAACTTCTTGAAGGTAAGTAAATACTCCTACTTACTGGAGTAATGTGTCTATATTTATTACATAAATGATCCTGCATTGTAAAATAACTAGGTGCACGTGAAACTAAATAGGAAAGCATTATTAACAATTCAAATTAAAGTAGTGATTGCTAATCATGAACACACACCAAAACTACCGACACACATTCAACTCTAAAACAATTTACATGAGGTGTAAATTACAACGGCTTATTAGCACAACCCTTTCGACACCCAAAAATAGGTTACATTTATATGGAAAAATAAAAGCTTCCAATAAAATAATGCGGGCCTTTTGTACTAAAAGATTTGCATTGGATATTTGACAAATACCAGGCGTAGTTTTCCTTTTAAATTCAACAATAAAGCTGCTCTGAATATGAAAGGAGACAAGGGCCCTGAAACCCTGAAAATCCCAAAGGACATCCCTGAAAAAATCCTCTGATATATACACATTCAAGGTTGTAACCCACCAGAGAGTTACATAACGTAATTTTGCTAGTTTAATAATGAAAACAGTTGGTTTTGGAAACTGGGTCAACCCTGATTAGGTGATTGTTAATTTGGTAACGTTTGAATATCAGATGACTTTTGTTTTGGACACGTCACTGTGTCTAACAATCAGCCGTTGAACAATGATTCGTAAAGATTTCTTCTTGCCGCAGCAAATTAATGTTCTAATAGCAGCGAGAAAAGAGAAAGAAATGTCAAAGCGCTTATCAGTAACAAACTGCAGTCATTGATTACCACGTGGTCTTTTGACATTACAGTGTAAATTCAATAGATTTTCACGGCCGACATAGTTTAATAAAGTCAAACCATGCTGCATAACTTTCATTTTCACTTACATCGAACGTTCCGATGACGTTGCACATGCCCGAAAGCTGTAACGCTTGCATAACGCACAAACGAAAATCGTCTTTAAGGAAGTGCTGTTTGCGCATGAAATTCCTGAAAAGCTCACCTGATCTCAATTCGAAAGGCATGATCAAGCGTGAAAATCGCCCCTCCCGTGCAGCTGCCCCGGTCACAGACTCGTCCCACCACCCCTCAACATTGCACGCCAACTAATGCATCGCACACACACACACACACTCTCAACACACGTGGAACACCACTAGTTTCGTCGTAAACAGCACACCAATGTAGGTTAGTTGTCAAAGGTGGATATCATTACGCACGATATTTTCCCGTTTCGTGAAAAAACGGTTTTCGGACGGGAGACGCGACGCGGCGAACGCGGCAAGCGCGAGGTCACATCTGCCGCTTTACCGCGGCGCGCGCCGACAGCACCCCCCGTAACCATGGCTACAGTCCCGGGCGATATCTGCCCCGGTCCTCTTTTGCGAACAAAAACAAAAATAGCAAATTAATTGCGTAATCGTGTGCCGTGAACATTTTTGCTAAGGTTAATTAGTACATCAAAGGGTGCAAGTTAAATATGGGAGCTGGCGATCACCCATGACGAGGTACGTTCTCGGTTTTACTTTCACTTCACCTTTTAGGGCGTTTTGGGCAACAAAATTAGCTTTGACTTTTATGAAAATTATCCTTAAATTCATGTTTTATTTTTGGGTTAAATGTTCAAAATATAATTCAACGTCATACCTATTTTATAAGCCTTTCTTTCCTCAATAAAATTGACAGAAATACGAAGATGACTTACTGAAAAATTATGTAATTGGGACGCAGAGATTGGGACATTTCACAGTGCTAGAGCCAGACAAATTGGAGTGCAACCAATATTCATTTATTTGCCAAATAAAATGGGGCTTCGAAAACGATTTTTCCGATGGCTTTCATTGCATTTTTTTGGCTTAAGCATATAGATTGTGATTGGAAAACACACACCAGATTTTAACAATACGCCTTTCATAACAAGCTAAGTTTTTCTTCTGAATTTTATTGTACTCCGCCCTTGTATTGAATTCGTTTCGTTCTGAAAAGTACGTAAAGCATCTTTTACGATTTTCGCTGGAGTAAGCCTGTAAAGCTCTTTGCCTTTTATGTACGGAACACAGTTATGCATGAAACTTTCGGGATCCGGTTCAATTTCTTACGATAATAATTCTTTTTGGTAAAATACTTACATAACGTCGAAGTAGTAACTTAACTTTAAAGGTTTTTGATAGCATAATATTACCGAAGTAAAGATAAAATCAACTGTGGGAGGATCGTTTAAAACATATTATTATTATGACTAGAAAAATAGTGACTATTGAGACCGCGACGTTTAATATCTATGAATTGGGATAAGGTCTAGAGAACAACGATAAAATTACAAAACTTTTGGATAACAAAACTATTTCTTAGAAAATTATGCCAGAAATAATAGTTAAGGGCTCTATTCTACCTCTCATCAACAGCCTATTAATGTTCCCACTGCTGGGATTCAGGCCTCCACTCTTTGAGAGGGAATGGGCCATAATCTACCACGCGGGCCCAATGCGGATTGGTACCTACCTCTATAAATGATTATTTGCCTGAATAGGTTCCTTTTAACTTATCCAGAAAGTAAGTAAGGTTTGATCTATCTCATAACTTCTCTTGAAATACCTAAATATGAACTGTGGGACAGAACCTTGGGATTTTTGATGAAAATAATTTAATCATATCACGTGTCGTGAAGAAAGTTTTGAGTATGAATGTCGATGGATATAAGAGTACCAGAAACATCATAAAGAGACCATAAAACGTTGAATGAACTATGTGAAGGAAGGTCAACAAAGGAGGTGTCTGATGAGATGAAAAGAATAGGGATGTTTACTGACTTAAAAAAATATGATTCTAATTAGTCCGTCTGTTAGATTATCGAAAAATATTGGAAACGTATTTTTAGTTTGATCAAATCAATAAAAATTGACGAAGATAAAACGCGTCATAGATTTGGGTGGGAGGCTGTGACGTCACTGCTCGCTAAGAAATGTCATACTAATGTCTTAGAATATGACGTCACACGAGTTTTCAAAGCACTGTATCGTCTTCATTGTTTGTTTACGTGAAAAAAGAAAAAATATGTGTCTAATATTTTTTGGAAATCTATCTGACGGACTAATGAGATTTTTTTTGTTAACATCCCTATTGCAAGAGAATTATGATGACAAACACATCACACGCAAGAAGTAAATCAAAAAGCAGTTCAGATATGAATCATGATTTCAAAGACATTACTTTTTCTTCACATTCAACGCGGGTAGTGCTGAAAGCATTTTCCCTGTGATATTTTCATCAAAGGGGATTCATCGGATTCCGAGATATTCAAGCCTCGGGCCAAATGAAAAATGGACCCTAAACGCACAATAGAAAATGGAGTGTATGTCTATAGATTTGACCCTAAAATATCTGCAGCCCATTTCGGTTTTAATAGACCGTCGGAATACCTACGGCAAAGCCCGACGTACTGGTATTCCGTTTTATTAGATATCTTTAGTTCCTTGTGGTGTCGGACGTAAAGAATAGCACCATCCCATATCTTCCCGTGGGTGTCGTAAGAGGCGACTAAGGGACTTACCAGAGAATGGGCAGCAGCGTTCTCTGTGTCTTTGTAACAACCATACTGCGATCGCCAACCCGCCTGCCAAGCGTGGCGATTATGGCAAACCCCCCCAAAAATGCCTGGGGGAGGCCTATGTCCAGCAGTGGACGTCTTTTGGCCGAAATGATGAGATATCTTTAGGCTTTTTACTGTTTGCTTAGAGAGAATTGCTTTTCTGAACGAAACTACAGGTACTTTAGTAGACAGAGACATTAAAATTATATGCATAGGTACTTAACCGTTCGATATAGGCATAGTATATTATTTTTGATTGATAACTTGCAAAGAGGATGAGAGGATAGATAGAGAGGGATAGAAAGGCCAAAGAAAAGGTGGAAAAATTGTGTGAAGAATGATAAGAAAGAGAAAGGTGTAAAAGATGTCATGACATCTGACAGGGGAAGAATGGGAGAACAAAACGTGTTCCGCCGTCCCCAAACATGATGGGACAGGAGCAGGAAGATGTATGTTAAAATTAATTGAAAAAAGGATAAAATAACATAAAACACCCACCTTAAAAAAACCAAGAATGTCCGTCGTTTTATGTTATTTTATCCTTTTTTCAATTAATTTTTAACCGTCGTGGGTTTTTTCAAAACTTTTAATTTTGCTTTTTATTTTAAACTTTTTACTTTTACTTTTATTTTTTTTATCTAAGAACATGCACTAATCAAACCTAAACCCATAACTGAAAACTGCATCAAAATCGGACTTGTAGTTTTGGAGAAAAATTGCAACTTTGATTTTCACAAAAAATGTTTGCCGCAGCGCCCCCTGGTGAGTTGTCACCGTAACACCTATCTAAGAACATGCACCAATCAAACCCGAATCCATAACTTAAAACTGCATTAAAATCGGACTAGTAGTTTTGGAGAAAAATGGCAACATGTATTTGCACACACAAACAAACAAACAACCTCTCACCCCAAACGCTTATAGTGTCTCCGTTCCGTCGTGTGTAAAAAGTGAATAGACCAAAGACGAATTTGTCAATTTAGTGTAATGTGACTGCCTTGGTGGTCTAGCAAGCGCCACTGTTGAGCATGAAGACGGAGGTGGACAAAACGAAGAATAAAAAAACTAGCCAAGTGCGAGTCGGACTTGCATACGTAAAGTTTCGTACTACTGTGCAACTTTAAAAATAATAAAAATGTAGTTAAAAAACTAAAAAACCCGACTGAAAAAACTGAAAAGCAAAAAAACAAGCACATGTATTTAAAATTAAACAAAACTTGGACGCAGGCGGGGTCCATTCTATTTTCATTTTTTCTTTTCATAATTTAATATTCAAATGAACCCCGCCTGCTTCCAAGTTTTGTTTAATTTTAAATGTGCTTGTTTTTTTGCTTTTCAGTTTTTTCAGTCGGGTTTTTTAGTTTTTTAACTACTTTTTTATTTCCAACTTTTTAGTTCTTTTGTTTGTTCTTTCGTTGGTCGCGTAAAATTCTTCGCAGATGATTTATTTAACGTTTGTGCTTGTTTTAGGATTTCTCACTTTGAATTTCTTTTAAACATATAAGTGTTATATATTTTTGTAATCTCCTTTTAAAACCCCTTATTTAAATACCCTACTCGATGGTATTGGATAAAATTTTTTTTTTGAACTCCGCGATTTGGCCTCCAAAATCCACAATTTTTCTTTGTTTTTTAATTTTAATGTAGCCTATAACACTCGCTCCATCAAGACGAATCTAACGACGTATATTTCATTCAAATCGGTTCATCCGTTTATGAGTTATGAGGGAACAATGAAACGGACATACATACATACATACACGTCAAACACATAACCCTCCTTTTGGGCTTCGCCGCAGTCGGGAAAAAAACACTGAAAATGATGGATGGACGGGCGGACGGGTAGGCGCACGGACAATGGGCAGAACCTTAATAATAGGATCTTGTATATCACCGTGAGTATATGTAAGTTTATTCCATGACACACCAATTAATAACTCTTTTCCTTTAAACGACTCTTTGCATAACCATTTAGAGTGTAAATTTCAGCAACAATTTCGTAAATTAATCTATATAAATAAAAAGAGAAGTCCTGACTGACTGACTGACTGACTCATCAACGCCCAGCCCAAACTCTTGGACCTAGAAAGCTGAAATTTTGCACAGAGGTTCCCTTTATAGTGTAGACAAGGAATAAGGAAGGATTTTTCGAAATTCAACCCCTAAGGGATTTAAATAGGGGATGAAAGTTTGTATGGAAAATCGCCATTTTCACGCGGGCGAAGCCGCTGGCAAAAGCTAGTTTATAAATATAGCTGTCACAATGTCCTCCAGATACACATCTGGCCAAAAGCACTGGCAACCTTCCACACCTTTTATAATGCATTTAATGAAGATAATATTAGGGTGTTAGTCTCCTATTGTTAACTCTTTTGTGGGATGCTGTAGGATTGTGATAACTAAAGTCTCGCGGGACATGTACCTATGCGCGAAATTGAGGACAATGGAACGCTAAAATATGTGTGAAATGCTGATAAAAGAACGTTTAAACATGAAATTCTTGTCGTGAGTATTTGTTTATGGAATAAGGATTAACTGTTTTAATTGTTGTGATGTCTTGAGCTAAAACTACACTGTATGTTTATTTAGCTGTTAGTTAGAGGAATTTAGAACTATCTAATGTTGACTAAGACACAGGACAAGAACGACGTTAAATGTTTGTAAAAACGTATTTGGAAAATAAGTATCATTTAATATGATGCGCGATAAAAAGATATCGTTTCGAATTTATCATCTACACACTACAATTTACGAGTAAAATAGGAAATCATCAATATTTGCTCTTTATAACCGCAAAGTTGGATCTGCAGCATTTAAGATGCAACGTCACGTATTTCAAAGTCTTCCTAAGCCTTTATAATCCCCATTCTCTTCTTCCATTCAATCCCATTCACCAAATCGGTACACAATCCCAAATAATATATTCCAACTCGTCAACAAACTTCGGAAAACGATTCCCAATTCCTTTCGGAGTTAATCAGGAGCACAGTGACTTTATACCCAGTACCCATCATAATCAACTTTAATATTAATATAGAAATGTTTGTCTGTCTTGTAAACAAGGTTTCGGAGTTTCACCAGTGTTCTCAGCAGTCATTTTCTGCGGAACTCCGAAATTACTTACAAAGTTTTCAACTTTATTAATTAGACACTTCTTCTTTACTGTTAGGGGTTTTCCATTATGAATGTGGAGATTATCAAAGGTGTGTGGGTTTTGGTTAGATGTTTATCCGGTCTGAGTAAACAATTAAACGAATTTTCATTTAGATAAGTCTCTTTATTTTTTTTTCTTTTAAAGAAAACGTTGCCCCACACTAGAAATTTCTCCTGTATTGTGAGTGCGTTTACAAACATTTATACTCACATACACTACGTGTATTCAAAACCTACTTGTAACGACACTGCAAAAAGAGAACTGGAGATGAAGATATTTAAACCCATCCTTCATACCTTCAGGACTTGAATGAAGCAAAAGACAGAGCTGTCTAGGTCGAAATATACTGGTCGGCCAAAATCTAAGTACCTAATTACCGACTCGAGATGAAGGACTGTTAAAGTCATTGACGGGCAACGCCGAATGATATGAGAAATTTTACACAAGATTTCCTTCATAAAGCTCAAAGATATAAGATTTCCTTCATAAAGCTCGAAGATTAGCACTCAGAAAAGATTGTTTTATTTAAATTAATCGCTTAAAGTAATGGGAAAAAGTAAGGATCCTATTTATTCAAACATCAAGGTAAGCTTCGCTTCAGAAGGTCACACTTTAATTAACAAGACCACTCTTACTGCTACAACATAAAAGTAATGTAAATTTTAAATGATTACCATGGCCGTGCATTCGCTAGGTGGTATACAAAAAAGGTTAAAATGCGACAAGATATTCTCTACCCGTCAGTTTAAGTAAGAACCCATGAAAACATCACATAGGTACAACTTACATATCATCACGGCTTTAATCCCCGAAGAGTGAGGCAGAGGTGTGCGTAATAGTACATTTCGAGTAAGTACATCATGAGATAATCCCTTTGCCGCCTACCAGGCACAAATACAGACTCCGTGGCTGCTACTAAGAAATTCCTGGTAAAACCCAATAACAATTTGCCTGAGCCGCGAATCAAACTCAGGACCTCATGTTTAGCATCCCCGATTGCGCCCACCCACTAGACTATAGGATAGGTACTTTAAAAGAAAAATCTTGTTGCCTCAATACATTATTTTGCCACAATCATTTCCCCAAAAGTGACACCTCGTGAGTATACGAATCTCCTAATAGAATGTATATCAGTAACCGACAAGACATGTCAGGTATCGGAAACTTACGAAGTATTTAAGTTGGGTTTCGGATTTATGACACAATCAATTTACACAGACGATATTTAAGTTCCTATAGACCACACTGGGTTGGAATTTCAACCGGAGCGCTGTAAGCCTTTAGTAATTTTGCCGTCTGATGTGTTTTATAGAAAACCGATATTTATAAATGTGGCCGACTCGACGCTCAGACTTCTATCTACGCGCGCTTGCTACTGAAAGTAAAAGATATTTCTATTTATTCTCATGATGTGAAGAAGAAGAGAAAATCGTTGATAGTTTTCTTGATACTTTCAATATATCTATTGACGTCTATTGGGATAATCCTTCAGAATATCTGAAATTTAATTAAAGCGAACGCTTAAAATAGTCCTTTATAACATAAACATAACATACCGTCTTTAAATCCCGTTTGGTTATGCAGAGGTGTACTCATTAGTACACCCACATTTAACCAGATATGTTTTAAGTCTCACATAATAAGAAGCAAGCCTATTGCCATCAACCGGGCAAAAAATCTAGACTTCGTGACAGCGGTACTAAGGAATTTGTGATGGAAATACCCAATGACAATTTGCCCGACCGACGAAAACAGACCGCGACCAGTGGAAATTATGTTTTTTCCTACTCCTCCGCTATTCTTTTCTTATTAATTTCGTTGCGTGATCAAAAACAGTTAAATTGTTTCTCTGGGACTTCGTCGAGCTTCATTGTCTCGGCGCTTTTCTGGTAGTCGTCACTGTTGATTCTGGCTTTCAGGAGTTACTAACAGTGGTTTGGGAATAGTGTGGCGTGCTTGTCCCAATTTTAAGACCACGACCACTGAACTAACGAGGCAGGCAAATAAAGTATAAGCACAAAGTAAACTTTTACCATTTCAATTCGGACACAAAAGTTTTACCAAAAAAATCCTTTTTAAATACGAAAATGACATGAGTGAAACAAAGCCCGGCTTTTAAATAAAATGGCGGTGCGGTATACTGCAGTCCCAAACTAACTTCAGTCCAAATAAACGATGGCGGCGTATAGCCACGCTAATAAAATTGCTTTACACTGGCGGAGCTTGAAAAATGGATGACGTAGGCACAACGTTGTTCAAGTTCTAACACCACGTAAGTCAAAAATATTTACTTTACAGGAGATTGAAAAAACTGCATTTTTGTACCATGTTTCAAATTAGATAGAAACGTAACTGGTTTCTGTGATTGGCTGAAACGTCTCGTCTTCCGATTCTGTACCAAACGGCATCAAACATCAAAATGTCTAGTCCGGCAAAAATGTCTTACTTGATGTTAGAACTTCAACGACGATATGTCAAGTGTTGCGTTTCTCCAGTCTTTGAGTACTCGGACAAGCAAAAGATAGCATACTGCAATACTTTTACTGCATTGTTGGTTTCTCACTGGCAGTTTCGATTGATATAACCGAACAATCGTCCTTCGATAGTGATCATACAGATAGTGTAGTGTAGTAGATAGTGAACGTATTCAGTAGTTTAACTGGTAGAAGAGAGATACATTTTTCTACACACGACAATTTATTCACAATCCCTCTGCATTTTCCAATCATCCCGCGATCATGGCGCTTGCAACAGCGCCGACATATCGGGAGCTCATATTAATGGACAATCAACCCAAAATAACCCAAGATAACCCTTAAATGACAATATAGGTTTACTTACGCACATACAAGCTAAGTAGAAATCTCAAAATTTGTTGGTTTAATCTTGCAAACCAAAGAAAAAAAAAATGGTTACCTTCGATGTACAAAATACTAGCTATCAATATTCCTGTCCTCAAGTGTACACGCAAAAGGGAAGAGTCATCTGAAAGTTACTAAATTCTAGGTTTCTATTTTGATAGAATTTTGTGGACTAAAACAAAAGGTCCGAAAGGTTCATTATACTTAATAAACTCTTAGAATAAAACTAGAATTTTACTCACCTGTGCACGTAGCCTTAATAAAATTAAAATCGTCATAATTCTTCTGACTGGGAAGGCACACAGAGTGTAATGAGAAAACCTCAATTTATATCGTAAGACAGTATAATTTTGCTATTTACAATGTTACAATAAAAAAGTATAGAAAGGGCGGAAAGGTTAATTACAATTAAAGCTTTACTTGGCTTCACCGCTTTGCTTAAATGTCACAGACTACATCCCTACTTCATTATAATTTTAGTATATTGGCTGAAATATTCCGTAATAACATACCGTACAAACGTTATAAGCGGAAACAGACTTATTATTGTGATTAAATACACACGTTTTACTTGCTGTTTCACAATTATTATCCTAAATAAAGACAATGAAGTGTGTTCATTTAGCATTTTTCCTCTAATGAACCTACGCTTCGTCATTTGACCAGTTCATCTTCTCGTTAATTCAGTTCGTCCAGCAGGTAGCGACCTGTTCAGCTCTTTCTTTTACGGAATACTGAATACGCGGCATGCGGTTTATCATATGATGCCCTCTCCTATGTTTGCGATTGGTTGACGAGGGCAGTTGGGATAAGTGGCCTTATTGTCTACCACAAACGGTTCATAGATTTCCTTATTAACCACCACAGTTTAGCTTGGGAAGTTACGTGTGTTGCACGGCCTTTGGTTTGCAATCCCAACATTACACTCAATGAGAAACCGTGTTTTTCAAACTCTTCACCATCTAGGATTCAGGTGGATCTGCCGTGTTGCCACAATCAAGCAATAAAGATCTACGACTGTACAAAAACAAATTTAAACTTGCACGTCGAAAATACGCCCAAACCTGCGGGTAATGATCCCGAGGCAAAGTTTGAAACATAATTTTGTATGAGAAAAGAATCCATGTAACAAAACTTCGCATTCCCAATATATGTACAACAAGTAAACAGTGAACGCGAAAGCGTATACGAGTACACAAACCCTTAAACTTTTCGAACATTTGATGGATTTAAACTTTAAACTCTCCAAGGAATTCCCTTTAAAATTGGAGCTGTTCGCAGGATTAGCTTCACGTTTAGCTTGGTATAAGAGCTTGCAGTAAAGTGCTTCTCGAAACTTCTAGATCCACTGTAATGTTGATTTAAGTCTGGCCATCCATGCTAATCTAGGTAGACAGGCACTTAGTTACGAATGGTTATGGCTCGTTAGTATGTTTATTTTGCGAATAAAATTGGTTAGCCTTTCCTACGGGTATATTTGCTTTCAATTAGCAGTCATACCTGAAATAATATTCTCATTTTATTGATTTAAAACTGAAAAGGTTTTTGTTCTGGACGTTGAGTGGTAGTTTAGTGGTAGGAGACTGTCTGTATTTTCTGTTCAGGGTTCAGGGGTCAACTTATAAAGCCGTCTTTTCTTACAAACAGTCCAGCCTTTTCATGTGGAACGACGAACTTGCAAGCTCTTTTTTTATTTTAATCCTTATTTTGTCTGTTTACCAATGTAAAAATGTCTCGTGATTTGAATAAATAACTTTTGATATGCACTTGTCCACGTATCAGAGTTTTCATGCCACCCATGGGCCTCTGACTTGGCTTTACATACCGTCGAAAAATAGCTCTCAAGCATGCTTCTTTCCTCACGATGTTTCCCTTCCCTTTACTGAAGCAAGGGAAAAATATACAATACGCACATGAATCCGAAAACTCAGGGCTTGTGTTTCCCGTCGGGGCTATGGGTTGTTCACGAGAGAAACCGTGGCCTCAAGGGCTAAAAAGGAACATGGGTGGTTTTTAGTCAGTAGAAGTCTGACACTCCCTTTTGCTCTGCCCAAGAGCGGGACCCCTTATTTGATGATTTTCCAAGGGCTTGGGTTTGAACTTGAGACGTTTGACTTGGTAGTCTGACGTTTAGACCACTAGACTATCACTGCTATCTGTAACCAGTTTGTGTGACTCACATTCGATCACAATCTGTAGGTATTTTGAAAGGTCGGAATGACCATAAAGTGTTTTAAAAAATGTATGTCTAACTAGTAAATTTCGCAATGACCGTTAATAACTATCAAATTGAAAGACATACCAATTAGTAACGTGTATAGCCTAAATGGTGTCTAGGAGTTAAGTATAAGCCGCTTTCAACTAGACAACTAGACTTTAACAAACTTTCAGTACAGCCCCCAGCAGCCAGACTGGATGAGCAGCCACAAACACACGATGTAATTGAGCGTAGCGTATACTATCGATCTACCCTCCCTTGTCTAGGGTCGTCAGTATTCAAAAAACGTTCGCCCGACGCAGCGGTCCATAGAACGCCCCCATTTATCGAACTGTAGGCTTAATTAACTTCATATCTGTGATTACTAATGGCTGAGATAGAGGTTCTATTGGTTTAATAAATTGTCTCTGCTTTGTTAGGATTGTGGTCGCAAACGCTACTCTTTTAGGTGTGGTTTCCGAGCCGGGCTAAGCATTGTGAGTTTTTCTATTAGGGACTTCTGGGTAGCAGCCCGGAGTTTGTAGGCTTGTCTCATAATACATCGGACTTTACTTAGAAAATATGGGTGAACTGTGAAAGGTCACCTTTGTCTAACCTTTCGGAGAAAAGGGTGTGGTGTTATGTTTTGGAAGAAAAATACTAGTTGAAGCAGTTTTATGAACGCTAATTACATCAGCAATTTACTCTAACGAAAACTTTTTCGGTTTTATTCGATTCAATAGGCATTGAAGAGTCCAGCCTCCTGAGCCTCCTGGCCCTCATGTATTAGAAGCCCGTTTGGAGATTAATCTCAAAAAACCTGGTTCTTTTGTGTTCCATTCATGTGAGAAAAATAATAAAATAACACAAACGTTGTAATAAAAAATGCTTTTGGAATTTCCTCTAGTGTTCAAAACATTGGAAACGCTGAGAGCAAAAAAACTCATCTTATCTAAATACTTTATTACTATGTTGTAGGTATAAATACCTTATGTAAGCAAAAAAATACTGAAAAATTTTTGGCATTTGCCTACCAATTTTCGGTTAGCAAAAGCGTTCGAAATATTTTTGCTCCAACAATTTTGGTAGGCGCTACCGCCGGTGGCGTTTTAGTTTTTTGATGTCACATTTTTTACACGTTAAGTCTATCGTTAGTTAATATTTAATAGATAGCTTGTTTTGAACAGCTTAATGGCATGTAATATGGCAGGAAATCGTGGTAATAAAACAGCCGCTCGGAACAATGCTAAAGTTAAGCCGTGCTTGCCTAGTTTGATCTGTAAAAGGGTGAGCACCCATTACACACCGAATTTCCTCTGTGTCTCGAAAATTAGGTTATGCTGTTGGTCCCGGCTGTCATTCGTAGTGAGTGATTGAGTGGCCATAGTGTGAAACCCAGTCTTACCAAGGCCAGTACTTACCTACTAAAGGGGTTTTGGAGACCAGATAGGCAGTCGCTCCATGTAAAATACTCGTATTCAACTGCTTCCGGTTTTGCAGGAAGCAGTCCCCAATATAGTTATTATTATTAATAAAAAATAAAATACCTACATCCCCAAAGTAAACCTCGATTTCTACATTTTAAATCTCAGGTAAATATTTTTGCCTGAATAATTTTTTACCATGGTATTCTAGCCCACGCATTCGGCCGAGTTTTCCACTACTGTTCCCACTCCGTGTAATCTGGGCCGCGGACCAGAGGCCAGTTTCCCCCTAACCCGATCTATTTTATCTTGAATCGATACTCCTCTCAAAGACAAATTCACTTCATATCGTTCCCAATTCTAATTCATTCTAAAGGACAAACAACTAACAAACGTACACAAAAACCTGGCACCTTAAGGCCTCAAGCATTACCCTCTTCAAAATCGTTTTCAAACAAAATAATGCGGAAACACACCGCGGGATACCGGATGGCGGAATTCCTTGCGTCTTTGCGACGTATTGTCCAAGTGCACAAAGAGTCAAAGATACTCATTATAAGTATAACAATACAAGTACTTGTTTCTGTTTGTTGTAATTTATTTGAGATGTGTTAGAAAGAGATAAGAGGTAGCGATCCTTATCTTGTTTTGTCGCTTCTGGAGTATTGTGTCAGATCTTGTTTGGTTTTAAGTGTTATCTGGATGATTCTTGTTTTTTTTTTATTTGGTTATTGTACGTAGGTATATTGCTGTTTTTATTTCTTACCTATGTTAACAGTGTATGTCATTTGGTTTCCCAGACAGTTTATCAGAAATATGGCTTTGGAAAAGTAACTTGAAAACACTCAAACAAAAAGATCAGTTTACGACTTCAAATTTTAACACTTCTTCAAAAGTAAGATCTGAATCCAAATTATTTCACACTGAAAAGAGTTCGAGAGAAGAAAGAGAGAGAAAGGGTGGAATTTTTCAACCCCAAAAATATCTTTCAGGGAAAGTTAGGTAGGTACTCTAAATACTGGTTATAGCAATTATACTAGAAATGTTCCTTTATTTAAAAAAGAAATAAATGTGCATTCAAAGATTTGTTTAAATTGAAATATCACCAATGTGGAAACAAGGATTTCGAAATGGATCGATGATCGGAGAACTATGGTTCGCCCAAAAACACATTTAAATTATATTAAGTCTATGACCTTACTTACAGCCCCAATTGGGCGAAGGGAAATTATTTCTTAGTACAATTTACAAACATTGTACTAAGAAATAATGGTGGCGCCGACAATACGAAAATAAATTAAACTGCGTAAGTATAACTCACGATTTCATGACATCCAGTTTGCATACAAAAATTCATTCCAACATTTATCTATAAGTAATAAGTAATAGTTTATTCACATGACATTATTTTCGTTTTCAGATATTTTTTACATGATGTAGATTATTTAATTAGGCTTGGGCTAGCACCAACAGGTAAACGACCCCTGCATCAGTATGAACAACGCTAAACACAATGTTAATAACTTGCTACTTAAAAAACCTTTGCCAAATTCTAGGCGCAAATTAATGCAAATTTTGCCTAAGATTAGTAAACCAATCAATCACAACAAATGGTGTTTCGATTTGTTATCAATTTTGTGCTATTAAAATTGTTTGATTTTTTTTAGTTTAACGTTTGGATTTATTTGCTAGTTTTACAATATTATATAAAATAGTATTACCAGAGTTTTATTTATTGTCAACTTCAGCCTGTATTTTTTTCCGATAACTCAGAATCAACAGTGACCACCACTAGAAGAGCACCGAGACAATGAAGCTCGACGAAATCCCAGAGAAAATATTTAACTGTCTTGGATCCCGCAACGAAATTAATCAGAAAAGAATAGCGGAGGAGTAAGAAAATCTTAATTTCCACTTCTCTCCATATTAGGAGGAGACAGAACAGAACAAGGCCAATAGGCACATAGAGACGTATACAACTGGGATAACCCCAGTTGCCTAGCACCACGGATATTATTGTCAACCTGTATACCTACCTACTATTGAACCATTGATGTGCAGTGCACTGCACTGTGCACTTTTGCAGTGCCACAGATAGTATATAATACTACGTAGTGCTGACAATCCCAGTGGTCTTCCGTCTTTCTATTACCTCACATCCGTTTGCGAAGAGCGGTCATTACGGCGATAATTTATTTCCGTGCCCATTATAGCGGGATTTAAGCCTTAGTTAGTACACAAGTTTAGATGTAAACGCTAATGAGCTTATAAATTGTTGAGTGGAGGCTATATTTCGCTGAGTCTCTCATCGATTTCCTTTTCAATAAGTCGGATTTTTATCGACTAAGAAAGATCCAACTCTTTATTCAAGTCTTCCTACACGAAGATATACTTATTCCAAATTATTGAACCCAGGTTTGTTACATGGGGGTTAAACATAACTGCTGAAATGGGTGTACTATTAGGTACACCTCTGCCAATCCCATCGTTGATTACAGACGTGATTTTATACTATACTTAAACATGAAACGGTACCTATAACCATCAAGCTTTGAGACAAGCAGGAACTTCAACCGTCAAAGATCTTTTAAAAGGAAAAAACGGAACCCTTATGGGATTACTCGTGTCTGTCTGTCTGTCCGACCATTCCCTCCTCCCCCTTATCTCCGAAACTACTGGAACTAAAATTCTGAATAAAATAAAGAATTTAGTTCAACACGTATAGATTACAGGAAAACCTATAAGAAGTCATGATACGGAACCCTTCATGTGCATGTCCGAAATGCACTTGGCCAGTTTTTTTTCAATCATTACTACCGAGATTTAAATATAATAGAATATTATTAGTTTTATTTCCTACTTTGTTACTTACCATTATGACTCAAATAACCTACGTGCGTGTAACTCGTCAAGTGAATCATTTAACTGACTCATTCGCATAAAATAAAAAGACGCGTAAAATTCCGTAATAATTAATTTACACAGCCGCTGTGTAAATTATGAATTTGGTGGTAATTGTGATATTGTTGTCATATCTTTTTTATATGAGATGGGCCTACTCTTGACCCCAATCTTGTCCTATGAGCAGAGTTGAGGACGACGATGAAACGAACTAGCCCAGAAGAAGCCTATTTACTCGTGACTGTAGGTATCATCTTCACAAATAAATGAAACTGAAACGTCTGTTTGTACTTTTAGTTCTAGTTGCAGTGATTGCCGTGGTTATGAATATATCTTTATCACAGTGATGTTGAAGATTGCAGACTTGGGGCCCACCATGGTTTTTTTTTTTTTTTAAACGTTGCCCCACACTAGGAATATCTCCTATATCGTGGGTGCGTTCACAAACATTTAAACTCACATACACAAATACCCAGATCCGTAACAACTATATGTAGGTCTTACAAATATTTGTTCCGTGCGGGGATAGAACCCGCGACACACAGCGCAGCAGTACATTGCTTGAGCCACTGCGCCAAACGTGCCGTCAAAACCAGTAATCATTTTCATAAACTTTTCCCACATAAAGGGCCATCCAAACCAGATGGTTTGGGAAATTAAAATAATATTATATTAAGTATATGTAGCAAAATATTTAAGTTTCACCAATATCATGATAAAGAAACTTTTTTAGTCACGCAGATAGGTAAAAATATCATTAAGACTTTTGCTTACTTTGCAAAACAAGAATAGAATTGACCTTTACGTCATTTGGCGACTTTTACTTTCAATCTGATTTCAGTTCGTGATCGTATTTTGTAAGATTTTTATAGAAAGTGCTGATATCGCAAATGGAAGTTAAAAGGAATGAGACTCCCGTCAATTACTGTCGTATTTTCTTCTTGATCTTATAATATGACTAGCTTTTACCGTTAGACTGCCTCGTTGGTCTAGTGGTCGCAATCGTGACTGCTGAGCATGAGGTACCGGGTTCGATTCACGGGTCGGCCAAATTGTTAATGGGTTTTTCCTCCAGGAATGTCTCAGTAGCAGGCACGAGATTTGTGTAACTGGCAAAATGTATATATAGCTGTACTATTAGGTACACCTCTGCCTATCCCTTCGGGGATTATAGGCGTGATGTTATGTTCTATTTACCAGCAGTTTTGGCACCCGAATTTATCTTACAACTAGCGACCCGCCCCCGCTTCGCACGGGTGGAATGTGCTACATAAAACCTTCCTCTTGAATCACTCTAGCTACCTATTAAAAAAAACCCGCATCAAAATCCGCTGCGTAGTTTTAAAGGTCTAAGCATACATAGGGACAGACAGCGGGAAGCGACTTTGTTTTATACTATGTAGTGATGATAGTGATGATTATACTACTGGGACAAAAAACCCGCAAAAAACCCGACTACTAACAAAATCGCGGTCTTAAAAGTAGAAAACAAGAAAATAATTCTTGTCTGATATTCTTCGTAGTCGCATGCCACTGTTACCTGATGCTCCTTCATGGCGTTCTCATTGATACAGAAGTCAGCTGCTGATTGCCATTAGCAAGGTGGCATGCGACTACGAAGAATATCAGACAAGAATTATTTTCTTGTTTTCTACTTTTAAGACCGCGATTTTGTTAGTAGGTAGTCGGGTTTTAGATTTTTGAACTTAATTTTTTATTTGAATTTTTTTTTTGTGTGTACTTAAACTATAATATAATACATATTTGTAATGTGCTCGCCAAGACCTTTCATTTGATACCAAACTTGCGATGATTATCTCAATTTAATATTTTTGAGGTAAGTTTTTGACATTTAAATTCCGTCATAAAAAGAATTTATAAAATTTATATAGCCTATGTCACCCGGGCTATTTTTACGAATCTATTGATACCTAATTTATTAAAATCCGTTCAGTAGTTTAGGCGCCACGGTGGAACATACATACATACATACATACATAGACTGCCAAAATCATTACCCTTCCTTTTGGCTTCGCCGTAGTCGGGTAAAAAGTATCTTAAGTTAGGTCACCTGTGAGTAAAGTTTCATCATGGTCCGTTCTACTTCCTAGGCGTGTAAAAGCAGGCATACCGGAGGAGGGACGAATCGCATGTGACTAGTGAAAGGTGATGGATGGTGGGTGAAGAGGGAAATGAAGGCCAAAGAAAACATGGATGCTTTGTGTGAGGAATGAATTTATGAAAGAGAAAGGAGTATAAATGCCACCGTAACGTCTAAAGGGCCTACTACACGCACGCACTTCCCCACAGTTTTGCCTGCGGGATTACACGGTGCACACAGTACATCGCGCGTGTGGTTTGTAATAGTAATACAGTTTTACCAACCATACGCGCGATGTACTGTGAAGTGTGAACGAAAACTGTGGGGAAGTGCGTGCGTGTAGTAGGCCCTTAAGAGCGCGCATTATAGCCCAACGCGAGCGATTTCGTACCTCTCGCCCGCGCCCCCTCTTCCATAATACGCGGTGGCTTGACGCCCGGCGCGGCAGCTCGGCGCGCTCCGCGCACAGGCCGCGATCGAGTGTGAGTCGAGTACGAGTTTGAACTGCGGTGCCCCGACCGCCCAGCTGGTCGACAGCTTGATTCATATTATATAATTATATATAAAACGTATTCGTAAAAAAATCATTCAAATAAAGTTGAAATTCATGGAAGTACCTATTTTCACGGTACGACGACGGATCGGAGCTGACAATCAAGCGAGGATAATAAATTATTGTCGGTATACTTATTTGAAGCTCCGTCCATAACCCTATTATTACCTAGGTACAAACTAATGACACACCTAAACACTATACATAATAGTAGGTAAAATAATAGATAGGTAGGTACTAGGGCCGAGATTCAAGTTTCGAAATTTAGAGGTTTTTTTTTTTCGTGGACTCGAAACTTATTGATCGAAGATCCAGACTGATCTATCATTCCTCACGTAGATAAAAGTAGGTAAGTAAGTAGGTACTCAATCTATAAACCTTAAAGGTTAGTATGAAATAAAATGTTTTATGTAATTAATCATCAATGTTTATTTATTAAACAGTTTAATATGTAAGTATATTCAGAATATACAATATAGGTACACACGGCTACACATCAAGCTATACAAAACCAGTATAATCTGATCGTTCATTGTGCGAAAAGATCTAGTAAAGTGAGGCCAAGATTAACTGGTTTTGTAAAGCTTGATGTGTAGCCGTGTGTACCATTACAAAAACAATAAAAATCCCATAAAAAAATAAAAGACAAACATTCGTAGGTACTTACACAAATATCGTAGGTAGTACCATAAATAACAAAAATAAATGTTCCGTCGAAAATAAACAATAACTATTCAAAACAAATGTTTCTATAAATAAATAAAACCGGGTAGGTAGGTAGTAGGTAATAGTTAGGTAGTAGGTAATAGGCAGGTAGTAGGTAGGTAGTAGGTACCTACCTACTACCTACCTACTACCTACCTACTACCTACCTACTACCTACCTACTACCTACCTACTACCTACCTACTACCTACCTACTACCTACCTACTACCTACCTACTACCTACCTACTACCTACCTACTACCTACCTACTACCTACCTACTACCTACCTACTACCTACCTACTACCTACCTACTACCTACCTACTACCTACCTACTACCTACCTACTACCTACCTACTACCTACCTACTACCTACCTACTACCTACCTACTACCTACCTACTACCTACCTACTACCTACCTACTACCTACCTACTACCTACCTACTACCTACCTACTACCTACCTACTACCTACCTACTACCTACCTACTACCTACCTACTACCTACCTACTACCTACCTACTACCTACCTACTACCTACCTACTACCTACCTACTACCTACCTACTACCTACCTACTACCTACCTACTACCTACCTACTACCTACCTACTACCTACCTACTACCTACCTACTACCTACCTACTACCTACCTACTACCTACCTACTACCTACCTACTACCTACCTACTACCTACCTACTACCTACCTACTACCTACCTACTACCTACCTACTACCTACCTACTACCTACCTACTACCTACCTACTACCTACCTACTACCTACCTACTACCTACCTACTACCTACCTACTACCTACCTACTACCTACCTACTACCTACCTACTACCTACCTACTACCTACCTACTACCTACCTACTACCTACCTACTACCTACCTACTACCTACCTACTACCTACCTACTACCTACCTACTACCTACCTACTACCTACCTACAACCTACCTACTACCTACCTACTACCTACCTACTACCTACCTACTACCTACCTACTACCTACCTACTACCTACCTACTACCTACCTACTACCTACCTACTACCTACCTACTACCTACCTACTACCTACCTACTACCTACCTACTACCTACCTACTACCTACCTACTACCTACCTACTACCTACCTACTACCTACCTACTACCTACCTACTACCTACCTACTACCTACCTACTACCTACCTACTACCTACCTACTACCTACCTACTACCTACCTACTACCTACCTACTACCTACCTACTACCTACCTACTACCTACCTACTACCTACCTACTACCTACCTACTACCTACCTACTACCTACCTACTACCTACCTACTACCTACCTACTACCTACCTACTACCTACCTACTACCTACCTACTACCTACCTACTACCTACCTACTACCTACCTACTACCTACCTACTACCTACCTACTACCTACCTACTACCTACCTACTACCTACCTACTACCTACCTACTACCTACCTACTACCTACCTACTACCTACCTACTACCTACCTACTACCTACCTACTACCTACCTACTACCTACCTACTACCTACCTACTACCTACCTACTACCTACCTACTACCTACCTACTACCTACCTACTACCTACCTACTACCTACCTACTACCTACCTACTACCTACCTACTACCTACCTACTACCTACCTACTACCTACCTACTACCTACCTACTACCTACCTACTACCTACCTACTACCTACCTACTACCTACCTACTACCTACCTACTACCTACCTACTACCTACCTACTACCTACCTACTACCTACCTACTACCTACCTACTACCTACCTACTACCTACCTACTACCTACCTACTAGTCCATCATCAGATAGGTGACATCATTAGTGACCAAGGTCTTCGTTCGACCTTCCAAATGAGTCCAAACACGATGGTTCTACGTAGTGCCGTCACCGAGATCCTATACCTACCTTCGGAGTCCATCATCAGGTGGGTGACATCATTAGTCAACAAGATCTCCGTTAGACCTTTCAAATGAGTCCAAACACGATGGTTCTACGTAGTGCCGTCACCGAGATCCTATACCTACCTTCGGAGTCCATCATCAGGTGGGTGACATCATTAGTCACCAAGGTCTTCGTTCGACCTTCCAAATGAGTCCAAACACGATGGTTCTACGTAGTGCCGTCACCGAGATCCTATACCTACCTTCGGAGTCCATCATCAGGTGGGTGACATCATTAGTCAACAAGATCTCCGTTAGACCTTTCAAATGAGTCCAAACACGATGGTTCTACGTAGTGCTGTCACCGAGATCCTATACCTACCTTCGGAGTCCATCATCAGGTGGGTGACATCATTAGTCAACAAGATCTCCGTTAGACCTTTCAAATGAGTCCAAACACGATGGTTCTACGTAGTGCCGTCACCGAGATCCTATACCTACCTTCGGAGTCCATCATCAGGTGGGTGACATCATTAGTCAACAAGATCTCCGTTAGACCTTTCAAATGAGTCCAAACACGATGGTTCTACGTAGTGCCGTCACCGAGATCCTATACCTACCTTCGGAGTCCATCATCAGGTGGGTGACATCATTAGTCAACAAGATCTCCGTTAGACCTTTCAAATGAGTCCAAACACGATGGTTCTACGTAGTGCCGTCACCGAGATCCTATACCTACCTACGGAGTCCATCATCAGGTGGGTGACATCATTAGTCAACAAGATCTCCGTTAGACCTTTCAAATGAGTCCAAACACGATGGTTCTACGTAGTGCCGTCACCGAGATCCTATACCTACCTTCGGAGTCCATCATCAGGTGGGTGACATCATTAGTCAACAAGATCTCCGTTAGACCTTTCAAATGAGTCCAAACACGATGGTTCTATGTAGTGCCGACACCGAGATCCTATACCTACCTACTAGTCCATCATCAGATAGGTGACATCATTAGTCACCAAGGTCTTCGTTCGACCTTCCAAATGAGTCCAAACACGATGGTTCTACGTAGTGCCGTCACCGAGATCCTATACCTACCTTCGGAGTCCATCATCAGGTGGGTGACATCATTAGTCAACAAGATCTCCGTTAGACCTTTCAAATGAGTCCAAACACGATGGTTCTACGTAGTGCCGTCACCGAGATCCTATACCTACCTACGGAGTCCATCATCAGGTGGGTGACATCATTAGTCAACAAGATCTCCGTTAGACCTTTCAAATGAGTCCAAACACGATGGTTCTACGTAGTGCCGTCACCGAGATCCTATACCTACCTTCGGAGTCCATCATCAGGTGGGTGACATCATTAGTCAACAAGATCTCCGTTAGACCTTTCAAATGAGTCCAAACACGATGGTTCTATGTAGTGCCGACACCGAGATCCTATACCTACCTTCGGAGTCCATCATCAGGTGGGTGACAATCATCATTAAAAGATAGGTATATAATATATTTACACAAAACGTTTTCAACTCCTTTTTACAGTAAATACTGTCCCTAAACTTTATTATAGGTACCTATAATGCCTACCACTAAACAAAATAATTGCGTAGAAAATAGTTCGCTGTCTGTAATGTCGCCAAACATAGGTTCGTCTCGCAACAGATGCCGCAGCAGACTGAATGTCTGAATTGAACAAATTGAAAAGGACAGCGCTATTACTACCGCGTTCCAAACGTGAGACAGAAAGAATGTGCGCTCGCTTAGAATAAAATAACGTAAGCGCCAATCACAGGAATGCTAATTACGAGAAAACCACGTAGAAAATAAAAAAAAAAATCTGCACGATTTGAGATAATATAGTTACCTATCTATTATGTAAAAATCGTCACTAAATTCCTTAAGGTTTCAGAGATCCAACTCTAAATAAGTGCAAACCGAGTTGTTTTAGTATTTTTTTTCTATCGAGGTTTTTTCATCCAATCGTGTTTTCGCTTGTACAGAT
This sequence comes from Diarsia dahlii, assembly GCA_949775195.1. Classification (NCBI taxonomy): domain Eukaryota; kingdom Metazoa; phylum Arthropoda; class Insecta; order Lepidoptera; family Noctuidae; genus Diarsia; species Diarsia dahlii. The sequence continues at coordinate 7,487,273 of OX459211.1, read as the reverse complement.
TTAAAGATTATAAGTCCAAGTTTAATGGTGTCCAAATACCGAATTCTTAGGTCATATAGATACCGAGATCTAGATCGCCCAATATCACCAAAACAGCATCATACGAACTCTTAACAGAGAAGAATGGAAAAGAAAACGTGTTGCGCCAACCCCAAATAGAATGGGATAAAGGTAGGAAGATGATAATGACCCCCTACTGTAAACAGAGATACTAGATACTTACCTATCTCATCTATACTAATCTATACTTCTACACTAATATTATATAGAGGTAAAGTTTGTGTATTTGTTAAATTGTAAGGGGTAATCTCGGGATCTACTGAACCGATTTTAAAAATTCTTTCACCAATAAAAAGCCACATTATTGCTGAGTGTCATAGGCTACTTTTTATCCCTGTATTCCCACGGAAACGGGATCTACGCGGGTGAAACCGCGGGACGTCCGCTAGTTTATTTATAACTTTGGTTTATTGATGGAAGTATGAATAGATAAAGTTTTGACACGAAGAATTAAGTTACCTTTACATAGCAAGTTATTAACAACGCGGTTTGTGATAATTACCGTATTTTCGGCACGTGTAAGCTTGGTTTTAGAAGCGCGTGTTGGCACAACGTAGGTATAAGAGCGGTTTTTGCCACTCGCGCGTAAACTGAAACGAGCATAAAATATGCGCAGTAAGTATATGCGCAGAAAAATACGCTAGTCTCAAACCGCTCTGAGGCTCTTTCTATCCGGGGCTGCAGGTTGTTCGGGGGCTGCGGGTTCTTCGAAAGAGATGCCGCGGCTCCGACACAAGGGCGCAGAAGGAACATGGGTTTGGTTTTTAGTCAGTAGAAGTCTGACACTCCCCTTCGCTCTGCCCAAGAGCGGGGGCGGGTTATTCGACGACTTTCCACCCACCAAAAAAAAAAAAAAAAATGGGTACCTACCACGAGAGAAGCCGCGGGAATAATCTAGTCTAGTACCTACATTCATCATCATCATCATCATCATTTCAGCCAAAAGACGTCCACTGCTGGACATAGGCCTCACCCCCTCATCCAGTTGTCGCTACATTGACCGGTCCCGCGCGTACCTACATAATGGATACGAAAATGAGTTTCTTGCGTACGGTTACGTTTTTGAGCCTCGTGGATAAACAGAGCTTGATGAAAATGTGAGTAAGTATATGTAGACCCATCTTCATTAGTGCATAGGACTTTTTACTTTTATTCCGGTTGTATCACGTTCCCTTTGTAAAATTTCCAAACAGTCGACACAACGAAAAATTTCCGAACAGCGGCGGTCATAAGCCTAGTCGTAAATAGATTTCATCAGTATTAACTCTAATTATTCCATGTATAATAGGTATATAATAAGCACATAACTAATTAAGTTCTTCCAAACATGATGAACGCCTAATTATCAAACCTCAAATTTGTTAATTACTGAGAAAATTCTGAAATCCTCCCTACGTGTCTTGAGACCACAAAATGGCGGATATTTTGTACCTACATAGTAGGTAGGTATAGCGAAGATGTTTCCAAAGTGTGGATGGAATTTTCCAATTTACTAGTAGCCAATTTCTGAGAACTCGTGTAGGTGGGTTGGCTATCCTTATCGTGGTTTTAGGTAAGGGTTTCCCAAAACATGTCACGTTTAACAAAAATGTTGGTCATGTTTTCTCTTGGGTTTATGGTGAAAGCGTCGCGGTAACCCGTAAAATACAATTTTTCTTATTTTTTTACCATTTGTAAGTCAGTGTCGGGTTGTACGTTGATTAAAATATGATTCGTGACCGTAGCACGTATGTAGTAACTGAATTAATCATTAAAGTCATCAATACAATCTTCGAAGTTCGAGCTTTTTTTTGTCAATGTTCTACATCTGACTGCGAATTTGAACAAACTGCACATCACATTTTATGGGAGTGTAGTCTTTGGCAGAATGAACGTAATATTATGTTAAATAGTGTACAGGTTACATCCGGAGTTATTTACTATACGGACCTTGTAGAAACTAGAACAAATTTCCGTGCGTTCAAGCATTTTTGTCATCCCTATTATTGGAATCAAATATAACAGCTCACAACTTAGGACCCAGTAATATTAATGACAATAATATCCGTGGTGCTAGGCAACTGGGCTTATCCCAGTTGTATACGTCCCTGTGTGCCTATTGGCCTTGTTCTGTTCTGTCTCCTGCTGATATGGAGGGAAGTGGAAATTATGTTTTTTCCTACTCCTCCGCTATTCTTTTCTGATTAATTTCGTTGCGGGATCCAAGACAGTTAAATCGCTTCTCTGGGACTTCGTCGAGCTTCATTGTCTCGGCGCTTTTCTTGTGGTCGCCACTGTTGATTCTGGCTAACAGGAGTTACAGTGGTTTGGGAATAGTGTGGCGGGCTTGTCCCAAAAAAAAAAAAAAAGTTCGAGCTTTATACGAATTACTCTGTAACAACCTGAAGTCAGGACATAATTATAATGTGCTCGGTAAGCACACTTTTATACGATACTTGAATGTAACATTAAACACCTTCTACTTTCTTGGCATATCATCCTTTACAGTCCATCCATCGTTTCTTCCTGTACACATCCACATTAATATTTTCTTTACGATTCCTTCGCAACCGATTACTATACAACTTTTCAGTTCACCCACTTCATCACGTCAGCGGCATCACTTTCAGACTCAGACTCATTTCTTATTTTGGCCAATCACGTAACACTAACAGTAACACTATTAGTGGTAAAATTTTTAGGTAAGTTTTTACTGTTTTATATGTATTAGTTTGTTATTATTGTTTTAAATTATTGTGTGTATTTTATGTATGGGCCTCAGATGCCTGAAATTAAATGATTATTATTATTATTATATATCAAACCAGGATCCTATACATTAATAACTTGTCATACAACAGTACCTACTTATTAGTTTCCTCCAAGGATATCCCTCACAGCTTCTAAGGTCCTTAATATTTGTCCATCTTCGCTAATGGGTTTAACGAGATTACGTAGACGAGAACTTGGGACCATTAAGCTCGGTCTGACGACGAATATGAAGATGTAAGATATGTTCGAGCTGATATTAGAAGCTACTTCATTTGGATAGTCAACTGACTATCCTAGGTAGCTGCAGGATACTCGAGTAGCTAACCGGAGTGATATGGAATATGTAGACTGCTTACACGCTAGCTTATATCACACAGGTACATACATAGGCCTCATCATCATCATCATTTCAGCCAAAAGACGTCCACTGCTGGACATAGGCCTCCCCCCGGTGTCACCACATTGACCGGTCCCGTGCGTCTCGCATCCAGCACATAGGCCTACATGGCACCTATATAATACGCCGAGAAAAGTCGGCTAGAGTAACTGTTCAGACATGAATAGTACAGTTTTAACTATTTATTTTTTTGACTCCTTGTTTTTTTGAGTCCTGGGTTTGATTCCCGGGTCTGGCAAAGTGTTATTGGGTTTTTCCATCAGGAATTTCTCAGTAGCAGCCACGGAGTGTGGATTTGTGCCCGGTTGATGGCAATAGGCTCGCCCTCTATTATATGGGACTTAAACATAACTGTCGAAATGTAGGTGCACTGTAATGTCACAATATAAATATGGAAATGTTCACCTCTGCCTTACCCTTCGTGGATTACAGGCGTGATGTTATGTTATGTTTTTTTGGCTCATCAAACTCAGGTAGTCCAAGTTATAAACAAATTCCGAAAAAAATGAGGGTCGGTGCACCACACAATATCGCAAAACTGGACTTGAATAATAGATTCTGTGACGCTAATAAATTAACATTTCGTCTGTAGTACCAAGTTTTGTCTCAATGGTACTTAACACTTGAATTGAATAAGTAATTCTTTGTTGCTGTAGTGGCACTTTTTACGCAGCTTCTTTTATGGTACTTGTTATTCGTAATTTCGCAGTCTGGGATGTGAGTTTAAATTATTTTAAAGGCATTTAAAAAAAAAGAAAATTAAAATGAATCACAATTTTTATTCTATGCTAAGTACTCTTACTATGGAAAATAGAGGAAGGAAAAAACAAGAGCCCGTCGGGGCTGCGGATTATCGAAATAGATAACGCGGCCTCGGCGTAAGGGCGAGGAAGGAACATGTGTGGTTTTTATGACACTCCTTTCCGCTCCGCCCAAGAGCGGGAGGAGTTATTTGATGATTACCAACACCCTAAAAAAAAAAAAAAGAAAACAAGAAATAATTTAAATAATATTGATGACTATTAAAATAGGTAATTGTATAAAAGTCATTGAAACATGTTACAAACCGGCCAAGAGCGTATCGGGCCAAGAGCGTATCGGGCCACGCTCAGTGTAGGGTTCCGTACTTTCCCGTCCGTCACAATAAGTGTTCCCACTTATGGGTATCCATTATGTGTTTTTTATATAAGTATATTTTTTATTTATTTTTTTGTTCACTTTCAAAATGTTTTTCCTAGAAAGCCCTTAAGGTTCTACTTTTCAGATTTTTTTCATATTTTCTAAACTTATGGTTCAAAAGTTAGGGGGGGGACACATTGTTTTTTACTTTTGGAGCGATTATTTCCGAAATTATTGACATTATCAAAAAATAATTTTACTAAACCCCTATTCATTTTTAAATGCCTTTCCAACAATATATCACACGTTAGGGTTGAAATTAAAAAAAAATCACTTCCCACTTTACATATAGGGGGGCTACCCTAATAAAACATTTTTTTCCAATTTTTATTTTGCCACTTTGTCGGCGTGATTGATAGACATATTGATTGGTACCAAATTTCAGCTTTCTAGTGCTAACGGCATTGATATAATAAAACCCTAGATGCACAGTCTCGAACAAAACAAACAGTCGAAGCTGTCGCCAAACACTCACCAATACACGCACTATTATCGTTACAATATAAACATATTTTTTTGCAAATTCAACGTTACGTAGATTCCTTAAAGTTGTTTTTACAATGCAGTTATAAAAAGCAATATAAAAAGCATTTTGTACGACCGTGCAGAGACGCGAGCGACGCGAGATTATTTGAAATGAGTTCATTGTGAACTCATTTTATGCGGACGGTTTTGAGACGCGGAGTGTGTATCTTGGGATTTATTATATCGATGGCTAACGGTCACAGAGATTAAGGACGCTGTTACTTTTTCGATCAACTCATGTTTAGGTAACTAAAGTCGCTCAAAGCAAGGTCTCACAATAGCGCTCGGTTTTATACCTCCTATAAATAATCTTGATCTTTGATATTATTTTTTAATTGTATTGAAATAGAATTTGGTAGATTACTTGGAACTTTGAAAACGCATTTGGTAATTGTTAATTAATAGTATCGTCGTCATGATAAGTAGGTTAGTATTTTCAACCGAGTCGAAAAAAAAGAAGGTGCTGTGTTTGTATGTATCCGCGATTTTCCCAAAAGCTACTGATCCGATATCAATCGGATTTTCGTTGATAAATGCATATTGTGTTTTTAAGGAAGGTTTTACTGTAAAATATGATTATAATATAATAATAATAATAAGTTTATTTATTTCTCTCACAATGGTTTTGTAGCACGTTTTGAACACTATAATATTCAAATTGTGAGAGCTGGTGCCTGAAGTAGGTTTCAAAAAAACCTGTATTACAGGTCACCAGGATTGGAGATCTTCCGAAGTAGAAGATGGAACTCTTCAATAATATAGACAGCAAATGGCTCACGATAGCTGTGATCGTATGTTTATGTAGTGTTTTCGCCATTTCATAATATAATATCACGCTTGTTCGGGTTTAAGGGGCAAACAGATGTACACCCAATATGGGGTACCTACCAACCAAACTTAATGAAAAAGAACAACCGGTACCGACAGCGACTTCCGAAAAGAAAAATACGCTACCTACGTGAAATAACCATGTGAAATAAGTAGGTACTTAAAATGTAATAGGAATTTCAATTCCAAACCTCTCCGTCGAAAGCTTGACCTGACCCATCCATTTCCAAACCTCACCGCCGACAGCTTGACCTTACCCATCCATTTCCAAACCTCACCGCCGACAGCTTGACCTGACCCATCCATTTTCAAACCTCACCGCCGACAGCTTGACCTTACCCATCCTTAAAATGTAATAGGAATTTCAATTCCAAACCTCTCCGTCGAAAGCTTGACCTGACCCATCCATTTCCAAACCTCACCGCCGACAGCTTGACCTTACCCATCCATTTCCAAACCTCACCGCCGACAGCTTGACCTGACCCATCCATTTTCAAACCTCACCGCCGACAGCTTGACCTTACCCATCCTCATCGCCGACAGCTTGACCTTACCCATCCATTTCCAAACCTCACCGCCGACAGCTTGACCTGACCCATCCATTTCCAAACCTCACCGCCGACAGCTTGACCTGACCCATCCATTTTCAAACCTCACCGCCGACAGCTTGACCTTACCCATCCTCATCGCCGACAGCTTGACCTTACCCATCCATTTCCAAACCTCACCGCCGACAGCTTGACCTGACCCATCCATTTCCAAACCTCACCGCCGACAGCTTGACCTTACCCATCCATTTCTGAACCTTGTCAACAAACTGCTTAACCCCACCCATCCAAATCCCGGTCGTACCCAACATAATTTCTAAATCACATTCTAATAATAAAAGTATGAAACTCGTACTTACTTTTATCTCAGTCCTAAAAAGTATCAACTCCTTCCGGTCGTCGTCGGTCGTCGGTTGCCGTGGTAACCGTACACTAAAATCTTTTTCTATCACGTTTATCGTACACACGGCTACACATCAAGCTATACAAAACCAGTTAATCTTGGCCTCACTTTATTAGATCTTTTCGCACAATGAACGATCAGATTATACTGGTTTTGTATAGCTTGATGTGTAGCCGTGTGTACGTATTTTTTGCGAGAGAGCGATACACCCGTCCTTCCACTAGCGCTGCTGAGCGCGGAATGATGAACCGGGAGCGAAAAATGTATGAAGAAATTGGCAAATGTTTTTATTATAGCTAATAATTGAATAAAAAAAATTATATAAACAAAAAAAATATATCTCAACATCTAAAGGACTATATGTACCGCAATTTATAATAATTTTGGAGTTATAATATGCTGTAAATTTACCTATAATGGAACCTATTCGGACCCTACTTTTTTACATTTTCTGCGATTATTGTGATGGGAAAAACGTATCTGTGCGATTTTTTTGTATGACGTCATACAATTTTTCTGATGCCAATCTGGAGATGAATAAATTATCTTTAAATTAAGACCATAATATCTTCACATTTGTGATTGCTTATACGTTAAAATGGTACCTGAAAACCACTGTTATTTGTAGAAAAATGTTTTAGCGTCCTTAAGCGAGGACGGGCGGACGGACGGACAGACAGACATGGCGAAACTATAAGGGTTCCTAGTTGACTACGGAACCCTAAAAATTGCACAACTACTGCGAAATGAAACGTCCCGAAATTTGCAATGTACGGAATTTGCTCCCAAAAGCCTAGTGATGGATCTGGGTACCCTACTTTGGTTCCAATTTTCGATAGACTATGGCGACGAAATTCTGAACATATTTTGTCTCTAATACTTTATGCGATACCATATCTTTTACAGCCCGTCACTTAACTTTAGTACATTTTATTAGGTCATATTTCTAGTTTGTCCCTGAACGTACCAACGTACGGGCCTTAAATCTTTAGTCACCATCTTCACTTTGGTCCCTTGGGTCTAACCCGGTCTTGTCTTACAGCTATATGACTTTTGTTCAGAAAACATGGTTTGGAGATAAATATTATGTTTCAAATATTATATTTTGAATTATGTGTGCGACAGAGTACTTATTTGATCTGGGAATACGTTTTTCATAAGAACCTACCTACATTGTATGCAGTCGTTAAGTGTCTTCAGAAGCCCAAGCCCAGGAGTGTATCACCAAAAGACGACCCACTGACCGACATTGGCAGTCGCTCTATGTAAATTATTGGTTTACAGTTGCACCTTGTTAAATAGTAACCGACTCCAAGTTGCGCGAGAAAACACTTCGTGGAAAGATATAGGGAGGCCAGCGGTGTGTCTAAAACAAATCCAATTCCTGGAACTTCCTCAAACCGTATAGGTAGTTTACAAATAGACGCATAATACATGTATGTAGGTGAAACGGAATAGATGGCCGAATTGATTTTTGGCAAATTCTATAACGTCATGCATTGTCTCGTCATTGAAGTCCTTTCACCCTGGTGAGGCTAGTTCCAAAGTAAGTACTTAATTACAATGAGACGCAGATCAAGTAAATGCTCTAGTTCCTGATACACAAAACAAGAGAGGTAATCCAAAACACAGCTCATAGAGGCAGAAACAGAAAACATTAAATCCGCCTATGTATCACTATTGTGCATGAAGTTTAAATAAATAAATAAATGAAACACAGGCGTATCCTACGTCTACACAAAACGCGTTTAATGCACACAAAATAGACAGACATTCCCATCGTGTATATCCTATTTTATCTGCGTCTGTCACTAAATATCCTTATACGAATACATTTTCAGTTCGTGAATAGTTTACGTGGAGCTTAAAGCACTTTGCGAATGTTCTTACTATTCGCCCTGTAATCCATGGAGTAGGGCCATTAAATACACGTTTGTGTAAATAATAGGCTGCCTCGTTGATTTAGATTTCTAGACTCTAGAGTCTCTGTAAGTCGTAATTTCGCTACTGATTAGCTCATGGCGATATTATTGGAATCGCCGGGTTCTCATGATCCCTTGATTCCAACGATATTTGAACCACCTGCCTGGCCTTTTCCCTAACTATGTTGGGGTCGGCTTCCAGACAAACGAGATGCAACCGAATACCAGTATTTTACATGGAGCAACTGCCTATCTGACCTCCACAACCCAGTTAGTACTGGGTAATACGATACCCGATGGTAAGACTGATTGTCAGACTTTCCTGCCACTGACTACCTGTTACGAATATCAAAAATCTAGAAATGACTGCTAGGACACAAAAAAAACTTTCCAATTATTCGAGTGTAATTTCAGTACCTGCTATTGCCGAAGCCAAATTCTCAAATAAATATTATTTTTATCAATATAATTGACACTAGACTTAATATGGCGAAGTTTAACTTAAATCAATTCTGAACGAAACAACTTACTTTACTAGTGACACTAACAAACTGCCGTGACGGATGACTTTGAGTAAATCCTTCTTTTTACGCAGAATCCCATACAAACCTGTAGCTAAAGTCAAGATAATTTCGCAGTACCCAACCAACAATGTTCGTGACGTCATTTGTTAACGTCATGCAATCATGAATGAACAGAATCTTAGGCGTAACGTTTACGGAAAACCACCATTGAGTAATGCGTAGTATAGGTACCTACGGCTTACGAGTAGTAGGTACGGTCTATGACATTTTGTGTTATAGCAGAATTTCATTCATCAGCTAGGCATTGATGGTTGTGCCTATATTTTATTAACTGTTACTGTTAGCCTGTGTCATCCCACAGCTGGGCAAAGGCCTCCCCCCACGATTTCCAAATTTTGCGATCCAGGGCCAATGTGGACCACTGGTCGTTGGTTCTGTCAAGCTCGTCCCGCCATCTCTTACGAGGCCTACCACGTCGCCTTCTGGCTGTGTCCGGGTTCCACAATGTGGTTGCTTTGGCCCACAGCTCGTTGGGCTTACGGCAGACATGGCCAGCCCAGTCCCACTTCAGCTTAGCGGCTTTTTGAGTGTATTTTATTGAGTGTCAATGTTATATTCTATGACTGTGTTTCCTCGTTCCTTTCCTTCGTTGCCTCGTTGTTTAGTGGTCGCAAGCACAACGGCATGAGGTCCTGGGCTAGGATTCCCAGATCAAAATAGCGAGTTAAAAGGTTTCTTCTGCGTTAGCTCAAGCCATCGTCGACCTCATCTCTGTCTTCAGGACAAGATTGAGGTAAAAGAGTAGGTAGAACCTTCATTAAAAAAAGTAGGGAAAAGTTTTATTCGGTTTTTCATCAGGAATTTCTCAGTAGCATGATTTGTGCCCGGTTGATGGCAATAGGCTTGCTCCCTATTACATGGGACTTAAACATAACTGGCGGAATGTGAGTGTACTAATTAGGGCTCCTCTGCCTAATCCTTCGGGATTAGAGGCATTATGTTATGTCCATTTTCCCGATACATTAATTGTATCCCATATTACTCTAATAGCTTTGTGTTTGTGATTACTTTGAGTAGATAAGTCCCCAATAAAACGACACGACTTTTAGAGAGCTCACCCATATCGGTAATAGTGCGTGAAGATTCTCATCTTAATTTTCATAGTAATTGCTAAAACTAATCTGTACTGTAATGGATTGGCTGTTTTTGTTTTTGCACGATAGCCTTTGAGAAGTATTATTCCGCTTATTTATTTTATAAATATTGACAAAGTAGGTAGGTAACGGACGTACTACTAGTAAGTACAGACGCCAGTACACCAAGCTATCTGAAACTGTCAAATTTTCCCGATCAACTTTGAACCTAATGCTTTCAACGATAAAACTTAGATTATTCCGATAGACTGTTCCGATTGTAGTAGCTTGATGTGCTGGCTTCGAGTCTATATCTGTCGGTTCGTTGGATAAATGATGCGACAATGACGAACAGCCAGCATCAAAGTCAGCCTATAATGTTCCCACTGCAGGGACTCCGGCCTCCTCTCTAGCAGAGGGATGCGGGTTGGTACACACGGCTACACATCAAGCTATACATTTCCAGTTTACGCTGAACTCGCACTATACAGAAATCCTATACAATGCGAGACCAGCTTATACTGGAAATGCATAGCTTGATGTGTAGCCGTGTGTACCTATATCACGCGATTGTCTTCGATTTTCTTTTGGTTCTAAGACATGCCGGTTTCCTCACGGTGTTTTCTTTCACCGTTATGAGAGCAGTAGTGATGAAATAAATTATAAGTAATGCGCCTGCCTGGGTTCAAACCCACGACTTACTATTCGTAAGTCAGGGCCGCCACCACTGGGCCACCGCTGCTCTCTGGTCATCATTAAAGTAGTTCCCAGCAATGGAAGCACAACGGTCTAATGCCTGTATAAATACAGACTGGACTGGAACGCACAAACACTTAAAATCAGCTGTTTCATACAAAAGTGCTATGCCTCCCCCTCTGGGCGCAGCGGAAGGGAGTGTCAGACTTCTACTGACTAAAAACCACTCAAGTTCCTTCAAAGGCTTTTAGACTTTTATTGTGTCCAGGGCCGCGGTATCTCATTCGAACAACCCATAGCCCCGACAGGCGTTCGGTCCTTGCCCCTGCAATGTCGCTGGCATCTCTTCGAGGCGCGCGCGTGGTTCACGAATGCGCCGTCGACACGGCAGCTGTCATCGTCATTAGACGGACGGACGGTGAGCTAGATCAGTAGGTACTCACCGTCCACATGCCCAGTCCCTTCCACCCTGAGTGTATAATCACATTTATCGTTCACGTTCGACTCACTTCCTGGCCCCATTTCTGCCACCACGATACAAATCTCTTTGGGAGTTTCTGTTAATTTGTGCGCAGATAGGTATGTGCTATCTATTGTGTTTAAACAGGTTTAGTTGGTTGATCCATAAACAAACATTTACGGTTTTCATCTAGGTAGAGGGAGAGGGAGACAAAGAAAGCGATTGATATTGGATGCTGTGAGAAATGATATAAATATATTTGTTTACTAGCTGATGCCCGCGGTATCACGCGTAGATGTCGGTTTTCGCGACCAAAAGTAATCTTCGTCCCTTTCGACCCTTTTTTTCGCAATAAATATTAGCCATAGATCATCGAAACAACAGGAATTTCTCAGTAGCAGTCCCAAATTCTGAATTTGTGCCCGGTGATGGCTATATAATAGACTCGCCCATCATCATCATCATCATTTCAGCCAAAAGTCGTCCACTGCTTGACATAGGCCTCCCCCAAGTGTCGCTACATTGACCAGTCACGTGCGGTCTCACATCAAGCGGGTCCCCGCAACCTTCACCAGGTCTTCGGTCCACCTAGTGGGAGGCCTTCCGGTTCGCGGTCGCCACTCCAGAACTTTTCGGTCCCATCGACTCGCCCACTGCCACTTAAGTTTGGCAATTCTTCGGGCTATGTCGGTAACCTTGCTTCTCTTGCGGATGTCTTTCTGATTCAGTTATTTCTGATGCGATATTACATGAGACTTAAAATAATAAGATTTGAGTAGAAACGGGATCAATTCACAAAGTAATTTATGTAGGTCCTTATTAGGTAACCTAGGTAATCTACCAAAACAGACCGAAAATATCGTTGGTACCTGCGTTGACGTTCCTCGGACCTTTTAGGTTCAGAAAAAAGAAATGAATATTACTTGTGAAGGCGTACATGATAGTAGATCACCATTATACAATACACCCAACAATTTCAATCTAGAGAATAAGGGAAACTTCCAAGAAATTCTCGTCTGACCTCCCGTCAAGGAATTTCTGAATGAAGGGTGCGAAACCAATATGGCCGAAAGCGTCAGGCCAGGTACGGTTCTTTCATAGTACTTTTACGGCTGACGGCTGCAAACCAATAACAACCAAATTTTTAGGCTAGTAGAGATCACTGTCATTTGACAGACTTGTCTCTGTCAGCAACTGAAGAGCAACCTTATAGGTACGATTTTAAAGTTTATTATCATGCTGACAGTGATGCCCAATCAAAAGTAAACGTAAGTAGTGTGAAAGAACAGCAAATACTTTTACAATAGTACGAATTCGAAGCATCCCGCAATGATTTCATTTTTTTACTTAGCATTTTTGTTATTCAGTGATCCGAATATTTTTTTCGATAAAAAGAATAATACCTGCAGTGATTTGCTTTTCGTCCACGAGTACGGTCGCGAAACCAAGTTTTGAATTTAGAGAAAAAAAAAGAATAAAGAGGATGCGCCCTCGGCCCTTGTCTATGAAAGTAAAAGAAGTGAAATACTTTTTGCCATTCAAATTTTTATAAATTACATCATAGCCATAGGTAGTCAATAATTTGCATAATTGCCTTGAAATTTCACATGCACGCATAATAGATATTGCCGAAAAACAATTTTGATGTTTGCCTGAAAAGATTTTCATGTCAAATGTTACATAATATCACACAGGAATATCAAATGTAAAATAGCTACTTACATACCTAAACGAATGACAATGATTTTATTGAACCACTCTATTTCACAAATGTCCGTGTCGTCAGTGGTTTTGTATGCAAAAATAACTACTTAAAAAAAAATGACAAACAAACAAACATAATAAGTATCTTCATTCAACCTCTGGAGTATTGCTGATTAAATTCATACCACCGTATCTGATTACGATCCCTGAATAAATTATGTAACATAAATTCCCAGGAACCTTGCTGTGTTCTCTACAAAATACATATTTATTACTGAGTTAGGAGCGCAATTACCAAAACCAGCCGCTTGTTTCGCTGAAATAAACGGCTACAATTTAAATGCTCACCAAAAAAGATTTTTAGACCCTAGATTAAAGTACAGTAAAGTACTAAATAAAATATTTTAACTTCAAATAAAATAAACCCACTCTATAATGAGGTGCCTAAAGAACAACGTTTTAAGGTTCAAAATAATTAGACACTCATCAGAATAATTGGACGTGTTGTATTTATATTCTTTTTGCCTACCAAAATGGATAAATGCTCACCAAATCAATTAACCAAAATTATAATACGATCGTCTCGCGACAGTATCCTTTATGGGCGGCATGGGCACCGGGCCGTAGGCCGACGAAGGAGGCCGGCGGAGGTCCGGTACTTCGGGGACAGAAGATATTAGTGTTATTTGATATGCGAGCGAAGCGAGCGCGCGTCTTGGAGATAAATTGAAAGTCGTGAAATACAATAATGGTGACATCTATTTAGTGATAATATAAAATATTTGGCCTGCAGTTAACTTTAAAGGCGTTTATAAATCTTTATGGTATAGAATAAAAAGGAAAATAGGTTCATTCTTACAATACTTTAGGAAACAATTTGGTGAGCATTAATCCATTTTGGCCGGCATTTCGAATTTTTTTGGTAGTAAAATAGGTTATTTTCTGGTAGGCGTTTAAACACAAGCCGAAATAAACACCTAGCTCGGTACACTTTGTAAATAACCAATTAAATAAAGAAAATTACTAAACAGAGCTTGTTGCCACAAGCTACACATGTAATTTTAAATTTATTACATCAAAGTTTTTCAGAAACCGTAATGCTTTTTTTTTCAAATAACCGATGAAATTCTGACTCTACTGGGTCTATAATAAGCCTTTACACCATATCTATAAATATACCTATCTACACTATATAATATCTGATTCTATAAATATACCTATCTACCTTTTCAACTCTATGAAACATTAATTTTAACTCATTAGTGTAGTCTAGTCGTCACTATAAGTGTAAAATGCCATTCACCCGTAAGCCTAATTGTCTATTTTAATTTCCATAATTCGCGACCACAAAGCGGTACAGTAATTTGGGTAGCCTTGACAAGTTCATTACTACCTATACTTACAGCACTGGCCGGCCGATGACAGTATTAATGAGATAATGTTACCATTTGTCTTTACAAGGGGTGAAGTTTTATAGCGATACCCGTGGAACTCTTAATAAAGTGGAAAACTTTAACGATTAATTCGTTTTAGCGGCGAATATTCTCGCTAATATTTTATGACACGTTTCTCTAGTTAGAAAGAAGTAAAAATAAAGTGTAAAAGGTGCACGCAGAAAAAACGAGGTATCAGCTGCTTCTGATCTTGCACCCGGTGCGTGTCGTAAGACCCGACAGGCGACAGTATACAAACTTGTAATGCAAAGCAGGCTCCCTTACACATTAAGCTTACAACTTCCATAATTTTATCTAGCTTATTGATTTTACATGTAGCACTGTAGGTACTGTGGGAGTCTAAAATGCATTACCTCATTTGGAACAATACCAATGGACTGAAAAGGCATTATATTTGATCAAATCCACTTTATTATTATTTAGTTGTAACAAACACCTAATTAAAAAAAAAAACGTGTGGCACTCGGAGACTGCCGCGGTAAATCTATTGCATAGCATTTTTTATCAACTTATGCAATAATAGGTATAAATAATTAGGTACCTATTAATAGTGTAATTACACACCAAAATAATTATTCATTCAAAAAATTTGAACAAAATAACGATATTAAGAGCTTGATCTTCGAATTTCGCGCGATGTACATTATTTAGATCAAAACTAACCTTCATAGACTAACTAAGCTAGTAAGAAACTCTATGACAGAAAATTTAAAAGAAAAAGTATTGACAGCCTGACGTAAGTGTCATAACATTGAAAAATATGAAAATTATTTATTTTATTTTAGATATTTTATAAGAAAACGAATCGTTTTAGACCGATTCGCAGAATAGTAATGCAAAAACCAATAAAACTTATGATAGATGCGTACTAATAATAAAATGAATGTTTATAGAGTACTCACTCCTCACTCATTTTCTTTCACTATTTTTTCGTGACTTTCTTCATTAATAAATGCACTTTGTTTATTCATATTTAAAACACTTTGTACACAAATTATACGAGTAAGAATATTTTAGAAGGAGAAAGCAGAGGGACAAACAATTATTTAATTTGACAACCTCAGTTGACAACCTTGTTATTTTCCGTAACCATAGCAACCTGGGCCCCGAGTCTGCTATTCAATAGTGTCAGAATGGTCTATCATTGATCTCATAATTGTTGATTTTGACAAGTAGACGACAAGCCAAAAAGTACCTTATGTCTGTCGACTTAAGGTACTTTTTGGCTTGTCATCAATCAACAATTATGAGATCAATGATAGACCATTCTGACACTATTGAATAGCAGACTCGGGGCCCAGGTTGAATACTGAATCCTGAATATTTTCGTTAGGAAATATCTGGATTCGCTCTCCACGCTCAACTCAAGGCCCGCGATAGAATCTATGCAATAGATTAAGAGAAATAATTAATCGAGCCACAGTTTTTTTAATAGGCCACAAGATCAAACTTCTAATTTTATAACTAAGCCACGGAAAAATTATATAGCCTCTAATATACTAATTCGTCTTTTTTACAACGCCCACTAAATATTCTATAGAAAGCATCAAGTGATGATCAACAATTATATTAACTTGTCCTTGTTATTTATACATAGGCACCTAATTTACTAACTCAGCCACGGAATTTATATCTCACCACCATTTTACATTTTACAGCTTCAACACAAGGTCCTCAAAAAAATATAATTGAAGCGACTATAGTCAACAACATTTATTATAACTTAGCATGTAAAATAATACATCACATTCTTTTATCGTGAAAATAGCAACATAAAGATTTGGCGCGAGCGCGCGAGACGACAGCGACCGGCCATTTGCACCAATCGGAGAGCGCCATTCGATTCATGTGCTGAGTTAGTCACGTGTATTATATATGAAATGTCAACTTTTGATGCACTTTAGATTATTATATTTACGTTAAAAATACCTTTATTAGTTACAGAAATGTTTTAACCATTGTCTAGTTGACTAGTCACACGCAGATTGTATGATTCGTTATTGTAAACTGAGGGAAATAGGTTAGGTTAGGTTAAAACTGTGACAAAACGCGCGCGAGCCGAGCGAGCGTAGCGAGCGGTGCCGCGGCAGCGGCCGGCGAGTGCTACTTCCAAGTTGCTTGCAGAAATGTTTTCACAATTGTCTAGTTATCCGATAAAAATAAAGTTCTGCAGCGATTCTATCGATAACTTTTGTAGCACAACATGTAAATAAATAATTAAATATATATCGATCTTTAAGACATTCGATACTCTGAACTTCGATATATAAGCCTTTCCATAACACGACAGTAGTTTCTACGTACTATTAGTGGCTATAATATAATATTTGATGACAATTTTAATTAAATTTTGATGCTCAGTTAATGTGGCATGAATTACAATTTAAACATACTGAGTTAATAAATTAGAAGCTAATAGAATATATTTTTGATGCTATATATTAATATTTTAGAAGCTTACTCTTTGAATCCATGATACAAATTTAGATGCTAAAAAATAACCACGATGCTGAGTTGTATTTAGAGTGGCTTCAGAAAAGATAACTTGTGGCTAACATAGTTTTATTTAGATGCTCGTCAATTGTGGCTGACTTAGTAATTTAGAAGGCAATTCATATTTTTAGATGCAAATAATGCTATTATAAAGAAGCCGGTTTAATCAGCACCCATAGATTAATAATATTTATAATTAAATACAAGGTTTTTAGACTGATGTATAGCCTAATCAGAGTTATGAATGAGTCAAACGAAAATATCAGAATGATCTTTAAATTAATAAAATTTACAAGAATACTCGGCTTACATTTATAATAACACAATAATACTTCAGCGTGTTATTTCTATACTTTACTCAGTAGCACAAAAGTAAATACGTCGTAAATCCCATTAGAGAACCAATAATTGCGTTTCAAGTAGAAAAACACAAGGGTTGCCTTTTTTTGTGAAACAATTTTGAGTGGGTGTAGAAGCTCTTTGTTTACACACTTGAAAGATAAGAGCCATTTTCTAAGAGCGACGAATCGTTTGTGATTGAAGTGGTATTCTGTGTTGATTTGTCACTTGCGGATAGAAAAATATTTTTTTTACCTTTTCTATAAATTAGGTTCTTGTTTTAGTAAACGACCTTTTCTGTTCAAAGTGTAGGCTAAAGTTCAGGGTGATTTATTTTTAACATAATAAAATAAAACTGATTAACTTAGTTGAGTAAGCTATTATTAGAGCTATTATTAGAGGTAATATTGATTTTATCAATAACGAAGTCACAAAAACAGACAACAAAGCATGCATTCGTTAACAAAGCAGACAAGCGATGGTAGAGAGATATCCGCAAATAAACAAGGCCCAACTACTTGCAAGAGGAAGCAGCTCAAAAAGTTACTAAACTTCAAAAACTCCGCTCAATTCATAGAGGTAGGTATTATGCACCACACAGCTGGTTTTGTTTTTCAACAATTTCAACCCCACTTGTCTGGCTACACGTGCTACGTTCTGGCTTTTTTTTTACAGCCGTCACGCCTTAATGAACCGTATGCTCGGAAACGGCCGCCAGGACGCCCTAGCCAGGATATCCTGTTTAAAAAATAAAAGAGCTACTCTCACACCTTTGCAATAGCACATGACGCTGAAACAAAAGACGACTTGCACGATTAACACCAAGGAGTAAGGTTGAAAATAGAATTAAGACTTTTATAGGGTTTAAATGCCGAGCAAAACGTCTGTGCATGAGTGTGTATGTGTGTGTAGTCGCTCCCAAATTGCCATCGCTTTGTGCTAACTATGCGTTTTGAAGTTATACCTACTTGAATTTTTATTTTTCATTTGATAGCGAAAAGCTATTATTTTTAATGAGAAGTTATTTCCTTTTGCAGGCTCCTAATGTATTTTGCATGCATTTTTGTTTGATGTTCTCTACATTCAACAATTTGTTAAACAGTATCTATATCTATAAAAGCGAAAGGTCACTCACTGATTCATCACGAAATCTCAAAAACCGCTGTACGTACAAAGATGATTTTTGGCAGGGAGGTAGTTTATGGTTAGTAGACGTCCGCTAAGAACGGATTTTGCGACAGGGCCGGATTAGGGTGGTCTAAGGGCCCTCGCAAGTTTGTATGAAACTCCTTCATTTTTTGTGCTACAATCTAGATTTTTGGCAGATACGTAGTTTATAGTCAGTGGGCGTCTGCTATGAATTAATTTTGCGACAGGGCCGGATTAGGGTGGTCTAAGGGCCCTCACAAGTTTGTATGAAAGTCCTTAATTTTTCGTGCTATAATCTTGATGTTTGGCAGAGACGTAGTTTATAGTCAGTAGGCATCCGCTATAAATTAGTTTTGCGACAGGGCCGGATTAGGGTGGTCTAAGGGCCCTCGCAAGTTTGTTTGAAAGTCCTTCATTTTTTGTGCTACAATCTTGATTTTCGGCAGAGACGTAGTTAATAGGCAGTAGACGTCTGCTTAGAACCGATTTTGTGACAGGGCCGGATTAGGGAGGTCTAAGGGCTCTCGCCAGTTTGTATGAAAGTCTTTCATTTTTTGTGCCACAATCTTCATTTTTGGCATGGACGTAGTTTAAAGTTAGTAGACGTCTGCTTAGAACCGATTTTGAGACAGGGCCGGATTAGGGAGGTCTAAGGGCTCTCGCCAGTTTGTATGAAAGTCCTTCATTTTTTGAGCTACAAAGTTAAATTGATTTTTGAGACGGACGTAGTTTATAGTTAGTAGACGTCTGGTAAGAACAGATTTTGTGACAGGGCCGGATTAGGGAGGTCTAAGGGTTCTTGCAAGTTCGTAAGAAAATCCTTAATTTTTTGTGCTACAAACTTGATTTTTGGCAGGCACGTAGTTAATAGTTAGAAGAACTCTGCTAAGTACAGGTTTTGTGGCAGGGCCGGATTAGAGAGGTTTAAGGGCGCTCGCAAGTTCGAAGAAAGAAAAAAGAAGAATCACCCTGGAGAAACAAGGCATAGTTCCAAAAAACATACAAAACTAAGAAATAAGGCATGGTTCCGAAGCTGTTAAATCCGAAATATGCCTCTTCCTCGAAAAATTCGAAGACATGTGACATCTAACAATCCGCACTGGGCCAATAAAAACCTGTTATATGACATCACCCTGGAGAAATAAGGGATAGTTCCGAAGCTGTTAAACCCGAAATATGCCTCTTCCTCGAAAAATTCGAAGACATGTGACATCTACCAATCCGCACTGGGCCAATAAAAACCTGTTATATGACATCACCCTGGAGAAATAAGGGATAGTTCCGAAGCTGTTAAACCCGAAATATGCCTCTTCCTCGAAAAATTCGAAGACATGTGACATCTACCAATCCGCACAGGGCCAATAAAAACCTGTTATATGACATCACCCTGGAGAAATAAGGGATAGTTCCGAAGCTGTTAAACCCGAAATATGCCTCTTCCGCGAAAAATTCGAAAACATGTGACATCTACCAATCCGCACAGGGCCAATAAAAACCTGTTATATGACATCACCCTGGAGAAATAAGGCATAGTTCCGAAGCTGTTAAACCCGAAATATGCCTCTTCCTCAAATTCAAATAAAATGAAGCTAAGCCAATTATACAATAAAACTTAAAAAAAAACCGCAGGGTTGCGGACTTATAAGGTGAAGCCTTCAAGATCTTACTAAACTTACAAAAAAAGTGAACATAAGCAACTGCTTTAAAAATTATCACTTAGCTTGTTACGGCTTGTGATAATTTTTAAAGCATTTCTCAATGCACAAATTGACGTTGCATTCCTCGCACTTCCATACTGTCCGTGTCTTTTTAATACACAAGCAACAAACGGTGCTTTTCGACCCCGTACGGATTGGGAAATGGTTGCCCTCAACAACAGGTCTAGCCTGCGTCCTGGCCTTGGTGTTGTGACGTTGAACTGTAGTCACCTGTCCAGTGTTTGACGTATAACTTAAACGTCGGTTTTCACTCGTCAAGTCAATTTGACGGTACCGTTTCATCAGGTCTTCTGTTAGCACAGTGCGGAACTGGCGATGTGATATACCCCGGTGGAAAGAGGAGTATATTACAAATGCGTTAAAAATGGCCACATTGTACAGACGGCGGAATAGTTTTTTGTACCATACCTTGTTCCTCAGACGTTCCACGGGATGAGCTGATAAGAATTGGTCTTTTCTATCAACCCCTCCCATGCTCTTGTTGTAGTCGAGTACTATTTCGGGCTTGTAAGTCACTCTATTGTACTTATCCTGGGTCCCGATTTGCAAATTATGGTATGTCGATATCATACTAACTATATTAGCGTCTCGCCATACCAGAATTGACAAATCGGAACAGTACGTAGCCACTACTTCGCCTTGTCGCATGTCAGTTTTAGTTATAGTCTTGACGAAATCGGGAACAAATTCCCGATTCAGTCGCAGTGTCCCGTAACAGTCCGTCTGTTGTTTTTTCAGGCTACGCAGCAATAATGGACTATTATAAAAATTGTCCATTATCACTGTGTGCCCACGGTAAAGTAGTGGCTCGATTAAATCAAAAACAATTTTGGCAGTAGCGTTAGTGGGACGGTCACCGCTATTACCACCAGTCACTCGTGAAGCTTCCTCCGTTCCATCATTGACGGGTTCGTCAATGGTATCGTCGTCAACAGCTCTATCGGCAGTCTGGGTGTCGGGGGTGTCAGTCGACGAGCTAGCTTTTCCAGCGTATACAAAAAACTTCCAGAGATAGCCACTGGAAGACTCGCACAACTCGTAGGTTTTCACCCCGACTTGTGCGGCCTTGGTTGCGATTTTTTGCGCGAAGTTAAGCCGCCCGTGCCACTTCAAAAGAGACTCATCAATGGCTATCTCTTGAGAAGGCATGTACAGGCTGGAAAATTTCTGGTTAAAGTAGTCAATAATAGGTCGAATTTTGTTGAGTCGAGTCCTGTCCTGTGTAGTCTCGTTGTCGACGAAATGGAGAAAGGTTTTTAACAATGAAAACCTGTTATAGGACATTACCCTCGAGAAATAAGGCATAGTCCCGAAGCTGTTAAACCCGAAATATGCCTCTTCCTCGGGTAATGGGTAAAGTCCTTGCAGAATAGATATCGTTAAAAACGTCCCCATTTCGTCCCTATTTGTCGGAGTCCACCTGTTGTATCTGGAATGCGGACCTAGCTTGTTTTGCTCGCGGAGCAAACAAATCTTCTGTTCCGCGTATCTGTTGGTTTCCAGACACAACAAGTCCAAGAAGTCACTGTCTATAAGTTTGTCGTAAATGTCGAGAGGTTTTGTCGAGTCGGTGATTTGAAATGTTGGTCCCGATAGAGCTGTGAACGTCTCGCGCTTGCCCCGGAATGTCTGCCTGTCTTTGTTCCAATCGAAAGCGTAACTGTCATCGGGCACGATGTCGCGTAACGCTAGGTCGTTAGCTACATCCTCCCTCTGCAAGACTTCCGATTCGAACAAAGACAAGTCGGTCAAACAAGCGGGTTCAGCCACAGCATTACGATGCTGGGCCCCTGTCATACTCTGTAGACCGTCGGTTTCGTCGTCGTCGTCGTCACTGGACGCAGCCAGCCAATCCCCCATGACTCCGTCAAATCGGCCGTCGTTGACACCTGCGAAAAATGCGACACACATTATTTTATATGATATCATTCAGTACTGTATGAAGTTTTCTGTATACCAGTCATTAATAATTACCTATTTGAGATGGCCCTACGTATGACGACGAGGATGAGGCGACGGCGATCTCCGCACCGGAGGATGAGGCGACGGCGATCTCCGCACCCGAGGATGAGGCGACGACGACCTCCGCACCAACTGCTGAAGAAAAAAGAAGAAGAAAATTATTAAGTGTCGATTATCGACTAGGGGAGGGGACGGCGAATTGGGAACTGTATCTGACGTACCTATCTCAGGGTCGATAGCCGGCCAAACTCCAACTGAAAAAAAAAAAACAATTGTATTGCAAACAAGTATTTTATACTTATTATCACACCGACAAAACCATAACTTACCATAATCTATGACGGCGTCAACCGTCGTAAAATTGATGGGAGAGACTGGCGCTTCGGACGCATTAGACGTAACTTGGCCCGCGTTAAGCTCTGTAACAAACAAGTCATAATATAGCATAGATAAAACAGAAAAGTAATAAACCATTCTACTTTAACAAAATAACAGACGATACTCTCAAATAACGATCTTACCGGAAGAGAGCGGCGCTGCAGCAACGGCAACCATTACACATGGCTGCCGTTCTGGTGATTGTTTTCTGAAAAACAATTTATATTTTTAATTAATTTAAATTTATATTCAAAGAATGTTGGCAAAGAAAATTGTTACGTGGATGTCCGTGATTGGAAGAACCTAGCTGGAAATATTTACCTTGAATGGCGTTTGCGCGGTGGTGCGTCCGGCAAGAGCATGCGCTCGAGATTGGCAGAGCGCTTCCGCGTGATGAGCTCTTGCCGGACTGCTGGTGCTAGCGCGGCCACACGTCTTTGCGTTGTCTGCCTCTCTACCCGAACTTGGGTGAGAGGATCTTGCGAAGCGGCACTGGAAACAATTATTTATTTGTAAAATATTTAAGATTTTTCTATTTATAAACTAGAATATCAAATGAAGTAACAATTTGGTGGCTATGACAAAAAAGACACGTACGTTTGTTCAGCCCCTCGTCCACGCCCACGCCCACGTCCACGCCCACGCCCTCGCCCACGTCCGCGACCACCCACGCTACTTGTAATTCTAAAATAAATTTTAGTAAATTTTAGTACTTTAACCATTCCATTTTCAAGAAATAAAATATTAATATTGCACACTTACGGTTCGCCTGGCGGCGCACTACCACGGCCTCCACCACATCCCTCATGGTAGAATTGATTTTCAGACCTAGAATGTAATCGTAACTTTGATTCCGCGCTTTAGTATGCAGCTAAAGCTATTTGAGGAGTAGTATCTTCCATTATCAGCTCATCAACATGAGGCTAGATGCGATTAATGAATAGCGTCAGAAAAAGTACAAAACACGTAATAGGTACGTGCCTATGAAATTCGAGGGTTGCCCTCGATTTCTCTGTGATCCCACCACCAGGTCCTGGCTTCCATATCATGGTACCACCCTTGAAATATCTCCTTTCCAATAAAAATAAATCATCAAAATTGGTTCATAAACGACAAAGTTATTCGCGGACACACATAAACGAAAAATGTACATAAAAAAAGAATCACGTAACTCGGATCATTAATATCGGCGTAATCGGTGTACATAAATAGAAAAAAAAAACACATAACAATCGAATTGAGAACCCAAACCCAAAAAAGAGAACCCAAGAGAAGCATTCACCTTAATAAAATAAATAAATAAATAATTTTGAAAAATTGAAATAAATGGTTTGATTTCGATTCTTGGCTACCCCCTGAAGCATTCACCTTAAATTAAACCATCACAAAAATTTGTTTTAAAATTAATGTAATTATTTTCACAACTGTTGAAAAAAGAAGAATAATATCATAAATTTACACTATACATTTATACCTAAAAAACCAACCGAATACCATATAATAATATATATAGAAGAAGGTCTGTGGATTGGTGAAGACCACATACTGAGTTTCCTCCGTGCCTCGGAATGAAAGTTAAGCAGTTGGTCCCGGCTGCCATGTACAGATCTTTGGCACTCCATGTACAATACTGATATTAAGCTGCATCCAATTAGACTGGAAGCAGACCCCAACTTAATTGTGTAAAGGCTAGGCAGATGATGACAAATAAAATAACAAAAAAATAAAACACCCGGCTAAACAAAAACTGAAAAGCAAAAAACAATCATCATCATTGCTCCTAAATGGCTGGACGGATTTAGATGAAACTTTCTGGGGATATTTCAATGGTTTCTTGGATGGTTTGAAAACACAATTGGACCCAGTAGGTGGGGTCACAAAGTGAGTTTTCTCCGTGCCTCGGAAAGAAAGTTAAGCTGTTGGTCCCGGCTAAACGGCTGGACCAATTTGGATGAAATTTTCTGGGGATATTTCAATGGGTTCTTGGATGGTTTGAAAACACAATTGGACCCGGTAGGTGGCGCTGCTGCCAGCTCAGCTAGTCTTTACATAAATAATTCTACTGTATGTGTATGTCACTGAACTCCTCCTAAACGGCTGGACCAATTTGGATGAAATTTTCTGGGGATATTTCAATGGGTTCTTGGATGGATTGAAAACACATTTGGACCATTGGTAAGGGAAGAAAAAACAATTTACACTTAACAACAATATGGCCCCCAAAATCCGCAATTTTCGTTGTTTTTTCATTTTGATTTAGCCAGTGATACTCGCGACACCAAGACTAATCTAACAACGTTTATTTCATCCAAATCCGTTCATCCGTTGAGGAGTTATGAGGAAATAATAAGTAAAAAATAAAAGTAAAAAAATACAGGTCAAACACATAACCCTCTTTATGGACTTTAGCCGTAGTCGGGTAGAAAAGCAGCCAAAGCATGAATTTTCGTTTGTGTGAACCTTTATTTCGATACTTTTCATGAAGTTCTCGGGTGACAGTTTTACAACTCGTGGAAGAAAAAACAAAAACGCGTCATCTTAGCTATTGACATCATTTTCTATGAGGATCAGTCTTCCTAAATATTGTTAATTAACTGTTCTTTCAATTACAACACATAATTCACTAAAATATTAGCTCAAAATTATAAAAATTTAATGGAAAACCGGGAAAAAATGGCGTCATTTTTGCTCTTCGACTTTCTACACATGTAAAATCAACTTTACATACTTTGGATGGATAGAATTAGTAGATATTCGGAAATAATGGTTCTTCGGCATTATTTTAAGATATAACACTATTAAATTTGGGTAATAAATACATTAAAATACTTACATTTAAAATTCTTAGTTCTTCGGAAGTGTACTGACGCAACTGACAATTCAATACGTTTTTTGTTCGTTTTTTTTTTATTCCTCTATGGTTCAATCACTAGTGTTGCTAGTACCAATAGACGCGTAATTTAGTCGAGTTCCAGAAAAAAAATACAGCACCGAGCCTTTTGAACTTTTTCATGGATAAAAATGCGTTTGAATGGTACAGTGCGCCTGGGTCGCTCTAGTTACCTGGACAGGCAACCGGAAAAAGTTTTAGGTCGCTCTAGTTACCTGGACAGGCGAGTGGCTAAAAGTCCATCATTTTGTGAGTAGAAGTTGGGTCCATATTGGCTCACCTAAAGTTCTTTATCCGAAATTGTTCTTCCTAACGATTTGTAATCCGAATGATCACTCTTCCTAAAATTTTTCATCCTAAAGTTTTCATTCATACTATTTGTAGTCCTACCGACGATGTTCATAACACTCATGTTTCCGAAAATTGGAATTCATAATATCATTAGTGTAAATATATTTAAACTCCTACTGTTTTTTATCCTAACGCTTTTATTCCTAAACATTTTCACTCATACAACTGTTTAGAATGATTAAAGGTCGTTTCACTGATTTTTGTCTTGAAATAAAATAAATGAATGAAATTCAGGTCAGAGTGTCGTCTTGGGGGCACTATGAAAAAAATACTTAGAAAAAATTCGCGACCAATTTCGAGGTAGCGCTCGCCGGCCGCTGCCGCGGCACCGCTCGCTTCGCTCGCTCGGCTCGCGCGTAGTTGGTCACAGTTCTAACCTAACCTAACCTATGGATATCTTTGCATAGTATATAAGGTCCCATTAAAATAGGTGGACAAATTATAACACAGCTTTTAGTAAGCCTAACTAAAGACGTCTAAACAAAAAAAAAACACTATATAAATTGATTTTATTTTGACTTAAAATAATAAATCCGGCACCCTAGAACAAACTCATCCTATAAAAGTAGGTATTTTAATGTCTTTTTCTTATATTTTTTTTACTATTGTCCGCGGTCTGAATGATTTCTAAAATTTTGTCCACCTATTTTAATGGGACCTTTTATAATACTGATTATTATGAATAAAAAGTAATATAAACAAAAAAGATATGACTTTGAATAATAGTGTAAAAGATGGTTATGTTGAGAAAATATAGGAAAACAAATAATAGTGTAATAGATGTTTATTGCTACAGACATTATGAAGTCGAATGCTTCGGAATTAAAACATTAGAGACAGAGAAGTTAGGAATTGCGATTGTTAGGATGAAAAATGTTAGGAAGAACATTTTCGGATTTCCAATTATCGGAGTTGAAATTTTAGGTGAACTTTGGCGCACCCGTAGAAGTTTGCTAAGAACCGATTTTGCGACAGGGCCGGACTAAAGAGGTCTAAGGGCTCACGCGAGTTTGTATGACAGTCCTTCCTTTTTTGTGCTACAATTTTGGCAGGAAGGTACTTTATAGTTAGTAGACGTTAACTAAGAACGGATTTAGCGAGTTTAGCAACATGGCCAGAATAAGGAGGTCTGAGGGCTTTCACATGTTTGTAAAAATGTACTGTTTTTTTTTTTGTACTAACAACCTGAAATTTAACAAGTCTTGAGTTTAGGAGTAGGAGATCTAAGCTAAGTTTGTAAGGAAGACCTGGACTAAGGGCTCCCGTAAGTCCATATGAAATCCTTGGCTTTTTGTACCTGAAAATTGGCAGAGAGATAGAATATAGTTAAGACATTTCAGGTAGGAATAGATTTTACGACAGGGCTGGTTTAAGGGAATATAATCGCTTCGATTGGCATTTGGCATTCGATTTGACATAGTACCATCCACAGGCAGTCCAGACAAGAGAGTCAAAATTTCTACGCGAACGAAGTCGCGGGCAACTGCTAGTTTAAAATAAATATGTTTAGTGATCTTGTTTATTCCCACAGCCAAACATACTTTATAACTAATTAACAAGGTAAAACATAATCAATAGCATTATGGACCTACATAATTACATAATTATATCAATATACATGTCTAAAACATAAAAAGTCGATACCGAAAATATCGAAAGCAACATTTTATGTATTAAATAACATAGCGTATTAGATCATTGAAACAGTTCAATTGAAATAAAACCAACTATTTGAACTTTGCGCGATTGAATGTTCTCAAATCTAATCTCCATACATCTTCCCATAAAATCTTCCCAAACGCAGTCTACCCCACCTTATCCGTATTATGCTTTCGTCTGTCTAGTCAATGACGCTCTCTCACTCGCACACTCATTCTTGCCAATATTCTCTTCTCTGTCACTCCGACCGAGTCGAGAAAACGTTCGCGTTCGGTTTTCGTTCGTTCATCAGTCAGTTTGCGCCGGCAGCCGAAGGTGGGAGTGTCGCACTGCGCATGCGTCATAACTTCGACGATTGTCAAAATCGAACGAACGTAAATAAACAAGTGAGAAATTAATTTGTGCCAAAACCGTACGTTATTGTATTAGGATATTTACACAGACTTTATTGAAAGTGACATTTTGTTGTGAGATATTGTGCAACGAATTTGCGAGTGAGTATTCTTTTTGTTTTTTTTCGCATGCCTGTTTGGAGCCGGCAGCCGGCACTGATTCTATCCAGTAGGAATTGTATAAATTCTTACTTTTGATTACGATCTGCATCAGTGAAGTAGGTACAACGCGGATGATAATCGTGGGATGTTATTATTTCATTACTTTTGTCCATATTGAGATCCGCGTTGCAAGAAAATACGCGGAACCGGCAACTTTGTTTATTAGGTAACTAAAATTGACAAGGTTTACGTGCTTACCTCATAGATATTTAACTAGATTAAGATAGGTAAATATAAGATATCCCTGAGCAACAAATACAACTTAGTTTTTAGTGTTAAGTTACATATACATTTTTTACACAGATAACTTACAGTACCTACATACTTCGCAACCTTTCCGTCTTAATTCGTTCAGTTTTAAATATATAAAGTGTGTAAATTACCTCGTGCGTAATGTTAACCTACCTATTAACTTTCCAATGTGTACTTGACGCCTCTCGGTCTTCATTTGTTTTCTATTTCCTCTGTGAGTAATTAAAACATACCTGTGACGCTCCGCAAAGGTCATTGACCTCTCGCGGTACCTAAACATTACGAGTATAGATACAAAATGAATGCAGTTTTTTATTATCAGTGAATGGTGGCAATTTTATTGCCTCGATATCCTGGCGATAAAGCGAAGAATTTTGGATTTCGGACCTTATTATAAAAATATAAAACCTGACCAATTTCAATTTTCAATTTTGATTATTAGGCAGCTGCACCAATACGCGTCTTCTTGATTTTATTGACTTCATTTACAACATTGACATTGATTATGTAGGGTACTACATAGCCTACCTAACTGTCTGCCTATCTGTGCAGTTGAAAGTCGGAAGATACCTACTTTTTCTCTTAGCCGGCCTCATCTCACAGGCTCTCGACAAAGGCCTCCATGACTTCAGTCCAGTTTTTTCGATCCAGGGATACAAATGTGGACCGCTAGTCGTTGATTTTGGTCAGTGCGTCCCACCATATTCTACGAGGTTAGCCTCAACTCCTAGCCTAGGTAACTATGATGCTTTAAGATTAGGTAGGTAGGTTTTCAGTACCTACCTATATCATGGCCACGATTTGTACACAGATTCCTCGTTCAAATAGGGTTCCGCATAAACTGGTTTTGTATTGGTCGTCGTGCGCACCTACTTCTGATGTAAGTAGGTACCTACCTACCTACAATGAGTTCCTCCTGCACATTTTTGATTGACACCTTTTTATTACCTATTTCGTGATTCACCTGTTATACTTAGTCATCTCCACCTCCTGCTAATCTTGCTCATTCAATCGCGTGCTTCAAGGAAATAAAGCGAAATACAGTGCGATCAAATTATCTTGGCAGCTCTGAACATAGGCTTTGCGAAATTTTACGCATGTAAACTTGGGAATAAAACTGTTATTGCCAGATAAACCAATACTTAAACGATCAGAAAATCTATACTTATAATAAATCTGTAGAGAGGTCAATTCTGTACATGATATATATTTTCAAAATAACTATCAGGGGGTAATTAGTGATCGATACTGATGCCAAAAATGCAATCAGTAAAATTTTTGTCTGTCTGTCTGTCTGTCTGTCTGTCTGTCTGTCTGTCTGTCCTCCTGTCTGTATGTTCCTTATAGAAACAAAAACTACTCGACGGATTTTAACGAAACTTGGTACAATTATTCCTCATACTCCTGGGGAGGTTATAGTATACTTTTCATCACGCTACAATCAATAGGAGCAGAGCAGTGAAGGGAAATGTTGGGAAAACGGGAGAAGTTGCTCCATTTTTTAAGCTTCCGTCGCGTGTGTAGCCTTAATGGTTAAAGCTACATAGAAATCATTTATGACGGAAATGTTCTACATAAAATTATCTAAAAAATATCCCACAACAGCATATGTCTATCTTTTATGGTTGACTCACAATAACACGTGTAACTCCCGATAGCTTAGCAGTTCGGAGCTTTCTGATTATATTTGTTTACTCTTACGTTTATAATACTCTCACTCATCCCTAATTAAAAGAAGTTAATATTATTACCTATTCAATAAAAAAAAAGAATCATAGTAATCGGTATAGAAACATCAAACTGAACCAAATATGAAAAACGCTAATAAGCTGCGCGTGAATACTGAATCATGCCATAAGGATTATTTTTGTGTAACGGGAGCGAGCTTCATTCAATATTTGGCTGTTGATGCGTTCAGCGTTCGACCTTATTGACAGACAATAATTGATATTAACAAACCGTGCTTATCAGCGCGACTTTTAGTCTTTAAATAGTTTATTTGAATTTCTTTTGTTGTTATTTTATAAAATAGGTATTAAGTAGTTATTTTGGTAGTGTTTAAATATTCGTTCAAATTACAAATTATTAATAGTTCGTATTTTATTTCTTTTTAGGGGAAGTAGTACGCATAGATTTTTAGATACCGATAGGTAAGTTTTGGCTAATTTATAATCAATTTTATTTTTGTATTAAGTAGGTAAAAGCGTAGATACTTTTATTAATTATAGTAGTTAGGTATTTATTTTAAGTGACTACTAAATTAATAAGGCTCAAGGGCAGAATTTTCGTGTTGCTGGAGTAGATCTCGGTGTCAGTTGTTTCTCGCATGGTCAGTTATATGTCGCTCTTTCCCGGGTTAGCAGTTCTAGAAATCTTTATGTTCACGTGCCGGACGGGTCAACTTTCAACATAGTTTACCCGGAAGCTTTGGGCTGAAGTTTTACCTATAGAACGCTATAGGTACCTCATCATCAACAGCCTATTAATGTTCCCACTGCTGGGACACAGGCCTCCTCTCTTAGAGAGGGAATGGGCTATAATCTACCACGCGGGCCCAGTGCGGATTGGTAGATGTCACATGTCTTCGAATGTTTTGGTTCTAAGACATGCCGGTTTCCTCACGATGTTTTCCTTCACCGTTTTGAGAGCAGCGGTGATGAAATAAATTAGGTACACAAAGTAATGTGCCTGCCTGGGTTCGAACCCACGACCTACTGTTCGTAAGTCGGGGCCGCCACCACTGGGCCACCGCTGCTCCTATATAGGTACCTACTTAAGCCTCATGTGAAAGTGATCTAAACAATAGGTATTACCAATACATTAACTTAATAACATACAAGGAGTTACACGCTGACGGAGTCGCGGGCACAGCTATTAATAATAATATTCTGCGGTTCCTTTTTGCGATATTTTTCAACAGTATTGTGGATTGACATTATTGTATTTCCCTACTAAAATACGAAAATTAATCTGTCTGTTACATCAAAACCACTGAACCGTGAGGAAGGACATAATGGTATTTTTTTACGAAAAACGACGGAAACGCGGACGAAGTCGCGGGCAAAAGCTAGTATCTAATAGGGTAAGTCCGGGGTAGATGGCCATAAGGGAGAGATGGCCCGCTCAAATAATTTAAGGAGTCGTTGACTAGATGTCGCCAGTTACAGTTCAGTGCGCTTGGCATCGTGCGCGGGAGCTAACCTACGACCGCCATTTCGGCGAAAAAAAACCCAAAAGTGAGTAAAAACCTTGTTTATTGTTTGAACTAGTTTAAAAATTTATTAGAGGTTTCGTGTTTTACTAGATTGTGATATTCGTTTCATAAAATAATAGTGTTTTTTGCATTTGTTGTCAAATAAACAGTTAACTTATTGTTCTAACCTCAAAATTACTCGTGTTGTGTTTTGATTCGTTTTTATATTAGGCATGGTCATCTCTCCCGGAAAAAAAGGAGAGATGGCCAGTTGAAATCGGTATGTGATGGCCATATGGCCAACTTATACCGATGGCTTAGAAATGAAGTCTTATTCAAATAATTTGTGTTTTTGTTTTTACAAATATTGTCTTCTTCTTTAGTTATTTTATTCAAATAATAGTTTATATTCTATAAGTATAAATATTTGTTTTAGATGCCTAATAAATCAAAATCTAAAATTTTGAAGGAAATATCACCTATTCCACAAAAATTAAATGAGGTGCCTAAACGAGCAAAGCAAGTTGGAACATTGTTGACTTCGGAAAAACATATCGAAGCCAAAAAAATATGTAGAAGGAGAACAAAAAGAAAGCTGGAGAACTTAAGAAGGAAAATGAAAAAGCGGCCAAACAATGCACTGATCGATTTGTTAAGAAAAGAAAAGCCTTCCGAAGAGTTTCTGATAGCAGTGATGATGCCCCGTTAACATTAATACAAGATATGAAAAAGAATAAGAAGAACGACGAAAAGGAACTGTCGCGGATGTGGAGAGAATTATTATGAAACACAGCTCGTGGAAGATTGGGTCCTATGCAATGGCTGCCAGTTTTGGGTTCACGAAAATTGCACAGAATTTGATGACATGTGCTCCAAATGTGGTGAGGAGAAGAAAAGACTGATTAAGTATAGAAATTAGGACGAAAAACTATGTTAAAACTAGGTTTTAGTTATGGCTATCTTACCTCTAATGCTATGGTCATCACACCCGGATACCCCGGGAGAGATGGCCAATTGTGATTTAAAAAAATAAGATTTTTTTAAGGCGATCTCATTAGTAATTGTTACTTTTGTGCTAAGTATATTATAGTTGATTGTTCAAAGTTTAATTATAAATAAAAAATTCTGTAATAATATGTGAGCTTTTTTTTTAGCAATGCTTAAGGAAAACTATGGCCAACTACCCCGGACTTACCCTATAAACAGTGAGAAATACAAATAAAATAAATATCATAACACTTTTATACATTCGTTGTAACAAAATGACCTGCACGAAGTTCGGAGCAGCCAAGATAATTTGATCGCACTGTACCTAGGTAACTCATAAGTGTGATTGTACACGGTTCACCTAACGTTTACCGGTGCAAAAATTAGTCTCATGAGCTCCTAACTGAATATCTGAGTCATTGCATGTTTCTAAAGATTTATTCGAAAATTAATGACCGTATCGCTGCGATGCTAAATGTTGCCGTGTGTTAAGGCCTTTAGAGCATAGAGTAAAAAAAAATGACAGCTGCCACGGATACATTTTTGGAGGGACAGAATATGACAGATGCTAAATTTACTGCACTATGGAAAGGTTTATACGATATTACAGTGACTATGTAATTAGTTAGGACCGGGGAGATCCAATCATCATTTGCCGGACAAATTGCTGGTTCAAAATTGCATGGCCGTTAAACCAAACGGGCGAATAACCTACAGGAATAGGTAGGTAGGTAGGTATAGCATTGGTAGGTCCAGTGGCTGATCACGAACACGCATAGGTACCTACGACGGACGCCCGATTTACTTT
The DNA here is from genome assembly GCA_949775195.1 of Diarsia dahlii. Lineage (NCBI taxonomy): Eukaryota > Metazoa > Arthropoda > Insecta > Lepidoptera > Noctuidae > Diarsia > Diarsia dahlii. The sequence continues at coordinate 7,453,956 of OX459211.1, read as the reverse complement.
TTCGTTTTGTCTGGACTAGGAGCGAAACTGGCGTCTTTCTGAGTAAAGATTAGCCGAACAGTGATGTGCTAAATAGGTCGGCAATTCTAGTTAGGCTCTTTTCTAGCCTCCGTCATTCATACTGTACTAAAAATAGGTAGGTGTACTTACTTTTTCCGTACCTACTTCCCTATTGGGTTGCGATTGGCACTCTTTGTATTCTGAATCAACAATTTTACGAACGGCCAATGATAACAAGAACATAATCGTAAAACTATTTTAAACCACACCCATCATTATCACAGGAATACTTTTGACTAATCAACCGTGCTTTTGACTTACCAACTTCTAGCAAAGAGATTGATTGACGAATCGATCGATGTTAATGAAAATTCATCACTTCATCTAGTCATCTCTAAATCTATGGCGAACATATGCCTAAACATCTGTTAATAAACATGAGGCACTTATCTTTAATATCTTCTATTCTTTAGATCGACCTACTTAGTAGTATAGGCACCAAAGACATTCAAATATTACGTTAAATCTCTTTCGTGTCGTCAGGGCTGCGGGTTGTTCGCAATCGCAAGAGATAGGTACCGTGGCCTCGACACAAAGGTCTAGAAAGAACATGGGTGGTTTTCAGTCAGTAGGAAGTCTAACACTCACTACCGCTCTGCCCAGAGCGGGAGGAGTCATTTGATGATTTCCAACAAACCCAAAAAAAAAGGTATCTTTCCGACCTACCTACTTAGTGTTAGTAGTACCTACCTATAGGCAAATAGGCACCAAAGACATTACAATAGGTATTATCTACGTTAAATCTCTTTGGTAGGTACCTTTTTTTTTTTTTTTTGGTGTGTGGAAAATCATCAAATGACCCGGGGCCCCCGCTCTTGGGCAGAGCGAAGGGGAGTGTCAGACTTCTACTGACTAAAAACCGAACCATGTTCCTTCTTTGCCCTTGTGCCGAGGCCACGTCATCTAGTACTAAAATCCGCGGCCCCGACGGGTTTGGTAGGTACCTAAGACCTCATTTTCTCCCAGCCTCATTCAACCTCATCTTCATAAAAGCGAGGAGAACAGCCCTACTCATTCCATTTCTAAAATTCTAGGTAAGCAACAGTCATTTGTTCCGCCTCAGTTCATTACTGAAATCTCATTGGTTTATTGAACCGCTGCCAAAAATAGAACACAGCTGATGGTACGACAATTTATTTGTTTTAGTTCGTTAGGCCGAACATACTTAAAATGCCTTTATTTACATAGAGAAGTAGAATAGGGTATTTCACCAAAAAAATCTAATTAGTCCGTCAGATAGATTTTCAAAAAATAAAGGACACATATTTTTTCTTTTTTCACGTAAACAAAAGATGAAGACGATACAGCGCTTCGAAAAGTCGTGTCAAGTCGTGTGACGTCACAAGGTTAGTACTTTTTTACTCACGAAGTGACGTGAAAAGCCCCCACTCATGATCTTTGACACGTTTTATTTCCGTAAATTGTTATTTATTTGATAAAACAAAAAACACGTATCCAATATTTTTCGATAATCTAACAGACGGACTTATTAAATTTTTTTGGTGAAATACCCTATTATGTAGGTAATGTAGTGGTAATGGAGAAACAGCGAAGGATGCAGGCAAACAAAAGATGCAGTTCCGGAGGCATCAATGAAGTTTACTCGCAATCTCATCAAACTTAAAAGGGACAAACTCCGTAAAATCATAGGAATTTTAACGGGTCACTGTTCCCTAAACAAACATCTACATAACATAGGTGTAACAGACAGCCCACTGTGCAGAGGATGCATGGAGGCGGAAGAAACGCCACGGCACGTACTCCTAGAGTGCAGGAGCGTGGCAGATCACCGGGCACAAACTCTACGATCCCCATTAACTCTTCCGGAAGCCTGCAGCAGTCTGGGAAGGCTGCTGCAATTCTGGGACGACCTATGTTGGTTGGAGTAGGTATTCTTAAAACATCACGCACAATGGCCCAATCAAGAGGCTAGTCTTACATTTGAAAAATCGTTCTTTAAGTGTCAAATGGCTAAAAACAACAATTAGTTATTTACTTACCTCATTATTACAAAATTGATGTTAAGAATATTTTTCTCAAAATTAAAATCCACCACAAAATTAATTTCGCAATGTAACATCCTTCCTTATGAGGTAAAAACCGGCTGTAGGGTGACCACGCCGCGTGATAATAATTAAAGTTTGCGCCTAACAAAACTGTTAAAGCAGGTAAACGAGGCTCGGTACTCGACGAGCCATCCAGATAAGCTAAACAGTGACTTCCTGTATGCTAGAGTGGCCATACCTACTAATTATGCGGGACGCTCTAATATTAGTTTTTATTACGATGTCACGAATAAAAATTATGTTCGGTCCTGTTTCGCTTTGTTTTCGGTTTTTTTTATGGACTCCCGAAGAAGAAGGAATTAAAAAGATGGAATTATGATGTAATGTTTTAAAGAGTCCGTTGCAAACCAAACAAATTATATTTATTATTTACTAGCTGATGCCCGCGGTTTCAACCGCGCGGATGTCGGTTATCGCTACCGATGCCGGTTATCGCGACCGAAAGTAATATTTTCGTACCCCCCTTTCAAGTTCAACCCCTTGAATAAAGTTTTTTATTTTTTTATTTATTAAAAAGTAGCCTATGTCCTTTCTCGGGTATCAAAATATCTCCATACCAAATTTAATGCAAATTGGTTCAGTAGTTTAGGCTTGATTGAGTACCTAACAGACAGACAGACAGAGTTACTTTCGCATTTATAATATTAGCATGGATTTAAGTCATTATATTACACAATGTTATTTAAAACAAATACGTAACTACGGGAAGTAAGTTATACTTAGCTTTGCTCGCAACCGGTATGCAAATTTTAAACTCGGATTTCCTGTCATTGAATTTTGACCTCTGCCCCACACACAATATTGCAGTTTTCCTTAGTTATCTAAGTGAATGTGAAGATATTGAATAAAGTAAGTTATCGCCCGCCTTTGACATTCCGTTCATCCGTGACTTCGGCTATAAAGACCCCTATGGAAATATAGATGTTTGACATGTCTTATCGTCGACTGCCTCAATTTGCCGATTCACCTCACGCGACTGCCTTACGACTTATAAAGACGGCTATGACATGACGTGTGACAAGCACCATGTCTAGCCAAATTAGCCTAAGGAAGTTTTATTTTTATTTCGGGGCCTGAATACATTTTATTTTATTACCTACCAGTGTTAGCGTGAGAACACTTTTCGTAATAATTTATCTTTTAACTGACAAAAAGTGAACAAAACGTAGTTACGTAATATTGAAATCAACTATGAGGATGTAGCATGAAGATAAAGTTTCTAGGTGCTAATTAATACTACGTGGTTATCCTTAGATACATACGAAGTTCTCCGAGTGCTAGTTTAGTGTGTATCGTGATTTTAAACCAATTCTCTAAATCGTCAACTGATTAGAACTCATTGAAGACATGAAGCTGAGCTGTGCTACAATTTCTGTGTATAATTAATGAGGTACCTATACGCTATCTATAGAACTGATTCATCCTACCTGCCGGGCGGACTAATCCCAACTTCGCGGGTCAAGCTGGTGTTAATAGCGTAGTGGCGTTGACTCGAGTCTCGGCCTCGACCCTGCGACTCTCAAACGCAGTATTTTTAGTTTCCATTGCATACCTAACAAAACGTGAGTCGTGACTCTGTAGGCATTTGTTTTTATTGTGTGCTGAAAATTTACGTGTTAACGGCCTAGAGTTAAGTAGTTCGCATTACTGATATGATATATTGAGTGTAATAAAAGATAAGAATTTCTTGTAATAGGAGTTATCTTGCTGGATTTAGACAGGAATATCGCCAGGCATGTTCTGCTTTGCAGAAAGAAAGAAGGAGGATTATTAAAGCTTTTCTCAACCAACTATTTTAGACAAACAGTATGTCATAAAAATAAGTAATTTAAATATTGTTTGATGGTGCTCTTGTGGACTATTCCAAAACAGAAAACAACTCTGAAAGTAAGTCCTTAGCACATAAAATAATATAGTATTACAGGAACAGACATCTTATGAAACAACTAAAGTATTCGCATAACATAAAGACCAGAATCGTACTGTTTTCATTTTGTACTTACTAAAAACGTATTTCCGCTGTAAGACGGCGGATCAAAGAACTTGAGTGCAAACAAGAAGACACTCTCGTATCGCTTGTATTTCTATGTAAGTCGTATGTATGTCATTTGTTTCGTCTGCGACGGTCCTTAGTTCTTTGATTATTTATTGGCAGTATGTGTTGAAAACGATATCGCTTCGCCTGGTTTTATTTTAGGCAGTATTTTGCTAATTGTTGCAAATATTTTGGCTTGAAATTAGAATAATTTGCAACAGATGATATACCAAAACAAATCGCTTGCCAGCAATTAGTTTTTCTCAGTGTTACTTACTTAAAAGTGTCTTTATCTGTACGAACCAAATGTCGCATTGACCCTTTCATCGGTTGACTCCTAAAACATAAACATGATAAACACATGATTTATTGTATTTTCTCGTTCATTCCACAAACAAAATTTAATCAGCAACCTGGAGATATCTTCTCATTTTATCGCCTGGAAATGTCCACATTTGACCACGGAAGAAAACAACAGATCGATATGAAGACTGGATGGATACTGTCTTAATGTGCCAATGTTGGTACCTTCTTCACAAAAATATGCTGCACAAAAAAAAAATGAATCTGTACATTCACAGAACTTGAAAAAAAGCGAACGTTACAGACCTTAAAAATTGCTTTACTGTATGAAGAGGCCTCGAAGATATATTCCTAAGATTATTTATGATACAGTTATATCTATTATACAGGTAGATGTTCCTCTAGATAAAGTCATTGATTTTACTCTTGCGACCTTGACCCACAGGAAGCGATGAGAGCATAAATATTATATATAGGCACTAACTACTTACAAATGCATTACGCTCTGCCTCTATGTGATCAGTGATCTGTAAATCAATTACGAGTGGGCGTTGTTCCTGTTAAAAGGCACGTATTTTAACGATCGACTCTTAGGTATTTTTCAATTACTGCATAGGTACACCGGAAAATATTTAATTTAATTATCCGAGTACGTGTAAGACCTCTGGTTATTAATTCACCAGCTTATGTCCAGTATTATTATCAAGAAAGTAATAAAGATTAAGCAATTTTGTTATAATTACGATTGAACTTGGAACTAAGGTAATATACTACTAGCAATATTCAATGCAGTAATCTTAAAGGGGTGTGTTAATTAGTTTTTTATCGTTTCACTTCAGTGACTTCCAAGAATTTCTATTTATCAAGTTTTTTTCTTATCGATTCTTAAAGGTCTGTCTACCCAACCATGCAGTATAATCGCGAAGACCTACGTATACAGCGCTTGTGCCTTAAAAATACATCGATTTTATTATGTTTAGGGCTCAGGTTACACAAAAAAGCAAGACTCGATACACACATACATCAACTTCCTTATTTAACTTTTTTGAACAAAAAATGTAAACCTACTCCACAGTCACTAAATACGGCTTAAAAAAGGAATAAACAGGTTTATTTTTAAATTAACCCCAGCGTAGCGGTCAGCTGCGCGAGCGCAAGGGTTGCCTCCCGACAGCACCATTTCCGCTGTTAAAACTAACTGAATTGTAATTTAAAAGTTCCTAAAATAACTGAAAACTTACAAATCAAAATATACTTTCACTTCATTTGAATAAGGTTTAAAATCCTTTTTCACGTGATTACAGCTTAGTCCGTCTAGTATTTACTTTAGCAAGTAGGTCGGAAACATTAATTTTATTAGTTTGAGTCATCATATCTATCAAAACTAAGTGGTTTTTGTATTGATACAACCATATTTGGTCAGTATTCGGTTTAGTCGCAACGGTGTCCTGTTTTTATGGTTACCCTAATGAATTGATTTGCTTTGTTTGCGACGGAATCGGTAAAAAAATTATATTATTAGACAAAAATTGTTACTGACACAATCATGCTAATAATTTTTTAGGCGCTGCCTTTTTTTGGGGATAAGTAGTAGGCTAGAATCGTTTTACAAAACCTACCGAGTATTTTCATTGCTCACAACTTCAGATTTTAAGATTATGTTTATGTGGGACGATGGTCTAGCTATCAGCTATTTATAATAATAATAATATTTTTTTTAGGTTAGCTCTAGTTATTATTATTGTCTTTTAATATTATTTATATCGTCATTATCAGAACTTGGTATGGTAATTGCGAAAATTGAAATGCAACTCACACATGGTCATCCAAAAGGTACTTTGTTAATTATAAATTAAAATTATGTTAAGCGCCATAAAGAATGGGCTTAGAATGCTAAATATATTATTTCCATATTCATTTTTATCGGCTCATATAATCTATACTTATAATAAATCTGTAGAGAGGTCAATTCTGTACATGATATATATTTTCAAAATAACTATCAGGGGGTAATTAGTGATCGATACTGATGCCAAAAATGCAATCAGTAAAATTTTTGTCTGTCTGTCTGTCTGTCTGTCTGTCTGTCTGTCTGTCCTCCTGTCTGTATGTTCCTTATAGAAACAAAAACTACTCGACGGATTTTAACGAAACTTGGTACAAATATTCTTCATACTCCTGGGGAGGTTATAGTATACTTTTCATCACGCTACAATCAATAGGAGCAGAGCAGTGAAGGGAAATGTTGGGAAAACGGGAGAAGTTGCTCCATTTTTTAAGCTTCCGTCGCGTGTGCAGCCTTAATGGTTAAAGCTACATAGAAATCATTTATGACGGAAATGTTCTACATAAAATTATCTAAAAAATATCCCACAACAGCATATGTCTATCTTTTATGGTTGACTCACAATAACACGTGTAACTCCCGATAGCTTAGCAGTTCGGAGCTTTCTGATTATACAGGGCAGAATTTTGTAATGCCACCTGGAGGGAAAGTACTCTTAATACTGCAGATAGAAAATTCTACTCAAAGGAAACATTCCTTTATTTTTGAATAGAAAGCAAACTGCATTCAAAGATTTTCGAAAATTCTCCTCTCCCACACCCGGGAATCGAACCGGCTAAAATCTGAAAAAATTATACCCTGTACTTTTTTGCATCGATCGTTAGGGTCAATAAGGATGAAATCTCTCTAACAAACATGATAAATTAAATGAAAGGAAAACCTGACTGCGAGATCGCCAGATCTCACCCATTAGATTTTTTTTTGTGGGGATATGTAAAAAATCAAATTTACATGAAATCTTATGCGAATGACAACGAGTTGAGAGTTGAAGTTCAGAATACGATTTATAATATTCACCACAACACTTTATTAAAGGTTACTAGAAAAATTTGTGTATCCAAGAGAATGGAGCTCATATCGAGCAACTAATTAGTTAGTTTACCATTTTTTGTAAATAATTAAATTAATTTAAGATTTCCTGGTTTTCTTTTCATTTAATTTATCATGTTTGTTAGAGAGATTTCATCCTTATAATTGACCCTAACGATGGATGCAATAAAAGTACAGGGTATATTTTTTCCAGATTTTAGCCGGTTCAATTCCCGGGTGTGGGAGAAGAGAATTTTCGAAAATTTTTGAATGCAGTTTGCTTTCTATTCAAAAATAAATACGTACTCAAGACGCTTTTTGTTACGTAAGAAAATATGGACGTCCCGACTTATTTATTACTGTAAAGTAACTTCCAAGCCCAAGTGGGATGAAATCACTCGGGAGCTTCTTGAGGGTCAAGCACCGCATGACCGCCATGATATTATCGCAAGAGTTTTTCATTTAAAATTAAAATCAATTATAGATCTACTTACCAAAGATAACATTTTTAGTATAACGCGGACGAAGTCGCGGGCAAAAGCTAGTTATGAATAAACATTTAATATACCAATTATTTGACATGAATATTGAAAGAATTTAATTTGAACTCTCTTCCCATAACATCACGCCTGTAATCCCCGAAGGGTCAGGCAGACCCATTAGTACTCATTTCGCCAGTTATGTTAAACTCACATGTAATAGGGGGCACGCCTATTGACATCAACCCGGACTCCGTGTCTGCTACTGAGAAATTCGTAATGGAAAAACCCAATAACACCTTACTCAACACGGGAATCGAACCCAGAACCTCAGGCACAGTGCACAGCTGTCACGCTTGCCACCACTAAACCAACGAGGTAGTTAGAAGTCTCACTTCCCCCTTCCCTTCCTACCTTTCTTTGAACTAAAAATAACATCTAACAGCTGTTCTTTTGTGTTCCCGAATCTTCTCGAAGTTTCCCATTTCTTTGTCCTTTTGATTCTTTGACATATTCGCATTCAGAAGTTTGTTGTTTACTTACTTACATAAGTTCTCGAACAATAAAATATGTATGTCTGCCCGCATCGACTTTGTTTTGGTAAGTTGATGCGTTAGTTGAGCATCTTGTCGTTTTTTACCTATTTCATTAAAAACAGTCGTGCATTTACGATAAGGTATATATTTTTTTATTTGTTTTAACATAGTTAAGTATGAATGAGTTTATGACACATTCGTCATTTTGCGTTTCAATTAATTATAATAACTTGTTCATTGTGTTGTTTCAATTTAGGTATATTTTCAAATATATCAGGTAAGAGCTCGCTCCATGTAAACCCATTTTTTTATATAAGCTGTTTAATTTAAAAAAATAATTCTACCTTCAATTAAGAGACAGTAATACTTAAATATCCAATCTGCATCCGGTAAGACTTGATGCTGACTCCTACATGGTTGGGTAAATGCTAAGGAAACTCCATGTCATTAAAATTATCAAATGATTGTATCATATAAAATCAGTTGTAAAAAATATTTATGTAAATCTTTCCTATCTTATTTTACACTGTCAAAAGAAATGATAGCTATTATTACAGTGAAACCTGGTTAAGTGAGACTTCCAAGGGACCTGCAAATTTGTCTCCAAAAGGTATTCCACTTAACCAGTGTCTCAGATAACCAGGACAAAGTGTTGGGACCTCAGTATGAGTTCCAGTTATGGAGGTTTCTCACTTATCCAGGTCCCACTTAACGCAAGTTTCACTGTATATCTAAACAAGATATGCTTCGCCAACCGCAAATCAATTGGGATTAGGGCAGAAGGATGATGATAATGACGATAATATCCTAAAGGCAGCTCAAGCGTAAATCGGCAGTTTTTTTATTAAAAGGTCTCGACCTAATTCAAGATCGGTTTTATTGATATTTAAAATCCGAACGACCTATAGACTTAATCTTCTTCCATTAATGGAATTTGGTTGCAAAAAGTTGATTTAAATAAGGTAGCAATATTTTTTCCTTGCTCAATAATTTATTACTAAGGTCTTAGAAAGATCTAAAATTAATACAGACAAATGAAGCCAAACGTAGCATCTCAATTCTCGATACCAATTTGGTCAATTCCGCTATATTTGAATGAATCCCGTCTTCAAATTGTTGCTCTTTTCGGCAATTTTTTACTCCTGCTTTCAATTCTTACGCTATTTATTCTGCAATTTTTTTGAGATTCATGTCTGCAATTTTTAGTCGAGTTTTAGTAGAATCTTAATAGTCGCCTTCAAATCTGAATTGCAAATTCCTAATTCACGCAAATACAAATCTATTCTGCAAAAATTTCGATTCCCGCTTTCATTTTACTGGGTCTTTATTGCAGTCTCGCTCGATGCCTTTAAAAAAAAAACTTCCAACACCAGTCTAAATCTATAACACATGTGAAACACGAAGTAGATCAAACATTGTATTTCCCATACATATTTGGTAACGTGGGAGTGCCCGAGGTGCTAATGATAACAAGGTTGATGTTCGTGCTGACCCTACTACTACACCCAAACTTATGAATGGGCTTGAAGTTGAAACTTGGAAGACCCGTTTTGAGTATATTTGGGAGGACAACGGAATTTTTTGAATGGGTTTTGTATGAATGTATTGAAAACGTAATAAGATTTGTTGCTTTTATACTTTTAATTTAAACAAGAATGTTGAGAGATTTATTTAAAAAAACTAACGTTTTTGAGCCAATTAGTTTACCACTGAATTGTGGTTCAATTTGTTACCAAAAACAAAAAGAAAACTGTAAATTCATCGTGCCGCTTGGCCTATACCATATTTCTATCATCAGGTAAAAATCTTAAGACCTTTTAATTTAGATTCTGATGATCTAAGACTTTACAAGAGGAGCTCGTGGCTTGTCGAAGTTGGTTCCATGCTGGAGCCATCCATTAGGTAGGTAGCTACATACCGAGTTTCCTCCGTGCCTCGAGAATCACAATAAGCCGTTTGTCCCGGCTTCCGATCCCGATCCCAAAATAGTTGCAAATGGCAGATGATGATCTAAAACTTCACAAAAGGATCACAATACGCCATCGAAGAATAAAATTCTTCTCCTCACAAACGATTGTATTACAAATTCCACTGAAAACGTAAAAGAATAGTTACTACGTACAACGTCAGCGTTCCCTATAAAACATTTTAGTTTTATTTTATTTTCAACTATCTGAAGACAAGAGTAGTGGTTATAAAACGTAGCAATGAAAACTACTAGCAAAAGTATCTTTTTATTGGGTTAAATTTCACTAGTTTTTGCTCGCGGCACCGCTTGTCAGGAAGAATCACACGGGAACGTCCTACTAGGGATAAAAATCCTTAATGACGGTCTATCATTATGCCAAATTTCATCGAAATCAGTGACCTACAGGCGTGACAAACATACATCTGCTTATTGCTGAACTGTTCTTCTCAGCGTGTCGATGACAATTTAAATTTAGTCAGCCCACCATTTGGTGAAGAATTTGGCACTTTTAGTAGCGTCCATTTGCTCCTGTGTCATCTCATCATCTGTCAAGTTTTCTATTAGGCTGAACTGTTTTGGATTTTGATTGATTTTACACTTCCGAGTTCACTTTTCAACCTTATCACTTAGGATATAAGGGTGAAAAGTAGCAGACTGTGAATTAGGTAGATACTTACAACTATTTTCTGCCAACGACACCCAATGAGACACGTGGGATTTGTAAATATTAAATGGTCAAACCATTCCCACTTTGACTAATTAATTAAGTAAATCCATCCTAATTTATACACTCCTAAATAAACCCACCTTTACAAAATTAGGTTAAAATTACTAACCCTACAACAGCTGCTAATTAACTTTTCTAATTTTGCATGAGTTTTAGTCTGAACTTCAATTGACTAGCAATTATTAATACTTTGTATCATTAATTAATTATCGTCATTTCAGGCGAGAGACTTCTACTGCTGGACATAGGCCTCCCTCTATTAAAGCTACACTTGGCACATTGACCGGTCCCGTCTTGCATTCCCATACTTCAATTTAGCGTCACATTTTCCTAGTCACCACTTGTTTGTAAGTAGCCTTAGGACGCTGCCTGACAATTCTCTGAGACCAAGCGAATATAATTCTATCTATAAGTCCAGCTATTAAGGTATCATACACATAAATTCTAAAGTTAATACCGAACCAGACGAGGTCAAAACGGTGAAATTGCAACCGTTCCCCACCAGTTAAGTGTGGCTCCCTAAATTGGAAGCTTACAAAATGCCAGACGGTAAAGTCAGAAATGAGGGGGATTCGAGAGTCCTTTTAACGTTTCGGAACTTGAGTACTTATTTCTAAACGCTGACACAAGCCCCTAATATTACGTAGGTAACTTGGTTAGGTGGTCAGGTTTTTCTGGCCAGCACGTCACTTTTTGTAAGTATAATAATTAGGGTTCCAAAATTAAACGCTGTTTTTATAATGAGGTTGATACACTTTTTTGTTTTTAATGTTTCGATAATAGCTTTCTGGTTCTACGTTTTGTTTTTGCTTGTTCATTTACTGAGATTCTTTATTTGTTTTTTTTTTGTAAAGTCTTAGTTTAGAACCTCATCTTCATGCTAAAATATTTGGTAAAATTCTGAATCTGAAAGTAAATTATACCGCTCAGTTACTTAAACTCTTAGATTTTGTAATTGTAATTAACTACTCAGTATTCTTATAATCTTTGGAGTAGAAATTAAAATAAAGAAAGAGTCTTCTAATTACTTTTCGGGAGATAAATCTCTTTGGATTAAAATCTGGTGAGATTTATTCCAAAATATTCTTAATTATTTCCTGAGGAAGTTTAAAAAATAGAGTACTTATACACGAAGACTATCATTTCGGTATCTTTAAAGAGTTTATTGAGGAAACTGATCATTAAGGTAGGTGTCGACTTAATAACCTGTCACCGGTTATTGCAAAGTTTAAGTCGAAACTTCAACACGTTGTTATATTGTACTCGTAGCTGCATTCATTGACAACATTTACGTCGGGCTTATCCGGTGGAAAAAAAAATCTCGCATAACTGGTAGATTTTTGATATGATTAAAAGAAAGAACGAACAATACCAATTCGAATTTAGTTTCGGAAAAGGTTAGACCGAATTGCGATCAGATGCTCGCAATATTCTTCGTTACGATTACAGCCCAAGATTGCAATTTTGGTAAAATTATTGGCGGGACGCTTGGGCCATCTTTAGCTGTAATTTTCGGGTCACCTTTGCCTAACCTTTCTGGAATCACAGACGATTATAATACAGACACTTCATTCATTACAGGCGACATTTTAGCAGGCAAAGCATCTGCTGACTAAGTCATAAATCACTCCGTGAGCGAGTTCATAAATTCAGGTCTAATGTGGCTCTCATTACTGCCTCTGCCAATGACTCATACACAAAATGTTTATTTCATAACATATTGTCTGTTACATGTTACATGTCGTGACTTGTTCAGACAAGTCGTGAACTTGACTTATCTTAAACATTTGTCCCGTCTATTAGATTGTATGGATTGTAGTAATTACTTTAATTAACCGTTGACAAAAGTGTGAAGTGATATTAATGACAGAGATGATGAAGCGTGTGAATTTTGATGAGATGTTGGAAGATGTTTGTAAATTGTGTCGTTGTTAATCGTTTTAATTCGTGGGATAGAGTTACTTCATTCATTGATGGATATTTTACGAACAGGCTTGTGAAGGGCAATAAGAAACGTGATATTGATAAATGATATGGATTTGATTTGGATAAGCAAAGGTTTGCTAAGTCCTAATTGGGTATCTGGAACTAATTGGGTATTTGACAAGGCCGATGAATTGAGTGTTTAGTTCTTGACCCGACAAACCGAAATTTAATAAAAATGATTTCGAATGAACTTTGGTTACTTTGGAGTCTCTCGTTGGTCTAGTGGTCGCAAGTCGCAATTCTCAGGTCGGGTAAAGTGTTATTGGGTATTTTCATCAGGATTTGCTCAGTAGCAGCCACGGAGTCTGGATTTGTGCCTAGTTCACGGCAAAAGGCTTGTCCCCTATTACATGGGACTTAGCATAACTGGCGAACTATGGGGGTACTATAAGGTTACTCCTCTGCCCTTCGGGGCAGGTAACGCCTTATATTACGCCTTACGATTTTCCTCCTTATGATCTTCTTGTATGGAAGAATCCATTAAGCAATATCCAGCCTTAATAAATTGTTGCTCTGCTTTATCTAATTCATCGTCTTTGAGCATTAACAGACCCATTTCCCAGCACCGAAAGCCTCTCCCAAGTTAAGATAAGCACTTGTCACATTCTGTAGCTTAATAGTTGTCCATAAAGCCATGGAAATATTACTTACATTGATTTGAAGTCAGAAGTCGTTGACAGCTAAGAATCTCGTTTCTTTAATGTATCCAGTTTCGGAATTATTCGAACCAATTACTTGTTTTGTACGTGTTTAATCTTTTTCCGAGGAAGTCACTGATTAACAGGTTTTATCTTTATGAGTGGTCGCGTCTGAATCACTTTACTTACTGAACTTAAAAGAAACTAATTTGGGCTCTGTTTGTTTATAGTTTTTGGGTCTATTGCTACCAGTGGGTATGCCAGACTGGTTTAGTGTATTTATTTTTATCAGATAAATGAATAAATTAAACTTTCTTCTTATATAATGGGAGGCCTTGAACTTGTTTGTGTCACGAATCGTGAAATGGCTCGGAAAGTTATTCTGTTATTTGAAAACTTATTTTCTCTTACAAATTGGTCATAACAAGTATAATAACCGAGGATTTTGTTGTAATCAGTACTGTTGTTGTTTTCGTCTACTTTAATGCTATTATTGCTGTTATAATCTGTTGATTCATTTATGCCGTTAGGGCGACAGTGGCCAGTGGCCGAAAAAGATGGACAGCCAGTCTTACCAAGGGGTATCTTATTACCCAGTACTAACTGGGTTGTGGCGGTCAGATAGGCTGTCACTTCACGTAAAATATTGGTATTCAGCTGCATCACATATCACATTAGACTGGATGCCAACCCCAACATAGTTGGGAAAAGGCTAGGCAGATGATGAATTTATTGATTCATTGCAAATCTGAATGAACGAATGTTAGCAATAGGTACTAATAATTAATAAATGATCAACTTATCCTCTTTTATATCAATTACTATCAGCTAATAAGATAAATTCAGAGGATCTATTAATCTCCCTCAGTTCGAACCTAGACTTTAAGCGTGTTTTCACAGGCACAGTCATGTACATAATTTAGAATTAAATTTATCACCTGTGAAAGGAAGGGAATAGGGGATCGGACAAAAAAAAACTAATTAGTCCGTCAGATAGATTTCCAAAATTTATTTTACACGTATTTTTTCTTTTTTCACGTAAACTTAAAATGAAGACGATACAGTGCTTCGAAAACTCGTGTGACGTCATATGATAGTACATTTTGACGACACAAGTGACGTTTCAAGCCCCACTCCAAGATCTTTGGCGCGTTTTATCTTCGTCATTTTTTATTGATTTGATAAAACAAAAAACACGTATTCAATATTTTTCGATAATCTAACTTACGGACTAAACAGAATCATATTATTTAGACCCAGTCCGATCCCCTATTGCGTGGAAGAAGCCCACTCGCAACCAATATTCTAAATGTGCGTAATGCTTTGAGAACAGGAACACCAGCTGCTATATCAGGCATAAATAACCGACGTAAACCCAATCACCATGTAGATTGACATCGATTTGTCTCTGGTTACTACGCAACGGCAATTCTTCTTTATCGTACGCGGAAATATTTGCCTAATTCGTCACTGACACATTTCCGAATTAGATTTGAGGATGTTAAAAACATTGTCAGTGTTCATCGGCTTCCAGCCTAATCGGATGCAGCTGAAATATTTTACATGGAGCGTCTGCCTATTTGACCTCCAAAACCTGGTATAGTACTGGGTAGAACGATATCGCTTGGCAAGACTGGTTGTCAGACTTTTTGAGCCCTACCTGTATCGACTATCGACTGTCAAAAATGTACAGATCGACAGCCGGGTCCAATAGCCATCCATGGACCAACTTCAGGCAAGCATTATTTAGCCACGATCTTCAATTCTCATTGAAATTAACATTAAACGTATTGAACTATAATTTACTGCATCCGTATTCCAACGGTTTCTTTTTTCGACAGACCCGATAATTTTAAGATCGAGTAAACGGTTTTATGTTCATAAAGAATGGAACAAAAAATATGGATTGCTTACACGTAATGACCCCTCGCGGAGTCTTCAACGGATATCCTTTACATATGTTCAAGTGTTTTAGAGAAAACAAAAAAGCGATCAATGCTAATATCAGCTACCGTTTACGCGTTTCTTTCTTCGCGTTTTGCCCCAAAGGTGTTTGCGTGCCGAAAATTGTTTGGAGAAAGAAATATTAAGAGAGAAAGATTTTCATAATAATGAGGCGATTTGTTATGTAAATTGTGCCTTGATGCTCATTTTCGTCGAAACAGTGGATCGGAAGAATTAAGGTATGCTTTGGAGTGTGCTGTCGAAATTTGAAATCGGAAGTCTGCATGAGATAAAACGCAGGAAGCAGAAAAAGTGTGAATAGCTACCGGTGTTGCTTCCTCCTTGTTAGATTTCATATCTGAAATTTAAAGCACTTTAAGTCCACTTAAAGAACAGCCGAAATTCTATTTACGATACACATTATAAAACTTTTTAGCAGGAACTTATTTTGAGTCGAAGCCTTTCTGAGCAACGAAGCACATTTCAACTTCAGCTCCAGAACTTATTGAAACAAACTTACGAAATCAATATTCAAACAAAACAGGCCTCGTTATTAGAAGCATCAGAATTTGAAGGCTCTTTTTTTGCTCTCAATGACTACCTCTCCGCCGCTGGCGGGTTAACCGCTGGTCAAATCACCTTTGATGATGAATGATTACTGAGATTTCATTTAATGATGGACTCGGACACCGGCTTCCAACTGACAGCATAAAAAGACAGCCTCAAATTGTCCGAACGGTTTTTATACACTTTGTACTTTATAATGAAATGTATAATATTTCTTTGTAGAAGATGATGGATGGTCCTATTACAATGTATTGAAGGTACGCTTTAGTTTTGATCGGTTCAATTTAGTAAATAGGTAGATGCTACTAGATTGATTGATTTTTGGGGTCTCGTAGACGCGACGCAATATTTTGTTAAATATTTTGGCGAAAAGGCAATTTTGTATCAAATATTTATTTGATATTTTGGGCACATCTTTCGATGTAGGTAACCATTTTTTCTCCCCAAAGTTTCATATTTTCTTTAAAGTTAATCAGATCCTAAGAAGCACGTCGTACGCCTTATCCCTTTTCAAGAAAACGTCTCATTTGTGTAATCCAGTCTCAAACCATATTTCACTGAACACCGAAACCCGTTCTATCCAAAATCCTTTAATAAGTTATTCGGTAACTTTATATCCTACGCAAACCTGATTGTAGACTATATCAAATTCATATTCAAGGCAAGTCGTAGGTAATCCAAAACTCGTAATAAGGAAGAAAACTGATTATAGATTCCTTCCTTCTCTCCTTAGGTAAGCTTATGCAAATAAAATGATACCAAGAGGTGTATTCGGAATATGGTTGCCGATATTAAAGTTGGGTTTGTGGATCAAATTTTATTAAGCAGTCTTGTCAGGTATCAAGTTGTGTGAACTTCGAAGTAATTGAGAATCTTGTTTGTTATTTTCAATGATGGTTTCGGTACGTTTTACATGTGTTTAAGATCTGTTTTGGGATTCAGTCTATGTAGATTAGTCGACACAAGTAATTTTCTCGTTGCTCCTTAATCGGGTTACCGAGCAAGATATTTTCGTGGCTAATTGGAGCTGGAGGCAGGTTCCTAAAAATCTCTATCTTCATATCTTACAAAGGTAAAGACCATTCTTGGCTGATGATCATCTTTAAATTAGGCGACGAAATTCAACTCAAGATTTTAAAACCCCAAGTAGTAGTTTAACAAAAAACCTTGGCCCTTTATAAACAGTTAAACACATCGTTAAAATTATGTAAATACACCATATTTATGGTAATACAGCTCTTCTCGATCATGAAGGTGTATCCGAACATGATCCTGACATGTGTGTGTGATTAGGACTCATTGTTCAATACCGAACTGTATTGTTCGATGTTTCATCTTCCATCATATTTTGATTATGCATGACTAATGAAAAAACAATGGGATTTATCTCAGCACTTTGTATGATGAAATGTCTTTTTGTTTATCTGTTTGTTAATACTTTTTGATTAGGGGGTCATGTTTGATTTATTCGCCGGATGTTGAATTAATGTTGTTTTCAAGGTACACTGACCGAGGTATAAATGTCCTTGGAAAAGGTCGGGTCAGGTAGCCAACCAGTCTTTCCCAAGGGGTATCGTATAACCCAGTTAGGGTTCTGGAGGTCAGATAGGCAGTCGCAGCATCAGAAATAACAAACAGATCACGACTTAGAACCCAATAATATTAATGATAATATTTATGCTAGGCAACTAGGCTTATCCCAGTTGTATACGTCTCTTTGTGTCTATTGGCCTGGTTTTGTTCTGTCTCCTGCTGATATGAAGGGAAGTTATGTTTTTCCTACTACTCCGCTATTCTTTTCTGATTCATTTCGTTGCGGGATCCAATGCAGTTAAATTGTTTCTCTGGGACTTAGTCGAGCTTCATTGTCACGGCGCTTTTCGGTCGCCACTGTTGATTCTGGCTTTCAAGAGTCCCAAATAAAATGCTGTAGCAGCATGTAGACTGGAAGCCAACGCACACATCGAATCGGCAAGCTGTCACCGGCACGCGACTACCTAACATGGCGGTGGATTTATATACAGGTATTGGCAGAGATTTGGTTTTAACACGACTAAGCCGCTGTTCCCCTTGTCAAAGTCCTTTGGTCCTACCAAAGGACTTTGACAAATATGGTGATGCTCCATGTCTCTTATTTGTCATTGGAAAAGGTCGTGCACTCATGTACATCTTAGATTGTGCAAGAATGTAATTGTATTTGCATACATAAGTAGGTGCTTCTCATTATCACGTTAACTAGAAATAGGTCGTTGGTCCATACTTATTAGATTTTTATTTAGATGTGAGTCGGCTAGACTTGTCTTAATTGCCGCATTGTCCGCTTTGTCCGTGTGTCTATCTACTTTGTATTGTTTATAAAGTTTTTGTTTTGCTGACTTTATTTATTCTAGTCAACTGACGGGTTGTTCATTAAAGATACTAGGTACTCCCTAGTCTGATCCTTTACTTACCCTTATGCTCTGGGAATAAGGTTCATAGTTGTCTACCGTCAATGAGCTCATTAATACAGACGACAGCACATCAAGCTGGCCGAAACTGTCAAATTTTTCCAATCAACCTTGAACCTAATGCTTTAGCGATAAATTAAAAAATATATTAAACATATTGATTAGATTGTAGTAGCTTAATGCACTAGCATCTTTATATTATATTGCTTCAGCATATTGTGTCTTATGATTTTACTAAACGAACAATAAGTGTTTCCGAAATGTTTCTTACTCTAAACACAGCCGTTTTATTTGCTATCAAATGACAAAGTTTCCTTGTTTCAAATATAACGACCTATGTTAATAAGACTATAAAACTAATAGCGCTAATTCGACTCTTAAATCCATAATTTATAAATCCAAAAAGTATTAAATCACTTTTCGAGTTAGGAACGCGGCCGTGGGCGAATGAATGGTGCGCAGGAGTTGCTTGACTGATCTGTCACTCACTCACTCACTCACTCACACACACGGGACAAGTTATGATGTAAGTAACATTATGTTGGGAACTAGACAGGTTATGTTATGTGAGGCATTTCTACATAACTGTCAGTTTCTTGTTTTACTGCAGATTTATTGCAATACTTACAGCTGTTAATGTTATGTTATGTTGCAAGATGTAATAATGTCTTCCAGGTATTGCGCAGAAACGATGCCTTTAACCTTAAATGTAAGCAATAAGCTCTTGTTTTGCATTGTTTAAAATTTGGAGCGAAAACTATAATCCTCTTAAAAGGTAATGCTTGACTCGGTTCTTCGTTTAGAAGCCTATTACAATAAAAGGCTGGTGTGCGAAGCCGAATGAAATTAATTCCGAAATCTAATTTGGTTGGTAACTAAGACAAATGAAATTACTGTCTGATATCGTTCAACTGCCAAAACCACTTAACGATCTGTCAAAAAAGATTCGCGATCCGACATGAATGAGGGCGATTTATAAAAAAACTTCCAAATTCAAAATCCGCTGCCATTGTGCCGATAGTCGCCATTCACTGGTTCTCATCAAAAACTGGCAACACCGCAGACAGGTGTGTTCCCGTCGTGCCCCTCTTTTTTTCAACGTCCGTTCCCGTATGAAACTCCTCGAACAAAGGCATCACTACCACAAACAACAACAGAGCAAAAGAGGTCTTAACTTTCGAAGTTTAAAGTTGAAATTACTCTGAAACCGACGTTGAAGCTGTACAAGAGTTACAATGAATGGATCGTTTCCCTTACAATGTACTGCAACGGTTAAAATCCCGTGGTCAACGGAAAAACTGATTTAAACCAACCAAGTAAGATCTAAATTAACTTGCGTAAGATAAGAGTATCGTGTATCCTCCATAATTGTGTTATTTTTAATTTATTTTGGGATTCTCCAAATCAGGGCCCTTATTTCGGTTATTGTTATTCAAGGGGTTAATCAAATCGTATGAAATGCCTTTGTTAGGCTACTATTATTATTTTTAAATAACGGGTCGTCAACCTTAACAATTCCATTACAAAAAAATAATAGGTCAATTATTGAGGTTGGTGAAATATATACTTTAGTTGATACGGGTTAAGACGCTTTCGTTACATTAATATGGTTCAAGAATCTAGAATACACAGCAAGCAATAGAAAGCGTGTCATCACAAACCACCGTATGCAATAGTGTGAATAATAACAGTAACAAAAAAACTGAGATGATCAACAACACAGAGATCTCAAGATTTCCAACTATACATGTTTTTCACGGCGAAATCCGTTAACGATATCAATTTCTATGCTTCACACACGGTAATTAATTACTATCTTCCGCGTGATTGTAAGATTCTCACGATTCAAGGTAAAAGCTGCTTTGTTACATCCAGTAAATGATTAATTATAAAGTTATCTTGAAACAAACGTAGATACACAGACTCCAGAAGAAGATAATGATAAAACAACACACAATACATTTTCAATAATTGGGTTCCAAACGCTTGTTTAATATCCAAACATACAGCTAACGTTATGTCTGGTAAATTTTGATCGAACAATGTTTGAACTTGATGAAATCTTTAATGATGGGCCGGATGTGAGAGTTAATTAGGCTGAATTTCTTAAGAAAATTTCTAATTGTGAACCGTTGAGGCAATCACCTGCCGAATTGACAGACAAGGCTACTTCATTAACTACTGGAAAGATGAGAGTCTTGGACAAGTTTTCGAAATATTCATCGGAACTAAATTATTTTCGAGCTCCAACTTTAGTATCAAATACAAATTGCAGAGAGCATTGAATAATGAAACTATCATGAACGTGGGATGACCATTCGCCATTTGCATTAGTTATGCGAACAAAAAAAGAAAGGATATGTAGCCTCGTGGCCGAAAGATGAATATCGCATGAGTCAAATAAAAACCAGTCATTGATTCACAAAAATAAAAAAAGTAACTGCTTGAAGATAATAAAAAATAACTGATGTTATGACACTTACTGGGAATGTAGATGGACTAGGAATGTATGAATCTTCGGACCTTCCTATTATAAAACGTATAAACAATCTCGCAGCCAATCCAATGTTTACGATCGCGCCAAGAGATTGACGATTTCTATCTATTTACAGACAGCACTTCTCTACATCTATATTTTCCTAGTACCTAAGGCGGATAATTAGTTATCTACCGTCTCGGCCATGTAAAAGCGAGGAGCAAAATCTAATGATTTTTTGTGCGTCTGACTGTTTAAAATTAAGTGTAGTTTCGTATAAGAAAGATGGCCAATTTATATTCAAATGCTAATGAATGCTTTAGACGTACATTTTAATCGAAAATGCGATATAGCATACAACATTCTGGGATGCGGAATTTTGTTAGTTTTATCTCGGGTCTCTATGGACCTTCCGTTAAATGGAAGAAGTCGGGGTAAGAATTTTAGATTAAGGAGGAAGTCGGGCTCGGGGCATGCCACGAAATTCAAACTTTAAAATGTTTTTAGCAATCAACAGTTCAACAGGTTAGTGTCAGGTTGTAGGTATATTGATTAAATTAAGATTTGCGGCCGTAACGAATATGGCTTGTAAGAGTCATCGACACTACCCTTTAACTTCGTTTAATTTTGTTTGTTGTTTTTTGACAAATTCCAAAAAACGTTAGAAAGTTTTAATTTTGCAGGCTGCCCTAGCGCTTCCACCTTAAGCAAATAAGTGTATCCCGTATAATGTATGTACAATTTGGCCCACTTCGAGGAAATTCCCTTTTGGTTCGAACAAATATCACACCGTTATAAATTATGCCCTTAGATGTGCCCGGGTACCTCTTGATGGTGCTACTTCCGTTGTTATTGTTCTTGAAAGGGTTGAGTGTATTTGTTATAAAATATAACCGTCATTGTCACTTGAAGTGGTTTGTTACCTCATTATTTATAGGCCCTTCAGTACCTTTCACACAATATATAAATTATATGGGGGTATGTTCAACTGTTCACTGAACAACCTCTTTAAACTCGAGCTTTGTTTCAAAATGTAATTCACATGAAGTTATTAACCATTTATCTTGATTCAGCTCTAGTTTTTCTACGATGTGTTGTTTAGATAGTAGCAAAAATATTATTAGTCTTTGTTCTATATTCCCATCGCCTTAATAATTCGCAGGTTTTTCCAGAATCTAGTTTTTAATTAATTCGTATACATCGTACAGTTCATAACCTTTTTATACTTTTCACTGTTAATAAGACTCGTAGTGCTACAAAATAAACATTTCGGTGTATTTGAAACGATGAAAAATCTGTACAGCATTCAGTCTCACCTGCCCATTAACCCTTTGAATAATTTCTGTGATGCGCTAAACGATTTACGATAGCGTAGCAAGCCGAATTGAAAACAAGGCCGTCTTGGAAGACTGGCGTGCTCTGTATAGTATTAATTACGGAATCATTGTGGCCATTTTGCTACGGAACCTCCGTGAAGCCGTTAACGGTGTCGGCGTGATCGAAGAGAGGGATTAGAAGCATGCGCCAGAGCAGCTGCCGCACGCACGGACTACTTACTTCGTAAAATCGATCAATAAAACCTCTTTTTACAAGTGTCATCGCCTTCGGAACATGGCTCTTGACAATGTGCTCGTGACCATTGCTTGGCAAATTAATCTTTTGCGCATTCGGAAGTCTGCGTCTATTCCTTTTTTCAAAAAGAATCACGTGCTTCGGGAATTAGTTTTAAAGATTGTTGTATTCGAATTCGGCGGAATGTAGCCTAGTTTTTTGCTGATGTTTTCGGAAAATCGGTTATTGACATAGGCAAGGGATTGCACAGGGGCCTAAATAACTGAGGAAAAAACTAAATGACATCAATGAGTAAATTGGTTAGAAAGTAGGTGCAAGAAAAGATGGATGGATTGTGTGAGGAAAGATATGAAAATAAATGTTGCCCTGACGTCTGATAAGGGAGAATGGAAGAAGGAAACGTATTGCGCCGACCCCAAGTATAATGGGACAAGGGCAAAAAGATGATGATAGTACAAATCTAAAATCCTCGGCAATATGTGGCGGATTGAGATAGTGTGACGTCAAAAATATCTTTGTCATTACCAACATTGTACATCAGTAATACTTTTATCCTGAGCTCTCCAGCGGTAATATTCCAACTTTCTCGACAATCCCTCATGTTTTAAATTCCTGTTACTCGGACAAAAGTATGGCCGTTGATGTTTTTGTCTGTGCCAGTTTGCTTATGCTCAGTGGCCGGTGGAATGTTCACGGTTCGTGGCTTCTTTCGAAACAGTCTTGGGAGTGCTAGTGCAAATGTTTTTATATGGATACGCTTAAATGGATTTGTGCTGGCGTCGACGTGTTTGATCGTCTGATTCCGAACCAATTTTGCTTCCAGCCTTTTTTAAATCCGCACCTTTTCTCACAAATGTTTGGAGAAGAAAGTGGGACACCTGTTCGTCTACGATTAGTTTCTTGATTCAAATTGAAAGTGGAAGTGTGAATTTACTAGCTGAGTGTGATTAGCTTGTGTGTTCGAAATGAGTCGAATGGATACTTTTAGTACCATATCCGTTTTTTTATTGTGTTTACTTGGCCTATCTATACAGTAATTTTCATCGAAATTCTACCAAACAGTTCTCGTTCTAGATTCAAAATAGTTCGCAAACTTATAACATGGTCTTCTTCTAAGTTTGAACTGACATGTTCACTAACATTATCATTAACACTGAAAACGGGATATGTACCTTGTTTACTGTTTGTTTAGAGTTCACAGTAGGTTGTTCTTCTTCTGTTAGTTCTGTCTTCAAGAATGTCAGGTCATGATAGTGCAGGTGTAGAGGCGTTGCTCCCTTCACGGTGCTCGTGCTCACTTCGGGGGCATTCGGTCGCACCCGTGACTCTCGAATTAAGAATGAGCCCGCGATTGGTTGTTATTATCGACGATTCATTCAATATAATTTGGAATCTTTTTTCTTTCATGTTGTTGAATGGAACATGTATTTATAGATCGTCTGTAGTCGAGGCCGGAGAAAGGTTTGATACTGTCATTCATATTTATGTTCCTACGTACGTGTCTATTATGTTTTTTCGGGAATGAAAGGGAATGTCTAGTGGTCGCAAGCGTCACTGCTGAACATGACTTTCTGGATTTGATTTCCATGTCGGGCTAAGGGTGGTTGAGTTTTTCCATTAAGAATTTCTTAATAGCAGCCACGGAGTCTGGATTTGTGCCCGGTTAAAGCACTGGGCTCGCCCCCTATTACAAGGGACTTGAACATAACTGGCGAAATGGGAGAGTACTATTAGGTACACCCCTGCCTAACCCTTACGGGATTTCAGGCGTGATGTAATGTTATGAATAGAGACATTCAGAGCATAATCGTAACTCAAAACTCTATTATCCCAAATAGTAAACCGTCACTCCTAAGTGCAGTTTAGCATAATTTTATTCATCAATTATGTATGATATGCCAGAATCTCCAAGTAGCTTTAACTATTTCATTGAAAATGAAGTGGCTTAGAATTCACGATCAAAGTTGAACCTTAACGTAATGGTTTTGAAGGCTAATCTATCGCAATTTTCATTGTTTCGTCGTTTTCTCACCGTTTCATTATTCCCGTGTATAATTACGCTTCTGTTACTTGAGCTTTTAAGCGAATATCCATTGTGTCCTAAGTTTCCGCAGTGTCAGCGGCAGAGGTGATGTAATTTGGTGTCGGCCAGTTCTGGCGATTCGTTAGAACTTTGTTGTACCCAAATGATGTATGAAGCTCTTGTTACTTCTAATTCTAAAGAAACTGATGTGGAGGTGTTGTACCTATTGTAATTTTAATAAGTATCAAGATTAATTTTTAATCCTTTGTAGCTATTTTTACCATTTCAGCAAAATTAATAAAAGTAAGTAAAACTAATTTTACATCTACATTTCACCAGTTTCTCTCAAAACGGTGAAGGAAAACATCGTGAGGAAACCGGCATGTCTTAGAACCAAAAAATTCGAAGACACGTGACATTTGCCAATCCGCACTGGATTACTTATATATAGCCCATCCCTCTCCTAGAGAGGAGGCCTGAGTCCCTGCAGTGAGAACATTATAGGCTGATGATGATGATGATGATTTCACCAGATGTTTAAGTCCCATGTAACAGAGGGCAAGCCTATTTCCATCAACCTAACACAAATCCAGGCTCCCTGAATGCTACTGAGAAATTCGTGACGGAAAACCTAATAATAAGTAAGTAGCTTTTCACAAAAAAAACCTTGACATAAAGTTCAAATCTAAACACAAAAGATTTCAATCCATTATAGGAATATCTCTGCATCTAACCCCAGAATCCACTGATATTTTCCTCAAACGACTTAAATTACTTGAACTTCTAAATACCATTGTGCAGCAACCTTTTCTTAGGTTGACATTATCCAACTAGGTCGAGTCTAAAATATTAAGAATTATTCACAGAATTTGTGATATTCCATATGTACTATATGTACTATTTTTTTTGTGTCTTTGTGTCGGTTTGTTCCGGCTAATATCCGAAACGGCTAGACCAATTTTGACGGGACTTTTACTAGCAGATAGCTGATGTTATAAGGATTAACATACGCTACTTTTACTGTAAAACCTTTGAAATTGGTAACAAAATCCGATCCAAATAGGGAAGTAATAGGTATAATAATAATTTCACACGAACGAAGGTCACGGCCTCACAAGGCACTGCTATTTATAGTCATAAAATATCTTACCTATTTCTAAGTTAATGGAAATAATCGTCAATATTGGTTCTATTTATATCAAGCATATTTACAGATATTATTTTTGGAAGAAAGACGTCCAAGATAATTTGTTGTTACTTACCAAGAAAAATAAGAATTAAGTACGTAAAAATGGATTGCTATAATTAGCCCGAGGTTACCTACAATATTCTTTGTAAATAATAAAAAAGCTTATTGCTACCTCGTTAGTCTATTCAAATGCTAGTGCTTTATAGATTGGCCTGTACTGTTCCACAGCTGGGCAAAGGCCTCTAGTAATCCCGTCGGGGCTGTGGATATCGAAGGGTTACCGCGGCTCCGACACAAGGGCGAAGAAGAAGGAACATGGGTTTGGTTTTTAGTCAGTAGAAGTCTGACACTCCCCTTCGCTCTGCCCAAGAGCGACGGGGGGGGTTATTCGATGATTTTCCACCCACCAAAAAAAAAAAAAGGGCTCCAGTAATTCCTTTCATGTGCACTTTTCTCGTGCTTAGGATGAGATATTTCGATTGCCGGGATAAGCTGTGTTTATGGCTTTCCCATCAGGAATTTCTCAGTAGCATCAGCCAGGAGTATAGATTTATGCCATTTCATAGCAACAGGCTTACCTCTATTACATCAGTCTGTAACAACTGGCGAAATGTGGGGGTATTATACTTCCGCCAAACTCTTCGTGGAAAACAGGAGTAATGTTATGCGTTTTATGTTCTTAGCCTCAGCTGCACTCGGGATCTAACTTGAACGTAAACAAATTTATACAAACACGCCATAAATATGCATTTCAAACGAATTCTTCAAGCTACGTAGTTTTAAGTATCCTTCTTTGAAGTTTCTGTGTATATGCAAAGCTTTTTTCTACCTGTACAGGGAGTTAGGTTAAACGAGGGAACCCTCCTTCAATGTCCTTGTTTAGAATCGAATACTGAATACCCATCCAGTATTCGATTCTTGTATTATATATATATATATATATATATATATATTATTATTATTATATTATTATTTTATTATATTATATTCTCATATCGTCCCAAATATGTAAAAAAACTATAACCTTAATTTGTGACGTACGTTCTCCAGATAGCACTTTATTAGACGTTTCTTTTTGGCCATTGTCATACGCCAGTTTTTAAATATGAAGGGAAAATGGATCATACCTAAAAGTCATTGATCCGCGCACATTTTCTGTGATAAACGCAAGGGTGGCGAGTCGTCCGAAATATTTGGTATGGTTCTGCCTGTTGTTTGTCAGTGTTTTTTTTGTTCATATTTTTGTTAGGATCATAAGCATAAGCAAGCAAGCACAGGTTTATTTATTTATTTAAACTTTATGTACAATAGTGGTACATAGGCGGACTTAATGCCACAAGGCATTCTCTACCAGTCAACCTTAGGGTCAAATAAGACAGCACTGTGGTAGAGTACAAAAAAAAACTAATAAGGAGAAAACTATTTTGTTATATAAATTGATATACATAGATAGGTACATACATATTATTATAGATACGGATAGATTTCAATATGTCCCTCGTTTAAACTATACTAGTTTCTATGTGTATGCAAGTTTCTCATTACCTGTATTCGTCTTCGTAATACCTCATACCTATGCATCTCAGCTGGGTGTACCAACCAACTATATGCTAGATTGGTTCCGTTCCTTTGTTGCGAGAATTTCTCAAAGGTGGAATGCAGAATACTGCATTTCGTTTATTTGAAATGTGCTTTTATCTGAGTGTTTCTTTGTGCTTGCTTCTAGATACCACTCTAAATTTTATAGAAACTTGAACAAAATAAAAACTTTTTAACAAAAAATAAAACCGACTTCAAAAAAAAAAAACAAAAAAGTCAAAAATAAATCAGTTTCTGAAGTCGGTGACTTTTGTTTGTTTGATTTCATTTTTTTGCCACCAACTTCAGAAACTGATTTATTTTTGACTTTTTTGTGTTTTTTTTTTGAAGTCGGTTTTATTTTTTGTTAAAGGAGAGAATATAATATATTATTATCTGAGCTAAGTTGTAACAAAATACAGAAATAGTAATTATAAATTAAAAGTTAGTACTTACATAATATATACAACGACCACTTAAGCGTCCCAGTACCCCTCCGCACCGCTGCCAACCGGGAACGTGCCCAGAAGACTGGCAGCATTGCCACGTTGAATGGCAATGCTAATCCTTTGACCAAAGAAAGAGCCAGCCCTCTGGTCACGCGAAGTGTCGACTAAACGACGAGAGATCTCCTTGAAAAGGAGACGCGCACTTGGACCCCATGGCCCGAGCGTTTCGACCCCAAACGGCTCAAAACTATAATTACCAATAAGGTTACCGTATTTGCGCCGCTTCAGGGTCTCAGCAGCTGCAGCAGCAGTGCCCGCACAGCCCGCCGTGCTTGCAACGTGAGATGGCGCAAGGGTGTCGACACAGGTTGCATCCCACACCAAAGGCCTACCCACCTTCCAAGGCACCAACGTCATGCCATCTGGTCTCTTACCATCGTCACGTACCAAGCCGTTAGGTTCTAAAACCGCTGGTACACCGGCGCTGGCAAGAGCACGACGAATAATTTCGTTAATGCTGGCGTGCCGTGCAAAGCGACCTGCGCTCCTGTAGCAGGACAGGCCATGGTGTCCGAGGCTGTCGACAGCTTCACCGCAGTGACAACGATGCGGAGCAACACAAGGTGAGCCTAAGCGTAAACTTGTAGCGACCCGGAATGATGAGTCATCCATCATAGTGCCAATGGTCGATGATGGGAGTGCCTGGAGCCACAAGCCCGACTCCCACTCCCCCACAGCTAGCAGACGAGCACGCTCCACAGTATTGATTGACGTGTTTAAAAGGGTATTACGTACAATACTGTTGTAAATAGTTTTTATTTTGACGTGATAACGTCTTATAATTCGATGGCCGGCTGCACGCACGAAAAAAGATGACGTCATGCGTCGTTACCTCGCTCTGAGGCGTTCCATAGCAACGGCGTGTCAATTGTTTTGTTTTATTTTCTTATGACGTTGTCACGTTCAACTATCGCCAGTAAACCGATTTTACAGACAACCGATTTTTTCACTTTTTAGTGGTTCACATGTTCATGGGTCATAATGTGGACAATGTAGTTTTTTTTTTGAGTTTTGTTGAGTTTTCAAGAACCGCTTGTCCGATTTCGATAAAAAAAATATGGGACCATTTGGGAACCATTCCAACAAAAAAAGAATTTTTCAAATCGGTTAGCAAGTGACTGAGTTATGCCCGAACAAACATAAAAAAAAAATATATATAGGTAAACATCCGAAAACTCTAACTCGAACTCTCATTGATCTAGTCGTAAATGCAATCGCGACTGCTGTACATGAGGTCTTTGGTTCGATTTTCAGGTCAGGGAAAGTGTTATTGGGTTTTTCGATCAGAAATTTCTCAGTAGCAGCCACGGAGTCTGGATTGGTGCCCGGTTGATGATAATAGGCTCGCCCCCTACCTTCTTATCGTGTGGGCAGTATGGTCTAACGACCCTACACACCCTAGTGTCAGAGTTTCTAAACCGCCGCAAGGGTTTGACGACCGCCATTTGGCGGCCGGGACCACCGGCATAAACGTGCCTTCCGAAGCACGGAACCATCTTTTTATCAGACAATCAGGTGATTCAAGCCTGCAATATCCTAACCAAACTGGAAACAACTTCACAAAGTATGCTTCCCGTGGGAATCGAACCCACGGCCACCGGGTCACAAGGCAACGCCTAAACCTCGATCACGGAGACAGCCCCTTATTATATGGGACTTAAACATATCTGGCCAAATGTGTGTGTAATAATAGGTACACTTCTGTCTAAACCTTCGCGGATTACTGGCATGATGTCGTATATATAGAGCTCTAATCAGTCTAATTTCAAATACAGTTTACAATTTAGTGTTTAACAACAGATAAACACTAAATTGTAAATTTTAGTTCATTGTCGTTTAAGTTATGATCAATAAGAACATTCATCTAGAAGTTTGACTTAAGCACAATTCTCTGTTCTTCAGACAAACTTAATCCTAAACGGAAATCAAACGGAAATTAACGAAGAAATTTCGCTCTTGAAGTAACTTGAACTTCAAGTAATTCATATTTCATTACATGTCCTTCCTTTAGTAATAAAGACGTCTGCCTTTGATATATTCTACTACTGAAATATGAGCTTGTGTTATCCCAATTCACACACAAGGCCCATTTTTTTTTTTGGAGTGTTGGAAATTATCAATTGACTCCTCCCGCTCCGGGCAGAGCGGTAGGGAGTGTCAGACTTCTACTGATTAGAAACCACCCATGTTTCTTCTTAGCCCTTTGTGTCGAGGCCGCGGTATCTCTTTCGAACAACCCGCAGCCCCGACTGACTGAGCTAAGGCCTCTCCTCGTGACTAGAGTCTACGACTAGACTCCCCCACTTGTTTTGATCTTTGGTGAATAAGGACAACCAGAGGTTCGTTTTCTCCAGCTCGCCCCGCCCCACCCTCTACTACGAGGTCTGCCGTGACGCTTCCAGAATGTACCAAGGCTCCAGAAAGTGGCGTTTTTGGCCCACAACATGTGGCCAGTTGAGTCCCATTTCAGCTTGCGACTTCATGAGCAACATCATTAATTTGTCTTTTGGAACTTTGGAACGCAGTGTAGTATAACGTACACGGTCGGTTGATCCAGACGCCAAAAAGATTATCCTACTCTAATTGTCACAAAAAAAACAAACACTCATAGAAATATGACTCTATAGAGTCCTATTAAATAGAAGTTTACGAGTCTGTATAACCATAACAAATTCACAATCGGTTTGTGTCGATTAAATAAATCTGCAGCTCGAATTAAAAATTAGCTTCGTCCATCATGGTCGTGAGAGCGTGTTTTTTTATCTATTTTTTCAATATTGATATTGATTGCATTTGAAGTAACGGTGTGGTATTTGTTCTCTCACGGGTTATCGAATTTGGGTACAATAGGTGTTTCTTTTCTCGCTAGAATCTAGGCATATTAGGAGAGGTTATCAAATGTTTAACGGTAAAAACAATAGTCTCAGAATGAATCCAGGTAGCCTTGTGATACTGATAAATCAGTTACTACCAAACCCTGGCCTCTCCCTTATTCTCTCGCGCATCATCATTGAGAGGGTCCGCAAGGGCCGAAGATGACCTGCCGGGGCCATGGGACTGTTCGAAAGGGATACCGTGGCCCCGGAACACAAAGGGCTAAGAAGGAACATGGGTGGTTTTTAGTCAGTAGACGTCTCGCACTCCGTTCCTCTCCGCCCAAGCCTCTCCCATCTACGAAACATTACCAAACCAAATGGTCTTCAGGAATTTCCCAGTAGCAACCACAGAGTCTTGATCTGTGCCCGGTTGATGGCAAAAGGCTTACACCTTGGGTGTACACCTTTGCGTAAACCTCTGCCTAATCCTTCGGGGATTACAGGCGTGATGTTATGTTATGTGTAAAAGAAATTCGTAGGACCTATCCGTTGGCCTTGACGTCATAGTTTGATGAATGCATTATTAAGCAATATTGCACCTGTTGTTGTACTTTTGTAACACAATGTGCAATTGCTGCCAACTTATAGACAGCCTGACTTGAATAAGAATTAAATGTCTTGGATGCACGTAGATGGAAATGTAAAGGATTTGAAGAGTCTATCTTGTACCTACTCATTTAGCCAGTTATGATGAAGTCCCATGTAAACAACCCCAAAAAAACAACTTTAAAAACCAAAGGAATAATGCTTAATAATATGACGCAAACACAACAGGCCAACGGCCATTCTCCATTGTAAATTAAAAAAATAAAACCGTTTAAAAAAACATAAATAAAAGAAAAGTCCTGAGTGACTGCCTCATCAACGCCCAGCCCCAAAACTAAAGGAGTTTTTGCTAAAGAAGTTAAATAGGGTATGAAAGTTTGTATGGAAAATCGACATTTTGTAATGTAACAGACATCCACGCGGGCGGGCGAAGCTGTGGGCAAAAGCTAGTATTTCCTTAAAACACACCCCAGCTAAAGGTAAACACACGGAATTCCACCATTTGCGACATGTCGCCTGCAAATAAATAACCAATCAATTTGCGCTTAACACTACATCCCGCGGGAGCACGGTAAGCTTTCTTGATTAATGTTGCTCGTGTTCTAAATGGAACGAGAGCGATTAAATACGTTTACACTTTTAGTTAATTGAATAAACATGAAATAACACCACGCTTGTAATTCCTGAAGGGTTAGGCAGCAGTGTGCGCCCGTCGGGGATGCGGATTGTTCGAAAGAGATATCGCAGCCTCGGCACAAAGGGACAGAGAAGAAAGAAGAAGTCTGACACTCCCTACCGCTCTACACAGAGCGGGAGGAGTCATTTGATGATTTCCTACCCTCCAAAAAAAGGCAGCGATGTGTCTTATAGCAGAGCACAGTGCACACCCATATTTTGCCAGTAATGGGCGAGCCTATTCCTCTCAACCGTGCTCGGCTGCTACTGAGAAATTCCCGATAGCTAAACCTAATAACACTTAATCCAATCCGGGAATCGTACCAGGGCCTCATGCTGCATAACGCGGCCTCGGCACAAGGGCGAAGAAGGAACATGGGTTGGTTTTTAGTCAGTAGAAGTCTGACACTCCCTTCCACTCTTCCCAAGAGCGGGGGGGGGGGGTTATTTGATGATATTCCACCCACCAAAAGGGTCTCATGCTCAGCACGCCAGTAATGGGCGAGCCTATTCCTATTAACTGCTCGAAGACAGACTACATGGCTGATACTGAGAAATGCCTGATAGAAAAACCTAATAACACTTTGCCCGTTCTGAGAATCGACCCCAGTACCTCATCCTCAGCAGACATACTTGTGACCACTAGAGTGTATGAGTCATTTGTCAACATTGTTATTCTCTGTTGCAATAGCAGTAGCTTAGGTTGCTATAAAAATACTGACGCTACGCTCATTTTCATTTCTAGAAAAAAGTGTTTACTCCACAATTACTGCGCAAATGGCTAGGCCTTTAAATTCTTGCTTCCATCCACATAAATAATATTGGAAAGAGAATGCACGAAAATGCGAATGTTGACACTAAGTCCTGTGCTGCAGAAAGTCAGTTAAAAGTAAACATAAAAAACATAACACTCTTTTTTTTGGGGCAGTCGTATAATAACATCACGCTTGTAATCCCCGAAGGGTTAGGGTGAGGTATGTCCCCATGTAATGGGGACGAGCCCGTTGCCATCATCCGGGTGCAAATACAGACTCCGGAACTGCTACTGAAGGAAAAATCCAATAACAGAACGTCATTGTCAGCAGTCCTGCTTTTGACCAAATCGAGTAACGGGGCAGTCCGCTGTGCAATGATTACTGTTGACATACATACGTAAACTCACGACCTTTCCCCATGGGTAGGCAGAAACTACAGAACGTCAACTGCTACGATTTTGTTTTTTGGAGGGTGGCAAATCATCAAATGACTTCTCCCGCTCTGGGCAGAGCGGTAAGGAGTGTAAAATTTCTACCAACTAAAAACCACCCATGTTCCTTTGTGTCCGAGGTCGCGGTATCTCTTTCAAACAACCCGCAACCCTCCTGCTACGATCCTGAGTTCTTTTGTCGTCCACATTCATAGTTGTCTATAAAAGCATTGACGTACTTAGTGTGTTTACGCAATGAACATAACAGTACTAGAGCAATAATATTGATAGTATTTCTACTATCAATATTATTTCTATTATTATTTCTTCCTTATTAATGTCCAGTCTTTCTTCGTATTATTTCAAGCTGCACAACAACACACGTCCATGTGTAATTAATACTCGCTATCGATTTCACGTCGTAAAGCTTCGCATTCGTAAGACAGAGTATATACTCGTAGTCTTAATATCGAATATCACAGACTGTTTTTATCTTACAAAAACACTGATATGTTTTCACAAGTCCCCATCGTTTGTTTTCTTTGTGTTACTAACGTAAACACTCTGGTTCGACTAGTTATTTGGCCGTCCGTGTTTTTGTTTCGTTAATCGTTTTTAGTTCGTTTTTCATCTGTGTTATTTTTGTTGATAATAATTTAAGTTGATTCTAGATCATCTTGCGTTTTGTACAGGTTTTCGTCAAATGTCACCAATGATGGTATCGGAAGAAATAGCTTGGTATTTGTAGTTTTGGGTATTTCCAACTAAGTGAGATCTATTTTTGTTCAAAAGCTAGTTTTTCTTTTTATAGTATCAGTAAATGTTTGAGCAATTGATATAGTCACAAAGGACAAAGGCGATTCTAGACAACGCTGTTTATCAATCTTAGTTTAGTTTGGTTAATATAATTTTAGACTAAATCTGTTACTGATTAAATTAAAACAAAGAACAATGCCCAAAAATGTATGGACACCGTCCCCACCCTAGGTTCCGCTTCCGGGGTTTGAAAACTCCGAACGACAGCATTCCACAGTAATATTACAAAAAGAAAAGCATCGTGGTCGGTAACATAATACTTATTATCGTGAGTGATTCTGCTTTCTACATATTGATATAAGTTTTTTCGGATGCGCATTTCAGTTTCGCTGTCATAATAATAAAATAAATAATTAAATGCTAAGATGACTCTAAGGCTCTTCGATTGACATAGGTTTTAAAGTGCTACAAGGGTGGGGACGTTTTGATCATTGTTCTTTAATTTAATTAGCTATGGGTATCATCCACTCGAAGAGATGATCTGTCTTAGCAGTTAGCTTTATCACTGTATGGTACTAAGTTTATATGGCCCATGTACTACTTGATAGCGACTTCCATAAAGTACTTATTCTATCCCCAGTAGAGTATCCCTCTCCTAACAACGCCCGACATCAAGTTTTGGGGGGGTCTAAAATGACCACTTTTCAGATCATTATATGAATTACCGACCGGGAAAAGACCGGGGAAAAATTGAGTCTTTTGAGATGTGGTATGTGTGGAGAAGAATACTCCGCATACTATAATACTCGCTCGGCTCCACATAAAAACTAGACTCTCAACGATGTGCTTCCAGCGTGCAGCGTATTCTTGGGTATTTTTGTCACATTGCCCGTCGTCAACCAGATGAACCTAGACAAATTAATCGTGGTGGGCAAGATCGAAGGAAAGAAACCCCGCGGTCGATCACCTAACCGATGGTTTGGTGTTACCGCACTC
The DNA here is from genome assembly GCA_949775195.1 of Diarsia dahlii. Lineage (NCBI taxonomy): Eukaryota > Metazoa > Arthropoda > Insecta > Lepidoptera > Noctuidae > Diarsia > Diarsia dahlii. The sequence continues at coordinate 7,418,942 of OX459211.1, read as the reverse complement.
ACTGGAGTCTCTGTTACAACTGCTCTAAGGAAATTCGAACATCGAGAGAAATGGAGACAGATTGTAAGGTCTATGAAGGACTTTCATACCTTTACGACCTTTAGTAATGAAGAATACGACTACAAAAAAAGAAGATGAGATATGAATTACGGTTTTTAACGCAATTCATATTATGATCTGCTATAGAGGCCATTTTTAGACCCCCTGATGTCATCGTAACATCAAAAGTGGACATCAATTGTATGTAATAATAACTTAATAACGATTATGTACAGCCTGTGAACTTGAATCTTAATTATGCATTGTTTCTCGAATAACCCGTTAGGTCGGCAATTAAGTAACATTACAACACACGGGTTCTAAAACTTAGAATATAAAGCTAATGATGATAGCCTAACTAAAATGTTCACAGAGCTAATTTTTATAAAGATATTATAAGATTTGCGGAGATTGTTACATTGTTATTAGAAAGAACAATCACTCATTTTATTTGTGTTACTTATTAGGTTTTCCCATCGAAAATTTCTCACCTTTCCAGGATTAATGGCATGATGTTATATGATGTTAATCACGTATTAAGTTCAAAGTAAGCAAAAAAATAAATGAATTCCGTTTCTAAGCGTTCAGGCTTTTATGAGAAAAATTCTTCGCTGCAGTTCCAATTTGGCATCTTGCCAGGTCTAAGAAGTGTAGGGGGAGGCGATAGGGTCGTTCTTTGGTCTCCAGATCCGGCGATTAGTATAACTGCATCTGTATTGTCATTAGGAAGCATTTGCTGAACGAAAGTATCTCTTAATCTGCCAGAATCATTGGCAATTTTGGGAACAACTATGTATTAACTGGTCGCCAGGCTGTAAATTTTGGAAGCTGCTGTTGAATCACATGGGAAGTCAAAGGTCCATGTATTTGCTTGTTACCAAGCAAAATAAATCGTTGTTTCTACAGTAGAAACAACGCTTGTTACTATACCTAAGTATAAACAAAAGCAAATGAAATATACAGTGTGCTAACATAGTTATAGTAAAAAGAGTATAGGACCGTAGCAGGTTGTGTTTTGTGGTTTCTTACCCCTATGGGAAGAACATATATATCCTACGAAGTAATGTCAAGGAAAGTTGTCCGTTTCGTGTATTTTCTTCACATGTACCTACAATACTTAATTAATTTTATCCTGACACGTAATTCGTTGAGATAGAGCAAAACAAATTGTACAAAGTCCTTGATTTATTAAAAAGGTAAAATAATAAGGGAGAACAATGTATGAAATACAATAATACTCGTATCTAAGGAATAAAGAACAAATACTCATACGAACCCTTTTAACTAAATAAGCTAGTTGAACGTCTCGTCGCCTTAGTTACTCTAATAACTTGTTTTTCGTTTTGATTGTTTTTTTTTTGTTTTTTGTTTTATGCGATCTGTGGTATTTTGCTATCTGTACATTTTGTATTTCTATATTACTTCATACGTCTTGACTGCGGTCTAGTGGTTAAACATAACTGGCCAAATAAGAGTGTATACTAAGTATTAGGTAAGTACATCTCTACCGAACCCTTTGGGGATTACAGGCGTGATGTTATGTTATGTCACTATTATGTACGGTCCCATTAAAATAGGTGGACAAATTTTAACACAGCGTTCAGTAGGTCTAACCAAAGATATCTAAACAAAAAAAAAAACATTAAATAAAGTGTTTTTTTTTACTTAAAATAATAAATTACCGGCACTCTAGAACAAACTTAGCCTTTATGAGTAGGTACTTAAATGCGTTTTTCTTATTTTTTTTTTACCATCGTCCTTATTTTGGTGGTCTGAATGATTTCTGAAATTTTGTCCACCTATTTTAATGGGACCTTATATTTAACCTTGAATTTATGCTTTCAAGTATGTCGTTGTGTGGTGACTGGTAATTGCAGAATCCATACTATGACCTAAAGGAGCAAGAACTCAGACCCACCCTTTAGATAAGGATCTCCATAATAATTCTATACTTAATATTTAACCCTCGTTGCACATTAAAAGCCACGTACTTCAGATAGGCAAAAACATAACCGCTATTAATCTCTCGGGCGACTGTTAACCGTTTGCATAAAATGCACGCTATGGATGGCTGGGCATATCGTAAACTGTGTTTTGCATCAAGAAAAAGCATACGTCTTTTTTCGCTTAGCTTTTATAGGGTCTGAAGGATAAAAAATACGTATGAGCAAGAAGTACAGTGCAATTTGTAGAAAGGCAGTTTTTTTTTAAACTAGTACTAAAGGTTGTACAGCAGTTGTGGGCCAGTGGTTGCGGCCTCGACTTACGAACAGTAAGTCGTGGTTTCGAACCCAGGCAGGCGCATTACTTTGTGTTTTTTATTTCATCACCGCTGCTCTCGAAACGGTGAAGGAAATTATTGTGAGGAAACCGGAAGAAGAAGAAGACATGTTATATCTACCAATCCACACTGGGCCCGCGTGGTGGATTATAGCCCATGCCCATCCCTCTCCTAGAAGTAGACCTGAGTCCCTGCAGTGGGAAAATTATAGGCTGATGATGATGAATCCATTAAAGATATATAAAAGATGCAGTTTAGATATAGTTCCAGTTGGGAGAAGATGCTTCTGAGTAACGAACAGAAAATAACGCTAACTAAGCAAATATAACAAAAGAAATTCTAGAATACAACGCTATTTCTTTGAACACCTCCACGTTTACTATTAACATATACGATGATAATCCAATTACTTCAATAGCTGGAGTAAACCGTTTGTTTATCATAGTAATTGTTCCCATTAACCTTTGAATTACTGGCCTGTTGGTCTAGTGGTTAGTGACCCTAACTGCTATGCCGGAGGTCGTGGGTTCGATTCCCACCCAGGACAAATGTTTGTGTGATGAGCACGATCATTTGTTCTGTGTCTGGGTGTAATTTATCTATAATATGTATGTATTTAGAAATATATAAGTATGTTTATCAGTTGTCTAGTACCCATAACACAAGCTCTGCTTAGCTTGGGACTAGATGGCGTTGTGTGATAGTTGTGGAATATTATTATTATATTATTATTATTAATTATTAATACAGCATCAACATTATACCTATGTGATATACCTAATGGCATCTTTGTTTCTTAATACAGTATAATCCCGATTAAGTATCCTGATCAATTAAAACCAGGGGTATTCCGGATAATCAAAAATCCGCATAATCAATTACTAAGTCAAATCATTCAATATTTTTTATAGATAGTGTTTCACGTACGTCATTTAGACAATAGGATATAAAATACGGTAATTGGCGCCGGTAACACTGAGTCCGGATAATAGAGGTTCGGATAATCGGGATTCTACTGTAGTATGAAGTGCATTCTCTCTTCTATCAATAAAAATATGATTTCATCATTATCTCACTGCCCTTGCCCCATGTTACTTGGGGTCGACGCAACACAGTATTCTCTTCCATTGTCCTCCGTCAATCGTCACGCTATAATTTACTCCTTTTTCCTTCATATCATTCCTAACACAATCCTTTCATCGTTTCCCTATCTCGATTGTTTTCTTTATCAGTTTTCCTGACCCGGGAATCGAACCCAGAACATCATGCACAGCAGTTGCACTCGCGATCACTAGAACAAATAGGCAGTCAATAAAAACACTTCAGTTAATATTGGATATAACAGGAAAAAAATCACAGGAACTCATAACTTCGAAACGGAAATCTTTCGATTGAGCAAATAAAAGTACTTAATATAAAAATTCCTCAAAACAAAAGCAAATTTTACCTTCGGAAGGTCGAGTTAACCTCGACCTTCCGAAAGTAAGGTTTCGTTTCGGCTTTCTTTAGCATTGACTTTGATATTTAGGGCGAAAAACCGTATTTTCCTTACAATATCTTCAGGTCTCTGAAGCCCTAATGGCCTTAAATCTGTTGTCTTATCCTGAGATGGGCATCCATTAAAAACAAGGTTCTTTGGTTTTGGCGGATCATTTCGGATGATAGAAATTGGATGAAGTAAAAGATTATATTTGCGACTAGCACTTAGCCCGCGACTTCGTTCGTAAAAATATGATAGAGCGGCTAATATGCATGATATAAATATAATTTAAAGCTAATATCATACACGACCAATGTAGTTTTCTACGAGTTAAAGAATTTTCAGAATAGGACCATACGTTCCGGAGGTTTAGAGAGGAAAAAAATATTTTTCCACTTTATACCTACTCGTAATGTTAGTATAGATGATTATTGTCACAATTAGTGATTGATATTTTTAGTAATAGGCATAATACATTAACATAATTGGTGACTGTTTTTTTACCATGTCCGTTGCTCATCTTTCGCAAAACATACTTATTTAACAAGTCCTGCAGCCTTGTCGTTTTTCACACGAATTGTTACTGACAATCTATTTGAAATTACAATCTGTTCCAGTACGTAGACAATTTATGCCTAGCAATCTGGTAACCATTAACATTCCCCTGTATTGTATTGATTAAACACTGCACTATCCAGATTCCCTGTTCTATTTGTCCAAGCGTGATTCAATGATTGCTTTAATATAATCAGATTTACGCTATTGTGTTAATGTCTGCATTTCTCTGAAAGATTAGATTCTTGTTATCTATGTCAAGAATGTTTGTCAATCGTTTCGTTTCTTTTAAAGATGCTAAATCAGGACAAAGATGCACACACACAGATAGGTAATGTACTGAAAGATTTGTGCCCCAATCAGGTTGGTTTGTCTAGGTACTTAAACCTTATAAAACTGCTAGAGAGAAATAGGTAATATCCTCCAGGTGGTACGAAGACTAAATTATGGTGACTTTACAATAGGTGGACTTTATGGTTAACTTTTGAACAGTGCTTCACAACATGAGAATTTTCATGAAAAACAACTTCTTTTTTAATAATATCCATTTTGATGAAGTAGCGGAAGAACTATAGGATGTTGAACCTAGTTCACCCGTTTATTTTTCTTTACAAAAAGCTGAAATCATTTGCCCATAAAAAACAACGGTAACAATGCATTAGATAAATCTTTTCAATAATTAATCGGATTCTTCCTGGAACCATTAGCAGAGGCAACTTTTTCTCTATTAAACCGGAACTAATGCATGCGTTAGTTTATCGTTGATCAGAAGGTTATTAGCTCAGATAACTGCTAATTATACGGATGCTATAATAATTGGACTAATTAAGTACACGCTTGTATCGTTCGTTAATGCAAGATTAATGTGCTACACTTTGTGTTGGTCGCTTTTGTTTGTGGGCCATTGTTTCATATTTAGAGCTCAGTTTATGTAGATAGTATGTTATTTTACATTTGAACTTTGCTTCTAAAAAAAATAAGGTGATTGAATAGGGGTAAGTCTGGCCTGTCTACATTCCGCCATTTTTATTTTCATTATAGCAGGGCTGAACAACACCCAACAGTAATCAGTCTTACCAAAGGGGGGTGGAGGTCCGAGATAGGCAGTCGCTATATTATGTAAAATACTGGTATTCAGCTAGATCCGGTTAGACTAAAAGCCGACCCCATCATAGTTGGGAAAACGCAGATGACGATAGCAGGACTGATACCTACACTTGTCGCAATTCAGAAAAAAATATTAAAATTCACAAAAGTATTTAGGTTCAAAATATTCCAAACCCTTTGTCAAATGTAGTCTTAAATTAACTAGCATGGAGCTATGAGTGAAAGGCCCAAAAAGACACTTCAAAGATCTAGAACGAGGAAGTAATCAAAATAACTGTTGGCAAAGCAAGTTAGTGGGTTGAAGTAAACACATAAAACTCAGCATTCTTCACACCGAAAGCCACACGGTCTTTTTTACCCGACTGCGGTGAAGCCTGAGAGGGTTATGTGTTTTTCTATAGCCTTACTTGTAACATGAATGAGCAGTAACGAGTTAGATCAGATTATAAATCTAGCGATAGGGATATCACTGCTCCAATTACGAAGGAAAAAGTGGTAGAAATAGATTTCTAGATCACTTGCAGTACCCTTTCAAGCTTTACCTTGAATGAATCGACAAGTTTTTCAACAAAAATAGTAGCTTAGCCACTGAGTTTCTTATCAGGGCATAGAAATAGCAACGGAAATGAATATCGACGATAGATGAAAGTCAGTTGATCTGGATGTCTGCATTAAATTCAATTAATGTCGGTTTTTATTACATTGTATGCATATGTTGGATGTTACGGACATGTTCTTTAATGAGATAGTTACAAGTCTTGTTTTCCAAATTCATATTAGTCTCCTTTCCATCTCATTATCTTCCTGCCCTTGACCGATGTTATTTGAGGTCGATGCAACACGGTTTTTCTTCCACTCTCCCCCTGTCATTCAATCGTCACAGAATCATTTACGCCTTTTTCCTTTATATTATTCCTCACACAATCCATCCATCTTCTCTTTGGTCTTTCTCTCCCTCTCCATTCACCACCATTTATATTCATCACTCTTTTACTCCTAAACACCTCCTCCTTTATCTTCTTAAATCTCCTTTCCATCTAGTCTGGTTAATTAGGAGTTGACCTGTTGGTCTAGTGGTTAGTGACCCTAACTGCTATGCCGGAGGTCGTGGGTTCGATTCCCACCCAGGACAAATGTTTGTGTGATGAGCACGATCATTTGTTCTGTGTCTGGGTGTAATTTATCTATAATATGTATGTATTTAGAAATATATAAGTATGTTTATCAGTTGTCTAGTACCCATAACACAAGCTCTGCTTAGCTTGGGACTAGATGGCGTTGTGTGATAGTTGTGGAATATTATTATTATTATATTATTATTATTATTATTTAGCCACCGGACCAACCACCGGACTGGCAGGAAAGTTTGTTACGAGAACCTCTCGTAACAAACTTTCCTGCCAGTCCCCAAAATTTTTACCAACTCCAATAAAATTTCGTTACAGTTTGGGATGACATAAATCATCGAAATACTCTAGAGGGCGTCGTAATGTTCGCCGAGGGAACAATTTACAACTTATGCCAGAGTAATATCCGGGCAAAATATCTTTTTTATTTAATGTCAATAGTTATTTCGTGTAAGCCGGAAAATGGTGGTGCTTATAAAAACTGTCTGACAGAGGATAACTTTTTAATAGTCACCTAATATGACCAAAACTTTCTTAAGCAAAATTAAACAGGGTAATACCGACATTACCGACGCTAAAACAGCTACTCTAATTCAGTACATCATCACTAGAAATTTTTCGTATTAACGGTCGGTTATTTGGTTATTTAAAAAAACAACTGTTTCCTACAAAACTGCAATACCTAAACGGTCAAAATGTATGGAACAGCTTATGTTTTTTTAAATTACCGGTGACAAATTTCTATGTGTTGGGGGTCCAGAATGATGTTCTGTATACAAGGTAACTGTTTCACCGTCGGTGTCCCATCCACCTTATATAAATTCCAAAACACAACCAGCTTTAATACAACTATATAAAACAATGCTGATATTAAAAATACTTCACGTTTCTGTTGTACAACGGCATTTCATCTGCACGACACGAGCAGGACAAGTTGGAACAATATATTTCAGCTCACATGAAAGTGCAACAAAATGGTTCATTGCCGGCGCAAGCTTGCTTGTTATAAACTGCGGACCTTTGAGTATGAATGAGCTGAGTTTTATAAAGGACTGGCGCGTGGCGGAGCCATAGTTACTGGCATTTCGCGAGGAAGGATGGCTATGTCTTTAGGTGAAGTAATTTTTGAGCAACTTTGTCGCTTTGGTGTGTTTTTTCTATCTGGTTACACAAGAATTGAACTGCTTTTGTAAGGTCTTAGTTTACGTTAATCCATACTAATATTATAAATGCGAAAGTAACTCTGTCTGTCTGTATGTTACTCAATCACGCCTAAACTACTGAACCAATTTGCATGAAATTTGGTATGGAGATATTTTGATACCCGAGAAAGGACATAGGCTACTTTTTATTAATAAAAAAAAAAAAAACAAAAAACTTTATTCAAGGGGTTGAAAGGGGGGTACGAAAATAATATTACTTTTGGTCGCGATAACCGGCATCGGTAGCAATAACCGACATCCGCGCGGTTGAAACCGCGGGCATCAGCTAGTATATAATATTTTTCTTTGACAGCCTAATTGGTCTAGTGGTCACAAGCGCGACTGCTGAGCATGAGGTCTTGGGTTTGATTCCCGGGTCGGGCAAATTGTTATTAGGTTTTCTATCAAGAATTTCTCAGTAGCAGCCATAGAGACTGGATTTGTACCCGGTTGATGGGAATAGGCCCCGCCCCTATTATATGGAACTGAAACATAACTGGCGAAATGTTGGTGTAGTTAATGGGTTCACCTTCCGAATTTAGATTTTTCATTGTGTTGCAATAGGGGATCGGACAGGGTCAAAATAATATGATTCTGTTTAGTCCGTAAGTTAGATTATCGAAAAATATTGAATACGTGTTTTTTGTTTTATCAAATCAATAAAGAATGACGAAGATAAAACGCGTCAAAGATCTTGGAGTGGGGCTTGAAACGTCACTTGTGTCGTCAAAATGTACTATCATATGACGTCACACGAGTTTTCGAAGCACTGTATCGTCTTCATTTTAAGTTTACGTGAAAAAAGAAAAAATACGTGTCCAATAATTTTTGGAAATCTATCTGACGGACTAATTAGTTTTTTTTTGTCCGATCCCCTACTTCTTTTACGCATCGATCTTTCTTCACTAACCTGGTTTGGTTCATACTCTAAGAACTTCAAAGTCAGACCTTTTGATACATTATACAAGAGCTTTTTTCTATCGTCTCCATTATGTGATGTGAACGGACGAGTTTCTCAGGATTAGCTCCATGGCTTTTATTCTGCTCTTTCAATGTTTGCGTGTAGTGTGAATCGCTATTTTTTTGCCCATATTTTGAAATCACTAATTTTGATGCAGTAGTCCGTTGATGGGTATAAAGTTACCTGATTTTATGGTAAAAACTGGCACCGCTTGGTTGAAGATATTTTAAGTACCGCGGCTTTTTTTGTCACAAGGTAATGGATTATTACCTTATAAAACCAGACAAGCAACGCTATAACATTATTTTTTTGTTTGACTATGTGTGTCCCACTGCTGGGCAATGGCCAACTCTTTTCTCCTTCCAGACCTCTATCCTGTGCAATGTCTGGCCATAAACAATAACATAACTATAACATACATATAATTATGATGTTTAAAATGCGAAGATATAAATGCATATTCATACTACCTATCTTTTGCTTTCTGTAGTATAATTTTGTTCTCAGCATGCAAAAAGGCATTGGCGCTATAAAGAACCGGTTCAACGATTATAAGTTCCGGTGAATTTCCTGTATTCACAAGAGATACTATAATAACGGAGATTCCAATCATTCTCATGAAGTCAATATTGTTAATTGAAATTCTCTCACCAAAGTGCTTGAGAATTTTGATCCCAACTTAGGATACAATTTCCGGAAATGCAAGATAAGATCCGGATACGAGAATGATCAATGAATTCCTAAAATAAACGATACAAATCAATATGTGAATGAACTTGTTCAGCCTTCAAACAAAGATTCTCCTTCTTCCTTTCAAACAGGATGCATCTAAGTAGATTAGATAAAAGTATTAAACCAGCTTCTTGTGCTGCGGTTTCTTAAGTATCACTAGTATTACCAACGAAAATATCGCTCCATTTGTTTATAACGACTATGGACAAAGCGGTTTCGACTTCCTCTCAATAAGTGGATAATGATCTGTTATCGAGTTTTGCTCGAACACCGCAATTGGTAGTTTTTTGTAGCTGGTTGCCTTTCCGTTCTGTTTCATAGTTGGCAAGAAAAATAGAAAATTACATTTTTATAACTGCTCTTCCAGTTTTTGCGTCATGGTGCATGGCTAAGTTTTCATTGGTATCTTCGAAGTGAGTGATGTTTGATCGAGAATTGATAGTTCTGGTTTGAGCATTAATCGTAAAAATTAGATCATGTCTATTACTAGAGTTATTGCTTCCTTTAATTATAAATGTATCACTGTCTTATATGATCAAACTTAATTGTAATCCAACCGGTTCTATTGAGTTATCTTTATCTCTATAATAATATTTGATGTAATTACATTAAGCCAATGACTCTGATCAAATCTCGAAGGCGTCGAGACATTTAAATCTACAGTTCGTTGACCGATCATTGTTTGAATACTTATTTTAAATGTGTTCAATGTCGCCTCTTTGTAATAGAGAAATTTTGCTTAAGGCTTTTTATTGCAATTCTTAATAGGACAATAACATTGTCTTGTTTCACAAAAGATTCTTCTAGTAGTTACTTTATTTAAATTTTTCACAATAGTCTTCTTATTTTCATAATTTTATTATCTACTTAGGTTGAATGTTTGAGTGACTTTCATTATTCGCTTCATTTTCTCAACCCTCCCGAAATTATTCAAGTTCATAACCTACCAAGGACAATGTTTCATACCGAAAGATTTTCAAACCAAAGATTTTCTGAATTTATTTTTGCCTACCAGCTGTACCATTTCGGTATGTAATGAGATTCTAAATGCCGACCCCTTTTTCATTTCTGTTCCAGTCATTACTAATTCTAGTTAATTTCCTTGTGTTTTCCATCTTGTCGAAAGGGGCCTAACGACGAGTCCCTTGTAAGTACTTAAGGGCGCCAACCTAAATAATTTTGGAGGTTTCTGGCATAATTCGGCCATTGTTTTAACTTAAAACCCTTCTAAGTGTTCAACTATTTTGTCTTTAGGAACGGACGGTCCTTAAACAATGTTGACCTCGTCCAGACTTCTTTTATTATCAGGTTTTAAATCCGAAAGATTTGGAGACAACGTGACTGCGTTCCTGTTAGGAATTTCTTAGTAAATGAGGAGTCCCGGGGCTTCGAGTCACGTTTGCAATTAACGCTAGCTGGGTTGCGGATGACATTAATTTGTAAATATATGCGGTGCTATATATGGAATATGGATAACTAACTTTGTTATTTAGAATATTATTATTTAAATTGTGGTCGTTTGCTTTGGTTTTATGTAAGTTTTAAACCGATATGCGCTTGAATATCTACGGCTAGTTAAAACATGATTACAAAATTATTTGCTTAGAAATGCGGTGACTGCTCTCAAGTACATAATAGAAACATGGAAGCAGAAGATATGCTAAGTTGACCCAAAACAAATTAGGATAGAGGCATACAGCCAATATTATTCATATTGATGCAAAACAATTTACTATTGTCAGAGATCATCTCCGTCAAATCCCTTTGTCCCAGCCACAAGTCGTCTCATACTTCACAACGAATCGCTTTAAGCATCGAGGAGAAGCAGGCACTTTGCGCTGATTATATCAAGGCTCCTCATTATCCTCAATTTAGGATACGTCATACGAGCATTGTGTGTTCCCATTATTTATTCACAGATTTGCTCGAAGCGTTTCGGGACACCTCGGGTAACAGATGGCACATCCGAGTTTTTTGCTTCCAAGTGGATTTCTCACGATATTTTTTGCGGCCTTTATTTTTTTGCGAGGAAGTAGCTTTGGATTTTGATTGTATCGTTAATTAAGAGTCAAAAGGCTTTTATTTGTTTTTACACCTGTACTTTTGTACAGTTTAAACTGTTATATTTTGACTCCTATCTTTGCCTTGTGATGCCAGATATTACTTTTTTATACCGCCCATCATGGGCCTCTCATGGATTTAACTTTATATGCTTGTTTCCTCACGATGTTTTTACGCACTTCTGATTTTTCGAAATCATGCGCGTACCATGATTCCGAAAAATCGGAAGTGTTTCGTATGCATGCACGTCTTGAATTCAAACTTGAGACCTGTGACTTGGGAGTCCTATCGCTGACTTACTGACCATCACACCACTAGACTATCATCTGACTTCTTAATGTCTTGTCTATTTAGAGTCTCATATTCTATTAACGATCATTGTGCGTGTACACAAATGGAATTACCGAATTCCGTCTTGAAATACCCGACCTTGGCCCCTACTCTTTGCATAATATTAATGACTAAACTGATTACAATGTCGCCGTTTCATTAATATATTCCGTAATTAATTGACGGATTTGCATAGAAATGGTTTTTGTCATTGTTTTTTACTCTGTTCCTTTGTTATTGGCCTTGTTATCTTTTATTTATTGTTCCATTAGATCTTTCTTTTTTTCTTTTGCAGTGGAATAACTGGTTTTTGTTGATGTACCTAACGCTCGTTTGAGGATTTGCTTTTGTTTTTACTGTTATTATAATGATTGTATGTTTCTTACACTTGATGTCTAGTGTTTTAAGAGTCAAACACTTTAGTCCTAAACTCTCGACTTCAAACGTTTGCTAATATATCTAAATCTAAACACTTTACACCCACATTGCTCGAGTGCTGAGTTCTATGACCGTTTAAAACTGAATCGTCCACTTTATACATTACACTTTATACATTTATACACAGCACTTTTCTATTTGGCATTGTTGATGTAATTTTGATTAATATCGTTGAAAGAAAAAAGGAGTTATAAGTCTGCGGGAGGCCTATGGCAAGCACTGAACGTCTTTCGGCTGAAATTATGATGATGATTTTTTTATTGGGACAAGCCCGTCAAACTGTTCCCAAACCACTGCAACTCCTGAAATCCAAAATCAACAGTGACGACCACCAGAAAAGCTCCGACTTAATTAAACTTCGCGAAAACCCAAAGAAAGAATTTTACTATCTTGGATCCTGCAACGAAATTAACCAGAAAAGAATAGTGGAGGAGTTGGTTTAAACACGCATGAAGACAGAAGATCTTACTCTCTAATTTTAAGTCTTGTGAATCAGTAGCTGTTTATGTAACAGCGTCCTACGCACATTTCTGGGTCAAAGTTCAAATCCAAGAACAGCAGTTGCTCAAGTCCGAACTCTCCTAAAACTTTTATCCTTCATTAACGCCCAAATGCAGCACCGGCTATAAATCGAATTATCTTCATTAACACAATAAGTACACGCTTCACTAAGCTCACTGATCGTGCTACCAAATCGGTTAAACCGAAAAATCGATTACTGAAAAAACTTCCGATTCTAGGTATCGATCAAATCTAGATCGACTTCAAGAAAAAAGATGGACAAAAAATCTAATCATCTAGGTGTTTGTGAATAGCGACTAATAGGGCAATTTTTATTAATAAACCGATTTTATGAGACCGTTGACTCATTCGACGGCGCCAAACTGTGACTAGTAGATATGGTAATAAGGTGAACCACTACTATTTGTTCGCGGCGTCTTTCCCAAACACCGGAACAAGTTATGACGACCACCTCGTTATCTGAGCTTGTTTTTGTTACGTCAGTGGTTACACCGGAAATCGTACCTGTTCATCGGCCGCATCCTTGTTACGACATCTTATTTTTTTATGTTTCGTCGTATATCGCTCTCTGTTTATTGTTTATTTTGTGATTTATCACTGCATTGTCTGTTATTGAGTGTAGCATTAATGTCTTTGTCTCTTTTTGTTTCAGATTTTACAAAGTGATGAGCCAACGACATTAAGCAAAAATGCATTTTCAAATAGTCCTAGCTTTAAGTGCTATTTTGCTCTGTGATGCTAAACTGCCGCGGTTTAAGCCCCTTGCTCAGCCTAATGAGTTACCAGCGAACCCCTCATACTCACAAGCTCTAGGACAGCTACAAGCTCAATCGAAAACAGAAAAAACTAGTCGAATAGTAGACCAATACCGAGCGCGGCATCGAAGGGAGATCTTCGATTCGAAATCGTATGAATCGAGTTTGACATGGGCTCATTCGGAAAGGCTAGACCAGAATGGTGATGTGATAATCCGATGGGTGAATACCGATTCGAGTATAACGTTCAGATTGGAGGCGAAGACTCGTGGTTACGTCGGTTTGGGTTTCAACTCTGCGAGGAATATGAGAGGAGCAGATTTGGTAGTCGCTTGGGTGGACGACAGGAATGGCAACGCGCAAATTTTGGTGAGTTTTATCAAGATTATCTACAGCTGTTGCTTCTTTCTCACGATACGGGGTGGTCTTGTTTGTAAAACATGGAAATTATATCGCGGTAGCGTGTGAATTAATTAATTCGGAAGAATCTGATGTCGAGTTAAGATTGTGACATTTTGTGTTCGAAAATTAATGATTTGTAATTTATTACACCGTGGAGATTTTAAACTTATAAGTTTTTTATTAGTGGTTTGAAACCTATTTGATATTAGAAACCAAACATATTTGGTATAAGCTTCATGTTTTTTGCATAGTTATTTTAAAATTGAGATCAATTTTATTTAGATAAGTACTAAAATGGTAACATCCGTGAAACAAGAGAAACTTACTCAACACTCATGTCTTAATTTCCAATATTAAGTAAATTAATCAATAATATTTCTTATCGGCTCCCATATACCTATTTGCTCCTAATTAAAATCCACCTACGCCATATTCTCAAAATCTAATTAATTAGGACACACCTAACTTGTTCTTAAATTTTACACAGCCATCAAGTTTAATATTAATTTTCTTTGCCGTACTTGTTGGGAATAAGAGTTCTTTATTGTTTAGCAACAACATATTATTTTCTCAAAAAGTTGTATACTAATTATATGTATAACCTACGCTTTGAACCGTGTAATTTGACTAATACATGACCTCAGTACGATTAATATGTCTGAAAACTTTGTGTATTCAAAACTAAAGTCTGCGTTAGTACCTATTTTTATTTATTTAATAGTGAACAATTTTATATTTTAGAGGGGCTTGTGATCTAATAATAACTGCCACTCGGGTCAATCTTTAGGTTAACCCGAGCTTACCTAGGTTAGTCTGGAGATGGGTGACCGCCCATTACATAGGTACCGAGTTCCCTCCGTGCCTCGGAAAGGATGTTAAGCTGTTGGTCCCGGCTGCCATATATAGATCTTTGGTAGTCGTTACAGGTAGTCAGTGACCTGAAAGTCTGACAACCAGTTTTACCAAAGGGTATCGTATTACCTGGTATTAACTGGGTTGTGGAGGTCAGACAGGCAGTCGCTCCATGTAAAATACTGGTACTCAGCTGCATCCGGTGAGACTGAAAGCCGACCCCAACATAGAAAAGGCTAGGCAAACATCGTCATCTCTCTGTTCCCGTTTTATTATTCTATTTACCCTTACCAGACATCATGTCATCATTTACTCTGTTCTCTTTTCATCACACAATCTATCCATCGTTTTCGGGGAATGCTGTAGTAAACATAAGAATGCAAAATTTCCACCCCGTACTTCCAGTACCTATAAAATTCTTATACATAGACAGCACCATCCACCCATCATTATCTTTACGACAACTTTACTCAATACGTTAATACGGCACTTAACTAGCAGTATTACTGATATTATATCTTTGTAACTGTAAGGCGGTAGCATGCTGCAGAAAAGAGCGTTTTACTCTGATTTCCGTTTAATGTTTAACGGTATCTTTTGAACGATTTTCAAGTGGTTATTGGTATCGTAATCTCGCGGTTTTAAACAAAGCAAAACGGTTTGTGATCGTCATTTGTTGTTATATCTGCACGCAAATCAATGATTTGTTCTATCTTAGAAAGGAGAATGCCCGCGTACAGTACTCTTGATATAAGACTTGTGTATCAAAACCTAAAACGGCATTAAATATCTAAAATAAAAATACATTTTTTAAATAAGCATTAACGATTATTTACAATGGGATAGTTTTTCAAACAATAAATGAGTACTTTCATATTTCCGACGTCATAGTACGCCATTTTTTACTATCACCTGACAATACTAGGGATTATGTTACTCGTAGTGCGGGTACATTAACATTTATTGTGCGTTTGTCATATTTTGACAATACAGTATGACGGTATGTTATTTTTGCTGGTTTTATTACATTGTGCTTCGAGTCGAACCTTTTAGTTACTCCGTTAATGCTGCCAACCCATTGACAATAAACATACTTCTAACAATGCTGCACCATGTGTGTTGTTTATAACTAAATACAGGACTTTTTGTGTTGTGATCATGGCGAGTGCAACTGTGGTGCGATGTCTGAACTGCTCTTTGAGATTAACGCAACTTATGCACAGACTTATGTTGTCGGAGATCCCGAATAACATCATGAACATTTTACGAGTCTGGAACTCTGGATCTCACCAACACCGGTAAGAGTAAACATTGTCTTTTAAAGTAGAATGGTGTTTTTTAGGAACTGTACCTACTTTTATGTTTATGTACCAAATAACAAATCTTAGAGGGCAAAAGTAAAATCCATGTGTATGTTAGTTTCTCACCTCACCAGTTAAGTTACCGGATTTTAATATAACTTATTTAAGTAGGAACCTCATACTGATGTGTTGTTAATAACCAACTTATTAACTAAGATGGTTTATCTTAATTAGTGTGTATTCGAGGATATTAATTGTATGTAGTAGGTACCTATCATTTAAGATTAGTTGTACAGAAATATAATTATTTATATATGTTTTTTTTCAGCTGTCAACCGAAGGCACATTGTGTCAGGCGTGTGTTACACTGTTGCAAAATACACTCAAATCCCAGGGACAGTTGACACCTGCAGTAGGACAAACGGCCGTCTGCTACGGCTGTGGGGTTTCCGTACTGAGATCAAGAACTCACCGAGTGCCATTAGACTGCCTACAAATAATTAATTATTACTGCGAGGGGTACTATCTCATCAGGTAATATATAATATTTTTTTATACACATACGATTGAGGACGTTAGCTTGTTTTTCTAGCCTATCAGCTACGAATTCCCTTGCGTACTACACTAGTCCACATTGTTTACAGTAATATTACCAGTGATTGTACATTATATAGGCTGGTCAAATTATAAACAAGTCATTGTATTGATCTACAGGTGTCACGTCTGGAAAGCGTTTGCCGAACATGCTGGATAACTGCAACCAGACAAACTCACGATGCTGACTGAGTGGAAGATTCTGCTACCCAAAACCGATTTCAGACACATATTGAACAAGATTTTAACATTCCAATACCAAATCTCCTGCCAGAACCCTGGTCGACCAGTATTATGGATTGTTAATAATAAGGTTAATTCAAGAACATATAAACGTGTTGCTGCCACACCAAACGCAACAATAATGAGCGTCTATTGGTATCATCAATAGTTAAAGGATTATTGATACAGCGCGGCGCCACAAAATATAACTATGTTCCTTAGAGTGCCCGGATCTGCAATATCCATTTGAATAACAACTTTTGGGACGGAGAAGAACTGAAGGTTGCTGTGTGCATTTAATGTGCATAGTATGGTACCTATTTAAGCTGGGGACGTTATAACAATGTTAGTGTTCCAGCTCCATTTTTGGATACACTATTTTTAGATGAATAAAATAAAATCCAGAAATAATCATTCTTTCATTTATTGTATTTAGTATTGTGTTTTCCCTTTCCACCCTACTTACAAAGACAATTTCATGATTTCCACTACCTTAAGATTTGAATAGTATCTACAAATAACTCTGAGCGATTGATTATCTTAGTAATGATTTCTTCCATTCTTTGCAATTTCATGAAACACGAGAATATTCTTTTGAAATGCTCAAAATCTAAATCAGTTAGACTTGGTGAGTTAGTCACAGGTGGTCACCAGACACGGGCGACCTGAAATAGCTAAACCGTAACAGATTTTACAAAAATATGCTTTAAAGACACAAAACTCACTCGTAATCCCATTCAGACCCTTTCAAATAGTTTTTTTCAACTAATTTTTGGTTGAGCATAACCTAAAAATAGTCATTTAATTTTTGTAAATATCTCGAAAATGCCATTGTCTATTGTGTTCAATCTTCTGAGGTAGTATTTAGACATGCCATCCAGTATTTTAAAGATGATTTGATGAAGACACAAAAATGTTGAATTGAGTACATTTGCCCATAGTGCCGCTGGCATTCTCCTTTGATTCGTCTTCTTTGATTCCATGAGATTACATCACGCATCCAATCCCCGAAGGAATAGGTAGAGATGTACCTAATAGGAATCTCACATTTTGCCAAAAATATTTCAGTTCCATGTGATTGGGGGCGAGCCTAGTGCCATTAAGAGCGTATGCTACCTCGGATTAGCAACCCTATTTGTGGTGGTTCAAACTTCGCTTGAAATACTGTTAGAATAAAGTTCTAATCAGCTTGCACTACAAAGCGGTTGTTACGTCTTTCGCTGCGGCCGAATAGTGCGAAATTAGTGGTATTTTGCGATTTACAATAAAACTATTGATTGGACTAAAAAAGTAAATCACTATGATTTTAGTATTTTGCTTGTAGAATTATTTGGCAAAAAAATCAGAACGATGACATGTATTTTAGTATGGTTTTTACTCGTTAAATTAAATTTTTAGAGGTATCTTCGCGATTTTTTTCATATCGAGCAAAGTTAGTTGTATTATGTTTTACAACACTATGTCACTAGCATATATCCTGAAGAATATCATATATTTTTCTGATTTTGATAACTGCAGTGAATCATATACTTTTACGCATTATAAAACTCGCGTTTGAGGTAGTATAAGCTCTTAACCAAACGCAAGCCGATACTACATGGCTCCTACTGAGATTTTCTAGATGAAAAAGCCCAATAACAATTTGTTCCTCCTGGAAATCGAACCTAGGACCTCATTTGCAGTGGTAGCGCTTGAATCCGCTTGATCCCTTGTTCGTGTTAAATGAGGCTTGTACTTTCTTTAAACTTTTAATAGTTCAATCAGTTTATTATTTAATTGTAACTCCACTTTTCAGGTAGGTACTAGTTTTTAGAGTGGTCGAAATTATTCTTAACAAGAACGAAAAAAATATATAAGAATAGAATGATTAAATTATTACAAAAACACTCAACAAACCCATAACATTAACCACAGCGTTACTCGAAACCAAAACGCAAACTAGAAACGTTTTTCTGTTGAAACAATGGTTTGCGGTTTTCGATGGACGTGTCAACGGCCTGACTACCAAACCGTGACGGCCACCATCTCATTCCGACCAAACGTGAGATGATTCGCTAATCTAATGGCTAGGAATTTAGGAGCTGCTGAAAGTTGAAGGGAATTGGAGTATATTGTGATAATTATTAGTCAAAATAATAGCTTTTCACTGAAGACATAATTATGAAACTATACGATACTTGTAACAGAAAAAACATTTTTATCTGTCTGTCTGTTTGTTCCGGCTAATCTCCGAAACAGCTGGACCGATTTCGACGGGATTTTTACTGGCAGATAGCTGATCTTATAAGGGCTAACTAAGTATACCTACTTTTAAATAATGAAATGTTTTGACCTAATTGAAATAATTGCTTTGATTCTGTGCTTTTATGGTCAACAAAATCAAACGCTTTCTAACCCTTAACGTAAACGTGAAGGTTTACGTTAAAGCTTTTAAGCCGTCTCACAGTCACTTAACGATAATTATCCCTGAGAATCAGATTTGCGGGTCGACTTTGAATAATTAATACGATACTTATTATAGAAAGTGAGATTGGAGAATTGGTTTTGAAGCTTCAAATATAAATTTAGTCACTGATGAAGGTTTATACTTAGATGAGAACGTAAATAATTATTATTTTTTTATTATAAAATTTATTATAACTTCAATCTTGCCCTAAGGGCAAAGACGATGTCGACGATGGAACGAGCTTACCCAGTAGAAGCCTGTTTACTCGCGACTTAAAGGCAGGGAATTCCACTCCTTGGCTGTGCGCATAATAAAGGACCCAGCAAAGCGCTTCGTTCGAATGTGTGGAATGTCGACTAGGTATCGGTGATACCCTGCAGTACGTCTAGTCTCCCGATGGAAGAAGGGAGATGGTGGGATCAGCTCGTGGAGCTCTGGCGCACACTCTCCGAAGTACAGTCTGTAGAAGACCGACAGACATGCGACATGACTTTGCTCGACCTGAAGGTAAGTCATAGTGTTATTAGGTTTTCCATCCAGAATTTCTCAGTAGCTGAGTCCGATTCTGTGCTCGCTTGATGGCATTATTCTCGCTCCCATTACATAGGAGGTAAACATAACTGGCGAATCGGTGTACTATTGATTACAATATTGCCCTTTTTTGTGGAGATTGGGAAATCAAATGACTCCTCCCGCTCTGTGCAGAGTGGTAGGGAGTGTCAGACTTCTACCGACTAAAAATCACCCATGTTCTTTCTTAGCCTTTTGTATCGAGGCAGCAGCAGGGTTGGAAAAAAAACAGTTTTTTTTACATTTTATAAAACAAACAGTTTAAAATGTTTTAAACAGGTGTTTTTTTTTGTTTTTTTTCCTAAGTTAGTTATCATCCCTTTTTAATTCATTAAGCCTGATATAATTCACTATACTATTTTAAAAACTGCATGACAATAGGGCAAAGACGGATCCGTTTCATAAGTCTCTGTTTGAAGATCACGTAGTGAATCACGTTGGACCTCTAGAATGGTGGTTGTCATTAAAAACCCAAATTAATGGCCAGACTGTAGACTTAGTGACACAGCTTCACACTGCAGTTGCTTCAAGTGCCGGAATTGAAAGACTGTTTTCAACATTTGAATTTTATTCATTCCGATGTAGGTACGAAACAAACTTGGTAACGAGAAAGCTGCAAAACTTGTCACAGTTTTTAAATACCTAAATAAAAAATAAAAAATGTTGTCTAATCTGCGTATTAACGAACAAATATGATTGTACGTGGTGGTTTTATAATAAAAATTGTTAACTGTTGCTTGATTAAGGATTTTAAATATTAAAAATTGTATAATAATATGTTTAAATGTCAAGTTAAAAAGTCACTTTAATTAGTTTATAAAAATGGTCTAAAGTTGATTTAAAGAAAAAAGGAAACAAATAAGTGGTATTCATTTATTTTTGCAATTAAAATTTGTTTTAAACCCTGTTTTTTTATAACGTTTTATACATTGTTTAAAAACTGTTTCAATGTTTTCAAACACCTAATAAAAAACTATGTTTTATTTTAAACTGTTTTAAACACTGTTTAAAACACATGTTTTAAACAACTTGTTTTAAACATGCCAACCCTGGGCAGCAGTATCTCTTTCGAACAACCCGCAGCCCTGACGGGATTACACCATTGCCCAACTAACCTTTGGAGATTTTAAGTGTTTATCAAATCATACCTTACTATTTTCAACATTATTGACTAGTTCAGAACAATTCCTTCTACTTTCTCATACAATCGGCCTCACCGTACGTGTGATGAATTTTTCATACACCTTTGTATGGTCGAGCCAAGTCCTTACATTTAATACTTAGTCGACACAATGCGTTCTCTAAACATGAATTTGCATTCAGATGCACTATTCTAAGTTAAATTTATGTTGGCTGTTTATTTCAAATGTCTGTGTGGTTTGAACTTGTTGTTGAACTTTGTTGGTTTACAGACTTCGACTAAATCAGAGGTTTAGTTTAAGAAATAAGTAGGTACCCTTATTTTCTTCACTTCGCTTTCTTTCGCTTGTGATACCCTTTTTTTTCGAGTTTGTGTAAACATCAAATGACTCTTCCCGCTCTGGGCGGAGCGGAAAGGAGTGTCACACTTCTCATCATCATCATCATTTCAGCCGAAAGACGTCCACTGCTGGACATAGGCCTCCCCTAAGTGTCATTTTTGCTTAGGGGGCGTTTGCCATAATCGCCACGCTTGGCAGGCGGGTTGGCGATCGCAGTACGGTCGATACAAAAAGCACAGCTCTGGTACATCCCTTAGTCGCCTCTTACGACACCCACGGGAAGATATGGGATGGTGCTATTCTTTGCGTCCGACACCGGAACTACCACACACTTCTATCGACTAAAAAGTACCCATTTTCCTTCTTAGCCCTTTGTGTCTGAGGCTGCGGTATATCTTTCGAACAACCCGCAGTCCCAAGAGCTCAACAGTCGCGCTTGCGACTACAAGACAAAGAGACAGTCTATTATTATTATATCTGGCCGATAAAATGGGTCCAGTAAATTTGGAGAATAGCTAGAACAAACAAACGGACAGACAGACGGACAAAAAATTATAGAAAAGGTGGTTTTACTATAAGTGTCGTAATATTTTCGTATGTATTCAGTAAACAGATGTGTAGTGTTATTTTGATTTTACAAACTGAAAGTTTATTTATTTGAAAGATGTATTTGTAGCTTACATGTTTTACTTAACGAAAAGCTCCCAATTACTTACATTATCTCAGATACTTTTTCAAAGGTCTTGTAAAAGCCATTTGTAAATATCTTTTTGTGGATCAATCAGACAAATACCTACTTACGTATTTACAGAGGGATGAGATTGAGTCTTATTGTTTGTAAATAATTAATTTAGCTTCATCCCTACCTACATACACTCATATTCGTAATTTCTTTCCTTAAATCCCTGTATTAAGGTGGATGTTCCAGGGTAGCCCGCGACATGTCAAGAATGAGTATTTCATCAAAAGGTCATTATTGACAGTTACATGAACTTGGAGGGTTGTAATTTTGATGATTATAATTCTGTAACTGCATACGTCTTACAGCCGCGAATCATATTTTCACTAACATACAACCTAGCACTGGCCTGCAAATCGCTAAAAACGTAAGAAAATTTGAATTTCGCGGGCTACCCTGGAACATCCACCTTAACATAACATTCCGCCTGTAATCCTCGAAAGGTTAGGCAAAGATGTACCTAATAGTAGGTACACTGACACTCACATTTCGAAACTGATTTCCCACCATCCAAAAAAAAAATAGTTAATAGTCGTTTTTTTTTTTGCATGTGAAACCATCAAATGACTCCGCTCTGGGCTAGGGAGCTAGGGAGTGTCAGACTTCTACTGACTAAAACCACCCATATTCCTTCTTAGCCCTTTGTGTCGAGGCCTCGTAAGTGTTCGTTGATAGTAATTCCTTTACCAACAAATACAATTGATGTTTTCAAATATCAACCAACAGTTAACCTTTCATAAAGACCATTGTTCTTTGTACACGTAGAACAATCATTCCCCTCTTCTACCTTTGTTTCAGAAATAAGCATTTATATGGAATATCTGTATTAATTACATAAATGTTAGCTTTGTTGTCTTACGTATAACTATTGTTTTGACGTGTTGGAAATCGTCGCTGCGTATGCCAAAATTCCATATCTGCATTTTGAAAATTTTTTGAACACTATAAATACTAAACATAATCTCCATTTCATTCTCGATTTGTTGATAAAATCTTTTTTGTTATTTTCGAATTAGAATTATTTGAATTAGAATTATTTTTCATAAGGTTATATTATTTATTAGGTAGGTACTTAATATGACTGTACTAAACAAATGGCTTTTTCTTGGCCAGTGGCTAATAAGTGTTGCCATACAACGCGGCTACGCTGCCAGTCTCTGGAACACTTAACTTGCTGAAACCGTTGCGGAGGATTTTTTCGATGCCTTTTTATATTGTTGTTTAAATACAATCATAATTTTTTAGTCATACTAGAAACAAGTTGATATAATTCCATTTCCATAAATATACTTGTAGTGTTTCCGTTTATTTATTTTTAACACGTTTTTTGTTGTGTCTCAAAACCTTACAAAAATCACTTATGGAATTTGTCAGTCGTAGCACTCGTAGCGATAAAATATGGCTTCCTTTTGATATTATTATTATGTATCGCTGTAAATTGTTTTGTTTTCGCATTGGGTGTGAGAACTTCGTCCTACAAGATGTCTTTAATTAACATTTTGTAGGAATTTGTCATCAACGCTATGGTAAGGATCGTTTTATTTGCTTATTAATTATGGTTTTATTTACATTCTTATTAACACTAAATACACAATGATATTATAAATAAAAAGAGGTAGATATCGCATTAGCACGCACAAATTGTTGAGGAACAACTACGCAGTTTAGCAACTAGCTATCTCTTTCTATCTTATATGTTCCGTATTATCTATCTCTGTCGTAGAACGCAACGATATCTGAACGCCATTCGGTAAGAACATGACGTATCTTTCTTTAAAATATCATTGGTCATACATATATATTTATAACATCACGCAGTACGCCTGTAATCTCCGAAGAATTAGGCATAAGTGTACCTATTTAGAACACCCACCAGTTATGTGTTAGCTTAATAGTACACCCACTTTTCGCTAATTATGTTTTAGTCCCATGTCATGTCATGTCATAGGGCCTTTGCCAATTGTCACCAACCAGGCAAAAATCCTTAATCCGTGGTTACTACTGAGACATTCCTAGAGTCAATTTGCCCGACCCGGGAATCGACCCCAGGACCTTATGCTCAGCCGTCGCGATTGTGTGACGACTTGACCAATGAGGTAATCCTAATCCACTAAATACTACTAATCTTTCACAAACATTGTAAGTTATTTTTATTATTTATGCCTACTTACCTTACCTTACCTTGTGAACTTCGATCAATAATGTACTAGATTCCCGATAAGCGCTTCAAAAACGGCCCGAATAATAAGACCACAAACGTATTTGTGGCCTTATTTCAAATTAGTATGGTCCAATCATAGCCAACATTAAGACGTCAAAATACCGCAGTATGCGTTCAAAAACTGCGTATATACCACCGTAACACCAAGG
The DNA here is from genome assembly GCA_949775195.1 of Diarsia dahlii. Classification (NCBI taxonomy): domain Eukaryota; kingdom Metazoa; phylum Arthropoda; class Insecta; order Lepidoptera; family Noctuidae; genus Diarsia; species Diarsia dahlii. The sequence continues at coordinate 7,394,375 of OX459211.1, read as the reverse complement.
TTTTGGAAGGAATATCTTTTTTTCGGTAATTTAATATCATTATGTGCTTTTTCATAATATTTAAACATAATTAAACTGTAAATATAATTAAATCAGCGAATATTATAATTGTTTGGCCAATGTTTGCTACAACGCACCAACTATTGTATCATGTTCTTGAACAGGGAACGCTAGTTCCGCAATATAATAAGCACGACATTGTACACAAAATGCTTTTAACCGTATTGCTTAGAGTTTAAGTTTCATTTTAGAATGAATATTTTTGTACTGATGATTTTTTACTTTGGAGCGACATTTAAAATGTTTTGCTTCTAATCTTTCTCCGATGAAAGGGCTTAAATAAATATACTTTACAATGATAATTAAACGTTATGTGTATGGGTTAAGGTTTATAATCATCTGAAGTTGTTAATAATATTGAACTTTTTTCTAAGATGTTGTGTAGATGTTTACGTGTGTGCAAACGTGGCCACTTGAGCGACTTAGTTTTGTTCCTGATGCTTAATCTAGTACTATTATTGATCGAAGCTTGTGAACAAAAAGCAAAGATCATTAAAAAAAAAAAAGAAAACAAAAATATTTTTTTCCATTCTTGTTACGAAGATCATTAAAATGAGAAATGTAAACATTTCCCTCGGACACCATTACCAATGAATAATTACTGAGGATTTTCCTAATATTCTGTAAAAAAATAAATACTGCAGTTTAATATGCGCATTTTTATCAGAGGTTCGTTTCAGCCACACAGGCTTCCCTTGGGGGTTAGGGTAATGTTACAAATGGTTAACCACTCCTGTATTGGGCTCCCAGCTTAGTTAACCATTGGTACAGTGAAATACAGAGGTGGATTCGGGAAAATAAAATAGTAAAAAATATCGAAATAGAAAAGCTTGACCAGAACAGTACTAAGGCATCATTGTCGATTTTGGTTTTGAGGAGTTACAGTGATTCGAAATAGTTTGGAGGGCTAGTTCCGTAAATATAACAAATTAATAAGTCGATAATATGAAGTTATGAACTACACTTGTGCGGTGGTATAAATTATTATTGTGCATAATAATTAAGTAGATGAAGATAAACAGCGTTGGAAGTATAAAATCTAAGTATGTGCAAAAGGCTGCTATTTATATTTCTCGCAAGAAAAGCATTCGTAGAACAAAATGATAAAATGACACATAAAAACGTCTTAAAACTATAAAGTTTATGTTTTACGCCAAGAATCCTGTGATCACTCGTTTACTAAGAAACTCGCTGAATATTAAACACGTGATAAAACATTGAATATCTTGATTTTACCGCCACAAGTCACATAAACAACTTAAAATATTCCCTAGTTATCCTGTCAAATAAAAGTATAGGTATTCCAAAATACTTATTGTAATTCTACACCTTTACTCACAACTACGCACGATCTGTCATCAAACGTGAATTAAAAAAAACAACTAAACAAAAAAAAAACACGAAAAAAATTAGTATTCCATTAAAGCGGGCCCAGTTATCGTAATTTTGAGAATTCCATGCTAAATCGATTCCGTGCGCGAATGTACTCAAGGATACTGTCGCACGCATCACAGATTAGTTGTTTTAAACGAAGTACAGTCACGTACAGTGACTCACCTGATTTGTATGAGCGTATAACGTGGCCCGTTGCTTCCTGAAATGGTTGATAATGATCTAAAGGCGTTAAGTGCACTGTTGTCATATCAATGTCGATGTTTGGGGTGCATTTACATAGCCACGAGTGTCGATTTGTAAATGTACTACCAAGTTCATAGAGGGTCGACCCGTTTCAACCTTATGACTTATGAGCATAAGGGTGAAAGTGGCAGACTATGTCGACACCATAAGGTATATCTGGTGCACCCTGTGGGATAACTAATAAGGCCTTTTATATTGATATGATTCAACAATATACGTTGCGTTATTTCAGTTTAATCGTCATGGCGGCATGTCCTCTAAAATCCCTAGGATTTATTATTGCAGGTGTTTTTCTTACTTCCTTCTTCTTCTAACATGTTAACACAGAGGTGTACCTTAAAGTATATCCATATATACTTTATGGAATACATATATACATCCATATCATATACCTACATATGGAACTTCTGACGTCAGAAGTTCCATATAATATAAGGGACTAAGGGGTAAGAGGGTGATGTCTATTACCATCAACCGGGTACAAATCCAGACTCCGTGGATGCTACTGATAGATTCCATAGGGAAAAATCCAATAACCCGGGAATCAAACCCAGCAGGACGTCATGCATACTCATATTTGCTATCACCAGACCTACAAGGTACAACACCAACTTAAAACGGAAGACAATAGATCTGGTTTTACAACTTTAATAACAGTTGAAGTTCTTGCCAAAAATCCCGGGCTATCAAAACATGAGTTGGATGTTTTCAAATCTAAGGGATCTTTCTCCCCCCGACCTAGATATTTAATGAGCCGTCAAGGAAGATTATGGGATATTCCGAATTTCCGACATGATGATTTAATCTAATCCAAAAGGTATCTAAAGGTACTTAATTAATCAGAACGAAGAAACCTTTTTGAAGAGGAGTTATAATAATAATTGATTTGAAGGTAAACAAATTCAAGTTATTGCTTTTCTCTGTTAAACAAATTTTCTTTCGATCATTACGAATGATTGCGAGTGCGCAATTAGGATAATTTTGGGTTCCGACAATAATTCGGAAACATGTATACGAAAGATCAGATAATAACATTACAAAGCATCAAGCTTGTAATCCTTGAAGGGTTGGTGTTTCATATGCGTATTGTGTAATTATATCACTTGTCTCTAAATGAAAACACCGTGAGGAAACGCATGCCTCAGAAAAATTTTTCGACGGCATGAAAAGCCAAGTCCCACGAGACCCATGGGCGGCACAAAAACTCTGACACGAGTTTGAGGACCAACCAGTGTGTCAACCACACGATAAAGAAAGATAGCCCTCCTTATTAGTGGCAAGGCTTCTCTTAATAAAGAACCCCAAAACCGTTAATCAGCACCAATAAACCCTGTTTATCTTAAACCCACTCGCCCCAAAAAATGTTAAGTACCAATTTGATTTCCCGAAATGAGTCTTAATTGAATCAAAGACTTAAAATTGGTGAATCAGATTATTTTGCACAATTATAACGTCAAATGTAACGTTTTTAAGTGGTGCAATGACAGCTTACTTTGTTCATGAAATGTAAGTGAAGTGAATCACCGGGATTTCCACAATCTGTGTAATTGTTGTGCAATTTGCGGTGGCAAAGGTTATTTAATTATTAGGATTATTTTTATCACCGAATAAGTACCTATGTCAAGTCACAGATACAAAACGGAATGATTGACACAAACGTAAATTCACGTCCTTTACCCATGTGGGGAGGCAGAAACCACAAAACGCCACCTGCTACGATCATACACCTTTTTTAATGAACTTAGTAGATACACCTACTTACTCTTTTTTTGATATAAAACTTTTTACCCGACTTCTAAAAAGAAGGAGGTTCTCAATTCGGCTGTTTACAGCAGCCTCAGGGCTGATCTTGCATTTATTTTATGTTACACATAAAAAGGAATTAAGATCCCGCCTTTAAACACACACATCTAGGAGCACTCCCTACATCTATACAGGATGTCAAAATTTCTGGATAAATGTCCTAGAAAGCTCCCTTACTGCTTTCAACCCACCAATCATCTTCAATACCTTATTACCTTATCGAACTCCCATTAAGCAGGAAGTGTATCCAATCGGTAATCGAACCCTTAAACCTGGTTGATCTATTTAATTCCCCTTAACCCTCCGGGTGTAATCATAAGCCATCAGCCACCCAATTTAATGGGTTACCGAAATTCCTTTAATACCATTCGTCATAGAAATGAGATTTATTACTCTGGTTTAAATATACGGGGATTGTTTTATGACTGTGGTAGCACGTTAAGCTGTTGGTCCTGCCTTATATAGATCTATGGCAGTCGTTACAGTTAGGTAGGCCTGAAAGCCTGGCAACCAGTCTTACCAAATGGTATCGTATTACTTAGTATTACAGTTAATAGGTACTAAGTAATACGATACCCTTTGGTTGTGGAGGTCGGATAGGCAGTATTCAGCTACATTCGGTTAGACTGGAAGCCGACTCCAAGGGAAAAGGCTATATAGGCAGATGATGCCATGCGTCATAATAAGATTTATTACTCTGGTTTAAATATACAGGTATTATTTTATGACTGTGTTCAGAATAGGGCTGGTATGTGAGTGTTGTTTTTCTTTTTCTGATAAATTAGTTTGGTATGCGTTCTTGATCCAATATCCGTTTTATTTGTAACCAATCTGAATAAATTATTTTTAAGCCGCGCTTGCCAAGGTTGGTGTGTGGATAAGTGACCACACATTACATACCGACCTTCCTTTGTACCTCGGAACGTTAAGCTGTTGGTCCTGGCTGCTATATATAGATCTTTGGCAGTCGTTACAGGACTTACAGGTAATCAGTGAACTGAAAGCACCAACGGGTATCGCAGTATTAACTGGGTTGTGGAGGTCAGATAGGCAGTCGCTCCATGTAAAATACTGGTATTTAGCTGCATTCGGTTAGACTAGATACCGATCCCGACATAGTTAAGGATAGGTTAGGTAGATGATCTACATGTATAACATTTGTAGGTAAGCTCAGTGGTAAAATAAATAAAACTTTACCTGTATTCAAAATGTCAACGCGAAACTGGATAGAGAACTACTCGTAGATCTCGAACTTACAAAATCTCGTTTCAACTTTACTGAAAGGCGTATTCCAATTTCAGTATCACGTAAAAGCATATACATAAGCCAAAGCCAATCACATATTTTATGTACAGACATGCCCGTTTTTCCTCAGAAATACTAGGTAATACTTGTTCAAGTCCCTAAATAGTTGTATAGTAGTAGTAACCGTTGGATTTTCATATATCGGTTTTGAACCGAGCCATGAAGTAGCCCATAAGTGGGCATGCCACAAGGCATTCTTTACCGGTCAACCTTTGTGTTAAATAGGACAACATTGGAAAGAAAAAGTGTAAGGTGTAGCGTTGAGACCTCGTCGGGGCTGCGGGTTGTTCGAAAGAGATGCCGCGGCTTCGACACAAAGAGCTAAGAAGAAACATGGGTGGTTTTTAGTCAGTAGAAGTCTGACACTCCCTACCACTCTGCCCAGAACGGGAGGAGTCATTTGATGATTCCCAAACTCCTACAAAAAAAATGTGTTGCGTTGAATACAGTTTTTTTTTAAATCTAAGTTTAGTTCTCTATGATGTGTGCCTGAATTAGGTAATCCTATGTTACAGGCGGCTGTTTTTGAACATTGTGTAGTTCCAAAAATAATACCAATGAAATCCGTATTGGGATAGCGATCAATTGAAAAGTAAAGTGAGAATAACCCTGCAAAGGTAGTGTTTTCATTCATAGTGATTGAAGAAGTCAAGTTTTCTCAACAAAAGAAAATACATCTGGGAAATCAGTAGGCAGGTTGGTACTTGCGAAATCGTAAAGAATTCAAAGACAAACCTTGGAAGCACTACTTACTTAATAATTAATGTTCTTTGCAAAAAGTTTGCTTAAAAGAAAAGTAAGTTGGTGTTTACTTTTTTCTTTTGGATGGCTTTAAGTAATAAGATACTTTTTCAATAAAAGGGACGATGCTAAAGTCAGAGATTTTAATACCACTGTCCGCCTTAAGAGGTTTTATTTCAGGAACGATGTTAGAATCGAAGAATTGAATATACTTAACTAATATTTTCCACGATATGTGTGTTTAGAGAAATTACCAAAAAAAAATTCAACGCTGGTGGGTTCACAATCTTAAATAATCACATAAAACATACAATAGTTAAAAATCATCTGTAAAATTATTTTGATATGTATGCATCTGTGAATCACTCTAGTAACAAAACTTGACAAATATATCATTTTCTTAACCAAATTAGCCACCTAAAATCCAGGACGCTCCTACCTAGCGCTTTCCACATGATATTCTAGTTATTACGTCACAAGAATGTCAGTTGGCAGTTGCATAACTACCCTCCAAGTTTTATTAAAGGCTGACTCGAGTGCACTTCGGGATATACTCGTAGTGGGGATGAAGTCAAAGGAAATCTCAGCTTCAAGTTCGCATATATTCCATTCCTTAGTACGAAACTACCGGAGCCCGTCGAGTAAGGTTTTTAGGTCTAAGAATGAATGGGAATACCAATTTGCAGTAAATGCTGTTTTGTGTAGCCTTTTTCCAACTACATTAGTGTCGGCTTCCAGTTTAACCGAAAACAGCTGAATACCCCCATTCTAATGTGACCTCCTTAACCCATAATATAAAGAACCTCTTGGCTTCAAAATTATATTTAGGGAGGAAGGGACAAATTTGAAAAAAAAAAAACAGATCTATGCTTCCAAGAAAAGTACAATACTTTAACGGTTAAAATGTATTTTTTGTAAATTACTGATGAAAATCTTCTACCAGGGTTCAGCATGATGTACTAAATACTTGGTAAGCGTTTCTGCATCGATATCCGGTCCATCCTGGTATATTTTATCAATAGTAATACAGATATCCTATCAATTAAGGGAGGGATCATCTAATACTACCTATTAGTAACCTAATGAATTATGAATAAACCCTATTCTGACCATTCCGAGATAACTCATGAAGACATAGAACTCTCTGAAACACTACATTCCTTATATTCAATGTTATGTAATACTCATCAGTGGTAATACAATAATCTTATTATTTCTATTTGAACATAATATTCCTGTTATTCACACTCCGATTACTTCTGTCTGTAATCGTTTTGTTTTTAGAGATCGTTATCCAATTATGTTGTTAAATAAGTATTAACAAGAGGTGCATATTATTATACTTACTGACGGAAAATAACACAATTAAATGTCTGCGTAATATTTCCAAAATGGCAGACAATCATTCTGAATCGATCGATGTCGTTATTTTGGTGGTTCGGTAGATCTGCCTCGTTGAAGTCTAGTTGTCGAAAGCGTAATCTTGTGCTCAGTTCCTTGGTCGGGAAAAGTGAAATTGGGTTTCGCCACGAAGTCTGGATTTGTGCCCGGTTGATGGACCATTACGGGCTTAAAGCCAATTGGCGAAATGTGGGTGTATTATTAGGTAGATCTCTACCTAACCCTTCGGGGATAACTATTATGGTAGGTCCAACGTTCCAGATTTTCCAATGTTCATTAAGTAATCTAAGTACGGTCTATAGGTAACTGGTATAGGTAGGTATATTGTATTAATCAATTGTGTGTGGATAAAGCCATCGAGTCAGGCGCTTTACGCCAAAGGTCTCCCTTTACGACAACGTCGGCAGAATCACAGCTCGTTCACCAATAAAACGAACCTGGTACCCTTTATGACACCATCTATTCAAATATTTTTAAAAAGTTATGTTTGAATGTGGGGTGTAATCTTCGGAACTATTGATCCTATTTTAAAAACAACTGTGTTAAAACGTAGGGTATCCGTCGGATTCTCGCCAATTAACCGTACATTCACACACACACAAACAAACGCAAAATTTTCAATAATTTCTTATTCTCTATTCCACGAAGCGGGGTTTATTCTGAAATACTGTAATAATTTTAACAACTAAAAACAACGTATATAAATTATATGTATTATTAACCAGGTACCGTAATTTCAATCTGTTATTTATGTCCTTTACGTTAATCTCCTGAATTTTGACAAGGATGCAAAACTGCGCCTTGTAATATAAATTCCGACTAGAACGCGAGCATAGCGGCAGGGAAGAGCGAGTCAAACATAAATAGCCTACACATGTTCCACCCCAAGTCTTGTAAGACGTCCCAAAGGTGACCCAAACTCCGAAGTGACATTTGAAGATCCACTTCATCACCCAGGTCACGTTCCTTTCGGTCGAGATACTTAAAATTCCCTTACTGATGCAGCATTCTAAATGAAGGCAGGTTACACCTTAGAATACTTTGAATATAGATGTCACACATGTTTATAAATGTGTTTAGAATATGTTATGGACACTAATTGTTTGAGTACCTATTTCTTCTGTTTTTATGGTGATTTTGGTTTTAAGAGTCAGTGTACGTGTGGTGATTTGTTTGAAGGGAGTTTAAATGGTTTGTTAATCATCATCGGCCGGCCCTTGTTCCATGTTTATTTGGGGTCGGCGCAAGGCGTTTCTTTTTTCTATTGGTCTCTGGCAATCATCACGCTAGCTTTTACTCCGTTTCTTCATATTATTCTAATTTTGATCGACCACAAAAAAAAATCATTTCCCAAAAAAGAAAACGCATGGTTTTTTGCTAGGAGGTAGGTACTCTAGGTACTCATGTTTTTTCATTACGGGAGGCCTGCCCTTCTTCTGTAAGTATCATCTGTTTCTGTAAGGTAAAGTTCTGCAAAGTGTCTTGCAGGGTCGATTTAAGTCATTTGGTCAAAAAGTTTTAAATTGAAATTCATCATTAACTTCTTAATTTCCAACAGTCTATGTCATTGCTATGTCTTATTTTTAAATGTTTGCATTTTCCTTTACTATAATATGATTGTTACTTCGTAGGGTCAGTATCAGAACTATCTTGTCTATCATTATTTACTTATTTGCCTTCCATTACGATCAAAACCATGTCTCTCATTTCCTTTCGATATATCCATTTCCTGTTTCCTTTTCTCCCAAAAACTATTTCCGTTTCTAAGCAAACTGTTTTATCTTAACCGTGATTTTGTGAACTTACAAACTGACATTTTCGTTATTATGAATGTTTAGTATCTTTTATCTACATCCGACGTTAAACTGTAACATTACTCTTGTCATCCCCAAAGGGTTAGGCAGAACTCGCCAGAAGTGTACTTAATAGTACACCTATATTTAGTTAAAGTAACATGTAAGTAATAGGGGGCGAGCCTATTGGCATCAACCCGGCACAGATCCAGAGTCCGTGACTATTACCTACCCTGAGAAATTCCTGATGGAATAACACACTTGGCCCGACCCGGGAATCGAACCCACGACCTCTTGCTTAGCAGTCGCGTTTGCTACCACTACACTAACGAGGCAGTCATTAATTCTTAACTTCTGCGTTTTTTGTCTGAATTAAGATTATCTGTTTAATCTAAAGACTGTTGTGTTTATCAACTAAATAAATATTTAGGGTTCCCTACAATTTTTCGTATTTTGGGTTACTTGGCTAAGCAAACCATTAGTTTGCTATCCCATTTGTATTGTGTACCTAAACCAAAACGTCGAAAAGGTTACCATTGTATTATGGTAACCTTGTTTCTATCCTTGGAATGGATTCTCTCGTATAAAATGGGATTAGGCAAACTTGCTTCTTCTTGACGGAGTACATCTGAGTAGATTTTTAGTAAAGAGGTCTATCTATTTACGTAGATGCTTTAAAAAAAGTACCAAACACCAATACTCATTAAAATCACTTAAATAACAAATTCCATCAATATTCAAGCTACTATCATCAAAGTTAACCAACGAATCATTAAAAACCAATGCACGGAACCCATCCAGAATTTTAAACGAATTAAATTAATGTAAACTAGTCACCAACACTTCTCTTATAATTCAAGGCGTTACGATAATTATCAAAACAGTATTTAACTTGTCGATAAAAAAAGAAGTTTTAACGAAATGGTCCCTTTATCTTTTTAAACGATCAGTGTACTCTCACCTTTATCTTTTAAGCTATTTCCCATCTTTAGGTGATAATTAAGCCGATCGACTTTTAAGTCAAGCGTGGAAATGTTACTTTTAGGGTTCCTTGCACAAAGGCTTCCGACGGAACCCTATGAAGGGTCCACTGTCATCTGACATCGGGCTGTATCTTTTGTAATGACATAAGTAAACTCTTGAAATTTTCACAGATTCTTTGCTATGGCAAGTATAACACATAAAAAAAGGAATTAAAATTAAAAAAAAATATAGGCGATCCCCAACAGAAGCAACTTGCTTTTTTTTCAGTTTTTATTTTGTACTGTGGTACGGAACCCTGCGTGTGCGAGTCTACTCACACTCGTCCGGTTCTATTAAAAGTGTTTCTATAAACTAACGTAAGCTTCACACTTTCTAACAAATTAATTACTAATTAGGTAAATTGAACTGTGAGGTGTCTGATTACAGAGATACTTTTATGTTCACACTTTAACACCCACGATGATCTTAGATAGGAGATGATTATTATTGATCCGCTGACACTTCGAATTAATCGAAACTTATGTGGCAATATCCCAATGTGGAGTTTGTTATATACCGTTGCGCTTTTGACGTCAATGACTCTAAGCACAGCCAGCTAATCTTTCTACTTATACGTACCTAAGTATTATAAAAAGTTTTTCTGTATGAAAATAAAGTAACATGGGTGCAGTAAATCTCCATAAAAACTAATTTGGCCATATATTATGTGCAATTAAGTGTCAAATGTGTGCTTTGGCGCTCGTACCAGGATTACCCTGTACCACGAATGCCATCACGGTAGGTAGGTAGGTAGGTATAGCTCAACAGAATTAGATAAAATAATAAATATTTACTTCAGTCGCAGATGTACGAAATAATAATTATGATGTGACAAAATTTGAATTTAGCGAGCTACCCTGGCGCTTTTACCGTAACACAAAAATCTAAATCAATTAATCCCTCATATTTCAAGGACGCTCGTCGTCGCCGAGGCAGGCCCAAGAAACGCTGGCGTGACGATTTAGACTCATGTCCTTACAGATTGGCCAGAGAAGGCAAAACATCGGGAAAGATGGAAAGAAATGGGGGAGGCCTTTGCCCAGCAGTGGGACAAGACTGGCTAGTAAAAAAAAAAAAAAAAAATTCACACCTATTCTCGTCCAAGTTCCCCATTCTACGTAAACTGCAAGTCTATAACCATTCTAGAAATATCTATATTGTAACCTGTCCATTGCTTATAAACTGCCTGACATTTTCAGTCTATAAATTATCCGATAGATGACCAAAGGCTTTGAAAATCCAATGAGCAATGCTTGTTTAATCGTGCCAGTTAAGGCGAGACCCAACCAGGATTTACCAAAAACGTACTGTCTTTGAACGTCAAGTGTGAACTATAGGTTTGAAGTACCGAGGTGGGAAAAATATCCTGTAAAGAGAAAGAACTAAACTTGCGTTATACCGAATCAAATATCCGAATAAAGTTACTAACTCTATAAAAAAAAAATATACAATTGCCTCTTTTTTTAACTTTATCGTCGAAAATCTCCGTAATTTAAGCGATAACATGAGTATTTTTTTCTAGAAATAAATAAAGAATACAATTATTTAATTTAATACCGGTTATTTTTTCAAATTATGTTAAGTTATTTATCATAATTAAAGGAAAACCCTTGAATATCAATAAACCCAAGCGCCTAACAAAGACTAGCCAGCCTAACACTGTACGCCCAAAAAGCAACCTTATTGAATCCGACTAAGGTGGAGTGTAGCACTACGCCTATAGTATAGTCGAACGGGTGCGTTGGGTCTCGCCTTAAGTATTAAATTCAATGCAGGTTTGCGTTTCTCAATAGTCATTGCTTAGAAGTACTTAGTAGTGATTAGGAATGAGCTTTACTTAACAACGACATCACTAAGGGAATAGTATAGTGGGGTGTCATTCATAGTATAGTGGTGGGTGATGAACTGCCAAGTCATAGGTCTCGAGTTTGAAGCCAAGGTGAGGAAACCAAACCAGCATGCCTGAGACATATTTCAAGACGCCATGTCAAGCCAATTCACAGGCTCATGGGTGGCATACGAACTCTGACACTGTAATCAGTTAGGCGAGGTTGCAGTACTTTGTTTTTATGAACGCACGACCTCACCCCCCCCGCACTGCCCGGCGAGCGATATAATGCCTAAATTTTGACTGTTTTTTGTTCTTGGAGAAAAATGATAAAGAAATTATACAATATGTTTTCAACATTTACTTCAGAATAAAAAGTTCTATCTACTGATATAACTTTCATATAAATTCATGATGAAATGTCGTAGCAGTACACGTTTTAAATTGTGATTTAGAGTCATGTTTGATAAAAGTAATGATCGAGCCGATCATTCTAAATCGCGTTTCCGTCTTTACGATTTACTTGAGAGTATGTTAAATTTTTATGTAATGATTTTTATTTATTAAAAAACTCTTAATTAGTTCGATTTTCAAAGGTTCAAAAATCTTAAAAAGTACTGCAACCTCGCCTTAATGGCAACAGGCTAACCTTCTATAACATAAGAACTGGCAAAACGTAGGCTTACTATGAACCACACCTCTGCCTAACTCTTGGGGATTACAGGCGTAATGTTATGTTATGTATTTAGATCATCAGTAGCATACTAACAATCATAACTCCAAATACAGGTACAATTAATCTTTGATTTGAGCACCGCAGAAGCATTAAAGCAATTTAGTAACGGTAACTACTGGTAACTAATGATGCAAAATATAGAAACCTTGTGATCGAAGTAAACAAAGGTCTACCATTCACTTTTATAACCCTAAACACTAAAACTTTTAACGACGCAAACGCAATTACTTTTGAAACATAAGATATGGGTACACAGGTACACATGCAGGCACAAGGTGCAAACGTACACCTGCTCGTAATGTTTACGCACGAGAGAGGAATTAATGCTGCTTTTAAGAATACTAAGTTACTAGTAATGTGAACTTTGGACCTATAATATGTTTTATGGCAGACAGGTTGCCTCATAAGGAGTTATGTCATGAATGTCATGATGTATGGCAGAATGAAAATAAATAATGGTTGGACATGAAATGTTAACTTCGTGTCTATATGGTTCGGAATTTGACTTTCTTTATTGAACAGAGAATGGCAGATGCACTTTGTTGTACTTGCAAAAGAACCCCCTCATTGGTTGAAACCGCTGGTCTAGTGGTCGCAAATGCGATTACTGAGCATAATTCCCGGTTCGGGCATAGTGTTATTGGGTTTTTCCATCAGATATTTCTTAGTAGTAGCCACGGAGTCTGGATTTGTGCCCGGTTGTCAACAGGCTCTCGCCCGATTACATGGGACATACATATAACTGGTGAAATGTGAGTGTACTAATGTTATGGGACATACATATAACTGGTGAAATGTGAGTGTACTAATGTTATGTTGTACACTTGTTAGTTAGTTTACTGCCGCACTCGGAGAGCTTCAGTGGTTGCTTGGGACGTCGCTTGCAGTAAAGGTTTTTGGCAGTTTTGTCATACAAAAGTATGTCAAGCCTTTGCTGGCGGCTTGAGTAATCGTTGGATATCTCTGAGTGCCGCAGTTAGTTTAATTCGACTATTCAAAAGTGCCAGTAACGGCCTACTTGAAATAAATGCTTTGATTTTGATTTTGATTTTGTACAGTCGAACAAGCTAATAAGTAAACAGGGTAGAGATCTTTATAATACTATAACACTGATAACATTGATTGTAATTTTGTTTTATCAAGTGTTTCACATTAAGTGACTGATATCAAACGCTGTATCGTTTGATATCAGTCTATAAATGTATCTGTATAATCTTAAAAGTAAATACAAGTTAGCTGGCTGTATACTTATTAGCTTGTTCGACTGTACCTACGGGAATTACCGCCATTTTGGTTCACCTTACATGCCGCAATCTGTGAAGCCTGTTTTGTTGTAGCAGCAAGATCAGCTGTAAAAGATAAAAGAATGCCAGCCTTACCAACCGTGTACTACACTCTTTTGATCAAACCGCTCTCAGGTATATTGAATTTCCAAACCGATGAATAAGCTTAGAAATCAAAACAGTTACAGGTACTGCGAATTCTTCCCACAAAGATCTAATCGAAACCAGTCATAGATGCAATTCTATCGTATTGCGCAAACCACGGCACGCCAAAATCGCATTCCTACCAGGTAGTTAGCCCATTGATGCACTATTTAACCCCTATTGCTTTAAACGAAAGCCGAGAATCGAATGGCATATCGATTTACAATGAGATTTGCGAATGTTCAATTCTACGTTGACATTTTAAATAAGGTTGTCATGTGAATTTTAAACAGGGATGTGGGATTAACTGAATTGATAATCCGCATACTAAAACTTTGAAGTTCGTCATAGTGAGTTTCGTCGCAGGGAAGATTTTTTGTGCTCTGCTGTGGTCTCAAGCCTCAGGCTAGACGTCACAGAAGATTTATTTGCTCAGATTTTCATTTAAAAAGGATCCATAACAAACAATTGTGTTTAATACTTCTTATCAGTGATGATGCTCTTCAGAGTCTGGATTGATGGCAATAGGCTCGCCCCCTATTCCATGGCGCTTATTACGTAACTGGCGACAATGGGTACATATCTGTGTAACCCTTGGGGGATGGTGTTATAATGTTATGATGATCTTTACAAAGATCAGATGCGTTATAATATGAAGAAATTACACATGTGAAATTCCGGGAAGAGTCACAGATATATCGTAAGAGCGCTTCAATTCAATTCAATTCAATTGTCTGCTGTACAAAAATAGCGTCTTTCATCAACTTTTTCTAAATCAAAGATGTCATAAAAAGAAGACGTCGTTTACTTGCGACAGCTGGGATCTAAGTGAATGATTACAAGTTACACAGATAACTGGCAGCCCTATGCTGCTCCTATTGTGTTTCGATTCTCATGCGCGAACATCAGGTCGATTCTCAAAACTTATTCTTTTGTGTGAACGTAGAAAGAATTTTAATGCTTCCGTTTGAACTTGGTATAAAATCTCACAATAGAATAGCACTTTATTGCGCAATGCCGACCCATTTGATAGTCGACAATCATTTTCTTGGCTTATTTAAGTTTCTGTTCATGTAGCAGCTTTTGTTGTCGTGTTATTCGTATTTGCATAGTGGGTCTCACTGGGTTGTCACATGTCACCGTTGCTGTTTGGTAAAAGCACGATTCTAGGAAGCGTGTTTGTTATGCTTTACAAAGAACAGCTATTCTAATAAAAATTGTAGTGCTTGAGGCACATTTATTGTTTATGCTAGTTCAGTAGAAACATCATCTGCGTAGCCTTTTCCCAACTATGTTGGGGCGAATTCCAGTTTAACCGCTGAGTACCAGTATTTTACATGGAGCGACTGCCTATCTGACCTCCACAACCCAGGACGTTTTGGGTCACTGCTTTAAGCCACGAGCTCCTAGTTCAATAGAAACATTATACACAATTTCAGTTAAACGTAAAACAGCAAAACGCACATAAAATCCAACCCTATTCGAATATCATCAGACGAAAACAGGTTATGCAAACGCTTGAGGCAGTAGGTTACAATCTATTACAACAAGAGCGAATGCACCTGCTTTGAAAACAGCACCTTTACACTACTCCAAAATTCCCCGATCATGTTAAAAGTTAATGACATTCTTAATGAAAACGGGATATTTACCATGTTTACTTTTTTGTTTCGAGCTCCCGATTTTTTTTTGTTTTTTTGTTGTCCCGTTTTTAGTGTTATGACCATATCAGTTTAAAAAACTTGTGTTATTTCTTCTCTGACGAAGTAAAAGCGACAATCCAACGGCGTATATAATAAAAATCTCTGCAATTAAACACGTTGTGTGTGTGTAACGTTTAGCGGACCGTGGGAACCTGCGCCGGAGTTGAATCGACGAATCCATGCAAAATCCTGTTTCGCTCCAACATTCACTACCTGTTGTAAAATAGGATACCGAGGTTTATACGAGTGTTTTATAGCTATTAAAGTTTTATTTTTGTGGTGTAAGTACTCTACTGGGTGTTTTATAGTGCTTTGGTTGTTCTGGGGTACTTCAAGGGAAATTAGTATTTTTGAGTGAACTTTTCAAGTATGCAATTTGGTTCAACGTCCTTGGGTAAATGTAATGATGGCAAGTGAAAATGTAATGGAAATTTTGAATCGACTTCAAAAAAGAAGAGGTTCTCAACTTTATTTATCAATCACGGAGTCTGCAATTACCTGGCTCCTTATTAAAAACTTATACATAAATGGCAAAAAAGATGTTATGTTCCGTTTGACGCCTTAATATAAATCACCCGATTGAAAACTTTGTCTCTTTCAAATCCTTTTCAAATAATCGTGCATTCAACAATATGTGTCATGGCGTCTCAGTGTGAATGCTGAACTCGTGAACTATCCGATGACTCATTGACTCAGTGCACAATGCAACTGTATTGCATAGCTTTATTTACATGAATATTAGTAGGTGTTGTTGTGTCATAACAACTTACTTTAGCTTTATTGAACCTGTTTCTAACATTGGCGATGGTGTTGGCATAAATAGCATTGGAACCACTTTACAAAGCGTCATTAGTTTCGAAATTAACTAGAAGTTTGGTTTTGACGGCTACGTGCTTTGAAAATGCTGTTATTACTAAGGTAATAGATTTTACGATTAATTGGTTTCGCACGCTATTTACTTAGTTAGGGGTTGAAGAAAGTTTTGGTATTCTAAGCTGATGCAACTCGACTTGAACACAGTTTCATCGTTCGGTCTTGCTATTTACTTAGTTAGGGGTTGACGAAAGTTTTGGTATTCTAAGCTGATGCAAGCAAACTCGAACAAACACAGTTTCAACGTTCGGTATCCCAAACAATTTGGGGTCCGCAAAACATGTCTTCTTCTCCCATATTTCTCTATTGCCTACTTGTAATTTCAGCAGTCACCTCCTAAAACATTCACATCCCTTTTAAATATAATAATTTGTCATTAAATCTTTACTTTTGATAAAAGGATACAAAACGGGTGAACCCGTAAACGAAGCTAGTTATTTACAAGAACGCGAAGTGTCAACAACAGCTTTATGTCCTTACATAAAGCTTAAAACTACCTCCGCTAGAATTCGCACATTACCACGGAGAATATATTTTAAACATGTTTTATATTACCATAGTTTGTACTATTATTTGTTTTAAACCGCGGTTTTGTTCGCGCTTGTGTCGGAAATTGTCTGTATGCATGCAGGTAATTTTATTATATAAGGTGGAGGAATTTGTTCTAGTTTCTACAACTAGAACAAATTTCCGTGCGTTCAAGCAATTTTTAACCGACTTCCCAAAAAGGAGGAGGTTCTCAATTCAATCGGTGTTTTTTTTTTTTTTTTTTTTTCTATGTATGTACACCGATTATGTCATACCTATTATTGGAATCAAATATAACAGCTCACAACTTAGGACCCAGTAATATTAATGACAATAATATCCGTGGTGCTAGGCAACTGGGCTTATCTCAGTTGTATACGTCCCTGTGTGCCTATTGGCCTTGTTCTGTTCTGTCTCCTGCTGATATGGAGGGAAGTGGAAACTATGTTTTTTCCTACTCCTCCGCTATTCTTTTCTGATTAATTTCGTTGCGGAATCCAAGACAGTTAAATCATTTCTCTGGGACTTCGTCGAGCTTCATTGTCTCGGTGCTTTTCTTGTGGTCGCCACTGTTGATTCTGGCTAACAGGAGTTACAGTGGTTTGGGAATAGTGTGGCGGGCTTGTCCCAATATCTATATATAAATAAAGAGAGAAGTCCTGACTGACTGACTGACTGATTGACTGACTGACTCATCAACGCCCAGCCCAAACCCTTGGACCTAGAAAGCTGAAATTTTGCACAGAGGTTCCCTTTATAATGTAGACAAGGAATAAGGAAGGATTTTTCGAAATTCAACCCCTAAGGGAGTTAAATAGGGGATGAAAGTTTGTATGGAAAATCGTCATGTTCACGCGGGCGAAGCCGCTGGCAAAAGCTAGTAAAAAATAAAAAAGGTGGAGGAATCGACGTACAAAAGATTAGTGTATTTAGTACCTACATCATCCTGAACAGAGCAAAATTTTCATTGGTAATAAAAAAAATAAGCTAGGAAGTAAACACAGAAACAGCAGTTTTAGGAAACAGGTATTTTTTTTAAATTACCGGAGAAATCTTCAATGTCAGGGTGTTCGGAATAATGAAAAACTGACAGATAGTGTTGCTTTTGATCTCCTGTATTTTTCGCATAAATTTTTGCCAATAATTTCTCTATTAATGGTGAAAACTGCAAAATTTGTTCTTAGAAGAAATTACCGGTCATACACAATTACAGACAGAAACAAAAAGCCACTTTGTTTTGTACCATATAGGTATCAATATACATTATACTTCGTATCTCTCCCGAAGATGATTACAGTTTACATGCAGCAGTACGAGAGTTGATGCTGTCCTTATCACACTTTTTAGAGAATTTATTTTTAAATAAATTTAAAAAATAGGATAAAAAGTAGTGTATTGACTATTTCCCCCCACTGTAGTGCAAGCCGCCATTGCGCTGCAACGACAATCCTTGACTCATTACGTGATTTCGTGTTGTCCGACTCACACAAAACTTTGTTTCGTCCGGAAATAACTGTAATTTCGTTACACGATGGGAAAAATAAAGCGATCTTGTCGGGACGATAGTGACAGTGTCGAAAATTTACTAACAAAAGTGAAAAAACGAAGAAGAATCTCCTCATCGTCATCGGAAAGTGAACCAGCGGTATCTCCTTCGCATTCTCTGTCGGAGGATTTAACTGTTTAGTGATCTAGAACCAAAGTTGCAAGTACCTTAAAATGATTTTATTCTTTGTGTTACGCCGACGTCTATCGTGTGTGGATATTATGGCCGCCGAATGTGTTGATACCTGGTCTGCACCCACCAACTTATATATCCCGACGTATATCGTGTGTGGATACTATGGCCGCCGAATGTGTTGATACCGGCACCCACCAACTTATATATCCCGACGTATATCGTGTGTGGATGCATGCCAAAGTTACAAATGCCATAAAATGATTTTATTCATTGTGATATCCCGACGTTTATCGTGTGTGGATACTATGGCCGCCGAATGTGTTGATACCGGCACCCACCAACTTATATATCCCGACGTATATCGTGTGTGGATGCATGCCAAAGTTACAAATGCCATAAAATGATTTTATTCATTGTGATATCCCGACGTTTATCGTGTGTGGATACTATGGCCGCCGAATGTGTTGATACCTGCACCCACCAACTTATATATCCCGACGTATATCGTGTGTGGATACAATGGCCGCCGAATGTGTTGATACCTGCACCCACCAACTTATATATCCCGACGCAAATCGTGTGTGGATAAAGTCAAGTACCTACCTACCTACCTATTTATGGCGGGTGACTTATGATTATATTTTACTCCTCGGTAGGTGAGATCCCAAATAATGAGGCACCATAAGAAGGAAAATAAACGGTTGGTGAAAATCCTGATGAACTAGACCCGGATATTTTACAATTGTTGGGCTCAGACCCTACACTAAATAAAGCATTTGGAGACAATTTACACAAAGATTTGACAACGCGGTGGAAACACATCTTAATTAACGGTCTGACTAAAAAATCCGTTCAGTAGTTTAGGCGCTACGGTGGAACATACATACATACATAAATACATACATACATAGACTGCCAAAATCATTACCCTTCCTTTTGGCTTCGCCGTAGTCGGGTAAAAAGGAAAACGTTGTTATCCTAAAACAATATCTGGCTGCTGAAAATTGTATTCACATGAAAGCACCCATGCTAAGCACACAGTGAGTAGGTAAAAACAAAATCAAATAGCCAGCTGTTTCTCAGCAATCTGCAAAGCACAGCTTTAACTCTAATCGTAAACATACCACAAGACATTATTAAGACACTCGGTGATAATGCAGGGCGACTAACGCGCAACGCAAACCACAGAGAATCTCTGTCTAGAAGATTCACTGTTACAATCCGAGTAAACGAAAAAGGGATGTAGTAAAAAACGCTACAAAAGACGATTATCTATTCGGTTCTAATTTGCCTGATCATCTAAAATCTACCCAGGCTATAAAACGACTACCTACCTCAGAATTTTATTAAGATTCACCGCAAATAATGCGAGATTCAATCAGCAGCGCAATCAGTCGAGTACTACGTATCGTCTAAACGGTCCTTTAAACGCATGGGGGGTGCCGCGTGCGGGCACCAGCCGCCGAGTCGCGAGCCGCCTCCGCCGCCGCGGGATCACCGCCGCCGCCGCACCGCGCACAGACGGCCACGCGTGCACGGGTGGCCAACCACGCAGCCTGACGCCGCTAATCACCTCGGCACAGGTAGACAACAATATTCCAATAGCTGGCTGGTTACAGCATTACTTTAATGAATACATACTCGTTACAAAGGATAAAATTATCCTTTCTTGAATTAAAGGATATAAAATACCTTTTATTTGTGAACCACATCAGCCTGACATACCAAAAAGGTTATTCATGGTCACAGAAAATAACATTGATAATTGTTATTCTGAGCTAGAATCAGGTTTTATTTCTCAATGACTAGCTGTTGCCAGCGGCTTCGCCACCTACAACTCAACGAAATTATCCCACGGGAAGATAAAATCGGGATTAAAACTATCTTATGTGTTAATTCAGGTTATAAACTATCTGTGTACCAAATTTTATCGAAATGCGTTCAGTAGTTTTTGCGTGAGGAACTAACAAACATACACACTTACAAACTTTCGCCTTTATATTATTAGTGTGATGTATTTCACCTTCACCTTTGTTTACAGTACCTAAGCCTAACGGGAAACATTTCCTTAATTTAAAAGGATTAACTAAATCCGTTCATGTTGACCACTTTAAAATGGAAGACTACCGCACAGTTATAAATCAAAATTGTTTTATGGCAAATATAGACTTAAAAGACGCGTATATTTTTGGTTGCAGTTGCCCAAAGCGAGATTATTTAGGTACCTAAGTCTTACTTGGAACTTAAAAAGATTTACCTACTAATCAATTATTTGAGCTTAACGTTTTGCCGCTTGGACTCTGTACCGCACCCGTACCCTACGAAGTATTATAATATCTGTGCCTACGTATTCACTAAATTAACAAAACCTGTACTGAATTATTTACGTTCACGGGGGTATTTATCAGTAAACTATAATATGATTTTTTATGCATCGGTTAACCTGTCTTAATAACGTCGAAGCGACAAAAGAATTATTATAAAGATAAGGATTTTTAATCAACACTGACAAAAGTAAAATTTACCCAAGTAAAAAGTGCCTGTTCTGTGCAAGCAACATGCCCAAAACATTACCGAAAAGGGAACCTGATAGACTTATAGGTCTGTTAACATCAGCATGCTCCGCCATTCAATACGGCTGGGTATACACAAAGGTTCTAGGAAGAGCAAAATCTCTGGCACTAAACTATTCTAATAATTACAATAAACACATATAAATATCATAAATACTTTTGAGTTACTGGCAACTTTTTATGGTCTAAAAATCTTTACTTCACACAATGGTGTGAAGATACTCAGAATAGACAATACTATAGCAATTGCTAATATAGATACAGAATCGGAATAGCAGATTACGCATTTAATAAAGTAACACTTTCACTCGGTATTCCACAGTTCGACTTATTTGCAAATAGCCAGAATCATAAATGTTACAGATGTACTTCCTGGAAATTGGATCCAAATTCCGAAATTATTGTTATTATTTATTGTTGTTGGAGGAGCCTTGCTTGCCTAGGGCGGTCTGTGGATGGGTGACCGCCCGACATACCGAGTTTCCTCCGTGCCTCGGAAAGCACGTTAAGCTGTTGGTCCCGGCTGCCATATATATAGTCTTTGGCAGTCGTTACAGGTAGTCAGTGACCTGAAATTCTGACATCCAGTCTTACCAAAGGGTATCGTATTACCTAGTATTAACTGGGTTGTGGAGGTCAGATAGGCAGTCGCTCCATGTAAAATACTGGTATTCAGCTGCATCCGGTTAGACTGGAAGCCGACCCCAATATAGTTGGGAAAAGGCTAGGCAGATGATATTTATTGTTGATTAGTATATTTATTTATGCTTTTACTCCTTTTAGTCTTATCTCAAAAGTTTTCATAAAATTAAAAATGACAAGCAGAAGGGATTAGGTATAGTACTACCATATTGACCAATACAGCCTTGGCACCCAGTGCGGTTAAAATTACTTATTTCGAAAGTACTTTATTTTAATCCTGACAAAAATCTACTGTGTTTTACTTTCAAGGGGGAGTATCCTCTCCACTCGGATCTTACTCTGATGGCAGGGAATTTATCCGGCAGTCACTATTAATGCGCGGAACCCAAAGCATCTCTCAATATATTGATGGCCTCTCTCTCCATAAACGCGCTGAAGCAATATAATACTGCACTAAACTCATATAGTGGCTATATTGTAATGGTAAAGGTTTAGATTACTGTGATTCCCACACTATTCAATTAATAGAATTCTTGACTTAGCTAGTTAATTCGGGTGTTACAGCACACTTAATAGTTCTGCAATATCAATATTGTTAGGTCAGGAAATTTAAAAAGGTTTTTCAAAGAGGTCTATTGTTTAAACCAAAATTCCACACCTGGAATCACAATCTTGTATAAAGTTATTAAACCAATTTTATTAAGTACTTTCCTAATGATTCAATTAGGTACACTAAAAGATTTTATTCAAAACTGTAACTCTTTTAGCACTAGCATCTGCACAGAGAAAGCAAACTTTAAGCTTAAAAATAAAAAATATTACTTTTGATTCAGACAAAATTATAATTAAAATCGAAGATTTAATATAAACCGGCCAGGTACCATTGATTCTGTTGCCATATATTAGAAAAAACCCTAACGTTTTCCCAGCTTTAACCTTCAAACACTATATAGATAAAACTGTTCGCTTACGTGTCATGTGTCAAGAAGATTCTTTATTTTGTAGTTATCAAACCACATAAGAAAGTGGGTTCTCAAACTTTTTCTCACTGGGTAAAACAAGTTCTAGAAAAAAGTGGCATAGATGTAAAATTGTATGGGACACACAGTACAAGGCACGCATCTGCGTCTGCTCACAGAGCAGGTGTCAATCTGGAAGTTATTCGAAAGGCCGCAGGCTGGAGTGAATCTTCCCAATTCCCATGTATTACAAAAACACTATAATAAGAATGTACCTCCCCATAACTAAACTGAATTTGTAGATGCACTCTTTAGATGATTATTTATTATTGTTGTACCTTAGTTTTATGATTATTACAAACAAATATAATTAGCATTACGTTTCAGTAATTAAAACGTAATAAATAGCATAATATTTTATCGATCGCTTTAATGTCAATTTTTTTCGATGCTCTAAACATCTGCATGTAAACTGTAATCATCTTCGGGAGAGATACGAAGTATAATTGAGAATCAAACGAACTTACCTAGTGAAGTTTGATATCTAATTATACGAGTGTCTCTCCCGAAGATGATTACACTCCCTCCCTCCCTGATAATCCCGAGACCTATCGAAAAAATCGAACTCTAAAAAATGAGTCAAGGATTGTCGTTGCAGCGCAATGGCGGCTTGCACTACAGTGGGGGGAAATAGTCAATACACTACTTTTTATCCTATTTTTTAAATTTATTTAAAAATAAATTCTCTAAAAAGTGTGATAAGGACAGCATCAACTCTCGTACTGCTGCATGTAAACTGTAATCATCTTCGGGAGAGACACTCGTATAATTAGATATCAAACTTCACTAGGTAAGTTCGTTTGATTCTCAAATAGTCTTTATAGTTAGGGCTGTATTCTAGACTCACAATTACTTATGCGATCCTTGCCCTGGTATGCGAATTCTAATGCGAAATACCCAAATATTCTGCGAATTGAATTGCGCATTTGTTTCGGAATGTCTCTTTGAATTTATGGTCATTAGATACTTTACGAATACAAATTATTTTTGCCTTTTGATGTTTCCATTAAGAATTTTATGACTTTCATTTCATTCAATTCAATGAATGTCTGATTTTCTAATATAACTAATACGTTATACGGCACTAGACGGTATTGAAGTTGCTTTATTTACCTTCAAAAGGATTACAATTAATAGTCTACAATAAATATTAAAACAATCCACCAGCATTCATCAGTATGACAGGTATTCTGAGCAACTGTAATCTTCCTTTAAATAAAATCCTTTAAATATCTATTTACAGAGTTATTTCCGAAGAACGAAAAGGGTGCCTATGGAGTTTCTTGTCAATTCATCTCCATGAAGATATAAGCTTTGGAATGGGCAACTACAGTACTTTCACAAGTTAATAAGCCTTGTGACTGTAGCTTCGCATTCATTGTTTTTCTGACATTCAATGCCTGTAAAGGTCATAGTAAAATAAATGCTTCGAATTTGAGACTAAATTTGATGTTGAGTAAGATAGGTTGAAACGTGGAAAGGCAGTCCCTCACTTATTCGATTTAGTTCAGAAAAAAAAAACAATTGAATCCGACGTCTAATATGTCCCACAACATCAATTACAAATTCCCTTACTACATCAAAAACCACAGAAGTAAGCTTCCACAGAAGGTCAAAGCGATGTCTCAAACAATAAAAAAAGAATTGAAGTAGAAATTCCTGACATTTGGCATGTGCGGCGTCCCCCTATCATTTCGAGCGAAGCCAGGTGCTCCAACATAAGGCATGGCACGTGTACGCGACATCTGCCGGGCAAAAAAAGAATTAATAATAGTCTGCTATTATATTTACTTACCTTTGTACCAGGGCATCTGTTTTTAGGGTTCCGTACCTCAAAAGGAAAAAACGGAACCCTTATAGGATCATTCGTGTATCTGTCTGTCTGTCTGTCCGACCATCCCCCTCCCTTATCTCCGAAACTACTGAGCCTAAAATTCTGAAAAAAATACAGAAAATAGTTCAAGACGTATAGATTACAGGAACACCTTTAAGAAGTCATGATACGGAACCCTTCATGTGCAAGCCCGACTTGCACTTGGCCAGTTTTTTTTTTATCATGTGTGCAATAGAAAGGATGTATTAAGATTAAAGATGATGCCTTTGAACGTCGCAAGCTGAATGAACCGGTGATGTTTTTTTTTTCTTGAAGGATAAGACGCTAAGTTCGTTTCGATCAGCTGTTGCTGTCGAACGGCATTTTTTATATTACGTAGCCAGTTTTTAATGGAAATAATTATTACGACTAAGCAAAGGTGTTCGCTTTTATTAGCGCCTATGGCTTGCAAATTACCATGCAATGTGAATTTTAAAACGAATCCTACTAATATTACAAATGCGAAAGTTTGTGAGGATGGATGGATGGATTTTTGTCAATCTTTCACGGAAAAAGTACGAATTGGATTTGGATGAAATTTAGCACACAGCTTGTTTATAACCAGGATTAACACGTAGGATTCTTACTATCTCGGTAGCATGATCCCGTGGGACAATATCGAACTCCACGCAGGTGAAGTCGCGGGCATCAGCTGGTTTAAAATAATCCACTTTAGTTGTTCCCTTTTAAAGTTCAAACATGGCAGATGCTGCAAACTCGTGCTACACAAAAAAGACGATCAAATCTGGCATGCGCTGCTGTTATAAATAGACTCGAACTAATTGAACCCACCTTTACTTCCCTAGAGAAAAATGGCCATTTTTAGAAATATATGTTTGGAACACAAAAAACAAACAAACATGTTTCTTATGTTGCGGTGGAGTATGGCAAAGGTGTGGGGAGTATATTGCCTTCTGTTGATAATGGTCAATCTTCGGTGTCCATGATAGTATACTTTTATCTTTTGTTTTTACGAATGGGCCGATTGCTCGATTGGCAGTGCGTTGAGTGGAGTGGCCAATACTGACCATTGTTGTGTGCATGTGTCTCATAGAGAACCTTATTGCTATCCGGCAACTGGTTTGAGTTCATGTTGCCCTGGTACTTTTTTATTTCTCTATAAAGATTTAGTCTTACTAATATTATAAATGCGAAAGTTTGGATGGATGGATCTTGATGAAAACCGCAGATAGATTATCATAGTCTGGAATAGCACATGGGATACTTTATTGTTTCTTTCACATAGAATACAATTTCCATCGTTCGAAGTCGGGGAACTGCTAGTATATCTACATATTATAGGGTTATTGATTTAAGGTTCGGTTTGTCAAAGGAACTCGGTACTTCGGCTACGTAACCTCCAATAGATCACGTATATTAGTAGAATATTATAGTAGACATGATTTTTTAATAAAAAGCTGAGTACTAAGCCTTGTAACAGAATAACTTTCAAACTGCCATAGTTTTAAAAACTTTGACGTTTCAGGTTTTATTACGCACTAACAAAAGCAGTTTAGCTGAACCACGTTCTAAGTTTTCATTAGTTTTATGTTAAAAGTTAAAGTAATTCGGCTGCTGTAATGAATGGCTTCTACCTTAATGGATCTTTTATTCATTTAATTATAGTAGAACAGCTAATAAGGGCAATAAAAATCTAAATGCATATACTTAACTCCTTTAACGTCTTAATTGCGAGCTATAAACCTGTTCAAGATCACGACTTTACGTAACAAAAAATTGGGCGGAATTTGAGATAGTTTAAAAAGAGGCAGGATGCTAAATGGTAACCGAATTGTTTATTTCCTGTTCCTCTATTTAAAAATATCTTTGATTTGTGATGTAATTAAGCTTCTGAAATGTTCTTATAACTTTAAGTCTCAACCTTTTTGGTGTGAAGCATCTTTATGCGTGCCACTCTCCTCTATGCCACGGAAAATTAGTTGTAAAAATGTACCACCCTTACTCAATTAGTGATGCAGTCAGGTCGCATGCAGATTTCATCGATAGATATCGAAATCTATGAATGAAAACACTTTAATATAATATTTATTATTTATTTTACTAAGTATTTTGTTTCGTTTACCTACTGCCAATCAGAAGAAGACTCACATTTTTGTCAAACTCATCATTAACCAACCTCATCCTTTGTTCCAGGACTGCTATGGCTCTGAATTCGAAGATCGCGCGATAGCAGACGATGTGAAAAACTACGAACTGATATCCGGCTATCAGAACGACACCCACACTACTGTGGAGTTCAGGAGACAGCTCGACACGTGTGATAAACAGGACTTCGTTATTGGGGTGAGTAGCTACTGATTTTGCTGGTGGATTTTACTGAAAGATCTTGCCTTTTTGTCGAAGTATGGAAGAAAAAGACATTCTGCGCCGACTCCAACTGAATTGGGATAAGAACAAACAAAATGGTACCTAAATCTAGCTTTTACGGAGACACGGCAACGTAAACCAGCTTCGACAAGTGTAGCTTGATGTTAGGATAGACCAAAGTAGCAGAGGCCTTTTTTTTGGGGTTGGTGGAAAATCATCAAGTAACACCTGGAGCTCTTGGGCAGAGCGAAAGGTAGTGTCAGACTTCTACTGACTAAAAAGCACCCATGTTCATTCTTAGCCCTTTATGTTGAGGCCGCGGTATCTTTGTGACCACAGCCCCGACAGGCAAGTACTGAAGTACCAGAGGCCTTGTCTCTTTACCAGGATAAAACCTATCTTGTTAGGTAGTCTTGTGGTCGCATGGGTGACTGATGTACAGTCGAACAAGCTAATAAGTATACAGCCAGCTAACTTGTATTTAATTTTAAGATTATACAGATACATTTATAGACTGATGACAAAAGATACAGCGTTTAACATCAGTCGCTTAATGCAAAACACTTGATAAAACAAAATTACTATCAATATTTTCAGTGTTATAGAAT
The DNA here is from genome assembly GCA_949775195.1 of Diarsia dahlii. Lineage (NCBI taxonomy): Eukaryota > Metazoa > Arthropoda > Insecta > Lepidoptera > Noctuidae > Diarsia > Diarsia dahlii. The sequence goes on along the minus strand of OX459211.1, from coordinate 7,366,792 downwards.
TATAAAGATCTCTACCCTGTATACTTATTAGCTTGTTCGACTGTACATGAGATTTTGTGTTCGATACCCAGGTTGGGCAAAGTGTTATTGGGTTTTCCAATCAGGAATTTTTCATTACAATCAGGAGGTTTGTACCAGATGGCTATGGCTATAGGCTCGTCCGCTATTACGTACATGGAAGTTTAACATAACTGGGTATTATAGTGTACATCTCTGCTTAACCCTCCGGGAATTTCAAGCGTGATGTTGAAATGTCAGATCATAGCTTGGGGTTAGTAAACCCAAACTCAATATCACCACAACTACTAATAAATATTATAATTCACAGGACGAGACAATCCAGATTCTATGGGCGTTAGGACCAGACGGGTCTGATGGACAGCTACCGAAGCACGTCAAGAGTGGAGCCAGGCCGCTGAGGCTGCTCCAGCCTGTGTCGAAGCCTGAATCCATACCGCTCAACCATTGGGATGTTAGGCTGACTAATGTGAGTATACTTATGGGCTTTATTGCTCTTTATTGAATTGCAGTGGCCAATAATGGAAATCTTTGAAACTGATTTTCACACATGAGCCATTTCTCAAGAATATTGAAAAAAAGATCTGGCCAAAACATAAAAACTAACACGTTAAGTTGTGGAATACATTAGTAATTTTGTATGGGAGAATCACAGCCCCCTATTCTTTCGTGTCCTATTATAAAACATGTCAGCAATTGATGAATCAACTTACCCCTAATTTTGCATGTGAATCACCACAGGTTAAACCCTTGACTAAGTTTAGATTCAGCACTGAGAAAATTAATTTTAAAACAACTTTTCTGTCGACTTGGTTGGTCTAGTTATGTGGTCTCAAGTGCGACAGCTGAGCAAGACGTCCTGGGTTCTATTCCCAGTTCAGGCCAAGTGGTAATGGGTTTTACCATCGGGAATTTCTCAGTAGCAGCTATGAAGTTTAGATTTGTAGTCTGTGTAAGCTTAAACATAACTATATTTAATTGCGCCATGATGGCGCTTGCAACAGCGTCGAAATATCGGGAACTCAAAACAAATGATAATCACGGAAGATATCCCGTAAGTGACATTTTAAATATAGTTATGAACCGTGAAAGCTTAAAACAGTGTTTAAACATAACTGTCGAATTATGGGTGTACTGTTAAGATACTGAAGATACACCTCTACCCATCGAGATATAAGTACTAACGTACTAGAGAAGACACCGTAAATTCCTACTTTGTCCCGTTCAACTGCGGCGATCGCGCCGCACCGTCGCCGAAGAAAACGCGTAAGTGCCGTGATTTACATGGCGCTTAAGACCGGAAACTGAACTAATTTACAAATTTACTACTTTTCTTTAACTTGTGGTAAATTAGTTACGGTTTAGACGAATTGTTATTATTTTAGCGCTGCAGCGAACTAAAGATTCAAATTACGAAATGGGACAATTCAGTTATTTGACGTAGCTTCTCTAGTACGTTAGTACTTATATCTCGATGCCTCTACCTAACCCTTCGAAAATTAATGATGGTATAATCTTATGTCAATCTCTCTTTCCAGCTCACAATCCCCCACGTAATGGCCACACTATTCTGGTGCAAAATCTTCAAGGTTCCAGACTTACCCAAGAAGCACCATATCGTGGGCTATGAACCTCTTATAGACAGCCGACCAATCAGGAACAATATACCAGTTCAAGAACCGAACAGCATGTCTCCAGTACATCATATCGTGTTGTATGAATGTGCTGAGGACGAGGACAAGCATCTGTGGAACACTTGGGCTGAAGGAGACGGGTATTTTGGACCTAATAGACCTAGTGCTTGGGCGACCTGTGCTACTCCTCTTGCGGCGTGGGCTATTGGATCTCAAGGTATGTAGAAGTTTGGGTTTTGTAGCGCGTAAAAGCGCGTAGGTACTGGCTTACGCGTGTACACGCACGTTATACCCGTAACACAGGTATATTATACCTATTTCAAGCACCAATCTCTCATAAATGTTAATCTGGCATATATTAGATTAAGTATAAATAATATCATCTTTTAAACTTAACTTTTGTGATGAAAAAACCCGTATTATTTTTTACGCACTTCTTAAAATCGGTTTTTTGAATCTTGCAATTCAATTTAAAACATAACGTGGATTTTTATCATGAAAATCTAAACGATTAAGTATAAAAAAATAATGTAAAGGTTTATTAGACAATCCTAAACATCTTTCACTTTAATTAAATTATCATAAGCAACAATTTCAAGCACCCCGTCAGATCTTTTTGTTTCAACTCGAGTTCGTAATTAACACCTCGTCTACTTCAAAATTCTTTACAATAATGAACCTTAAAATCTTCATAAACATCTAATTAGGAGGTAAATTAATTGTGTTGATAATTTCAGGTGAATTCCTTCCCGAAAATGTCGGAATACCGTTGGGTGAGAAAGGAGGCGTTTCTTACTACATGCTCGAAGTTCATTATGATAACCAGGAGCTGCATAATGGTGAGTTTGTGATTTTTTTTTGGTGCATGGTCACGAAACTCTTGGGTCGGGTCGATGTTTAGGTTAAGGTGGATGTTCACGGTAGCCCGCGAAATTCAAATTTTCTTACGTTTTTAGCGATTTGCAGGCCACTGCTAGGTTGTATGTTAGTGAAAATATGATTCGCGGCTGTAAGACGTATGCAGTTACAGAATTATAATCATAAAAATCATCATTACAACCCTCCAAGTTCATGTAACTGTCAAGAATGAGTATTTCATCAAAAGGTCATTCTTGAGAGTTACATGAACTTGGAGGGTTGTAATAATGATTTTGATGATTATAATTCTGTAACTGCATACGTCTTACACCCGCGAATCATATTTTCACTAACATACAACCTAGCACTGGCCTGCAAATCGCTAAAAACGTGAGAAAAATTGAACTTCGCGGGCTACCCTGGAACATCAACCTTAAGCTGTGCTTAAATTGGCCCGTGGATGGGTGTCTACTCATTACATACCGAATGTCTTCCATGCTTTGGAAAGCACGTTAAGCCGTCGGTACCGGCTGTCATAGCTTTCATCTTTAGCAGTCAGTGGCCTGAAAGTATTACAACCAGTCTTATATTGGGGTTGGTTTAGCAGTTGTCTGATATAGATCAGGTATAACAGCTATCATCGGTAATTAAAAAAAACTGTCAAAATTTACGGAACAGTGATTTTTCAGTTAAGAACGATATAAGTAATGATGTACGCATTTGCATTGTCAATATACGCAAAATGCAAATAGTGCACCCAAGATTACCACATTATACTAAAACGCCAAAATACCTACTGCTACACTTGTCTCACAAGAATATACTTTGTCGTTCTCTGATTCTATTTTTCTCATCTCGTCATTTCCCTAACCCCCATCTTCCCATCCTCAGTACTGGACAGCTCAGGCATCCGTGTCCACTACACATCAGCGCTCCGCCAACACGACGGGGCTCTCCTAGGCGCTGGTGTGGGAGTATCAGCGCTCCACGTGATCCCACCCAAGCAGAAGCAGTATAGAACTGTTGGGATTTGCAGCACTGAGTGTACTCAGGAGGTTGGTAACGTTTGTTATTATGAAAAAGTCGTTCCTTATGATTAGTCATTGGAGGAGCTCGTGACTAGATAATAACATCCGCACGGGCCGATCTTAAAGTGTTAGTGCTTGGCGAATTTGGTCCGTTTAATGGCTGACTATCATTACATACCGAGTTTCCTCTGCGCCTCGGAAAGCACGTTAAGCCGTTGACCAAAACAGTCGGAGGGCTGTCTTTTGTACCTACATCATTGACAATTTTTAGAAGCTAAAATTCTTATAACTTAACCAAGTGGCACCGTATTACCCAGTTTCTGGGTTGTGGTGGTCACAAAGGCAGACGCTATAAGTTAAGTAAAATAAATAAAGTATTGGTATTCAGCTGCATCCAGTAAGAATGTAAGCCGACAATAACATAGTTGGGAAAAGGCTTCCGAGATGATGAATTCTGTAAAAACATTAGTGTTACGGTCGCGAATCATATTTTGTATAACATACTGCCAGAGACAATAAAATAACAATTTGCAGGCCAGTGTCTGGGACACTGGCCTGCAAATTGTTAAAAACAGAACTACTACGTTTATTTTATACCTAAATTAGTTTATTTTTTGTTCTCATAGACGTACAGTCATAATATACACATTATAGAAAATAACGTTTGCCGGTTGCAACATCTTGATTTTCAATTACTTACATCAAACATTAATCTTTCACAGACTTTGCCTGAAGATGGAGTCAATATTGTGTCAGTTCTTCTACACGCTCATGGAACGGCGAGAAAGATTTCTCTAAAACATGTCCGAGGCACACAGGAACTACCTAGGATTTCCGAGGTAAATAAAAATACTAATTGAAAAAGTTATTGCATTTAACGACATCTGTTATCGAAATGGCAAACTATTTCAAATGAATGCATACCTGCTTAGTTTGTAAATTTGATATTAGATGTCGCTACTGATGTTTGCTCAAGACCTGATGTAATAGTTTCTATTCACAGCAATAGATGGCGTTGTACTAAATTATTGTATTAATTTCAGGAAAATTACTACGATTCACACTACCAACAGTTTCGCATTGTTCCCCGTGGCAGAAAATTCATGAGAGGAGATACTTTGATCACAGAATGTACCTATGACAGTACCTCTAAAGACAAACCTATTTTGGGAGGCTATTCTGCTAATCAGGTAACGAAACTGTTCTTATTTTTGATAATTCTTTATTTTAATAAGTTCATGGAAGATTAATAGTACTTTGTATAAATCAAAATAACTTTGACTAATTAGTAATGATATTTTTGTTTCAAATGAAACTTAAATTTGACTTCCAGTCTTACCAAAGGGTATCGTATGACACAGTCTAACTGGGTTATGGAGGTCAGATAGGCAGTCGTTTCTAATATGATATTGGTACTTAGCTGCATCTTGTTAGATTGGAACTGCTCTGTTCTTCCCCATCGCTCATAGTTGATGATTTAAAAATCCTCTGACAAAAGATCATTCCAATAATCTTTATTATTTTTCTTCCAGGAAATGTGCTTATCATTCATCTTATACTACCCAAGGACTGAGCTAGCTGGATGCTACTCCATGACCCCCGTAAAAGAGTTCTTCGAAACATTTGGGGTCAAAGAGTTCTATGGATTGAACTTCATGCAAGTTGAGAATATCTTCCTGTCTTCTGGGTTAGTAAAACCTTTTGATTATTCCATTATTTAGAAATGCAGACTGAATGTCTTTCTGGTCTAGTGGTTGCAAACAGGACTGCTGAGTTTGAGGTCCCGGGTTCGATAATCAAGTCGGGCAAAGTGCTATTGAGTTTTTCCATCCGGAATTTCTTAGTATCAGATTAGTATTAGGATTTTTGGCCGGCTGATGTTAATAGGCTCGCCCCTTAACATAACTGGCTAAATGTAGATGTACTATTAGGTACACCTCTGCCTATCCCTTCGGGGATTACAGGTTATTTAGCAGAAACTGAATGTATTATAACTGGTCTTATCAAGAGGCACTGTGTTATTCAATATAACTGGATGTGGATTGTAAATATCGTAAAATGTTACAGCAACATGCTGAGAATGGCTGAGATAGAGGCATTTAGGCCTTGTACAGTGCGATCAAATTATCTTGGCAGCTCTGAACATAGGCTTTGCGAAATTTTACGCATGTAAACTTGGGAATAAAACTGTTATTGCCAGATAAACCAATACTTAAACGATCAGAAAATATCTAATTTAAACAGTGAGAAATACAAATAAAATAAATATCATAACACTTTCATACATTCGTTGTAACAAAATGACCTGCACGAAGTTCGGAGCTGCCAAGATAATTTGATCGTACTGTACGGGACTAATTTTAATTATATGTATAATTTTTAAGTTTTTCTCTATGTTGACTTTTGTGTTACTTATGTCTAATTTTTAATCGTTTCTTTTGTTCTGTGTGATTCCAATAAATTACTTTTTCTTTATTTCTTTCTTTTTTTTAACTATGTTCCGTAGACGCATATTTGTGCACTTATTTCATTTTGGTTCTAAACAAATATCTCTTCATATTTCAGGAGTTGGGAGAACTTACCACCGCTAGAGGCTTTATCAGATCCAGAAGCTCAAAAACGCATGATGAACGAAACTGGTGGAGAACAAGGTGTGCAGGGTGATGACCAAGGAGTCGGCTTGATGAGTAAGTATCATAATTATACTGTAGCGTAATCAGCCTAAAATTTTCCCAAAAAGGCCACCATTCAGGTGTCCTCTCTATGAGAGCGAGTGGGCTATAATCCACCACGCGGCCCCAGTGCGACAAGACATGCCACAGGGGGGATAAAATAAATTACACAAAATAATGCGTCTGCCTTGGTTCGAACTCACGAGTTACTGCTCGTAAGTCGGGGCCGCCACCACTGGGCCACCGCTGCTCTATGCTGTTATAGCGGACATAATCAAGTCAACAAAAAGCGCACTAGCGACATCTATGACTCAAATGAAGAACTAATCAACACGTCAAAATCATCACTGCAATATCAGAATTCTCCACGAATTACAGTACACTCACGAGTTTAGTTTATTTAGCTTCATTAGTTTAGTAGTTTACTGCCGCACTCGGAGAGCTTCAGTGGTTGCTTGGGCCGTCGCTTGGTAAAGGTTTTTGGCAGTTTTGTCATTCAAAAGTATATCAGGCCTTTGCTGGGTGGCGGCTTGAGTAATCGTTGGATGTCTCTGAGTGCCGCAGTTAGTTTTATTCGACTATTCAAAAGTGCCTGTAACTGACCTACTTGAAATAAATGTTTTGATTTTTTTATTATTTTGAATTAAGAACATATCGTATCGCCTCGTTGGTCCTGGGTTCAATTCAAGGGTCGGGCAAAGAGCTATTTAGATTTTCCAACTCAGAAATTTTTCAGTAGCACCTACAGAATCTGGATTTGTACCAGGTTGATGGCGATAGGCGCGACTTACACAACTGGAGAAATGAGGGTGTACTAATGGATACACTTCTACGTAACCCTTCGTTATGTTATGTCTCTAACGAAATTCTTTTTTTTTTTTTCAGAGGAACTAGTGATCTGGGAGCCTCCAGAATTCCGCAACAAGTCCTTCATGGCTCACTTGAACGAGATGCCGTGGGCTGAGCCGTTACTGACCGAACAAATTGAGAAGACGCTCTACAAGGGCATGCATATGACCTTCTGCAAGAAAAGGGATGACACTTGGGGAGTGGTGAGTACTCTTTCTCTTTTGTTTGTATATCTTTGTCTTGCTCGTTTGAAATTTACATCCAAGATGCGGTAACTAAAGTTAAATATAAATAGGTACGCTGTTTTCTTGGTGTACCTAGATCAGGGTAGGTGGAATATTGCAGTCCATTTTTTGACTGTATAATAGCTCTTGGCTTTATCAGCCTATAATTTTCCCACTGCTAGGACACGGGCCTCCTCTATGACAGGGAATGGCCTATGATCCACCACGCGAGCCCAGTGCGGGTTGGAGTCAAGTTAATAATAGTGTAAAGTTATCGTATAAAACACTGAGCACCATCTCGCGGCAAAGTGTGGAACTCCATGGCAGCTGAATGAAAGTACTGGTATTTCACGGATAGTGTATTTCTATTTAGACTTTATTGTCACACACAACAGACTGTGATCTTTATTTACAGTACAATACGGGTGCTATTGCCGGACACTGTTTGGTTCCTCCCTTGAAAGGACTGTATTTGTGTTCTATTTCCCGTTGATTTCTGTAAAAAAAAGAATAATAAAGAGAAGCACTTGATCAAACACACCACATATATACGCCATATTATATGGCACGGTTGGCACAGTGGCTCAAGCAGTTGACTGCTGCACTACGTGTCACGGGTTCGATCCCCGAACGGAACAAAAATTTGGATGTCCTACAGATAGTTGTTTCGGGTCTGAGTATTTGTGTATGTGAGTTTAAATGCCTGTGAACGGACCCACGATACAGGAGAAATTCCTAATGTGGGGCAACGTTTATTAAAAAAAGAAAAAAAATATACATAAAGACCATCCTCCAACTCAGACCTCATTCACGAACGCACGATAGCCATTCCAATTTACATCTTATGACAATGACATGAAAGACACTTTTGTTTTTTATATTATTATCATTACTTATCTGTCGTACTATTCTAATAACTATTTCTCTCTCTTTCCAGCCAATGCAAATCCAGAGCTACCCGAACTACACAGAACTCATATCAAACGAGACTGCCGAAAAGTCCTGCCATTACAAAAGCGTACGGTTGCCATCAGTAACCAAAACCTCTGGTTCAGCAACCTCTACGTTTAGTTGGACAACCATGGTTGCCTTATGTGTAACCTTGGTTGTTGCCCGGTAATACAGAACATGTTTTTTAAAAGGGGGTTCAGATGTGTGGGGAATGGTTTGAAAGAGTTTTGAACCAATTGCAGTTTTGAGGTTGTTTTTAGTTTCAATATTTCTTTTGTGCAAACTTTACTCTTTCGTAAGTTTTTCAAATGCTCAACTATTTAAGGACGTTTTTTCTTGTTTCATTTTGTTTCTACGTTCTTAGGCTATTTCTTATTGACCCGTCATACTTTTTTTGTCTGAACTAGTTCTTCTTCATAAAGAGCCTATTTCTCAACATATTATTGCCTTACTCTTCAAAATGTTTCCCTGTAATAATTAGTAAAATTGTCGGCAATATCGAAAGTGCCTTAAAACTTGATGTGCCTTCATGCAAACGTTTTGACCCATTTTAAAGTGGACTAACTAAAATATGTGGTGTGAGTTTCAAACCTATGGCACTGTGAGACTGCAAAGCTTCCTTTACTTACTAAGAAATACATACAGGCCAAACAAATGACCCTTTGGGGTTCGCCGCAGTCGGGTAAAAAGGGTAGTTAGTAAGGCTACTGATACGGTTATCACAAACACCATGTGGTCAGTGCCTAACCTGGTACAGATACCGGCACGGTTCTTGAGCGCTCGGCGGAAGAGTGGGGATCGCTGTGCGCATCGTACACTTTATGACAAATAAAACGCACACCCGTTTATTATTTGGTCGTGAGGTAAGTGCAGCAGGACTAAAGAACAAAAATCCCGAGTGACGGCTATGACGCGATGCGATACGGGCCAATCACTGCACTTCCCGCCCCCGCACCTCACTTCTTACCACCAAAGGGACCTCATAACTCACTTTTGCGTCAGCGGTCAAGAATCGTGCCGATGATTGTGTCAAGAGTTTTTATGCCACCCATGTCCCTCTGACCTGTCTTTACATACCGTCGAGAAAGATCTCTCAGGCATACTGGTTACCTCTCGATGTTGTCCTTTACCGAAGCAAGTGACAATAGGGGATCGGACATACAAAAACTTATTAGTCCGTCAGATAGATTTCCAAAAATTATTGGACACGTATTTTTTCTTTTTTCACATAAACAAAAAATGAAGACGATACAGTGCTTCGTAAACTCGTGTGACGTCATATTTTATGATGGTACATTTTGTACCTACAAGTGACATTTCAAGCCCCACTCCATGATCTTTGACGCGTTTTATCTTCGTAATTTTTTATTGATTTGATAAAACAAAAAACACGTATTCAATATTTTTCGATAATCTAACTTACGGACTATACAGAATCATATTATTTTGACCCAGTCCGATCCCCTAATAAACAATACGCGAATTTAGATTCGAAAAATTAGAGGTGTCTTGCGTTCGAACTCGAGATACATACTACTCGACTTGATAGTCCTACGTGTTTAAGGTCCCATTAAAATAGGTGGACAAATTTTAACACAGCGTTCAGTAGGTCTAACTAACCAAACATATCTAAACAAAAAAAAAAACATTAAATAAACTGTTTTTTTTTTACTTAAAATATGTAATAAATTGCCGGCACTCTAGAACAAACTCAGCCTTTATGAGTAGGTACTTAAATGCGTTTTTCTTATTATTTTTTTTACCATCGTCCTTATTTTGGTGGTCTGAATGATTTCTGAAATTTTGTCCACCTATTTTAATGGGACCTTATATAAGTATGGTATACTATCACTGATTGAAAATGCACTAGTGTTTTTTTGAGATATGCAGTTTTATAAAACCTGCAATTTTTTTTTTAATCTTTTCACACACATCTGAACCCGTTATCAGTCTGAGCCAATGATTTCGTTGTTTTTCGTTTTTTTTTTTATTACTTTAAAAATGTTTTCGACCGACAAATAAAATAGTATTATTCAGCTAAATTATGTATCATAATTTGCGAATATATGTACAGTTATTTTTATGTATGTATCTTTAGGGCGTTGAACTGTTTAACGGTTTTTATTTTTATAACTTAGGTACTATGAGTGGTTGGTTTTTGTGATTATTGTACTTTTTGTGATTATTGTGAGTGTTGCTTGAGAATGTACCAAAAGGTATGATTTTGTTTTTGGTAATTTTATTGAACTTTCTATTGTGTTACTCCAGTGAAATTAATAAGACATTTCAAAATCTGAATTTGAATAGTCTTACATCTGATTCCGAAAGGGGTACGAAAAAAACTGTTGACTTTTTGCCAATTATTTTTTCCGCCCTTTCAAAACTTCATTTAACGTAATTTACTTTAACTAGAAGAATGTGATGTGTATGCCTAATCTAATCCAGTTTACTGGTTGTAGGTGATAGGTGGAATAATCGTCTGTATTATATACATAATAACTATGTATACTCCTATTAAGTACACGAATGTAGCTTATTTAATAAAATAATAGGCATTTGTTGGAGTCAATGTACCGTTTTGTATGAATATCTGGTTCCAAAACAGTTCATTATGCTGTAAAATGTGCTTGTTCTATATAATTTTATTCTCCTTTAAGAACTGTCCAGTCAGCAATAATATATATAAAATAATCCAAATTTTGTTCCAACAATAATGTTCATGTTATTATTATTATTATCGATACTTAAGTATTTATTTAAGCTATCAGAAACTTAGGTAACAATTTAGGCTGTGCTTACTTAGCTCCGTTAGTGCCTTGATGTCTATACAAGTCGAAGCCTTCAAATAATTTAGAGTAGGAAGTAAGCAATGACATCATTATTTTATACAATGTGAAGTATGGCAACTGTAGGAGGCAACTGTTCCGCTGCCGGCGATTTGCTATAAGCGAGAAGAGCTTGTATCTACAAACGCTTGTTTGTTTGACCGAGTTCTTGCTTTGGTATAAACAATCTGAGATCTAAGAACAGGCCTACTCGTACATTTTTTGTACGATTCTCGAGCGTGAAAATAGACCATAGCTAGTCGCTTCTTCGCCGGCGGTGGGTCAAGTCTTAAGTATCATTTGATATTTGAATTATTACGGTATTTTTGTACAATAATTTTATACTTTTATAAAATATTTTTTTGAAACGACATCTTCGTTTGAAGGTAAGGTTTTCGAGTCAAATAAAATGAACAATTGATTGCATTTTACTATTATTTTTATTTAAATTCACTCTAATGAGGTTTTAGTTGTAAGAATACGCTTAGTAATTAAGTTTTATTTATTTAAAAAGTCAATAAAAATGTTTTATTTAATTAAATATCTCGTTTTTTTTTACACATACTTAATTCTAATATTTATTTATAATAAGGATTATATTCAGGTCTTCGCTGGTAGTTTTCCGTACGTGGGTAGTTGAAATTCGTGGGAACTACTTTTGACGTCCGATGAGTAGGAGTCCATTGATATTTTTGAGTCGTTGTGAAAGAGGTGCCAGGTTTGTTCGTCCCAGTATTTGAATTTGTATTAAAAATAGATGCCTGGTATTCATTCGAATTGAGATTTCCAGTGGGGTTAATATTACCAGCGGGATAATTATTGGTATATATATTACCAGCGGGATTATTATTGGTATATATATTACCAGCGGGATTATTATTGGGATAAATAGTACTAGCGGGATAAGTATTGGGATTAACATTACCAGCGGGAAAAGCATTGGCATTAACATTACCAGCGGGAAAAGCATTGGCATTAACATTACCAGCGGGATAATTATTGGTATTAACATTACCATTGGGATTTACATTAGAATTGGTATTACCAGCTGGGGAAACATCCCAGTTGGAGGAAAAACGGTCGGGGAACGTATCAGAATTAGAATTACTATTGGGATAAGTAGTCAAACTGGAACTACTACTGGGATATACATTAGGATTATCGAAAACATTTATAGCGGGCTGAATATGCGAGATGGGATTAACATTAGAAGTGGGATATACAATACCACCGTTATTTAAATTGGCATTGGTGTTAAAACTTTGACTAGATTGACTCGGCACCGTAGAAGCAAATCTGTTCGCAATTACATTTGATTCAGTTGTGACAGCTCCTTGGTTGACTGGTAAAAATTGATTGGCTCCCGCGAAGGCACTGGGCCTCTGTTGGAATGTTTGTGGTTCCTTCCTGTGTTTGTCAAGGGCTTGCCAGTTGATGAACCAGAACGGTTGCTTGTCTACGGGCAGTTTGCTCAGACGGTCGATCAGGTCCCTGTCGCCATTTGCTTCGATCGGTAGCGCAGCAGTACTACCCGTTTCACCGAAACTGTAAATAAAAGGAAATACAAGTTTAAACATAAGGTAAAGACATTCTGTTAGTGATTTTCCATCTGTTTTGACATAGACCCTGTATTTTTGATTTATTTATGTACACATAAAATACAAAAAAAAGGATAAAAACATAAAAAAATAGTAGAGCACAAAGGTACTGCTTATTTTATAAAAAAATCTTCCAGCAAACTTGCGAGAGGAAAGTTGTTGCTGAATGATGGTCCGCTTACTGCCGGTTAATCAGTTTTAAATCTTATCACTCATGGGTATAAGGGCGAAAGTGTTCGACCGTCAGTTGACTCGGTAGTACCAATCAAGCTAACCTTAAGCTGATCTCTCATTGTACGGGAATGCTTATTCAAAGCAAAGCCAAGTTATACTGGATACGTATAGCTTGTTGTGTCGCTAAGTGGACCTACAGTGCTGGGCTTTTATCCGCACTTAGCCTCTTGATTTGGCCATTGTGCGTGATTTTTATAGAAAATCCCTATTACATGGGACTTATACATAGAAATGTGAAACTTTCGGGGATTACATTCGTAGGTATGTTGATGATGATGATGACCCCATCTAGCCGATTTCGGCCACAGCGACTGCATTCGCTGACTTTCTATAGATTGTCAAAAGTTTTGTTGTGCGGCTCTTTCGTGTTCTCTTAAGTGCTATTCGTATGTTATGTTGTGTTCAAAATGATTTTGAATACTTAAGTAGTTTTACGTTCTTAAATATCGACGTTTCTATAAGGAAAAAACACAATAATATTCAGAGACAAATAGAATATTAATATTACCGGTCTCCAAGAGGGTCTGCTGTCGTAGTAGTTCTGTTTGGCGTCAAAGGGAACCCAATGGGACTCGAGCCCGCATAGGAAGGTCGTTGACCCGTCACGATTGATGACGTCACCAAAATCAGGGCTGATATCTGGAAATTTGAAATAAATAATGTGTAAATTGTTTGTTATCTTATTATTGAATACATTATAATGTTGGCCAACAAATCGCACCTTCAAAATGATATGGACTTAACTCAAAAATCTAAGAAATTGAGTTACGGTAATAAAGCGTCACTAGAAGGTGCGCACTTTTAGCTGAATATGAAAGAAGCGACGTTTTTATGGTAGAACTAGCGGACGTCCCGCGGTTTCACCCGTGTAGATCCCGTTCCCGTGGGAATACAGGGATAAAAAGTAGCCTATGTTACTCAGGGTGAATGTAGCTTTCCAAGGGTGAAAGAATTTTTGAAATCGGCTCAGTACTTTTTGAGCCTATTCATTACAAACATACAAAAATAGGTACAAATCTTTCCTCTTTATAATATTAGTGTAGATAAAGCTATATGTCCTATAAAAACGTCGCTGACCATCTATAACAGTGACTCAATTTCTTAGATTTTTGAGTTCAGTCCATAATTATCATTCTGAAGGTGCCATATCATCATCCACCAAGGTTGCCGACATAGCCCGAAGAATTGCCAAACTTAAGTGGCAGTGGGCAGGGCACATTGCTCGCAGAACGGATGCCCGATGGGGCCAGGAAGTTCTGGAGTGGCGACCGCGAACCGGAAGACGTTGCGTTGGAAGGCCTCCCGCACGGGACCGGTCAATGTGGCTACACTTAGGGGAGGCCTATGTCCAGCAGTGTACGTCTTTCGGCTGAAATGATGATGATGATGATGATATCATCATCAGTCATCATTCTTTTGCCCTTATTAACTTGGGGTCGGCGCAGCATGTCTTCTTTTTCCATACTTGATGGAGCATTGACAACTATATGTGAACGAGTTCTTTTTCCCACATATATATTTTTATCTAGTTTGTAAATTATGTATAAACTAAAGAACTTTACTATTATAAAAATATATACTGACAAAAAAAATTTACCTACATTAGTCGTTGCTAAAAGTTTTACATCATTGAATGTCTCAAAACCTGTCTAACCGAGGTTCTTTCGAATGGTTTTCCTCAACGCTATTTTTCTATCACAACTAAAATCTTTAGACGACGAATCATCATCAGAATTAAAACTACTCTGTCAACAACATACAGGGGACTATGATAAATGATGTTTATTTTTGAAATGGAACGAGCTTACCCAGTAGAAGCCTGTTTACTCGCGACTTAAACAGATTAGGGTTATAATAATATGAACTCGGAAAAACCGACGCAGGCAGGGAATTCCACTCCTTGGCTGTGCGCATAATAAAGGACCCAGCAAAGCGCTTCATTCCAATGTGTGGAATGTCGACTAGGTATCGGTGATACCCTGCAGTACGTCTAGTCTCCCGATGGATGATGGATTTTTTAACTAGATGGAGCCGCTGTTTCGTACCTGACTACTCTAGGTCCAGACCATCTTGGTATACTCATATGAGGACTACGCAGACTAGTGTCTGAGATGGTCTTTTGAGTAAAGCACCACACAGATTTGAGTGGACCCGTCCAGTCATTGCAAGCATAAAATTGTCATCGTGTATTTGTCATTCGTTCTTATAACTCAAGAAGCTCAACATCACAACGAACAATACCAAAAAATGGACATTTGGGTAGTCCGCTATAATAATAATATAAAGTTTATTTTTTTCTCCACACAAGTTGCTTATTGCTAGGGTTACATATATAATCGTTAAAGCAAAAGGGAAAAGACAAATAAAAAGAGTGAAAGAGAAAGACTAAAACGGGAACGACTTATTATATTGTTCAGTACCTACATCATTCTGAACCCGGGCTGGTTAAATTTCTATGTAGGTACATTATATACAAAATTTTCGCCTGATACTAAAAATAAACAACTCAATAGGGTAGACGATAAAAAAAATCAAATTAATCCGTCAGATAGATTTTCAAAAATATTTGACACATAGGTATTTTTTCTTTTTTCACACAAACAAAAAAAATGAAGACGATAACTACTGTGCTTCGAAAACTCGTGTGACGTCGAATAAGCCCCTCATGATTTTTGACGCGTTTGCTCTTCGTCAATTTTTATTATTTTGATAAAACAAAAAACATGTCATTGTATCTAATATTTTTCGAAAATCTAACAGACTAGACAGAATCATAATTATATTTTTTTGTCAGGCGATATCCCTATTGTTCAAGTGTTATGTTATGGCGCATTGAGAAAGGATTATCTTTAGCTTGGGATGGATAAGAATGTTGGGCCACTAAGGAGGTGTCTGAAGTGATGACGAGTATAACAGAGAAGTTTGGAAAAGAAGACATGCTGCGAGGACCTCAAATGAATTGGGATAAGGGTAAGAGAATGACCATGATGTCTTCAGCTTTGGATTGTGATATGCTAAGTTTATAGACTGAGTGCGTGTTTACGTACAGGCGGGGCGTCGCGCGGCGCGGCGCGCTGCGTTTTTAATTCAAACACATGGCGATGTATGAAAAAGTTAACGATTTCAAACGTCGTTTTTCGAGATTTTTTGCTCGTTACTTTAAAATGCAGCGTTTGTTGCGGTGGACCCGTCTCTCAGTAAATTAATAAAAAATCACGAGACGAGCCTTCTGCACGCGCCGCGCGACGCCCCGCGTCTCCGTAAACGAGCCCTTACCTACGTTACAATTATTGCAACCAATTTAAGGAGATGTTAGTTGATATTATCTGGATAATAACATCTACTAACATTTAAGAATTTGTAAGTACCTATGCTAATCCTTACTTCCTTACTAATATTATAAATGCGAAAGTAACTCAGTCTGCCGCGTTTTCACGCCAAAACTACTGAACCGATTTAAATTAAATCTTTTTAATGCGAATAGAAGGGTTGTTAGGGGTTGAAAGGGGGGGGGGATGAAAATATTAATTTTGGTCGCGATAACCCACATCCACGCGGGTCAAGCCGCGGGCATCAGCTTACAGCTAGTGTTTAAATAAATCTTTAGTTATTAAGAAGTGCTTATGGAGCTACTTAAATTATATTATTATGCACCTGCTTCATAAAAATGTTTATAAACAGTACGTAGATATTTGAACTGGTCGACCTTTGCAAATTATAACCTAGGTACCCACGTCATTTTAAAACTAATAATACAGAATAATTATCATACTGATAAAAACCGCTTTGCTAAATTAAATTTTGAAACGCTTTTTATCGTCAAGTTTTGCTGGTTTAGAATAATTAAGCATATTTTGTTTTCAATTTTTTTTTTACTAGCTGGTGCCCGTAGCTTCGCCCGCGTCAAATTATATACTTATACCTTTCTCGAGAACCACTCTATTCATTGCACAGTGTAGGTACATATTATTTTGCCTTAGTTGCGGGCATGCCAGTTTTATTTTTTATCTTTATAGATTAAACCTTAATAAAGTATTCCAAAAAATACCCCATTTAATTTTTCACTTAATTTATAAGATACAAATATTTTAGTGAAAGGTCAGTGACCCTCTTGAAACGGTTTTTCGTCTGTAATTCTTGAATAAAGCAGTTTTCGAAATATACTTATGTATAGTACCTTCAACTTGACAAAATTCTATATAAATGTATGTAGCGAGATCTCGGAGATATTGCGTTTCTAAGTTTTTTTTATTAAATTTCTATGGAAATGGGGTTGAAAGTGTTGAAACTTAAACTATGTAAACTATCATTGCACGTCACAATTTAAACCCGCTATTGCTATTATCAGAGTCGAAAATAAAATAATGAATCACAATGAGTAATGTTTGCATAAAGTTTGAATTTATAGTCGTTTGATTGCCAACCCTAACCTACAATTATAATATTTAAAATTGTAAAAAAAATAGTAATAATACACATACAAACATAACATAATACACATACATACATAATACACACAATACATTACATAATATACATAATTGTAATTGTATTCAGACAGCTGTCAGCTGTCATACGACAATCATCTCGTTGTTTAATTTAATTAAGAATTAATGTATTTTTTGCTTCTATTATTAACTTAAATCCTATAGTTACACTCGAAATGAGTGCTTACAACAGTGTCAGTGTTATCTTAGTCTAAATCACCTAAGTTTCGTGGAAAAGGCGGTGTCAAGGGGAGACAGACTTCAACAGTGATTGAGGACCACCATCAGTATAAACACCCTAAAATCAGGTTGGCTATAAATTACTCCGTGCAATAAGTCGACAGTACACCACAAAACACGGCATTCCGCCCAACAACAGCAAAAATAACATCACAATTGACGGTTGTAACTTCAAAAACAGATTTTTTCTTTCAATGTAAACAAAGAACAGATGACTCGACCAATCACCAAACAGATAAATAACAGCCAACTACTTTGACAGAAAAATCTTCGTCCAGAAACTTAACTTACTAGACTTGAATACCTATCTTTTGAGATTGCGTTCCATTACTCACATATAGCATAAGATTAAATATTGTTCAAATATGGAGGAATGTAACAATATTACTTACCGTCAAATTCAACGAACTAGTTCACTAAACGACATCACGAAAGACAGTTCAGTGCTTTTTGATGCGACTATGATGAGTTTGCCGAACGCATCCTTAAATTCAACTGAAACTGACTTGTATGATAAAATCAAAAAATTATCAGATGATTTATTAATAGCACACCAAGAAATAGAGAATCTAAACTCTGAAAACTTTCGGCTGAAATCAGACTTACAAAAATATCTGAAAGTAATTGACACCTACAAAAGTTTAAGTATCACGGAAAATAGAAATGGTACACCACGAACTGGTCAGAAACGCAAGCAAAAGCAAAGAACCGGCACGACGCCGACGCCAGCTTCAAATAATAAACACACTATGACATCCCCACCTGTATTAACAATAAATGAAACTACCGACACACCGAAAATGACGAAAAAAACTACAACTACCCCCCGACTTGAACAAACCAACAAAATTATTGATATCCAGAGAGAGCAAACTAGATCGTGTACTGGAAAACACACGCCACAAAAAAACACTTCAATACAACGAGCAGAATCGGCAAATAAGACTGGGCACATAATATCTCAGAGGGACAAACTGGTGCACAACAAATCAAAATTATGCATCATAAGTAGTAACAACACGAATAATGTATTGACACTAGCTGAAAACACCTTTGGAGAGTCACAAATCTGTCACTATCTTCTGCCTAACAGAGGAATTAAACTTCTGCTTAGTAACATCACTACGAAATTAGCTGAATATTCAAGTGACGACTACTGCATCATTTTTATTGGAGACGAAGATTTTGGACAAACTCAGAACTATCTTGAATTGACTATTTATATTAGAGAGACGTTAATGACTGTGCAACACACTAATGTTATAATATGCCTGCCGACTTACAAAAATGACCCTTCCACTATTATGTACAATTCACGAATTGAAACCTTTAACAACTTATTATATCTTGACATTGATACTCATAACTATGCTATACTGTTTGACACTAATCTAGACTTGACATTTGATCGTTCCATGTTTAAGCATAATGGAACACTTAATTATTACGGCATGGTGAATATTTTTAATAATTTAAAATATTACGTTATGTATACTGTTAATCAGGAACACATTGACAGTGATTCCCAAACTTTTTTTCGAGAATGAACATCTTAAACAATACTCAAAAATCAATATTTTCCATCAGAATCTATGTGGGATTACCAATAAAAAAGATGACCTTGAAATATTTGTAAGCGAATTATCATACACACTTGATTTAATATGTATATCTGAACATTTTTTGAATGATACTCTCGCAAGACAGTTCAGCTTTGTTAACTACAAAATGGGGTCTTATAACACGAGAGCTAAAAAAAAAAAATAGGGGAGGCTCGATGATCTTAGCACTCAACGATAGAAACGTGGAGGAACTTCAAGTGTGTAAGCAATTATATAAAACCGATTATTTTGAAGTATGTGGAATCAAAGATATTGAGACAAATTTGTGTGTTATTTGCTGTTATAGGACTCCCACAAACAGTAATTTCGATAAGTTCATGGATAACCTTGAAAAACTGTTACAGCATTTTCTCAATAAACTATGTGTAATTTGTGGAGATTTCAATATTAATGTCTTAAAAGATGACTTGAGACACAATTCTTTTTTATCGTTATTGACATGCTATAATTTTCGCTATTTAATTAAGTCCCCCACCTTTAAAAGAAATAATTCTGAATCATGTATTGATAATATTCTGACTAACTTACCTGACTGCTTCGTTGACTACACTAACGTGGATCACAATGGGTTGTCAGACGGACACGCGGGCCTATTCTGTACACTTAGTCTGGAAAAGGTTGAGTACAAGAAGCGAACAAATTATCTTCGACTTTGGAAAACAAAATATAATGACGAGAAAACAGGGGAGTTTAGAAACAAAGTATTAGAGGCTAACTGGGACACAGGTATTAACACATTTATAAGTAAATTCAGGGAATTACACTCTCAAATCTTTAAAAAGCACAAAGTGAGGGTTAATGTCAATAAAAGTAAACGTTCCAAATGGATAACCAACGGGATTAGAATAGCCAGCAAAGTAAAACGTTTCCTTAATACGTTGAATAAGACGCAATGCGATACTTCGGTTGTTGAATACCGAAACAAATATATTAGAACGTATAGGAAAGTGTTAAGTTGTGCTAAAAGAAACAGTGTCAGAAAACAAATAGAAATGGCATCAGATTCTAGTAAGATGATTTGGAAAATAGTAAATGGACAGCGAAATGCCACGAAAAATCTTGACAATGACCCAATTATTCTAAAGGTTGACAACAAAATAATTAACAATGGCGTAGACGTAGCTAACATTTTTTCTAAAAGGTTCGACAATAATGTTCACCTTAAAGCATGTGACCATAAATTGGCAATTGAATATCTCTGTGAAAGTGTCAGCAGAGTTGAATCGAACATGACTTTTGAGGCAGTCACACCTCTTGAAATTTTTAACTTAGTTAAAAAGATGGTCAATAAACCGTCTACAGGCTATGACGAGATTCCCCTGACTATCATTAAAGATAATATTGACATTTTGGCAACTCCACTTGCATCACTTTATAATAACTGTATCGAGGAAGGACTGTTCCCTGATCAGTTTAAAATTGCAAAAGTAATTCCAATTTATAAGAAGGGTTCAAAAACGGATCCTGGCAACTATAGGCCGATTTCCCTTTTGCCTGTACTATCAAAAATTTTTGAAAAGATTTTGAAGGAACGACTAATGAAACACTTACGAATGCATAGTATCTTAAATGAACAACAATTTGGCTATCAAAAATCATTGGGAACGGCTGATGCTGTTGAAGCATTAGTCGATGAGGTTATTCGCAATCTTAATGATAAACATAAGGTGGCAGGTGTATTTCTGGACCTTAGTTCTGCCTTCGACACGGTGGACCATGAAATCTTGCTGGCCAAGCTGGAGCACTACGGTATAAGGGAGAATGTTCTGAAGCTATTTCGATCTTATTTGCATAATAGGCGCCAATATGTGGAGATTAAGACGGTAGTGGATGAAGAACAAAAAATTTTGAACTCTGATTTATTGACGGTATTCCGAGGTGTCCCTCAGGGATCCGTTCTAGGCCCAATTTTCTTCATATTATTCCTTAATGATTTAATTGAGTACATAAAAAAACGAATCACAGTCACCAGGCTCGTTATTTTTGCGGATGACACTAACGCAATCGTATCTGCAAATAACTTAAATAATTTAGAATCTACAATTAATAACTTATTAAAGGCTTTTGAACACTGGTTTGGTACAAACAATCTTAAGCTTAATATAAATAAAACGAAATGTGTTCTATTTAAGTCGAACGTTCGTAACAACGCTAGTCTTGAGGTTTTGTCATGTGGCTGCAAAGTCGAAGTGGTTGATTGCGTAAAATTCCTCGGTGTTCACATCGACGCATTGTTAAACTGGAAGGCTGAGACTTCGTCTGTAACGAAGTCTGTTAGCTCAGCATGCTATGCACTCCGAAGCCTAAGAGAGGAACTGACATTGGCTCAGCTTAGAATGGTATACTTCGCCTTGGTTGAGTCTAAGCTTAGATACAGTATTGAGTTTTGGGGCAACAGTTATATGTATAATATTCACTCGACATTTGTGATTCAAAAACGAGCCTTAAGGACAATGCTCCGATTAAAACAGACGGATTCGTGCAGGGATCACTTTATTACACTTAATATTTTGACGGTGCCATGCCTTTATATATTGGTGCTGCTAACCAGTTTTGTTAAAAACTTGCACAAATCTGAAACGGATGACCAACGACAAGTTAGAGTTCATACACGTAGGAAGGACTTGCCTAACACAATCCAACCGAAATTAAACGTGGTTCATCACAGTCCTAGGTACCAATCAGTACTTCTATACAATAAGCTTCCCCTAGAATTTAAAAGCATAAATAGCCCAAACTTATTTAAAAACAAATTGAAGGCATATTTATTGAGGAAAGGCTACTACAGTGTCGATGAGTATCTAGATGATAAGCCATAGCCGTAATATTATGATAATTGGAATTGAATTTTAAGTTATATGATGATTATTATTTAGTTTTCTTTTTTGTACTTAATATTGTTGTTGTTGTATTTTTGTTTTATATGTCATTTTGTGATATTAATTTAATTTTTTTAATTAATTATTATTAATATTATATTTGTTTAATTATTTAATGTATTAATTATAGACATTTAAATGACATATTATTTTAGTAAGTAATCACAATTTATTATCTTTGACATTCTATTTACATTGAGATGACATTTATGACTGACCTTTTTATAACAATTTCTACCTAATTTATTTTTATTTGACATCTACATTTTTTGACCTACTTTTATTGATTTTCACAAAAATTTGATGACATATTTATTATTTATTTTTTAAACCAATTTGATTTTTATTTAGTTTTTCACTTATCGTTTTATTTTGTTATTTAATATTTTTAATTGAATGAGAGTCATTATTGTTTGGAAATTTAGTAATTGTTTGTGTGAATTAATATGGTTGTTATTTTTATTTTTTAGACATGTTTGATTGTAACATTTTAATTGTACCTACCTACCTACTGTTTTATTTTACAAATTTCAATTTCAACACAATGTATATTATTGTTTCGAAATAAATAACTTATGAACTTATGAACTTATTTTTTTTTTTTAATATTTCCGAATTCCTGAGTTTGTTGCATCTGTGTTTTTTTGTGGCGATAGTTATTAAAGTGATCAACATTAAGACATTTAAAAAAAACGCGACCATGAAGAGATACGCCGGAAAAAAAATATTTACAAAATCATATAAAAAATAATATTCTCACCTGTGTGACCAAGATTTTTAAAGTTTTCAATAAAAAAATGGTTCCTATACTGAATTTCTATCACACCATAAAACATTAAGTGTAAAAATCCAATCCAAAAACAAGATATTGTGTTTCTATGGTTTTTATGGATTTTTCTCGGTTTAATTAATTTCTCTTAGCTAGAGTCGGCGGAGTTTTAATAAGAGTTTTGTTTGATTGTTAACTTTCCAAAAAATACATAAAACGAGCATGTCCGCAACTAAGGTCAAATTACACACTGTGCATTGGTGAATACAGCATGACAATTTGTGCAGTACCTAGTTTTTGAGTTTATCGCGAACAGACAGACAGACGCGGTGAAGTACTTTATTTTATAATAATGTATTAATGATGCACCTGTAGTAGGGGGTCATAAACTCACCTATGAAAAGTGTGGGTAGTAAAAATGGTGTTTTAACTATATTTTTCTCTGCACAATTTTCTTATCATACCAACCTTTAATTAAGGCTACACTATACAATGTCATCGTAATATGAGAACTTCAACATGTATTTTGGTGTATGCTTTGTTGGTTGTCCTTAAATAAATAAATAAATAAATAAATAAACCAAAAATACTCATAGGTTTATATTTATATTCATATAAGAGTTTAGGTTGGTAATGAATATTTTTCCCAACATTCCAACTTGTATGTGACTAAGATCAACAAGTTGTTGCTCAAATCGTTATCTTTAATTAAACATCTTAACTTTATAAATGACAACCTATTATAAAAACCCACTGTAATGACTAAGCACAACTTGATCATGATTAACTAACCTTTAAAAAATTCTTGTAATTTTATAACACTATTCAAAATAAACCTTAATTCTTGTTTTAAAATATTAGAATGAACTTACCATAAACATCATCCTTGTTTGTCTGTGCTTAAAAAAAACAAAAAACGACCACACTGTTCCACGTTTAAAAGGAGACTGGCTAACTGGCTTTACCGCCATTATGTATACGAAAAAAACAAAAAACTTGATTGAGGAAAACTCAGTCCGTCTACACACGTACACACGGCTACACATCAAGCTATACAAAACCAGTTAATCTTGGCCTCACTTTACTAGATCTTTTCGCACAATGAACGATCAGATTATACTGGTTTTGTATAACTTGATGTGTAGCCGTGTGTACAAGAGCACCTGTGGACCTGTGGTGTGCATACCGGTTTATTGTTTTACCTACAAACCAGTATTTATGTTGATTTGATTTATTTTACCGTTCTAACGATACGTTTACCCACTTTTTGTGTGTTTTTTAGTGCTTCTGCGCAATGTGCGACAGACGCGACACAGATTTTAAATCATAGAACCGCGCGCGCGAACTAACTTGCTGCGCGAGGCGCCGCTCAGTACCGCGCTCCGCACTCTCAACCTCATTGCTGAGGACTTGGACTTATTCTGTTGCACTTTGGGTGAATTTACAAGAACAGCTTTGTATAGAATTTGTTATGTTAAAACAGAAGTAATTTATTTTAATTTTAAGTCTGCAACAATATCGCATTGGGTCTAGCCTGTAAGGATATTTGTATGTATAGAGAAAATAAATAAATAAAAATAAATAAATAAAAGTTTAATTATTTTAAATTATGTTCTCCTTTCTGTATTTTGAACTGCGGAACCTAACTGGCAGGGCACCAATACAGATAGAAGAAGATACAAGAAGACCTAATATTGGTATTTAGGTCTTCTATAAATTATATATTTCATAATGAGGAAACGCCTCATATTTTTTCTCCGTGATAAACAAGAATTCCAATTACATACCTAACTACCCACCGTCACCATTTAAAAATAAAATTCTAAGTGATACCTAATATTTTTTTAGAAACCAGTTTTGTGTTTTCGATTATTCTATGGACATTCAAGTATTTTCCTGTATCAGAGGAAAGTATGGAATATGTAGAGAGATTCTTTATGATGACTTGTGTGTCGGATGTTTGCATATTGGAGTATGGTAGTCGGTATCGAGACTGTATCTGTGTTTGCACCATAGATATTTTAAAGTAGCTCGTAATATTTGAATGTCTTTGGTTTACACAATACACAGATACTTGTTGTACAATATTTTCTGTGTTGATGATTAGAGTCCGCTGCAATTTGCCGCCATGTTAGAAAACGAACAAGAGGAATACTACGGCAACTACTTATATCAGAATCTATGAACATCAATAAGAGTCTTTGGTCAACTGGACCCGGTCACCACCCTAAAAAATCTAGACCTAGCCCCACCGACGCCCTCACATCAAGCCATCCGAAATTGTAATTTTTTTCAATCAACCTTGAACCTTATAATTTTGCGACAAAGTATGCAGGCATTTGATAGATTGTATCTTGATGTGCTGGCTTACTTCAACTTGAGACGTATACGAAAAACTGTTTATCTTGCAATTCTTCTTGTTATCGTGTGGGCAGTAAGGTCTAACGACCCCACACACCCTAGTGTCAGAGTTTCTAAATCGCCGCAAGGGCCTCTGTCATGGTTTGACGACCGCCATTTGGCGGCCGGGACCCCCGGCTTATACGTGCCTTTTGAAGCACGGAACCATCTTTTTATCAGACAATCAGGTGATTCAAGCCTGCAATGTCCTAACCAAACTGGAAACAACTTTATAAGGTATGCTTCCCGTCGGAATTGAACCCACGACCACCACAAGGCAAACGCCTAAACCACTCGATCTCTGCAATGATTTCCTGCTTCAATAAAGGGTAATCTATTATTGTACTGGGGGATTCCTAACCACCAAGGACTGTTTAAATTTGTCACTATGGACTTAAGCACGCCGTCTAAGTTTATTGTCTTGCTTCTAAGTCTAAGTGACACCTTTAATCAATCAATTAAGTGGTTTTTCCTTTTTCCTTTTATGACTGAACGGCTTTGTCACTCGAATACTTAAGACGTAGGTAAAGCTTACCTTTAAACAAGTAGTGCCTACTACTTACTACCTACTTCTATTAATTTGTGCATTTATAATCAGATTCTGGTATGTCTGCATTTTCCTCTCAGAATTGGTTGATAAATTGTGCTCATTGCAAGGTGGAAATTATTGCCATCAACTGGGATCAAATTCAGACTCCTTGGCTGCTACTGGGAAATTCCCGATATAAAATAAAATTGTTACTAACAACCTTCCCATGTCGATGAACATTAAGGTCTGAATTATATAATGTATTTTATTTACTAATGAAAAACTCAATAACACTTTGCTCAACCTGAGAATCGAACCCAGAACTTCATCCCCAGCAGTCGCGCTTGTGACTACTAGGCTAACGAGGCAGTCAGGTTTGAGAGCATTGCCTATGGTAGGTTTGTTGGTGGTGGTATTACTCAAAGTGAGTAACCTGCTTTGAATGATTAATCTCTCAAGGAGATTATTTTTATAACTTAATGATATTCTTAAGAATTCGTAGGTGGTTTTACAAGGAAAAAGAACATAATATTGTGTTTCCAAATATACAACATACACAAGACAAGTTAAGATCATTAATTAAAAATCTAACTTGTTTTACCGGTTATCCTCTGTTAGTATTAGAACTAATATTTCTTGACTAGTAAGGCTTCGAAGAATGTATCTTGAAGGCAATCCTCCTGCTTTATGTATATATTTTAAAAGTACATTTCCTGCACCTATAAAAATATGTCTGACTGTTTGCTGAATTCATTATTTTATCCTCGATTTCGGCCAAAATGTGGATATTTCCAATGAAATAGGTACCTATATGAATACAAGTAATTGGTGTAGGACTTAAGTGGTAGGTCCATTTAGGTTCTACACCAGCAGTAGTGTATACAGCCATTAGACCAACGAGCGCTGAAGCTGACCATGAGGCCTTGGATTCGATTGCCAGATCAAGGAAAGTGCTATTGGGTTTTTTCTTGGAAATTGCTCAGTACGAGTAGCAGGCACAGAGTCTGGATTAATACTTGGTTGATGCTTGATGGCAATAGGCAAGCCTCCTATTACATGTGACTTAAGGCGAGGTTGCACTACTTTGTTTTTATGTACGCACGACCTCACCCCCCGCCCTGCCGCGCGAGCGATATAATGCCTAAATTTTGACTGTTTTTTCTCTCTTAGAGAAAAATGATAAAGAAATTATACATTATGTGACCCGAGATAACACAAATTTTTTACGATCTTTATTATGATATAAGTTTTTTTTACAAAGCCTAATATAACTCAAGTAAAACGATTATTTAGCCATCATTTGGACATGTCTTTGCGATTTAATTGGGTGCAGTGAAGTGTAAGTAATCGTGTATCGCATGCCCGACATCATGATCGAAGAGTCAACTATGTAATACATTTTTTTCAAAATTAAAATCCGTTCCATGTACGAGTAAAACGCTATTGTTGACGACGTTTATCGGGGTAACCTCGCCTTAAACATAACTGGCGAAATGTGGGGGTACATGATGCCTAGCCTTTTCCCAACTATGATGGGGTCGAATTCCAGTCTAACCGGATGCAGATGAATACCAGTTTTTTACATGGAGTGACTGCCTATCTGACCTCCACAACCCAGTTAATACTAAAAAGGTAATACGATACGCTTCGGTAAGACTGGTTGTCAGACTTTCAGGTCACTAACTACCTGTTACGACTGCCAATCTACACTAATATTATAAAGAGGAAAACTTTGTTTGGTTGTAATGAATAGGCTTAAAAGCTACTGGACCGTTTTTAAAAATTCTTTCACCATTCGAAAGCTACATTATCCACGAGTAACATAGGCTACTTTTTATCCCTATATTCCTACGGTAACGGGATCTACGCGGGTGAAACCGCGAGACGTCCGCTAGTGATCTATATAATTATGGCAGCCGGGACCATCAACTTAACGTGCTTTCCGAAGCACGGAGGAAACTCGGTATGTAATGGGCGGTCAGCCATCCACAGATCAACTTAGGTAAGCGCGGCTTAACTTAACCACTGACATGTCCGGGTAACTAGAGCGACCTAAAACTTTTTCCGGTTGTCTGTCCAGGTAACTAGAGCGACCCAAGAGATCCGCGCCACACTGTACCATTAAAACTTACTAATTATCTATGAAAAATTTAAAAAATCGACTAACTGTTCTGTTATATTTTTACTCCGTGAAACGACGATTCTTTTCATACCAAATACTCTATGCCCGAGCGGCCGCCATCATTAGTTAGGATTGTTTATATAAGTGTCGGGTCGCCAGTATTTTTTGTTTACGTTTGAAGTGTCGACGTTCGAGCGATAAGGATTGTGATATAATATCCCATTGTGTTGAGTGTTAGGTTTATTTAAATAGTTTGAAGTGTTAATTCTTATCGTTTATGTGCCAACAGAATTGAAATCGGAGTTTTGAAGGTTATCTAAACCAGTGATGAAAAACAGTAAACAAAGTGCGTAATTTCTAACGATTGTTTTGGTAAGTATTGCATGATTTAATGTATATTTCAATGCTAAAGTTGTGAAATGCTTCTTATAATAGGAAAAACAGTTCATTATCAATATAAAAGTAGACTTAAACCAAAGAAATATGATGAAAATAGTTATTATTTCACGTGTTTAAAATTTGTGTTCCAAATTTTTAATTATGGCGTCACACGGGAAGGGGTATTTGTTTTGATTTATTGTGCTAATACTGTACGTTCCAAGGAATGATGTATTGGTATAAAAAAATAGCTTATATAATCTTTTTTGATAATACATAAGTTCCGTTGAGATGTTACAAAATATTTCGTAAAAACTTTTATAAACAAAAAACTTTACTCAAATTTAACCCGTATTGGCGTGGTTCGTGCCGGTTATTTCGATAAGTTTCTGTATGTTATAGTATTTTATCAGTAAAATACTTGTTATAATAGGAAAAAACAGCTCATTATTAATGTAAAAGTAGACTTAAACCAAACAAATACGATGAAAATAGCTATTATTTCACGTGTTTAAAATTTGCGTTCCAAATTTTTAAGTACGGCGGGACACGGGAATGGGTATTTGTTTTGATTTATTGTGCTAATACTGTACGTTCCAAGTAATGATGTATTGGTATCAAAAAATAGCTTATATAATCTATTTTAATAATATCTAAGTAACATTGCGATATGTTACAAAAAGCTACGTAAAAATCTGTTAAATACAACAATTTTACCCAAATTTTACTCTTAGTGTCAACTTAAACATTTTTTGTGTGCGTTTTCGTTATGAGTCGGTATATATTAAATTATGTGTATCGTACCCTGCATTTCTCGCTATAAACAGTTTTTTTTTGATACCCGGACGTTTGATAGATGTTTTGTACAAAATCATCTTAAACGTCCGGGACACAATTGTGTACAGATGGGGGTACGTCAGCTGTCAAACTTTGGACAGCTCAGTGGCTAAAGATCGACCAAGTGGCAGTTATGCAGTTATTATTAAGCTACGAGCTCCTCTACATGGGGGTACATGATGTGTGGGTGTATATCTCTGTGTTACCGTTCAGAGATTTCAGGCGTGATGTTTTATAACCCCCTGCTACTCCTGACGGCGGGTATCCATATAGCATTTCACGCACAAAATACAAAAAAAACCACCGCTCACAGAGAGAACGCCTGTGTCCCAGCTGTGGGAACATTCTAGCTACACGTGATACATCACTGAGTTTCCTTATAGACGCTCTGCCATATCCAATTGCTCGGTTTGGAATGTTGCCATAATCACCTTGCTTGGCAAACAGATGGGTGGGATAAGGGGCCACAGTATGTTGTTAATACTCAAAGCCGTGTAGGTAATGCAGCCTGTGTACACGATGGTATTTCTTATCGGTAAAATAATGGACTTTAATGCAAACTTATAAAAATAAACCATCTCGTATTTACTTTTTCATTTTATTTTTGCTGCTACTGAGAAATTTCTGATAGAGTACCCCAATAATACTTTGCGCGACCCGGGAATTGAACCCAGGACCTCAGACTCAGCAGTCGCGCTAACGTGGTGGCAGTCAGGTCAAATCGCAAAAACCACTGTTCCTATCACTAGCATTTGTCATGAGTTCCAGGGCCCAGGAGATAAATGTTGAACAATCGCGCGCACCCCTGAATGGTATCAGTCCTCTATTCATTTCTTTAAAAAAAAACTTTGCCCCTCACTAGGATATTCTCGAGTGTGTTACATGACTTAGAAAAGTGTTACACTGATTAACGATGTGTTAATACGAAACACTCTTAACAAAGAATGCACGTCACCACGAATACCTGAAAACGTGGGTGCGTTACACAAACCAAACACCCAGACCCGAAACAACTATCTGTTAGCCATACAAATATTTGTTCCCGGCGGCGGGCCTCTTCAACTAGTCCGACCAATTTAGCGACCTCACATCCTCTATGAAGGCTCACAGGACCCAGAATTGCGGGTTGTTCGAAAGAGATTCCGTGGCCTCGACACAAAGGGCTAGGAAGGAACATGGATGGTTTTAAGTCAGTAGAAGTCTGGCACTGCTGGACACAGGCTTCCCCCAAGTGTGGCCACATTGACAGGTCCCGTGCGTGCGTCTCGCATTCAACGGATTCCCGTAACTTTTACCAGATCATAGGCCGACGTAGTGGGATGCCTTCCAACGCAACGTCTTCCGGTTCGCGGTCGCTACTCCAGAACTCTTCGGCCCCGTCGGCTATCTGTTCAGCGATAACTGTGCTTAGGCATAAATAAATGAACATACTTTAAATACTTACATAGCCGTTTATCCCACTTGTTTCAAACACAAAAAGTAGTAACAGCAACACCTGCATTGTATTCCAACTTTTACATCTAATCTCACTAACTTATAACTATGACGAATTCTTTCGAGAGAATATTACGCTATAAATTTAAATTTATGCATTTTTCAGGAAAAGCAATTTGTAGATTTGCACCTCAATGGCATATGGCATGACTTTATACCGTAGCATTTATTCAAAGACTGAGAATAACGATTATTTTTATGAAAGCCATGTTCAAAAAACACAGACTTCATACACCGGTATGTAGTCTGTGTTTTCTTGTCTTGTAACATAATTGCGTAATTACTATCACAATCCGAGAGATTTTTTTTTTTTTTTTAAATTCGACTTCATAATGTTTTAGGACCATGGGTGATTTTGTGTGGACCCATTCCCACACTCTCCCAACAGTCATAAGATTTATGTCGGTATGCTTAAATGTATTCAGAAAAAGAGTGTCTAAAAGATTTTCTCAGTTGCAAAGTGGAAAAAAAAAACATTCATCACCTACCAGACGCTGCGAATACAAATAATTGCAATATAGTATTGTTCAAATTACTGCTAGTAATATTGTGCAAGGCGTTTAACTCAACATAGAAAACGCGTTACTAAATGTTATAGTGTGTTCTTTTTATAAGTATTATTTTTGCTTGTTACTTAAAATGGTGTGGTTTTTAAAACAAAGAATTTTTCGTTTAATCACAAAAAAAAAATTAAGAAAATTTCCATTTACCAGAGGAAAACAATAGTGACAATGATAAGGTGATACATAGGTATAGGTGATCGGGCCCTCTTCTCTCCCGGGCGTCGAGCCTTGTCCTTCCATGTTGCTGACATCTCTTTGAGGCGCAAGTGGAACACGAAAGCGCCGTTGACACGGCCTGTCGTCGTCATAAGACGGACGGACGGCGAGCTGAGTTGCTAATCCACAGGCCCGCGTCTACGGTGGGTGCCCGGATCGCCTGCCGCGGCGGCTGGGACGAGAGGATCTCTCACCGTTTCGCCACCTCCTTCGCTAGCATCACTGCTTCGCAGAAGGAGGCGACGGCGCCCCATTCCTTCTCGCCCCGGACCATGGCTTGCACCAGGGCTAGCCGCGTGAGATCACCGCCGCCGATACCGCTAAATGGCATCCTCCTTCACTTTATTTTTTTTGCTATGTTTTCCCAAAATGAGTTTTATACACCAAAAATGTTTAAATGAACACTAGAAAAATTTTGGTGTATAAAACTCATGACCATCGATATAATAAAATAAAATATTGTATCCAGTTGACATTTTCAAGACTTGTGGAGTGCAGAAATATTAGCCAAACGCTGTTCCAGAGCTTATCGCCGCGGTTGACGTTTGAACGTTACGGGCGTTCGTAACTTTTGTGAGTAATGGTTACTAAGCACGAAAACGATTGTTTAGAAATAGGTTATGTACTTGTACAATTTATTTTTCCAATAAATTTTTACTTCGCTTTGCTTTTACTGGAACTATGCCATGAAATGCATGAAGAATGAATTTGGTTTTGGTTTTCGTGTGCATGGGAAATTTATGGCGATTTTGGGCACATCAAACTACAAGAAACTGTACAATTTTCCCAATCAACCTTGAACCCAATGGTTAAGCAATAAAGTTGAAATATTTAAAACGAAAACTGACAGATTGTATATAGTAGCTTATAAGTATTAACTGGCATCTGTACATTTGCTTCTTTTATTTTTGATTGACTTAATTAAAGGACCTTCCCTATTCTTGTGAATCTAGTGGCAAAGAGGTTCAAGAGTTATCGATAGTTTTTCGGTATTTTGTAAAAGAATCCTCGTTGAATCGTTTATTAAACAAACAAACTTCTGAAATTCATTAAACCTTCAATTGCCGAGTCGTTTCCTAACTACGGTGAGGTCGGCTTCGAGTCCTACCAGATACAGCTGAATACCAGTAATTTTACACGGGAGCGACTGCCTATCTGACGTCCACAACCCAGTTATTACTGGGTAATACACTACTCTTTGGTATGAGTGGTTGTCAGACTTCCAGGCCACATACTTATATGTATAGTAGCTGAGACCAACGGCAACGGCTTAACGTGCTCTCCGAGGCAAGGAGGAAACTCTGTATTAAATGGGTACCCATCCATAGGCCAACCTAAGGAAACGCGACTTAACCTGAATATTGATCCGCGAGGTTGCTACTTAGCCACGAGCTCCTGGAATTCTGAAATTCATTAAATTTTAATGTCTTGAATAAATAAAATAACCTTTCGGTTGGCTACTAAGAATCCTATATCACCAGACCGATAAAGCGATGACGTATAAAATTTACTATTGCATTATGTCGACGTACTTCAACAAAATCAGTTTCTCGAAATCTCGCGTGTTTATGGTTGTAGACCACAAAACGCTGCCATCATTGGTGTGACGAATGCAAAGTAAGCATGACCTTATAACCTTCAAGTTTCACGTATAATATGACTATATCAGACCTTCGACCTGCAACACACACTATCTTTAGGACTAGATAAAACAACAACAACATTTTAAAGAATTTTATTTGCACGAATAATTTCTCTGGAAGGTAAATATTTCATTTGGTACTGAAGAAATTCTGCTTTACTTAAAATACATCTTTCAATAGACTTTACAAAAATAACCGTGATTTGACATTACTTCCTTCGCTATGACATTAATATTAACGTAGAATACAATAATAGTATACTGTGCAGAATTTTGTATGAGAAAATGGACTTGGCGCCAGAATCATCCAAGATTTCTTTGCAACACTTTGTCCCTATTTCGACTACTTTTGGGTAGAAATCTGTCCAGAACTCAAAAGCTTTGTAATTAACCGTCGCTGGGGTACTCATTGTAAAATTGGCTCTGTCAATTATCAAATACCCGGGCCTCTCTAATTCATAAGACTGCCAATCTATAATTACTCCGGAATTCGTAGGATTTGAATACCAGGCGAAATTCGACCACATCCTCATAATGATTTCTGAAATGCTTTTATCTCTGTAATCCCATTTGCTTAGGTCTTCTGGCAATGCTAAATAGGGCATCCCGAAAGTATAGATCAAGTCGAAATTGTGAGGGACGCCTATCCATTCCGGGAGACCTTCATTAGCTATGTCTGAAAAGGGTTTCAGATCGAATCGGTAAAGAAATACTGGAGCGTGCGGACAAATATGTCTGGCCAGCTGATACGTAGTAGCGCCATGTGTTTTATCAGTGTAGAAATCTACAAAAAGTTTCCTCAGAACTGTTTCATTTGTAGTATGAGGAATAGGTTTATAGAAGAACGCTACAGCATCTTGGATATGATGCTGATTAGTGAAACAAGAGCTGTTGTCCACAGTTATATCCGACAGGATGATTTCTTCTCTCATTGAATCGAACTCCCTTTGACTGATGCCAGAATCTCCACTTTCGTCTTTTTCTAATAATAAACCATCTTCCATATTGGTGTATCCTGCTAGCAGAGGGACTGGTGAAAAAATTTCGTCTTTGAACAACTTTGCTGGCAGTTCTGGTAAGAATGGACTGGTTATGTTGCTAAAGCCACCATCAACTATGGGTTTCCATTCAGCTACAGGCCCAGCTATATCTAAGAGTGCTTGATCAGGTACTCTTCTAAGGCAATCAAGTAGTTGGTACGTCGGTTTTCGGAAGCAGCTAAACGCAACTGCGACTTTATCAACAGTAACGATTTCTTTCCTTGCTATGTTCACAGATTCTGATGAGAGTGCATTTCCGCTCATTGCTATAGCCTTTTGGAAGAGTCCGGCAGAGTATGAGGATATTAGGTGGAGGGTGACACTGACTGCTCCAGCATCGTGGCCAACGATGCAGACGTTGTCAGGGTCTCCCCCGAAGCTCTCGATGTTGTTTTTCACCCAGTTCAAAGACGCCACCTGGTCGAGTAGACCGAAGTTGCCCGAAGCTTCGTTGTCGAGGGTTGAGAAAAACCCGAAGATTCCCAGCCGGTAGGCTACTGATACGAATATAACCTGTAAGTAGAAAATGGAAGCTTATGTATTTATTTATGCAGTTACACACAACGTTACATTAAGATAGAATAGCAAAAAGTTAGAAGGGGTGGGATTTATTATTTATGATCTCAACTTTGAGTGATACTGATTTCTTCTACTGAAGCATTTTTTTATTTCTAACTTTTATCATTGAAAGATCTCATCAATTACTTAAATGACGTTGAAGTTAATCAAATCAAAATATAATTATGTCACCTATTCACACCAATCTTTGCAACTAGTCACATAAGGCTCAAACTTCTTCAACTAGGTCAGCTTCATTTGAAGTCGTAATAAAACAATAGATTACGTGAAAAGTTTCATTACCCTTTGTTTCAGCACCAGTTGGAACGGGTTCACGCTGTTAGGGCTGCCTCGCACGAAGTCACCTCCATGGAACCAGACGAGAACTGGATAGCCTTCCACTTTGAAATCTGTGGAAGGAAAGATGGAATTTGAAAAAAAAAAACGGTATTTGGAAGAAATGCTTACACGCGCAACTGTTTCAAGAGGAAAGTTTTTTGCTTCGATACTTTTTAAGAGAAAATATGGTCGGAGAAACTTTTGAAAATTAGGTACCTAATCGAAGAAATTAACACACTGTCGCTCTATAAGCGCGATTTTGACACGATTGTGATAAGGATATCTCTAGATCCGACTCATCATTTCAGCCAAAAGACGTCCAGAATAGACCAAATTGTCATGTGCCTAGTATTTCAACTATGTTTGGGTTGGCTTCCAGTCTTACCGGATGAATATGATTACTAGAACCCTAAGTAACAAGTCGTAATTTGAGGTTTGGCTCTTGACTATTTCCTCCTCCAAAATTGTATCAATTTAAAAGATATATCATAAGCTGAATACGAAGGGTATCTGTGTTCCTAGGAATATTTTTCTTTTTTTCGTTAATAGTAGGCAAATTTGTTCACTAGTCTTCTGTTGACAGGGGTTTAAATAGGCAATTTTGAGCACATTGTAAGGGTGTTAGTGCTCCCGTTCGGGGCTGCGGATTGTCGAAAGACCCGTCGGGGCTGCGGATTGTCGAAAGACCCGTCGGGGCTGCGGATTGTCGAAAGACCCGTCGGGGCTGCGTATTGTCGAAAGACCCGTCGGGGCTGCGGATTGTCGAAAGACCCGTCGGGGCTGCGGATTGTCGAAAGACCCGTCGGGGCTGCGGATTGTCGAAAGAGATGCCGCGGCATGGGCACTAGGGCCTTTGAAGGAACATGGGTGATTTTTAGTCAGTAGAAGTCTTACACTTCCTTCCGCTCGGTTGGGGGGGGAGGGGGGGGTGATTATTTTTGATATTTTGATGATTTTCCACCCACCATAAAAAAGGGTGTTAGTGCTTTTAAAGATTGTCTTGAATTCTTCATTAAAATGTACACGTGTCCTACAATACACGCGCCGCTAAAAAGGAAGCAATCAAACTAAACACAAACACTTCAGCACAAACTTCAAGAAACAATTTCCGCTATCCTTTTATAATCAAACAATAAATTGTTCAATTCAAAAACTAATAAACAACAAAGCTCAGAATTCTTAGTTTACTGTTATTCGGGTCAACAGTGAGATTAAGGTTAGGTCAACCTCAAGGGGTCTTAGGGGGTCGATTGGCACGGCAAACTTGCATTAATGGCTACTTTACCTACTTACAAGTCGTAATGACTTTGCCTACCTACTAATTTGTAAGGGTGTTAAAAGTTGTTTGCTGGTATGGGTTGTTAAAAGTTAATGTCGGTTTGCTATTGACTTTTGAATATTCTTTCAGGAAATATTTGCTGCTGAAAATGGCTACTTGAGTAACCCTTTTGATCGGTTACGTTAAAGTAAGTTTTATTCATTGCGTTATTTGTTTTCCCTATTTAAAGCAAAGATAATATTTTATCAATAGTGTTTTTAGCACAAAAATTAAATAATGAGTTCCGGGTAGGAGTTTTATTGTTGGAGAAGGGTTATTTAAATACTAATCAGTCACTAGTTACATATTCCAAGAACATTAAAAAAACTGTAAAATTAATATTTATTCGGGTGTTTTAGGGTTCCGTGCATCAGTCATCAGTTTGATATCCATCTGTCTGTTAAACCTTTTTTCTCTGGAACGCGTGGGGTTTCAATCAATTAACATCAAATTCTTAGGTCTTTTAGTAGACCTAAGAATTTGGTAATCATCCTTGGAGTAATGAAAAAATCAGACTTATAAGTATTATTTTGCGATTCCAGAAAGGAATCAAAGCCTATTGGGTACTGTTGACCTAGAATGATGAAAATTGGCAAAGAAGCAACGTCTTACAGCATAGGTTATAGGAAAAATCTACAAAAAATAACAAAAAACCTAAAGTTCATACGGAAGACGTGGTGCGCGGATACAACTCGCACTTAGCCAGCTTTTATATTTGCGTAGACTTAAATGACACCGTAAATATTTGTACACACGGCTACACATCAAGCTATACAAAACCAGTTAATCTTGGCCTCACTTTACTAGATCTTTTCGCACAACGAACGATCAGATTATACTGGTTTTGTATAGCTTGATGTGTAGCCGTGTGTACATTGGTGCCACACTTCCAATAATTCCATCACCAACATTTGTGACCCATAAAGCCTTGCAATGATTCATTTGCTAATCGCACAACTATGACGCAGTGAGTGACTTGCTCGCTTCGTCATAAGTTGTGCTATTAACATTAGACTCTGACCGTCAACAATAAATTTATTACTCAGTCGCAATAAAAGTTTTAATTACATCCGATAAAATATTACATGGTTTCATTCCTACAAATAGTCAACTTTTTCTATTGAAAACTGTGATACACATCTGAGAATGTGTAACCCTTGGTCACGACCTAAAGGTGGGTAAAGGGTAATACCTACTTATTATGATGGATGATATGCTGCGTGTGACAGCGACTGGGCAGATAACATATGAATAAAAAAAAACCCGGCCAAGCGCGAGTCGGTCTTGCACACAAAGGGTTCCGTTGGCAGCACCAAAAATAATTATAATTACAACAGGCTTTAGAAGCATACTAGTATATCTCATCAACCATTGACTTAAGAAAAAAGTATACTAAATTCGATATCATTGTTTAAGACCTATCATCGTATTATATGCC
This sequence comes from Diarsia dahlii, assembly GCA_949775195.1. Classification (NCBI taxonomy): domain Eukaryota; kingdom Metazoa; phylum Arthropoda; class Insecta; order Lepidoptera; family Noctuidae; genus Diarsia; species Diarsia dahlii. Next base: position 7,329,030 of record OX459211.1, on the reverse strand, counting down.
TTGATAGGCACACACCGTTATTTTAGTAGATTTGGTTTTTCAGCCTTCCGTTTCATGCATATGAGGGGTCACTCCTATATTTTTCTGTTTACACTTTTTTGTAGCACTTCATGGAAGACTTGCTCTCGAAATTTGTACTGTGTTACCAACATTTTCGGAGTAAAATGGCTGTGACATACGAACGGACAAAAGACGAATAGGACGAATCTACAAAAAATACGTTTTTGATATTTGGAGACGGAACCAATAACTTTTTGTTCTTAAAGCGTACCACGAGTCACTGCCACGCGACGCAATTTGCAGAGCGACGCGCGACGGTTTGGCGCGGTTTATATGCACGACGTAAACAGGTGACAAGCTTTTTGGTGCACGAGCCAATCAATCAAATTCACTAGCTAACAGCGGTTTACGATGTCGAATAGTTTGCTGTTCGACATCGTGAACCACTTACCGAACAAGTTCAAAAATGGAACAGAATTAGTATGAAATTAACTACCAATTAGTTAACAGGAACTTAATCGTAGATAGTAAAACAGGCCCTAAGACTTCCGAAATAGTGTGAGCATGGTCAGACAAGTTACTGTCGCCACTGCTGCACTGGTTGGTACACGTGGGCCACGCTATGTGATTGCGCGATTATGTTGCTTAGCGCAATTCGCATCGTCCTAAGCCGTGGGCGAGGCCTTAAGAAAAGTTATGACTAAGAAAGAAATAATAGTTTTAATGGCGTATACTTAGTTTAAAGATCCATAATGTATGTTACGTTAGTAGAGTATTGCATGCACACTTGCAATTTTTATGGTTTTTTATTTAAGTGAATAATACGAATAAACACTTGGAATGTATGGTGCCCGTTGCTAATATAATTGTAACCTATTAAAGTAAATATACTTGTAAGAATGGGTCTCCAACCATTATTATATTATGGCAGTATTATGCACAATTTTATGTTATAGGCGTAGGCCAGTATTTTAAAGGGAAATAAGGCGTAGGTTTAGGTTTCTGTACTATATACAACAACAATAAAACATTACGCCTGTAATCTCCACATGGTAAGACATTGGTGTAGCCAAAACTTTACTCAATTTTGGCCAGTTATGTGTAAGCAGCGGTGGCCCAGTGAGCAGCGGTGGCCCAGTGAGCAGCGGTGGCCCAGCGAGAGCGGTGGCCCAGCGAGAGCGGTGGCCCAGGAGCAGCGGTGGCCCAGTGTGGCGGCCCCGACTTGCGAACAGTAGGTCGTGGGTTCAAACCCAGGCAGGCACATTACTTTGTGTAATTTATTTCATCACCGCTGCTCTCAAAACGGTGAAGGAAAACATCGTGAGGCTTAGAACCAAAAAATTCGAAGACATGTGACATCTACCAATCCGCATTGGGCCCGCGTGGTAAATTAGAGCCCATTCCCTCTCAAAGAGAGGAGGCCTGTGTCCCAGCAGTGGGAACATTACAGGCTGATGATGATGTGTAAGACCCATGTAATAAATAAAAACCGAAGTATTCGTTTTTTTTTTGTTATTTTATAGGGTGCGTTCCTATTGCCATCAACCTTGCACACTTCCAGACTACGTGGTTACGTGGTACTTAGTTATATCTGATGGAAAAACCCAATAACAATCGTGCCCTTACTTCAAAACCCAACTAACTGCACAAAATGTAGTTTCGAGAAAATCGTTTTTAAAGGTCCGAATCGTAAAAATTCTATTAAAATACTTGATAAAGAGGCGAGTACGTGTATTTTGATTTCTTATTGTATTCATTGTTCGGGTGGTGAAGGAAAAATAGCTTAATTCTCAAAACAAGTAGGAAAAATGAAGGATTGGCTTGATAAATGCTACAGATTAGTGGTTTTTCCTGTAGTCGCAATGTTTTCTTATTATATTGTTTTGAAGAATAGAGTTTAGACAGCAGTTTTTTTATGAATTTAATTAAATGAAATATTTATGTTCACCTAATGGGTAATTGCTAATACTAAGTAGAAATATTTAGTCTCATAACTCAGTTATTAAATTGTTATTGTTAATTTAACGTGAATCATGACAAAACCACTTAAACGCAGATATAATGTTTTTCCTGGCGAGAAAAATTGCTTACAGTGCAAAAACAATGCTTTAACCGACACTTACTGGGTTTTGTCTGTTCTTTATTTAAAAAATCTCCTGTTAAGTTACTTTAGCTAAAAGCTAAATCCAGAACGGAGCGTCATCTCGGAAAACGGGTTTTACCAGTATGTAGATCTTGAAAAGGAGATTCTAACGGTATTTGTAACTCAGTTTTGCCCATGAGTGACTTTAGTTGGTTTTCGCTTTAAGGGCACGATTGTCCGATCAGAGAATCGAACCTAGGAGCTCATGCTTAGCAGTTGCGAATACTTATACATTGTAAAACAAAGTACTCATTCACAAGAGCTCTTGTTGGAAAACAAATTAATAGCAGAATCAATAGCAATTGTAAGAAGGCGAAAATCAATTCAGAAACCAAATAATCAAAGAAAATTAATTACGAGTTGAAGTCGAGTTTCAATAGGCTTCCGATTAAAATATGCTGAAGCAATTAATCTCAATTGGAAATCGAAATACTAATGACCTACTATTACAGAAGAATTAAGTACCGGGTGGTGGCATTCGGTACTTTCTTCTTTCTTACTCGTGTGGTTACATCCGTATCTATAGTCAAGTTAAAGTAATTACTTGAACTTAAGTAATTACTTAAGCAAATATTTTTATGGAATGGGCAAGAATTTAAACGAAGTTAGAACCGTCAATGAAAGCAAACCTAAGAATTCTAACCTTCGACAGTTCTAACAGCAAGAAATTACTAAACTACAGAGAAAAAATCGTATCTTAAACAATTAATTTACTCAAATAATCACTATGACTTGTTTATAGATACCGGTGTTAGTGATCTTGGTATCAGAGGTTTTATGGCCCATGGACCTCTGATTTACGGATTCACCACCAAGTCTATGATTCAATTAAGACACATTAAGGGACATAAATTGGTAAGAACTTAACATTTTTTGGGCGAGTGGGTGGGCAGATAAACGGTTTTTTTGGTGCTGATTAACTGTTTTGGGGTCTTTATTAAGAGTAGAAGTCTTGTACTAATAATGAGGGCAATCTTTCTTTCTTTATCGGGTGGTTAATCCGTAAACTGGTGCTGGAGTTTTAATGCCGTCCCCGGTCTCTGACTTGGTTTTACATGTCGTAGAGAAATATTTCTCAAGTAGGTTTCCTCACGAATTTTTCCGTCACCGAAACAAGTGTAATTTACAATACGAACATGAATCCGAAAAATAGGTATTTCTGTTTGAGCACCTATTTTTAGAGCACCTATGCTTTGGGCACCAGAAATATTCCCATTAGAGCACCAATCGATATTTTAACGTGCTGCTCAAATACGAACAATAAAAATAGAGCACCTATTTTTAGAGCACCTATGCTTTGGGCACCAAAAGTATTCCCATTAGAGCACCAATAGATATTTTAACGTGCTGTTCAAATACGAACTATAAAAATAGAAAGGTGTCCAGGATTTGAGTTTGGGTGGGGCTCGTGACCCCTACTCCTACTCCTATCGGGTTGGTCTACAAACTCAAGGTCGCTCAGCACGCCATATTCTGGGATTCTTTCAAGGAATCCAAAACAGTATTATCTGGTAATATGAGTACCTCAGAAAACATCATCTGCCTATTAAATGATATTTAAAATACATATTATCTGGTGAAAATTATAGATGTAATGTTAAGTTTTTCATAGATTGATGACGTCATAAAAGGACCAGCTTATCGGATTAAGTTCAGGTGTTTTCTAATAGAACTTGCCAACAACTTATGTCTGGCTTATGGCAGGTGCTAAACAGTTCTAAGGGTTTAATAAATTACCCGTAATTTTTCAGGCATGACAGGACCATTTTGCATTTTACTTGTGATAATTTTATACCGTTGCTGTTATGATAGTCATTTGTCATAATTATTATTATATTTTAAACTGAATAAAAAATGGATAATTACTCTTTGTTTGAAGAAATCCTTGATAACGTAAATTATTTAAGTTACACTATAAATAAAAAAAGATTTTATGGCGCTCTTGTGAGTGAATGAGGTGCTGGGTCCAATTCTCAGATCGGCAAAGTATTATTGAGATTTTCCATCAGGATTTCTTCAGTAGCAGCCACAGAGCTTGGATAAGCGTTCGATGGCAATATGGCCGCTGTAGTGTATATCTATTTAATAGATATTAAGTAAACACTGTCTCACAGCCACAAGTGGTCAGGTAAGCCGTCACTAATGACATCTGTCAGTTACATGATGGCGGGATGTTGGAAGGTGAAGCGACCCTGGACCGAGATCTTGGTGGTCTGGTGTGAGCCTGTGATATAGTAGTAAACAGTGTTACCAACCTATTAGGTCTACCACAAGTGGATACCACAGCCGCCCCTATTACATGTAACTGAACGGTCAAAAGGTTAAACATAACTGGCGAAATGTGGGTGTACTGAGTACACCTCTGCGTAACCCTTCGGCGAAAACATGCGTGATATTATGGATGTTATGTCTATGGAACGATTTACATGAAAGGCGAGTTGGCGACTTTGCCGCCTAGGCTTTTTCATAGTCTACACTTATGTTTGGGCGTCTTTGCTAGTACAATTTTTAGTTGCAGGCGCTTTTAAAGAAACATCATACAATAAAAAAACAACGCTGAAAAAGTATGAAACAAGATTTTCAGGATAGAACAAAAAGAAAAGCCGTAGTCACACGGTATTAAAATGTTTAGGTTGGTACCTATAACGTGTGACTACGGCTTTTCTTTTTGTTCTATCCTGAAAATATTGTTTCATATTTTTTCAGCGTCGTTTTTTTTGTCGTAGTCGGGTTTTAATATTTTACTTTTTTTATTTAAACAATTTTGGTGTTAATTTTTTTTTTTAATCTTGACTTTTTGTCCGCTAGAGGGCGTGATTTTAAATTTGAGCAATATTTTGGAAATGTACAAGTGAGGCCCGTTTAAATGATACCAAACACGGCGTGTTTATCTCCATTTTTATTTTTTAAGCCTTACTCAGCCTCAGCCTTTACTTCGTCCGCTAGAGGGCGCCAAATCGCTTTTTCTGACACGTCACGTAGCCTATGTTCAGCGGAAAATTAAGACGGTTCTAACGATACCTCATATATTATGTCTAGTTCCGATAAGTAGATTAGAAGCTATGAGGGAACAGATGATGATACACACATACATACGTAGATACATACAAACATACATACATACATACAAACATACATACGTACATACATACATAGCCAGTCAAAATCATAACCCTCCTTTAGCTTTGCCGTAGTCGGGTAAAAAGTACCTACTGAGAATTGCATATACTCCTGCCCCTATCCCAATTTATTTGGAGTCGATGCAGCATATTTCCTCCTTTCACTCTCTATTAATCGTCATCTCAGTAGACACCTCCTTTCTAGCCATATCATCCTTCAACAGATCTTAATTATTATAATTATATTAAATTGTTGCGAAGACTATGCTCGAGAGCATGGCTTAGTTTATAATGTCAATAAAAGCGAGTTCTTGGTCTTTAAGGCTGACGGTGGTAAATGTCCAGTATGTGCCCCCAATCAAACTAAATGGGAATGACATTTTGCGAGTGTACCAGTTCAAGTACTTGGGGCATTATGTTACCGACGACCTTAATGACCGAGTGGACATTGAGAGGGAACGTAGGGCGCTGGCAGTCCGATGTAACATGTTGGCTCGCAGATTTGCACGCTGTAGCAGGGCAGTCAAAATAACGCTTTTTAAAGCTTATTGCCAAGTGTTCTACACGTGCAGCCTGTGGACTAACTATACTCAGCGGGCTATCAGTGCCCTACGGGTCCAATATAATAACGGGTTCAGGATGTTGATGGGGCTGCCCCGTTTCTGCAGTGCATCAGGCATGTTTTCACAAGCACGCATTGATGGCTTCCACGCCATCGTCAGACAGAGATCTGCCTCTTTGCTCTGCAGAGTGCGGGGCAGCTCCAACTCCATCCTGAAGACCATTGCGGAGAGGTACGATTCTCCTTTGTTAGGTGATGTTGTTCAGAGATGCATTCTGAACAACAGCCTTGTTGTTAAATAGATATTAGGTATACTAACATAGATATGAGTTATCTTTTTATTTTTTACTAACCCATAATGGATGGATGGATGTTGCTTAACCGAAACAAAGAATATTTTTTTATTTTTTATTACACTTTATTATTCTGCCAATAAAACACAATCTGTTGTTAAATAATAATTATAAGACTCAGGAAAGTCAATCACAACAAAAATAATGAAAAGGCAGCTGTTTCGCTTCCCACTCATGATATTGTAATTAAAAGTCAATAAGGAAAATGATTAATTACCAATACAACGATGACTTTTATGTTTTTTACTACAAATATAGTTGGGGCTTTAAGAAAGTCCATTTTCTTTTCTTCTTTATTGAAGACTAGGGGCCCGTCCCGGCTTCGCTTGTAATAAAGAATAATTTTTGAAATCGGTCCAGTAGTTCTTGAGCTTAGTCGTTACAAACGCATATTAATACAAATTCACCAGTTGATATCGGGTTTTTCCTCAGGAATTTCTCAATAGTAGCCATGGAATCTGGGGTTGTGGCTGATGTATGGCAATAACGTCACCTAGAATGTCCGTTTTCGCCTGAGACAACGCCACCACTTATGAGGGCCGTACAATGCGATGACGGTTGACTACCCGATCTAAAACCCGCTGACACCCCCTATCGTGTCAGCGCCCCGATCCCTGCTGTCGAACATGGCGTTGACCACGGCCGGCAAGGAGTGGTTTGCCCCGATTGCTGCTGCAAGAACACGACACTGTACAACCCAAGCAGAGCAATGCTCGCGGGTGTGAAGCACCGTGTCCTCACTGCAGTTGCACTGGAGATACACGGGAGTCACCTCTCGTCTAGTTGTGTATGGAGCCTACCCCAACACAGTTATGATAAGGCTAGGTTGCGGTTCTAGTAGTGACGCACTGGTGTGCGTTACTGGATTTATTGGCGACCGTCTACGCTGTTGCATTAGAAGTCTGGTCAGTAATTATTTATTGGCGACCGTCTACGCTGTTGCATTAGAAGTCTGGTCAGTAATTATTTATTGGCGACCGTTTACGCTGTTGCATTAGAAGTCTGGTCAGTAATTATTTATTGGCGACCGTCTACGCTGTTGCATTAGAAGTCTGGTCAGTAATTATTCACAAGTTTTTGTTTAACTTGCACTGTAAGTTTTGTGTTTAAGTAAGTTATTGTTGTTGTTGCTTCATTTCAAACCATTTCGAGAGGACCGCCTCGTCACGAAATAATTCCTCAAAAACATGGTTTGTTTGTAACAATGTAGCGAAGAAGATTATAGACTGACATGGTCACTAACACTATATTTACACTGAAAACGGGATATTTACCATGTTTACTTATTGTTTCGAGTTCCCGATATTTCGGCGCTGTTACAAGCACCATGATCACGGATAAACTAAAGTCCCCGAGTCTCAATATCCCGTTTTCAGTATAAATAATAACGAAGATCTATACGTAAATTACTACCGATCTATCTATTTGAATAACGACAGATAATAGAACATCACGCCTGTAAAGCCCAACGGGTTTGGCAGATATGTACCCGGTTAGTACACCCACAAATAAAGGTTTATCTATATATATAAAAGGAGAACTGACTGGGTGACATATCAACGTACAGCCGAAACTACTGGGGCTAGGAAAGTGAAATTTTGCACACGGCTTCCTATTATAATGTAGGGGAGCACTAAGAAGGGGTTTTTGGAAATTTAACCTTTAAGGGGGTGAAAAGGGGGATGAAAGTTTGTATGGAAAATCGTCACTTTTTAGTTGAACCGACATACACGCGGGCGAAGCCGTGGGCAAAGTGCTAGTAACCTATAATTATCTATATCTATACTAATATTATAAAGAAGTAAAGTTTGTGTGTTTGTATATTTGTTAAATTGTAAGGGGTAATCTCGGGATCTACTGAACCGATTTTAAAAATTCTTTCACCAATAGAAAGCCACATTATTGCTGAGTGTCATAGGCTATTTATCCCTGTATTCCCACGGGAACGGGATCTACGCGGGTGAAACCGCTGGACGTCCGCTAGTAATAAATATTTCTTGAGTTGAAGTTATTTTACATTTATTATGTCAGTACACATAAAGAACACGTGAGAGAACATAACATTGAATACAAAATTTTTTTCATAATTATTACTTATCTCCAGAATTTAAAAATTAATTACTTGGTGCCAAAAATTAATTAAATAAGTATTTATTAAGCCCTTTTATACACCAGGATCCGACCGTTCATTATTTTTTATAACATAAAAATCATACAATATTTCACGGTTACTCCTTACAAAAACCAAAAAAATGGGTAGCATGATCGCATTTAGGTTGTCTAAAAATGTGTCAATAAGGAACGGTGTAGTACACTGATAAAAATTCCCAAAAATAGATAAAAAATATTGAGACAACATAATGACGTCACTTAATATAAATATCAAAGTGGCTAAATACAAGCGACGCCAAATGTTAGTAGCTGTACGTGCGGTCATTTTGTGATTACGAAAAAGTGAAAACACAATTATAATGTAAAAACAGCAGTTGGCTATCAACGGTAAAATTTGACTTCCACTAGTGTTGAAAATTATACCAAGTGACTGATGACTTGTTGTAAGTTGCGTCGTGCTAACAGGATAAAAACAATCTATACTAATATTATAAAGCTGAAGAGTTTGTTTGTTTGTTTGTTTGTTTGTTTGTTTGTTTGAACGCGGTAAACTCAGAAACTGTTGGTTGGAATTGAAAAATTCTTTTTGTGTTGGATAGTCCATTTATCGAGGAAGGCTATAGGCTATATAACATCACGCTACGGCTAATAGGAGCGGAGCATAAATGAAAAATGTTACAATAACGGGAAAAGGTATTTCCTTTTTGAGAGCTTCCGCTGCGTGCGCTGCGAAAACGGTTTAAGTTACGCTAATATCATGTATGAAGGAATTGTTTCTCTTTAAAAGTTCTAAAAAAAAGTCCGCGACAGCATATATCTATCTTTTAAGATTGACTCACTGTAACCTTTTTTTACAGTTAAACTGTTAGGTTAAAAAGAATTATTTTTTGCGAAGCTTATTTAACCCATATGGTATTAATCTATATCTAAATGAATGTGTTTGTTAGAACGGAAATTTAATATAGAATATTTGTGCCCTTTACTCTATACAGTTTAAACAAATATCTTAGAAGATATCGCAATGTAAAAATATCCGCGCGGCAAAATATATCGCGCGTCGCAATGTAGAGTACGGGGGATTCTGGCTGGCCTCCGGGAAATTCAAATTCAAAATATTTACCGCATCATAATGTTTACAAGTATAGAGTGTTATAATATATTTAACAGTAAGAGATACCTATAGTAATTCATACTTTAATATAATCTAAGCTAATCTAAACTATAGCTAATCTATTTTTTGTTTGTTACGATTTAGCTTAATTTATGTCGGATAGTCGATATCGAGAAAGGTTTTAAGCTATATTTATGTGACGCAGACGAAGTTGCGTGGGTCAGCTAGTTTATAATAAAATAAATGCTGGTCGCTGTAAAACCAAAACCCCACGCAAAGATACTACTTTTTAAGTATCTTCTATGGATAGGGCCATTGAAAATTTGAACAAAATCTAAATAAAACATATGACAGATCACTAACAACCATAGGTTTCTTACATAAATTAAAAAATATAATAAAAAGAAACAAACAATTTTTAACGATACATACACACTATACGCAATGTAAGGCGCAGCAAAAATTTTAATTAAATATAGTAAAAAATTCGCGAAAATTGCATTTAGATACACATAATTTCTGTAATGGCGAAATTTTTTCAGGTTATACCATGAAGTTATTCCACAAATGACCGTAGTAAAAGATAGTACGAAAACAAAAATCGATGTGAACTTCTCGACAGCGAATATTAATATCCAATTATGTGGATCTTTAGATTCAATATAACTCGTTGCTACTGTAGATGCAATGACACTGGTATCGTTGTCAGACATGGTATTGGGTAATTCCATTCGCACAGCTTGCATATATTCACTTTTGGAACTTGTTTAAAAATATTTGTGAGCAGCGTTGGTTAAGGCAAGCTCTTAAAAAGAGCCACTTGCACAGTTTGGATTTGTCCACTTTTATAACTTGATTAAGAAATAATTGCGTGCTGCGTTGGTCAAGTCAAGCTCTAATAGAATGTCACTTGCACAGCTTGGATATATTCAGTTTTAGAACTTGTTTAATTTTTTTACGAAAAGCGTTGGACAAGTCAAATTCATAAAAATGTCACATGTACAATTTAGATTTATTCACTTTTAGAACTTGTTTAATAACAATGGCGAACAGCGTTGGTTAAAGCAAGCTCTAAAAGAAAATCACTTGCACAGTTTGGATTTATTCACTTTTAGAACTTGTTTAAAAATATTTGTGAACAGCTTGATTCTCAAGTCAAACTCTTAAAACAGGCGTTGGTTTGAAAACTGTCGATAGAATGATGAAATCCCGACTTTATAGAACTAATGAATTGATCTATTTTAAAACTATATTAATTTTATTTAATTATGCTTATCAAACCATTTCATAATTTTCCTGTTGTGTATTCGTCATGTTTTGTTTTGTTTCTAAGTTGAAGAGATACCGCGGCCTCGGCACAAGGGCTAAGACGGATCATGGGTGGTTTTTAGTCAGTAGAACTTTGACACTCTCTTCCTCTGTGCCCAGAGCGGGATGGGTTATTTGATGATTTCCCACAACCAAAAAAAAGGCAGCATTCTGGTAGCTGGCAATGCCGCAATTTATAATCAATATTGAAAAGAAGAGCTGTAGAACGTTCTTTGCTCTTTATAAAACTGTACGAATTGTAACTGAATTCACCAGTGGGTGCACTCAGGCTCTGGACGACAAGGACACCCTAGTCATAATAATAATAAATAATAATAATAATATTCCACAACTATCACACAACGCCATCTAGTCCCAAGCTAAGCAGAGCTTGTGTTATGGGTACTAGACAACTGATAAACATACTTATATATTTCTAAATACATACATATTATAGATAAATTACACCCAGACACAGAACAAATGATCGTGCTCATCACACAAACATTTGTCCTGGGTGGGAATCGAACCCACGACCTCCGGCATAGCAGTTAGGGTCACTAACCACTAGACCAACAGGCCAGTCATGGTTTATTAAACTACGACTTTTTTTTGGAGCATTGGAAATCATTAAATCCCATGTTCCTTCTTAGCCTTTTGTGCCCGAGGTCGCGGAATCTTTTCGACCAACTCGCAGTCAACCATCACTTCCAGTCATCTTCCTGCCTTTGTCTCATGTTATTTGGGGTTGGCGCAACACGATGTTTTCTTCCATTCGCCTCTGTCAACAGTCACGTCATAATTAACTCCTTTTTATTTTATACTAGCTGTTGCCAGCGCCTTCACCCGCTACAACTCGAAAATTATCCCACGCGAAGATAAAATCGGGATAAAAAATATCCTATGTGTTAATCCAGGCTATAAACTATCTGTGTACCAAATTTTATCCAAATCCGTTCAGTAGTTTTTGCGTGAAGAAGTAACAAACACACACACTCACAAACTTTCGCATTTATTGTTATTAGTGTGAAGTGTGATACCTCACATAATCCATCCATCGTTTCCGAGGTAATTCTCTCCCTCTCTATTCATCAACTCAATTATATTCAACACTCTTTTAGTCACATACGATTCGTCCGTTTCAACTTTCTTTAACTGGCGCAACTTTCATATAAACATTGAAAGAAAGAAAAAGAAAGAAAGAAAAAAAAATATTGTCGCAGAAACAAGAACATACAAGAAGACACAAAGAAAAAAAAGAAAAATACAACGCATACAAACAAGCAGAGAAAATAACAAAAATAAAAAATAAAATGTTTAACAGCTTGTACGTTCGTGACAGCGACAAACAGGTGACCACTCAGCATGGTGCTGTGCTATGGGGACCCACAGCACAGCGCTGGTTTTCAGTGGTCACCCGAGGGAAAAAACGAAAAACATTGAAGCGTAAATACACACATCAAAAGTGTCTAGGGATCAAGCATTTTTATGCGGATTTCTTGAGATTGAGATGTGGCTTTGTAATAAATTTATGATTTTATAAATTTTTAAGGATCCCTTTTGGTGCATTTCATAATTTGAATCAGGAACTGTGAATCAAATTCGAGTAAAAGATGAAAATCAGCTGTCAATATTTTCCCTATAAAAACATACAACGCATTGAAGACATTATTAGTGCTACTGTTTCCCTACTACTGATTAAAACCAACGTTATTATGGAGCGGCGACGTCATTTAAGCAGGGAAGAAATGCTCAGAGCCGTGGGAATGATAGAAGCTGGTTCCCGGCAACGTACTGTGGCTTTAGCTCTGAATACAAGTCAGAGTGTTATCAGTCGACTTTGAACACGTTACCGAAGCACTGGTACCGTGGCTGAGCGCCATGGAGGACGGTATCGCTGCACCACACGGAGACAAGACCGATACATTCAAATCTTAACTCGAAGAGCTCCAACAATAACCGCCATGATGTTAGCCGTGAGGCTTCATCACTCTTCAGGGAACTTAATTAGCGACCAAACAGTCAGAAACCGCTTGCATGAAGTGAACCTTCATTCCCGAAGACCGCTACGGGTACCACCTATAGCAATGCACAATCGTAGGATTCGATATCAATGGGCTCTTGAACACAGAAATTGGGCAGAAGAACAATGGCGTTTCGTGTGTTTTTCTGATGAGTCTCGTTTTGGTATGAGACCGGATACAAGACGTATACGACACTGGAGAACCCCTGGACGCCAACAGCGATTAAAATCCTGCCAGGAAGTCCATCCTTATAGTGGTGGAACCATCATGGTATGGGCGGGTATTTGGATCGGCGGAAGAACTGAGTTGATTTGGATCAGAGGCAACCTCAACGCTCAAATTTATGCTGAGACGATTGTATCAGACGTCATCGTTCCTCTACAAGTGCAAATCGGTCCCTTATGTCAGTTAATGCATGATAATGCACGACCGCACACCGCAAGAGTTGTAAGACAGACTCTCGCCGCAGCTAACATCAATGTCCTGCCCTGGCCTGCTCAGTCGCCAGACTTGAACCCGATTGAGCATGCATGGGATATGCTACAGAGAAGAGCTCTGCCGAATATGGAGGGTATCCAGTCGCAAGAAGACCTTTTTTTGTTGTTGCAACGAACATGGGCGGCCATTCCACAGCGTGATTTGGATGAACTCATTTTGAGTATGCCAAACCGATGTTCTTGTGTTGTTAGTGTTCGCGGTAGAAACACGGATTATTCATTGTTTAAGTTACCCAAAAAAAATTTAAAGAAAACTGTTATTTCAGTCTTTTTTTCGAACTTTAATGTTAGTGGTTCAAATGTCAAAAATCCCTTTATTAGGAAAATGGCAAATTTCTTTATTAATGCAAAGGTGACTTGGTTTATCGTTACTGTGACAAACGAAAACACTTTATTTGATGAATCCTTAAAGAAAATTTTAATTAATATCAATCAGGAGAAAAGTTATTGCAAAAATATATGTTGATCCCTAGACACTTTTTAACCGACTTCCAAAAAAAGGAGGAGGTTATCAATTCGACTGTATTTTTTTTTTTTTTTTTTTTTTTTTTTTATGTTTGTTCACTCATATTTTGCGACTGGGTGAACTGATTTTCATGATTCTTTTTTCATTTGAAAGCTGGTGCTTCCCGTGTGGTCCCATTTTCACCATTTCAATATCTGATGATGGGATCTTGTAGAAATCGGGGGAACTCTTCAATAAATAACAGCAGATTAACCGCGATTGTTGCTATAGCATATCTAAGCATTGTTTACGCCATCACACAACATAATATCACGCCTGTACTCACTACAAAGGTTATAAAAACTATTTTGTGAAGATCTGATGAAGAACTTCGGAGATAGGTAACGGAACTCCTCAATAAATGATAGCAAATGGACTGGGATTGCTGAAATCTCATATTGTCTGTCTATTGTTTATACCAGTTCCTAACATAACATCACGCCAGTACGTTGTGAAGGGGTAAGCACATGTGAAACACTAAAAAGTGAAAAATAAAAACTTTTTTACAAAAAATAAAACCGACTTCGACAAAAAAAACACTCAAAAGTGAAAAATAAACTTGAGAAGAAAAATCAGTTTCTGAAGTCGGTGACAAAAAAATGAAATCAAAGAAACAAAAGTCACCGACTTCAGAAACTGATTTTTCTTCTCAAGTTTATTTTTCACTTTTGAGTGTTTTTTTTGTCGAAGTCGGTTTTATTTTTTGTAAAAAAGTTTTGATGTGTGTATATTATTATAATACATTTTTTTATTAGGGAAAATCTTATCAGATGTTGCAAGGTACATCGTTTTTTTACAGCCTATACAGTGCCATAAAGATGCTTCATGTTTTTTATCCTTACTATTTTTTATGTTTCTTTGCTTAAGGAAATGTTTTGCGAAACACAAACTTTGCCAAGATCGTAAAAAGGGGACGAAAATAAATATCTTATGTCACTATCAAAGTGTAATATTGTTTGGCAAAAAAGGACGATAATAATAATTCGATCAATCAAAGACAGTGTGGGTAAAACAAAACATTTTGTATTGAACGTGATTTATAGTTTTTTTTCCTTACATTTGCTTTTTAGAACTACTTTTATATTATTATTATATATAGGCTGGTATTATAAGGTGGTAAAGTTTTTTAGTTTGGATAGGGTAATTTCCTAACTTCAAAATGATAAATTATAAATGATGATGATATAAATATAGATGTAAGGATCGTAGTAGGTGGCGTTCTGTAGTTTTTGTCTACCCCCGTGGGAAAAGGGCATGAGTTTAAGTATGTGTGTCAAACTGATGCTAACAATTCTTGCACAAATGTGGAGCTACATCATCAATCATCATCAACAGCCTATTAATGTTCCCACTGCTGGGACACAGGCCTCCTCTCTTTTGAGAGGGAATGGGCTATAATCTACCACGCGGGCCCAATGCGGATTGGTAGATGTCACATGTCTTCGAATTTTTTGATTCTAAGACAGGCCGGTTTCCTCACGATGTTTTCCTTCACCGTTTTGAGAGCAACGATGATGAAATAAATTACACAAAGTAATGTGCCTGCCTAGGTTCGAACCCACGACCTACTGTTCGTAAGTCGGGGCCGCCACCACTGGGCCACCGCTGCTCCAGTGCTGTGGAGCTACATTACATGCAAAAAACCAATAGCATTTTAGAAGCAAGAACTCATGCTCGGTAGTACCACTAAATAAACGAGGCAATTTAAAAAAAAAAGTAATTGTAACCCAAAAACAAATAGGCTCATTTATCTTATAAGACATTCGTCACTATGACGCATCATAGTAACCCATAGAACAAACAAAAAACAGGAAAATTATGTATATGATAGTAAACGGAATAAATTTTAATAAAATATAAATCATAATAACAGTTTATTTGTTAATTCTATCAAGACTAAAACCAGCATTTAATTATTGTATGAAGAAAAAAATATACAATAATTAAATAACCAGACTAACTGCCATACTCAGAGAGCTTTAATGATTACTTAGGCCATCACTAAGTAAAGGTTCTGACAGTTTTTGTATGACAAAACTGTCAAAACTTCTTCTAAGTGATGGCCTAAAAAATAGCTCTCTGAGTGCGGCAGTTATATAGACTGGTTATTTAATTATTGTATATTTTTTTCTCAAATTAAGTAGGGGTTGAATTTTAGTCTAACCGGGTGCAGTTGAGATTTAATATTCTACATGAAGCGACTGTCTATCTGACCTTCACAGCAATTTTGTTACTAAAACCTGTCTTTTAAACTGCAATGTTCTCGTATAACCTCATTCTTCAATTTATCATTCGAAATTACACCACATATGCTTCGCAAGGAAGGCATTTCCACAGCATGAATTTTACTTTCATGCCTCGTTTGTAACACCCACCATCACTTCCACTAAATGACTTGATATGAGGTGAATTTTCAGCTTCAATAATATCTTTGAACCACTTTCCTTTACCCAAACTAATTATGTCACTGCTTATGTTTTCGCAGCCTATTATAATAGATATCCTAAAGCCTTGAAAAATGGACCCTCTCAATGTTTTGTGAAAGCAACGGATATCACCACCATTTCTCAAATAGATTGCTTCAATATAAAACGATACGATAGTGAAAAATACTTTTGGTCGATTCAGTTATATTTTGTCAGTGTTCGTTTAAGAATTGCTGTCTTTTCTAATGTTAATTAGTACAGTACCATTTAGGTACTATTTATACCCAATGAGCTGTGGGCCAAAATAACCCACTTGAAAACAATACAATTTTAAACCTTAACCTTAACTGTCAGTTGTCAACTATTTTTAGACTTCTTCGTAGTACTACGAGTATTAAGGGGGGGTTTCCAATACAGGCCGTGTCGACGGCGCGTTCGTGTTCCACGCGCGCCTCAAAGAGATGTCAGCAACATTGCAGGGCCCGCAAGGGCCGACGGGCTGCGGGTTGTTCAAAAGAGATACCGCGACCTTGGACACAAAGGGCTCAGAAGGAACATGGGTGGTTTTTAGTCAGTAAAAGTCTAACACTCCCTACCGCTCCGCCCAGAGTCGGAGGAGTCATTTTATGATTTCCCACGCTCCAAAAAAAAGGAGGTTGCCAAAAGCGAAACTGCAAATGACAGCGGCAACGTTGCCCAGTCTCTCGCTCGTCTCCGCTTTGGTGGATTACAGGCCTTATGACCGCAGCGTTAAGATCGTTCTCTGTCTGAACATGGAGGAAACTGTGAATGGAACTGATTGGTCACCCATCCACGGTTCGACCTCAGTGAGCACTGCTAAGCCTTGGAGAAAACGACTCGCGTTGCTGATAATATAAACCCCCAGTTGTCACAACCATTTGTGTTCCACTGTCGAGCAAAACACAGCTGCTATTCTCTAATCCTTGCATAACTTTCTAAGAGAGATAGAAATACAAAAAAACGTGTGGCACTCGGAGACTGCCGCGGTAAATCTATTGCATACCTATCATTTTTTATCAACTTATGCAATAATAGGTATAAATATTTAGGTATTAATAGTGTAATTACACACTAAAATAATTATTCATTCAAAAAATTTGAACAAAAATAACGATATTAAGAGTTTGATCTTCGAATTTCGCGCGATGTACATTATATAAATCAAAACTAACCTTCATAGACTAACTAAGCTAGTAAGAAACTCTATGACAGAAAATTTAAAAGAAAAAGTATTGACAGCCTGACGTAAGTGTCATAACATTGAAAAATATGAAAAATATTTATTTTATTTTAGATATTTTATAAGAAAACGATATCGTTTTAGACCGATTCGCAGAATAGTAATGCAAAAACCAATAAAACTTATGATAGATGCGTACTAATAATAAAATGAATGTTTATAGAGTACTCACTCCTCACTCATTTTCTTTCACTATTTTTTCGTGACTTTCTTCATTAATAAATGCACTTTGTTTATTCATATTTAAAACACTTTGTACACAAATTATACGAGTAAGAATATTTTAGAAGGAGAAAGCAGAGAGACAAACAATTATTTAATTTGACAACCTCAGTTGACAACCTTGTTATTTTCCGTAACCATAGCAACCTGGTTGAATACTGAATCCTGAATATTTTCGTTAGGAAATCTCTGGATTCGCTCTCCACGCTCAACTCAAGGCCCGCGATAGAATCTATGCAATAGATTAAAAAACAGATACACGACGTGCTCAGAAATATTGAATACTAGCTGATGCCCGCGGCTTCGCTCGCGTAGATGTCGGTTATCGCGACCAGAAGTAATCTTTTCATCCCCCCATTTCAACCCCTTGCAACTCTATTTTCACTTCAAAAAGTAGCCTATGTCCTTTCTCAGGCTCTGGACTACCTATATGTGTACCAAATTTCATTAAAATCGGTTCAGTAACTTTGGCGTGAAAGCTCGACAGGCAGACAGAGTTATCTTCGCATTTATAATATTAGTATGGGTTGGATATACTGAAATATTTTCAGAGTTAAAACCCTGTCATGGTTGCTTTGTCCCTGATGAGGATTACGGTCGCTTTACGGAACGGTACCTTAAAATGAACAGTATAATGCATCGGTTTACAAAGTCTATTAATAAATTCTATCGACCGACAAATTGAAGGTGCTATGTGGTGACGTCGACAGTTTGACTTGGACACACATGTCTTTTCTCATGATCGGACAAGTTAGAGTTAATATTTCATGCAAGTCGATAGGAGGTTAATAATACACTTTACTAAAGGTATTTTGTGGTTTGTTTAGTCATTTCACTTTTAATAGTAAAGTATGGATTTGTTTACTTTTTAAACTGATATTTGAGAGTAAGCGCGACTGCTGTGCTTGAGGTACTTGGTTCGATTCCCAGGTCAGTCAAAGTGTTTTTGGGTTTTGCCATCTGAGCCTCGGCCACGGAGTCTGAATCAGGCGCGGATCTAGCCCTCAAAAAAGGTTGTGGGCACAGTCACCCGAAAATCGGGCTAGTGCGAGTTGGAGTATGAACTCGCTCATGATCGATATAGTGACACTATTAGGAACACAATTAGGAACTACTTTTGAAAATCGATAGATTCCGAATTAAAACGTGCGTGGACGCCGACAGGTTTATTTGGGAGAGGGAAGGCGGGGGTGCATCTTTAGTTTCCCGAAGAGAGCTCTAAGTCTTTAGGTTTTGTGTGTCATATGGCAGGTTTCAAAAATAAGAGTAGTGAGCACTTAAAAGTTAGGACCCAGTTTGAATTTAAGAGGTTTTCTTATTGTCCTAAATTGTGTCTTGTCAGGAGTTACTTAAACAGGTAATGGCAAATAAATTGGGAGAGCGAGCTCGAAAATTTTTCACTTACCCGGAAAAATTAGATTCTTTTCATTCATACGGGATTGAGAGTACAAATCACTATGGCAATTGTTGCAGAAACGAGACAGGATGTATTCGCGAGCGCAGCGAGCGAGATTTTTTTTTTGCGATCTGCCGCGTAAAGGTTGATCGCTTCGATTTCGGGGGAAGGTGAGATTCTAAGGCGGAAGCCTCTGAATTACTCTGAAACCGCTTTTGATAGTAACAGGATGCAGGAGCGAGAGAAGAGAGCAAAATTAAGCATCTCGCCTCCGACCCATATATTGCGTTCTTTTTAACCGACTTCAAAAAAGGAGGAGGTTATCAATTCGACTGTATTTTTTTATTTTTTTTTATGTTTGTTCGCTCATAACTTGCGACTGGGTGAACTGATTTTCATGATTCTTTTTTCATTTGAAAGCTGGTGCTTCCCGTGTGGTCCCATTGTCACCATTTCAATATCTGATGATGGGATCTTGTAGAAATCGGGGGAACTCTTCAATAAATAACAGCAGATTAACCGCGATTGTTGCTATAGCATATCTAAGCATTGTTTACGCCATCACACAACATAATATCACGCCTGTACTCACTACAAAGGTTATAAAAACTATTTGGTGAAGATCTGATGAAGAACTTCGGAGATAGGCAACGGAACTCCTCAATTAATGATAGCAAATGGACTGGGATTGCTGAAATCTCATGACTGTCTATTGTTTACACCAGTTCATAACATAACATCACGCCGGTACGTTGTGAAGGGGTAAGCACATGTGAACCACTAAAAAGTGAAAAATAAAAACTTTTTTTACAAAAAATAAAACCGACTTCGACAAAAATAAAACACATAAAAGTGAAAAATAAAAAATCAGCTTCTGAAGTCGGTGACTTTTGTTTGTTTGATTTCATGTTTTTGCCACCGACTTCAGAAGCTGATTTTTTATTTTTCACTTTTTTTGACTGGCAATTGACTGGCCTGTTGGTCTAGTGGTTAGTGACCCTAACTGCTATGCCGGAGGTCGTGGGTTCGATTCCCACCCAGGACAAATGTTTGTGTGATGAGCACGATCATTTGTTCTGTGTCTGGGTGTAATTTATCTATAATATGTATGTATTTAGAAATATATAAGTAATAATAATAATAATAATAATATTCCACAACTATCACACAACGCCATCTAGTCCCAAGCTAAGCAGAGCTTGTGTTATGGGTACTAGACAACTGATAAACATACTTATATATTTCTAAATACATACATATTATAGATAAATTACACCCAGACACAGAACAAATGATCGTGCTCATCACACAAACATTTGTCCTGGGTGGGAATCGAACCCACGACCTCCGGCATAGCAGTTAGGGTCACTAACCACTAGACCAACAGGCAAGTCGAAAGTATGTTTAGCAGTTGTCTAGTACCCATAACACAAGCTCTGCTTAGCTTGGGACTAGATGACGTTGTGTGATAGTTGTGGAATATTATTATTATTCCCTTTATTCATTATATAAACAAATTTCATACATTTTTAAATATTTCCTATTAAAACAATAAAAAAAACATTTTAAAATATAAAAAATTGTAACCCACCGGTATCGGGAACAGGGTCCAAGCTACCGGCGGTCAGGGCTCCAGAGAAAGGAACCTCCAAACAATGCGAGCCGTGTCCAGGAGTACCGCTCTCTGCATCAAGCCCTTGATCCAGCCGCCTAACGAGAGCCTCCTCAGATGTTGGTCGAGGCTCTTGGCAATTAAGCCATTGGCTGTGATGACTATCGGCACAATGATCGATGAGTCCACATCCCACATGTCGACAACCTCGCGAGCCAAGTCAAGATACTTGATTTGTTTATCTTTCTCGGCTTTCACGAGGTTCTCGTCATGCGGGACGGTTATGTCAACAATCATTGCGCGCCGCTCTGATCGATCCACCACCACTATATCAGGCTTATTAGCTATAATAGTCCTGTCAGTGATGATGGATTGATCCCAGTACAGTGTGATACTGCCATTATCGAGAACTGGGTCGGGCACATACCTGTAGTACGGCACTTCCTATTCCACAAGGTTGTATTTCAGAGCAAGTTGCTGATGGATAATCCTGGCTACAAGGTTGTGTCTATGCAAGTATCTATTCCAGTCGTCAGAAACTCTGGTAGCGACCCTGACTCTAAGGCTGACTGGAATAGGGCTGCCAAGCAAGCATGCGATCTTGTGATCCATTTAATCCAAAAGTTGTGCAGTCCGTCAGGCCCTGGTGATTTCCAATTAGGCAACGGACGAACTGCACAACCTACATCTTGGGGGCTGATCGTTATTGCCCCCATTTCTGTTATTGGATCGCACGCTCGCTCGACCTCCCGAGTCCATTCACCCTCGGTATGACTGACAGGTACCGACCAGATGTTGCGCCAAAATGAACACATGGCGTTATCATCCGGTAGGCACGCGTCAGTCACACCTTGGTCCGGTCGCTCCCATGCTCTGTAAACCCACCTTTCATCGCTTTGGAAGGTGCGATTTAGAGTGTAGGTACCGTTCCACCCGACGCTTATACCTACGGATACGGTTTGCCCATGCATACACTTTCTGCTTCCAGAAGTCGATGCGCTCTGTGATACAGGACATGTAGTCTCGAGGACTGATATCAGTCCCCGCAAATGCCCGCCTCACAAAGCGCATCACTCGAGGGCGATTGTTGCCCTCCCGGAAGCAGGTTAGTTTGCCGATGAACGCTCTGGCCCCAGCAATGCGTCGTTCAATCCTGCATTGCCAAGCCGGTACTATTATTATTATTGAGGAGTTCCGTTGTCTATCTCCGAAGTACTTCATCAGAATATGTTCACCAACCTTTGTAGTGAGTACAGGCGTGATATTATGTTGTGTGATGGCGTAAACAATGCTTAGATATGCTATAGCAACAATCGCGGTTAATCTGCTGTTATTTATTGAAGAGTTCCCCCGATTTCTACAAGATCCCATCATCAGATATTGAAATGGTGACAATGGGACCACACGGAAAGCACCAGCTTTCAAATGAAAAAAGAATCATGAAAATCAGTTCACCCAGTCGCAAGTTATGAGCGAACAAACATAAAAAAAAAAAAAAACAGTCGTATTGATAACCTCCTCCTTTTTTTGAAGTCGGTTAAAAAAGGGCAATATGCAAAGCGAAAAAAAATTGCAATTTTCTAAAGATTTTGGGGGGTTCATGACCCCTGTGACCGCGAAAATGTGACGTCACAAGTCTATTAGGGTTGTGGGCATGCAACTTTTTGTTGACACAAAATAAAATACATAATAATATGAATGTATTCTATGTTGTGGAAAGTGATAAAAGCTTGCTATTTACTTGTTCTATACGTTGAATAACCATGTTACCAAGTAGGCAGTTCCAAAAACGAAAAAGTACCTCCTAAAGTAAAGTCCTTTCTACTACATTTTCCTCATGTTATGTCCTACTTATTTATCCTCATGACTCGTGCAAAACATATTGGAATCGTGACACCATTATAAATACGAGTTGCCAAATACCAAATAATATCCAACAATATCCTTATCCTTATTACATAGTATAAAACAAAGTCGCTATTTTTGTCTTTTTGTCTGTATGCTTAAATCTTTAAAACTACGCAACGGATTTTGATGCGGTTTTTTTTAATAGATAGAGTGATTCAAGAGGAAGGTTTTAGTATATAATTTGAACGACATCCACGCGGGTGAAGCCGCGGGCATCAGCTAGTTTATATATAATTTGAACTTGCATGTACGTACAGTACGGTACGGTCACCAACAAAAGTAGTTAAACATTTCAATTTGAAATTTTAATTACTTGGTGTACAGGACTCCAGCTATGATTTTTAATGTTTCAGAAGATTTTTCTTTAAAATTAAAATTATCCTTTGTCTTTAATAACCTGTTAGTAACGAGTTTAACAAGTTTTTATTAAAAAACCTGCTTTGAAACTTTGAGTAGTATTAACCTACATCTGTTGCTGATTGTACATGCCGATGTACAGTCAGCAACAGAAGTAGGTTAACACTAAAAAAATAAAACAATAATAAAAACAAACCTAATTATATTAATGTCATTCCTTCTACTTTAAATTTGTGTTTGTTTATCAAAGAAAAATAATTAAAGGTGATGCTAAACCATCCATCACCAATTTTAAAACCCAGGGCTTAAGCTTATTATTTCTATTCATGACTTGCGATCTGTTAAGTGATGATAAATTAAAAAATGTAAATTTTCCCTTACCCGCCATATCAACATGGAATAAAATAAAGAACAAGTATTTTTATTTCTTTCTTCCGTTTAAAAATAAAGTCTTGAAGTCACGTAACTTACATTGCTGAGCTCAAATAATCAGCTCCTACAATAATTGTTTGCCTTCTATCGCATGGTAGCGTGGCCATTTTCTATTGGCACCCGCGATGTATGCGCAACTTACAATGTAGGTAAAGTATTATCACGATATGGTATTATTTATACTTGCAAAAAAAGTTGACGTACACTACCTATATGTTATTACTTATAAACTTATGCTCATTAGACACGCTGCACTGCAGAGCACGCTTATCAAGGCAATTCTATCTCTATTCTACCAAGAAATAGATAAAGCGCTTTCTATACAACTCGACACGTCGTCTGCCCGAGCATGTCACGAGACTCGAGTTTCTTTGAAGACATTGAAACTCTTTTGATAGCAACAGGAAAGTAGCTAGTGTTGGTAGATATTACTACGAACCCCACGATAACATTCTATTCTAGATTTTTAACATCGCCATGCTAACGACGATAGAAATCTTTCTACAATCTGACATTTTGTCGATTCCTCCGTCGACAAAATCGGCACTTGGTTGTAAGCATTTCCTTTGTCCTAGTGAGTATTCTGATCGTTGCCGAACAGACTTGGAATTTGTATCTAAGGCTGTCCCCAAATGTGAGGAGGCGTGGTTTCTTGCACAAATTTATTTAGATACTTTTATGTTTTAAAAAAAGACATCGTTAGAAAAACACCTAAATTATACAGATAAAATAACAATAGTTTCTAGGTACCCAATGAGGCAAGCAAAACATACAGTAAGCGGATTCCAAATTACAAGTAAAAAATACCCGTTTCAGCAATGTACAAAGATTATTTTACCCCTAAAATTAGCCCTAGAAATGTGTACAAAGGTTCACAAGCTTGATTTGGTCAAAGAATACCATGCAATTACCATTGCCATTTAACGTGGCAATGGTGCCAGTCTTCTAGACACGTTCCCGGATAACAGCGATGCGGGGTAGTAGATACTTTGACGCCTAAGTGTCATAATGTCGCCGTTTTGTAAATGTAAGGATTCACTCTTAGTTTTAATTATTTATTTATGTTTTATTTTTAGTTTGTATTTTACAATAATAAAGTTGACTTTAGCTTGCTTTTTACACAACTGCTTATTTATCATTTTATTTTGTTTGAAAGTCAAGTATCAAGATACAATGGTCAGCGTAGCAAGAAATGTTTGAGGTATGATGGCATGTTGCTGTGAAAATTCTTTGTAACTGGCTCAAATACGATCGAATTAAAATGAAGGTAATTTTATATAATGACTGAAAAAACAGTGTATTTCAGTGGGGCTCGTTGGTTATGTGGTAATGTTGGACTAGGAGCGGTAGAACTTGTATTTTTTTATTTAACAGTAGCGACCTTTATCCACGTTAAATAATTTTGAAAATTTTACTTACCCTATTTGAATCGGATGCTGTTAACATTTTTTTAATTAAGCATTGTTTTTGTACGTAATTTGAATCTTTTTTCTAAAATAAAAGTAGGATATACTAGTATACTCTACTTTAATAACCAGGTTCATATAGCATAAGCTATCAACCAGTAAAACTCCCGTCAAAACCGGTTCAGCTGTTTTAGAAATTTGCCAGAACAATCAGAAAGACGGACAGAATTTTAAAATATGTATATACTTTTGTTTTCAAATGAAAGAATAGAATGAATACTTAATAAAAATGAAAATGCATAAGAAAGTATATACGGTACTTACTCGTATTAGTACGTACAAAAGAGATTGGACTAGACCGCAATAGGCTCAAATTTCTTATTAATTATCATCTACGTTTCGTTGATCCCAAAAAATCCCAGTTCAATTTGAGCCCTTTTAAAAGTAATATCGAAGGTTTAACGAAACGACTGAGCTCGTAGCATACTTTTAGACCCTCATTACAGGAGGCTTAACTGATTTTATGAGAGGTTAACGAGAAATTCACACGTAATTCGGCTGAGATAGGGTTATTTTTCACAAATGATTATTACGTATATCTTGGGCAGCTATAACATCACACCTGTAATACTCGAAGGCTTAGGTAGAGGTGTACCTAAAAATTTAACCACAGTAGTTTCACTAGGTATGATCCCATGTATAGGCGGCGAGCCTATTGCATATAGGCATAGGCATTATAAGAAAAAAGGGTATTAAGGGATGGAACAAACATGTATAAGAATTTCACACACAGGCGAGAATTAAATTTAAATTATGGCTGTGGTATGGTCAACCCAGTAGTGGTCCTATTTATGATGAAATGACATTAAGTCGTAAAATCTTTAAATCAAAACTGAAATGGTGCATTAAGAACCAAGAAAGAATTGAAATGGATATTTTGGCTTCACTCCATTCAGAAAAACGTTTTTCATCATTTTGGAAAGGTACTAAGAGGCTACAGAATACTCCAAGCCTACCAGTTAGCGTGGATGGTAAAAATGATAACTATGAGATAGCCAATTGTTTTAAAGACCATTTTAAAGTGAGTTCATCTCTTAAGTCTGCGCCGAAGGTGCACGATGCTGAGACATGTAGATCAGGATCACCTCTTCAGTTTTCATGTAAAGCACTAAAATCTGCGATTAAAGGCATGAAGAGGGGCAAATCACCTGGTCATGATGGGCTTAGCATCGAGCACCTTCAGAATGCTGGTAAACATCTGCCGAGAGTGTTGACTATGTTATTTAATTTGTGTGTGGGACATTCTTACTTACCTCAGGAGTTACTGGATACAATTGTTGTACCTATTGTGAAGAATCGGACAGGAGACATAGCAGACAAAGGTAACTACAGGCCTATTTCACTGGCAACTGTGGTAGCCAAAGTATTTGACAGTGTGCTTGACTCGCACCTCGGTGGGTACACCCAGTTACACGACACTCAGTTTGGTTTTCTTGCAGGGTTATCTACTGAAAGTGCTATACTTGCGTTGAAGCACACTGTGAAATATTATACTGACAGGAAAACACCTGTGTATGCTTGTTTCCTGGACCTTTCTAAGGCCTTTGACCTGGTTTCTTATAATGTCTTATGGGAGAAGCTTCTGGAGGCGGGCGTTCCTACTGCATTAGTATCTATATTATCTTTTTGATATGACAAGCAGAGGAACTTCGTCAAATGGTCTAATGCATTGTCTGACCCGTATAAACTCGAGTGCGGCGTTAGGCAGGGCGGGCTAACCTCCCCAAGGCTTTTTAATATTTATGTGAATAAACTGCTAGTTGAGCTCAACAGCACTCATGTCGGATGCCATATAGATGGAGTATGTCTAAATAACTTAAGTTATGCAGACGACATGGTGCTGCTGAGCCCGACTATCAGTGGAATTAGAAAGTTGCTCTCAATTTGTGAACAATATGCCGAACAGCACGGGCTAAAATATAATCCTACAAAGAGTGAGCTGTTAGTGTTTCGGGGTAGGAATAAACATCCAACTTTTGTCCCTCCTGTAAAGCTAAATGGTTCGCATTTGCAGAGAGTTACCCACTTTAAATATTTAGGCCACATTGTGAACGAAGAATTGAAAGACGATTTGGATATGGAAAGGGAGCGCAGGGCACTGTCTGTGAGGGGAAATATGATATGCAGAAGGTTGCATGGTTGTTCAGTCCTGTAAAAATAACTCTTTTTAGGGCCTTCTGCCAAACATTCTACACCAGCAGTCTTTGGGATAATCATACCATAAAAGCAGATAATGCCCTGCGCATTCAATATAATAATGCCTTCAGGGCGCTGTTGCGGCTTCCACCTTACTGTAGTGCGTCAGGCATGTTCGCTGATGCGCACACTGACGATTACTTTGCCTTAATGCGGAAGAAAGTTGCCTCAGTAATAGACCGAGTGAGGGGAAGCAGCAACAGCATTCTGAAGGTGTTTGCAGATAGGCTGGATGGGCCTACAATGGGCAGATTTATCAAGCTTCATGTTTGCAACAAAGCTTGTTAAACCTCCCCGTGTTTGTGTTTTGTGTTTCACTATTTGTTTTTTATTTGCAAGAGATCTGGCTATTGGGCAGAGCCAGCTCACGAAACTGAAGACCGACGATGGCAGGATCGTGTCCGCCAAACCGGAGCTTCTGAGGGAGATCGAGAGTTTTTTATGGGCAGCTGTACACGTCAACTAGTCAACCCGTCGAAAATCTAGCGAAAGACCCCAGAGCTAGATTGACCCGACACTATACCGAAGACATCCCGGATGTCAGCCTGTACGAGATTAGGATGGCTCTGAAACAGCTTAAAAACAACAAGGCGCCGGGTGATGACGGAATTACGGCTGAACTTCTGAAGGCGGGTGGCAAACCGGTCCTTAAGGCCCTACAGAAGCTGTTTGATTCCGTCATACTCGAGGGGAAAACGCCACAGGCTTGGTGCAGGGGTGTGGTGGTGCTCTTCTTCAAAAAGGGTGACAATGCCCGGTTGAAGAACTATAGGCCCATCTCACTTCTAAGCCATGTCTACAAGTTGTTTTCAAGAGTCATCACGAATCGTCTCGCACGCAGGTTTGACGATTTCCAGCCTCCCGAACAAGCCGGATTCCGAAAAGGCTTCAGTACCGTAGACCACATACATACGCTGCGGCAGGTTATACAGAAGACCGAAGAGTATAACCTGCCTCTCTGTTTAGCGTTTGTGGACTACGAGAAAGCCTTCGATTCGATCGAGACTTGGGCTGTGCTGCAGTCTCTCCAACGGTGCCAAATCGACTACCGGTACATCGAGGTGTTGAAGTGTTTGTACAAAAACGCCACCATGTCAGTCCGACTTCAGGACCAGACCTCGGAACCTATCCTTCTGCAGCGCGGTGTGAGACAGGGAGACGTCATATCTCCGAAACTGTTTACCGCTGCATTGGAGGATATTTTCAAGGTTCTGGATTGGAGAGGACTTGGCATCAACGTCAACGGCGAGTACATCACTCACCTTCGGTTTGCCGACGATATAGTGGTCATGGCTGAGACCATGGAAGACCTCAGTGCAATGCTCGATGACCTCAGTAGAGCTTCCGAAAGAGTGGGTCTTAAAATGAACATGGACAAAACCAAGGTTATGTTGAATGTTCATGTAACACCCACTCCTATCTAGATCGGAGACTTTACGCTCGAAGTTGTGGACGATTATGTCTACCTGGGACAAACGGTCCAGTTGGGTAGATCTAACTTCGAGAAAGAGGTCAATCGTCGAATCCGACTCGGCTGGGCAGCGTTCGGGAAGTTGCGCGGTATCTTCTCGTCCAACTTACCCCAGTGTCTCAAGACGAAAGTCTATGACCAGTGTGTGTTGCCAGTGATTACATACGGGACCGAAACGTGGACGCTCACAATGGGCCTCATCAGAAAGCTCAAAGTCACCCAAAGGGCAATGGAGAGGGCTATGCTCGGAGTTTCCTTGCGTGATCGAATCAGAAATGAGGACATCCGCATGAGAACCAAGGTTACCGACGTAGCCCGAAGAATCGCCAGACTTAAGTGGCAATGGGCAGGGCACATTGCTCGCAGAACGGATGGCCGATGGGGCCGAAAAGTTCTGGAATGGCGACCGCGAACCGGAAGACGTTGCGTTGGAAGGCCTCCCACTAGGTGGACCGATGACCTGGTCAAGGTTGCAGGAACCCGCTGGATGAGAGACGCACGGGACCGGTCAATGTGGCGACGCCTGGGGGAGGCCTATGTCCAGCAGTGGACGTCTTTTGGCTGAAATGATGAAAATGATGATTTGTTTTTAAATGTTCCTGCATGTTACTAACATAGTTTTTAAGTAATAATGTAATACTAACACCCTATGGGCCTTGATGCCTGATAATAAAATATTTTTATTATTATTATTATTATTGCCATTAACCGTGCACAGATTTAAGCAGCTACTAAGAAATTCCTAAAATATTCTTCAAGTGTCTGTAAAAAATGATAACAATAGATATATAAATCACATTCACAGCTTTCGAGGTAACACACCTTTCTAATAAGTTCATCAACATCTGCGTAGCCTTTTCCCATCTATGTTAGGGTCGGCTTCCAATCTTACTGGTAGTATTTTACATAGAGCGGCTGCCTATCTGACCTCCACAACCCAGTTAATACTGGGTAAAGTGGGTGATATGATACTCTTTGGAAAGACTGGTTGGCAGATTTTCAGGCCACTGACTCATTATCATCATTTCAGCCAAAAGACGTCCACTGCTGGACATAGGCCTCTCCCAGGTGTCGCCACATTGACCGGTTCAGTGCGTCTCGCATCCAGCGGGTCCCCGCAACCTTCACCAGGTCATTGGTCCACCTAGTGGGAGGCCTTCCAACGCAACGTCATCCGGTTCGCGGTTGCCACTCCATACATTTTTGGCCCCATCGGCCACTGACTATCTGTAACGACTGTCAAAAATCTACCTAATGGAGCTGATAGCGTTATTTTAGACATTTCCTTTCCATATGTTAACGAAACCAAAATGATACCAGCACAATTTAATTTCTCTACAATATCCTGACACATTACCTCTAAGCCAAAAATATGCGTGTTTAATTAATGTCACAGAATAAATTAAGACATTCGGTGGCATATACTAATTGCGGTGGCATAGGCCTGTCAAATTTGTATAACATATCAGAATAATCTACGCATAAATTATTCCCTATTACGGTGCGAAATACGACTGCCATACTCTGTGATTTATTTTACCTTGTACAGGTAAGTTACTACGTAAAGCCTAAAAATAAATTTAGTGGATTCATAACTTCGTTATTTTATCTTTAAAATTATTTCATTGACTCAGGCATATTAATCATTCTGACTATGCTCCAAAATTATAATTGTCATAATTCGAATTTCCTGTGCCATAACATATTTGTTTTTGACATACATAAGAAACATACTAGGTATTGTAGATAATTAA
Source organism: Diarsia dahlii (assembly GCA_949775195.1). Lineage (NCBI taxonomy): Eukaryota > Metazoa > Arthropoda > Insecta > Lepidoptera > Noctuidae > Diarsia > Diarsia dahlii. The sequence goes on along the minus strand of OX459211.1, from coordinate 7,298,795 downwards.
CAAGAGAAAAAAAAGTAAGGGAGAAGCTCCTGGGTAACCAGGCAATTCATATTTTCATATGTTTGATGCAATTTGCACGTTAGTGTCAGGTTATAAGGGTTGAATAAAATATGATTTGCGACCCTAACGCGTAAGTTCGGATCAAGATTTTTTTTAGTTTATTAAACAAGCCTTTACCAGCAATGAGACTGATAAAGAGTTTCATGCTTACCTTATTGAGTTTAGGTGCATAAAACTATAATATAACCAAATATGAACACTATACACACCTCACCTACAAAGATACACCTTTACTTTCATTTATTGACTGTTTTCCATAAGAATTACCCAAATTGGCAAAAATTCAGCACTAACAAGACTTCTTTTGACTTGAGTAACTTTGAATATGAGGCAAAATAAAAACTTTTTAACAAAAACTAAAACCGACAACAAAAAAAAAACACATAAAAGTGAAAAATAAACTTAAGAAGAAAAATCAGTTTCTGAAGTCGGTGACTTTTGTTTGTTTGATTTCAGTTTTTTGCCACCGACTTCAGAAACTGATATATTTTTCTTCTAAAGTTTATTTTTCACTTTATTGTTTTTTTTTTTGATGTCGGTTTTATTTTTAGTTAAAAAGTTTTTATTTTTCACTTTTTAGTGGTTCACATGTTCATGGGTCAATGTGGACAATGTAGTTTTTTTTAGTTTTGTTGATTTTTCAAAAACCGCTTGTCCGATTTCGAAAAAAAAATATGGGACCATCTCGGAAGTATACTCTTTCCAACAAAAAAAGAATTTTTCAAGTCGGTTAGCAAGTGACGGAGTTATGACCGAACAAACATAAAAAAAAAACAAACATCCGAATTGAGAACCTCCTTCTTTTTAAATTTAAATAAGCTGTCAGTAAAAAGTTACGACTATTTGAAAAATTATAAAAGTTATTTTTTAATACGAACGATATTTACGCATCAAAACGTTAAAAAACATGATACTCATTCAGTCAGTGCTTTTTAATGGCAGCATAGTTTTGTTTGCGGTCTGGTTATAATGATTAATTTTGAAGATATTAGAACATAGGACTATTTAGTGATAAATATTTAGCCCAAGCTCCATAAATTTTTGGAGATTCTCCTTTTGAGAACTGTAATCCTATAGTTAATAGGACAGTGTATGTGACAATATTGTGCTTTTACTTTAATTTCCTGCACTAGTATGGGAATTTAGGCCGCAAGTAACAATTATATTAGTCAGAATAAAAGTAAAAAACGACAAAGAACTTTCATGATTTTCTATGCATAAAATTAAGACAAGAAAAAGTTTATTGAATAAACTGTACAATTTATTAATAAGTTAGAAAATAAATAACTATTTTAACAATCTTTCAGCATTTTTATTATAATTAACATTGATTAGTGTTCCGCTATTTCCGCCTAAGCGGCAAATAAATTGTAGTTTTTAACGACATAACAATACGTTGTTTTGCCTTTAAAAACGACAATTACAGTTATTGTTGTGTACAGTCGGCCTTAGGTTTAAAATACGCACACATACTAGAAGCCGTCGTAAAATGATACGTTGCTACGGGGCATCATGGAAATCTACGACATACACCATAATGATCGCCCTGTACCTACTAAAATTGACAATGAAATTCGGCGCCAATGATGGATAGAATTGGATGGACCCATATACCCAGTAATTTCTGTGATGTACCAATGTCCACGATATGGTTGTGTGAATTTTTACTATGCACGTTGAAAATTTCCATGATAAGAAGTGGCGACATTGTGTTGTATCAAAACCTTTAAGCGATGTCGACTGGTGTTTGGCCCGTTTTTTTTAAATAAAATTCATGCCAATTTTTTCGGTTACACTTTACAACGAACAAAAAAATAGGCAATATTAATGCGTTTAAGTGATTTAATATTACTCCTATAAGAGCCCTCGTTGGCGAGTTAGTTTTCATAATGTTATTAAATATTACGGTTATAACATAATCTGATAACAATAATACGTCGCTTAATATAAATATAAAAGTGGCGATATACAAGCGACGCCGGATGTTAGCAGCTGTATGTTCGCTCGTGTTGAAACTACGACAAAGTGAATATACAATTATAACATAAATACAAAAGTTGGCTATTAAAGGTAATATTTGGGTTACAAGTGAAATCTGGTTAGGGACTGCGAGGTCATCCTTGACATACACTTCTTTCATGTTGGGTAAACAACAAAAATACAGAAAGACAAATAAGCTAGTTGTTAAAAAAGCAACACCCCAAGCAAATAGGCTGCTTTTCAAATATTTCCTTCGGATATGCCCATTGAAAACTATAACAAAGTCTACATAAAACATGTGACTTATAACTACCAACCAGTGGTTTTTAACACATAGTAAATATAAATAAAGATTATGAACAATTCTATAAGTCCAAATACTGCTGGGTTCGTAAAGTGTCTTTAATCCAATTTCTTCGTGATTGACCATTATTTTGATGGTTGAATATAGCAAAAAGTTTGCCAAAATAGCGTTGAGAAACACATAATTTCTATAATTGCGGAACTTCTTTAAGACGTACCAGGATATTACTCCATATAGTAAAGCAGATAGAGCAAGCAAGAGTACAATAAAGTGTATTATATCCTCAATAAAATATACTGTTCTGAACGTTAACACTTCTTTCTTGTGATCAATAATATCATCTTGAAAGTATTCATCACTCACTGTAGACCAGTCGCCACTTGTATCGTTGTCAAACGTGGCTATTGTCACTTGCACCATTTTGATTTATTAGCCAAACATAACAATTTAGTTGGAATATAAAATATTGAAAAAATAAATATAAATTAATTCTAGTTAATAACAACAAGTGTCTCTGACGACATACTAGATGTAATGAGAGCGAGATCAGGTATATTTAATCATTAATAACTAGTTTGCAATGTTGTTTATTTTCCTGTTTGTAGTTACTCAGAGGAAACTAAGTAGTTGGTTTCTCCTAGCTAACTTAGAAAATCAGGGCCTGCAGTCTCTACACTAATAACGACTCTACGAATGTCGCTAAGTCGTAAAATCGTAAACTTTCTTTAATAGATTTTCAACCTTATGCTGTTGAAATAAAGCTGAAAATCTATCAACACTAATAAGTAAAATGTAAGTTATACTTATGAACCGTAAATACTTATACTATAAAAAAGCTGACTATTTGTTCCGTCTCATATCTAAATCGACTAGATTGATTTTGCCGGGAGTTTTACTGGCGATAGCTGATGTAATACGGAAGAGCAGCACAACAAAGCTATTGCCAATTCATAGAAAGCCATCTCATGCAGTCGCTGTGGCCGAAATCGGCTAGCTGGTATATCATCATCAATAAGGAGGAACTTAGGTTACTTTATTTAAGAAAAAAAGATTAGGGATAGGGCATGTTACACGGGACTCACAAACGAGTGCGGGGCAGTGGTCCAACTGCTCTGTCTAACTAGTTGGACCATGGGTCTTTACTAGGGGCAGTTGTCCAACTTTAAAAATAATTGGACCACAGCACCTTTTGAAAGTTCCGTTGTCCAATTCATTTATAAATAACTTGCCAACCCTAAAAACCTCAACTGCATCTATGTGTGTATAGTCCTACTGGTTTACGGTTGTATTGAACCTCTTTGCAGTAAAATAACAAAATTAAAGTCGGGTGAATACTTTTTACCCGACTGCGGCGAAGCCCAAAAGGAGGGTTATTAAACTTTATTTTTTTACAATATTTACAACAATCAACGAAATTTATCTAAAGCATGACCTACAGTAATATCACCTGAACTCAGTTGTAGCTGGATTTCGCGTATATAATCATCATTATCAATGTGGACCTTACGCCTTTTGTGTGCGATTTCGCTTGATAAAGATTTAAAATTTTCTAAAACATTTAATAGACGCAACATTGTAACATTTTTTGCATTAATGCACCGACTTAGTTTTGCGTGTGAGCTTTCTAAAATATTATTGGTCCTATGCCTCTGGCTAAATACGCTGACAAGTTGTGAAAATTCATCAAAATTTCCTTTTATCCAATAACGCTCTATATATTGAATCAGTTTGTTAGCTTCAACACCACTTTCTTCTTTTATGTAAGCCCACCCTTCTACAAATTTATCACTCTGCAATAGTGGAAAAACTGAGCATAATGAAATAGTTCTTTTGACTCTTTTTGATTTAGTTTTTGAGATACCTAATTTTTTTGCTTTTCTCCAAATACATTGTGACCAATGATAATAACAGCCTACAATTTTAACTGTCGGACAAAATTCTTTAATGCTGTTCAGAATAGACATTTCAAAGTCACAATGTAGTATTTTTGGATCCCAATTTAATTGGGATCTTAGCATTTCAAATAACGCAAAATAAGTGGATTGCTTTTTCTCAATTAGAAAAGCAAAAACCAAAGGCGTTACATTAGTAGACTCATTTGTGCTTCCCATATCGCCAAATATAGTAAATAATTGTACGAAAGGCCTGGGGCAACATTTAAACGTTCCATCAATACAAAAATACTCATTTAAGTTTTTCATCAACTCTCTTGCTTTCAATGAACAAAAAACTATTATACGCGTTCCTTCATAATAATAATCAGTAAATAGAAAATCTTTAAATTTTAGTGGTACTTCTATTACTTCCGTATTAGAAAATACCGTTTTGGAAACACCCAATGATTGGTTTCTAGCATTATAAAGGCTATGCTTCAAATTTGAAAATGTTGGAAATGTAGTTATGGTATCATAAGTTGTATTTTTATATTTAGTTAGAGTATCGTTGTATAGTTTTGGAATAGGTTTATCCGAAACCTTTACTTGTTTTTTCAAGTTGTTTATTGATAGCGATATTTCATTTTGTACTTCATTTGGAATACAACTATCACAATGTGGCGTCGTGTTTACAACTTCCTCCTCTACATAAAATTAAAGAAAATCTTCCATTACTTATTATTAATCGTGATACCGTAACATATAATTACCTATTAATACGTACATTAACGGTCACCGATCCTTTGCAACTCATTTTCATTTTATTTGCGCATCTCCAGTATGCATTTCCATTTTTGTAATCACGAACTTTAAAGTAATGACGACAACTCCATAGCAACACCGTTCCACCTTTTCTTTTCACATAAACACATGCAACCCCTTCATCCATTATTTTTTAAATATTATATTTGTTATTAATAGATAATTTTCCGGGACAAAGTATAAAACAAACTCTACTGACACAAATGGACACAATTATGACAAATGCATTATTAGTACTATATTTGATAACAACCTGCCAGTACCTACCTATTTACAGCAAAGAGGTTCAATAAAACCGTAAACCAGTACCACACACACATAGATGCAGTTGAGGTTTTTAGGGTTGGCAAGTTATATTTAAATGAATTGAACCACGGAACTGTCAAAAAATGCTGTGGTCCAACTATATTAAAAGTTGGACAACTGCCTCTAGTAAAGACCCATGGTCCAACTAATAGGACAGAGCAGTTGGACCACTGCCCCGCACTCAAACATTACTGGTGAAATACTATTAGATTGGGCGTTATTAGCACAACCCGCGCCGTGTTATGAGCAACCACAATGAAGATGTTATGAATTGACAACTCTAACTTAGCGAGTTTTCCGTAGTTTTCTCAAATAACAAGACCTAAAGTGACAAAATAAATAGGGACGACACTCTTCGTATTCTGTCCCGGGAACTAATTGCATTATCTTGGAAACTGCAATGAAATTAATTAGTAGAGACAACTGTACTTGGAAACTGAATAACTTGTAGAACTTTAGGTCGGTGGGAAACCAACTTCAAGTTACTTCAGCTGTCGGTAGAAGCATGTGCTACTTACTGTCTAGAATTTTCAAGACGTAACTTCTTATTAAAAAATACAATTTAAAATAGACCTTTAGCTTTGACTAGTAAATATAATAATAGTTATTTGTGGCATATTTTTCCGTACTAATGCTGAAAAAAGTAAAAACAGAATCGTAATTTTACTTCGTCATAAACGCTGCCCTAATATTAGATGACAATTTTTAAAATATATCAAAATTTACAGTTGCTGATGAAAGTAAAAGTGTTATAATTAATTTGAGTATCTTTAAATGTGTTGCTTAAATCTGGTATTTTCAGAAACCTAACAATAATAAAAGTTTTTGGTGCTGGGGTGGGTGGCTGGCGATAGAAATAAGTTACGAAATTTCTAATAAGGTGTATGATACAGATTAGATTACTTCTAGAAGTACTTTTTTAACACTTTTAGGTAATAGTTTAGACACTGATTACCCGGGTACACATAAGAGCTATAATAGAAGTGTGTGCATTTTACATTCCGGTTGTGCGTCGAGCAATAAATTGATAACAAGATGCCAATCACTATAATTGTGTTTGTACCGTTCTTTAAACTGTTGAAAATGTCTGAAAGAAACTGTACTCGTGTTACAAGAATTTGAAGTTCGTTGATGGGTTTCTACATTGTTAACTAGTTGAAAGAATAGCTGAAATCCATTTATGCATATTAATTAGTCTTAATGGAGTGAAAAGTTACTCATAAATAAAATACTACTTTTACATAATATATTAATACTGTTTTGTGATTATTTAAATTAATTTACCAAGTATTTTTTTGAAAACCCAGAGCAATTAATATTGCCATCGCAATGAAAATACTTATTCGTTTTTAATAAATTTCACACATTTTAGGTTCATTTTAATTTTCGTGTGCTGTGTTCCAGAAGTAAATAACCCAATAATAAGTTTCCTTACTGACAACCTTATGTGATTAACAACCGGAAAAAATCTAGAATAAATCACATTCCAGCCAATTGTAGGGCAGAATGGCGCCAACCACACGTGGCTTCGAACGAACCCTTATCAGATCGTAGGGGGAACCTCACGGATCCCCAAACTGGGTTAATGAAGGACTTTTTATGCCTTTTTTTCGTAAATAACTTTTTTAGATGTAAGCAGGTCATACAGAAACGACAATTTTAGTAGTCTACCACAATGTTGTATGTGCGTATTTCAAGCATAAAAATATTTTGTACATAATAATATATTTAAATATTTTTCAGTCACCAAACACATAAATTATGTGTCTGGCTGGTAAAAATATTTAACGAGCTGTTGCCCACGATATTCGTCCGCGTAAAATGTTTATAAAATATTTCTTTCCTATTTGAATATCTTTTCGTTCGGATTCTGTTAACAATTTCATGGGTTTAACTTTTTTGCAAGGGATCCTGATTATTTTTTAAACAAAAGTGGGTTCATAGCAGCCACGCATATTTGTCTACATAAATCAATAGCTGATATCAATACAAACAATTTATTTAAATGGGACAAATTCTTCTAAAACGTCACAATACTGATATTTAAGCTATCAAAGTTACAATTTTGGTTATCAGTTTAAAAAGTTTGAAAATGTTTTGATGAAGAAACATTATCACAGTCAGTATCAATCTTATGTTAACAATTTATAAACTTAAAAAGACCTGAACAATGTCAGCAGGTAGGAATCGATCAAATTCTATAGAAGTTGCAACGTCAACCGACGTCAGACTACATACCTAAGTATTTGATTATAGACCATGATGATAATTATAGCTGAAGAGCTATTCTTAGCTGCTTTTACATTATCAATAGGTATTTTAATACTTGCAATGTCAGATTCTTTGTCACAATCTTAATTTACAGTTAGGTACCAAAAAAAATTCGAAACAAGGGCTTGGCAGAAACTATACAATAACAAATAGTTGATAAGTATAGCAAAATCAGTTTATAATGTTCCCACTTCCCTGAGACAAGACGTGCTTAGTTTTTACTTTTGCTTCGTCAACTTAAAAATTCCGACATTCATAATTTAAAGATCCAGTTTTACGAGGCATTAAATTAGAACTGGAATTTAAGTACGATGTTATTTTAAGGAGAAAGGTCCAGTCGTTAATAAAAATAATGTGTGGTAGTGTGTGGGTCTAGACTACAATGTTTATTATGTTTATTGAAACGATAGACATAATCTTTTCGGTAGCTGTCAACTTGCTTATCTTGCCTTAATGTTATCTTATTGTACCTAAATGTACTTTCTTTTTGAGCGAGTAAAGGATTCTAAGATTCGATTGTGAATAATCGACATAAAACTGTGGTCACTTTGGTACTTTTCAGACGCCAAATACTACTGTGACTTTAATTGCTCCTCGTGTAGTTGGTACCAAGAAAACTGGTCAATAAACCCTCAAGCCACGGCGTCGTTTTGAAGCAATGCTTCGAATATATTGTGAGTTGACAGAATAAATGAAACAACTTAGTCTTGCCGACGCCAAGGATATTTCAAACGAGCAAAGCTGAGGAGACCATTTCCTAGTACGAAAATCGTCTGCGACAACCGTATCGCGAAAACGCAAACGTCGAAATGATCGATGAAATGTAGTTTGTCACAGCTTATCCCCTTCTTTAAAGATGAGATTGAAGACACTAATTTGTCGAGAGAGCGTTTTATTTTTATTGATGGTAACACTCAAATTATAATGGCATGCTTAATTTTTGGAGGGAATTCAAATGTTTTGGTAGGATTGGAGATTGAATTTATAATTCTTTTTTAAATGAAATTCGACGGAAATTTAATTTAAAACTGAAATAAAGATTCTTTGCCAGTTTGACGACATAATATTAGTACTTATAGTAGGTAATAGAAATGTTTGAAAACAAATAGGTAACCGAAACATACGAAATTCCTTGGCAATGGGGTTGCATACCTTCTAAATTTTGGCTCAAACATTCATGACATTCATACATAATAAATTCACGATAAGTAAACTAAGGCCGGAAGGCAAATATTGTATTCAAATTCTGCTGTGGATAGTAGACTTATATGATTATCAAAAAGTACTTACCATCAGGCACATACACGTTCAAAAAAAGGCAATCTTCCGAATATTCCCTTTTCTTCTTATCTTCCATTTGTGACTCCAACAGCTTCATAAACAAATCGTCATGTTTCTTCAAAGGGTTCTGTACATCCTCCTTTTTAGGGTCACTTTGCATACAGTCCGGGGCATATATCGTCGCATTTTTCACTCCTTCCCACTGAGGCAAATCCGTATATTCAGGGGGCAAAAACCTTCTGAACTCAATTGGCGGCTGAGCATACGGTATTCCGACATAGGCCGCTATTCTTTTCGTTCGGAATCTCGTAATATACATTCCCGAAATCGTCCCTTGATTTGCTAAAGTTATTTGGCGCGGTTCCCTTGCCGATAAAACTAATGTCATTTGGAGTAGCAACACTAATAGATGAATCATTTTTAAAAATTTTATTTGCACAATTTATTTTCGAAATACTGGTAACACACAATTTAAATTGCAATTCATTTTAAAAAACGAAACCGCTGTTCGAATTCGTTAACATAGACGTTCATTTCGATATTTGTTTTTTTTTTGTAATAATTGACGGTTATTTTGTCACGTTTTCTGTTTAGTTTCGTTTCGATTTTATTACTGGTGGTGTATAAGCCGGTATCGGTGGGTGTTCGTGCTCGAAGGTGGTGCGTTACTGTTTCTCGTGCAGACTTCGGCTCGTAAACAGTGGGGTTGTCCGTCGTTATAGCGACGAAGGAACTGCTATTGTGAACTTTGTTTGTTTTAGAATAGGCTTTTAGAGTATTTGTTCTTGATTTGTTCGATGTAAGTGGGTAATTTCACCTTTGTAAAATAGGGGATCGGACAGGGTCAAAATAATATGATTCTGTTTAGTCCGTAAGTTAGATAATCGAAAAATATTGAATACGTATTTTTTGTTTTATCAAATCAATAAAAAATTACGAAGATAAAACGTGTCAAAGATCTTGGAGTGGGGCTTGAAACGTCACTTGTGTCGTCAAAATGTACTATCATATGACGTCACACGAGTTTTCAAAGCACTGTATCGTCTTCATTTTAAGTTTACGTGAAAAAAGAAAAAATACGTGTCCAATAATTTTTGGAAATCTATCTGACGGACTAATTAGTTTTTTTTTGTCCGATCCCCTATTGTCATTCTTGCATTCAAATGTCGGTTTCTTAATGATCTAGTTAGTTTCTAAGATTTTTGTAAAACTTATTGTATGCCTAAAAAACAATTCCTTTCTTTGTTAGTGTCTAAATGCAGAAATCCACAGTTTAATTTTAATATCAAAGATGACGTTTTAATCAGTAGATACCCTTTAGTAAACCATCTCTCGTACTGAACCCAGTTCAAAGTCCTTTACACCAATATTGCTATCAAAATCAACAACGAAAACTGGCCGAATCTTCTAGAAGCACAAACTTTCTTTCATTTCAACTACTGCCAAGTCTAAATATTTCATAGACCGACAAATAGCTGGCAGTAAGCTTGCGACGCGACGGATCGCGTGACGACCAAAGGCAGGAGTCATTGCATTTGGCCACCGTCGACTTGTTTTCGCCTCATCTCCCCCTATGTAGGTCATTGCGACTTAAATATTGATCGATATTAGTATTTGTGTTATGTTTTATGCTTTGTTTGAGTATTTGTGCATTGCTTTTATGGAGTTTTAAGGGAAATGTGTTGGAGATAGAAGCGAGTTGGAAAAAGGCATAAGCATAAGCATAGCAAGCCTATAATGTTCCCACTTCTGGGGACCAGGGCCTGCAGTCTCTACACTAATAACAGCGCTACGAATGTCGCTAACTCGTAAAATCGTAAACTTTCTTTAATAGATTTTGAACCTTATGCTGTTGAAATAAAGCTGAAAATATATTACAGAAAGTTTACGATTTCTCGACTTAACGACATTCGTAGCGTCGTTGTTAGTGTAGAGACTGCAGCCCCAGGGCTCCTCTCTATGAGATAAAGTAGGCTATAATCCACCAGGCGCGCCCAGTGCAGTGCAGGAGGTAGGTGTCACATGTCTTCGATTTTTTGATTCTAGAACATTCCCGTTTCCTCACGATGTTTTTCTTCACTTGGAAAAAGACTGACACAAAGTTTTGGCTGCATTTTTTAAAAGGATTATCTTAAGATTGTCAGTAGTCTATGGTTAATCAAGTCATAAAGAGTAAAAAAAAAGAAAAAAATTTGAGACATGCCAATAGAATGTTACTTTTTCTTGAACCGGTCCTGATTTTGTGGCCTTAGTTAGTATGCCTCATATGCCTTTTCTCAACTATGTTGGGGTTTGCTTCCAGTCTGACCGGATGCAGCTGAATATTAGTATTTTACATGGAGTGACTGCCTATCTAACCTCTACAACTAAAATAGGTTACTCAACACTACGAGTACGAATACGATACCTACCCTTTCGTAAGGCTGGTTGTTAGAGTTTTGTGCCTAGGAAACAGTCAAAGATCTACAAAATACTACCGGGACAGCTTAACGTTCTTTTCAAGGCACTGAAGAAAGTCGATATTATAAGGTCCCATTAAAATAGGTGGACAAATTTCAACGCAGCGTTCAGTGGGTCTAACCAAAGATATCTAAACAAAAAAAAAACATGAAATAAAGTGTTTTTTTTTTTACTTAATAATATAATAAATTGCCGGCACTCTAGAACAAACTCATTCTTTATGAGTTGGTACTTAAATGCGTTTTTCTTATTTTTTTTTTACCATCGTACTTAGTTTGGTGGTCTGAATGATTTCTGAAATTTTGTCCACCTATTTGGTCACCCACCCACATTATAAACATTTGTGAATTGTTTTTTTTTTTATTGAAAACATCTTATTTACTTAAATAATAGGGTATTTCACCAAAAAAATCTAATTAGTCCGTCTGTTAGATTATCTAAAAATATTGGATACGTGTTTTTTGTTTTATCAATATAATAAAAATTGACGAAAATAAAATGTGTCAAAGATCAAGAGTGGGGGTTTTTGGCGTCACTTAGTGGGTAAAAAAGTACTATCCTTATGACGTCACACGACTTGACACGACTTTTCGAAGCACTGTATCGTCTTCATATTTTGTTTACGTGAAAAAAGAAAAAAATACGTGTCCATTATTTATTGAAAATCTATCTGACGGACTAATTAGATTTTTTGGTGAAATACCCTATTATTAGGAATGGGATCAAAATGGTTCTAGTGACCGATCGAGAGTTACGTTTTCGTCAAGTAGTTTCGGTCAAGAAATGTAGGCCTTTTTTTGTTGGGGGGTGACAACCCCTCCCGATCTTAGCCCTTTGTATCGAGGCCGCGGTATCTCTTTCGAACGACCCGCAGCCTGACGGGCGACCAGTCAAGTGGGCTAAGTCTATATTATAGATTACGAATTTATAAAAAGGATATAAAAGTAACCACCGTTGGACTCAATTTTAATTTTGTCAGAGGTCGTGAACTCTAAATGAAAAAGGTCTATTTTCTGGATTATAATAAGCCGGGTGGATCAGAAGGATTACTGTGGTTTTAAACCAGGGTCCGTAAACCGTAAATGTATCGTTATGTGCCTAGCTTAGAGATATAAACTGGATAATAATACAAAGTGTGAACGGACCCTTTACGAAAGCCGTCAACCAAGCATTCTGTACTTCAAACTAAAGTCCATTTCACGAAAGAAGTCCCGCGGACAATTGTGGAACTAAATTTGACAAATGGGGAGATATGGCGAGAGAGAGAGAGAGATAGCAACATTATGTCGCGCGAATACAGCGCTGCGTCTGCGGGACTTCTTTCGTGAAATGGACTTTAGGTAACTCTACGCAAAAATAATTGCTGAGAAACTACTTTTTTTTGGAGTGATAATTACGTTTTTAAGTAAAAACCAATGTAACGTACTCATACCATTGTGCTGATTGATTCATTGAATAGTAGTGGTCATGAAGATATCTGAAGTGAAGTTATTTTATTTTATTATTTTAGGAAAACTTACAGCTAGGTAGATACAATAGTTTGGTTTTTAAAACAATATGGCCAATTACAAGTTTTCACAAGTAGTTAGAAAATATTTAAAACAGCAAAAACAAAAAGATAAGGATCAGTACAAAAAATATTAATGAAATGAAAATGAAAAAAAACTAAACGTTGAGTTGTTGAAGAACTGATTACAAAGCGTCTTCTTCAACTTCGACACGCTTGTATTAAAAATGTCGATCTCAACGTGTAAGTTATAAGTAACTTTAGAAAAAGTTTCACGAAAAATTATCTTGGAAGTTAAAACTTTGATCTCTCATGTATCCGAAACTAGAAAGTTCCCAGGTATGGTCCAGAACAAAAAAAATAATGCAATGATTGGAGTACTAGTAGCTTTCGGCTTTGTTAAGGTTCTATTTTCACCTCTTATATTTGGACACTGGGTGACGAACGATAGAGAAGTATGGTAAAACGAGATTATCGGAAATTAAAAAAAAAAAACAGCCGTTCCATACATTATGACCGTGTGAGGTCGGCCAGTAATGGGCCTATAACGAAACTGTGGTCAAAACGACATGTCTTAGCTGAAGTACGCTAGTATTATATTATCTGTGGCTGTAGTTAGCTAAAACCGTACCTTCGTTCGATTTATTATTAAAAGGATTTGATAGTATAATATTTGTTTTTAGTTTAAAAAAAGATGTATTCACGATAAACAAAAAACAATTTACGTAAGTTAATACGAGTTATACTAGCAGGCGAAAATTATTCAATCCAAATGAAAAGTGTCAAAATGTCGAATCAATCATATTCGTTAATTACTTTTGCGTCAACAAGCACTGATTAGATACTTTTAGTGTGGCACTCAATTATATGGCATTCATTTGTTTTTTTTTAATCACATAGTGTAATAAATGTTATTTCACTTTGTTTTGTGTTGTTTTCTTTGAACATCGATGAGTCGCAGGATAATTGGATAAATAATTATTTTTGGATTTTCCTTTTAAAAGAAAAGACGGTAATTGGTCACAGTTTTTTCTAAAATAGATTTTTTTGAATTATTTGATGTTTTAATTAGATTTTTCTATGACTGCGTTCTTCTTCTTTTTCTCGAATTGACGACTCAGATTTGTCTAACCAGTAGATATGTAGCAACCTGGATAGATAGGTCGTTTGCTTCATTCAAGTCCTGGAGGGTGCAGTTAGTTGTGACTGTATTCAAATAAATTGAGAAAATAGGTTGGAGTAGTTCGTTGTTGCATTATTCTTTTTAAGAATTTAGTAAGTATCCCAAGAGAAAATTTGGGACACTTAGCCTTTTCACAATTGACGACAAAACAAATTAAATAAATTTATCTAAACTGTAGAGTCTATTTCAATTTATTGTATAAATTTCCAAAACAATATAAAAACGCGCAAGCTAAAATTAAATTAAACAAAGCAAAAAATAAAATGGCCGGTGGATATAGAAAACAAACAAAAATAGAGTTTGAAACGTGTGATGCTATAGTGGTCCCATTTGCATCTAAACTCAAATTTGCATAGATCACTATCGTGCGAGTCCCACATGGCTGTAGGGTTGCCACACTATCATGGCGACCTTATCGGACATTTTGTTTTCAGGTCACAATGTTTATTTTAAAACATACATGTTTTGGTTTTTACTTGTTGTAGTTCACATCTTTTCTTTTACCAGACCTATAAAAGGAGAGAAAAAGAAAGAAAGAAGCTAAATCCGGTAGCAGGACAGACAGCACAGCCCTTCATGATAGAAGTTCGTCAAATACACTGAAGTATCACTAGTAGAGCCTAGGTTTGTAAACAGCATCTTATATATTTGCGTAAGTGTCGTTTTTTTATTTATTTTTTTAAATTTTGATTACACTCAGCCTCCTGTTTTCTCTTCTCAGCTCGAAAGATTCTTTGAACATATTCAATAAGCATGAAAATGTCGTGTTTGCGTGTGTGTGTGTGTGTGTGTAATATGGCAGTACTGCAACAAGTTTCGTGCTTACATTCCAAGATTCATTCAAAACTGTGCAGTGTGCATCTGCTACACTTTGACCTGTTGTTATTATAATGTAATGCACCATTTCAGCGCTAATAATAAAAGTAGAAAAGTGCAACTACAGCAAATTCGGGTACTTATACTAGTACAACCGCATGGAATTAGGGTTGCTAAGAATTATGAATATACATTGGACGTTCCACTTAGTGATAAATGGGGAATTCTGTGTTGTGAGGAATAGCCGAAAACACAGTTCTGTAAAGTGATAGTTCTCTATATGAGAGTCAGCTGAATACCAACATTTTGTTGTTACTGGTGTACTGGTCCTGTAATTCCAGTCTACATTCCATCCATGGGGCAAAGACGTGGGTTTATGTACCGTCGAATAAGGTATTAATTATACATCCAGCTAACTTGCATTTACTTTTAAGATCACACAATACATTAAGATACTGATCGAGAGTTGTATCGTTTGACATCAGTCGCTTTAAAAGCCAAACACTTTATAAAACAAAATTGTAATCAATGTTGTTAGTGAACTAGAATTATAAAGATTTCTGCACGTATACCAAATGGCTTGTTAGCATTTACCATACGAATGCATTTTATTTCCTCGACTGGCCTACAACATGGTCACCATACTAACAACGCACGCCGCGGTAAGAAGGGCGTGCTTTCAATATTGTTTAATTTTACTGCGAACGGTCACGTGACCTGTACTCGTATGCGTTGAACAACTTACATGGGTTCGCGACATTGTCCCTGCGATTATTTCAGTATTTTTATACTTGTTTTATGCTGAAACATGGTGAACGTACAAATTGTTTAGCGAAACGTTTGTCCTTGTGAAGCGGATTGCAATCTCGCATTTTCGTTTTATAGTTGGTTCATGATGTGATTTTTTAAACATCACGCCTTTTAGCCCTGAAGGATTAGGCAGAAGTGTACCTAATAGTCTACGAGTATAACTAGTACAGCTACATTTCACCAGTCCTATTAAATAGGGGGCGACCCTATTGCTATCAACCAGGCACAAATCCAGACTACGTGGATGCTACAGTGAGAAGTTCCTGATGAAAATACCCAATAAAACCGGCCAAGAGCGTGTCGGGCCACGCTCAGTGTAGGGTTCCGTAGTTTCCCGTCCGTCACAATAAGTGTTCCCACTTATGAGTTTAAAGGTGGGTATCCATTATGTTTTTTTTTATTTTTTTTAAGTATTTATATATTTTAATTTTTTTTTTCACTTTCAAAATGATTTTTCTAAAAAGTCCTTAAAGTTCTACTTTTGACACATTGTTTTTTACTTTTGGAGCGATTATTTCCGAAATTATTGACATTATCAAAAAATGATTTTAGTAAACCCCTATTCATTTTTAAATACCTTTCCAACAATATATCACACATTAGGGTTGAAATAAAAAAAAAATCACTTCCCACTTTACACATAGGGGCCACCCCTAATAAAACATTTTTTTCCAATTTTTATT
The DNA here is from genome assembly GCA_949775195.1 of Diarsia dahlii. Lineage (NCBI taxonomy): Eukaryota > Metazoa > Arthropoda > Insecta > Lepidoptera > Noctuidae > Diarsia > Diarsia dahlii. Next base: position 7,282,438 of record OX459211.1, on the reverse strand, counting down.
TTACTACTTTGTCGGCAAGATTGATACACATATTGGTACAAAATTTCAGCTTTCTATTGCTAACGGTCACAGAGATTAAGCGTGGACGGACGGACGGACAGACAGACATGGCGAAACTGTAAGGGTTCTTAGTTGACTACGGAACCCTAAAAAATTATCAAACAACATAACAATTTAACCATTATATTTTACATTTACTTTACTTACTTTTTTTTTGTTAACGATTTTTTAAAGAAGGCTTGTAAAGACCGCCGATATAAATGAAACCTTTTGACAATGCACGCACACTCGTAGAAACCATCTTCAAAAACTACAAAAAAACTATCAAAACTACATGAAAAACCGTATAAATAGAATTTTAAGAAAATACTTTTTTAATCGTAAATAGACTTAAAATGGTTTTCCTTCTGGATCATAGGTACATGTATACCTACACAATTTAAGAAAATGAGTAAGCCGCCTGATCTCTTCCAAAATCTTTGAACTGAAGAGAACCTTCTAGTTTGAAGAACCTTCTAGATGAAAATTGGCCGCATTGACGATGTTACCCCCGTGCCCTCAGACTCTACTCGCAGGAAGGGTGGCCGAAGAGGTCGCAGGTTGAAATCTGTTAGTTTTGTCCTTGAAAATATGGGCAATCAAGTAACTGCAACCAATTACGAATATTCAGAATGTAAGTCATAAACCCCGGAATTATATCGAACTGAAACTGCTTGGAAATTCTCCAATAACAATATAATTTGCGATACCATAGATAAGAATACGCAGAAGTGAACCTCTTGCCTAAAACGTGTCTGATAAGCCTACAGACTGGAAGCTTCTAAGAAACATCAAACAAGTTATGTCATACCAACGAAGATGTTGTTTACCTTGATAGATACTGTGAGTAAAAGTGTGCTTCTTTTATCAGGGCAGAAATACTTTCCAAACCGTTTGCATATTATAATATGCATCACAATGCCATTGCCAATGTTGTGATGATCATTAACAAAATAATTACCTCGGTTTTGGGCCAGCGCAAGCCATAGCGGGCTTCGTGAAGTAAAAACGTAGGTCTAGTGGCCTGACAGGACTGCTTTAGCAGAATCATTGCGCGATAATCATATGAATTACGTTCCAATTCATAAAACGGTGACTTAATAGCAATTCATGATATTAACTGGTGGATTATTATTATTATCCTGCTATTATTATTCTGCTATAGTAACCATTTTAGGCTTCGTGGTCTGTAAAACACTCAATCTGCGAATGGCGTGCTTTTTCTAATCCATTCATGAAATTTTCACCAGATAGGTACTTTTGAAGCATAGGTACGTTAGATGAGTGGCATTTCCATAAAGTTTTCTTACTCTATGCCAATTCTCTGGCCTGCAATCACACAGCCCACATAACCCCCTATTATTATCACCGATTACGTTGCCGTTTTACACAAAACTACTTCGGCTATGGTTGAAATGACCTTGCCTTCTGACAGCCTGAGTATTATATTAGTATTGATTAAAATATTTTAAGTGTTAGCAATTCCACGCGATCGCGTATCGTTGGAAAGTTGAAAGTAATAGCCGGGTATTACGATTCGGTTTTGAGGAAACGACCGGATGGCCTTCAAGGTTAGAAGTACCTTAATTATCATGGATTTAGTGGATTTTGAGAAGCTTATTTTCAAAATAGACTGCGACAGTTTAGTTGATTGATTGAAGAGGGTTTGTCGTAAGGAAACGGAAATGATTCGAATATTTTCAAGGTTCACTGTTTTTCAAAAGGTTGAATGTTACTGACCGATATAAAAACGCGATTCGTTATCTATAAAAGGTGTACGCGTGTTTAAAAAGTCTCTCTAGGACTGACGAGATAATTAATCTAGCTAGCCGTTAGTGTTCCACTGGGAAAATGCCTCCTTCAAGTCCGTTCAAGAACTCTTTTCCCGAACTGCACAGCCGCGCCACAGTGTGGGAATCTCGCAATCTGGGAGGATTTAATACCAAATTGAATTAAATAAAGATACAAGTTAAAAAATATTATTGATTGGTATTCAAATAATTAAAAATACCTAAATACTGGAAGAAAATATAGGTATATGAAAAAAAATGCGATATGAGTAAGTTAAGCTAGGCAGGCGCGTAGCCGGACGTAGCGTAGAAAGTGCTACGCCGTAGCGCGTCCTGTTTTTTTTTTTTGTCTAATTGAATGACAATTTCTGGCTGAAGAAGGGGCTGAATTTTGATATTATTCTCTTCAACATTCAACCTTAGCTGTATAGGCACCATGGATTTCCTAAAAAGATTATCAGTAGATTCATTTTAAGAACCAAATTGTTGTTATGATTTTTGTTGTGCTCCATCACAACCACACTTAATTAACAGTGACAGATCCTTTACTCCACTGGCCAAGGCCTCAATCGAGCCAAGAACCTCTTTCTGAGATACACAAAGTCGATCGATACTGTGATTAACTAATGATTGCATGTCACACGTTGCAGTTGATTCTGTTATGGTTTTAATGGAACGATATCATTTAGCCTCTTTTATTCGATCTTAAGGTGGCAATAAGTTTTTAACAAATGTATTTATCCTTTGCCGTATTTTCTCATATTGATGTGTGGATAAATCAACATCTGCCATCATGCTTAGTGCTTCATCGGCCGACACAGTCACTATTTCGCTAGTCATTCTTTTACGTACACTTTTCACGACGGAACCCCTCTTTGTCAACTCACAGAAAGTTCTTCTACGATAGCTGCAGAATGCCTTTTATCTGCTTTTCGAAGGTTACATTCACGTGCAATCGTTAATTCTTCAGGCCTAGTAGACGATAGTGAATTCTGAAATTTGCTATTTTTATGTTCTACGAACCCGTGTGGCATTCCTGGTGAATGGCCAGATGTAGATGATATTTCATTTAAAACACCTATCTGGTAATCTAATACATTTATTTCATCAAGTTATATTCTTGTTTAAAAAAAGCGTTCACGATGCCTTCGGCTTATTCCATTTTTCGTCAATTTTGTCATATAAGTTCCATAAAAAGAAATTATTTTTTTAATAATAATAATAGTTTATTAATGCTTCAGTGTACATAATTGAGTTTAGTGTTTGGAGCCTCCTTTTAAGCAAATAATGCCTGTGTTAGGAGACTCCGCTCTTCCATAACATAGCAATAATTACACTTACTAATGCAAGAATTGATTACAATTTAAATACTTAAAACTAAAAAATAATTTAAGGAATGTTGAGAGTATTTCTCGAGTAGGAATTTTAGCGTGTGCGTGTGTGTGCGTGTGCGTGTGTGTGAGAGGGTGGATGTGGGAGTATAGGTGCGGGTGTGTATGCGCGTGTGTGTGAGTGAGAGTGTGTATGGTGTTGTGTGTGGCGTATTGTATTTGCTAGTGTATATGCTCTAGAAGTGCCTCCGTGTCATCATAGGTAAGTGTCTTAATATAATTGGTTAAGATCTTTTTACATTCATAAGTTGTTTTATTGAATAGCTCAATTTTTTTGTTTAGTTTATTATAAAGTTTCGCTGACCTTTTACTAAATTGCCTGGTGGCAAATATAGTTTTTGTTTGTGGGATTTGTGCAACGATATTAGCCCTTCTTTTCTGCAATAACACTGGGTCAAAAGGTAGGGTTTTATGTTTTTTGATGACTGCATGGACAATATACAGCTTTCTAACGGAAAGAAGATCACTAATCTTGTACAAGTTCTCGGTGGGGTATCTTTTCGTTTTAAAAAGCATGATTTTTATCAGAGCTCGTTGGGCTCGCTCGACATATATAAAATTTGTTTTCACTGCACCTCCCCAAATAGAGATGCAGTATAGCAAGACTGACTGAACCAGCGCGCTGTAAATCTCGTTAAGAACATTTCTTGGGGGGTCTCGATTATTGGTAAATTTTTTTGGCACAATATGCCGAAGTGTTTTAAAAATCCAACTAAATCTCCTAACTCTGTTGGCAACTTGTTCAAGATGCTGAAACCACGATAGCCGCTGGTCAACAATTACGCCAAGATACTTGGTGTGAGTCTCTTTTTTAATGCTTGAGCAAATACAGTTTTTGTTTTTTGCATCTCCACATGTGTGTATTTTTAAATTTAGATACAAACTAGGTTGACTACTTTTACTAATGCTAAAACATATGTAGTTTGTTTTGGATGTGTTTAACGACAGTAGGTTATTATTTAGCCATTCCCACCTCAGATTTGAGTTTAACATCCTGCCAGGAGGTCCCAGAGAAAACGATAGCGGTGTCATCAGCGTAGGAGAAAATGTTAGCATTATTAATGTGCATGTTGCAAAGATCATTTAAATAAACGAGAAATAATGTCGGTCCGAGTACGCTGCCCTGGGGAACACCGTACGTGACCTCAGCATCTCCACTAATCAGTTCTCCCACCTTAACCCTTTGCCTCCTAGATGTGAGTTAATCTTTGAGTAACTTTAGTGGAGTATCTCTTATTCCAGCTTTTTCAAGTTTAAATGTACTAAAAACCAAAAAATAATAAAATAGATACAGTCGTGGGAATTATAAACATATGCATAGACTAGACTAAAATAAAACCGTGGGGCACGTCAATTTCATAAGGACAGGGACAGAGACGGTGTCAAACGCCTTTTTTAGGTCTAGGAGAACAGTCAGGCATTTATAACCGGAGTCAAGCTGTTCAGTTACTAGAGAACTCAGTGCCGTGACTGCATCTTCAGTGGATAAACCCTGTCTAAACCCAAACTGTGAGTTGGAGAGTAAATTAAATTTTGTAATGTAATTGGTTAGTCTAATGTTAATTAATTTTTCCAGAATTTTCGAAATGGCAGGTAGAACAGATATAGGTCTATAGTTATTCACGTCATCTCTGTCCCCCCTTATAAATAGGAGTAATAATGGATTGCTTCAGTAGGTTCGGAAAGATACCGGTTTGGAAGCAAAGGTTTGCGAGATGAGATATTATAGGTACTACCTCCTGTCGTACATGCTTTAAAAGTTTAGTCGGAATATTGTCCCAACCAGGGGCACTATCGGACTTTAGGCCCAGCAGTATTCTATCAATTTCGTTGGGGTCAGTATCTAGTAGGACAAAACTATTACATTGTGAATTTTGTGTAGGGTGATTATTATTAGATGTAATGTTCAGAGCCAACTGTTTACCAAAGTTAGCGAAATGTTCGTTTATGAAGTTAACCGATTCAAGAGGAGATAACTTAATATTTAAGAGTTCAGTGTTGTTGTTGTTCGATTTGTTAGAATAAGTGATGTTTTTTATATTTTTCCAAAGAATTTTATTATTAGTAACAGAGTTTGCTAAAAGTTCCCTTTCATATTTGCGTTTAAGTTTTTTTATTAAATTATTACAGTAATTCCTATAACTAGTGTAAGTAATTTTTAAAATGTCATTATATGGGTCGGATTTATGTTGTTTTGTAATTTGTTTCAATTTCTTATGCAGCGCAGAATGCCTTTGGTAATCCACGGTTTAATAATCTGTTTACTATTAGATAAATTGCGAGTTGTGGTAGTATTTTTTAAGGTATCTGTGAGTTTATTTATGAGAAGTTCAGTCAAGAGGTTGGGATCGTTACAGAATAATAGTTCAGTCAGATTTTTTTGTTGCAAGTCCTTCAAAGCTGCATCAAAGTCGATAACAATAGTGGTTTTTTTTGGTTTATGTGTGTATTTTAATTTTTAATGTAGTAAAATGGTCAGTGACAGATGTATGGAGTATCGCAATAAATGCCGATATCTTTTTATTATTAATTTTTAGCATGAAATGATCTAAGCAGTTACTATCTCTTGTCGGTAGCGTATGTCCAGGAAGAATTCCATGCAACGACAGCATATTTAAGTAAGTATTCCGGTTTTTATGGTCATGTGACGACTCGATATCTGTAGGTTTAATGTTTATATTCAAATCTCCCGCTAAGATTATGCTTTTGTTTGATTTTAATTTGTGTAAGTGATTGTTAAGGGACTCTACGAAGTTATCAATGTTTGTGTTGGAGGGGGAGCGGTAAATACTTGCAAAACACAGTGTTATTTAGGACATCAAGCTGAAGACAGGACGCTTGTGATAAGGAAATTTCCTCAACCCTAGGTTTTAAGCATTGTTTTACATATACCACTACCCCATCGTTTTGGTTTAACTGCCGATTGGTAAAGAAAGCTTCATAATTGTTCAGTTGCGGAATGGGTTTGCCAGCACTTAAACTACATTCAGTCAATATAATAATGTCAGTTTCAGGAATAGTTGATAGGTTGATCATCAAATCGTCAAAATTACGATAAATGCTCCTTATGTTTTGTGAAATAATGGTTAGGTCATTTTTATAACATTTATGTGTCTACTGAGCTCTGAGATCCCGCATTCGACTGTGCGGGCAATTTCAATATTATCGATTTCGGATACAGCTGAAAGTGCGTCATCCATTTAGAGTATTAGGAAGTCAAACGTTTTTTCGAGATAAGTGTTCTATATATAGTTATAGGTAAGTTGCATTAGGTGACACAGCTGGATGATTGAGCACATATTTGTAAGTTTTAGATAAATGTTTGTGCGAGTGTAGTTATGTTAAGTGATATATGTATAGCGGCGAATGTGTGAGTTGTAAAAGTAATGATACATGGCAGTGTTGGTATGTGTAACAGCGTAAATTAAGTACAGGCAAATAGAGAAAAATAAAAATAAATTACATTCGAGACCTCTCACAGATAATGCATAAAATAAAGGTTTAAGTTAAGAGCTAACAATAGTGATGACATCAAATTGAGTGAACCGATGGAACACGAAATACAACATATCGTCAGTCATGCTTCCACTAAGAGTTGATGTACCTGCTCCTCAGATGAAACGACTATAGATTTCGCTTGTTCATCCCTTTTTAAGTACACCTTCCCATAAGCAGTCCAACAGAACTTGTAGGCCCCTGATTTAATCAGGTCTCGGGCAAGGAAATACAGTCGTGATCCTTTAGGGGTTAAATGCTCCGCCAGGAAGATTAGGGTGTCTTCTTGAGTCTTGAATCCCAGGTGTTTACAACGAAGTAAGTTATAAGCCTTACCCATCTTTAGAATCTCGGTCTTCAATATAGTGGAGGCTGTTTCCACGACAATAGGGCTATTTTGTTGTTCCGGGTTTTTCCCACGCACTCTGTATATGTCTCTTATGTCATACTTATTTATATTGCAATTTAAGTGTTCAGACAGGCACATAATCATTTCTAGGAGGTCCTCTTTGGTTTCATGACTTTTTCTTGGTACGTTTTTGGAATTTAATTTATAGCCCCTTCAAAAAATTGTGCTTAAAGCTAATTATTTATCTATTATAAAAGTAAAACTAGCATCAATCCGCTCCTTTTTCGCCTTTGAGGTCCAAACATCAATTTGTTTTTTTTTGTGATTTCGGCGGCCATTCTGAAAACCGAAAAGCAATGTATGCCGGTCGCACAAAATCGCAAGTTTTGTCAACTGTTCTCAAAAGTTAAGACTCTTAACTATACATTAAAACAATCAAAACACCCGAACATTCAGACCATATTTTTTTATACACCTTTTACTTTTCATATCATCTCTAAAAAACGCTTGATTTTACTATAATTATTTTCAAATGATGTTATTAGATCAATGTTTAACTATTACTTAAATAAAAAACACTTTAACTTACCTTTAAAGATATACAGAATACAATAATAAACCAATAAACAACACTATACGCAAATTTTAGCAATAATCTTAAGTGAAGATGACACTTCAATGTTGTTGTTCGTATTGGAGGAGTACAACGATTATTATCTACCCACTTTAACATTTTTTATTTATTTATTGAATCCACCTACAAAAAAATCAAATATGTAGCTATGACAAATAGGGTCTTAGGTATAAAAAACTCATAAGTATATTATCAATTAATGAAATTTATATTTGAAGATTGCGAAATTCCCAAAACGTGCGCCGCGCCGGTTCGAATTAACCCGTTGTAATTAGTATTTAAATTATAAATAATTTGTGATGTTTTTTTTTTAATATAGCAGGTACAATAATTAGTTATCGCTTAGTTAAAGTACATTTTACAGACAGACCAGGAATCCTAAAAATGTTGAAAGTGTTATTAAGTAGATATAAATAAAATACATGATATTCTTTAGGGTTGAAGTGGTGTTTACCTTTCATAGTCCTCGGTCGGCAAAGGTTTGATTATTATTCTAAAAGTTCAGAAGCATTACTGTTTTACCCTAACAGTCAAAGGGTATTGTTAAATAGAAACACACCTTTCTTGGTATTATTTAAAGGTTATATTATCTTAAATTTACTAAAAATAGAAAATTTTCTATGCATAGAAAAGGTTAAGTTCTTTGAACTGAAATTATTATCTTGCTCTCCGCTCTCACACAAAAGGGCAAGTTTTACATCTATTTTACATGATTCTTGAAACTCAGTACTGAACAGCTGGTAGAGTAACTTCAGTGTTTTCATTGTTTTTGAAATAGTTGACAAAATAACAAACCAGTTATCACCACTACAAACCACTGCTGCAGCTTTTTAAAACCAGAATCCACAATTATGACCACCAGAAACGTCCGAGATTGATTCAACATTCTTGGAAGCAATTAAATTAATCTGAAAAGAATCAATAAAATAATGATGTAGGTACGCGTGACTGATGAGCATGATGTTCTGGTCGATTTCCATGTCGAAAAAGTGTTAGCAGTTTGGCCTTTTACAGGAATTTCTAAGTAGAAGCGACTAAGCCTGGATTTGGGGCCGCACTTGACCACAAGACAACTACTATATCAACGAGCCAAACTTAAACATAAATTATGAAATGGCTGACGCTGCCCCGCAAGGGCTGACGCCTGTCGGTGCTGCGGGTTGTTCGACAGAGATACCACAGCCCCGGTCACAAAAACTAAGAAGGAATATGGGTGTTATTTAATCAGTAGGAGTCTGACATTCCGTACCGCTCCACCCAGAGCGGGAGCAGTCATTTGATGATTTCCCATGGTCAAAAAAAAGCGGGTAAGTACACTACTGCCCAACACTTCGGTGATACAAGTGCGGTGTTAAATTACGTAAGTTATTACGTCTAAAACCTATTATTACAAATGCGAAAGCCTTTTACACAGACCGATTGCTTTATAAACGTTGCTACGTAACAGAATTTCGCAAACGCAATTTAAGCAAATCAGCCATCATTTGGTACGGTAGGTACATTGAGACGGAGCGTCTATCGCAGTTTTTTCGACGAACTTCTAAATCATGCAGAATCTAACCTTCGTTTTGGGGCAGCGAGTGACCGGCAGTTACCAACGATACGAATGGTTCAAGGGCAAATTTTGTTATTCATGAGCCCAGTCGAAGTTTATCTGATTGCCTGAAACGTATACTTTAAGTCGAACGCTTGTTACAATGGCCTTTGGTGGAAAAATTTACGAAGTTAATGCTGTCTTTAGGAATTTATTAGGAGTAACTCGTGCCAGCAAGAACCTACCTGCGAATAAATTAATATTTGACGGCTTATGGAAAACAGCTTCTAGCTAAACTTCCCACGCATTCCTCTTGTTTCTTTTGTCATCTATACTAATATTATAAGGGTAAGGTAAAAGTTATAGTAAGTCTGTATGTCATGTAGAGGGTAATCTCCGGGACTAATTGAACTAATTCTATAGAATTTTGTCACTGTATTTTGTATTCCTATCACCATTTTTGCAAACGTACTCGCGGTGGCGCGGGCAGTCAAGCATTAATAGTGGGAGAGCCGGCTGCAAAAATACCTACCTCATCAGGTACCCCAATAGGCTATCTTTAGATCGTTAACCGACACTTAAACACGTAAAAAAAATCAGGTCTGCCAGTGCCGATCCTGCCGGGTCATGGAAAAAATTCATATTTTTTGTCGTATTTTTTTGGTGAAAATTACGTCACAAGGTACCCGAATTAAAGTGCTGGCAACAGTTAACCATTGATTAATTACCTAAAAAAAAGTAGGTCTGCCATTGCGCACTCTGCCGGAAGTACTTGGCAGACCTCTAAAATATGGCCCCTCCAGCACCATGAACCTACCTCATCGAGTACCCTGATGGAACCTACGCCAAATAATAGCCAAGATGCCCTCGATAGAGGATCAAAAGGTCTGCCAGGTCTAATCTTGCCGGAACTTAGTGTTCAAAGCATTTGAAGTTGGTATGGTAAGTAGGCAGCATTATTTCATACAAAGAAGAAGGGGCGAAATGTCCCTTGTAACACTTTCTCCTATATATCAAATGAAAGAGCGTAAAAAATAGATAATTTTATTCCATAACAGTAAATGTGTGAATACTGGGGGAAAAAAGTTATTCACCGATAAAGAGAGAAAATATTTTTTTTATTTTTTTTCATCGGACATACTTGGGTGAGGTGTCTATTGATAGGTCTTTTAAAATGACCGTGATGTTTTTAAGATCATTTTTTCTCAAAGTCAATCGTTTGAAAGATAGACAGTTTCAAAGTGCTAAAATGTGTCCCCCCACACCCTCTAACTTTTAAACTAAGAGAGTGAAAACTCTAAAAAAATATATGCTGTAGATCGCAATGAAAAATTGCAACCAAGATTAGTTTGAACGAGATGAAGTTAGCCGTTTTTGAGATATAGCACATTTAAGAAACCGCAAATATAACTTTGTCATTCATACAGTTACTATGAAAAACAAACTTATCACAAAATGTGTATTTTTGTTGCCGCTTTAACAAAAAATAATACAAATTAAAGGTGGCTCCTACGATGGTACGGAACCCTTCATGTGCGAGTCCGACTCATACTTGGCCAGTTTTTTTTTATCCAATTAATTTTTTTCCAATTATTCACACCGTCCATCACACGTTTACTGTGTGAGTGAATAATTGATTTATTTTTTCCAATTTTTCACACGTTTACTGTGTGAATAATTGGAGAGAAAAGTTATTCACCTTTAAAGAAATGATTTTTTAATTTTTTAGACTCAAATAGTATTCGCACTTTTTACGATGACATCGTCCGAATTTCTCATCATCATTATTTCAGCCGAAAGACGACGACCCGCCCCGCCCTTTGCACGGGTGAAATTGCTGAATATAAACCTTCATCTTGAATTACTCTGTCTATTTCTAAAAACTGCATTAAAATCCATTGCGTAGTTTACAAGATCTAAACGTAGAAACGCGTTCCATATGGTGTCGGGCGTAAAGAATAGCACCATCCCATATCTACCCGTGAGTGTCGCAAGAGGCGACTAAGGGACGTACCAGAGAATGGGCAGCAGCATTCTACTGTGCTTTGTTATGACCTTACTGCGCTTGCCAACCCGTCTGCCAAGCGTGGCGATTATGGCAAACCTTCCCAAATGGAAATGAGCGCACAAAAATGGCCCCTAGTACCCCTCGACTACGGTAGCGGTCGAGGCAGCGGCGTGGCAAGGGAAAAGGTCCGGCTACCTAAAAGTAACGGAACTCGAAGAGGAATTGAGCAGGTTGCGATGGAGTATTGTGGAATTATTTGAGGTCCAAAGAGAGGGGGAGGACACGATAATCCTGAAATCCGACTCTACTTCCGAGAGGGTTACCGGCAGTCCCAGGGTGGTGTTGGGATTATCGTCCACAAGTCCCTCATGAATAACGTGGTGAAGATCGAGAGTGTGTCGACCAGGGTGGTGTACCTTATACTCAGAATATCCACAAGATGTGTGCTGAAGGTCATACAGGTCTACGCGCCGACCTCGGGACACCACGCCGACGATGAAGGGGAGACCATGCATGAGGATATTTATAAAACCACACACTGCTCGCAGAACGAATGACGGATGGGGCCGAAAGTTCTGGAGTGGCGACCGCGAACTGGAAGACGTTGCGTTGGAAGGCCTCCCACTAGGTGGACCGATGACCTGGTGAAGATTGCGGGGATCCGTTGGATGCGAGATGCACGGGACCGGTCAATGTGGCGCCACTTGGGGGAGACCTATGTCGACGTCTTTCGGCTAAAATAATCATCATCCTCAGCCTATTATGTTCCCACTGCAGGGACTCAGGCCTCCTCTCTGGGAGAGGGATGGGCTATAATCCACCACGCGTGCCCAGTGCGGGATGGTAGATGTCACAGATCTTAGAATTTTTTGGTTCTAAGATATGCCGGTTTCCTCGCGATATTTTCCTTCACCGTTTTGAGAGCAGTGGTGTTGAAATAAATTACACAAAGTAATGTGCCTGCCTGGGTTCGAGCCCCACGACTTACTGTTCGTAAGTCGGAGCAGCCACTGGGCCACCACAGCTCTGATGTATATATAGCATAATTTTGTAAGTCAGAATCATCTTTGAGCATAAACTTCATTTCCAGAACCATCATTTCGCCGAAAATTCATAATCAGAATCGTCTTTTGGCACGCATTTCATTTCATACATACGTGTAACATGCAATAATAATAATAACTTTTATTATTAATTATTATTATCAGCTCACCCCGGCTATAATTTCTAGGTGAGAACAATAAATGTATGTCAAAAATAATAACAATAATAATTATTATTAATAATAATAATAATGACGTCACTCATACATGCAACGCATGTACTCCATGACGCGCGCTCGCTTCGCTCGCATATTAAATAACACTAATATCTTCTGTCCCCGAAGTGCCGGGCCTCCGCCGGCCTCCTTCGTCGGCCTAAGGCCCGGTGCCCATGCCGCCCATAAAGGATACTTTCGCGAGACGGTCGTTATACCGTATAAAAATCTACCAAATAAAATTCTGCCATCTTAAAAAAAAACTGGCCAAGTATGAGTCGGACTCGCACATGAAGGGTTTCGTACCATCGTAGGAGCCACCTTTAATTTGTATTATTTTTTGTTAAAGCGGCAACAAAAATACACATTTTGTGATAAGTTTGTTTTTCATAGTAACTGTATGAATGACAAAGTTATATTTGCGGTTTCTTAAATGTGCTATATCTCAAAAACGGCTAACTTCCTCTCGTTCAAACTAATCTTGGTTGCAATTTTTCATTGCGATCTACAGCATATATTTTTTAAGAGTTTTCACTCTCTTAGTTTAAAAGTTAGAGGGGGTGGGGGGACACATTTTAGCACTTTGAAACTGTCTATCTTTCAAACGATTGACTTTGAGAAAAAATGATCTTAGAAACATCACGATCATTTTAAAAGACCTATCAATAGACACCTCACCCAAGTATGTCCGATGAAAAAAAATAAAAAAAATATTTTCTCTCTTTATCGGTGAATAACTTTTTTCCCCCAGTATTCACACATTTACTGTTATGGAATAAAATTATCTATTTTTTACGCTCTTTCATTTGATATATAGGAGAAAGTGTTACAAGCGACATTTCGCCCCTTCTTCTTTGTATGAAATAATGCTGCCTACTTACCATACCAACTTCAAATGCTTTGAACACTAAGTTCCGGCAAGATTAGACCTGGCAGACCTATTGATCCTCTATCGAGGGCATCTTGGCTATTATTTGGCGTAGGTTCCATCAGGGTACTCGATGAGGTAGGTTCATGGTGCTGGAGGGGCCATATTTTAGAGGTCTGCCAAGTACTTCCGGCAGAGTGCGCAATGGCAGACCTACTTTTTTTTAGGTAATTAATCAATGGTTAACTGTTGCCAGCACTTTAATTCGGGTACCTTGTGACGTAATTTTCACCAAAAAAATACGACAAAAAATATGATTTTTTTCCATGACCCGGCAGGATCGGCAATGGCAGACCTGATTTTTTTTACGTGTATAAGTGTCGGTTAACGATCTAAAGATAGCCTATTGGGGTACCTGATGAGGTAGGTATTTTTGCAGCCGGCTCTCCCTCTATAACGAATAACTTCAGTAGACCCAAAACCTTTTCAGCCCGTCAAAAATCCTTTTCACGGTTTTTCAGCGTTTTGAATAAAAATACAATGTACCAAATATAAGATTATCTGTGATCACGCAATGCGAACACGCACACAGCCGACTTATATACTGCGTACGTATAATACATGCTAATTTTTAGGGTTCCGTGGCAATAAAAGAATCCTTAAACTTACCCAATACTTTATTACATTACACATGTAAACATAGGTGGTAAAGCTTATAATCAGATCACATGGACCCTGTCGGACACAGCAAAAACTAACGAGTTGGGAGAGAGGAAGCTTTTGTAAATTATATGTATAACATAAGTAAGTACATTCTGAGCTAGACTTCCCAGCCCTCTGACCATTAGTACGGTGTGTGTGTGTATTTAAATGTGGGTTAGGGGGGTGAGTGCGTATCCCCCCCCCCCTCCCAACATGAAAGGTCCCCCCCTCCCCTATGACCCTTATCCGTATCTCCTTATGGGTTTGATTATGTTTTCGAACGTATGGCACTCGTGGGCAGCAGTTGAAAATCAGCGTCAGGTTCACTGTGTTGCCATCATACTGAGCTGAGGCCATTTTGGCATTATTGGTTTTGTTCGTCTATTTGTTTTGTATAATTTTTAAGCTATTTTTGTTATTAATGCCAAATAAACACAATTTTTCCTCTTTTCTTTCTTTATTTTATAATTTCATCATGACGTGATCAATTGACCATCTACCCGGATGTCACACAGAAATTTTGCATGAACCATTAAACAATGGTAACCTTCACACTAACTAATATTATAAACATGAATGAGCAGACAATTCAGTACAAGTTAACGAGGATAAAAAAAATTTTATAACATTTTCTTTTGGTGAAATAATATCAGCTACTCGGGCCAAACTTTGTTTTAGGTTGCTCTTGCCTAGGAAGTTCCGTTGGTCCTGGCTGTCAATCTTTGACAGTCGTTACAGATAGTCAGTCATCCGAAAATCTGACACCCAGCCTTACCAAGGGGTACCTATAGGTATTATCCACTATTAAATGAGTTGTGGAGGCCAGGTAGACACTCCATGTGTGACACGTTATCCAGCTGCATCCAGATAGACTGGAAGCCGACCCCAACATAGTTGGATAAAGGTTAGGCAGATGATGATAAAGTGCGTGTGGAATTCTTGATGCCATAAACAGATTACGGCCTGTCTTGGTTCCTCTCAGACCCAGGCTAAACACAACTACAGAAAAGTTTTGATTATTCACAGATTTTCCGAGAAATATTCAGGTTATTCATCATCATCATCAGCCATTAGACGTCCACTGCTGGACAAAGGCCTCCCCCATAGAACGCCATAAAGAACGGCAGCCTGCCGTTTGCATCCACTGGTTGCCCGCGACTCTGACGATGTCGTCGGTCCACCTGGGCCTATCAACGCTGCGTCTTCCGGTTCGTGGTCGCCACTCGAGAACCTTTCTTCCCCATCGGTTGTCTGTTTTTCGAGCGATGTGGCCTGCCCATTGCCACATTCATTTTCAGGTTATTAATGTACTTATTTTTGCCGATGAATTACATACGCATGAAAAATCATTCATCATGTTCTTTATTAGGCCTTTGTGTCGAGGCCGCGGTATCTCTTTCGAACAACCCGTAGCCCCCCGAAGGGAACTACGGAACCCTTCATTGTGTTGGTCCGACTCGCACTTGGCCAATTTAATATTTTACAGTTGGTACTAGCTTTTCATTAATAGTAGTAATGAACCTTTAACCTTTAATTGTTTGGTAAGTATTTAACCAAATATTTTTAACGTACTCTTGAATTGGGGAAACAAAAACTGGCCGGTTTAATTACTTCAAGGAAATATAAAGGGGGGATTTTATAAAGACTGTTTCATCGAGGATTTGTATAGGAAGATAAAGCATTGGTGAAAGAAAGAATGAAAAAAGTATTAATTAATCTCACAAAGGACATAAACATTACAAACAAATACTTACCAATAAAACAAAACAAAAATGTAAAAGTACATGACGGCGCGCGCGGCGTCGCCGTTGTAAACAGCACGTGCAGCGGGCCAGGTGCGCAGCGCAGGCGTCACTAAGGCCGCACCACTCTCCCCACTGCTCGAGCCAGTCTTTATAAACGACCACTCGGCGTGGAGGGGATCATTCTTGTCGCAGGCTTGGCCCGGTGCACATGCTGTAGCGCATAGAGTTTTAATATTTTATCTGAATTATATAGTTGTGTGTGTATAGTGATTTATTTTAAATATCGTGCTATTGGAATAAAAGTTGATTACCGCTATATTTCGTAGTTTCATTTAAGATGACAGACCCTCTGCCTTCATCAGAAGTGTGACCGGATCCACCTTCCACTAATGATAGTAATGCAAAGCTATGCTTGTGGGTTTTGATCCTGATCTATCGGAATCCGATATTGTGAATTGGTGTAAACTCAGTGAAACGATAATTGTGAAAAGAAATTAGATGGTGTAGTCCGTGTGTGGTGTAGTACTTTGCGAAGCTTCACATTGAATAATGGGTCATCGTGGCCATGAGTGCCGGAAAAAACAGAAAGCCTCTTCAAAAAACCTGCCTGCTGCCAAAAACTGAAATACCAAAGACAGCCGTCATTACGGCCGTTACGTGCTATGTATGCAGTGAGCAGGGGCACACAGCCAATTCCTGCCCAAAGCGATGGAAGAAGGAAGACTCCACACGGAGCACCAGCACTAAGCAAGTGTACCTGTGTTTCAGAGCAGCCCGTGGAGTATTACAGATAAGTGGTGTAGATTTTCTTTTTGTATTTGACTTTGGTTCGGAATGTAGCCTTATGAAGCAAAAGCAACGGTCGATCCGAGTGATCATAGATGGCTACTTCTCTGACCTTATTGCTATTGATGCCGGAGCCTCAGGGGTCTGTTCTCTCCGCGACACTTCTCCTGCTGCTTATCAATGACCTCCTTGTGCCTGGCATTATTGGGTACGCAGATGACAGCACTATCATGGAGAGTTATACAACCAGCGCAAAAGCGGTGATGAAGTACGATCATTGAGAGAGGCCATGGTAAAGCGAACGAGTTTAGCTCTAAGTTTTGTCTCCAAGTGGGGTGACGAGAATCTCATTTCAACGCCACCAAAACACAAGTGTGTGTGTTCTCCGCCAAAAGGAGTCCATTCAATCTAATTAAATCTATAGCTCCTACTTTTCAGAGTGCATCTGTACAAGTTACTGACAGTCTCGAGCACAAATCTGAACATCAGCACCTACATTGAGTCGAAAGCTCAAACAGCGGCAAAAAAAAAAATGCTGGGTATCCTAAAGAGGGTTAAGTGGTACTACAAGCCTGGACAGTTTTCAATATTATATAAAACTCAAGTCCGGTCCGGCATGGAGTATTGCTTTCACCTTTGGGATGGCTCAGCCAAATACCAACTTGACACACTTTTTTTTTTTCTGTATCTAGTGCAGAGCCAGGAGGCTAATTGGTGACGATGAGAGGCTAATTGGTGGCCAAGCTACGTATCCTGGCCCACCGCCGAAAAGTTGTATGTCTGTCGGTCTTGTGCAGACTGTACTTTGGAGATTATGCAAAGGAGCTCCACGAGCTGATTCCACCATCTCCCTTCTTCCATCGGGAAACTAGACATGCTGCCTTGTCGATCGTTTTACACATTCGTACGAAGCGCTTTGCTAAATCTTTTTTTATGCGCACAGCCAAGGAGTAGAACTCCCTGCCTGCGTCAGTTTTCCCGAGTTCATATCACTTCAATCTATTTAAGTCGCGAGTAAATAGGTTTCTTCTGGGTGAGCCAGTTCCATCGTCGACCTCATCTCTGCCCTTAGGGCATGATTGTGGTAAAGAGTATGCCCATTTCATATAAAAATAGTTATCTCTTTAACGGCGAATAATTTCATGAACAAGTAATCCTTAACGGCATAGGTATGAGCAAAGTAACGTGCCTCATCGTCAGCCATAAGACGTCTCCTGCTGGACAAAGGCCTCCCCCATAGATCGCCATAACGAACGGCAACCTGCCGTTTCAATCCACCGGTTACCCGCGACTGTCACGATGTCGTCGGTCCACCTGGTGGGAGGCCTACCAACGCTGCGTCTTCCGGTTCGTGGTCGCCACTCGAGAACCTTTCTTCCCCATCGGTTGTCGGGCGATGTGGCCCACCCATTGCCACTTCAACTTGCATATTTTGAGAGCTATGTCGGTGACCCTGGGTTGTAACGTAACTATTACAGATTAAAATAATTAATGTCCAACGACTATACAAAACCGCTTTCTTGAAATAACTGTCATGTACTAGTTGTTGCCAGTGGCTTCTTCCGCTACGGCTCGAGAATTGTCCCACGGGTGGATAAACTCGGGATGAAGGCTGTCCCATGTGTTGATCCAGGTTATAAGGTATCTGTGTACTGAATTTTGTCCAGATCCGTTCAGTGATTTTTGCGTGAAAGAGTGGCAAACGTCCATCCATACTTATAAACTGTCGTGTTTGTAATATAAGTAGGAAGTAGGATTACCGGATGAATGCTTTAGTGAGGAAATACTGCCTATTAGGTCGTGATATTTTAGAACATGGGATTTCAGTTAACGTTAGCGATAATGATTTGACCCTTACCAAAACCAAATTTATCAGTTCTTGTTCAGAAGTCCAAACAATTATTACCTTTTAGAGTTGTTAGAGGATAGGTTTCATTAATTTTAAAAGTCGAAAGTATGTTGCTAAACCGATGAAGTGCCTATCTTGAGTAACAGTTCCAGGTGCAAGAACGGAAATATAAGGGACCTTTTTTTTAAAAAAAAAAAAGCCCGTATTTGAAAATGACCGGTACGAGTTAAGATATATTAACGGAACCAATTGGGTCTATAAATATTCTCACGAATATTTTCGTGTAATGCCTTGTGGTCAAAATTGTCTGGCAGACATCGCGAAAAATCATGATGACGTGACGACGGATAGTGATGATGACGATATCCTTGTTCATGAAAGTAACCACGAGAACAATATCATGCCTAAACAGTAATATAACTTCGGCTAATAGTGATACCGTGTCTGTGAATAGCCGACCCGATACTATATCGATTAACAGTAGTACAATGACTCCTGACTCGTGGAGGATGAGATCTTCTGGTTAAGCCGCGTTTACCTCGGTGGGTCTGTGGATGGGTGACCACCCATTTCATGCCGAGTTTCCTCAGTGCCTGTGAAGGCACGTTAATCTGTTAGTCCCAGTTATCATGTGTCGATTTTTGGCAGTCGTCAGTGTCCTGAAGTTCTGACAGCCGGTCCTACCAAAGGGTATCGTATTATCCAGTATTGGATGGGTTGTGGGGGTTGGATGGGCAGTCGCTCCGTGTGGAGTACTGATATTCGGCTGCATCCGGTGGGACTGGAGGCCGACCCCAATATAGTTGGGAGGGGACTGGGCAGATGATGATGACAATATCTGCTGACTCCCATTATTTGAGAGCTACCAGCGATAGTTAAAAAAAAAAAAATGGTTTACGTTTGAACCAAAAGAGTTTTCTAGCCCATAATCAATTACTTTGATAACTAAAAGAGTCGTACATCGAAAAAATTAATAAGACGATAAAAAAAATAAAATTAAAATTATTAATTTGCAGGAACCTGAAGGATCAGCAATGACTGGGCCAAAAATTTGAAGGTTCACTAATGAGCGGTCCAGAATTAGTAGCATACTGAAGGGTTAAACTGGACCAGGTTGCTAGTATTATGTCCTGAAGGCTCAGTATCGAGCGGTCCAGGTTACTAGTAAATGCCCTGAAGGCTCAATATCGAGCGGACCAGGTTACTAGTATATGCCCTGAAGGCTCAAGATCGAGCGGACCAGGCCCTGAAGGCTCAATATCGAGCGGACCAGGCCCTGAAGGCTCAATATCGAGCGGTCCAGGTTGCTCGTGTATTTCCTGAAGGCTCAATATCGAGCGGTCCAGGGTGTTGGTATTATGTCCTGGAGGCTCAATATCGAGCGGTCCAGAAGTACAAGCAAAGTCTGAAGGGATGCACCGGACCAGATTGTAGTCAGGATGAACGAACATCACTCATAATTATGTTCGATGAGACTCCGCGTACGAGGACGTTCGCACGTCAGTATGGCCGTGACGGCGCGCGCGGCGTCGCCGTTGTAAACAGCACGTGCAGCGGGCCAGGTGCGCAGCGCAGGCGTCACTAAGGCCGCACCACTCTCCCCACTGCTCGAGCCAGTCTTTATAAACGACCACTCGGCGTGGAGGGGATCATTCTTGTCGCAGGCTTGGCCCGGTGCACATGCTGTAGCGCTTAGAGTTTTAATATTATATCTGAATTATATAGTTGTGTGTGTATAGTGATTTATTTTAAATATCGTGCTATTGGAATAAAAGTTAATTACCGCTATATTTCGTAGTTTCATTTAAGATGACAGACCCTCTGCCTTCATACACATAAGAAAAAAAAGGACAAAAGGCTCATAACACAGCGTGGTTCTCGAACATTATGTGGTGGTTTTATAGTCTTATAATTATACTAGCTTTTGCCAGCGGCTTCGCCCGCGTGAAAATGACGATTTTCCATATAAACTTTCATCCCCTATTTAAATCCCTTAGGGGTTGAATTTCGAAAAATCCTTCCTAATTCCTTGTCTACATATAAAGGGAACCCCTGTGCAAAATTTCAGCTTTCTAGGTCCAAGAGTTTGGGCTGGGCGTTGATGAGTCAGTCAGTTAGTCAGTCAGTCAGGACTTCTCTTTTTATTTATATAGATTATTATTATTGACCGCACAATCCAATTAACCCACCACTGCAACATGGACATAACCCCCATAGTGTAGAATAAACGTACTAAAATTGAGGACGGTTGAACTCGTAATATTGCCAGGCTTTCCTCGCAAATAGACCAGGCCAGAAGGACCAGCCCCCCTACTATGACGTCTTAAAACAGTCCTAACTTAATCTTATTCCAGTGTGGAAACGTGACAAAACTATACAGGTTGTCTAGCGCCATCTCTCCTCCACACTGGATTAAGAATAAGTTAGGACTGTTATAAGACGTCATAGTAGGGCCCCAGGTCTGAGTTATCAGAACTTTAGATTTGAAGTCCATGTTTTGAATGCATTACAAAAGCCCATTTCAGGTAACCCTCAAAGTACGCTTAAGCTATTAACACATCAATTTATTTAGTGCTCGTATAATTAAGCAACTAGGTAGCCTTACTTGGCAAGTTATTAGTACTTACTTGATGGTGTAAACTTGAGTACGGTCCTTGTAAGTACTAAAGTTATTGTTACTAAGTTAGTTGTGAACTCAGAAATAGGAACCTGGTTTCTATTCATGGAGTGCTATTTATACAGTCTGTTTGAGGGGGAAATGGAAACGCTTACATGACGTGTGTTATACTAACTTCAGTGCAAAGGGGCTTGAGTAATAGTAGTAGGTAAGTAATTATAGTAATAGTATTACTGGCCGCTCAACTTCAAATCGAAGCCAACTTTACTCAAACCCCTTTCTGAATTCAATCAGCATTTATAAGTAGCAGTTCCGGGAATTAGAACTTTCTTCCAGAGATTATAGTAGAGTCAAAATATGCATTTGAAAAGCAATAGTTTGCACAGAGCTGAAAATCAACGGCCGCCATTGAGCCTTTTTTTTTTTTTTTGGTGGGTGTAAAATCATCAAATGACCCCCCCCCCCCTGCTCTTGGGCAGAGCGAAGGGGAGTGTCAGACTTCTACTGACTGAAAACCGAACCAATGTTCCTTCTTTGCCCTTGCGCCGAGGCCACGTCATCTAGTACAAAAATCCGCGGCCCCGACGGGCATCCGCGGCCCCGACGGGCGCCGCCATTGAGCCTGCAGTATAGTTATAGGTTAGACTTCATTTATACGTCAACTAGTAGTACTAACAACATTAATGAAACATAAAACGTGAAACGTTATTTCACCGTTCATAAAGCTCTTTAAATAATCTCGTCCAATTTCGCCTTGTAAACATCATTTTTGTTATCTTCTTACAAACCAACCTTTTTACTTCGCCGGAAGTAATTTACGCTACTATAGAACCTTAATAAAGACGCAAAAAGGTCTATTCTACGGTTTACTTTAAAAATGGGTTAATTTACTCTATTCGTCTGCGAGCTCCTTCTCATTTTGAAGCATTACAAGGATTTTATCCATTGAGTTTGAGGGAGTAAAAGCTCTATTTTACGCCTTGCTGCGGTTAGTTATAAAATTAGTTCCTTTATTTTCTTGGGCTAAAAATAAAACGTGTTTACTTCAAAGACGATTACTATTCTATTTAGATTTTATTTGTTTTACTAGAGGTGGATCTCTTCAATCTTCTTAGTGTGTCGATGGCAATATAAATGTGTCGGCCCAGAACTGAGCTACTAGTTTTGGTGCTTTTGGTAGTGTCCGTCAGTTCCATTTCAAGCTTTTATTGGAGGCAAACGTCGTGTAGTTATACCGATCATGGCTTAACAATAACAGCTTTTCAGGTCGATTACAGGCGTAATGTAAAAATACGTCTGCCTGGGTTCGAACTCACGACTTACTGTTCATAAGTCGTGGTTTCGAACCCAGGCTGGCGCATTATTTTGAGTAATTTATGTCATCACTACTGCTCTAAGAAACGGTGAAGGAAAACATCGTGGGGAAACCGGTCTTAGAACCCAAAAAGACATGCGTCATTCGACTCCATGAGCTTTCGAACCTGTGAGGCAGTGGAAAAATAATTCGCAACAGCGTGTGTCGCAACAGCGGCGTTCGAAACAACGTAGGGGACCCAACCCACACTGAGCCCGCGTGGTGGATTATAGCCCTTCTTAGAGAGGAAGCCTGAGTCCCTGCAGTGGGAACAATATAGGCTAATGATGATTAAGACCTCACTTGGTATAGGTTTCCCGTACAATGATATATTTGCATAAACCGAATAACAGCAATAATAACCGCCCTCGATCCAGATTCACATAATTAGTTTTGCTTGATTAGTCGTTGGCCGTACATGACAAATCGGTCGCTACAATCCAACTTTTTTTTCAGTATTTTAGTTACTGAAAGAGGCAAAGACAACTTATCGACGGTTAAAAAGGGTTTTCTTCACCTGTAGCCCGGATGCGGGTATCACAAATATTTGTGTGGCCTTCTCGTTTTGTTCCGAGTTCAAAACTTCGGATGTATGATTAACGTTACTTATGGCTCAACGAATTGAACAACAAAGAACTGTAAGCGGGTAAATGTAAATAAAATAAAGGTAAATAGGGCAAAACCTTGTAAGTTGTTCTGGCTACCTACAAATAACATTATATTCATTTATTTTTAGGCAGCATTAGCCCATAGCACAGAATACATAATAGTACTACGTACAGAAGGGACACTCCCTTCCCCGCGCTCATATTAAATACCGCACCTCACCCCGCACTTCGAGGTATTCGTCGTCGACACTTGAGCAATGGCTCGCGCTCGTATTTGTCGTCGTTCGGTTTTCGCGTCGCAGACCGTTGCACTTTCCGCGCCATTTTTTAGGCTACGATAACCCTACTAGAGTTTACGCACACATTTGCACGTGCACGTCGTGCACAAACGTTATTTGTTTATGTAGTAGTAATAGGTAATTATTTTGCGGGCGTTGTATGGAGTGTCCGAGGTGTGCCCATAGGTAGGTATACCTTTTTTTTGTGGGAAAACATTAAATTACTTCTCCCGCTCTGGGCCGAGCGGAAGGGAGTGTCAGACTTCTACTGACTAAAAACCACCCAAGTTCCTTCTTAGCCCTTTGTGTCTGGAGCCTCGCTTACCTCTTTCGAACAACCCGCAGCCCTGGCGGCGGGTCAATTTATACCTTACAGACTCACATATAAAATACAATTTCTCTTAGTAAATAGAATCTCAAAACTATAAGTATTATTAGTAACACTTCGCAATTTCTTTTTTGCTTCAAATATTAGCTTTAGCTTTTAGCAATGCCCTTCATTTTATTAAATTTTAAGTTGATTTAGATTTCATCTAATTTTAAGTTTG
Organism: Diarsia dahlii; assembly: GCA_949775195.1. Taxonomy (NCBI): domain Eukaryota; kingdom Metazoa; phylum Arthropoda; class Insecta; order Lepidoptera; family Noctuidae; genus Diarsia; species Diarsia dahlii. Next base: position 7,258,585 of record OX459211.1, on the reverse strand, counting down.
AATGCTGAATTTAGTAAGCGAAATATTTGAAACCTTTTATATTTAAGACCATACTATTGTACCATATTTCATGCAAATAAAGAATCTTGAATCTAATACAGCAACTTTAAATACATGAGCGAACAAATTTTGCAATGGGTTAGAAAAATCCTTCGAATTGTTTTTTTAAAGTGTGTTAAATAATTAGAATGCGTTCGCAAACAAAGTATCAAGAAAACCTTATCTTCCTACCTTTAAGGATAACAAAGTGTAAGTAAATTATAACCAGTTCAGCCACGAAAGTAATTTAAAAGCAGCTTTGGGAAACATTATTCTCAATTTAGCCCTTTCATATTTATTGCTTAGGCGTTTCATGGTTATTTATCCATTCAGGATCAAGATTAACGTGTTTTCACACCAAAGAATAATAAAGAGAAATCGATTTTATAAAAGCCAAGCTTCCTTTACATAATTTTTCAATGTTTTTCTATTATCAGGTGGAAACTAGATGAAACAGGACGTCACAAAAGAGTTTTAACTAACAGCAGTAAAAACGCGCTTTTCATCATTATTTTTAACCTGAAAATATGCTATACTTATCACCTACCAGAGAGCAGCGGTGGCTCAGTGGTGGCAGCCCCGACTTACGAACAGTAGGTCGTGGGTTCGAACCCAGGCAGGCACATTACTTTGTGTAATTTATTTCATCATCGCTGCTCTCAAAACGGTGAAGGAAAACATCGTGAGGAAACCGGCATGTCTTAACCAAAAAATTCGAAGACATGTGACATCTACCAATCCGCATTGGGCCCGCGTGGTAGATTATAGCCCATTCCCTCTCAAAGAGAGGAGGCCTGTGTCCCAGCAGTGGTAACATTAATAGGCTGTGGATGATGGATGATGATCACCTACCTAGCTTTTTTCATACATAGGTAGTGGGATGAGCTTCCTAAAACTCATGAAAACCATTATTTATAAAAGAAGGACTGCCTGTCTCAAATCCGAAACCTAGTTACTGAGTAATACGATACTGAATGATAAGTCTAGTTGTCAGTTTTCCGGACATTTGACTCTCAAAGAGCTAGGAATGACAGCCTGGACTAACAAGGCTTTTTTATTTTTATGGTGGGTGGAAAATCATCAAATAACCCCTCCCGCTCTTGGGCAGAGCGAAAGGGAGTGTCAGACTTCTACTGACTAAAAACCACCCATGTTCCTTCTTACCCCTTATGCCGAGGCCGCGGTATCTTTATAACCAACCCGCAGCCCCGACGGGCGTCGGGCTCCCATGTTACTGACATCTCTTTGAGGCGCGCGTGGAACACGAATGCGCCGTCAACACGGCCTATTATCGTTATAAGACGGACGGACGGCGAGCTAGCCCATCACTCACCGTCCACAGGCCCGCGTCTACGGTGGCAGGAAGCCATCCGTGGCCCCCGACGCCTGGGAGCGTCCCCCGCGGCGGCTGGGACGTATTTCTCTCCCTCTCACGTTCCGCCAGACTAACAAGGCTTAACGTTCTGTTCCAGGTACACAGACAACTCGGTATGTTATGAATGCAATGGTCTCCCATCCACGGACCTACCTAGGCAAGCACGGCTTAACCTGAAGATGGACTCGAGTGCCTGTTGTTATTTAGTTACGAACTTCTTATAATATCATAATCATCATCAACCTACAGCAATTCACTACTGCATATGAACCGCTACAATTCAAAAATTATCCCACGGGAAGATAAAATCGGAATAAAAACTATCTTATATGTTAAAACAGGTTTTAAAATATCTGTGAACCAAATTTTATTCAAATTCATTCAGTAGTTTTTGCGTGAAAGAGTAACAAACATTCATCCATTCATATTTACAAAATTTTATAATATTAGTAGAATGTTAATGATAAAATCACACTACCGCACCCCCAGCTACATCGGGTGCAATGTTAGATATAAACCTTCTTCTTGAATCACTCGTATCTATTGCTGAAAACTGCATTATAATCTGTTGCGTAGTTTAAAAGATCTAAGCATACAAACAGCGGGAGCGACTTTGTTTTAAAGATTTATCAACTAAGAAATTAGCTCCTGTTTTTTGTCACTAGAAAACATAGTAGCAACATGTCCAACATAAAAGAAATCAGTTTCTTCAAACAGTTTCCGCTTGGTCTTTTCATAGGAAATCGAAAATAGATATTGTTGGGACGTCTTTGAAAAACCGCTTCCGTGGACATTAGGGCTGAAACTTCCTGGGCTGCACGAATTGAAAGATTCGAATAAATTGAACCCAGGGGATAAAGCCGCCATCCTGTCGGCTTGGACAAAGGTATTGATATTAATGGGTTTTCTCCTTTTATTATTAAACTAGCTTTTGACAGCGGCTTCGCCCGCGTGGATGTTGGAAAATATCAAAAATGACGATTATTCATACAAACTTTCATCCCCTATTTAACTACCTTAGGGGTTGAATTTCGAAAAATCCTTCCTTATGCTGTCTACATTATAAAGGGAACCTCTGTGCAAAATTTCAGCTTTCTAGGTCCAAGGGTTTGTGCTGGGCGTTGATGAGTCAGTCAGTCAATCAGTCAGTCAGTCAGTCAGGACTTCTCTTTTTATTTATATAGATAGAAAGATAGATAAGTATTCTGTTACTTTTATTACCCGACTGCGGCGAAGCCTAAAAGGAGGGTTATTACTTTCATCTTTTTTCTATTATGTTTAGGTGGTAGGTGGATGGTGGCGGTGGTGGTGGTAGGTGTTTGGGTGTTATGGAGATTGTCTAGAAAAACATTGATCAAGATTTAATATAACGTAACAACTTCATGCACAAACGTGGTACATAGGCGGACTAAATGCCACAAGACATTCTCTACCAGTCAACCTTAGGGTCAAATAGGACATAATTGTGGTAGAGTACTTACAAAAATAAATAAATTAGGAGAATACTATTTTGTTAACATAAATTAATTAATATACCTACATAAATCGTACATACTAGTACATATATATAAAGATGGAATTAAATAAACTAATATATATTACAATACATACAAATATTTAATATCAAGCCTGTAATCCCCAAAGGGTTAGACAGAGCTGTACCTAATAGTACACCCACGTTTCGCCAGTTATGTTTAATAGGGTAGTTGACAAAAAAAACTAATTATTCCGTCAGATAGATTTTCAAAAAAATATTGAACACGTATTTTTTCTTTTTTCACGTAAACAAAAAATGCAGACAGTGCTTTGAAAAGTCGTGAAACGTCACAGGTTGGTCCATTTTAACCAGACTATGACGTCAAAAGCCCCCTCTCCATGGTCTTTGACAAGCTTTATTTTCGTAAATTTTTATTAATTTGATAAAACAAAAAACACGTATCCAATATTTTTCGATAATCTAACTGACGGTCTAAACAGAATCATTCAGTCAGTCAACTACCTTATTTCCATAAAATCGGGGCATCTATTGCCATCAGCGAGCACAAATCCAGATTCCGTGGCTGCTATACAGAGAAATTCCTGAAACACTCAATAACACTTTGTCTGACCTGGGAATCGATTCGCGCTTTCGACCACTCGACCAACAAGGCAGTCTATGTATCAGGATACGTAGCTATTGAGTTCAGTAGCTCAGTTTTTAGAGACACAAGTTATATCGAAAGATACGGCACCGTTTTAGGTACAAGGGTAAGTTCCAGTGTATGGTTCCTTTTTCGTTTGGACGGTGGGAAATTATCAAATGACTCCTCCCGCTCTGGACGAAGCGCAAGGGAGCGTCAGACTTCTACTAACTGAAAATTAACCATGTTCCTTCTTAGCTCTTTGTGTCCGGGGGCGCGGAATCTCTCTATCTTTCGAACAACCCGCAGCCCCGACAGGCGTCGCCGTCGGCTCTTGCGGTCCCCTGCAATATTGCTGACATCTCTTTGAGGCGCGCGTGGAATACGAACGCGTAGTCGACGCTGCCTGTCATCGTCATAAGACGGACGGACGGTGAGCAAGCCCATTACTCACCGTCCACAGGCCCGTGCCTACGGGGGCCGTAAGCCATCACGTGGCACCCTTCGCTCCAGTGTGTGCCTCATATGAGTATTTACATTATTATCTATTAACTCTTTCTTCTCTATAAAACATTTTTCGTACAGTAAAAAGGTTGTGTTTGTATACGATATTCTGTCTAGACATCTAAACAAACAGACAGTTCAAAAATAGGGGATACAAAACGATTAAAACTATGTATCCAAGCGTAAACACATAGGCATCCTTCTCTGTATATTAAAACTGCTTTAAAAAGGCTACCAATTGTCTAGACACTGAAAAGTACATTTACATCTACTATTCAAATTATCTGTGAGCTCAGACAAATGAGAACCGGTTTCTAAGCGTTTTTTTTTTGTATTTCTACAACGAGGCGGCGGGATTTCTTTTTTAATGCTACCCCCACCCCCACCCTGTTCGCAAACCACTACAACTCCTGAAAGCCAGAAACAACAGTGGCGGGCACCATAAAAGCTCCAAGAAAATGAATCTCGACGAAGACCCAGTTAAACAATTGGACTGTCTTGGATCCTACAACGATATTAAAGAAGGATACACATATTTCCACGAATCAACATGCTGCCTCATTGGTCGAGTGCTGATAATGAGGGCCTGGGTTCGATTCGCGGCAAAGCGTTATTGGGTTTTTCCATCAGGAATTGCTCAGTAGTAGCCACGGAGCCTAGACTTGTGCCCGGGTGATGCCAATAGGCTTGCCTCCATGTTACTTGGTACTTAAACATACCTGGTGAAATGCAGGTGTACCATTAGATATTTACACCTCTGCCTAACCCTTCGGTGATTATAGGCGTTATGTTATGTCCCTGTGCCTGCCACTTGACATGAACTTTTTGGTAGCCATATTTCCATCATCGATAGTCACTAACTACCTCTTTGGTTAGTAGTTCAAGTGCTACCGCTGTGCAGCGATCCACGGACCTGCATTCGATTCCCAGATCGAGCAAGGGTGTTATTAGGTTTGTTCGTCAGGAAATTGTCAGTAAGAGTCTAGCCTTCTGTCTGGTTGTGCGGTTGACGACACTAAGCTTTGTATTACATGGAACTTAAATTAATAAAGCTGTTGAAATGTAGGTGTAAGTTGTAGGTCCACCCCTGCCTACCCTTGCAGTGGGAAAAAGCGGGATGTTAAATATTTTTATTTTATTTTTGTAGTACTAAAACTATTTTTCAATATTATTTTGTTTTGGTTGATTGGCTTAGGCTGCTAGTAGTGCCCTCTGTCAAAGAGTTAAGTAACTAAAAAGTTACGTTTGAAGGAAACTAGATGGCACTACCATGCTTGGTTTTGCTAGCTTCTTGTCTGCGTTGAATGATACGCAGTTAGAAATAAGTTCAACACACTTAACATGACGCTGGATTTTCTGTAATGGTTTAGCAGAGGTCTACTTAAATTACACTATAATTTTATTAGTTTTGTTTTAGTCTTGTACCCACCTTTTTGACTGAATGTCCTTTAATAAGTACTAGCTTTTGCCCACGTCTTCGTCCGCGTGGATGTCGGTTTATTTAACTATAAAAATGACGATTTTCCATACAAACTTTCATCCCATATTTAACTCCTTTAGGGATTGAATTTCAATAAATCCTTCCTTATTCCTTGTCTACATAATAAATGGAACCTCTGTGCAAAATGTCAGCTTTCTAGGTCCAGGGGTTTGGGCTGGGCGTTGATGAGTCAGTCAGTCAGGACTTCTCTTTTTATTTATATATAGATAGATAGAAGGTAGAAGATAGATGAATGTTGCAAATAAGCCTGTAGCTAATGGACATTGTCCAAAAACGTTTCCGTTCGAGAGGCTACGCACGTGTATTAAGCAGATAATTTGACTTTCTTGGATCCTGCAACGATTTACTAGGGAAGGAGGAGGAAGAACATATTTCCACGAATCAACGGGCTGCCGCATTGGTCGAGTGCTGATCATGATTTTCTGATGGTCTACGTGTATATTCTCGTAGAAAGTGCTACAGAAGGGCTGGATGCTATTGCTCATTTGTATCATTGGGAAACAGAGCTTAGGCTGCTGTTCGCATGTAATGTCCATTATATGATACATGGGATCGGGCAGATATCAAAATAATCTGACTCCGCCAGCACAATTTTAGATACGATTATTCAACATGACGTTGAGAATTAAATGGACGAAGAGACTTAACTCTCTTCGTCCATTTAATTCTCAACGTCAAAAGTGAGTTTTTATTTATCATAAAATGGAATGCAATCAAGTTTAGCAATGTGTTTTTATTATGTTTCTAAATCCGCAATACTAACTTCACATTGACAGACGATTGTAAAACAGTAAAGCCCGCTCTAATATCATCATACACCTAGCCTTTTTCCAACTATGTTGGGGTCGGCTTCCAGTCTAACTGGATGCAGCTGAATACTAGTATTTTACATGGAGCGACTGCCTAACTGACCTCCACGTCCCAGTTAATACAGGGTAATACGATACCCTTTGGTAAGAATGGTTGTCAGACTTTCAGGAACTGACCCATGTAACGACTGCCAAAGATCTACGAGATGGCAGCCGGGACCAACAGCTTAATGTGCTTTCCAAGGCACGGAGAAAACTCGGTATGTAATGGGTCGTCAAACATCCACAGACCAACCTAGGCAAGTGTGGTTTAGCCTAAAGATCGACCCGAGTGGCAGTTATTATTAAGCCAGCTCTAATATCAACCTTCTAAACACATAACTAAGATTTCTTTACGCAGGACATTATTAGAAGTATTTATAATGACGAATTTTTTTTTGCTCAGAAATGACTTAGGACATCATTAATTGAACATATACGTGTATTTGACACATCACAACAAAATACCATAAAAATTAAAAGTGGCCGCTGATAAAAAAAATTACACCACTATCCCATAAAAAGCTACGCAAACCCCTTTAATCATTTTGAGTTCAAGTCACAACTTACTTAAAACATACTCAATGTGAAAGAAAATACGTGACTTTTAGAAACAGACAGTCTCTTATTACTCTGTGTGAAACAGGCAAAAGTTATAACACTACCCTGTTTTAAGCGCCAGGAACAGTTTTAGAGTTAAATATACTTTGGGTGACTAAATGTACACGAAAAGAGCTAATTTTTCACCGGCGTCTGTCATACTATAAGCAAGAATGATCTTTATTTTCTAAGAATGACGAAGCAGATTAATCAATTTTCCTTTGTCAGCATATTTTATCAACAATTTGCCAAGAATATTTTTTGGCTAGAGAAAGTAGTTTGGAAGATCAAAGTCTGTGTAAAGCGAGAATTTATTTAGCTGCCAAGCTGCCAATCAAAATGCCAGCTTACCTACTTTGTATTTTGTCACAATTAATAACAAGTCTGGAATAAGTTGGAAGATTGGCACTGAATAAAATCTAGAGGCGTTATCATTATTACACAGACGATTTACCAACTTATTTCTAGCGAAGCAATTTCGCTTGTGATTTCTCCGCGGGTATAAAGCGAGCTAATTCCTACTGTGCGACGAATTTAAATATACTTTTAGTGGCCTTATACTAAAACCTAAACGAAAATTCTATATAACTGATTACAATCTTGTCTAAATATTAGAGGCTTTTAAACAATTTAATTTAATATTATATTTTGTAATGTACCTACTAACATTTAACCCGCGCATTAGCCCGCGTGGATGTCGAAAACTATACCAACAAACTTTCATCCCCTATTAAACTCCCTTAAGGGTTCAATTTCGAAAAAAAATAAACTTAAACCTTCCTGGAGAACCGCTCTATCCATTGGTGAAAACAGCGTGAAAATCGATGCAGCAATTTTTGAGTTTATCGCGAACAGACAGACGCGGTGGGGCTCTTTGTTTTATAATTATGTTAGTGAAAATGTCTAAGAATATAATCTCAATTTCCACTTTTACACAGTTCCGTAGCACTTTTTAAGAGTCTGACACGTTAAAAATACTGAGTTCACGTATTACATGTTTAGTGTACTTGTTCAATACCTTCTTCTCTATTAAAGAAAGAAAAGAAAGAAAATGTATTTATTAGTCTCACACAGGACACCACTCGTCATTTCGTTACACTCCTCGATATCCTTTCTTGCCACTATCATCCTTCACACAGACCATCCACAATAGATTTCTTTGATCAAAACCGAGTGAAAACGACACATACAGAAGATAAATCTTTATCAAAAAAAAAAAAAAAACAATAGCTTTGAAGCACGCTAACAGCTTATTATGACACCTCGTTACAAATGTGCGAACGCGACCCAGCGGCCAAAGTCCAACTAACTTCCAAGATAGAGAAGAAAATAAATTTCAGTTCGTTTTAATGTCGACTTTACTCAACTCGGGGTTGAAACTTAAATGTTGGGTGACGTAACTTTGAAAACTTTGTATTAGGTGAAGTAAATAATTATTATGAGTTCAGTTCTGAGAGATTTATTTTGATAAATAGGCTGGCAAGATGACACGTTTGATGGAAAGTTGGTACAAGCCTACAGCTACCTTTGAAAAACTTACGAGCCTGAAGGTGTTTTCAATTAATTGTATTGTAAATTATGTGTTAAAATAAGATAAGTTGGTTGAACTGTACTTGGGGTTGGCACAACACACTCATCTCCTCTGTCAATCACGCTATCGCTGTCGCTAGGAAATTGTTATTACAAATATTTATATGCTGTGTTTAATCTTGGCAAAACATGTATGTTCCATTTTTTTATTTTTTTATCAATCAGTCCTTTTTCTTTCATCCTTGTTCCTCCTCTCCCTCTCAATACACTAACATTTATATTTATCACTCTTTGAGTTACATGCGATGTATCCCTTTTCGTCACATGCACATACCGAGACAGTCGAGACAGCTCACTACCCGATGACGTCACAACCTTGGTCATTCGACAACCGCGCTCTCGTTTGCACGCCCTTGCGCAGTAAAAATCAAAATTATAAAGTTCTCTGTGGTAAAAATGGAAAAAAAATACTGCATTGTGCCTCGGTGCTTCAATCACCTTCAATTCAACAGTTTAAACACCTGATAAACTCGTATAAAGAGTTGATTCAATAGGTCTTAAAACTAAAGCGCACTGCTGTGAAGACCATTTCGATTTTATTTTCTTTTCATTTAAAAATACAATTAATCAAAAATATCTGGTTTAGTATAAAACTACATTATTGGTAGGTATTTGCATACTTACAAAACTAGTAACTACGTAAATACCTACTAAGACTTACTACATTCTGTATATGGGTAAATAGTGACATTTTCTTTTAGTTTATACCTACTAATAAAACGCATAAAATAATCATCGACAACCTCGAGAATCGAGATGTTTATTGCCAGTACCTACCTATAGGTACTAGCTAAATGAAACACACTTTTAGTTAGGTTTAAGTTTGAATAAATACCTATCCAGGAGTAGGTAATGCTTACTTAGAACATTCCTATATACCTTTTCATCGTTATTCCACGATTTTCAGCAGCCATAAAATCCTGATTTTTCTTGAAATATTGTGTCACCAAGTCACCATCAAACTATCCACTCTTGACAGATTGTTCGACTGACATATTAGAAAACCTTCCATTTTATACAAAACACGATTCACGTTAGTGTAATCGGATATAAAGGATAATATAATTAGTACTTTGAAGTACAAGGACACTATAAGTACGACGACAACGACGAGGCAAAAGGAGTACCTAAATATGTATTAAGGATTGTAGCAAGTGCCGTTCTGTGGTTTCTGCCTATCCCCATGTGAAAAGGGCATGAGTTTATGTATGTATGTGTATGTATAAGACATGATAGGAAAACGAAGACGATCGAAACAAAATGAAACGAAACGCGCCTAATTTATTATGGTCAACGCACCGGACTAAGTGCCGCGCCGTGACGCGATCGCAGGCTGAACAGGGCTGTGACGTATTAGTACAGACGGCTAAACATCAAGCTATAGGTACATTTCCAGTTTACGCTGATCTCGCATTGTACGGAAATCCGATACAATGCGAGACCAGCTTATACTGGAAATGTATAATAGCTTGATGTGTAGCCGTCTGTACGAGCGCGCGTAATCTCGGAAATTCAAAAAATGACTTAAACTTCTCGGCGTTATAACTTCGGAAATACTGCATGTCATCATCATCATCAACAACCTATTAATGTTCTCACTGCTGGGACACAGGTCTCCTCTCTTTGAGAGGGAATGGGCTATAATCTATACCACGCGAGCCCAGTGCGGATTGGTAGATGTCACATGTCTTCGAATTTTTTGGTTCTAAGACATGCCGGTTTCCTCACGATGTTTTCCTTCACCGTTTTGAGAGCAGCAGTGATGAAATAAATTACACGAAGTAATGTGCCTGCCTGGGTTCGAACCCACGACCTACTGTTCGGAAGTCGGGGCCGCCACCACTGGGCCACCGCTGACTGCATGTATCGAAGTAAAATAAAAACGAATGTAATGTACACGTTCTACGCTTCGATTTTAGGTGTATTTGATACTAATATTCTGACCCTTTTGTGTTCCCCATTAAACACACAAAATAACTTTATTAATCGCAAAACACTTATAACATAATATTATAAGTACTAGCTTATGCCTGCGACTTCGCCCGCGTGGAGGTTGATCATTGTCCCACGGGATCATATACTACCGAGATAAAAAGTACCCCATGTGTTAATCTAGGTTTTATTTAAACTATATGTGAGATCCAATCCGTTTTTCGTGAAAGAGTAACAAACATCCATCCTCACGCATTTATAATATTAGTAGGACTATATAGGAAGTAGGATTTCAATTGTTAAAATAAACATAATTATAAATAATGGGCCTACTACACGCACGCACTTCCCCACAGTTTTGCCTGCGGGATTACACGGTGCACACAGTACATCGCGCGTGTGGTTTGTAATGGTAATACAGTTTTACCAACCATACGCGCGATGTACTGTGAAGTGTGAACGAAAACTGTGGGGAAGTGCGTGCGTGTAGTAGGCCCATAAGGGACGATATGGCAAAAAAAAGAAGGTGCCTGGTGAGATGACGAGTAATAGAGGAGTATGGAAGAAGTAGACATGCTGCGCTGACCTCCGAATTGGGTATTTGAATTTTTTTTTTACTTTTGATTCGGAAACAGTAAATAAAATAAAAAAAAGTAAAAACTAAAACACGACTACGACAAAAAAACGACACTGAAAAAGTATGAAACAAGATTTTCAGGATAGAACAAAAAGAAAAGCCGTAGTCTTAGGTTAGTACCTATAACGTGTGACTACGGTTTTAACATAATATTTATCTCCATTTTTATTTTTTAAGCCTTACTTTTTGTCCGCTAGAGAGCGCCAAATCGCTTTTTGTGACACGCCACGTAGCCTATGTTCAGCGGAAAATTAAGACGGTTCTAACGATACCTCATATGTCGAGTTCCGATAAGTAGATTAGAAGCTATGAGGGAACAGATGAAGATACTCACATACATACAAACATACATACATAGCCAGTCAAAATCATAACCCTCCTTTGGCTTTGCCGTAGTCGGGTAAAAAGATAGACAAAAGTAAAAAAATAGTGTGATATCTTAAAAAAATGCCTTAGTTTTAACCGATTTTAAAGGACGTGCTAGACAGAGACAGCGCTACATCTAATGTGACGTCATAATAACATACCGCCATAGTTACGTAGTACTAATGGCCGTTTCACGCGACAAGGATAGAAAGTGCCCCACCAAAAACTTCTAAAGCGTGTAGCTAGGTACTCAATTTTTTGATTGATTTTATTCAATTTTATTACTTTTTTTTCACATCGTATTATTTCTTTTAGTTCTTTAAAATAACATAAAATTTTCATACATTTTTGATATTTTCAAATACCCAATTAGGACAAGGCAAGAGAATGATGAGAATCCTAGGGAAAAAACATAACTGAATCATTCAGATATGGTTTAAAATTACTTACGTATATTATCAGGGTGGCCAGCACGTTTTATTTAAGCTGTAGCTTAACTAGTTACTCCACTGCCCAAAACTACCAGGGTAAAATCCCTTTGTAAAAATGTGGGTACAACATTAATATACCATGCGACCTTGTACACAAATACGTGATGTTGCATATTCATTACGAGGATTTCATTGTTACTCTTTTTGAAAATAGAAGTGGTTAAATAAACAAATGTTAGTAGGTACCAATTTTACAAGTAAATAACTGAAACTAGGGATTTTTGGTAATAAAGTGAAGAGTGCTATTTTTTTTTACACTATCGCAGAATTACAATCCACTTTCTGTGGTCTTTGAACTAGCATTGCCATTCAACGTGCCAATGCTGCCAGTCTTCTGGGCACGTTCCCGATTGACAGCAATGCGGAGGAGAACTCGAATGCCTAAGTGTCTTATTTGGTCGTTGTTTAGCTTTGTAAAAATCAACTTTTAGTTTTAATTTTTATTGACAGACAGACTGACGGACTGACAAACTGACTGACGGACTGATGGAATGACGGGCTGTCAGACTAACGGACGGACCGAAGGACTGAAGAACTGACAGACTGACGGACTGACAGGCAGACTCGTTAGTCTGACTGTCAGTCCATTAGTCTGTCTGTCTAGCGGACTGACGGACTGACGAACTGACGGTCTGACGGACTGACAGACAGACTGACGGAATGACAGACTGACGGACTAACAAAATAACGGACTGATAGACAGACTGACGGACTGACAAGCTTACGGATGGACTGGCAGACTGATGGATGGACTTTTTTTTTTTTTTTTTTTTTTGGGACAAGCCCGCCACACTATTCCCAAACCACTGTAACTCCTGTTAGCCAGAATCAACAGTGGCGACCACAAGAAAAGCGCCGAGACAATGAAGCTCGACGAAGTCCCAGAGAAGCGATTTAACTGTCTTGGATCCCGCAACGAAATTAATCAGAAAAGAATAGCGGAGGAGTAGGAAAAAACATAATTTCCACTTCCCTCCATATCAGCAGGAGACAGAACAGAACAAGGCCAATAGGCACACAGGGACGTATACAACTGGGATAAGCCCAGTTGCCTAGCACCACGGATATTATTGTCATTAATATTACTGGGTCCTAAGTTGTGAGCTGTTATATTTGATTCCAATAATAGGTATGACAAAAATGCTTGAACGCACGGAAATTTGTTCTAGTTTCTACAAGGTCCGTATAGTAAATAACTCCGGATGTAACCTGTACACTATTTAACATAATATTACGTTCATTCTGCCAAAGACTACACTCCCATAAAATGTGATGTGCAGTTTGTTCAAATTCGCAGTCAGATGTAGAACATTGACAAAAAGGCGAGGCAACAAGCTTGAAGGAAAATAATTTACTCTTAAAGTTACCATGACCTGTGAGAAATTGGGCGACACAGTGATCCACCTCCAGCCATGTCCTGGCCAGCCGCTCACGAACGGATGGAAAGAACTGGTGGAGGTGTCGGCCTTTGATGGAATTATCCCACCTACATTGCCATTCAGACAAAAGTTCCTCCCAGACGTCAGTCTGTGGTTTAAGTAATCTAGCTATTTTAGCACGGTCACGTTGCGTTAAAAAGTCTGCGTCCGTGGTCTCTCGTGCGCAGTAGTACATTGAAGCACGGCGCTGTACTTCAAGATCAACTGGAAGTACCCCTGCCAGTACCGGTAAGGCTTCAGTACTAACCGTCCTATATGCTTTACACAAGAAAATCAAAGCCAACCGCTGACTTTGAAGTATGATGGATGGACTGACGGACTCGCGGGCTGAGGGACTGACGGACTCATGGACTGAGGGACTGACGGACTGACAAGCTTACGGATGGACTGACAGACTGCCTGACGGATTGATGGAGTGACGGATTGACCAACTGACAGACAGACTGACGGACTGACAAACGTAATAATTAATATTGTAAATCAATTCAATGAAATAGCTCACTTGCCAAATTGTGTATAGATGGTAAACATGTGAGAGTAATCAATGACTGATCAAAGGAAACGCTGTGTGTATAATATTGAGGCGTTTCGAGGAATTGGTAAGAGAAAAACCCCCATAGAAAACACAGAACCCTCCTATTGGTCTTCACCGCAGTCAGGTAAAAAGGGCATGAGTTTATGTAGGTAAAAAACCTAATTAAAGGAGCTTTACAGGTAATCCTCCACGAAGTAAACGCCTTAAGATAGGAAGTTAGAAATTAATGCATATTACAGCATTCTATACACGTTCAGACGCTTACACCAAAATTAGTATCTACACGTTTGCCATCGTAGAGCGAGAGGACATCAATGATCAAAGTCTCGACCCAATTACGGAGCCATTTAGATTCTCTCGCCGTGAACCAAGGCTGGATGACATTAATTACAATCACGATCTAAGTAGCATAGAATGGTACAGAAGGTCGGAATATTGCAAAACTCCACAGACTATCGTTTTGCGTTCCCAAATTCAAGAAGGTAACTATACAAATTATTCTCGACCCAAATCAATAATAATATGGGTAGGTAAGTGTTTTTTTTTTCTTGTAAATGGATATCGGTAAAGGTGAACCAACCGAATTAAATGAATAAAGTAAGGAACATAAATTAAAACACGGCCTGTCTGACTCTCGCCACATAACCGGACTTTCAGACACAAATATACGAAAACGTTTATTCGATTATTTCTTAAAATATACCCTAACGACTGCGTGGTTTTGAAAAAATATAAAAATAATAACTAGAAAAACAAAGTATATTAATTTATTTATTGACCAGTAATATCGTAATTTAAATTGATATTCATGTATTTTATAGCAATCTCCTGAATTATGACGAGGATGCAAAACTGCAACTTTTGATTGCAGGGTGGGAAATCATCAAATGACTCTTCCCACTCAGGCATAGCGGTAGGGAGTGTCAGACTTCTACTGACAAAAAAAACACCCATGTTCCTTTTCTAGCCCTTTGTGTCGAGGCCGCGGTATCTCTTTCTTTTGAACAATCCGCAACCCCAACCGGCCCATATAACTATAACTGGTGAAATATGGGTGCACTAATTAGTAACACCTCTGGTTAAACCTTCGGTAATAGGGATGTTTCCTGACTAAAAAAAAAACATAATTCTGTTTAGTTCACCAGATAAATTATCGAAAAATATTGGATACGTGTTTTTTGTTTTTTACCAAATTATTAAAAATTTACGAAGATATTTTAGCATCAAAGATCAAGAGCGGGGGCTTGTAACGTCCGTCACTAGGTACGTGGCAAGAAATGCAGTGCGATGTGACGTCACAGTCACCGAGTTTTCAAAGCACTGTATCGTCGTCATTTTTTGTTTACGTGAAAAAAGAAAAAATATGTGTCCAATATTTTTTGGAAATCTATCTGACGGACTAATTAGATTTTTTTTTGTCAACTACACTACGCTTTGCCCGACCCTAGAATCTAACCCTGGACCTTATCAGAATTTTCATAGAATGTTCCGCTATTAAGCTGTGTAAGTCGAACACGTTTTTATGGGGCGATTTCCCCTCACACTACTTGTATGAAGTCGACCTTCTGTATCACAGTTATTGTTCTGTGGGATTAGTTATTTCAATGAGATCCTTTACGTCCGTAGTTATTCCCGGGTAAATCTTTCATAGAGTTTAGATAGGTACCTAACTTAGATTTTCTCATTGATAGGTTTAGGAACTCGTGCCTAAACCTATAAACAAGCAAATCAATCAATGACAGCCGTTCAGATCAATCATCAGGTTAAGCAGCGCTTGACTAGGTCTGTCTGTAGATGGGTGACCACCCATTACATAGCGATTTTCCTTGTTTTTCCGGCTCAATTTTAGATCTTTGACAGTCGTAAATCACACACACACCACATCTGTCATAAATGTCACAGCACCATGCTGAGATAGTGGCCTTTTAGCCTCGTACAGGACTAAGTTCGGAATTAATTTATTATGTTTTAAGGCTTATTGTCAATTGTTTTTTCTGTGTTATTGTTTTTAGTTTTTTAAGCTATTGGCCTTGAGCGTGGCGAGCGAATCCAGAAATTCCGTAACGAAAATATTCAACCAGGTTGCTATGGTTACGGAAAATAACAAGGTTGTCAACTGAGGTTGTCAAATTAAATAATTAATTATTTGCATAAGTTGATAAAAAATGCTATGCAATAGCTTTACCGCGGCAGTCTCCGAGTGCCACACGTTTTTTATCAAATTGTGTTGTTCTGTGTGAGACTGATAAAAACATTTTCTTTCTTTCTTTCTTTTAATCTTACCAGTATTGCCAGTACTAACTGGGTTGTGGAGGTCAGGTAGACAGTTATTCCATGTATAATACTAGTATTTAGCTGCATTTGAAGCCGCACCCAACATATTTGGGAAAAAGCGTGCCAGATTATGATGTCTACGTAAATCTTGATAGTGGAAAGCACGCCAGTAGCGTGTGAGTAATGTACTCGTATGCACAGATATTATAATACTTCGTTGTAAGCACTGAAGTGTTATTTTGTTGCAAATGATGTACAATGCGATGAAATACTTCAAGAGAAATAGAATTATAATTAAGGTAAATGCTTCGTTTGCCTTACTTAGAGCGAATTTTACTCGTCAGTGCATCTAGATCACGATAGGAGCTGTTAATGTAATGATTGCTGTGGAATGCGTGTCCATCATGACATGACTTTGGTATGTTAATTTCAATCAGTTGGATGGGTGTTAATTATTTACGGATTATCATACCATAACATTACGCCTGTATGCTCTGAGAGGGTATGCAGATGTGTACAGTGCATTTCGACAGTTACAAAATGTTAAGTTTCATTTTATTTTTACCAAAATAGTTTTATTGGATTAACTTATCCGTTATTCAAACAAACAAATTTTCTTTACCATGTCTATTAACTGGCTAGTATTGTTAAAATTACATATAATATACAAAATCAGTTAATGCAGATCTCTCTTGTTCGGTAAATCTATACAAAGCAAGGCCATTGCAAGTCATACTGGAAACGTATAACTATAGGTTTAGCCGTGTGTACGCGTAGCTTTTCAAAAGAGAAAAGAAAACGAATCCTGAAAAACTTCAGTAAAAACTGCATAAAATCAGCCCGAATCGTTGAGCTTTCGATAAAGAAGGATTTCTTTAATATTTACCACAGTTTAAGCTCCCCCTTGCCCATCTTCAGTGAATCGATTCGTTCAGTATCGAGTCTCGAATAATAAGAAGAGAATGAGAAAACTTTTACATCGAGAAAACCAGTATTTACTTAGGAAACTTTTTCTTTCCAAGAATATGTAATTAAGTATTTCTCCGCTGGTTGCTTCTTTATGTAAATTTGACTGCAACGTAATTGTTATGATAATGAATTAATCTTCCTTTATTCCTTTGTGGTAAAACTGGTTTCGAAAGTAAAACAATGTTTATTTCTTGTTTACTTTTTATCATTAATAGTTTTGAATTTCTTAGTAGCAACCACGAAGGAGAGCAGCGGTGGCCCAGTGGTGGCGGCCCCGACTTACGAACAGGTCGTGGGTTCGAACCCAGGCAGGCACATTACTTTGTGTAATTTATTTCATCACCGCTGCTCTCACAACGGTGAAGAAAAACATCGTGAGGAAACCGGCCTGTCTTAGAACCAAAAAATTCGAAGACATGTGACATCTAGCAATCCGCACTGGGCCCGCGTGGTAGATTATAGCCCATTCCCTCTCAAAGAGAGGAGACCTGTGTCCCAGCAGTGGGAACATTAATAGGCTGTTGATGAACCACGGAGTCTAGATTTATATCGGTTGAAGGTAAAAGAATTGCCCCCTATTACATAGAACTTAAATTACATAACTGGTGATAATATTATGTAAGTGTACTATTAGGTACACCTCGGCCTATCCCTTCGAGGATAACAGGCATGATGTTATGCATAATGTTTTTGTAAACTTAATTTTAAATGTACAGTCACGAGCAATAATATGTATACACTTACGCCCAAATACTCAAACGTCACTCAATTATAAGTTGCACATAAATCTCGTGCTGTCTTTGTTTAACGCAGAGTGACAGAGATAGCAGGAGTTTTGAGGGTTGCTTATAATTGAGTGACGTTTGAGTATTTGGGCGTTAGCAATGTAAAAACGAATATCTCGAGGAATAACAATTATTGCAAGTTTGTGATATCACCTAGTTTATGATAATATGGGTTCCAAATTTATTCCAACGAAACATGAAAATGAAATCAATAAAGTACGCAAAAATTACTTCAAAACGTTGGTAAGTGTTTACATATTGGTGCTGCTGACTGTACTCACTTAGGTACTTTCAGCTCTTCAATAAAATCTAAAGTGAAGACAGAAATGATAGTTTATCATATTTATCATATACTAGCTTTTGCCAGCGGCTTCGCCCGCGTGAAAATGACGATTTTCCATACAAACTTTCATCCCCTATTTAAATCCCTTAGGGGTTGAATTTCGAAAAATCCTTCCTTATTCCTTGTCTACATTATAAAGGGAACCTCTGTGCAAAATTTCAGCTTTCTAGGTCCAAGGGTTTGGGCTGGGCGTTGATGAGTCAGTCAGTCAATCAGTCAGTCAGTCAGTCAGGACTTCTCTTTTTATCTTCTATAGATATCTATAAAAGCGAAAGGTCACTCACTGATTCATCACGAAATCTCGAAAACCGCTGGACGTACAAAGATGATTTTTGGTAGGGAGGTAGTTTATGGTTAGTAGACGTCCGCTAAGAACGGATTTTGCGACAGGGCCGGATTAGGGTGGTCTAAGGGCCCTCGCAAGTTTGTATGAAAGTCCTTCATTTTTTGTGCTACAATCTTGAGTTTTGGCAGAGACGTAGTTTATAGGCAGTAGACGTCTGCTTAGAACCGATTTTGTGACAGGGCCGGATTAGGGAGGTCTAAGGGTTCTTGCAAGTTCGTAAGAAAATCCTTAATTTTTTGTGCTACAAACTTGATTTTTGGCAGGCACGTAGTTTATAGTTAGTAAAACTCTGCTAAGTACAGGTTTTGTGGCAGGGCCGGATTAGGGAGGTCTAAGGGCTCTCGCCAGTTCGTATGAAAGTCTTTCATTTTTTGTGCAACAATCTTCATTTTTGGCAGGGACGTAGTTTAAAGTTAGTAGACGTCTTAGAACCGATTTTGAGACAGGGCCGGATTAGGGAGGTCTAAGGGCTCTCGCCAGTTTGTATGAAAGTCCTTCATTTTTTGAGCTGCAAACTTGATTTTTGAGACGGACTTAGTTTATAGTTAGTAAAACTCTGCTAAGTACAGGTTTTGTGTCAGGGCCGTATTAGAGAGGTTTAAGGTCGCTCGCAAGTTTGTTTAAAAGTCCATCATTTTGTGTGCTACTAACTTGAATTTTGGCAGGGACGTAGTAGGTGAGTAGAAGTTTGCTAAGAATCGATTTTGCGACAGGGCCGGACTAGGGAGGTCTAAGGGCTCACGCGAGTTTGTATGACAGTCCTTCCTTTTTTTGTGCTACAATTTTGGCAGGAATGGCCAGAATAAGGAGGTCTGAGGGCTTTAACATGTTTGTAAAAATGTACTGTTTTTTTTTGTACTAACAACCTGAAATTTAACAAGTCTAGAGTTTAGGAGTAGGAGATCTAAGCTAAGAAATTTGTAAGGAAGACCTGGACTAAGGGCTCACGTAAGTCCATATGAAATACTTGGCTTTTTGTACCTGAAAATTGGCAGAGAGATAGAATATAGTTAAGACATTTCAGGTAGGAATAAATTTTACGACAGGGCTGGTTTAAGGGAATATAATCGCTTCGATTGGCATTTGGCATTCGTTTTGACATAGTACCATCCACAGGCACAGGCAGTCCAGACAAGAGAGTCAGAATTTCTACGCGAACGAAGTCGCGGGCAACTGCTAGTTTATATATATAGATAACTAGCTGAACCCGCGCATGCGTTGCAATGCTTTTTTCCTACTACCCTACCTACCTAATACCCTACCTACCTACTCTACCCTACCTACCTACTACCCTACCTACCTACTCTACCCTACCTACCTACTACCCTACTTACTACCCTACCTAAGTACCTACCTACTACCCTGCCTACCTACCAACCACTTTCTCACCGTTAAAACCTTCTCTGGACTTCCACAAATAATTCAAGACCAAAATTAGCCAAATCGATCCAGGCGTTATTGAGTTATGCGCTTACCAACACATTTTGCGATTCATTTTTATATTATAGAAGATATTAATATAGATATTATAGTTATATAAAACTACAAAGCCACTGACTCACTCACTCACTCATTGACATGTCGTTTCTCGGAATGGGTGAGAGATGGGTTAGGGGTATGTTTTGCAAAAATGTGTAATCTGACCAATCGAGTAGAGAAAAATTATAGGGAAAGTTCAAATCCAAGATGGTGGGCGAGTCCATTTCCGATTTCGGTGGGGGAAAGACTTGGATGAATTTCGACTCAGAGGTCCTATACCAAATCTAAAACCATTTAAAAAAAAAAGTAAAAAAAAAAAAAAAACAAGATGGCGGCCGCGCCAGGACGTTTTGAAATTGTTGACTTTTTTCACTCGACTTTGACGAATTGTTTTCTTCTACCAAATTCTAGAACCGCCAATAAAAAGTTTTCAAATTTGTTGGTGTTTTTAATGGCAATTGGGAAAAATTATGACATTGCGAAAATCCAAGATGGAGGACGCTGCGGCGGCCATTTTGTAAAAAGTTGCATATTTCGATTTTTTTCAAATCCATTTTTCGGGTAGTTGGAAACATCGGACGGGTTCAAGTTGTACCGAGCCGTCGTGTGTTTTGTTGAGGAGTGTTGCCTGGTGCAAAATTTTTCCCCATTTTTAGGGTATTTTCCCAGATTTTCCCCAAAAACATGAAAAGTAGAAATAATGACATTTTAAATAGAGACTTTGACTAGCCAGCAACATTGGGGTCCCCCAAATGACATTTGACCATTTTGGTTCGTTTTAATTGGCAACCCCAAAAAATATTGAACTTATTAATTTTTGGGACTTTTTGACTTAAGCGAATTAGTTTGTTCTACCAAACTCGAAAGTTGGCAACACCAAGTACACCAATCGGTGGCCTATATTCTTGAAATTTCAGGAAAATTATGACTTTTCAGAAAAACAAGATGGCGGATTCCATGGCGGCCATCTTGTAAAAAGGCCGAAAAATCCCAATTTTCGACACGATAATTGGGACAGCTGGCATCCCCCGACCGGATTGTGTTGTATGGACCGGTTATGTGATTCGTCAATGAGTGTGGCCTGGTTTAAAAAAATTCCCCATTTTTAGGGAAATTTCCCAGATTTTCCCCGAAAACATGAAAAGTAGAAATAACGACATTTTGAATGAAAATTTTACATAAACACCAAGAATGGGGTCCCCCAAATGACATTTGACCATTTTAATCACTTTCAGCTGGCAACCCCGAGAGCCATTGGCTCTTGAATTTTTGGGTCAGACCCGACTTTGGCGAATTAGTTTGTTCTACTAAACTCAAAAGTTGGCAACACCAAGTACACCAGTTGGTGGCCTATATCCCTGAGATTTTAGAAAAATTATGACTTTTCAGAAAAAAAAGATGGCGGACAGTGTGGCGGCCATCTTGTAAAAATGATGGAAAATCCTAATTTTTGACACGATAAATGGGACAGCCGTTATCCCCCGACTGGATTGTGTTGTATGAAGCGATTGTGTACTTTGTTGTAAAGTATTACCTTACGCAAAAAATTTCCCCGTTTTTAGGAAAATTTCCCAGATTTTCCCCGAAAACATGAAAAGTAGAAATAACAACAATTCGAAAGAAAACTTTGACTAGCTGACAACATTGAAGTCCCCCGAATGACATTTGACCATTTTCATCACTTTCAGCTGGCAACCCCGAGAGCCATTGGCGCTTCAATTTTTGGGTCAGACCCGACTTTGGCGAATTAGTTTGTTCTACTAAACTCAAAAGTTGGCAACACCAAGTACACCAGTTGGTGGCCTATATCCCTGAGATTTCAGGAAAATTATGATTTATCAGAAAAAAAAAGATGGCGGACAGTGTGGCGGCCATTTTGTAAAAATGATGAAAAATTCTAATTTTCGACACGATAAATGGGACAGCCGGCATCCCCCGACCGGATTGTGTTGTATGAAGCGATTGTGTACTTTGTTGTGGAGTGTTACCGGCGACCCCCGTAGTGTAGGGGAGGGATAAGGTCACGATTGCTTTTCCTCCGTGGTAGGCAGGTCTTGAGTGGAGCGAAGAGGGGAGGTGGCGAGCGAAGCGAGCCGGCGACCTCCGTAGCGTAACGAAGGTTGAGGGGGTGAAGCGTATAAGTAACTCTCATGAGTAACTTAAAAGTGCAAAACCTCCCGTTTTTGCCCCCTTGTCCCCTCCTACCTTTTTCAATGTAGACCCATTTGCCCCCCTTCACCCCCCTTTAGGCGGATCTCGGAAGTTAAGAGACTTGGAACATTTTTTTTTTCAGATTCATTGAAAGGGGCAATGAGTTAGTCGACCTGACCTATTTTTATGAGAAACTGGGCTATTATAATTATTGACAAATCTACTTTAAGAATAGAGCATCGTGAAAACTTAGAATAACAACTAACGTAGGTAAGTAAGGTAGGTAAGGGCATCACAATTAATACTTAATAATTATACATATAGGAATGTAACCTAACTTATTAAGACTTGGACAACAAAGATACCTACGTACCTATCTACATAATTGGTTCTGCCTACCTTTACTTGTAGATATAACTACTTAAACTGATGGAACAAGCAAATTATGGTCAACTTGATGTTAAATGGTAACTCTTTGCTTCGCAGTTCAGGCACGTATAGAATGTGTCCAATGTGTGAATTAACCAAGGGTATAAGGCAGTGTCTTCTGTCGCGGGTGACGATTTAAATCGCAAGCGCAACGAAGGACACGAGGTTTACTCCCGAGCGTAGCGAGGGTGTTAAAAACTTAAATCACGAGCAAAGCAAGCGATTTAGCATTTATTAAAAATAATGACAACTAAAAGTAAAAGTTAACATTCGAAACATTGGTCCAATTATTGATAGAAATCACATTCTCCGTACAGGGTGAATGAAATTCAGTACAATTTCCTTTTTCCTTTAAATCACATTCTCCCCCTATAGGATGAATGAAATTCAGTATAATTTTCTTTCCCTGTTTTTAACAGATTAAAAATGACTATTGATAAGTTCGCTTTTTGTGGCACAGAATGTCACTTTTTTGAGCAAGTGCTACGAAAAAATAATATTTCCATCTCTACTTTAAATTCTTCAATAACATAGATTTTACTTGACGGATAGCATTATTCAGAGATTGTGAAATTATGTACATAGTCAAATAACTTTATTTACTAAAAAGCTTCTATGAATATGTACAAGTATTTATACCATAAATAGTTGAGCTTTATCTGCAAAGGATAAATGTTATAAATTTTGTTTCAAACAATTGCTGGTCGTTATTTAAAAAAATACAATACATTTACACATATATTTTATTTATTATAATATAAAGGAGGTGTTTTTTTTTGGTCAAACCATGTACCAAGGTACAAATTACTATTTAAGCTGTTGCCTGTTGCAAAAAAAATCCCCATTTTTAGGGTATTTTCCCAGATTTTGCGTTTTACGTTTTGAATGCGTTAGTCGAAATCAATTTTCAAAGCTCCCCCTCTCCCCCCTTCACGCCCCGCGAGCTGCGCGCAGCTCGCGCAGCCACGCAAATACTAGTTATTATAGTTATATAAAACTACAAAGCCACTCACTGACTCATTGACATGTCGTTTCTCGGAATGGGTGAGAGATGGGTTAGGGGTATGTTTTGCAAAAATGTGTAATCTGACCAATCGAGTAGAGGAAAATTATAGGGAAAGTTCAAATCCAAGATGGTGGGCGAGTCCATTTCCGGTTTCGGTGGGGAAAAGTCTTGGATGAATTTCGACTCAAAGGTCCTATACGAAATCTAAAAGCATTTAAAAAAAAAGTAAAAAAAAAAAAAAAAACAAGATGGCGGCCGCGCTATGACGTTTTGAAATTGTCGACTTTTTTCACTCGACTTTGACAAATTGTTTTCTTCTACCAAATTCTAAAACCGCCAACGAAAAGTCTGCCAATTTGTTGGTAATTTCAATGGCAATTGGGAAAAATTATGACATTGTGAAAATCCAAGATGGAGGACGCTGCGGCGGCCATTTTGTAAAATGTTGGATTTTTCGATTTTTTTCAAATCCATTTTACGGGTAGTTGGCAACATCAGACGGGTTCGAGTTGTACCGAGCGGTTGTGTGTTTTGTTGACGAGTGTTGCCTGGTGCAAAAATTTACCCCATTTTTAGGGTATTTTCCCAGATTTTCCCCGAAAACATGAAAAGTAGAAATAATGACATTTTAAATAGAGACTTTGACTAGCCGGCAACATTGGGGTCCCCCAAATGACATTTGACCATTTTGGTTCGTTTTAATTGGCAACCACAAAAAATATTGAACTTTTTAATTTTTGGGACTTTTTGACTTTGGCGAATTAGTTTGTTCTACCAAACTCGAAAGTTGGCAACACCAAGTACACCAATCGGTGGCCTATATTCTTGACATTTCAGGAAAATTATGACTTTTCAGAAAAACAAGATGGCGGATTCCATGGCGGCCATCTTGTAAAAAGGCCGAAAAATCCCAATTTTCGACACGATAATTGGGACAGCTGGCATCTCCCGACTGGATTGCTTTGTACCAAGCGGTTGTGTGTTTTGTTAAAGAGTGTTGCCAGCTGCAAAAATTTTTCCCATTTTTAGGGTATTTTCCCAGATTTTCCCCGAAAACATGAAAAGTAGAAATAATGACATTTTAAATAGAGACTTTGACTAGCCGGCAACATTGGGGTCCCCCAAATGACTTTTGACCATTTTCGTCACTTTCAGCTGGCAACCCCGAGAGCCATTAGCGCTTAAATTTTTGGGTCAGACCCGACTTTGGCGAATTAGTTTGTTCTACTAAACTCAAAAGTTGGCAACACCAAGTACACCAGTTGGTGGCCTCTATCCCTGAGATTTCAGGAAAATTATGACTTTTCAGAAAAAAAAGATGGCGGACAGTGTGGCGGCCATCTTGTAAAACTGATGAAAAATCCTAATTTTCGACACGATAAATGGGACAGCCGGCATCCCCCGACCGGATTGTGTTGTATGGAACGGTTATGTGATTCGTCAAGGAGTGTGGCCTGGTTTAAAAATTGTCCCCATTTTTAGGGAAATTTCCCAGATTTTCCCCGAAAACACTAAAAGTAGAAATAACGACATTTTGAATGGAAATTTTACACAGACACCAAGAATGGGGTCCCCCAAATGACATTTGACCATTTTCATCACTTTTAGCTGGCAACCCCGAGAGCCATTGGCGCTTGATATTTTGGGTGAGACCCAACTTTGGCGAATTAGTTTGTTCTACTAAACTCAAAAGTTGGCAACACCAAGTACACCACTTAGTGGCTTATATCCCTGAGATTTCAGAAAAATTATGACTTTTTAGAAAAATAAGATGGCGGACAGTGTGGCGGCCATCTTGTAAAAATGATGGAAAATCCTAATTTTCGACACGATAAATGGGACTGCCGGCATCCCCCGACCGGATTGTGTTGTATGAAACGATTGTGTACTTTGTTGTGGAGTGTTACTTTACGCAAAAAATTTCCCCATTTTTAGGGTATTTTCCCAGATTTTTCCCAAAAACATGAATAGTGGAAATAACGACATTTCGAATGGAAATTTTACATAAACACCAAAAACGGGGTGATTCAAATGACATTTGACCATTTTTATTCTTTTCAGCTGGCAACCCCGAGAGTCATTGGGTCGTGAATTTTCGGATCAGAACAGACTTTGGCGAATTCTTTTGTTCTACTAAACTTAAAACTTGGCAACACCAAGTACACCAGTTGGTGGCCTATATCCCTGAGATTTCAGGAAAATTATGACTTTTTAGAAAAAAAAGATGGCGGACAGTGTGGCGGCTATCTTGTAAGAATAATGAAAAATCCTAATTTTCGACTCGACAAATGGGACAGCCGGCATACCCCGACCGGATTGTGTTGTATGAAGCGATTGTGTATTTTGTTGTGGAGTGTTACCTTACGCAAAAAAATTTCCCATTTTTTTGGTTTTTTCCCAGATTTTGCCCGAAAACATGAAAATAGAAGTAAAGACTTTTAGAATGAAGACTTTGACTAGCTGGCAACATTTGGGTTCGTTGAATGACATTTGATCGTTTTCATCACTTTCAGCTGGCAACCCTGAGAGCCATTGCAGCTTTACTGTTGATTTACTGTCATTATAACACGTTTATTTTAACAGTAAGGCATCAGAGATCTAAGTGGTTAGACTGACATCATTTGAAATTTTTGTTTTCGGGATATAACATAAATCCTTAGCAATTTTCAGCAAATGTACAGTTACACGTCCTCAAATTACTCTGTTCATTTAGTGTCATTATAACACGTTTATTTTCACAGTAGCATCAGAGATCTCCCAAGTAGTTAGACTAAAATCATATAAAATTTTTGTTTTCGGGATAAAACAAATCTTTAGCAAATGTACAGGTCCTCAAAAAACTATGTTGACATACTGTCATTATATCACGTTTATTTTAACAGTATGGCATCAGAGATTTCCCAAGTGGTTAGACTGACATCATTCGAAAGTTTTGTTTTCGAAATATAACATAAATCCTTAGAAAATTTTAGCAAATGTACAGGTCCTCAAAGAACTTTGTTGACTTACTGACATTATAACATGTTTATTTCAACAGTAAGGCATCAGAGATCTCCCAAGTGGTTAGACTGAAATCATTTGAAATTTTGGTCTTCGGAATATAACAGAAATCTACAGTTAAAAGTAACTGAGACATTTGGTATCTGATATTTAAACCCACACCTTCGTGCAACACAGCAGTCCACGGCTTTTTTATTTTTTACAGATAACTGAATCATCATAAATTTAATATTGCTAAGCTTTCTTGAGAGGTCCAAATAGCTGGTCCGGTCCATGTAGTTGGTCATCACTACTAAAAAATACCCACAGTCCCCCTCCCTGAGGTCCACCTTGTTAAACCGTTGTAAGAAAACTTTCCACGATTCACCCAAGTGGGCGGTGGGTAAGAATTAAAGCATTTGAAATAGGTAAGTGCCTATCATAATGATTTATTACTTAGTAATGACGAATTTTCTTTTCAAAATAAAATAATAGTTCCCAAGACCACGATAGATGGCGATAAAAAAAATGTACGAGTTCATTCAAACAATAATAGGTTTTCTTATGGCTTTCTCTGGACTTACTACGTTTAAGAGTTCGATGAAGTAGAAACCTTTCGGGTCTCTTCTGGGCTCTATTAGGCATTTCACTAGAGTTTGAAAAGTGGAAGACTAGGGTTCTTTTTGACATCACGTTCAAGGTTTATTTATACTATACATTGCATACGATTAGAGCATAAAATTGGAACTTATTTCATTATTTACATAATCACTTTTATGGAATAACATTATAATTATAGTTTATTTGTACCGACTTTTATGTACATCAACTGAAGGAATAAAAAATCGTTCAGTTGATTTACTTAAAAGACCATTTATGTACTTAGGGTTCTCAAAATATTTAAAAGATTTTATACAATTTACAAAAATCTTGGACTCTAATGGATTTTCCAATTCATTTAAGGATTCCTAGGGATTCTCAAAATTTTACAAGGGTAAATAAAACTCCTCAAAAGCACGACAGAACCGCGAGCTGCGCGCAGCTCGCGCAGCCACGCAAATACTAGTTATAGTTATATAAAACTACAAAGCCACTGACTGACTCATTGACATGTCGTTTCTCGGAATGGGTGAGAGATGGGTTATGGGTATGTTTTGCAAAAATGTGTCATCTGACCAATCGAGTAGAGGAAAATTATAGGGAAAGTTCAAATCCAAGATGGTGGGCGAGTCCATTTCCGGTTTCGGTGGGGGAAAGACTTGGAAGAATTTCGACTTAGAGGTCCTATACGAAATCTAAAAGCATTTAAAAAAAAAAGTAAAAAAAAAAAAAAAAACAAGATGGCGGCCGCGCCAGGACGTTTTGAAATTGTCGACTTTTTTCACTCGACTTTGACAAATTGTTTTCTTCTACCAAATTCTAGAACTGCCAACAAAGAGTTTGCCAATTTGTTGGTAATTGTAATGGCAATTGGGAAAAATTATGACATTGTAAAAATCCAAGATGGAGGACGCTGCGGCGGCCATTTTGTAAAATATTGGATTTTTCGATTTTTTTCAAATCCATTTTTCGGGTAGTTGGCAACATCAGACGGGTTCGAGTTGTAGGGAGCGGTTGTGTGTTTTGTTGACGAGTGTTGCCTGGTGCAAAAATTTTCCCCATTTTTAGGGTATTTTCCCAGATTTTCCCCAAAAACATGAAAAGTAGAAATAATGACATTTTAAATAGAGACTTTGACTAGCCGGCAACATTGGGGTCCCCCAAATGACATTTGACCATTTTGGTTCGTTTTATTTGGCAACCCCAAAAAATATTGAACTTTTTAATTTTTGGGACTTTTTGACTTTGGCGAATTAGTTTGTTCTACCAAACTCGAAAGTTGGCAACACCAAGTACTCCAATCGGTGGCCTATATTCTTGATATTTCAGGAAAATTATGACTTTTCAGAAAAACAAGATGGCGGATTCCATGGCGGCCATCTTGTAAAAAGGCCGAAAAATCCCAATTTTCGACACGATAATTGGGACAGCTGGCATCCCCCGACCGGATTGTATTGTATGGACCGGTTATGTAATTCGTCAAGGAGTGTGGCCTGGTGCAAAAATTTTCCCCATTTTTAGGGAAATTTCCCAGATTTTCCCCGAAAACATGAAAAGTAGAAATAACGACATTTTGAATGGAAATTTTACATAAACACCAAGAATGGGGTTTCTTGAATGACATTTGACCATTTTCATCACTTTCAGCTGGCAACCCCGAGAGTCATTGGGTCTTAAATTTTCGGATCAGAACAGACTTTGGCGAATTAGTTTGTTCTACTAAACTCAAAAGTTGGCAACACCAAGTACACCAGTTTGTGGCCTATATCCCTGAGATTTCAGGAAAATTATGACTTTTCAGAAAAACAAGATGGCGGATGCTATGGCGGCCATCTTGTAAAAAGGCCGAAAAATCCCAATTTTCGACACGCTAATTGGGACAGCTGGCATCCCCCGACCGGATTGTGTTGTATGAACCGGTTGTGAACTTCGTTGAGCAGTGTTACCCACTCAAAAATTTGCCCCATTTTTTGAGTATTTTCCCAGATTTTGCCCAAAAACATGAAAGTAGAAGTAAAGACTTTTAGAATGAAGACTGACTAGCTGGCGACATAGGGGAGGTGGCGAGCAAAGCGAGCCGGCGACCCCCGTAGCGTAGGGATAAGGTCACGATAGGTTTTCCTCGGTGGTAGGCAGGTCTTGAGTGGAGCGAAGAGGGGAGGTGGCGAGCGAAGCGAGCCGGCGACCTCCGTAGCGTAACGAAGGTTGAGTGGGTGAAGCGTATAAGTGACTCTCATGAGTAGCTAAAAAGTGCAAAACCTCCTCTTTTTGCCCCATTTTCCCCTCCTACCTTTTTCAAAGTTGTCCCATCCTCCCCTCCCCAACCTCCCCTAAAATTAAAAGGGCTGTAACTTCATAACGGTTAGAGATAGCCATTAGGTGTTTGAACAAATATTATAGTAGGCATCGAAACCTGTCCGGTGGTGGTATAGCGGTAAAGCGAAGCTACCTACCTACACCTACCTACACCTACCTACTACCTACCTACTACCTACCTACACCTACCTACACCTACACCTACCTACACATACCTACTACCTACCTACTACCTCCTACTACCACTAAAAAAACATTACCCTAAAGTTTGCTTGTCGTCGCCCTACCGACCACCGGAAAGCTATCATGACATTATCCCTACGCTACGGGGGTCGCCGGCTCGCTTTGCTCGCCCGCTCCCCCCTTCACGCCCCGCGAGCTGCGCGCAGCTCGCGCAACCACGCAAATACTAGTTATAGTTATATAAAACTACAAAGCCACTGACTGACTCACTCATTGACATGTCGTTTCTCGGAATGGGTGAGGGATGGGTTAGGGGTATGTTTTGCAAAAATGTGTAATCTGACCAATCGAGTAGAGGAAAATTATAGGGAAAGTTCAAATCCAAGATGGAGGGCGAGTCCATTTCCGGTTTCGGTGGGGGAAAGATTTGGATGGATTTCGACTCAGAGGTCCTATACGAAATCTAAAAGCATTTAAAAAAAAAGTAAAAAAAAAAAAAAAAACAAGATGGCGGCCGCGCCAGCACGTTTTGAAATTGTCGACTTTTTTCACTCGACTTTGACAAATTGTTTTCTTCTACCAAATTCTAAAACCGCCAACGAAAAGTCTGCCAATTTGTTGGTAATTTCAATGGCAATTGGGAAAAATTATGACATTGTGAAAATCCAAGATGGAGGACGCTGCGGCGGCCATTTTGTAAAAAGTTGGATATTTCCATTTTTTTCAAATCCATTTTTCGGGTAGTTGGCAACATCGGACGGGTTCAAATTGTACCGAGCGGTCGTGTGTTTTGTTGAGGAGTGTTGCCTGGTGCAAAAATTTTCCCCATTTTTAGGGTATTTTCCCAGATTTTCCCCGAAAACATGAAAAGTAGAAATAATGACATTTTAAATAGAGACTTTGACTAGCCGGCAACATTGGGGTCCCACAAATGACATTTGACCATTTTCGTTCGTTTTAATTGGCAACCCCAAAAAATATTGAACTTTTTAATTTTTGGGACTTTTTGACTTTGGCGAATTAGTTTGTTCTACCAAACTCGAAACTTGGCAACACCAAGTACACCAATCGGTGGCCTATATTTTTGACATTTCAGGAAAATTATGACTTTTCATAAAAACAAGATGGCGGATTCCATGGCGGCCATCTTGTAAAAAGGCCGAAAAATCCCAATTTTCGACACGATAATTGGGACAGCTGGCATCCCCCGACCGGATTGTGTTGTATGGACCGGTTATGTAGTTCGTCAAGGAGTGTAGCCTGGTGCAAAAATTTTCCCCATTTTTAGGGAAATTTCCCAGATTTTCCCCGAAAACATGAAAAGTAGAAATAATGACATTTTAAAAAGAGACTTTGACTAGGCGGCAACATTGGGGTCCCCCAAATGACATTTGACCATTTTCATCACTTTCAGCTGGCAACCTCGAGAGCACTTGGCGTTTGAATTTTTTGGTCAGACCCGTCTTTGGCGAATTAGTTTGTTCTACCAAACTCAAAAGTTGGCAACACCAAGTACACCAGTTGGTGGCCTATATCCTTGAGATTTTAAGAAAATTATGACTTTTCAAAAAAAAAAGATGGCGGACAGTGTGGCGGCCATCTTGTAAGAATGATGAAAAATCCTAATTTTCGACACGATAAATGGGACAGCCGACATCCCCCGACTGGATTGCGTTGTATAAAGCGATTGTGTACTTTGTTGTGGAGTGTTACCTTACGCAAATTTTTTTCCCATTTTTTGGGTATTTTCCCAGATTTTTACCAAAAACATGAATAGTGGAAATAATGACATTTTGAATGGAATTTTTTTACAGGAACACTAAGAATGGGGTACCTCAAATGACATTTGACCATTTTTATTCTTTTCAGCTGGCAACCCCGAGAGTCATTGGGGCTTGAATTTTCGGATCAGAACCGACTTTGGCGAATTCTTTTGTTCTACCAAACTTAAAACTTGGCAACACCAAGTACAACAGTCGGTAGCCTGTATCCTCGATATTTCAGAAAAATTAAGACTTTTCAGAAAAACAAGATGGCGGGCAGTGTGGTGGCCATCTTGGAAAAATGATGGAAAATCCTAATTTTCGA
Source organism: Diarsia dahlii (assembly GCA_949775195.1). NCBI lineage: Eukaryota > Metazoa > Arthropoda > Insecta > Lepidoptera > Noctuidae > Diarsia > Diarsia dahlii. The sequence continues at coordinate 7,226,660 of OX459211.1, read as the reverse complement.
CACGATAAATGGGACAGCCGGCACCTTCTGACCGGATTGTGTTGTCCCGGTTGTGTATTTTGTTAAGTAATGTGGCCTGTTGCAAAAAAAACCCCATTTTTATGGTATTTTCCCAGATTTTGCCCAAAAACATGAAAGTAGAAGTAAAGACTTTTAGAATGAAGACTTTGACTAGCTGGCGACATAGGGGAGGTGGCGAGCAAAGCGAGCCGGCGACTCCCGTAGCGTAGGGATAAGGTCACGATAGCTTTTCCTCGGTGGTAGGCAGGTCTTGAGTGGAGCGAAGAGGGGAGGTGGCGAGCGAAGCGAGCCGGCGACCTCCGTAGCGTAACGAAGGTTGAGTGGGTGAAGCGTATAAGAAACTCTCATGAGTAGCTAAAAAGTGCAAAACCTCCCCTTTTTGCCCCATTTTTCCCTCCTACCTTTTTCAAAGTTGCCCCATTTCCCCCTTTCCCCCCTTTAGGCAGATCTCGAAAGTTAAGAGACTTGTAACATTTTTTTTTCAGATTCATTGAAAGTGGCAATGCGTTAGTCGAAATCATTTTTCAAAGCTCCCCCTCTGCCCCTCTTTACGACCCGCGAGCTGCGCGCAGCTCGCGCAGCCACGCAAATACTAGTCTATATCTATAAAAGCGAAAGGTCACTCACTCACTCACTCACTGATTCATCACGAAATCTCGAAAATCGCTGGACGTACAAAGATGATTTTTGGCAGGGAGGTAGTTTATGGTTAGTAGACGTCCGCTAAGAACGGATTTTGCGACAGGGCCGGATTAGGGTGGTCTAAGGGCCCTCGCAAGTTTGTATGAAACTCCTTCATTTTTTGTGCTACAATCTAGATTTTTGGCAGATACGTAGTTTATAGTCAGTGGGCGTCTGCTATGAATTAATTTTGCGACAGGGCCGGATTAGGGTGGTCTAAGGGCCCTCACAAGTTTGTATGAAAGTCCTTAATTTTTCGTGCTATAATCTTGATTTTTGGCAGAGACGTAGTTTATAGTCAGTAGGCATCCGCTATAAATTAGTTTTGCGACAGGGCCGGATTAGGGTGGTCTAAGGGCCCTCGCAAGTTTGTTTGAAAGTCCTTCATTTTTTGTGCTACAATCTTGATTTTTGGCAGAGACGTAGTTAATAGGCAGTAGACGTCTGCTTAGAACCGATTTTGTGACAGGGCCGGATTAGGGAGGTCTAAGGGCTCTCGCCAGTTTGTATGAGAGTCTTTCATTTTTTGTGCCACAATCTTCATTTTTGGCAGGGACGTATTTTAAAGTTAGTAGACGTCTGCTTAGAACAGATTTTGAGACAGGGCCGGATTAGGGAGGTCTAAGGGCTCTCGCCAGTTGGTATGAAAGTCCTTCATTTTTTGAGCTACAAAGTTGATTTTTGAGACGGACGTAGTTTATAGTTAGTAGACGTCTGGTAAGAACAGATTTTGTGACAGGGCCGGATTAGGGAGGTCTAAGGGTTCTTGCAAGTTCGTAAGAAAATCCTTAATTTTTTGTGCTACAAACTTGATTTTTGGCAGGCACGTAGTTTATAGTTAGAAGAACTCTGCTAAGTACAGGTTTTGTGGCAGGGCCGGATTAGAGAGGTTTAAGGGCGCTCGCAAGTTTGTTTAAAAGTCCATCATTTTGTGTGCTACTAACTTGAATTTTGGCAGGGACGTAGTATATGAGTAGAAGTTTGCTAAGAACCGATTTTGCGACAGGGCCGGACTAGGGAGGTCTAGGGGCTCACGCGAGTTTGTATGACAGTCCTTCCTTTTTTGTGCTACAATTTTGGCAGGAAGGTACTTTATAGTTAGTAGACGTTGACTAAGAACGGATTTAGCGAGTTTAGCAACATGGCCAGAATAAGGAGGTCTGAGGGCTTTCACATGTTTGTAAAAATGTACTGTTTTTTTTTTGTACTATCAACCTGAACTTTAACAAGTCTAGAGTTTAGGAGTAGGAGATCTAAGCTAAGTTTGTAAGGAAGACCTGGACTAAGGGCTCCCGTAAGTCCATATGAAATCCTTGGCTTTTTGTACCTGAAAATTGGCAGAGAGATAGAATATAGTTAAGAAGAATACATTTCAGGTAGGAATAGATTTTACGACAGGGCTGGTTTAAGGGAATATAATCGCTTCGATTGGCATTTGGCATTCGATTTGACATAGTACCATCCACAGGCAGTCCAGACAAGAGAGTCAAAATTTCTACGCGAACGAAGTCGCGGGCAACTGCTAGTATATATATATATATAAAGACTAGTAGTTACTTCACCTGCGACTTGGTCCGCAAAAGCCGTGATAACTCTGCTTATTTGCATGATCTAAATATAATAATGATAGCTAAAAGCGCCCACGAATCATGTATCTTTCTATCAATGATGTTTGGATGACGGACGTTACGTTACGTTCTAAGACATGTCGGGTTTCCTTACCGTGTTTTCATTCACCATCTTATGGGCCTACTACACGCACGCACTTCCCCACAGTTTTCGTTCACACTTCACAGTACATCGCGCGTATGGTTGGTAAAACTGTATTACCATTACAAACCACACGCGAGCATTCCCTGGTGATGAGTAAATGAACACAAAATACCGGCCTGGTTTCGAGCCCACGACCTAAGTCGAGCTAGGCCATCACCGCTCTTACAAACCTCTTTATACTATTACTATTGACAAGCAGTCTTAAAGGCAACACGTTTTGCATTTACCAGCGTGTTTTAAAACTTAATAGCAAAATGTTGTTATCAAAGGAAATAATATTAAAACTTGCTCAGTCAAGATTTCTTAGGAAAGCTGACAAATGTAATTCTAGAAAATGGAAAACTTAGTTAACGTCATAAATAAGGTGTTTTGTGTTTTATAGTTTATATTTACTGCTTTGAGGAGTCAGGACTTGTGCTCGGTTGATGTCAAAAGGCTCGCTCCTATTAGCAAAATGGAACTTAAACATAATAGGGATACCTAAATTTTTTTTTTCGGAGAATGTGAAATCATCAAGTGACTCCTCCCGCTCTGGGCGGAGTGGAAAGGGGTGTCAGACTTCTACTGACTAGAAACCACTCATGTTCCTTTGTGTCCGCGGGGTCGCGGTACCTATCTCTTTCGAACAACCCGCAGCCCTAACACAGGTCGTCCCTTGCCCCCTGCAATGTTGCTGAAATCTCTTTGAGTTTTGTGTGGAATGCGAATGCTCTGTGATTCTATAAATTAACGATGATATCTCTTTCTATTACCATCTTCTCTTTTCAAAGGATTATTTAATATTCTTTTGTTAAAAAGCTAGTGAACGATGTTTAATTTCTGTTCTTTCTTAGTTGTGTTTCTTTTCAAGAATCTTCCTTGTATTCGTTTGTATTTCAAGTATTTTTAAATTCCTGCAACAAGTTTAATGAGTTAAATTATTTATGCTTCTTAAGGCCCCTAGCACACGGCGTATTTAAAACACACAGACGACGCGCATTTCAGGAACGTTTGATACTCGTTTGAAGCGCATACAAAGAATCGTCGGGGCTGCGAGTTGTTCGAAAGAGATACCGTGGTCTCGACACAAAGGGCTAAGAAGGAACACAAGGGAGTGTCAGACTTCTACTGACTAAAACCCACCCGGTTTTAGTCAGTAGAAGTCTGACACTCCCTTCCGCTCTGCCCAGAGTGGGAGGGGTTATAAAGGGTCGGCTTGTGATCACTGTGCCTGCGCGTATACGCGTAGTAGACGCGCGTTTCTCGATCGCTCCGTGTGCTTAGGTTAGGAGATTGTGTTCGAATCTCACTCGTTTCATCTGCGCGTCGTTTGCGCGTTTAAAATACATCGTGTGCGAGTGGCCTTACTTTTATCTTATGACTCGTTGGAATTGAAGAAGTAAAAGAACACCGAGCACGAGGTCCCGGAATCAATTTCCAGCACGTGCTAATAGGTTTAGGGATATAGGATTTCCCATCACGAATTTCTCCATTTAACAACTAGAAATCATGGGGAGAGGCCTAAGTCGTGGGATGATGCATGCTAACAGTATCAGTATTTCTCAAGAGCTGCCCGAAGTCTAAATTAGTGTCCGTTTGGTGAAATCGGCTTGGTAGGTACTTGAACAACATCCATACTAATATTATAAATGCGAAAGTAACTCTGTCTGTTACTCAATCACACCTAAAATACTGAACCAGTTTGCCTGAAATTTGGTATGGAGATATTTTGATACCCGAGAAAGGACATAGGCTACTTTTTAATAACAATTAAAAAAAAACTTTAGTCAAGGGGTTGAAAGGGGGGTACGAAAATATTACTTTTGGTCGCGATAACCGGCATTGGTAGCGACATCCGCGCGGTTGAAACCGCGGGCATCAGCTAGTAATTGATAAAATCAATCATTAGGTACTCAGCAGCAGCCACGAAGTCTCAATAGTGTGTCCAGTTGATCACAATAGGGTCGCCTTCTATTTCTATTACATGGGACTTAACTGGCGAAATGTGGGTGTATCTACTAAACCTCGGTACACCTCTGCCAAACCCTTAGGCAATAGCAGGTGTGATGTTATATTTTTAAACGAAATTCCATGTTAAGAAAACTTCGAAGTTTTATTACTTTAATCTTGCACCAAGCTAAGTACTTTTACTGTAAAAAACTTTATAATAGGATCCAAAGTTTTCAAATAAGATTTTAAAGGCTTAAAATTAAATAACATGCTTTCATCATTATTGGTTTTACGTAAAAGGGTTTCGTCGAGGCAAATATTGTTTGAACTTAAATGTACTGGAATAATATAAGACTTTAGAGCTTCAATAGGGCATTGTTCTTGTGATGTCAAAGTTCATACACATCTTCAACTTTATAGAAAAACTAGTGACCCGCCCCGGCCTTCGCACGGGTGCAAAAAAGATACTAAAACCTTCCTTTTGAATCACTCTATCTATTAAAATAACCTGCTTCAAAATCCGTTGCGTAGTTTTATAGATTTAAGCATACATAGGGACATACAGCGGGAAGCGACTTTGTTTTATACTATGTAGTGATAGTGATATATTATGGAAAAACGTAGTAAGTGCCTATAAAAGGGGATAGAACCCATGTGCCATATCAACCTGGCCGCCATTTTGTTTTTTTTTCGAAATCGCGGCCCGCAATAAAATGTCCTCTATCCATACATACCACTTTCATCGTGGGCTGCGATTTCGAAAAAAAAACAAAATGGCGGAGGGTCGATATGCCAGCTCCCATACAAAAAAGTTCAAACCCCTTTGAGGGTTATCCTCAATTTCTCTGGGATCCCATCAAACGCCATTCTGACTTGGTGACAATGGGACCACCTCGGGAGTATACTTATACGCATTCAAAAACAATTTTGAAAATCGGTCGAAGATATCGGTGTACCTACATAAAAAAAATACATACACACGAATAGAGAACCTCCTCCTTTTGGAAGTCGGCTAAACTAGCTGATGCCCGCGACCTTTGTCTGGTCGTCTTGTATGCGACATTCGACTGTAGGGGTGGATGAAGACCAAAGAAACGATTGATGGACTGTGTTAAGGATGATATGGCTAGAAAAGAGTCGACTGCTGGGGTGACAAGTAATAGAGAAGTGTGGAAGAAGAAAACATGCGCCGACCCCAAATGAATTAGAATAAGAGCAGGAGGAGAATGTTCAGGAGAGTCGTCACTTTCGTTTGCGTGAAATTATTGTAAAAAAAATATTGCCTATTTGAATCGGATTTTATCAACAATTTCAAGGGTTATAATTTATTCCATCGAGGTTACATCTTAGGGCGGTGGTCGAATTTGGCATATCTCCTCTCCGCTTGGCACATCTCCGCTTTGGTGGAGTCCCGCCCTTATACGTCATAATTTAAACACGTCACGTTTATTTCTTTAGCAGCAGACGTGAGTTTGTTGTTGAGATTGTTTCTATATAATTATATATAAAGGGTATAACAATCAACGACACAAATCATAATGGAAAAAGGTGTACATATAATTACAATATTTTAGTGGGTGTAATTTTACTTCTTTAATTTGGTTGACCTAGTAAAACGATTATGAATGCGAAGAAGATGTATGTGATTGTCTTTTGTAATTGTTTGAGCGAGATAACAATAGTAATACTTTGGATTTTAGTTATTTTTAGGACAACTAAAATCATCCTTACATAGTATAAAACAAAGTCGCTATTTTTGTCTGTTTGTTTGTATGTATGCTTAAATCTTTAAAACTACGCAACGGATTTTGATGCGGTTTTTTTTAATAAATAGAGTGATTCAAGAGGAAGGTTTTAGTATATAATTTGAACGACATCCACGCGGGTGAAGCCGCGGGCATCAGCTAGTAATAAATAACTTTGAAAAATAAAACGGCACTTTTTACACATTAATGCGTAAAGAAAATCTTGATGAAAATTCATAATATTTAACCTAATTTTTTTTTTTCTAAATTACCTGATTTTCTAGGATTTATTGAGATTAAATTGAATATATGTTTTTAAGAATTCATTATTTCTATAAGGAACTTCGTGATTCCTGAATGACTTAGAAACAGTTTTATTTGCTAATTTAAATAAGTAAATACATAGTTTTTTCCTGTCTGATTTCGTGTCAAGGATCACGTTGTAAATTTTTCTTTCTGATTTTCCTTTTGTTTATATTTTAGAGTTCCATCTAAAATGTAGGTAGGTACGTCCCCTTTTCCCAGTAAACAGTACTGATTCATTTTGATTAACGACTGTAATGTTATCCTACCTTTGTTTTGAATGCAATGTGAATAATAATAATGCGCCACTGCAATTTGTTTAGTGCTTACGCGACCAAAATTATGCGCGTTGGACAAAGACACAGGAAAATATTAGCATACAGTCTCAGACCAACAAAAAAAGGAAGACGGCGCGCCACGAACATCAAAAGTGAGTCAACTTTTTATCTATGTGTGTAGACAATGTTTCGTGAAGTCGTGACGTACTAGGAGAAATGCGTGTGATTTTAGGAGAAATGCGTGTGGTTTTAGTGTAGGTGTGTGCGTGAGCTTGTATGTTTACTTGCTATAGGCGTGTGGTTTTGTGACTTCACGGTTGGTGTCCGCGGCGCGCCGTCTTCCTTTTTTTCTTGGTCTGAGCATACAGTATTTTATTGTTTTTGGAAGTACTTACATGGTACACATATTTTACGATAAAGAAGGGAAGAATCATTAGGGATTAATCATCATCATCTGCAAAGCCTTTTCCCCAGTATGTTAGGATAGGTTTCCAGTCTTACCGAATACATTTTAATGCCAGTACATTTGTATGTTATCATGCCGGTACGGCCGAAAGGATCTGGATGAAATTTGGCACACAGATTGATTAAAGTCGGGAATAGCACTTAAGACACTTTTTAATATCACACTTACACATCAACGTTTCCACGTGAACGAAGTCATGGACAACAACTAGTCATAAATCTTTGTAATCACGTTCTCGGAAACGGCTCAAACGATTTTGATGAAAGTGTCAATATGATGGGGGTGCACGGAGGCGAAAAGTCGATCTAGCCCTAGCTATGAGACTTATATCATTTCTGGAAAAATTCGTTATTACTATTTTCACCCGAGCAGAGCTCAGACGCCCAAGTGCGTGATGTTGAATAGGTATGCTACATATTTCTTTCATAATTTCCTCGTACACACGGCTACACATCAAGCTATACAAAACCAGTTAATCTTGGCCTCACTTTACTAGATATTTTCGCACAATGAACGATCAGATTATACTGGTTTTGTATAGCTTGATGTGTAGCCGTGTGTACCTAGCTGTTCAAGGTGGAAACGTCAGGTTAGCCCGTGAAATTCAATTTATCACCAATGAATCGGCTTGTATTCATGATTTTAGAGATTACCTATAGTAATATAATAAAAAAATAAGTTTAATAAAAACTAAACCCGACTACGAACAAAAACCGCAGTCTTAAAAGAAAAATCGTCTAGTAAAGATAATTTGAATATTTCCATGTAACGTATCTATCATAAGTAAAAATATTATGGAGAACAGCCGTAGTCGCATGCCACTTATACCTGATGTTCCTTCATGGAGTTGTCATTGATACAGAAGTCAGCTGCTAGTACACATTAGTAAGGTGGCCAGCGAGGTTGAGACTGACCGGTAAATAGCAAAAAAACGTAAGAAATCTTGAATTACTACCTACCTGCATACCCTGTCCCTTCTACCTTGAGCAAGATTTTTTTTATTCAAACAATAATTTTACGTTGACTATATTGAACCGGTTTAATACTTCACAATCTGAAGAAATTCAAAGATTCTTATTTAAAGTCTGTCGCTATTCCTCCTGCCCAAAATATAAGGCTTTAGATATCTTTATTAAAATATTTTGGTCGCCCTCTAACGTATTAAGTGGCCTTACCTTATAAAATACTCATTTATAAAATGGTTCACTCAGTGAGGAATTTTGCCAGCAAAAATTTCGTCGAGCACCTCATGAAATTAGTTCTTAATTAATTTTGGTTTCGGGCGTTTTAAAAATAAACATGGTTGGGTACTTCCAGCGTACTCAGAGTTGACTTTATTTCTACCATTAATATTTTTGTCAAGAATATGTTTTTCAGACTTTTGGTCCACTGACTACCTACCTGTAACGACTGGCAAAGATTTACAATTGATAGCCGCAACCAAGGGCCTAAGTGCATGTTTACGTACGGGCGTCGCGCGGAGCGTGCTGCGGTTTTATTTCAAACACATGGCGATGTATGAAATAGTTAACGATTTCAAACGTCGATTTTACGAGAAGCATTTTTCGCTCATTAGTTTAAAATGCAGCGTTTGTTGCGGTGGACCCGTCTCTCAGTAAAAAAATAACAAACACACGAGACGAGCCCCGCGTCTCCGTAAACGAACCCTAACGTGTTTTCTGAGGCACGAAAGAAACTCCTCGTGAATGGGCAGCTACCCATCCACGGACCAACCTAGGCAAGCGCGGGTTAACCTTATGATCGACACAAGGGGCTGTTATTGCTTTGTCGTTCAACCATGAAAAATAATATCGCAAACAAAAGGTTTACCAAACTTTACTTAAAAAACTCACGGCCCATTGTAAATATGGTCACGACATGTCCTTTGATGACATCTATAATAATAGTCGGCCATTTTCCCCCTATATTATTTGAATAGAGAACGTCGTTTTATTGGTTTACCTGTCATTTTCAGGGGCGTACTTTCGTATTGAAAAAACGTTTGGCATCCCGAATAGTTTGCGAGAAAATGTGTGGTTTTTATGAAGCGGTCGGCTCTTTGTGTGACTATTTTAGGCATTTTCTTGGCTTGCTTTTAAGATATTTTGGTACAGAGGTCATCTTTATTATGACTCATAGAGTTTGTCACACGTTTGGGTACACACTGACATTTTCCTCCGTACTAGCTTTTATTTAGCATCGTAAGTACACACAATTTTATTGTAAACTAACTATGTAAAGCAAGGATAGGGAAAATGTTTTAGGTAAGTTAAACTTTACCTAATGAGAAAACCGTATTCATGGTCATAACAATCCCTCATTTCAGCCTCATTTTTTACTTACATAACATAAAGTTTTGTTATCCGCGAAGGGTAAAACAGAGGTACACCTCTGTTTTCTGTTTCAATGTAGGTGTATTTGTTAGGTACACCTAACAAATACACCTACATTTTGTCAGTTATGTTTAAGTCCTATGTAATAGGGGGTGAGCTTTTGGCATCAACCGGTCATAAATCTAGACTCCATTATTCGTACTGTAAAAATCTTAACGGCAACCGAGGACGTCATACCCAGCAATCGCGCTTGCAACGACTAGACCAATGAAGTAGCTCTTATTTCATCTACCCTTATCCAAAGTTATTTGTGGTCGGCGTAGCATGGTTTTTTCATGAACACTTCTCTGATACGAGACACTCTCATCATCATAATCATCATCAGCCTATAATGTTCCCACTGCAGGGACTCAGGCCTCCTCTCTTTGAGAGGGAATGGGCTATAATCTACCACGCGGGCCCAGTGCGGATTGGTAGATGTCACAATGTCTTCGAATGTTTTGGTTCTAAGACATGCCGGTTTCCTCACGATGTTTTCCTTCACCGTTTTGAAAGCAGCGGTGATGAAATAAATTACACAAAGTAATGTGCCTGCCTGGGTTCGAACACACGACCTACTGTTCGTAAGTCGGGGCCGCCACCGCTGGGCCACCGCTGCGAGACACTCTATTTAGCCATAATTATAATCTTTCACACAGTCCATACAAATTGTTTTTTTGGCCTTCTACTTTTATAGCACTAGTTCTTGTACTTTTATTTATGTTACGTCATGAAAAGATGTGTGGTATCTCCACACAATTTTTCATTCACCGATTAAGAGTAGTTTTTTATAGTTTTTAATTAATGTAATATGTATTCAATAAATATTAGTATATCAAAGAGACATAAAGTATTTAGATTTACTCTTACTCTTACTTATGTCAAATTCTATATGGGGTGTAAAAGTACCCATGACAAAACTGAAAACCACTTGTTGTCCCCCGCGTCATAGCGATAATTTTTTTAGTCTAGACCATAAGTACCTGGGAAATTTGCAGGTGTTTTTTTTAATACTAGTTTTTTGGGTTATAACTTTACATAAATTACCTCCATGACCCGTTTACTATTCAAAGCATCTACTAGCACAATGTTTTAAGAGTGCTACATTGAGTTTTATCCTAAAACGTGATTTTTACCCCAAAAAAAAGTCATTACCCAGCAATATTTTTTGCGTAGTTGTACTCAGTTTGATGTACATAATGCTTGGTTGACGGCTTTGTGAAGTGTTTGTTTACACCCTGTATATTTGCATATCATTACAAAAAACACAACTCTGTTAGGTAGTCGTAATCTCAATGCTTTTTAGTAATTGTATCCTTTAATAATTTAGAAAGAAAGAAATACCATTTATTGGTAATTTCATTGTTGCTGAAATCATTTTAATTAAAGTGGTCGCTTCAGCAGGGTCATAATAGGATAATAATATTAATTACGCGACATTATGTTTCCACTGCAGAGACTCAGGCCTCCTCTCTAGACTAGGAGAGGGGTGGGCTATAAATCCACCACGCGGGCCCAGTCCGGATTGGTAGATGTCACATATCTTCGATTTTTTTGGTTCTAAGACATGCGTTCCCTCACGAAATATAGCTAGGTACATTATTATTTCGAGGGTACTCTGTCAAGGGAACTCCTGCCAGTCTACTAGGATTCTGCATGAAAGTATCTTACGTCTTGTTATATAAACAGACATAATAAAGTAATATAGGTATTATTATGTCAAGAAGATAATATTAAGAACCCCTCATTTCTTCGTCCCCTAGTTTGACAATAATGCACGCTTCCTCGCAAGCGATCGCAGTTATGTGAAAGTGTGCCAAGAAAATTAAATGACATAAGACAAAATAAAAACATGAACCACGACTTCAAAGAAATGCCTAACGGATAATATCATAATAATCCTATTAGCCTAAAAAATAGTGAAATAGTTATTAATTTTAACCGAGAAGAAGAGTTTATTAACCATAGATATCAGATAGACAAACTAACTAATTTTAAAAAGAAAATTATAAAAGATTCAACGGTCATTTCTTAGTAGGTAAACTTGTACCAAGAAATGACCCAAAACGAAATTTAAAAAGTACGCTTCTTCTTCAAAGTCATGTGTAATATTTTAAGATTATCCTGCTGGCCCAAATTAAAGTGAAAAAGTTGTTAATTTCAACTTAAAATATAAGTCATTAACAACTTTCAAGTTGTAATTTGGTAATATTTCATCTTTCCAATAACGAAGGTTTGATCCTTATCAGCCCAAAAGTTAATAAATAATTTTAAAATTAAAATGTAACATGTTTATCATAAATTAAAATATAATAAACGGTCTAACATGTGTCACAAAACATAAAATACTGAAATCAGAGAAGCAGTACTTACTCGTTAAATACTAGCTACGTCTTGTGGCATCATCTCTTTGATTTTTCTACGTCCAAAAATTATTTAAAATATCCTTTTTGTTAATAAGTTTCTAGATACTCGTATGAAAGTTGGACTTACCACTATACCTTATATCACATGTAGCCTGAATTGTCCTTATATTTTTAACAAACCAATAACAACTTTATTTTGATTTTGGGAAATTTTCGGTGGCATCATCATCTTTCTGCTCTTATCATATTCTATTTGGGCAAATACTTTTTCGTTTCCATTCTTCCCTGTTAGACATCACGGTGGCATTTACTCCTTTTTGAAAATTTACAGTGGCAGCCACCTAACAAAAGCCATATATATTTCTCTTTATAACAATAGGTATATATGTCGACAATTCTACCAATGTCAGATGTGTTGCAAGTTCCAACCTTATTTGAACGTCAGAAAAAATAAATATCACATTGTAATTTTGACAGTGACACAAGGTACGTGTGTCACAAAATTACACTTGTTTGTAAACTTTTCAAAGTTTCTTTATCCTCTGTTCATTAAAAAGAAATTTTTTGGCAATTTTATTTTTCGTTCAAAAGTTATTTGATTAAAGTTGTAAATAATTCTAAGCGCAACAAATTTTTATTTTAATTTTTGCGACACCTCTATAATATAGTTCTTCAGATGAACCATAAAAACAACTTGAACCACCCCTTTTTCCAAAATGGCGGTCGTAGGACAAGCGTAGCAACCTTACAAACTTGGATTTAACTTTAGATTGACCCGCCCTTGATATCTAAACCCCAAATGTAACTTTTAAATGGGCTATATAAAAAGTTTACAAACCATAGACAGACGAACCCATTTAAAAATGGAAACAACAATATGTTTAAACGGACACAACCTTTTTTCGGTCATTTGTGTTACTGGCCATTACGTTTGAATACCATCCATCATTTGCTTAAATATGATGCTGCATGGTCCCGCATAAATTTAACCGAGATTGAAAGTCGGGCAGAGACGGGATACGCATTAATTGCTCACACTTGCCCATGTAATTGTATTTTGAATAAATATTTTACATTTCGCTTTACATGTTCATTTTGCGTGAAATAATCTGATGTGGCAGAAACATTTTAATGTTTGGAATTTTTTTAGAGTTCAGGCACAATTTTGTATTGAAGGAATTATGTAAACTGTAATGAAAATGTCAGTATTTTTAATAGAAATGTCAGTATAGTTACCTAAAAACCTGATATCGAAAAGTTTTGATCGATAAATCTTTCAAAAACCGGTACAAAAGGCTGCAAGTCAGTGTATTTTGATCTCTACCTGGTCTATCATAGTACGGGGTTTTAATAGAACAAGAGGCCAGCTTATACTGTTAACGTTTTCTTAACCTCTCCCGTACCTAAATAAGTATGTGTATTAGTACATTACTGCAGAATCCAGTAAGTAAGCCTTCCTGGCCAAGTATGAGTTAACCGGACCGAACCGCAGGTGAGGTCTGGTTATATACGAGGCCAGGATGGCTTTCTTACTGGTTGAGGTTTGTATAATGCTTTTCTCAAAAATTAAAGAAAGTTTAACAACAAATTCGTTTAATTAATATTGAAGGTTACATTCATATGTGAAAAACACAATAGCACTTTTTGGCCGACCCGGGAATCGAACCCAGGACCTCACGCTCTGCAGTCGAGCTTGCGACCACTAGACCAACGAGGCAGTTTAGGAAACAACTTTAGAAAAAACTTTTTAATAAACTGAAATTACTAAATACAATCATAAAATCCCACACTATACTTCTACAACATTACTAAGTACAAAACGCAACGTATAAAATGGCTGTTTAAGGTTCCAAAAATATATGTATCTCATAAAATGTCATACCAAAAAGAGAGATAGATATATATTTGGAACCTCCCTTCTATAACCATGGTTATAATGGCTAAACTCTAATCTGTGTCTGGTACTATGTTTTTTTTTTCTAAACAGATCTAAAGAGGATGACCTAGTGTCCAGTAAGTAAATTACATACTTACTTACTGGACAGTAGGAGATTCCAAGTTTAAAATCTCGCTTCTTACTGGACAGTTGTGAATAAGTCTCCGGTAAAGTTCACTTTCTGGATACTTTTTAGAGATGTTATGGCAACATTACATACCATTTTTGAGAAAAAATTGTTTACTGTTGCGAAGATGACGTTAGCATTTATTCCGTAGAGGTAATTAAAGAAATAATTACAAGGTATTGTTACAATTTCAGTCTACAATATTTCAAAGCTGTCGGAGATAAATTAGATTTTCTCAAAAATGGTATGTAATGTTGCCATAACATCTCTAAAAAGTATCCAGAAAGTGAACTTTACCGGAGACTTATTCACAACTGTCCAGTAAGAAGCGAGATTTTAAACTTGGAATCTCCTACTGTCCAGTAAGTAAGTATGTAATTTACTTACTGGACACTAGGTCATCCTCTTTAGATCTGTTTAGAAAAAAAAAAACATAGTACCAGACACAGATTAGAGTTTAGCCATTATAACCATGGTTATAGAAGGGAGGTTCCAAATATATATCTATCTCTCTTTTTGGTATGACATTTAATGAGATACATATATTTTTGGAACCTTAAACAGCCATTTTATACGTTGCGTTTTGTACTTAGTAATGTTGTAGAAGTATAGTGTGGGATTTTATGATTGTATTTAGTAATTTCAGTTTATTAAAAAGTTTTTTCTAAAGTTGTTTCCTAAACTGCCTCGTTGGTCTAGTGGTCGCAAGCTCGACTGCAGAGCGTGAGGTCCTGGGTTCGATTCCCGGGATTGTGTTTTTCACATATGAATGTAACCTTCAATAATAATTAAACGAATTTGTTGTTAAACTTTCTTTAATTTTTGAGAAAAGCATTATACAAACCTCAACCAGTAAGAAAGCCATCCTGGCCTCGTAAATAACCAGACCTCACCTGCGGTTCGGTCCGGTTAACTCATACTTGGCCAGGAAGGCTTACTTACTGGATTCTGCAGTAATGTACTAATAACAGTTGTCTCTTAGGTGGTGAATAAATTGCTTTGGAAGGAGTAGACATTAATTGTATATGTCACAGTCAAAACTGTTAATCAGTTAAAACTACTTTTGACCGGTCAAAACGATTAAACATTTACTTAGATCCTTGTTAGGTGATATCTCATGGTGGTTTTACATCGATAAACTGAAATAACCTAAAGGTCATTTAGGAAACTTATTAGGTTGGTTATGTTTTTCTTTGTGACCCTTTGAATAACTCATGCTAGAGCGAACATTTATTTTAAAATAGAAAATGTGTTTTAACTTATGAAGGGTTTTGACGGGCACCAGTTAAAAGTAGTTTTGACTGATTAACAGTTTTGACTGTAACATATAGATGTAAATTAAGAAAAGAAACATACACCATAATTTTTCTTTTTTTTTAAACTTTGCTCCATACTAGGAATTTCTTCTGTATCGTGGGTGCGTTCACAAACATAGAAAGTCACATACACAAATACCCAGACCCGAAACAACTATCTGCAGGCCATACAAATATTTGTTCCGTGCGGGGATCGAACCCGCGACACGCAGCGCAGCAGTCCAATCGTTTAGCCACTGCGCCAACCGTGCCGTCGTGCCGTATTATGACTAGACTGTGAAAAACACATAACCCTCCTTTTGGGCTTCGCCGCAGTCGGGTAAAAAGCTGCTTGTATTACCTCAAATTGTGCCGTGCCGACCCGAGTCAGTAAGAGTTGGTGAGGGTCATCCTGCTCACAGAGTTTGCCGATCGGCACTACGACGACACGAATAAAACTCGAATTTGGATGGGTACCAATTACTTCGAGTCGGTTTTGCTGCTCAACACATAATGGGGAAATGGAACGGCCTGAAAAAGTGCGCAGAAACCCTGGAATTAATATTACAGCAGATGACGATGTTATTATCTCTATAATAATAATTATTGTCTTTACGACTCCTAGGACCAGAAGTAATAAGTAGTCTGGTTAATGTACCGTAGTAACAAAGGAAACTAGATTTAATGGGACAGACGGCCTGAATTTCCAGCTTGATAATAAAAATGACATACATATGAGCTTTCTTTCTTCATCGTGTAGTTAATGCCTAAACCTCGTGTCAAGGCCACTGGTGGAGAGATGCCGCCCATGGGCCGCCTCGGCTTTACATATCGTCAAGAAATATCTCTCAGGGCTCGTTTACGGAGACGCGGTGCATCGCGCGGCGCGTGCAGAAGGCTCGTCTCGTGCTTTAATATTAATTTACTGAGAGACGGGTCCACCGCAACAAACACTGCATTTTAAAGTAACGAGCGAAAAATTGTTTCTCGTAAAATCGAAGTTTGAAATCGTTAACTTTTTCATACATCGCCATGTGTTGCGACGCCCCGCCTGTACGTAAACATGCACTCAGGCATGCTTGTTTTCTCACGATGTTTTGCCTTCAACGTAGTAAGTGATGATTACACAATACGCACACGAATACGAAAAATACGAATAATTAAACTCTTGTTAGTCTTCTCTACACACCGTCTGTTCTCAAAGAAAAAAAAGAAAAAAAAAGTAAGAAGAAGAAGATTTCTAATCCAACTTTCCTCTCGCAGGTCTGCTGAAAGAAATTTCTTTTGAAACAAGCAGTACCTTTGTGCTCTTCTATTTGTTATGTTTTATCCTTTTTTGTATTTTGTGTGTGCATAAATAAATAAATAAAGTCAGAGGTGCGTGTCTTGGGTCGAGACTTGCCAGTCCGACGGTCACACCGCTAAGCTATAACTGCTCTAATGAAGATACTTATAATTATGACTTTTAGGGATTTTGTGCTTTCGTTCCTAAAAAAACTAAGGACAACTGTATAGTACTCTGCGGGAGGGTCAAATTTATTTATTTATTTATTTAAACTTCTCGCACACAAAAAAAGGTACAAAGGCGGACTTAATGCCTTAGGCATTCTCTACCAGTCAACCAAGGGTGGTGTAGAGATTGGATGGCAGGTGCTCTTTTTGAGAGGAACAATGATAAAAAAATAATATTCAAATATATCATACCTAATGATTTATAAATATAATATACAAATAGTAACATAAATAGATTATCAATATATAATACACATACATAAATATATACCTATCCTATATACCAAAAAAAAAAAAACCTGACCGCTGTTGCAGAATCATTTTAAGATAATACTATGAATATCGTTAAAACCCATATAATGGTCACAAGCGCAGTTAATATTGTGAATATTATTGTAACTTGGACTACTGATCCGAGTCCCTAATATCAAATACTATTATATATATATAAATTTTTTTCAAGAGATGATTTACGATCATAAAGTAAGTGATGCCGTGGGCAAAAGCCAGCTTTGTGAACAAAGGCTCAGCCATTGCGCTTCATAGGAAGCTTCCAATAACTACACATGTCAATCTAAGTAAGCACTTATTTAGTAAGCTCAATTATTTCTTGGAGGCCCCTAACAATCTCAGAAAAGGATGCTAGGAAGAAAACATAAAAAATATATCACCGAAAATGTCTGTTAATTTTTCCAAGCTAAGGAAATTTATTGCTTCAAAGTTATTTAGCTTGCAGCAATTTTAATTAAATCTTTGCCAATGTTTACAGTAACTAAGCATACAGGCCAGGGGAATAAGTAAGACTTATGTTTTAATTTACTGCTTTCAGCGTTTATTTTGAGGGATCGGTTCTTGTTTGTTCTTCATTTTATTTTGGCACTCGGCTCGAAGTTGTTTCGTTTAATTTTGGGTATATTTTTGTTTGGCAAACGAGTTGATTTTGTGCAGTTTACTTTATAAATAGGTCAACCCTCTGACCAACTAATTAAACCAAAAGTGAATCAAGAAAAAAAATCCGAAAACGTGAATCAAAGAAAAACCAGCTGCCGCGAGCGTATACCGTCCGTATTGACAGCTCTAAGAATCTTGATCTGCCTAGCCTTTTCCCAACTATGTTTGGATCGGCTTCCAGTCTAAACGGATTCAGCTGTTTACCAGTATTTAAATGATAGCAAGAATTTTTCCTAGAAAGTTAAAAAAAAAGTGTTATAGTTAAGTTCAACTTTCCTTCATGAGAAAATCGTATTCGTGGTCGTGGCTGTCCCTTATTTTCAGCCTTATATTATTTATCTTTACTTCTTGGAACTAAACCGTCAAATTTACTGTCCCTTAGATGTCCTAATAACTGTCCCTTCTTACATATTCCTAGATTAGGGTAAACCTTTCCAATCAGAGAGTAAATCAATCAAATGGAAGGTCCGAAAAGAAAACCTTTGGAGGGTCAAATCACAGTCATATAAGAATAATGTCAATAATTGACTAGGGTACGAATAGTTCTTATACAAAATGGGGGATGAATATTTTCAACTGAAAGAGTTTGATTTCCCTTGTGTTCAATGTAATCGACGGAAAGGATTTATTTTACACTGACTTCTAAAAACGGAGGAGGTTATGATATCCACCGGCATGTTATTTTTTTTAAAATCGTAATAATGATATCGGGTTCGATTTAGCAATTATTTGTTTATTTGGTAGAAAGTTTCCGGCAGCGGTGCTCCCATATAAATATTAACTTTCTGTTCCAAATCAATTTTATAATTATTATTCATTCGTATTTTAGCCGGTCTGATTCCAATAAATATTTTTTTTTTAATCTTTGAATGCAGATTTGTTTCTTTTTAAACATATCTGAAAGAATGTTTCCTTTAAGTAAAATATGCTATAGTTTCTTTATTTAGAGTAGTTTCCCTCTAAGTAAGATTGAATAATTCCAGCCATTGTAATATAGGAAGATGATATTGATAAAATAATAATGATACAATATATTTAATTTGTACCAGCGTAAAAATCTTCCACTTTCGACAAGAACCACAATCCAACTGACATGAACTAAATAATTGTTTTTCCAATAAGCAGTTCACACCTGCAATCTATAATATAAAAATGAATCGCAAAATGTGTTGGTAAGCGCATAACTCAACAACGCCTGGATCGATTTGGCTAATTTTGGTCTTGAATTATTTGTGGACGTCCAGAGAAAGTTTTAACAGTGAGAAAGTGGTTGGTAGGTAGGCAGGGTAGTAGGTAGGTAGGGTAGTAAGTAGGTAGGGTAGTAAGTAGGGTAGTAGGTAGGGTAGTAGGTAGGGTAGTAGGAAAGTAGGTAGGTAGGGTAGTAGGTAGGTAGGGTAGTAGGTAGGTAGGGTAGTAGGTAGGGTAGTAGGTAGGTAGGGTAGTAAGTAGGTAGGGTAGTAGGTAGGTAGGGTAGTTAGTAGGTAGGGTAGTAGTTACGTAGGGTAGTAGGTAGGTAGGGTAGTAGGTAGGTAGGGTAGTAGGTAGGTAGAGTATTAGGTAGGGTAGTAGGTAGGTAGAGTAGTAGGTAGGTAGGTGGGAAAAAAAGCATTGCAACGCATGCGCGGGTTCAGCTAGTACTATCATAAAATAAAACCATAATTAGCATAAAAGTGAGTCACAGTTTTTGTATAGTTAAACTGGTATCGTTAGTCGTGGACTGAACTTAAGTAAGACTTGACACACCTACATTTCGCATCATTAGACAAAGAGAAACAGTTTGTTTAAAAGATATAAACGCCCACTTTTTAGTACAAAATGACGTCTTAATATAGTCCGGTCTTAGACTAAAAAATAGGGGTAAGGTTATATTAATTTGACGGCACGGTTGGCGCAGTGGCTGAGAGATTGGACTGCTGCGCTGCGTGTCGCGGGTTCGATCCCCGCACGTAACAAATATTTGTGTAGCCTACAGATAGTTGTTTCTTATTCTTTATTGCACACATAAGATAACAAATATAAACAAAAATTACAATAATAAAGCTCGAACTTAACCCAGAATTGGGTTTTCTTACAGCAAACCTAATTTCGCTAGCGAGATTTGCAAAAGAGGAGGAACACTTTAATGTATGTGCAACATTAAACTATGTTACTTAAATTAAATAGACTTATAAACTAAACTACATACATACAATATAATATACGTAATAAATATAGTATATAATATATGTTTAAATACCTATAAAATCCTATAAATACATACATATTGCTCATGTCAGGCAATGTTCCTTTATTCCCTTCCTGAACACCTCTAACAAAGGGCTATCCCGCAAGGAGTGTGGAAGTGAATTCCAAAAGCGCACAGCACGAATAGTGAATGATCCATCATACCGACTTGAGGAGTGAGGTGGGAAACGAAGGAGAAGAGATGATGATGAGCGACAAGGTTTACCTCTGGGAACGAGATACTCAAAGCGTTCCCGAAGATACGAAGGAGCTTTAGGATTGTGAAGAATGGAAAAGAGAAAAGATAGAATGTGACAATCTCGACCGACACACCCACGATACGGGAGAAATTCCTAGTGTAGAGCAACGTTAATAAAAAAGAAAAAAAAATCACACCCAGCTGAAAATTGGTAGGATTGTTCAAAACACCATTATAAATAAAAAGTCCTCATCGATCTGACACCAGAAAAAAATATTACTCGAGGTCACAAAAACGGGATTTTCGCGATTTTCAGAAAACGGTAAGTTTTATCACAAAATTTGTCGTTGTTTATCTATAAAATATTATAACAAAATATAATAACACTTTTATTTCTAAGAGCCACCATTACTTATAAATTTAACGTACAACGTTACAGTAGGAGGCAACGTACATATACGGA
Source organism: Diarsia dahlii (assembly GCA_949775195.1). NCBI lineage: Eukaryota > Metazoa > Arthropoda > Insecta > Lepidoptera > Noctuidae > Diarsia > Diarsia dahlii. Next base: position 7,206,020 of record OX459211.1, on the reverse strand, counting down.
GGAAGTACTTACTATATTCGGAGATCTGCCGATTGCGGCCTAGAAATTCTTGGATTAATTTGGTGGACGATGTCTCCCTCTCCCTGTTGTCATGACAACGACATGTCTACTAGGGTGGGTCAATTTTTTTTTTTTTCGTTTTTCAAATGTGCTCAGCTTTAAAAAGGTGCTAAATGGTATCATTACTTCATATGTAAAGTTTTATTGAATTATTTTAAGGTTTACTGCCTCCGGACTGTCATCGAACTATTAAAAAAAAGTAGATTTTTGATGTTACTTTACTAATATTTAACTCATCTTTTTGATATCTGATTCCATGCCTAATACTTTTTTAGTAATGATAAATACATAATTGTTTTGTTGAGTTCAAGAACAAAGGAGTAAGGAGGGGAGGGGGGCGTGGAAATTTGAGACAAGTGACGCGCGATTCATTGGTAAAACAATCAGTGTCGCGCGTTGCGTAATACAGTGCAGTTACTTGTTTTATGTCATTAGAAAAATGGAACGTACTCGAAATAGTTGGAAGTGCCCCTTATTTGGTGATATATAAGATTTAAAAGACAACCTATTGCCAACTTACGAAGATATGATGAAATGTTATGAGTGGACCCGACACAAGTTAAAATTTGAGAGGGAAACGAAAAAAGAGCCGACATATAAAGAAATAGAAGCCGTTTTAGTTTCAAAACTGATACAAATATGGGCAAAATCTTCTATTCCCACAGTAGAACCAAAACGAATGAAGGTAATGATTCAAAGGTAACCTTTAAAAATGCAAAAACCTTCTTATGTCTCACCCGAAAATACCTAAAAACAAGTTGGAAGAGTTTCGTCTTGGAAGTAAAGTTTTGTTTGATATTTCGGCTTGCAAGTGTCAACAAAAAAATACCTACAAGAGAGCACAACTTTATAATAGACCAACGAACTGTTAGGCAAATGATGATAGGTGGCATAGACGTTGGCACAACAAAACATCACATCTCTTTCAACACATTGATGGCAGTACGTCCGGGCCACAAACATTTTCAGGTACAATTGGAAAAGAACTTGAGAACTGTGAAACAAGACCTCTAGCTCAGTTTCAACGTATTCCAGCGAACTTACCGGAGCTTTCCGCTAAAGATATTAGTACAGACCAAAAATATTTATACAGGATAGTCGAAGCAATTTCATCTGGCATATTTCCTAGTGATTTAGCTAACAAATCACCAGGCAAAATGTCCCATGCCCGATGGCTTACTCGTGCCAATAGGATTCTCCGTCTGTATGTGTCAGTAGAGACTGCCTCTGAAAATCTAAAGACTCTTGCAGCGTATATCGTCAAGGTTTACGCTCCGATTTGGTTTTCCATAAAAACTCACTCTAGCTGTAAAGATGGATCGCGACACTTGTATAAACTCATCGAGCTAACCAGATATTTACCAACAACTTTAAAAGCCGTTATCGACCCAGTAATTCAAAGAAACAGCTATTTCGCACACCCGTAAAACTTATTGCTTGCAATGTTGACAGATCCCCAGCCACACGTTCGTGAATTAGCTGCACGGCGAATTTTGAAAGCTAGATCAGAAACACCAAAAAAATTGCGTATGTTACAGTTACCAAAGATAAACTTTGACGCTTTAACATATTATGACCTTTTAAATTGGCAAGAAAATATTACTGAACCACCTTTTTTTAATTAAAATATTTAAAATCTGTAACCGAAGAAAATCTCCGTTTGTTTATTCAACAAAAAGAGAAGGAGACTTGGATTTATTACGCCTTCCGTGTCACACACAAGCAGTAGAAAGAGCAGTTAAAGCTGTGACCGAAGCATCAGCCACCCTATGTAATAAAAGAACGGCAGAAGGTTTTATCAAAGCTCAGATAGACTCGAGAAAAGCAATGCCGAAATTCGACAGCAAAAAAGATTTCGCCACAATTTAACCCTTAATTTTAATAATTATTATTTTATATTTTTTAACAGAATCCCAAAACAGGAGGACGTCCTATTGATGTAAAATTTGTTTGCTCATTAAAAAACCTTTATTTACTATCGATTATAGACTTTTATTTATAAATAGAGTGTTCTTTGTATATAATGCTGTTAAGCCTTTTTTACCATATTTGTTGACAATTTCCACATGACTCCGGAGGCAGAAGATAAATTCCGATTGCAATGAAACTTCATAATCTGTTTACACTCATCATTTAGCACCGTTTTATCGCTGTGCCCATTTAAAAACTAAACTTTTTTTTTTCCCCATACATAAGTGACCCACCCTAATGTCTACCCAAGTTCAAAAATGGACTTGAGTCGGCACTATAAATATGGGCGTTAATGTAATTGATCAGTTTCCACCATTAAGATTTATTATTTTTTACCTTTAGTCATTGTTCTATAAGTGGCCTATTAATTGTGGAGCTATCTTAATGATAATATTATATTTATGTCGGTAAAAGTATAACTTGTCAATTAAATTATTTCATTTTGCTGAGAGGCATTCCTGAGACTTCGGTATAGTATTTTATTCTTCTTTACTTTCAAATAATGTTGTAGCATTCATTCTTGACTCAAATTCGTTAGTGTAGAGCCTCGTTGGTCGAGTAGTCGTAAGGACTACTGCTGAGGTTATTAAGTCGAAGCAGGTCTTCAGTAGGATATCTCCGTCTTTTAAAATACATGCACTTTATAAGAGCGCGTTGTGCTCTTTCTCATAGACTCGCCCGTTACTATATGGAACTTCAAAGTAATTGGCGAAATGTGTGTGTACTGTAAGGTACACCTCTGCCAAACCCTTCAAGAATTATAGGCGTAATGTTATTTTACTAAAGAATAACCCCCGTGTCAAAATTTGAACCATGCATAGTCAAATCGCTTGCGCGCGCGCTTGGCGTACGGCTGTTTCGTAGATCCACCTAAGTCAAATACGTAATTGTGCATAAATATCTAAAAACGGTGTTTGCTAATATCGCATAATAATGGTGAAGTGTAAGAAATGTAATAAGGTTGTGTCGATCGCGAAAGATGAGACTATTAAATGCAAAGGCTCATGTGAAACAGTCTTCCATAAAAAGTGCGTCACGAGAGCTACCTTCAAAAATGAAAAATGTGAGGATTGTGTTTCCCTGCCCGAGTCGGTTCCTAGTTCGCCTTGTGTCGAAGAACCAGATATTGCCGTGACCCTGGCTGCCATGAACAGGAAAATGGATGTGGTGTACAAAATGGAGAAAAAACTAAGTGAGCTAACCGATCTGGTTGATTTCGTATCAGAAAAGTATGATCATCTGATGGAGTACCAGAAATCAGCCGAAACAAAAATTAAATCCCTAGAGAACATGAACGCGCACCTGGAAAAGTGCAATAAATCTCTGGAAGAACGTGTGAACGAGCTGGAGGAAAAACACCTGGAAAAAACGGTGGAATTGGCTGGATTGGTGAAGAAAGAGAATGAAGATATCGCCAAATTGATAGTCCAGGTTGCCAGCAAGATCCAGATGGATGTTAGTCAGATTGAGTACGCAGAGAGGGTAGGCCGCGAAAAACCAGACGCCGACAAACCACTTCCAGTAGTGGTAACGCTGAGGACAAAAGAAGCTCGTGATAAGTGGATTGGAAGTCGCAAAAAACATCTGACAAATGGTGAAATGTATGGCACCAATAATGACAACCGTATCTACATTAATGAGAATCTCACCAGATATAAAAGAAACCTTCTGTGGGTTACTAAAAACCAGCTTAAAAAAACCTACAAGTACATCTGGGTACAGGATGGAAAAATACTCATAAGGAAGAGTGACGAGCAGAAGAAAATAATGGCTATTAGGAATGAACGTGACATTGCACGATTTACAGAAGGCAATGTCACAGATACGGTGAGTAGCTAGATGTTGTTGTTGGTACGTACATGCCTCACGCACACATAGTGCGAAGTTATTGCTGCGAACTCAAACATCTGCTAATAACAGTTGATCGTTTCGATGCAATTGTCACATTGGAATGTCAATTCACAAGACTAAAAGCAGCGAACAGCTGGGTTGAGAGTATATCCAGCAACAGCAAATATTTACATATAGCACACTTAAATATTCGATCAATGAGAAAAAACTTTAACGAACTCCAAATATTTTTAAACAATTGCTCTGAAGAGATAGGAGTGCTAGTGCTGACAGAAATTAACATTAGGGAAAATGAGTTGTCATTATACCACATACAGGGGTACAATCAATTTGCAAACACGAGGGAGACTACCAGAGGAGGAGGTGTGCTTATCTATGCTAAGGAATGCCTAATTTTCAATGCGCACAAAACCCTGACGAGTTCACTGGAAGGACTTTACGGTAAACTGACGTTTGACCAGTCAACACTCAATATAATCGCAGTCTACAGACCACCAAAGACGAATAAATTGTTATTCGTTGACGAAATCGAGCAGATAATCAAGAAGATCCCAGCCAGCGAGGAAATTATCATGTTAGGTGACGTAAACATAAATCTATTAGGAGAGTGTGAAAGTCAACTGGTGTCCAAATATAAGGACTGCCTGTGTGAACTAGGCTTACAGTGCGTAATACCAGCCACGGAGGTGACGCGAGTGGCTATCGTCGCGGGTGTAAGAGAAGTGTCGTGTATCGATCATGTCTGGTTGCGAGCAAGGCAGATTCAAGACTGCCAGTCGTTTGTTATTGAGTGCTCATGTCGGATCATCACGTGGTTGGAGTCTCAGTACCGTTACTGATGACTCAACCGCGCACTGGCAGTGAGAACTCGGACACTCGGTATGTGATTAGTAATAAGTTAGTGGCTAAGCGGATCTCTGATTACGACTGGTCTCAACTATTGTTTATTGATTGCCCGTTAACTCTGTATTCTAAGTTACAAAATGTTTTCAATGATATTTATAAAAGTTGTAAGACTGTATTGCCAAAGGTTAAAAAACGGGTCACACAACCGTGGATAGGCAGAGATTTAAATCAAATGTTAATGCGTAGGGATAGGTTATTTAGGGATTGGAGGGAAACACCAAACAATAACACGAAAAGACTAGAATATACACGATTAAGAAATAAGGTGAACAAATTAGTATTTAAGGCCAAAAATAGGTTTCGGCAGGAAGAAATTAAGAAGTGTAACGGAGACCCAAAAAAAATCTGGGACAAAATCAATAACTGGACAGGCAGGAAAAAAGCGAATATAGATGATATTGTTAAAAGATACTTTGGTAATAAAGATACAATGTATAATGTATGTAGTCAATTTGCAGATACATTTACTAATGAAGTTATTGCTATTAAACATAATTGTAGTACTAAATTATTAGACAGAAGTAAATATAGTAGGGCAAGTGATGTAACGTTTCGCTTTAAGCCTGCAACCTGTGACATAGTATGTAAAGTCATTGATCAGCTGAGCAGTGATAAGGCGCCAGGCATCGACGGCATTCGAGTTATAGACTTAAAATTAATTAAAAATAAAATCTCACCGGTCTTGTCGCACTTTGTCAACCTGTGTTTGTCGAAGGGGGAATATCCTGACCAGCTCAAAAAAAGCGTTAATTAGGCCCATTTACAAGCAGGGATCACATTCAGTTTACGCTAACTATAGGCCAATTGCTATCTTATCGGTTATTAATAAAATAGTGGAAAGAATAGTAGTTGGCCAGGTTAGCGAATTCTTAGAGAAAAATATTATATTAGCGGATGCACAGCACGGTTTTAGGCAGGGTCGTAGCACTGTAACAGCACTATCACAGTTTTCCGAGGATATGAACAGTAGTCTCGACCAGGGCCATCAGGTCCTGGCGCTTTTCGTCGACTATAAAAAAGCCTTCGATACCTTGGATCATGAGGTGCTGTTGCAGGCCATGGATGAATGCGGAATCAGGGGTCCCACAAACAGGTGGTTCCGGAGTTACCTAAGTGGAAGAACCCTACAGACCTGCATTGCTGGTGTTGCTGGTAAAGAAGCGGCAGTACAGCTTGGTGTTCCAACCGGTTCAGTCTATGGTCCGGTTGGCTATGTCATGCATGTCAATAGCGTCAGTAATGTGATTAAGAAATGTCGGGTATATATGTACGCGGATGACATGTGCCTTATGTACTCCGCTAAGAACATACAAGAAATCAGGGCTGTGTTACAGGCCGATTTTGATAATATTACCCGGTGGGCGCACGATAACGGTATCATACTTAACCTAAATAAAACGAAAGTGATGCATCTGCACTCACCGCACAACCTGGTTGCAAAGAATGTTGATAGCATGGATATTGGTATCGTGGGTCACACGTATGAGTGCATGCACGTTGGAAATGTAAATTGTGTCTGCGAACAACTGGAGTATGTAAGCAAGTATAAGTACCTAGGTCTGTGGGTGGACCGCAATATGAATTGGAAAACACAGGTTGACACAGTGTGTACAAAGCTTAGGGCAGTATTGAGTAAGTTCTATATCCTGAAGGCACCCTTAAGTAGGAAAACGCTGCGTATTATTTATTTTGCCCTCGCCGAGTCATTGTTATCCTATGGTTTGAATACGTATGGTCGTACTTTTAAAACCTATCTAAACAGTATTAAATCGCTGCAAATTCGTTTTATGAAATACCTTGTTAACCCACAGACAAAACTTGCTTGTAAAGAAAATTATGAGCAGCTTTTTATTGTATGTAAGGTGCTTCCTGTCCATGAGAAGGTCAAATACTTGCTGGTTCTAGAACAGTTCTATAACGACCAATTCAAGGTACATGTGCAAAATAGGTACAATACGAGAAGCGTTAGAGAACGTAAGCTTGTACGACCGCCAACTAAAAATTACTATGGCAAAAGAACCAACAAATATTTGACCCCCACACTTTTTAATGATCTCGATTGGCTTAGAAAAAGTAATGATAGAATAAGTAAACAAACGCTAAAATATAAATTGAAAACTATTTTCCTTGATGAAGTTGTCGCAAGATGTGAAAATACCCACTAACTTGTTTTGGTATTGTAACTGTTGAACAAGATACATAATGTTATGATATTATATAGATGTAAACTCTTATGTAATCTAATTCACCTAATTAGTAAGTAGATAAGTCAGGAGTTTGTAATTCGATTATTTAAATATTGTTATCTGTTTTTTGTGTAATTCTAAATAATTGTGGCGGCGCGGCCTGCCGCCTCCGTCCCCCGCGCCTTCCGGTTCGTGAGTGCCGGCTGCGACGGTTCGCGCCGTGACAACATTTAATATTGCGTACCTTACTACGTGTTTTGTATTTACTTTTAAGAGTTTTTTTTTTTACTTACCTTCATTCAACGAATTGTGTGTGATATTTTGTGAACCAAAAGTATTAAGACGAGCGCTACTCCCGCCGACAAACTGCTGCGCAGTTTGGTGGGTGCATAAAATGTTGAAAATGTTTGGTCCTCAATAAATGATTTATTTATTATTTATTTATTATTATTAAATACTCTGCAAATTATCAGTACCAATCTCATTAGTATGCAAATTATTAGTACTAATCTCATTGGTATACAAATTATTAGTACTAATTGAAGGTAATGGTCAATGGCTGGTTTAGCGATTTAATAGACATCTATATATCTTCTATCTATAATATAAAAATGAATCGCAAAATGTGTTGGTAAGCGCTTAACTCAACAACGCCTGGATCGATTTGGCTAATTTTGGTCTTAAATTATTTGTGGAAGTCCAGAGAAGGTTTATACGGTGAGAAAGTGGTTGGTAGGTAGGCAGGGTAGTAGGTAGGTAGGGTAGTAAGTAGGTAGGGTAGTAAGTAGGAAAGTAGGGTAGTAGGTAGGTAGGGTAGTAGGTAGGTAGGGTAGTAGGTAGGTAGGGTAGTAGGTAGGTAGGGTAGTAGGTAGGTAGGGTAGTAGGTAGGTAGGGTAGTAGGTAGGTAGGGTAGTAGGTAGGTAGGGTAGTAGGTAGGTAGGGTAGTAGGTAGGTAGGGTAGTAGGTAGGTAGGGTAGTAGGTAGGTAGGGTAGGTGGTAGGTAGGGTAGTAGGTAGGTAGGGTAGGTGGTAGGTAGGGTAGTAGGTAGGTAGGGTAGTAGGTAGGTAGGGTAGTAGGTAGGTAGGGTAGTAGGTAGGTAGGGTAGTAGGTAGGTAGGGTAGTAGGTAGGTAGGGTAGTGCCGTGGGTAGGTAGGAAAAAAAGCATTGCAACGCATGCGCGGGTTCAGCTAGTATAATATAAAAATGAAACCCGTTTTCCGTTGTCACGACATAGCATGAAAACGGCTTGACCGATTTGGCTGAAAATTGGTAGGGAGGTAGCTAAGAACCAGGAGAAGGACATAGAATACTTTTTTTTTTTTAGGTAGGGTAGTAGATAGGTAGGTAGGATAAAACGCATTGCAACGCATGCGCGGGTTCAGCTAGTATTCGATACAATATCTCCGTTTATTTAATCAAGTAATATAACGCCTGTGTTACCCCGAAGAAGGAGAGGTGTACTTATATTTAAGTCTCATCACAATAGCAGTTTGTGATAGTCTAGTGGGATAACCATCGGATAGTTAAGGCAGTGGTCCGACCGCCGACGATGAACGAGAAACGAGTAGAACTAGAAACTCTAAACGAGTTGGCGATCAGCGGGAAACGAGTGTGTAGTTTTGATAGTTTTGTCGGCGGGCTATAAAGCGAAGTGTGCATAGCATCGCTGAACGAGTATCACTGAGCGATTTATTTTTGAAAGCTCTTCGCTCAGCGACAAAACGAGTAAAGCGAGTCGTCGCCGGCAGTGTGAACAGTCAGAGAGCAACTTTTACTATATGCATCTCTGGCGTTTACACGGAATGTACATTTATTGTGCGTTGCTTTGAGAGAGAAAATCGCCGATAGTTAGTCGTTTTCTCGCCGGCGGTTTGACCACTGCCTAAGTCATAGATCTCGAGTTCAGACCTAAGTCACACACATCAAATTTTTCTGATACATGTGCGTATTGTTTAAACAAACAAAGTCACTGACTTCTGAAATTAAAGTTGCAACATTGCAGGCCCCTGCAACATTGCAGGGGCTTGCAAGGGCCGACCTAATACTTGCTTCGTTGAAGGAAAACAACAAGAAGTTAAAGCATGCCTGAGAGGTATTCAATTTTTCAACAGCCTGTAGAGACAAGTTATGGGTGGCTTAAAAAATCACAAACCCGTCGGGACTGCGGGTTGTTCGCAAGAGATGTCGCGGCCTCGACATAAAGGGCTAAGAAGGAACATGGGTGGTTTTTAGTCAGTAGAAGTCTGACACTCGCTTTCGCTCTGCCCAAGAGCGGGACCCCGTTATTTCATGATTTCCAAATGGCCAAAAAAAAAAAGGTTAGGCACAAACTAAACAAAAAAGAAAAAAGGTCGCATATCTTATGCGGCGATTCTATTATAATTATCATTCACACAAATCTAGACTTTGGGCTGCTATTAGGAACCTGGGAATCAAACCGAAAACCCCATGATTAGCAGTAGAATTTTGCTACCACTATAGAACGATAAGTCTGTTTACTCAATAAACTGTTCAAAAATGTGTTTCGGCTAGTAGGTATCTGCCCCTCTTGACGTAGCTTTTTAGTCGCCTTTGTGATACTGAGGGTACGGAAACGGAAGCCATATTCTTTGTGAGTAAACACGCTATACAGTGAATGCAGTAACCCAAAATTCCAACAAAACATATTATAGGTAGGTACCTATAATAACACATAATAAATTTATTTTACACACAAAACACGTTTCCTTAAAGGAACATATTTGGTTCCCTACTTTTTATTTGTGGTCTGTCTGCCATGACTACATAATATATTCTCACTGTCTCAGTGTTTTGTTCTATTTTAGTCCATAGTTCATTCAGTTTTCGGAATGCAGTGTTTCGAACACGATGCGCAGGAACAATTTTTTTAACTTCATGTTGTCAAATCATTGAGAATGAAGATTTTGAATAGTGAGTATAATCAACATAAGATCACGCCAGTATTCTCTGTTCTGGAAATCGAACCCAGAGCATCATGTTCAGCAGTTGTGCTTGCGATATAGGTAAGTGAGTTATTAGGGCTACTGAATAATTGCTTGTGGCTTCCAAACCACGAAGACAATAATAATTACACATATTTATTTGTATAATTACCATAGTCAATTAGATAAACAAGATCCTCGGATTAAAAATAAACCTTAATAACAAAGTCGTGAAACAAATTCAACCGCAAATGAACAAACAAAGATAAACAATGTCACGATATTAATTGATTATTTTATAAGAATTTACATAATTATGACCCGCACCCGCAACCATTGAATCATTTAACAATATGGGAAAATAATTATGATGAATGCTAAAAACTGGTAGATAAGACCCCTATCTATATTACTCATCTATGGAACAAAAATGCAATGTCAATATTTTTGTGTGTCATAGGGAAAACGGGCCGAAATCTCATTATTGAAGGCTAAAGAACTTTGGGATTTTCCTCTTCATAAATCTAAAAACTTTTTCTAAGATTGAGGTCGGCTTCCAGTTTAACCGGTACCAGCTAAATACTATTTTACAAGAACCTATTTGACCTCCACAATCCAGTTACAACAGGGTAAAATGACATCCCTAGGCTTACCTCTTTGAGGAGTGGCTTGAGGGGCGCCACGGCGCCCTCACCTTCCGTCTGACGCAGGTCCTCACCGGACACGGTTGTTTCGGGAGGTACCTGGACCGAATCAGGCGGGAGGAAACGCCCGGATTTCACCACTGTGAGGATTGGCCGGAGGACACGGTGGAGCACACCGTGGAGGTCTGCCCCGCTTGGGCGGAGCCCCACCGTGTCCTCGTATAGCGGCGATCGACGGCGGCAACCCCTCGCGTCTGGCCCTGGTGCAAGCCATGGTCCGGGGCGAGGAGGAATGGGACGCCGTCGTCTCCTTCTGCGAAGCAGTGATGCTAGCGAAGGAGGTGGCGGAACGTGAGAGGGAGAGAACCTCTCGTCCCCGCCGTGGGAGACGGTCCGGACGTCGGGGGCCACGTGATGGCTTCCGACCACCGTAGACTCGGACCTGTGGACGGTGAGTAATGAGCTAGCTCGCCGTCCGTCTGTCTTATGACGACAACAGGCCGTGTCGACGGCGTGTTCCACGCGCGCCTCCAAGAGATGTCAGCAACATGGGAGGTGCCTGCAAGGGCCGACGCCCGTCGGGGCTGCGGGCTGGTTACAAAGATACCGCGGCCTCAACATAAGGGAATATGGAAGAAGAAGGAACATGGGTGGTTTTTAGTCAGTAAAAGTCTGACACTCCTTCTCGCTCTGCCCAAGAGCGGGAGGGGTTATTTGATGATTTTCCACCCACCGTAAAAAAAGGTTTACCTAGGGTTATTATAGTTCGACAACAATTCTTAACTTGTCAAACTATCGGATTACGAGCTCCCTCTCAAAGAACTACGAATGACAGCCGGGACCAAAGGTTAACTCGGTTTGTAATGGGCGGTAAGGGTAACCCATCCACAGACTAACAAGCAAGCAAGCGCGGCTTAATCTGAAGGTCGACCCAAACTACTGATACTATTAGGCCATGTGCTCTTGGCATTTTCCTCATAATAAGTTCAAATAGGGAAAAAACGTGATGTGCAGAGAAAATTTTTGTTTGCGCTTGCGACATATTGGGAAGTATATATGGGTTTTGTGACGTAAATATGGAAGGCTAAGCGCTGAACATCGCTTTACTCTGTGACATTTCCATACGCATGACGTATGCTTTTATGAGATGAGTCTCGGGTCGGGTAAAGTGTAATTGGGTTTTTCAATCTGGAATTTGTCAGTAGCGGTAAGAAAGTTTCGATTTGTGCGTGGTTTATGGTAATAGGCTGTGTTCTTTGGGGATTAATGGATGTCAAACGTTTATTCCATGATTTCTTATTCTCTAAACCACGGTATGGGGATTATTCTGAAACACTGTTAAACATGTATCTACTTTAATTATTGACCTGGTAACTTAATTTAAATTAATTATTAATTTGATGCAGATGCAAAACTGGACTTTCCATAACATAGTTTAGGAATCTAAATGGGAGAATATTGGATTTGGTAATTAGTAATGACGACTGCAACACATATTCGCCCACGGATTACTTATTACAGTTAGATAACCATCATCCCCCAATTTGTGTGTTGATATCTGTTTCTTTAACTCGGTGTTCAATGATTCGTAAGACAATTAAAAAATATAATTATTTTAAAGGCAATTATGAAAACATTAACCATGATTTAAAAGAAATAAATTGGGAAGACACGTTTTCAAATGATCAAACACCTGACGAGTATTTAGGCTCGTTTTATAACACTATTTTCGGCATAATAAGAAAACATGTACCTTTGGTTAGTGGTAGGTCTTTGAAGTTTCCTGTATGGTTTTCAAAATCTCTGGTACACATATATAAAAATAAAGCGAAGGCGTGGGTTAGATGGAAAACGTACGGGAACTTATCGGACTACGAGCAGTTTAAACTATACCTCACGAGATTTCAGTCTGAGTGCAAAGAATCGTATAGAAAATATATTAATTCTGTAGAGGATGGTATTCGAGACAACATCAAACATTTCTGGACGTTCATTTCCAAGCAAAAATCCACTACTGGAATTCCTTCCACCATGAAGTATAAAAATCAGCCATCTAATAACCCCGAAGATATTTGCAATACTTTTTCTGACTTTTTTCATTCGGTATATGAACCATCGACCTTAACAAATGTACCGTCCTCGCAAACTGACTGCTCCCCTACCTGTTCGCTTATAAGTGAAATAAAATTTTCAGTGGCTGAAGTACTGAGAGGGCTCGAGTTGTTAGACCCTTCTAAAGGACCTGGATCAGATGGTTTGCCAGTAATCTTTATTATGAAGACCGCCACTAATCTCTGTGCACCTTTGCATACTATATTTAATTTATCAATTTCGAGGGGGATATTTCCACAAGCTTGGAAGCTCGCTAACATAACTCCTGTTTACAAGTCAGGAACTAAGCATGACGTAGAGAACTATCGACCAATTTCTATATTGTCAGCCTTGTCAAAGGTTTTTGAGAGATTGGTACATGACAAAGTGTACCCTCTACTTCACAACGTTCTTTTACCACAGCAACATGGTTTTGTCAAAAAGAGATCAACCACGACGAACCTGGTGACTTTCGCAGATTATTTGTTCAACAACTTGGATAGCCGTGTTCAAACTGATACCATATATACTGATTTCAAGAAAGCCTTTGACAAGGTTGACCATGAACTGCTCTTGCAGAAAATTGCGTTCAATTGGATACGTGGGGACTTGCTGAGATGGTTTTATTCGTATGTTTGCAACAGAACACAGAGAGTTGTAATAAATGGTTTTTGCTCTAGCACTGTGGATGTAACTTCTGGAGTGCCGCAGGGCTCCATTTTGGGGCCTCTCCTATTCATTTTATTCATCAACGACGTCGATAAATGTTTTAAAAATTCAAAATTACTGTTGTACGCTGACGACATTAAAATATTTAGGTCTATTAAAAGCCACCGTGACTGTTCTCTCTTACAGAAAGACTTAGATGCGTTTTCGGCATACTGTACACGCAATAAACTTCAACTTAGTGTATCCAAGTGTCATGTAATTAGTTTTACCAAAAATAAAAATATTTTATTATATCCTTACACCTTAAAAAATGAAAAGCTAAAAAGAGAAACTCTGGTCCGTGATCTTGGAATTCTGTTGGACGACAAACTCCATTTAGATTCTCATATTAACAAAATTGTTAATAATGCCTTCCGTATGTTTGGTTTCATAATGAGAACGGCTACAGTGTTTACCCGGTCCTCTACCTATCTGTATTTATATCGATCGTTAGTTCGCTCTCAGTTAGAGTATGCTGTTTCCGTATGGGATCCCCACTATGGCAAATATTCCGATATGCTTGAAAGAGTACAGCGAAAATTTCTAAAGGCCATGCATTTTCGTTGCCATCGTACTTATGCATCCTACACCTGACCTATTGCAGAGGTTTAACCTGCAAAGTTTAAAGTCCAGACGAATTGTGTTGGAAACTAAGTTCTTGTTTGACCTGTGTTACACTTATGACTGTATTGATATTCGCAATAAAATCGCCTACGTAGTGCCTAAAACAACGATATACCGTGGGGTGCGCGCAAGACCTTTATTTGCAGTAAGTTCCTGTCGCACAAACGCGGGCTTGCGAGCACCCCTACGCCGCCTCACCAATCAATACAATCAGATATTTGAAGACGTCGACTTCTTCTTCGTCTCCGCTCATAGATTTTGGGAATCTTATTAACAAAATAATTTTAGAATATAATAGTTAATTTAGTTAGTTTAATATTTGCAAATTGTTCTTTTTCTGTTGTTTGCATGTCTATTTATGTTCATTTTTAACTACTTTTCTGTTTAAAAGCTTAGAATAGCGCACTATTAGTTTTAATTATTAATATGTTGTGGAAAATGTCGTAGGTTATACATTTATAAACCTTATTGTGTATTTATAACATATTGTAAGATTTCAATGTATATCTGTTTATTTTCCCAAATAAATAAAATAATAAAATAAAATAAAATAGTTGGTATAGGTACTTCAGCTAATCAAGCTTTCTATGACTAGCTGTCCGTTTGTACTTGAGTCTATCCTAGTTAAATGGTCTAAGCTGAGCTTCGCTTTCAAATCGGTAAGTCATTGACCAATCACAATAATAAATACCGACTAAAACTATTTCCATTCACAAATCGGATTACAAGCAAAGCCGATGCTCAATTGCATTCAAATTCACGAAGTTTTTGAAAATCCCTCTTTAAGAGGAGGAAGGAGTCATTGCCTTCTAAATCCCTCATTATTCGCTTGAAATCCTTTGACTTTGCAAAGATTTGAAGAAGGAGCTTGAGGATTATATTCAGAAGAATTTTGCTTCGTCATTATTCGATTGCAGTGGTCTTCTGTATTAGTTGGAGAAATGAATTCACATGTTTAATGTATACAAAAGTACTTTTCATAGTACTCAGTACATGCATTATACCGACATGCTGCTAGTACATAATTATGCACATAATAATATTTCAATGTTTTAAAAGACACACATATAAATTGAACAAAATAATATCTTAAGGTCTTCAATAGGGGATCGGACAAAAAAAAACTAATTAGTCCGTCAGATAGATTTCCAAAAATTATTGGACACGTATTTTTTCTTTTTTCACGTACCTAAACTTAAAATGAAGACGATACAGTGCTTCGAAAACTCGTGTGACGTCATATGATAGTACATTTTGACGACACAAGTGACGTTCCAAGCCCCACTCCAAGATCTTTGACACGTTTTATCTTCGTCATTTTTTATTGATTTGATAAAACAAAAAACACGTATTCAATATTTTTCGATAATCTAACTTACGGACTAAACAGAATCATATTATTTTGACCCTGTCCGATCCCCTATTATATTGCCACAAAGAAAACTTACATATTTTTGCATTCTAGCCATCTAATTACGGGTACAAACAAATTAACAAATCTGACGTAAAAACGTCGACTTTAAAATTAAAAATTCTCGATTTACTTGTTTTCATGATTTTAAGAATTAATTCATATCTATGGATGATACTGATTGTGCGTGCTGCAAACAATTAAACTATAATGTTATAGGGAAACGATATTTTCCACAAAAAATCAACATAATTTTAGGTACGTCATGTTTACATGTTTGTTTACACCGTGCGCTCATGCTAGAGCTTCAGGACGTATCCTTAAATAACTTATTTGCTTCATCACCTTATCTGGTTTTTCTCCAGATCCAAGAATGCTCCAGCTGCTGGACTGGAGTGTTCCACGAGTCCGTTTATACCTGCACTCTTGATGACCTGAATAGCGCCTCTGCCGCTGCAATAAATGTGGCCACCTACTGGGCCCAAACCATGTTATATCGAAGTAACATCGATACAAGAAAAATACGGTTTTCAAGTGTTTCAGAAGTTACAATTACTTAGAAGCTTATAACTTCAAACGTTTAGGTAAAAAAAAACGTAACACTCTTTTCACTTCTCTCGCTCTAAAATTCGTCTTTATGTCGTGCGTAGGCGACATAAAGTCGCGTTTTATGCTCTAGAGCATAAAGTAAAATCTTCGTCGATGACCAAGGTAATCGGCCCAACAGCCACACGAACAACTTCAACTTCATAGAATAACCTCTTTAATTTAATTCGTTTCGTTAGTATTCTAAGAACAAGGGATTACGCTACGATAATATGATGTCGCTAATAGTTCGAGGGACTAAATAAGTCTTTAACCCGAGGTAAACTGTGCTTTTCATTACGAATACACGGAAAGTTGATGGGAATAGGCTTGCCCCCAATTACCTAAATCGCTTGATGGCAACACTCCCTTACGCTCCATTCAAAGCGGGAGGAGTCATTTGACGATTTCCGACCTTCCAATAAATCCAATAAAGGTTTTAAAAAACTTTGAGTAATAGGGGATCGGACTGACTCAAAAAAATATGGTTCTGAACAAATTATGAACACCAACTTTTATCTCCCGAACTCCACGAAACTTGGCAGCTTACTTTCTTCAATAACTGATAAAAAAAGATTAAGAACAGTCGGTGTTTATAAAACGATAAATCTTTGTTATTCATGTTTCAAGTAACTTATTTGTGCCAAAACAAAATTTATGGGCCTACCGTAGAATGTATTACGAAGGGTCAGACCGTTTTGAGGCGAAAGTCGAACAGTTTATTGGGGTCTTCAAAGTTGGCATAAGATAACTTATTGAAAAGAAATTGTGTGTCATTTCTTTTTGCACATAACTCTTTTTCCGTGTGGGGTTAATCATTTATGTTTTAATAATAAAGTTCTGTATAATTTCTCGATTAAATTCTTTTTGGCGTTTTGCACCTGTGACCGCGTATAACCGTAGTTTAAGGTTGTTGAGTCTTGTCCACAAATTGGACAAATATAAACAGGGAGATTGATAATTAGTGTAATGGTTGATACTATTAGATAGAGATACTATTAGACCTAATTTGCAACAATTTTGACCCCGATAACTTGGTTTCCAAACTAGGTCGTTTAGGGGAATTCAAAATATTTTTTTTTTTTTCTTTTTCGACCTCTCCATCAGAACCTCATCATCATCAGCCTATAATGTTCCCACTGCAGGGACGCAGGCCTCCTCTCTAGGAGAGGGATGGGCTATAATCCACCACGCGAGCTCAGTGCGGATTGGCAGATGTCACATGTCTTCAATTTTTTTGATTCTAAGACATGCCGGTTTCCTCACGATGTTTTTCCTTCACCGTTTTGAGAGCAGCGGTGATGAAATAAATTACACAAAGTAATGCGCCTGCCTGGGTTCGAACCCACGACCTACTGTTCGTAAGTCGGGGCCGACACCACTGTGCCACCGCTGCTCCATCAGAACCTGCTAATTGCGAAATATCTACACCATTTAGAATGTTAATGAATGAAGTCTGCATTGCAAAGCCTATGAAAATTAAATTAATTAAGTATTTTCTTGAGACTACCATTGTTTTTCGAGGCTGGTTTCTCAAAATAAATGGGGAACTTGTCTTTTGTTTTCTCATAGGCTTTCTTAAATCGTGCCAAAGTACCCTCTTTACGGTACGGTTACTTTTACGTTAGTTTCTGAGAAGTTAGTATTTTAACAAAACCGGGTTGTACAGTTTTTTCAATGCACGTCTTTCTTGTTTGTCAGCTTTGTGATGTCAGCTGTTTCCGTTTGCCGGGTCTTGTTCGATTAAATGAGGTAAGATCTGTCTCTATCTAGTGTATTTTAACATATCCTATCAGACAGTCAAAGTGGTCATTTTCTGACCGAACTTATTGCCATAAACTGAGTACGAACTGTAACTGTAACTGATATGGGTATGGTAGATTAGTTTGATATTATGGTATGTATGATATACACATGATCATGATTTATGTTTGTGTGTTTTACACCCAGCATATGCTGAGTTGGCTACCCTTTCGTTATGGGCATGCTCAGCGCAGTTGAGCTGTTTAATTAATTGTTAAGCTGTTTGTTGTTATTTGTTTATATATGTGCTGCTCTTTTGTGTTGCTGCTGTCCATTAGCGAATAAATACATATTCTATTCTATTCTATTCTATTCTATATGATAATGGTATATGGAAGGAACTGACAATAAACCAAATCTAGTTTTTTCGAAGTTGCTTGTTCTGCATAAAACTTATAAAAAAGTATGCATACCCTTAAAATTGACTTCACCACGTAGAACAAAACGTAAAGGTACAATCTATTGTTCTGCAAGAATCCTTTGTAACGCGAATAAATAATTAGAAAAGTTTGGTCTGCGGTAACTTTGTGTGGTTCGGGGTACAACCAAACTGTTCCATCAAAGTTCGGAACTTCCAATCTATTGTCAGTGACGCTTTCATGAGTATCAACTATCTCAGAAGTTTGTGGTATATAAGGTCCCATTAAAATAGGTGGGCAAATTTTAACATAGCGTTCAGTAGGTCTAACCAAACATAATTATCTAAACAAAAAAAAACATTAAATAAAATGTTTTTTTTCTGACTTAAAATAATAAATTGCCGGCACTCTAGAACAAACTCATCCTTAATGAGTAGGAACTTAAATGCGATTTTCTTATTATTTTTTTTACCATCGTCCTTATTTTGGTGGTCTGATTTCTGAAATTTTGTCCACTTATTTTAATGGGACCTTATATAAGTAGAATAGTTACAGATTTTCTTTTCTAGTGACTGTGCATCTACTCTCTGAGGAGCTCATTGCTTTATAAAGCAGCCACTCAGGTTGGTCCGCGGATGGGTGACCACATATTTCATATCGAGTTTCCTCCGTGCTTCGGAAAGTACGTGAAACTTTTGGTCCCGGCTGTCAGTTTTGTATATCTTTTACAGTCGTTTCAGGTAGTCAGGGACCTGAAAGACAACCTGTCTTACCAAGGGGAATCGTATTACCTAGTCTTAATGTGTTATGAAGGTTAGAAAGGCAGCTGCATACAGTTAGACTGGAAGCCGACCCGTACATAGTTGTGAAAAACCACTAAAGGCACATAAAGCCCTGTTACCTGTCTCCAGATTGATTTCACTAAAACGACGTTAAAGTAATTTGCACGTGCATATTTTTGCAAGGCGATTCCTGCATCCAAGCCTGGATCTATTTGTGGAATTCACGCAAAATACTTTACATAACATTTCTTCAAAGTAAACCCTGATGTCATTCTACTTATGATTCACATGCCTATTTTATTTTAGAAGTCTGAATTAACATAGTAGATTCAGATAAAGGTGATGAATTAGGATAGCTAACCGTTGGGAACAGGGCAAAAACAAAAATTCGATTTTAAAATTAAAAAAATACTTGTTTTATTTTTATGCATAATATAAACTATTTTATACTTACAGGATTTTTTCATATCTATGCATGATTGTGCTTGTTTGAAACAATTTATCATAAAAATCTACAGGATAACTGTATTTTCGATTCAATATTCCACGTCTTTTCCATAGGCTTAGAATCCCGTATTAACAAGGATCTACACGTGCGACACACTCTCAGTGGATTAAGGATCATTTTCCTGCTGAAATAAATTCACACACAATGGAAGGGATTCTATGAAATTTGATAAAACATTCATCCCTTCCCGCCGAAGGTTCAAGGCTAAATATTGTCATCTATTATATTGGATCCGTTTTATGAACCATCCGGTCAGCCTTTGAGATTTCATTTTTGCAGATCTAATATTGTGAGCCTGTCTTTGTAGGCATAGATTTTCTTATTGAGGTGGAGCAATTTGTTTTTCTTCGTCTTTGCGTGTCGATGGTAATTTAAATTATATCGGCCTGAAACTAAGCCTTTTGTTTGGCGCATTCAGTAGGGTCCATAAGTTCCTGTAATAAACAAACAGCACTTATTTATTGGTTAATATCCATTGATTTTCGGAGCATGGTATTGGTTCCTGGATGTTGGACCACGAAAGAAGAGTATGGAAGAAGAAGACATACTGCACCGACCCCAAATTAATTGGTCTAGGGTTAGATAATGATGTTGGTGTTATTTTCAGGATTGCTACTTTCCTACCGAATTGAGTCATAGAATGACAAGGCACAGAGTCTCCTAACGCACAATGCCGTGCGGCGACTAAGACTAGACTTAGTGCGTGTTTACGTACAGGTGCAAATATTCTGTATAAAAATCTGTATCCAGTGCTAATCTGTACCACACTTCGAAAAAATAATAAATAAAAATAAAATTCATTTATTTCGGACAACGCGGATCCATATTTTGTTAGTATTACAAGCTGCTTAAACTCTAGTGTTAGGGCGTCGCGCGGCGCGTTGTGCGTTTTTAATTCAAACACATGGCGATGTATGAAAACGTTAACAATTTCAAACGTCGATTTTTCTAGAAGCGTTTTTTGCTCGTTAGTTTAAAATGCAGCGTTGGTTGTGGTGGACCCGCCTCTCAGTAAATTAATAAAAAAGCACGCATCGAGCCTTCTGCACGCGCCGCGCGACGCCCCGCGTCTCCGTAAACGAGCCCTTAGGGTGTCACAGTATCCCGTCGGGGCTGTGGATATCGAAAGGTTACCGCGGATCCGACACAAGGGCGAAGACGAAGGAACATGGGTTTGGTTTTTAGTCAGTAGAAGTCTGACACTCCCCTTCGCTCTGCCCAAGAGCGGGGGGGGGGGGGGGGTTATTCGATGATTTTCCACCCACCAAAAAAAAAAAAAAAAGGGTGTCACAGTATTCAAAGAGATGACAGCAACATTGCAGGGACCCGCAAAATCCGACATCTGTCGGGGCTGCGTGTTATTCGAAAGAGATACCGCAGCCCCGGACACAAAGGGCTAAGAAGGAACATGGGTGGTTTTTAGTTAGTAGAAGAGTGACACTCCCTTCCGTTCCGCCCAGAGTGGAAGGAGTCATTTAATGATTTCCCGCCCTAAAAAAAGCGTGTCAAAGCATGCTGTGAATAAGCATGCGACAACGTCAAAGAAGGTTGCAACTGGGAATCTTCATCAAATGTGGTTTTTATAAACCAAATCATTTTCAAAGAGTAACCATGAAGTTTTTTGTGCGCCTTTCTTTATAATACCTATGTACGCCTATGTAAAACAAGATATTTTGATTTTGATAGAGGTAATAAATTCATACGTGAGTCAATCAGTTACATGACATGACTGAAACAAAAACAGACAACCCCACTAAAATTCACGTCAGCCAACAATCTCGTACCACCAGCTCAGAAATTAAATCTTTTTGCAGACAAAGTTCCAAACTATAGTAAAACATTCTATGCAAAACAGTTCTCCGAAAGTTACTTCGAGAGTTCACAAGAACTTGTTGTTCAAATTTTCATTCAGGAGCTAAATTGGGATGAAAATCTTCAATTACTTTTTACGTTGTCGCAATATCTTGGGACAAAGTTTAATAAGTAGCCTTTAAGGTGGAAGAAAATTAATTGAATGAAAACGAGAATCACACCTTTATGAAGTTTCGGGGTTGTGAGAAAGGTCAGGTTTTCTGGCCTTTTTAGGGAAAGTCATTAATTTCCCTGTTTTTGGAATGCTTTTTTTTTTTTTGTTCATCATTGGATTTTTTTTCAGGAATTTCTTTTCAGGAATTTCAACCGTGGCGGTACATTATACAGGAAGTTATGTTAAACGAGGGACATATTGAAGGAGGGTATTCAGTATTCGATTCTCGTCCCAAATAATATGTAAAAAAACTATGACCTTAATATGTGATGTAATTATCCCATGGCCTCCAGATCTCAATTTATTAGACGTTTCTTTTTGTCCTACGCCAGTTTCAAAATGTGAAGGGAAAATGGAATATACCTTGACTATAAATATAGTCATTGATCCGCGCACATTTTCTGTGATAAACGCAAGGGTGGCGAGACTTTTCCGAAATATTTCGAATGGTTCAGTCTATCATTTATCAGTGTTTCTTTTTTGTTTATATTTTTATTAGTATCATGTTAGCATGCCCCTATTGCTGATTTCAATATGTCCCTCGTTTAAAATTACATACTGTATTATGCATGGATTAGGATTTGCCACAGTTGGGTAAAAAACATTCCCGTACGTTTAGAAGCAAACTTTTCATAGCCCCGACAACAAGCAACAGCAACTTCATAATGTAGGTATTGGTTCATAGCTGTCGGCAAAAATAAGCGTATACCAAAAAAAAGTAATCACAAAAAGGCGCCATATTTACCGAAAACAGCAATCCCTCTCCAGAATGCTATGCTTCCATGCGAGACAGCGGAACAGCTACGTTTCAGGGACAGCCCACCGCGCATTGACATGATGAGATCAACCATTGCAGCATGGAATGGACTACCTACCTAAAAGCAATTTGATGTAAAACCCACGCCACTCAAAGTGCGGGTTTTCCTTTAAAGAATTTAAGGAATAGTTTTCGACAGTCACATGAACAGGGTCGACAGATGGTTTCAGCGAAATTCTCCCACGACAACAAAGGTACCGTAAAGTGGCAGTTCTTTGTCTTAATGTGGTCTTAAATAATTACATCTACTTAACCTGTCTGTCTTTAATATCATCTTTAAAAATATGAAAGAAGAAAAGTTTAATTATCTAGCAACTAGGTGAAAAATGTCGAACAATATTTAAAAACTTTGTTTGTGTTTAAAAAAATAAAATATTTACTATAAACTTGTTTTATGTCCAGAGAGTTGCACGTAATCTTTTTGCTTTTGTTTGGCTTTGGAACGTTCTAGTGTTTATAAACAATACAAAATTCCTAAGTATGTATTTTACTTTTCCATTCGATTCGGTAACGTTCGAGTCGTCTCGCGTTGCTTTGCAACACATGTCTTGCTCTATGACAATAGGAGTCTTATCTACTGAAGAGTATGACTCAAATTGTGTGTTTCTAAGTAGTTGTGAAATTACAACAATAAAAATACCGAGAACTGTTAACGTAACCTGCTTTTTATTATCTAGTAGGTTAAGGCTAAGAGGGTTTTTCCAAGCCCTTGATTTGTTATGACTAAACTACATCTAAAAGATTTATTGACAATTATATATTTTTGTGAAAAAATAATCTCACACTCACAAACATCATCTGCCTATCCTTTTCCCTTTTTTACTATTTAGTAAGACTGTCAAAGATCCAATTTACAGCCGGGCTTAACAGAGGAATGGAGGAACCAACCAGTACATACCGAGTTACCTTGCAGCCTTGAAAAACACGTCGAACCCGGCCAACATTAATTTGTCGATCTCTGACAGACGCTATAGGTAGCATCATATTGGTCAATGCGATGTCGATTAGCCATTATAAGAATGGCCAGTTTAACATTGGCGAATGCGATGCGATGGCCAAGTCAATCTGGGACTGAATAAATTAACTGACTTGGTATTACATGGATCTCACTACTTTTTACGGTAGAAGAAAAGAGTTGCGCGACTTGGCCTATTTTACAAGTTTTGTTTTTAGTGGGTTATACTTAGCAGCTACTTACTTCTTAACCTTTAGTTATTCCTGGGTTTTACCAGCTGACAAAGTAGCCTTACTGAAATAATGAGAGATGATGTCATAGAAACAGTGCTTAAGTACCTATTCATATCTTGTTCTTCTTCGTGTCACGTATTTGTCAAAAGCTGCGCCATCATGCAGTGATGAGTTATGTTCCAACTCTTACGGTAAATTTTGCCCCAAAATAGCAGTTAAAGTGAATTCTGAGGTTGTTAAAAGACTTCATAAACCCGAAAGGAAAGTTCTCCTTGTCATTGCAGTTTTATTTTATTTTGACCAGGGATCTTCTTAGTTACGGAGAAATTGGAGGTCAAAGATTTAATCACCTCTATAACCAAACATGTGACTTCTTAGCCCTTTGTGTCTCTTTTGAACAACCCACAGCCATGTGAAGGGTCCGTTCACACCTTGTATATAAGCATGTAACCTATTGTTAAAACAAAAATTGTTTAAACAATAATAGTATATTTTCACCGTTGCCCGTATCGACCTACTATTGGGTATTGGCCTCGACCTTTTGTGTCAATCCGACCTGATCTGCTTAAAAGGGGTTTTTCCTACGTCTTTTTGTGTTTATACCTATAATTTCTACATAGGAGCTGGTAATTTCATCAATTACTATTCTGCTATAAAATGATTTACAAGAGTTTTCCGAAGTCTTAAAAACCAGTTCAAAACTGTCCCCCTGCAGGGAAGCCTCTACAGGGGCTTACAGGCGTGATGTTATATGAATTATGTTTAACAATTACGCTTCCTTTTCCTAAGGTTTGTTGATTTCAGACTTATAATCATTAAAGTCTACGTTTATGACTGACAATACAGAAATCAAAACATTTGGACGACGCCAGACACAGAAGAAACATCCAGCTTGCCGTATTGTATACCAATCAATTTGGCGCAAAATATTGAAATTAAAAACCCTAGTTGACCAAGTATTATTTCTTATTTTTTTACAAAAATACAAACGTCAAAACAGCGTATAAATACGTATTCAAACTGTACTGCGGCGTAAAAGAATCTGGGACATACCCATAAATTCAAAAAATTGCAAGAATATAAATCGCTACTCATCCGATACCGCGAATTTCAGATAAATCGGTGTCATTATTACGATATCGTGATATCTGCTGATCTGATAAAAAGTGTGACTTGTAAGAATCCTGTATGAGTCACTAATCATGCAAGTAAAGGGCGAGGATGTGCGATTCGCGGTTTTAAGTAATGCACCAGTCGTGAGCTTTTGTGTGCTATAGAAGATGTTAGACTGGGCAAAATAATTATCTATAATTATTTTATTATGAGCAACTACGCTACTAAGTTTAAGTTTCGATTTCGAACCCAGGCAAGCAGTTTATTTTGTGTAATGTATTTCATCACCGCTGCTCTCAAAACGGTGAAGGAAAACATCGTGAGGAAACCGGCATGTCTTAGAACCAAAAAATTCGAAGACTTGTGACATCTACCAATCCGCATTGAGCTCGCATGGTAGATTATAGCCCATTCCCTCTCAAAGAGAGGAGGCCTGTGTCCCAGCAGTGGGAACATTGATAGGCTGTTGATGATGATGATGAATGTATTTCAGCGATTTTTTTTGTCTAAATCTGGAAACGCACGAAGGTCTTCGATAATGATACTCATATGGAATTGGGCAGGACACCTAGGTGCAGTAATGGCAGGTAGAGTAAAACTAAAACCGAGTGGCGTCCAAGAACTGAAAGAGAAGTATTGGTCGTCCGGCGCCGAGATGGATAGACGATAATTATTTTTGTCATTGCTGGAAAAGCAAAGGAAGGCTGCTCCCGTCGGGGTTGCGGGTCCCATTGGGGCTGTGGGTTGTTCAAAAGAGATACCCCGACCTCGACACAAAGGGCTAAGAAGGAGCCTGGGTAGTTTTTAGTTAGTAGAAGTCTGACACTCTCTACCGCTCTGCCCAGAGGGGGAGGAGTCATTTGATGATTTCTAACCCTCCAAAAAACAAAAGGGCTGTACCCAGTAGTGAGTGATGTAGGGTTGTGAATGATGATACATTTTTTTTCATTACCACTGCTTTCAATACTGTAAAGGGAAACCAAAAAGGTTAATCCAAAAACAAGCGGGTGCAGTACAGGCCCGCTTGGGTTGTAGTTTAAAGGGTGAATATGCTATGATAGGTTCTGCCTGCGGGTCCGCACGAATTATAAAGGAAAATCCTTGTAGCGGTTTAAATGCTAGATCTAGTTGAAAACCTCTTTGTAAATAAGCACTTTTATAATATTTGCGGAATGAAGTGATGAACGTTTAACCTGTTTCTCTGAGACCTGGAAAAACCATAAAGTGAACTTATTATAGAACCTATTAATAAGATCCAGTGAGTCCTATAAAAATGTACTAACAAGTATAATGCCAGTATTGGCCCTATAATTATAACAGGACAGACCTCCTCTCTGTGAGATCCAAACCATGATTGGTCCAACAAAAACTTATCTCGTTAAAACTAAGAGAAACCCGGTGTATTTTCCTGTTTATCACAATTGATAGCAGACCAGGCTATACTAGGATACTATAGCCTGCTATGGCAGTGACGCATGTTGTATGGGAACCGGTGTAAGATGACGTAAGTACACTGCGGTCACCAACCCACCAACTAGGGATGTAATTTTAATAGAGGTGACTATCCCTACTTGGAAAAAAACATTTTTATCATTCAGCAATCCTGGTGAAAGATTCTGTAATGCCGCTCGATAATTTTGGATTTTTATTGATAAAAATAATTCTCCAAATTGTGAAGTGTGTGGCACCCGGAAGATGTTGTACATTTAATTTTATTGACGGAGTGTGTCCGATTTCACTCTGCAAGGTTTGAGATATTAATATAATATACCTACGATGTTTGCATGTTCCATCATAGGTATTTTGTCGACACCTTTACTCCGGAGCTGCTTATAATTTAATTAAGTTTGTGTTGTTACGTTTTACATAATAAGGTCCGATGGGACTGGTATGCATACCTGTTTAAAAACTTTTTGAATAAATAT
This sequence comes from Diarsia dahlii, assembly GCA_949775195.1. Taxonomy (NCBI): domain Eukaryota; kingdom Metazoa; phylum Arthropoda; class Insecta; order Lepidoptera; family Noctuidae; genus Diarsia; species Diarsia dahlii. Next base: position 7,179,520 of record OX459211.1, on the reverse strand, counting down.
ACAGAAAAAGAATAACCTGGAGATCACACTCCAAAACCTTTGGGCTCCAACGGCCATTGTAAATTCGTTTTGGGGGCAAATGTGCCTCCTGCTACTCAAGCTTGGTACCCAGTGCTAAACACATTGTTACTGCAAGTACAAACTAGTAAACCTGCCAACAAAATCAGGGGAAATAGACCACACCCACAGGACCAACAAACAGTGCAAATGCGGTGATTTTGTCTAAACCATGGAATATATTGGAGAATCCAAAGTGCCAAAATACCTGCTATTTTGAGGACCTAAAAACACCACTGATGCCACGATTAGTGTGGACACCTTCTGGGCCTAACATATTTATCTTGGGTCCATATTGGCTCACCTAAAGTTCTTTACCCGAAATTGTTCTTCCTAACGATTTGTAATCCGAATGATCACTCTTCCTAAAATTTTTCATCCTAAAGTTTTCATTCATACTATTTGTAGTGCTACCGACGATGTTCATAACACTCATGTTTCCGAAAATTGTAATTCATAATATCATTAGTGTAAATATATTTAAACTCATAATGTTTTTTTATCCTAACGCTTTTATTCCTAAACATAATTACCATAATATTTTCACTCATACAACTGTTTAGAATGATTAAAGGTCGTTTCACTGATTTTTGTCTTGAAATGAAATAAATGAATGAAATTCAGGTCAGAGTGTCGTCTTGGGGGCACTATGAAAAAAATACTTAGAAAAATATCGCGACCAATTTCGAGGTAGCGCTCGCCGGCCGCTGCCGCGGCACCGCTCGCTTCGCTCGCTCGGCTCGCGCGTGGTTGGTCACAGTTCTAACCTAACCTAACCTATGGATATCTTTGCATAGTATATAAGGTCCCTTTAAAATAGGTGGACAAATTTGAACCCAGCGTTTAGTAAGCCTAACTAAAGACATACATATAAACAAAAAAAAAAACACTTTATAAAGTGATTTAATTTTGACTTAAAATAATAAATTGCTGGCACTCTAGAACAAACTCATCCTATAAAAGTAGGTATTTTAATGTCTTTTTCTTATATATTTTTTTCTATTGTCCTTATTTTAGCGGTCTGAATGATTTCTAAAATTTTGTCCACCTATTGTAATGGGACCTTTTATAATACTGATTATTTTGAATAAAAAGTAATACATATAAACAAAAAAGATATGACTTTGAATAATAGTGTAAAAGATGGTTATGTTTAGAAAATATAGGAAAACAAATAATAGTGTAATAGATGTTTATTGCTACTGACATTATGAAGTTGAATGCTTCGGAAATAAAACGTTAGAGACAGTAGTTAGGAATTGCGATTGTTAGGATGAAAAATGTTAGGAAGAACATTTTCGGATTTCCAATTATCGGAGTTGAAATTTTAGGTGAACTTTGGCGCACCCATTTATCTTACATTACTAATACAAAATTTGAATGGATGGATGTTTGTTAATCAATTAGGCACACCAGCCAAAACGGCTGAACAGATCTAGATGAAACTTGGCACAGAGATTATAGTCTGGAATAGCACATGTATTACTTTTTTCTCACACATACAGATCAAAATTTCCACCGGAACGAAGCTGCAGGTATCAGCTTGTTATTAAATATATTTACCATCAATTAAAAAAGGAGAAAAAAAACACATTTATCGCTCTTAATCTTAACATAATAATAATAATAATAATAATATTCCACAACTATCACACAACGCCATCTAGTCCCAAGCTAAGCAGAGCTTGTGTTATGGGTACTAGACAACTGATAAACATACTTATTTATTTCTAAATACATACATATTATAGATAAATTACACCCAGACAACATCTGGCAATAAGTTGACTTTACACACTATAAAAAAGTATTTTGCCCTACAAAATATCTCACTATCACCATCGCATCATCATACCATGTTCTCACTGCAGGGACTCAGGCCTCCTCTCTAGGAGAGGGATGGGCTATAATCCATCACGCGGGCCCAGATATCTAGCCTAAATAAAAATAGGCATATATCAAGAACGATAATAACCGTAGAAAATTTGCAATAAATGTCGCAGAAAGGTGAACACAATCAATTAACTGCCCCCACAGACTGTCGATTAAAATTCTTTCCCCCAACAATTTTAATATTGATGTCAGAGTGATCAAATTAAGTTCTTTTTACCCGACTGCAAGGAAAGGGTTATGTTTTTTGCAGATTGGTCGTGATTGGTTATAAAAAGTTTGGTTATAAAGAAGGTATTTTTACAATTTCGGTCTTAATACTTTTTTTTTTCTTTCCCACTAAATCTATATCTATAAAAGCGAAAGGTCACTCACTCACTCACTCACTCACTCACTCACTGATTCATCACAAAATCTCGAAAACCGCTGGACGTACAAAGATGATTTTTGGCAGGGAGGTAGTTTATGGTAAGTAGACGTCCGCTAAGAACGGATTTTGCGACAGGGCCGGATTAGGGTGGTCTAAGGGCACTCGCAAGTTTGTATGAAACTCCTTCATTTTTTGTGCTACAATCTAGATTTTTGGCAGATACGTAGTTTATAGTCAGTGGGCGTCTGCTATGAATTCATTTTGCGACAGGGCCGGATTAGGGTGGTCTAAGGGCCCTCACAAGTTTGTATGAAAGTCCTTAATTTTTCGTGCTATAATCTTGATTTTTGGCAGAGACGTAGTTTATAGTCAGTAGGCATCCGCTATAGATTAGTTTTGCGACAGGGCCGGATTGGTCGGGTGGTCTAAGGGCCCTCGCAAGTTTGTATGAAAGTCCTTCATTTTTTGTGCTACAATTTTGGCAGGAAGGTACTTTATGGTTAGTAGACGTTGACTAAGAACGGATTTAGCGAGTTTAGCAACATGGCCAGAATAAGGAGGTCTGAGGGCTTTCACATGTTTGTCAAAAAGGTACTATTTTTTTTTTGTACTAACAACCTGAAATTTAACAAGTCTAGAGTTTAGGAGTAGGAGATCTAAGCTAAGTTTGTAAGGAAGACCTGGACTAAGGGCTCCCGTAAGTCCATATGAAATCCTTGGCTTTTTGTACCTGAAAATTGGCAGAGAGATAGAATATAGTGAAGACATTTCAGCAGGGCTATTGTGTATCTTCTAATGACAGTGGATAACTTATAATGTCTATCAAATAACTGTCAAATGGTGAGTTTTTAAGAAAAAAATGTACCAAACCATAACCAATTTACAGTTAATCTATGGACATTTCTGATAGCCACTGACGTTAAAAAGATACGCAATAGGGGTGCAGATAGGAATAGATTTTACGACAGGGCTGGTTTAAGGGAATATAATCGCTTCGATTGGCATTTGGCATTCGATTTGACATAGTACCATCCACAGGCAGTCCAGACAAGAGAGTCAAAATTTCTACGCGAACGAAGTCGCGGGCAACTGCTAGTCTCTTATGTACAACAATGCTCAAATGCTAGGTAAAACATCTTAAAAATGAATGCTATCAAGATTTCTATTTTTTACTTTGGATTTTTTCGTAATTTGTTGACATTAGTGAAAATTATAATAATCTAAAATCTTATTCTGCCAGGCAAACAAGTAACCAAAAGCGATTTTTTAAGATTTAATTTTTTCCCACTTAAGTTAAAGTCAGAAAAAACAAAGCCCAATTTTCCTACTTTCGTGGGAAAAACTGCATCAAATATCCCGCTTAAAATATTCTTTGCTCTGTGGAGATTCCGTAGGTACGTAGTTACGTACTATAGGTACACCGAACGTGAGGGTATGAACTAAAGTACTATATATTGAAGTGCATGTTATGCTCAAACATTCCAGTTGAGAAACTCGAGCGATTCACTTGTGTTACACAGTTTAAACATACAGGTAAATAGAGTGTTATATTTTTACGATCTATTAAAAAAATAAGTGTGTTTTTAGAATGAACTTTGGTTTTATAGAGCAGTTGTAACTTGTAAAATGTGTTAGTAAATTATGTGACGGTAAAAAACATACCAATCGAATTGAGAACCTCCTCCTTTTTGGGAAGTCGGTTAAAAATAAGCTGAAGTTTTAAGTCCTAAGTCGAATGTGCAAGTGAAAAGTTTTGTTATTTTTTTTTTGGGTTTAATTATTTAAACAAAAAAATTATAAAAATTAGGTATTTGAATTTGGTAAAAGTGTCTTTTTCAATAACTTGAGTATTATATTTCGGTATGGAAAGTGCTAAAAATACAGTGATATAATTTTAATAAGTGTCAAGCACGTTTAGCCATTCAATTTAATTGTCACACGTCAGAACGGCCAAAATGTTAAAAATTCAACCACTGTTTAACATACATATTTTTTGGAATATTTTGGTAACGCTAAACAGAGTGTAAACAGGTCAGCATTCTGTATAATCAAAAACGCTAGCACTGCGCTAAAAATATTGCTGGGCGTTACTAGACATGGTCGTTTTCGTATTTAGTTGCTAACGGATATGTAACCGATATTCAGTTTTCATATCGATATCGAAAACCGTTTTCAGATATCGATATCAGTAGAACGATTTGCACAAGTAACTGAAACGAACGAACGAAACGCAAACTAACGACAAACGCAAACTCACACTTTCACCGATAATACATTAATTATTATTATGGAATCTTTGTTGTAACTAAATAAATAGAAATTAGACCTTATTGCTAGCGCGTTAGGATATCGATATTACGCACGCACTATTTTAATTAACCAAATAACCAATCACTAGCCGAAGTTACGTAATATTCGCTTCATCACTTTTACGCCAGTAAAACATTGAATGGTAAGACAGAGACAAAGCGAATAAAACCGTCGATGTCATATCGCTCATGATGTGAAGTTTGCGTTTTGTTCGTTATTACTTATTCGATAATATTCGTAGTTCGTTCTCGTTGTTGCGCTTTGTATAAACCATAACTCGATGAAGTTTTTGTGAAAACGGTTATGTATATTTAGATATCGATATGGTATGATACTAAACACATATCCGATATAAGTTACGTTTTGATATATCGAACCCATGCCTAGGCGTTACCCAGAAATATATATATAGGTATATATATTTTTAATTTTGTTTACGCAAGCGATCATAGCACAAAACATAGTTCTGATAGAATTTATAGTACTAGGGCATGAAGGAACCTATTAAAATCAAATTAAAGTAACAACATTTAAATATTGTAGTCACCCAATACATCCCAAACAAAACAGGGAAGATTGTTTTGTGAACAATACATACCCAACACATCCCCGGAACCTGATGACCTTCAAGAGACCTGTCTCTACAGCTACAGGTCTCAGTATCTTTAGTCTAGGGACTAGCATACTTAGTAAATACAAAATGACTACGATCTGTATTCCGGTTTCACTGCCGAGGTTCTTCGCGGCCTTCACCTTTAAGGTTTCCGTAACTAGGTTCCCAATCAATCAATCAATCAATCAATCAAATAATTTATTTGCAAAATATGGGTAAAATGCAAATGCAAATGCATTACATAATACAAAAAAACGATCCTCATATTAACCATTTCTGGTATGCAAAAACTTAAAACTTAAGATAAAAGTTTATGAAAAAAATGAATTAAGCACCTACATAGGTACACACTTATAGGTATGTGGAATTACATACTAACTGAAATTAAACTAGTTATATTGCACTGATAGGAACATACATAGTAAGGCGCTACAGTAATTTTCTATTCTTATCACTAAGGTATTCCTGGGTCGTGTAGAAACATTTATTTACTAACCAGGCGTATAATTTTTTTCGGAATAAAGGTATTGATCTTATGTCTTTTAGTACAGTGGGTAATTTGTTAAAAAGTTTAATGGTCTAGTTAGATACTTCAGCATTGTTTGGAATTTATTATAGAATATTGTTTTGTTTTTAATTATACCGTTAATTTTACTCATAAATCTTATTGTATTACTTACTTTAAAATTTATGAAATTTAAATTAATCAAATTGGACCATGGTGGACATTCCACTTTAGTCATGGTACGGGAATCCTATTTTATTTGCTTTCAATAGTAAAAAACTACCAAAACAAGTTATTTTATTATCATGGTAACATAATTGTAGTAGATCAGCCATTTCTTTTTACCCGTGGTGCATTTGTGACGCAGTAATCGGTGACGAAAGCCCTACTAAATAAAAATACTCGATTACGAAGTCCACTATAGTCACAGCAATAACGTGATACCGATATGTTCTTAATACATTATTTTATTTGCGAATTATACTTAATGTATCTGGTTATGTCGTGAAGTAATTATTTCCTCTAAAAGAACAAAGAATATTGAGTGTTGTCGTTATTATTATTAGTAAGCGGAGTTCGTCACGTCCGTTTAGTGACGAGATATATAGGGGAAATTTTTAAATTGTCCGATTTATCCCTTAAGTAACGGTACAATTTTTCTCGGAATGGCCCACGAACCTTTTGGCTGCTATAAGTTTTTTTACACCTTTTACATGACATACTCGCCAAAAATAACGCAAGGGAACATAATGATCCCGTGGGGGCTGCGGGTTTATCGCAAAAGATACCGTGGCCTCGACTTAAAGGGCTAAGAAGGAACGTGAGTTTTAGTCAGTAGAAGTCGGACACTCCCTCTCGCTCTGGTCAAGAGCTGAGTTCTTTGATGATTTCCCACCAGCCAAAAAAAAAAGTGAACTTGTTAAATCTACAGGCAAAAGTCTAGTAGCGTAATTTTCAAACAAAAACTTTCAAGCAATTCGCTATAGCAAATTATTCGTCGCATAATTTTCGGTGAAGTGTCGCTACGGTAAGATCAGAATACAAATACAGAAAGCTACAACTAAAATGTCAGTTAGAGCGTAAGAAAAAGTTCGGAAAACCCGAGAGTAGCAAATAATACTGCGCATATTTTCCACAAAGAGAAAGTGAATACATTTGTGACTCGCTCAGTGGTTTAGAGTCTTGCTACAGACAGGGTCGTAGGTTCAATTCGTGCTCGAAATGTTTTGTATAGAATTACATTTTTTTTTATTCATTTATTCAAAATCTGTTTCACAATACAATATAAAAAGTCTGCCAAACTGTAAAACAGTTTGTCGGCAGTTATTCTCGTTTTACAATAATATGATAAATAACGAATATAATGTGATTATAACAAATATAATATGATTATAAAAATTTTGAAGGAGTGGAAGTTTGATTGGTCTCTAAATGAAACCAAAATGCAGCAAAAAGACATTAAAACTCAAGAGTAAATGGTTCGATCAACATACTCTTATATATAACAAACATCAAGCCTGTAATCTCCGTTGGGTTAAACAGAGGTGTACCCATTCTACGCCCATATTTCACCAGATCTGGGAGTCTAAAACGGCCACTTTGGCAGATCATAATAATGAATTACGTTAAAAAGCGTAAAATGGACCTTTCATTATAATAACTGCGTCTGTAACAATTTAGTAAAATACATCCTAATAGGAAAATAATATAAATTGCGTTAACATTCGTAAAATAGTCACAGACGCAGTTTTTATTATGAAAAGTCCATTTTACGCTTTTAAACGCAATTCACATTATGATCTGCAAAAGTGGCCATTTTAGACCCCCTGTTTAAGTCTCATGCAATAAGGGGCGAGCCTATTGAAATCAACCAGACACAAATCCAGACTTATAAGCTGCTACTGAGAAATTCCTGATGCAAAAACCCAATAACACTTTTCCCGACCTGGTAATTAAACCCAAGACCACTAGACCAACAAGGCAGTCAACAGAATAAATTAATCAGGATATCTTTTCTATCATTTTCAGATCACCATGTCAGCCACCGCTCTGTTTCTCATCCTAGCCATCGTCCCCTGCTTCTGTCAGCGACCATTCTACGCTGGAATCCGACCAATAGGATTCCCAGCTGTTCCAGTAGCTTCTGGACTATCAGACAGGTTCGAGGGTGGAACAATACCAGCTCAGTTAAATGGCGACAGGAACACTGCAAGCCAGCTTGCTGCGTTACCGGAGCAAAACCAGCCTTTCTTCTTTGTGAATAGAGACCAAATTGCCGCACTCTTGGCTAACCCACCAACTTATCCAGTCAGACCAAGTCCGTTTAATGAAAACGCTAACAGGATTTAAGTTTTTTTTGCGATGTCAAAGACTTTTGTTAAATGTGTTTATTTTTTAAGTTATTGATGTACTATTTATAAAAATAAAATAATATTATAAAAGACATTTTTTTTTATAAAACCTTATTAAAATATTATAATTTTCCGTGTCTTTTTCTGGAATGTCGCTTAAATTATAATTACCTAAGATGTTTAAAGGCCTCATTTTGTCAAAGGTTTTAAGTTAAAAAAAAAACTTTACATTGTATTTCTGACAACAATCGACTCTTCGTGGATCTATGTCCGTCGTTACATGTAGACATTCGGGCCACTATAGTGCCCTAATGTCTGACAACCAGGTTTACCAAGGGATATCGTATTGCCCAGTACTAACTGGATTTTAGAAAGAATAATATTAAGATGAGAAGTTATTAGAAAAATTCAGGCAGTCGTAACGACGTCAGTAGCTCGAAATTGAAAGGGTAAAAGGTTTTCGATGGCACGAAGTTACTAGGTTGTGGAGGTCAGATAGGCAGCTGCTTCGTGTCAAATACTGGTATTCAGCCATCCAGTTAGACTGGAAGCCAACCCCAGCATATTTAGGAAAAGCAAGGCAACCACAGAGGAAATAAATTATGCGACTAGGATAAAAATATCGCCCGTTGAATCGTTAGTTTGTAATACTACTTGTTTCAATTCTACTATTATTTTATACAATGTAATATGAATAGTAATTGAACGAATGCGATACTTTTTAGTCAAATAATTGGTTAGAAAACTAGTGGCACAAACAGTTAAGAGAAATCAATCGAAAACAGTTTTGTGAATCCTACTACATATTATTATAAATGCAAAAAATTGTGAAGATGGATAGATAGACTACACAGTTTTCGTAGTGCTTAAATCGGACAAACTATACAGTTTTTCTCATTCACACATGTAGATTTATCGTTGCAGTTTGAACTGTACCGTCTAATCGTAACGATTTATCGTAACGTGTGTAGCAGGCTTTACTCTTTCACGCAAAACTACTGACTGGATTTGGATGAAAATTGAATGACCGACCCATAGTCACACTAAACTACCACACCAGTGTGACTATGGCTAATTTTATTTATCCGTAGTCACACTGGTGTGACTACGGATAATTTAACCTGATCCGTAGTCACACCCGGATGAATAACCAAAATTATAGGCTGTTGCTAGTCGTCCGCTAAGTGGATGAATCAACGTCTCGCGACAGTATCCTTTATGGGCGGCATGGGCACCGGGCCGTAGGCCGACGAAGGAGGCCGGCGGAGGCCCGGCACTTCGGGGACAGAAGATATTAGTGTTATTTAATATGCGAGCGAAGCGAGCGCGCGTCATGGAGTACATGCGTTACATGTATGGGTGACGTGACCAAAAGCTACGATACTGGTGTGACTACGGTTCAGCCGTAGTCACACCAGTGTGACTACGGATCAGGTTAAATTATCTATAGTCATACTAGTGTGACTACGGATCAGCCGTAGTCACACCAGTGTGACTGGAATAAGAATAAAATAGGACTGCTTGAAGAAGTCATGGTAGGTCATTAGGGTATAAAATTAGTAACAGGCAGAGATCTATAGTTGCTTTTACGAACAATATTCGTGTCTAGATTTCTGAAGTGCTATCTACCTGTTATGTGTGTAAAAATAGTTAATTTATATTTACGGTTCATAAGCAATTTATTTTTCCTATAGTGCATAAAGAATTCAATTAATGATTTTTCGCGCAAAGAGGTCAAACGAACTAAATCATTCTATATTTATATTTCAAGTGTTATAGATTTTTTTCAGTACTTATATTGTGAAAACGAAGTTGATAAGTCGGTGTGTCAAAAACAGATAAATATTTTACGTGGTTAACCGAATCGTGGATGAGTGGAATACTATAAACAGCAGCACTGCAGTCATGCAGTGGAATATTAAAAAGAGGTAAAGTCAGTCCGCCTTATTACAAAACGTAGTTAAACCTGGTTTAACTTAGACCTGGTTTATCTCGCATGCTGTCACTTTCTTTTGAATATTATTGAAGTGAGACGTCATGCGAGATAAACCAAGTCTAAGTTAAACCAGGTTTAACTACGTTTTGTAATAAGGCGGAGTGAGTTTTTGAGGTTGTAGGGGGTAATCTCTGTATCTACTGAACCGATAACATACATTCTTTCACTAATAGGAAGTTTTATTATCCCCGAGTAGGCTATATATCTTTCAAACGTTCCCGTGGTATAATTTCCTACCAAAACGCGAGCGAAGCCGTGGGCGAACGCTAGTTCAGTATAAAGTTATCACTAGCTGTAGTCCTAGACATGGCGCCTCCAACACGAAATTCAGTGCGTTTCTCGACAATACTCATCTAGATGCTACGAACGAACATGCAAAGCCTTCTGCAAAGTTCGCCGCTTCGCGGACTCAAGAACACCTATGCCTTAACGGTCATCGGTTTTATAGCAAACCCAGGCTTATGCTCGCTTATGACGACGACAGGCCGTGTCGACGACAGGGCGTTTGTGTTCCACACGCGCCTCAAAGAGATGTCAGCAACATTGCAGGAGCCGATGTCTGCCGAGGCTGCGGGTTGTTCGTAAGAGATAGTCGTACCGCAGCCCCGGACACAAAGAGCTAAGAAGGAACATGGGTAGTTTTTAGTCAGTAGAAGTCTGACACACCCTTCCGTTCCACCCAGAGCGGGAAGATTTCGCAACCAAAACAAAATGGCTTAAGACTTATGCTCGCTTCAATTTGGTTAATTTTGATACCTTATAGATTTCTAAAGGATACAAAGGTCAAGTGAATTATAATACAAAAAACCTATTGATAAGTCCGAAGAAATCATTTGTACGTCCTTGGAAGTATGGTATAAAAGGACAATTTCCTTCACAAGGGTCTTATTAGTTTATATAAGAGGACTTCTTTTTTTTGGATAACAAAAGCTGGGAATTTATGTGATTCATAATAATATGAAAAACTCACCTTTTTGATAATAAAAGGTACATAAAGAAAGTCTAAATCTGATAATATGAATAGAATGCCTACAACTAAAAACGCTAACTACATTATTTCAGTCCTTTTATAATCGCTTGTTCGTCCGATCTTTAATACATTGCAAAACGTTAAACAACCGTTTTATAATTAGTGTTGATAGGTATTTGTCCTTCTTATGACCTGTATCAGCTGGTGAGTTAAGCCATATATCATCATCATCATCATTTCAGCCAAAAGACGTCCACTGCTGGACATAGGCCTCCCCCAGGCGTCGCCACATTGACCGGTCCCGTGCGTCTCTCATCCAGCGGGTTCCTGCAACCTTGACCAGGTCATCGGTCCACCCAGTGGGAGGCCTTCCAACACAACGTCTTCCGGTTCGCGGTCGCCATTCCAGAACTTTTCGGCCCCATCGGCCATCAGTTCTGCGAGCAATGTGCCCTGCCCATTGCCACTTAAGTCTGGCGATTTTTCGGGCTACGTCGGTAACCTTGGTTCTCATGCGGATGTCCTCATTTCTGATTCGATCACGCAAGGAAACTCCGAGCATAGCCCTCTCCATTGCCCTTTGGGTGACTTTGAGCTTTCTGATAAGGCCCATTGTGAGCGACCACGTTTCGGTCCCGTATGTAATCACTGGCAACACACACTGGTCATAGACTTTCGTCTTGAGACACTGGGGTAAGTTGGACGAGAAGATACTGCGCAGCTTCCCGAACGCTGCCCAGCCGAGTCGGATTCGACGATTGACCTCTTTCTCGAAGTTAGATCTACCCAACTGGACCGTTTGTCCCAGGTAGACATAATCGTCCACAACTTCGAGCGTAGAGTCTCCGATCTTGATAGGAGTGGGTGTTACATGAACATTTGACATAACCTTGGTTTTGTCCATGTTCATTTTAAGACCCACTCTTTCGGAAGCTCTACTGAGGTCATCGAGCATTTTACTGAGGTCTTCCATGGTCTCAGCCATGACCACTATATCGTCGGCAAACCGAAGGTGAGTGATGTACTCGCCGTTGACGTTGATGCCAAGTCCTTTCCAATCCAGAACCTTGAAGACATCCTCCAATGCAGCGATGAACAGTTTCGGAGATATGACGTCTCCCTGTCTCACACCGCGCTGCAGAAGGATAGGTTCCGTGGTCTGGTCCTGAAGTCGGACTGACATGGTGGCGTTTTTGTACAAACACTTCAACACCTCGATGTACCGGTAGTCGATTTGGCACCGTTGGAGAGACTGCAGTACAGCCCAAGTCTCGATCGAATCGAAGGCTTTCTCGTAGTCCACAAACGCTAAACAGAGAGGCAGGTTATACTCTTCGGTCTTCTGAATAACTTGCCGCAGCGTATGTATGTGGTCTACGGTACTGAAGCCTTTTCGGAATCCGGCTTGTTCGGGAAGCTGGAAATCGTCGAACCTGCGTGCGAGACGATTCGTGATGACTCTTGAAAACAACTTGTAGACATGGCTTAGAAGTGAGATGGGCCTATAGTTCTTCAACTGGGCATTGTCACCCTTTTTGAAGAAGAGCACCACCACACCCCTGCACCAAGCCTGTGGCGTTTTCCCCTCGAGTATGACGGAATCAAACAACTTCTGAAGGGCCTTAAGGACCGGTTTGCCACCCGCCTTCAGCAGTTCGGCCGTAATTCCGTCATCACCCGGCGCCTTGTTGTTTTTAAGCTGTTTCAGAGCCATCCTAATCTCGTACAGGCTGACATCCGGGATGTCTTCGGTATAGTGTCGGGTCAGTCTAGCTCTGGGGTCTTTCGCTAGATTTTCGACGGGTTGACTAGTTGACGTGTACAGCTGCCCATAAAAACTCTCGATCTCTCTCAGAAGCTCCGGTTTGGCGGACACGATCCTGCCATCGTCGGTCTTCAGTTTCGTGAGCTGGCTCTGCCCAATAGCCAGATCTCTTGCATATATCAAGATCAGATATAAGCCATATATGATCTCTTTAATATTCCAGCGTCATAAAAATCTTGCCAAACTGCCTTCAAAACTGACAGTTTTCATTGAATTTGACAGTTTTAGACGTAGTTTTTGACAAAGTTTAGCAATCAACGCAATTTTGACGTCATAGTTTGTATTAGTTTCTACTCCCTACTCGAGAAGCTGCTGCTAACATTCTGTTTTGTTTGATCTCTACTATAACACAGTCCTTTGTTTTGCGTCTTTATTTTAATTCTGGCCATTGTTCCTTGCTTCTGCCAACGATCATTCTACTCTGGACTCCACAACATCGGCTCCACAACAAGATCGTCAAGTGTGCGGGTGTCAGGGCATGCAGCGCAAGATGGAAGTTGGGACATGATGTGGGCAGATTACGATGATTTTATTTCGAGAAAGAGATTTTTAACATAACATTACTGTTCGTCTGAATACTCATAAGGGTTAGAAAGGGGTGTACGTACCTACGCCAGTTATCTTTAAGTCTCATGTAATAGGAGCGAGCCCATTGCCATCAACTGGACACAAAATCAGACTGGTGACGAAAAAGTCCTAATGGATAAATTTAATTCACCCGAACTAGGAGTTGAACCCAGTACCTCATGTTCAGCAGTAGCGCTTGTGGCCACTCGACCAAAGAGACAGTCAGAATTATTTGTAAGTATTAAAACTTCTACAGCTTTGGATTGTGGTCGGTAATTCTGTTAAAAATAAGTTTTTAAACCACTTCACCTTTGCTACAAGGACACGGAAGACAAACAAGTGAAGGGAATGGGCGAGACAAATAGGCGACTATAATTAAACAATTAACATTATGCATGCAGTAGTAACTTAATGCAAAGTCACTGTACGCAGTTCCACACATCCATACAAAGTTATATATTACTAGCTGACGCGTGCCCACTTCGTTAGGCGTGGTTGGGCATAATGTTAATAATCCTTTTTTTCATAGTAAAGGCAGCGTTCGTAGAAACGCTTTCATTCGACCGTTTTTTCTCCGATTCACTTTGCAAAACGGACTACCACGTAAAAGCCTTTTTATTTTTCGGTTTTTTATATAACCTATGACACTCAGCAATAATGTGGCTTTCTATTGGTGAAAGAATTTTTAAAATCAGTTCTGTAGATCCCAAGATTACCCCTTACAATTTAACAAATATACAAACACACAAACTTTACTTCTTTATAATATTAGTATAGAAGTATTGATAGTATAGATGTAAATCACACTTCACACTATATATCTATATAAATAAAAAGAGAAGTCCTGACTGACTGACTGACTGACTCATCAACGCCCAGCCCGAACCCTTGAACCTAGAAAGCTGAAATTTTGCACAGAGGTTCCCTTTATAATGTAGACAAGGAATAAGGAAGGATTTTTCGAAATTCAACCCCTGAGGTACTTAAATAGGGGATGAAAGTTTGTATGGAATATTGTCATTTTCACACGGGCGAAGCCGCTGGCAAAAGCTAGTATAATATTATAAAGGCGAAAGTTTGTGAGTGTATGTTTGTTACTTCTTCACGCAAAAACAACTGAAAGGATTTGGATAAAATTTGGTACACAGATAGTTTATAGCCTGGATTAACAAATAGAATAGTTTTTATCCCGATATTATCTTCCCGTGGGGTAATTTTCGAGTTGTAGCGGGTGAAGCCGCTGGCAACCGTTAGTACAAATATAATTATTATAATTAAAGTGGCTGTTTGTAATGTCAAAGTAACAGCTTCTTACTGAATTGATATGAAAGTATGTACAGTGTTGTTAGCAAAAAAATGTTTGTCTGTCGGGCTATCTGTGTATTTATTTTAGCTAATCACTAAAACGGATGAACCGATTTTGACAGGAGTATTACAGACAAATAGTTCATGTTATAAGGTACTTTAATTTAGGTTACTTTTAAATCAGTAAAAAGATTAGGGTTCCCAGTTCCCAGCAAAAAATTAAAACTCTTAGAATTGTTAAAAAAAAATCAAACAGGGAAGTCATATTTTTATAATAATTTCGCGTAGGCGAAGGTCGCAAATCACTGCTGTTATAGTATAAAAAGGAACGTTAATTTCTAGTTTACTGTTGACAGAATGATAACCTTGAGAGTTTATATTATCAGCTGGAAACGTGATACTACCGACTCAATCTAAATGTATAGTCCAGGTGATTTCTTATTCGTGAAAAAAATGTTGGTCCTATGAATGTTGGAAAGTTCCGTTTGATGGTCTATACCTTTCTGTTATGAGTGTGAAGCATTAAAAATAATCTACAGCAATACAGTACAAAGAACTACAGCGGCATCGTTGCCACAAAGGAAAAACTATCTTCTACTATAGGGAAAACTGGACAACAACTGTTGGGCAGTAGCCCATTACACACCCATCTGGTCGGAGGTACCTCCTTTTTCTATGAAGGCTGAAAAACTTAACATCATCTCGTTGCTAACAACGCCACATCCCTAAGAGCGGCTCGTGGTATGGGCATGTGATGCGGAACAATTAGGAAAATGTGATGAGGAAGGTTTTGAGTATGAATGTGGATGGATATAAGAGTAGAGGAAGACCAAAGAAACGATGGATGGACTGTGTTGAGAATAATATGGTAAGAAAGGAAGTGTCTTATGAGATGACGAGAAACAGAAAAGTATCGCAAATGAATTGGGATATGGGCAAGAGAATGACGACTAATTGCGACTCGCTACTGTAAAATAATAAAATTTTCATCCTCTTCTTAAATCATTGCCATTTTACCACAAAACACAAGTTTAGTGTGAATTACCTACCAGGCAATGCATACCTACTTACTCTTGACAATGCGAAAACACACTAAATTGATACAAGCCCAATATTTGTAGATTTCGGGGTACATTATACAACGATGAATATTTTGCTTATCTTCAGCGTATTACATTTAGTCTAGCTACGGGTACATATTTGTAGTTCTTGTTTGTGTGTTCACAAATATTGAAGAAATACCCGTCAGGTGTTTTCTGTGAAAGAACATTAATACATTTGGCTGGTGTAATTTTAGTTTATATTCTGGGGAAATCATAATTGACATTATAAAGGCTACCTCTACACCTACGCGTCACGAGAAGATATTCATTTTGTAATATTTCAAGAGCCCAGAGCCGCCAGACATAACTTTTTTTCTAAAGAACAAAATGTGGGGCTTCGAGTAGTGTTTATAAGTGTATTGAATGCCAGCATACCTGCTAAGTTGGTTAGATGGCCAAAAAAAGGGTTAAAAAATAGGGTTAACTTAACGGTTGATTTTTATAGATATTCCATAAAATATTATTTTAAAATAATATTGAACATTACCAGACACTTTACAGCCGCCATAACTTCCGCCAGACGCTTTGAAACTCGTAAAGTTAGAGCGCCTGGCCAATGATGACTAGCAACTAGTTGCGAACTTGCGACTACTGTTTTTCTGCAGAAAAACAAAGAACTCTACTAAATAACAAAATGACAAATCAATCAGCAACAAATAATTCAAAACGCAACTCGATTTCGATATAAAATGCTGTCGTCTATTGTTTTGTGGTACTGGAATGCGTGGTTTCCAGTACCACAAAATATTAGGTGACAGTACTTTGTCTGTATCGCTTAAATATAACCCGACCAAGTGAAATTTCTCGTTAGTTTCGTATTACATGTATATTACTTTGAGTTGATTGAATTTGGAATAATTTGTTGTTGATTGAGTTGTCGCTACGTAACTGAAAAGATTGATGAACGTATCCAGTCATATTAATAATAATATAAATAAATATCTGGACTTAGCACACGAGGTTGTCGATATGTGGCATGTGAACTCGGCTATCATTGTGCCGATAGTCGTCACGGCCAATGGCCTGATAGCAAAAAGCATGGACGACCACCTGTCAAAACTTTCACTTGGCGGTTGGATCAAGGGCCTGATTCAGAAGGTAGTACTTCTCGATACGGCCCGTATTGTGAGGAGGTTCCTGTCTCTGGAACCCTAACCACCGGTGGCTTGGACCCTGCTCCCGACACCGGTGGACTACTATTTTTTTTATATTTTTAAATGTTTTTTTTCTTTTTTTAACAAATATTTAAAAATGTAAATTAGTATGTAAGGAAAATAAATAAAGAGAATAATAATAATAATAATATTCCACAACTATCACACAACGCCATCTAGTCCCAAGCTAAGCAGAGCTTGTGTTATGGGTACTAGACAACTGATAAACATACTTATATATTTCTAAATACATACAAATTATAGATAAATTACACCCAGACACAGAACAAATGATCGTGCTCATCACACAAACATTTGTCCTGGGTGGGAATCGAACCCACGACCTCCGGCATAGCAGTTAGGGTCACTAACCACTAGACCAACAGGCCAGTCAATGGGGTCAATGGGTCAGTTAATGGGGTCTGGGTGACCCGAAACAACTATCTGTGGGCCATAAAAATATTTGTTCCGTGCGGGAATCGAACTCGCAACACGCTGCGCAGCAGTTCAATTGCTCAGCCACTGCGCCAACCGTGTCGTCGATTATCGTCTGTTTACACCTTGCTTCTGACCTAAGCTATCAAACAGTAACCTTAGACATACTCTATTAATTTGACAGACTTTTAAGTGACAGCAACCTAACAGTAGCCATAATGCTATAATACTATAGTTCATTATAATTTAGACAGCGATGCAAAACCACAGATAAATTACTGGTACAGGATTTACTTTGCGGACACGATACCGACTGCAGTCTTGTTAAATGCTAACATTGCTGTACAAAGAGATTTCTACTTTGAAACCAGTGCAAGTGGGTCTAAGTCATCTTGACACGCGCTTTACAGATGTAAATACTAGCTTTCAAGCAAATGTCTTAGCACAGACTCGAATAATAGTCCTCCTGACCGTTTTTAGTCACAGCGGACAATCTTAACGAAGATTAGCCATCGGAGCAGTCTTTTCATTTAAAATACTGGTTTTCAGCAGCATCCGTGTAGACTGGGTGCTGACACCAACATATTTTGAAAAAGGCCAGGCAAAGTTAAATAATCTAAGAAGGAAATGGTTAAAATTAAGATTTATAGATAAAGACTGGCCAGTGGCCAGAATTTAGAACACAAATATCAATAAGTCTCAAGTTAACCATTCCTTATAGAAACCGCAAATCGGTAAACCTAGAACTTGACAATTCAATTTCAGAGCATGTAACATTGATACCGCTTGGAGCTCTGCCCAAAACTTTAATAAACCAACGACAGCTAGCTTGAATCATAGATCAAGAATGCATAGAAACGAAGCTCCAGAAAGAGACAGAAAGAAAAAAAATTTTTGTTTCGCAAAGGTCAAACTGAAATAAATGGTTTTTATAAGCAATACAACAGAATCCTATATAAAAAAGGTAATAAAAGAAAAAAAAACTATTTAAATTGGTCCTCTACAAAGCCCAAAACCTCTGTCTCAGGGTGGTATCATAAATATCTTCCTGCCCTTTTCGAATAGGATAAGTGTGTTTTGCTGACCCCAAGTAGAATAGGTACTACTTGCTTAAGTATTTTACTATACTTGGGGTCAGCGAAACACATTTTCTGCTTCCATTCGAACTTCTAAAAATTGCTGTGTGTATACAGTCATGAATATTTTCACCTAGGTGATATCACCCAGGTGAAATGAGGTCACCGGTTTCACCCACGATGTTCACCTGGGTAATAGAGAATCATCTCCGCCATATCTGTACGTTTATTTACGGTTATTACACCACCCATTGGGTAATGGGTTAGGTATGGAGGTAAGATAGACAGTCGCTCCATGTAAAATAATGGTATTCAGCTGCATCTGGGTAGACTGGAAGCCGACCCCAACTTCTTTTTCCTAAATTCGATGAGCCTTATGAACTACCTAACGAGTCCCATTTCGCTTCTACACAGTTTTCTTATTCTTTGCCAACGTCTAGGAACGTTTGTTAAGGAGTCCAATATTCGTAAATAACTAGGTTAGTTAGTTATGTAGATCACGTTGACAAACAAAATCTTTGTAAACTATCAGGAGGATAGTATGGAATTTGGAGATGATAGCTAAGTTACCTAAGTTTGGGGATAAAAAAGTCGTTTTTTTTAATGTTGTATTTCTGTCTCAATGTTGGAATGTTGAGAGCAGTGGTGGCCCAGTGGTGGCGGCCCCGACTTACGAACTGTGAGTCGTGGGTTCGAACCCCGTCAGGCGCATTACTTTGTGTAATTTATTTCATCACCCCTGCTCCCAAAACGGTGAAGGAAAACATCGTGAGGAAACCGGCATGTCTTAGAACCAAAAATTCGAAGACATGTGACATCTACCAATCCGCACTGGGCCCGCGTGGTAGATTATAGCACATCCCTCTCCTAGAGAGGAGGCCTGAGTCCCTGCAGTGGGAACATTATAGGCTGTTGATGATGATGATGTTGGAATGTTTAGAAGCATTGTTTTTTCTTTCTATCATATCTCATCATCCAGAAGACGTCCACTGCTAGACATAGGCCTTCCCCATAAATCGCCATAGCAAACGGCAAACTGCCACTTGCATCCACTGGTTACTTTCAACTCTCACGATGTGCGGCAGGCCACCAACGCTGAGTCTTCCGGTTCCTGGTCGCCACTCGAGAACCTTTACTCGGGATATCGGTTATCCGTTCTTTGAGCGATGTGGCCTGCCTATTGCCACTTAACTTGCATATTCTGAAAGCCATGTCGGTGACCCTAGTTCTTCGGCGAATTTCCTCATTCCTAATGTCATCGTGCAAAGATACTTTGAGCATAGCTAGGTATCTCCATAGCTATAGTATATATTTTAATGGCATTTTTTTTACTTCTAGATCTGTATACTTACATGGTTATTATTATTGCCTACCGATTTTGGTAACGGCGACCCTTTGAAGCCAGACCCAATTTGTTTTTAAATACCCGGGTCTTGTGACCGGGTATTATTACCAAAGCATTAAAGTTGTAGGTGTAGGTGGGCTTAGGTCTCTCTTTATATCACACATCTCCATGACCGACCCATAGTCACACTAAACTACCACACCAGTGTGACTATGGTTATTTATGTTTATCCGTAGTGACACTGGTGTGACAACGGCTGATCCGTAGTCACACTAGTATGACTATGGATCAGGTTAAATTATCCGTAGTCACACCAGTGTGACTACGGATAAATAAAATTAACCATAGTCACACTGGTGTGGTAGTTTAGTGTGACTATGGGTCGGTCACTCACATCTCTTTACGTCATGTGACCTTTAGACACGGTTAAGCCTTCCAAACTTCTTTGTGATCCTTTATATACTTTTTTTTTTTTTTAAAACATTGCCCCACACTAGGAATTTCTCCTGTATCGTGGGTGCGTTTACAAACATTTAAACTCACATACACAAACACACCCAGACCCGAAACAACTATCTGCAGGCCTCACAAATATTTGTTCCGTGCGGGAATCGAACCCGCGACACGCAGCGCAGCAGTCCAATCCAGCAGTCAATGGTTGTGATGCCATGGTGGGGTCCATATTGGCTCACCTAAAGTTCTTTATCCGAAATTGTTCTTCCTAACGATTTATAATCCGAATGATCACTCTTCCTAAAATTTTTCATCCTAAAGTTTTCATTCATACTATTTGTAGTCCTACCGACGATGTTCATAACACTCATGTTTCCGAAAATTGGAATTCATAATATCATTAGTGTAAATATATTTAAACTCCTACTGTTTTTTATCCTAACGCTTTTATTCCTAAACATAATTACCATAATATTTTCACTCATACAACTGTTTAGAATGATTAAAGGTCGTTTCACTGATTTTTGTCTTGAAATAAAATAAATGAATGAAATTCAGGTCAGAGTGTCGTCTTGGGGGCACTATGAAAAAAATACTTAGAAAAATTTCGCGACCAATTTCGAGGTAGCGCTCGCCGGCCGCTGCCGCGGCACCGCTCGCTTCGCTCGCTCGGCTCGCGCGTAGTAGGTCACAGTTCTAACCTAACCTAACCTATGGATATCTTTGCATAGTATATAAGGTCCCATTAAAATAGGTGGACAAATTTTAACACAGCGTTTAGTAAGCCTAACTAAAGACATCTAAACAAAAAAAAAAAGGTAGCACTCCGGGAGTGCCGGCAGAAGTGAAAACTTCAATATTAACTTTCAAACTCGCGTCAGGGTCACGTGATGCTGATCGAAAAATCTTACGATTTTTCGATCAGCATCACGTGACGTGAGTTTTTACCCATACAAAAAAAAGTGCTCAGCGCCGCTAAAGAAGTTTTCACTTCAAAAACACTATATATAAAGTGATTTTATTTTGACTTAAAATAATAAATTGCCGGCACTCTAGAACAAACTCATCCGATAAAAGTAGGTATTTTATTTCTTATTCTTATATTTTTTTTTGCTATTGTCCTTATTTTAGCGGTCTGAATGATTTCTAAAATTTTGTCCCTATTAACCTTTTATAATACTGATTATTATGAATAAAAAGTAATATAAACAAAAAAAAAGATATGACTTTGAATAATAGTGTAAAAGATGGTTATGTTGAGAAAATATAGGAAAACAAATAATAGTGTAATAGATGTTTATTGCTACAGACATTATGAAGTTGAATGCTTCGGAATTAAAACATTAGAGACAGAGAAGTTAGGAATTGCGATTGTTAGGATGAAAAATGTTAGGAAGAACATTTTCGGATTTCCAATTA
Organism: Diarsia dahlii; assembly: GCA_949775195.1. Lineage (NCBI taxonomy): Eukaryota > Metazoa > Arthropoda > Insecta > Lepidoptera > Noctuidae > Diarsia > Diarsia dahlii. The sequence goes on along the minus strand of OX459211.1, from coordinate 7,157,776 downwards.
TCGGAGTTGAAATTTTAGGTGAACTTTGGCGCACCCGCCATGGTGTTATTATGCCTTACATTGTTCCCAAGATGTTCAAACTGCATGACTCGAGTCTAAGTACACTAGACCATTATTGAAAAACAATAAAGCGAGACAAAGATACTTTGCATTGAATTTAAATGACCCGATAAAACAACCTAATAAAGCACTAATTTATACAGTTCCCAAAACAAAATTTACCCCATTTTGGCTCATTTGCACAAGGTCCTAACACATCCCTCTGTATATCCTTTTTTGTTTGATGTCCCTTCCTATAGTGCCTGGCTTCACACTTTCTCTGTTCTCGCAGGATTTAGTTACATTAAAGGGCAGCTATTTCCTTTGTCACTGAGCCATCAATCATTGGACCAAAGTGACGTAATATGGGTCACGACATTTGAGCTTAGCGCGTCTTTATCGGGGTACGAGTAGTTATTTATGATCGCAGAAATATTTTCTGTATAATCTATACTAATATTATAAAGCTGAAGAGTTTGTTTGTTTGTTTGTTTGAACGCGGTAAACTCAGAAACTGCTGGTTGGAATTGAAAAATTCTTTTTGTGTTAGATAGTCCATTTATCGAGGAAGGCTATAGGCTATATAAAATCACGCTACGGCTAATAGGAGCGGAGCATAAATGAAAAATGTTACAAAAACGGGAAAAGGTATTTCCTTTCTGAGAGCTTCCGCTGCGTGCGCTGCGAAAACGGTTTAAGTTACGCTAATATCATGTATGTTGTTCCTCTTTAAAAGTTCTAAAAAAAAGTTCGCGACAGCATATATCTATCTTTTAAGATTGACTCACTGTAACCTTTTTTTACAGTTAAACTGTTAGGTTATAAAGATTTATTTTTTGCGAAGCTTATTTAACCTATATGGTATTAATCTATATCTAAATAAATGTGTTTGTTAGAACGGAAATTTAATTTAGAATATTTGTGCCCTTTACTCAATACAGTTTAAACAAATATCTTAAAAGATATCGCAATGTAAAAATATCCGCGCGGCAAAATATTTCGCGCGTCGCAATACTCGCAATGTAGGTACGGGGGATTCTGGCTGGCCTCCGGGAAATTCAAATTCAAAATATTTACTGCATCATAATGTTTACAAGTATAGAGTGTTATAGTATATTTAACAGTAAGAGATACCTATAGTAATTCACACTTTAATATAATCTAAGCTAATCTAAACCATCTGAACTATTATAATAAAGAGGAAAGATAAGATTTTTTGTTTGTTACGATTTAGCTTAATTTATGTCGGATAGTCGATATCGAGAAAGGATATAAGCTATATTTATGTGACGCAGACGAAGTTGCGTGGGTCAGCTAGTAAATAATAATAATATTTATACTAAGTGTTCAGGGTATCAGATTAGTAGGCCCTCAGGATTGTTTATCATGATGAATATGACACGGAATTTTCAATTAATTAAAACAAATAACTTCATTGAATCGTCCAGTAATTGATAACTCCAGAGTACAGATAGAACTCTTCTCAGGCATAAAAGCTGCATCTATTCTGTATATGGCAATCGGGTCGACTCGAACGAATTTTTATTTTTTTATTTTTTATTAGCCTACTTTGTGTCCCACTGCTGAGCAAAGGCCTCCCCTTTCTCTTTCCATACATCTCTATCATGGACGATCTCTGGCCATGTTAGCCCCGCAAACATGATCAGATCGTCACGCCACCTTCGCCGCGGTCGACCTCGACGGCGCTGTCCTTCCTCTGGCGTCCAGTGAGTGACGATCTTTGCCCATCTCTCCGGGTGCATCCGTGCTACGTGGCCTGCCCACTCCCACTTCAGTCTGGCTGTTTTTTCTCCAACATCAGCTATTTTAGTTATGGAGCGCAGGGTGGTGTTTCTAACGCATTTAATACAACGAATTTAATACAACTAAATGTGTCTATCATCTCCATACGAATGATATTTTAACAATATCATTACATCACGAAATTACAATAAATCTAAAAATAAATGTCGACTATGAATGTAATATCTTTACTAAAATATCATTAAACAAAACATTATTCTTATTCTTATCACGTCTGTGCGCTCTATATCGTTAAGCAGAGACGTACCTCAATAGCTATCCAGAATCTGCATGTCGCCAGTTACGTTTAAGTCGCATGGAATACGGGGCAAGCCTATTGCCATCAACCAAGCACTTTTTGGGGGACCGAAAAACCTAGAACACTTGACTCGATAGTAGCGGTAGCGACCACTACCCCATCAATGCACTTAATGATATTTTAAATAGTGATATAATTATTAATTATTTTATTTATATGCCGAAAGTCAGACCACCAGTCTTACAAAGGGGTAACGTATTCTTCATCTGGCAGTTTCAGTACTATAAGCAACCTACCCAAATGTCCTTTCTTCGGCATTGTTCGTCGTTTTGTTGAGCTCCTTGAGTTATTAGTCGAGCTTCACGGTAACGTTCAATTGCTTGCTCTGAATGGTTTACCAATCTGTGTGGTTCTTTCTTTAAAACAGAAACTGTGACTTCAGGATTTATTTTACTTTTCCTTCGCAGGGTACTCAAGCACGGAACAACGTTCACAAATAATTTTACCATAAAATGTCGTAAAATAAACGTATTTATTACCCTGAGTAGTGGGGGTCAGATTAGCAGGCGCTATAATTATGTAAAATAGGTACTGGTATTTAATTTTATACCCCAAGACTGTTGAGGGTAAGCAGATAATGATGAATCATCCATCATAGTAAATTGATGTGGGGTACACGGCTACACGCAGGCTTTAAACTACTTACCTACATTTAAACTTAAAAATAAAATAACGAGGGCTCAATTCATTAGTCTTAATGATGCATTAAGCATTAAGGTAATTAGCAGTATTATTAACGAGAATTTTAACGATTTCGTTGAAAAGGTCGCGCCAGAAGATAATTAATGGAGTATTCATGTTCTGTTGATAATAATTAATCAATTAATTAAGTAGATGTAATTAATGCAGAAAGAATATTTTTGGGAGATGAAACAGGTGTTGCTTTCAGTGATAATGAGGGAATCATTTGTCGGATTATCGAAATCTCATTAAGAATGATGCGAATATTAAAAACCTTTGTTCGTGTTGATGTACCTTATTATGCTAGCTTTTAATTAATTTCTGGAAACATTAAAAGTTGATAATGGAAACACCTGGGGGCTATGTCCAGCTGTGGACGACTTTTGACTGAAATGATGATGATGATGGAAATGGATTTAGATTGGATTTGGCTCGGTAAGGCCTAGAATTACGATTTTTTTTTAATTTTTGTTTGTGTAAGGCCGGATGCAGAAGATGAAGAAGAAGGTGTTATGGTGTAGCTTAGAAGAGGTTTCGGTCCAGCAGTGGTCTACGATGGGCTGAGTCGAAGGAATGGATTGATGGACCATTCTTTTTTAGGTGCCTCCCATAAAACTGAAGGTGAACAGCTCTGAATATTTCTTCTTATATTTCGTAGACCATGCGGTAACGTGAATAATATAAGGTCCCATTAAAAGAGTTGGACAAATTTTTTGAAATTTTTCAGACCACCAAAATAAGGAAAATGGTAAAAAAAAATTGTCAAATTTTAAGTCAAAGTAAAATCACTTAATTTCGTGTTTTTTAACCGACTTCAAAAAAAGGAGGAGGTTATCAATTCGACTGTTTTTTTTTTTTTAATGTTTGTTAGCTCATAACTTGCGACTGGGTGAACTGATTTTCGTGATTCTCTTTTCATTTGAAAGCTGGTGCTTCCCGTGTGGTCCCATTGTCACCATTTCAATATCTGATGATGGGATCTTGTAGAAATCGGGGGAATTCTTCAATAAATAACAGCAGATTAACCGCGATTGTTGCTATAGCATATCTAAACATTGTTTACGCCATCACACAACATAATATCACGCCTGTACTCACTACAAAGGTTATAAAAACTATTTGGTGAACATCTGATAAAGAACTTCGGAGATAGACAACGGAACTCCTCAATAAATGATAGCAAATGGACTAGGATTGCTGAAATCTCATGTCTGTCTATTGTTTACACCAGTTCATAACATAACATCACGCCGGTACGTTGTGAAGGGGTAAGCACATGTGAACCACTAAAAAATGAAAAATAAAAACTTTTTTACAAAAATAAAACCGACTTCGACAAAAATAAAACACAAAAATGTGAAAAATAAAAATCAGCTTCTGAAGTCGGTGGCAAAAACATGAAATCAAAGAAACAAAAGTCACCGACTTCAGAAGCTGATTTTTATTTTTCACTTTTTTGTGTTTTATTTTTGTCGAAGTCGGTTTTATTTTTTGTAAAAAAGTTTTTTTGTTTAGATATCTTTGGTTAGACGTACTAAACGCTGTGTTAACATTTCTTCATCTATTTTAATGGGACCTTATATGTATATTATTATCGCCATGCCATGCCGTGCTATGTTTGTCATGCCAGACAAACTGTGGGCCAAAATAACAGGAAACTGGTGCCTCCAGACAGTGAGAGGGAATTAAGGCGGGCCATGAAGGATATGGTGGTACAGACTTCAGAACTGGAAGAAGAACGGGCAGTTCCACGAGAAATGAAAGTATCTTCCGTCTCTTCTCCCAGTCTTAGGACAGAAAGCTTATTTTGTTTCTCAAAGTTTGAATGTTATGATACAACAATTTTCACTTCTTCATGTTCCCACATCAGAAGATTGCTAAGAGTATACAGATGAGAAAATACTCTGCTCACATCTGATAACGGAAACTTTCTATAAAATTGCTCCCTATCGCTCTTTCAATAATTTCATTACTCTGTCTCTACGCTACGGTTGGAAAAAAAGAAAAAGGGTAAGTACAGTCACTGGCATTATTAAGTAAACAGTTATTACTCGGTCACGTTAACTTGACGCTTGGCGTTGTCACAATAATGTCAAAAACAATATAACAACAACAGAAAACTAGCAAAATTTTCGACGCGCGCATTCCAGAGATGCGTCAAGTTAATGTGACCTTGTAGTATCTATAATCAAAAGTGAAAAAATTATTCGTGGAATAACTATGGCTGTAAGAGTAGAGGACGACCTTAGAAACGATGGAGGGACTGTGTGAGGGATGATATAGCTAGAAAGAAGTGACTTCTGATAAGATGAATAGGTAAAAAAAGAGAATAATGCGCCAACCCCAAATTAATTAGGATAAGGGTAAAATTAACAATTTTTCATCATCACTACTCAGTGAGGATGAAAACTTGTTAATTTTTAATTGAACCTAATTAAAAAAAACACTATTATTATTATTAATATTGAAAACGGGATATTTGCCATGTTTAATTTTATTTGCGAGTTCCCGATATTTTTACAAGCACCAAAAACACTGGAAAAAAACACTGGTTCTAAAATATCGCATTCGTTACAACCTGGAATTGCAATCAATACGGTAGCAGAAAATCAGTTGTAAGAAGTTCTTAAGTGTAAACAGATTGGTGCTCTCGACTGTTCACACAGTTCCAGTGCATCTTATCAACACCATACTTTTATACGCCTGAAATAAAAATCCAATACCCAAATAAAAATATACCAATTTACTCTAAAAGAAATACCATCGCAAAATTTTCATTACGGTCCAGCATGTTGCAATAAAAAGAGCTAAAAGTATTTTACGTCTTTTTTCTCTATAAATTTTTACCGAAAACTCGGAATTTTTTACGCTGTATATTTCCTTCTATATTAATGTCAATTCGAGTTTTTCTTGTTAAGTTGAACGATAGACATATTTTTTCACAAATAGACAGTTTTTATTGGTGCTTACGTCAATTGAATTGATATGAATGACTTTCTGATATATGCGTGAGGCGGTAGGTATATGTTTGGGAGACGATTCGTTGAACAATCGGTAGTTGAGGTCGAAAGCGCAAAAACGTAGGTACAGTCAAAAAAGCTATTAGGTGTAACTTGCATTTACTTTTAACATTATACAGAAACATTTAAAGACTGGTGCCAAACGTTACAGCAATTAATTGACATCAGTCGCTTATTGCGAAACGCTTTATAAAACAAAATTGCGATCAATATTTTCACTGGACTTATTATAAAAACTCTGCCTGTATACTTATTGGCTTGTTCGACTGTACAACATAATTCCAAAAAATAACAATTAATAATGTGAAATAACATAAATTTTGGTAGACAGGTGGCTACAAAAAGTGAATCAAACAAATTAAAGGTTAAAACGGTTTTTTTTTTTTCTTAGTTATGATATTAAAAAGGTGTTTAGGGAGGATAAAATAAAAATAAATCACGAAATATGAACGAATAAGATTGGGGCAGGATGTCTGTTGGGTGTTTAGATATTCTCTAGTACTATTAACATATATTCATTTATTATAACGTTAAGTTTGGCACCGATATAATTGTAGAAATTCTCATAACATGAGCCATGCATGAATAAACATACCAATAATATGCAACAAAAATATGCAAGTATTATAAATACTAGCTGGCAAGCCGTTGAGCTAGAACATCTTTAAACTGATTAGTGAATGATACAATTGCATGCCTGATATATACTGATATACTTGCATGCTTTTCAGCAAGTTACCGGCTGGCTGTATTACGGGCTTTATACGGGCTATAATAATCAATTAGAAATTTTTATCACAAAGCACGCAAGCTATTTGCAAAGGGTTAGTGATCAAATGCATGATCAAAAGCCACTCATCTGTGTTCATTGTTTGTTTTGAAAAGGATGGCTAGAGTAGGAGGCAACGTACATATACGGAGGAAGAACCGTATTCGAAGATCTAACAATTGCGGCCATGAAACTCAAGGATCGATTTTGTGGGCAATGTTCCCCTATTGTCATGACAACGAAAGTTGACCCAAGTTCAAAATTGACTTGAGTCAGCTTCTAGAATATAAGTGTTAGTAATGTACAAGTTACTAGCACGTGAATCCCGGTTTATTAGGAACAAGAAGTGGCGTAGCGTTGATTTATTCAGGCAGGTACCCGGTGACCCATTGCTTGCAGGCGTTCGAGGCGGAGATCGCGATGCGCCCGCAGCCACCGTGCGCAGTTGCCGCTCAACCAGCCCATCGGACTACAGCCAGTGCGCCATTCTTGCTGCAGATGAGCGCCCTCTTCCGCGGAGCCTGATACGTGCGCAGTCATTTCCAGGTCATCTGTTCAATAGCAATTATAAAACGATGTTTAAAGATTACGATAATGATAACATTCCCGAAGAATTAGCCATGTCCCATGTAATAAACAGTGAGTCTTGTACCATCAACCTGGCACAAATCCTGACTCAATGCTGCAACTGACAAATTCACTGTGGAAAACACAATAACATTTTTGTCAACCTAGGAATCGAAACCAAGACTTCGTGCTGAGCGGTAATTATTACGAGCACAAGACGAATGAGCCAATTTGTTTTTTTTTTGGTAGTGGCTTCTCTCAGTTCAGTCTAGGAGCCTGGCTTCTGCTTAACCGGGCAAAACGAACGAGCCAATATAGACGTAAAGACAGCCAACATAAAGGTTATATATTACAGCCACGTTGGTGCAACGCTTGCTGATGTCAGCACGTAGGTGAGATTACACCAAGTTCCCTCCGTGCATCAGCAAGTTCGTTAAAACTGGTTGTTAAGTTGGTACCAGATGCCATTTGTAGAACGCTGGCAGTCACTACGGGTACTCAGAATCTCGATAGGCTGGCAACGAGTCTTACCAAAGGGTATTTGGTTGTTGAACTTTGGTAGGTAGTAGCTCCAAGTAAAAAATACTGGTAGATTTTCATTTGCTTCCGGTAAAACTGGTAGTCGACGCCATAGCTGGTATAAACTAGGAAGTTGATGATGGTAGTCTTCATCGTCATCAGCCTATAATGTTCCCACAGCTGGGACTCAGGCCTCTTCTCTAGGTGAGGGATAGGCTATAATCAACCACGCGGGCCCAGTACGGGTTGGTAATATAAGTAGGTAACCTTAAGCCAAAGGTTCATTTATTTGAGGATCATACCACAAAACTGCGGCCATGGCAGGAGGAGCAGGCTGGAGCACGAGCGGCGTGCAAGCGTGACGTGTTGAAGGCGAGCCGCGTGCCCGTGCAGCGGGTTTGCCGCGTGCTCGTCGTGCGCGAGCACCTTCGCGTGCCCCGAGCATCGGTCCCCGCACGAAAACTTCACTGAGTAGCGCCACGTCGTGTAGTTACTGTGGTCTTCCTCTATCTGCCATTCTGTACTGCAAATAAAAATCGTAAACCTTAAGGACCTTAAATACACTGTTTCCACTGCTGGGGTACCAACCGTCTCTCTGTGACGACGGTTCAGACGTAAGACTGTGTTTCATCGCTGTCTACTTTACCCAAGTGGGAAGATGTACCTCTATCCTCGTTTATTGGAACATGAACGAAACAGTAGCCTGATGTGGGTGGAGCCGCATCGCAGGCTACCACCACTCCACCTTTAATGACACCGTGAAAGTGGTGTTGATTATACTAATACTGTTCATCCCACCGCTGGGCAAAGGCCAAGGGCTCAAGACTTCCAGTTGTTTCAATCCAAGCCCAATGTAGACCACAGCCGCCCAATTCCATAACTTAGAGTTAAGCAACACGCCATTGACACTCTATCGACACACTACAGACATTATTTTGCAATAGGGAAAAGAGGTGTCGTTGTTCGACGGCTTCACAATGGCAGTTCGATAGCCAAACACGATAGACACAACAGACTGTCAGATTTCACTTAAAATATATTTACAGACTACCCTAAAGTCCTACTATATGGCGTTTCAATGTCACTACAGTGGCAAGTCAATGACCATAATAAATTGTAGAATACCAAATGTCAATGACTATTCTATTGAGACACTACTTAAGCACTATCGACACACTATTCACAAATTGATTATTTTATAGAATTGGGCCCCAGCAGGGCTATTGCGTATCTTTTAATGACAGTGGATAACTTATAATGTCTATCAAATAACTGTCAAATGGTGAGTTTTTAAGAAAAAAATGTACCAAACCATAACCAATTTACAGTTAATCTATGGACATTTCTGATAGCCACTGACGTTAAAAAGATACGCAATAGGGGGGGCTGGTCGCTAGTTTGTCCAGATCGTCGCGCCATCTTTTATGAGGACTGCCGCGACGGCTTCTGATGTCGATTATAGTCAGCAAAATATAAAAAATACTGTCATGATGCGCCCGATAATTATGTTCTTTGTGTAGAAAACTTCAAAGAAATGTACTCACACGTCTGGCTGATTGGAGAAATCTGCAAGTGAATGGGAAACGTCGCTGGGCACGTGAGCAGGGAGGTGGTGCGTGGAGGAGAGTTCAACTGGTATGCGTAGACGCATTGCAAGTAGCATCGCCACCACTAGCAGTAGTATGCCCCCGCGTCCCCGTAGACCACCCCCGCGCCGCCATGCTATGACACATGCGCGTACACTCATCACTTGCGTATACACCGTTTACACCGTCTGAAACTTACAATTTAGAAACGTTACTTAAATAAAGTCCATTTCACGAAAGAAGTCCCGCGGACAATTGTGGAACTAAATTTGACAGATGGGGAGATATGGCGAGAGAGAGAGAGAGATAGCAACATTACGTCGCGCGAATACAGCGCTGCGTCTGCGGGACTTCTTTCGTGAAATGGACTTTAGGTCATATCTATCATTCATCACTGCATCTGTTATCATTTTTTTATCAGATCTAGCAAAGGGACAGGCCTTTACCTCCCCTCCCCAGAGGCGCCCTAAGCCAAGGGCCGTAACGCACAGGGGGTGCCGTTACCTGGGCTGCGGGGCTGTTCGAAAGAGATATGGCGGCCCCGGTAAGAAGGAACATGGGTGTGTTTTAGTCAGTACAAATCTGACACTCCCCTCCACTCTACCTTGATCGGAATGGAAAATCATCCAATCTCAAAAAAAATATAAAAGAAAGGGGTTGCCCTTAGTGCGCTGACACTTAGTCTATTAGTTTTTACGTCCTGATTGCAGGCCTTACACTCAAGGCATCCATAGAATTGTCCGGTTAAGCAAAAGCTATCTTCATAGGTTGACCTGCGAGATGTCATGCAGAACTTTGGCACACAAATAGTTTGTAACCTGGATGAACACATAGCACTCTTTTATCCCAGTAACAGGATCCCGTGGGAAAATTGCTTAATTTCACGTGTGCGAAACCACGAGCATAATAAGCTAGTTGACAATAAAGATTAATGTGACTGACAGTGCCGTCAACGAAAAGACTAATAGTGTAGTCCTGGACCAACCGGAGGGTTTTAGTAATGATTTTGATGATTATAATTCTGTAACTAAATACGTCTTACAGCCGCGAATCAAATGCTCATCAACATACAACCTATCACTGGCCTGCAAATTGCAAAAAAACGTAAGAAAATTTGAATTTCGCGGGCTGGTTTTAGCATTGACCTTAAATGGCTGTATCAGGAGAGCGTTTGTTGGTAAACAATTGTCTGTGGATATTGTGTGACAAAATAAACAAGATGGCAGCGGTAGTTCCCCTTATAGCCACGCGCCATAGAAACCACTACACTACACTATAGGTTACTCCACGTGGAACCATAGAGATGCTGCGTGCTCTAGCCTTCTCCCGTTTGTGCCTCTCTTCGAAAGGGAATGGGCTATAGGTACCATAACATACTTAAGACAAAATGTAATCACTCGATATGGTAGCTAGGCACGTTTACACAGCGATAGTGGAAATTTGAGACAAAAGCTTTCTGTTGGATTTGCACCGCTCGGATCAGCGCTGAAAGTCAAAAATTGTACAGCACGCTCAATATTTCTTGCGTTATTTCATGTTTCCAGTATCGACAGGAATCCACTTATGTTTAGAAGTAGCTGTAGTTAGTAGTGTATATAGTAATGTTATATCTTAGTATCTTCTTAAAGAGAAATTAACATTGATGAATCAATAACAAAAACAAAACAAAACTTACCCAATCAATCAGTTCCAGTTGTTCGGAGTACTATTTTTAATTGTTACAGTTAGACAGCACAACAGCACACTGACTAGAATCGAATACCAATGAAAATCGGGACTCCTGAGAGGAACAAAAGAGAGGCGGGAGGCGCTGGCGCACAATAATGTACGAGTGTGAGTTGAATATGCCGCGGAAGCTTCGCGCTTGCAGATAGCGGCGTCCGGCTGCGTCGGCAGTTCGGCACACACGCACACGCAAGCACATGCGTACGCGCAAGTAAGGATGCGGTTTCATTATTTGTTTAGGCGACTACGATTTTGCAAAACGACCTCATAATATATACCTAGCCTAAGATAAAATATTGGGCATCGGTAATATTTTGTATATGTATATCCGCAAGTTATTCCTTTTCTTAGAAATGACATTGGCATTTATTCGTTTGTAATAAAGTTGAAATGATGTGTGTTTTATGGTCAAAGTTTTTTTTTTAAAAAAACATTAACCACAGTCTAAAAAGTTTTATAACTAACAATACGATTACATTGAGCGAAATTTTAAGACCTCATTAGGTATATTATATTAGTCAAGTTATGCCATTTTCTCCTTCCATTCTCCTCTGTCAAAAGTTACGGCTTCATTTAATCCTTTCTCTTGCTTTCTTTGTATTCACCACTAAAGTTTTATTTCCTTTATTTATTCACTGTATACAAACTTGTTACATTTTAGATAAAAAAAAAAAACATTAAAAAATATAATAAATTGTAGCCCACCGGTACCTATTACCAGAGAAAGGAATTTTTATTATTATTACAGCTAACCCATATTTTCCCACTGCTGGGCAAAGGCCTCTCCCATTCCTTCCAACGTGCATCCGTCGCAATTCTGTGCAACTTCAATGCAGTGTGGCAGTGGCTACTTATTTTGTCCAGCTGCCGTCGCGTCGCTATCACTTTTGCAGTGAGATCACAGCCTTAGAACCGTGGCTATTTTTAGTTTGGGCGTTAGTTTAAACAACGCAGGCGCAGCGCTACACCATGCCGTCTACTGCTTCGAGACTTAATAATCTAGAATGAGATCATCACTTAAAGTTGTATGCCAAAATGATAGATATGGTATGTTGCGAGACTTTCTTCAAAAACAGCACTTATAAGAGTTAAAAAACTGTTTTGCAAGAAATATATACCTACTTAACCGTCTTCGAAAAAAAACTAATTTTCTTACTTCAAAAATCGGTCGCAAAAAGTGATTTATATTTTTTTTTATCAAATTGGTTTATAAATGAAGGAATTGTGAACTAACAAACAAAAACAAATTGAGACTATCCTCGTTTTTGTAAGGTCGGTTAAAAATAAACTGAAACGATTTTCACTCTTTAATGTGTTGATGCATTTTTAAGTAGCATCTCAAAGTCTGCTCAACAATAAGCTAGAGCTGGGGTTTAGTTAACTAAACCCTAGGGGATGAGCTTATTGTGACTGGCAAAATGTGGGTGCATCTGCCTAACTCTACTAGGATTACAGGCGTGATATTTTGAGGGTATCAGATTTATATCTGATACCCTCAAAATATCACGCCAAAACCCACGTTATCGTGGGTTTAATGGACTTGCTGCTGTGACTGTTCCTAAATTACCCCAGGCTGATAAAATTTTCGTTTTTCCTAAATCATAGTAATATTAGCATTTTCAATCGGTTTCCCCAATGGGGAAAGGGCGAGCTCCTTTTCCACCGCTCAGCCCTGTGAGGCGCGACCATCTGAATGGATACCTCCCCACCATACTAATAGAAATGAATTCCTTAACTAAGTAGGTCCAATGCCTCGTATCATTATAAGATCAAGGAAAGGATCAAAAGATATTATAGTCTATCAGACAAAGGAATTCATAGTCATTGAAATATATTGAAAGTGGTTTCAAACAGTTAATTCATGATTGATAGATGCCAAATATATTAGTATTGCAACCAATAGTTCTTGTAAATAACCCGTACGCTAGCGTAATAGGTAATTGATCAGTCGTGACTCACACGATACTTCACATCTGCACCTGAAGCACTCAGAGCAACACTTCCATAAGTGACGTAAGCAGTTTTTCAGCGGCAATGCGTTGGCATCATGCTCCTAGTGAACATTGTCCCTAGCAGTCCTTTCGAACTGGTGAACGTGACAGGGCGGCTTTTCAGCGGCAGAATGTCGGTCATCATGCTATCAGTAGACATGGTCCCTAACAGTCATCAGACTGGTTATAAAATAGATTATGGTATCAAACCATCCCCATCCCTCCCCATGTATAGTGTGCATTTTTCGTACAACTAGCGCATCTGCAAGACACGTGTTTGTCAAAGCCTGACCGAATCATTTGTCAAAGTTATAGAACATTTATTTTAGAATCACTTTATGGTTGGTCATATTGGGGCTGAGAATCAAAACTCAAAAGGCAAATTGGCTGTATCGTTGATTAGAGCTAATGAATACATAATTCAAGAATTATCAGATAATAGAGTTGATAATCAAAACTCAGAATCATTTTGCAATAGAGTTGGAGATCAACTCTATTGGAACCCTACAGACAGCCCCAAACGCGCCCACCCGTCACCACTTCCTAGTGTTGGAACTGAGGAGAAGAAGTGGCTCAACAAACTCCCCAGCAACACGCTTCTGTCTGTTCAGTTGGAAGAACTTTAATTACTCCATCAGCCTAGGATAATTATTGTAATAAGGAACTCACCCAGTCGTTCACCAACAAACACACACACATCATAATCGTGAATTACTCTAAACAGGGCTTTGAACCAAACTACATTTAACTTATTCAATCACTATCGCACTCTCGCGACCACACGCTAGGACATAGCCTCTCCATATTAACCAAGTCTCCTAACTAGACTTTTATCGCTCATCTATCGACCGATCACTCTCGCGGTATCGAACCGACTGCCCTTCCGTCATCTCCAAATCCACCACGCTGTTTTTACCACGGGTTTATTTTATCGCAGTTTTTTGCCGAAACTTCTCAATTGTTTTCAGGGTCTCTTTAGGTAGACTGACCGGCGTTTATTGCAAACAGATGTGGGTATGCTCTTGTGCTCTCTTAGAAATCGTATTATTTTTTATCGTTTCTTAAGAGTTATTTGAAACTACATTTGGCTTGTCAGCCTATACAAGTGTCTAGTCCGTTTCCCATTAAACCAAGGATTTATTATGCCTTTCCAAGGAGTCGAATATTACTTTAGAATTCAAAACTAGAAAGTTCGTTTTGTTATTAATTACGGTCAGGCCGTCGCACTATGGGGCGAAACGGTGTTTTCCATCTCATAAATGGTTCGGACAAAAGTCGTGTTACTGAAACTCTTTTGATTGTTTTATGTTCTAAAATGATAGAGCTTTTCAACACAATAGTAAATAAAAAAAATAAAAATGTTTTAGGTATATAAAATGACACCCAAACTTTATCCTTTGATAATTTTACATAAAGTAGATTACTCAATAGGGAAGTTCAAGTTCAGATATATTCTATGTTATTCATGGGAATATAGAAGTATTATATATTTTTGGATTGCTAAAGATCTCTTGTTTCCAACTACGTTATTTTTTTATGAGAAATGTTTATTTTAATTTTTTTATTAAATTTGTAACTGTCATACAGAAATTTTCCGTGTTTTTAAATTTCAAGTTGAGGTTTCCTTTTTACCGATGGCTCCCGATGTCGAGTTATTGACATTTTTAGATTCCCTAACTATTCAGTAATACAAGGAAATAAAAAAAACCACTGTCATTACTGCGCCTTTTCGAGCTAGAAGCAAAAATGTCGACCGAAAAATATTTTCATATGAGATTTTTTGTTTGCGGTGATTATTTTAACCACACCTATGATAAAAATTACGTCGCATAGTTCTTATTTGTTGTGGTAATTATAATTAGTATTGGTAACAGTATCTTGTGAGATCTGTTTTTATCAATTTTCTCGTTGGTTTTGCACAATTTACTGAAACTAGGGTCCTATAAATACTCGGGTTTTCAGCGTGTTCGTCAAAGTGTCCGGATACCTTCCCTCAGTAACTGTGATTTTGGTGGAATAGTTCAAAATGAGTGAATTCATTTGTTTTCGACGTGATTATGTGCTCAGATAATAAGCGGGAAAACTACTTCATATTTATGTTGAAAAATACTTGTTGGACAGTTTTCATTTATCAACAACAGATGTGTATACGGTTATGTAAAGTATACAAAGAAATTTGATAACGATTTGTAACCAAAAATGGGTGAAAACTCAAAGAAAGCAAGATCGTTTTGAGGGCCAAAACACAAATTGTTTAAATGGCGAGTTTAAAGTATCATTGAATTCGTGCATTACCTCAACATTAGAAAATTCTGAAGTCAATACATCTGGAGATCGTGATATCGATGTATGGGGTATCAATGAAGAGTTGGTCAAGAGATTATACATAACTCTGCAAACCATGTCATCGGGATGTTCTGTAAACGCAGTTGAATTTGGTGATTATACGCTGGGGACTGCACAATTACTTGTGAGTAAATATAACTGGTACTATATACCATCTTCAGTCCACAAAATACTTATACAAGTTGCCAAAATAATCGAGCATCTTGCAGTTTTGCCAAAAGGCCAATAATCTGAAGATGCTCAATAAACTCGTAATATTTAAAGTGTTCCAGGTCAGCCACAATGGAAAACGTTCGGCCATACTGTTGTACACTTCAGACCTCTATATATCTAGCTTAAATAGATCAAATATTGTGAATCCAAAAGAACTACTTGACGAAGCTAAAAGGCTTTTTGTATTGGCAAGTGATGAGTAGAACTATTTTCTTTTTTTCTTCATGAAATGTATGGTTTTTTTTAGTTTAAAATTATTTAATTATATAGTTATTAACTTATTAATATTTTAATTGAACCTAATGTAAGCAAACAATTAATTATAATGGTTTAAATTGAAAATTTGCAACATTTTATTTTCATATTTTTTTTTACTCAATAAACATAGTTTTTAAAGTGGCGGTGTTTAAATTATCCAACAGCATAAGTATTCAGGAATACGTATACAAAAATTCAATTCAAAATGTCAAGACACAAAAAAGTTATAGATTTTTGAGATGGAACGCACCGTTTGGTCCCATAGTGCGTCGGGCCATAAAATATAAATGCAATGTGTTTGAAAATTGCCCGATACCTCGTGGTGATTTTAAAACCAGAATCAAAATCAGAATATAAATTCCTTAATAATTAAGAGTACGTGACAGACAGTCACACTGCAATAGTTAAGCCTTTGACTTTGTGTGGTTTAGCTGCAATGGGCTTGATTGGGAAGTCCTCTACTGGATTCTGCTAAATGCAATATTGGTACTGCGAATATCGACGCCATGCCATTATATTGTCAAATAGGGCTAGGGCTCGTGCCTCTTTTGAGATCAATTAATAGGGATCCGACTAGCGACGCGACTTGCGTCTGCTAAGGGCGTATGTCTGTTGCGTTTTTTGCGTCACAAATTGCAGTTTGGTTAGTCGTGGGATGGTTTGATTTGATTTCCCCGAAGTTTACATCGCTCGTGAAGCTGTAGTTCTTGACCAAACGATAAAATATAAGAGTAGCATGGCAAATAAATCAGTTTAATGTAAAAAAAACACTGTTTCTCTGGTGTTATTCACAAGCGTTTACACCAAAACTATAAAATTGAGTTCCTCTGTAGTGCAAAAAGTACTACAGCAACATAATGCAAAAAGTACTACAGCGCCACCTATGACAAAAATGAAGAATTAACATCTCAACCCTGAATCGTGCATTTAACGTTATCCGCGACTTAAGACTACATAGAAGATGACAACAGCTGTTGGGCAGTAACCCACCAGATGCAACACCCGCCTTTCTATGAAGAGTGGAGGAACTTTACACCCTGTTCTCCATACTCTTAAACCTTTAAAGGAGGTGTCATCAAGAAATCTGAAGGTAAGTAACATCGGCGCTACGGGTTGTTCGAACGAGATACCGCGGCCCCTCACACCAAGGGCTAACAAGGATCATGGATGGTTTTTAGTCAGTTAAAGTTTGATACACCCTTCACACTCCACCCCGAGCGGCAGGAGTCATTAATATTTTGATGAATTTCCCACCCAAAAAAAATGTGACATTATCAAACTTTTCAGTAACAAACACTTAACAAAAACGCCAAGCAGCATAAATTAAACCCATTAGTTAAATTAAAATAATTTTGTTTTGTCAAACAATTAGGCCACTGAAATGCTGAAGTTCATGAAATATTGCCTGAATACAAATTGTGAATGGCCATTAAAGCGAATAGGGCGAATAATTTATTAAATAATTAGCACTGTAAGCAGAAAGGTTTGTTATGAAAAGGTTTTACTTAATTAGGCTGTATTTGGGACAATGCGGTAATGGATTTCTTGCGAAGTGGGAAACTGGAGAATTCTTTAGAAGATAAATACTACTACTTAATTTAAGACCCGCTTGCTTAAGAAAACAATGAAAGCTGGGTCGGAAGGCCATAATAACAGCCACTCGGGTCAAACTTCAGGTTAAACCGGGCTTGCTTGGAAAGGTCTTTAGATGGGGGATCACACACTACGTATTAAGTTTTCTTCGTGCTTCGGAAAGCACGTTAAGCCGTTGGTCGGAACAACGGCTTAACGTGCTTTCCGAACAACTTGGTCCAGGCTGTGATTTGTAGATCTGACAGTCGTTACAAGTAGTCAGTGGCCCGACAGCCTGTCAATGTCAACCATGCAGTCTTACCAAGGGGTATCGTATTACCTAGTACTAACTGGGGTATGGAGGTCAAATAGGGAGTCGCTCTAAGTAAAATATTGGACACTCTAGAGTCCTCTTAAACATTCTAGAAGTCCTCTTAAACACTCTAGAAGTCCTCTTAAACACTCTTGAGTCTACTTACACACTCTTGAGGTTACTTTTCTTATTCTTATATTTTTTTTTTTATCTCGTACTAAACTGCTTCCAGTTACACTGATAACTGACCCCAACATTGCTAGGCAGATGATGACATTTAGGGCCGGGCATACCTAATGCTTGCGTGGCTGTTTGAAACTGTGGAAGATGTCATACCGACTGCTTTATCATATCATTATCAATCCGTCTCCTTTTCCGTCTTGCGTTCCTCTCCCAGCGACGCCCTTAGTTGAAGATCGTATCCTGCCGAGGGTGTTCTCACGTTTAGTCGCTTAATTGATTAGTGTTTTCCCCTGGCAAAACACTAACCAATTAAGCGACTACGCGTACTAGTGCGTTGTGAGTTTACCTTCCAGTCAGGACTGGAAGCTTAACTCACAACGTACTCACAGGATTGACCCGTTAAGTAAACGGATAGCCTCTTAGGTTGACTTGACTTGCCATTCGCAAAAAAACGAGTTAACTACGTGTCGTGTACGTGTACATACGTACAGACCGTGCGGCATTAAGTCTAGGTACACACGGCTACACATCAAGCTATACAAAACCAGTATAATCTGATCGTTCATTGTGCGAAAAGATCTAGTAAAGTGAGGCCAAGATTAACTGGTTTTGTATAGCTTGATGTGTAGCCGTGTGTACATCAACCTTTATCACATACTTACAGAAGTTTTATTTTACTTTATTTGTGTTTGTTGGTACAGTTAGTACAGTTATAGTGAAGTAATCAACGGCAAGTCATTTACAATCCTCCACTGTTAGCACTAAAGTAATGTTGTAAAAACTAAGTACTAACTAACCATAATATTAAAGTAACAAATCGTAGGATTAAGTTTAATATTCATTTAGGTGACCGGTCAAGCAGGGATGTAGGCGCAACCACTAGGTATCCATCAGAAACAATGAAATCGTAGAACTGATTTCAAACAAATCAATTGAGGAGTGTTCGTTTCTTACAATCAAATCACAAACAAATGGCATCTCTGTGTTGTGTGTGGTTTTTAAAACAATTGTCGTAATGTTCTTCTTAAATCTGTTTAAAGTTAAAAAATATGGATGTTACAGTCAAAACTGTTAATCGGTCAAAACTACTCTAAACCCTTATTTAGTTAAATCGCACTATTAAAATATGTTAGCTATAGCACAGTATAAATATGGACAGTACCGAAACTAAGCCTAGTTGATGCGATAACTACCTACGCTCCATTGAAGCCATAGGGTTGTCCCTTTTAATGTTGATGACATTGTTTTTTTTTCTTAAATATTTTTATTCTGTTGTGATCAATGAATCGAATTGAAATAACTAGCTTACTACAACTAGTGATGTGCAATTCTGCTATAAATAATTTACATTTATTATTAATATTAAGAACGAATATATTATTATATTGTTTTAAATTATTATTATCAATGAACTTTCCTTCATATCATACTACACAGTTTTAGACTAATAAAATGTTATTTAATGTTAGTATTAAGTAAAGTTGGACCAGTGTAAAAAAAAAATTTTTTTTGGTGATAAGTGATTCTCACTTAAATATCACGAGGGCGGCAGAGGGGGTCAAAATTTTGGTCCTTTTTTGTCTAGGACGCTCCGTTTTCGAGATATTTCAATTTCAATTTTTTTCATACTGCACAGTTTTAGACTAATAAAATGTTATTTAATGTTATTAAAGTAAAGTTGGACCAGAATTTTTTTTTGGTGTTATGTGATTCTCACTTATATATCACGGGGGTGGCAGAGGGGGGTCATAATTTTGGTTCTTTTTTGTCTAGGACACTCCGTTTTCGAGATATTTCAATTTCATATTTTTTTTTTTTACAGGAACTTTGTACGCCCATAATTCGATAACAAAAATCATTCTTACCTTTCAAAATTAGTAGGAAGTTTAAAATACAATATCTCCGGTTTTGATGAAGCCGAGTTCAAACACCCGTATACGTTCCCGGCATTTAAAAAAGATTGGAGGATATTAATTTAAAAAAAAACTTTTACGTAAACTAACCACTCGTCTCGGCGCGGCACGCACAACTGAGAGCACTGCCACAATCGCTAGCTGGCCCTGTCGATGCGCATGTTTGTGTGAGTGTGCGGTTTCGAGCGTTTGTAGGCAGTTTCCGTACTGTCCATATTTATATTGTGGCTATAGCATGAGGTTATCCAAAGGGTCACAAAAAATACCTAACAAACCTAATACTTACTTTAGGATTTTTAATTTATCGATGTACTAAAATAGAAACCACCATAATATCCTAAATGAATGTTACATACTTTTGACCGGTCAAAAGTAGTTTTGACTGATAAACAGTTTTAACTGTAACATGGACAATATGTCGATCAATTTTCTTTTTAAAGTTAAAAGAAAACACTATTTTTTATCTTGAAATAATAGTCATGTTTTTTTTTAAATAATTTATTATTTTATAATTGTATCCTAAATATAACGTTAATTACAAAATTAAATATTGTGGACATAAAATGATTAGAATAATTTGGTAGGTACCTTATTAACTTAATTTGCCCTAAATATCAGTCTTTTTAACATAAATAATTATAAAGACCGTGATGATTCATACTGTTAATTGATTCCAATATCTAATACTTTTGTGACGACTTAACCAGAAATTTCGGTACTAATTAAGAACTGTGATTAAAAATCTATTTGAGGTTATTGTAGCAGTAATTACCCAAACTGTAATAATTATAGACATACAATGTCATACTTTGTTGTTTTTTTTTTTAATTTTATTTTAGTGTTCTATTATGTTTTCTTTTTAAATTATAATGTCTTGTAGTCTCGTTCTATTTTAAATTTCGAAGCAGTCTTAAGTTTTCGTTCTTTCTTAATTTAAATTTTAAAATGTCCTTTATTTATTTTTATCTCTCAAAGAGGATAGTGTTGGAAATGCCGTTAGTGTTACGATCGATAAAGCCGTTTTCTTTTTGTGGGAATGTCTGTACGCTGTTCCTGTTGTCTTCTAGAGCCTTCCAGTTGATGAGCCAGAATGGTTGCTGGTCAATAGGCAACTTGAGAAGCCTCCGAACTAGTTCGACATCACCGAGGGCTTCTAGAGGGAGATGGATTACCGTTCCAGAGCCGGTATCCTCTCCAAATCTGGAATTCGAAATAAATGGTTTTAGTTTTTAATTGCAATTTAGTGAATGCTGACAAAAGGACTATTTTTATCCGACTGCGGCGAATCCCAAAAGGAGGGTTATTTTCCATTTTATTTTGTTCACTGGATGTACAATCATGAGTAGTAACATGTATATACTTGGCAAAGTTCAGACGCAAATATCTCGTGAATCTGACAATAAAGCTCTACAAAGTCCCAGAGAAATAATTTAATTGTCTTGAATCTCGTAAAAAATAATAATCGGAAATTATTAGCGGAGGCAATCCTCCGCTAATATTTTCGGTATGCATATAGGGGGGTGAGCCTATTTCCACCAACCGGGTACAAATCCATGGCTGCTAATGAGAAATTCCTGATGGAAAAACCTAATATCACTTCACTGAACATAATTTCCACTTCCCTCCAAATCAGCAGGAGACAGAACAGAACAAGGTTGAGTAATAACTAAATTATTTTGTACTAGGTGTTGCCAGCGGCTTCGCTACAACTTGAAAATTATTTCACGGGAAGATAAAATCGAAATAAAAACTATCCTATGTGTTAATCCAGGTTATAAACTAACTGTGTACCCAATTTTATCCAAATCCGTTCAGTAGTTTTTGCGTGAAAGAGTATCAAACATCCATCCATCTATTTATCCATCTTTTACAAACTTTTTAAGTAGGAAGAATAATATGATAGGTAATTACCTGTTTCCCAATACTGTATCGGACGAAGGAGCGGTGCTAGGTGGAACATAGGGAATCCCAATGGGCCTGCTACCAGCATACGATGGCCTTTGGGCAAGGCAGCAGACGAGGACGGCAGAGAATACTATGATGGTCTTCATTGTTGGTGCTGGAATGAGAGAATAATATATCGTCAGGTGTTTGCTTGGTACAATTATTATTCGAGAATCTTAAAAGAGTAACCGTGGAGTTTCGTGGTAGAACCCTACACACCTTTTCCTCGACGTTTTAT
Organism: Diarsia dahlii; assembly: GCA_949775195.1. Lineage (NCBI taxonomy): Eukaryota > Metazoa > Arthropoda > Insecta > Lepidoptera > Noctuidae > Diarsia > Diarsia dahlii. Next base: position 7,135,777 of record OX459211.1, on the reverse strand, counting down.
AAGTGCCCATGGAGGCCTATGTGAAATTTTGGTTTTCGTAATAAAAAATTTTCTTGTATCTATCCGAGATTGGCCGGGGAAGACTGCACGGAAAGAAAAGAAACAGTGGAAGGATTTGCTCAGCAGTGGGACAAAATAGAATAAATAAAAAAATATGATTTTTTATTGATTTTTTATAAGTCTACTAACGTAGTTTTAAGAAATTTTTACTAACAGTTATGGACAAACTTGGTCTGAATTAAAAGTATATTATTATTATTGTCGAGGGCAAAGAACTTTACAGAGACTAGCCAACGTCTCCCGATAACTGATAAAAAAGTAATTATTTATCTATGTTATTTTTGTCGTCTGTTACTGACCGTTTACAAAAAAAAAAACGTCTAGGTGTTCGTTACTTTTTTATGGACTTATGTCTAAAATGAAGATACAATATCTGTGGTGTCAAGGTAAAGGGGGATGAGTCTAAAAACACAACTTTTCACCAGGGGCTAATAAAGAAAACGCTTATTTGTTTTTTATGATAAATGCAGTTTAATCAAAAATATATAGAAATACTTAACACAAATTGGTTTTAATTTTCATTTAACAATTTAGTGGTCTTTTATATGTATCAGAAAAATATTTTTATTTATTAATTATTATAATAATTGACATATCTCCTTTTTCCATAACAAGAAAAAAAATTAAAAAATCTTTCTATTGACTCGTCTCTTTATGTGTTATTTATTTATGTATTTAATATTGACAGTTTGTAATTATAAATCATCACACCCGACTCCCATTGAGGTAGGCAGAGACTATGGCAAATCAATTGCTTCGTTCCAAGCAAAGCTCTTTTGCTTCATCATTCATCAACCTCTTAATGAAAATAAAAAATAAATTAAATTAAAGTACCATAAATGCAAAATACCAAACATAATACTGTAACCTTAAGCTTCGCTGAACTCCTCGATATCGGGATCTATATCTCGTGTGTTTGTACTAGTTTCTAATTTATTATAGAAGTCATGGCAACTATTATCAATTAAATGAAGAATACTAAGAAGATCTCGTTTTTTTTTCCTGACTTATAGGCACTTGACATTCATAACATTTCTCGGGATTCAAAGGTTCACTTGCTTTGCCCTTAATGTTTGTTAATCCTATTCATTTTTATATGTTTCAACTAGGGCTTTCAATACCGGTATTACGGGATCCCGTAATACCGTGATCCCGGACAAATATGGGCCATTTTCAATACCGGTATTGAAGCCCTCAATACCGTGATCACGGTATTGCAAACATTACAATGTATTATCGTAAATTAAATTCAATTTTTAAAATATAATAATGACCTACGAAACATACAAAGAGACAGTGAGACAATGACTGATAATGAACAAGTTATGACCATAGAAGAACCTTCTACTTCATTAAATTCGAGCAGTGGAAATGATATCGCGCGCAGGTTTGACGATTTCCAGCCTCCCGAACGAACCAGATTCCGAAAAGGCTTTAGTACCGTAGACAGCATACCTACATACGCTGCGTGGTTATGTGGCTGGATGTCATAATTGTGTCAAGAGACCGAAGAATATAACCTGCCTCTCTGTTTAGCGGTTGTGGACTACGAGAAACCCTTTAATTCGATCGAGACTTGGGCCGTACTGCAGTGTCTCCAACGGTGGCAAAAACGCCACCATGTCAGTCCGACTTCAGGACCAGACCTCGGAACCTTTTTTTGTGTGACAGGGAGACGTCATATCTCCGAAACTGTTCACCCTAGCACTAGAGCCACTAGAGGATGCCTTTAAGGTTCTGGATTGAAGAGGCCTCAGTGAAATGCTCGATGACCGCAGTAGAGCTTCCGAAAGAGTGGGTCTTAAAATAAACATGGACAAAACCAAGGTCATGTTGACTGTCCACGTAACACCCTCACCTATCAAATTCGGAGACTCTACACTCGAAGTTGTGGTCGAAGTCTACCTGGATCTAATGATGTTAAATAGGTCCAGTTCGACCAGTCAGTCAGTTCGAACTTCGAGAAAGAGTAGAAATCGTCGTGGTGGGCAGGGCACATTGCTCGCAGAACAGATGGCCAATGGGTCCTAAAAGTTTTGGAGTGGCAACCGCAAACAGAAAGACGTTGTGTTGGAAGGCGTCCAACAAGGTGGAACGAGGACCTGAAGGTTGCGGGGTCACGCTGAATGCGCCCATAGGACAGGCCACTGCGGCTACACCTGGGGGAGGCCTATACGTCCAGCAGTGGACGTCTTGGTTGAAATGATCATTAATGATGATGTGTGAAAAAAGGGAGACACGTCCATTCCTACGGCAGCTTAGAGATATTTACTGTCCGTGATACCTACGAATATTGATGCAGAGCGTGCTTTTTTTTTCAGTAGGCTATTGTGAATGATAGCTAATAGCTAATTAAGCTATACTTACGTTTCTACAAATATTGATAGGTTAGGTAGCTATGTTGATTACATGATACATTTCAATAATAATAAAAATCTTCGTTTTTTGATATTTATTCTTTTCAAACGCTATGTGGAATGCCTTCCTACAAAAAGACTTGAGTTAAGTTTTGATTATGTTCCTACTAAGTCCTATCTAATTAAAAAATCAACCAATACCAAATTGTTATATAGAGCGCTATTTATAAAAGTTATTTAAAATAAAATAGAACAAAAAAGACTGTTTTACAAATAAAAACACATACTTTAAATGTTGGTATGTAATACCGGTATTAATACCGTGATCACGGTATTGACGTCCAATACCGGAATCGATACCGGTATTGAAAACATCCGGTATTTGAAAGCCCTAGTTTCAACACTCAAATACATAAGTAAACCAAAATTTTGGGTGTTTCACACAGGTCAAAACACGTCAACTTCGCGCGCGAAATGCAACTAACTTGGAACGACAAATACGAATTTAGGCACGAGTCGACTTATCTCACTATGCTTAATTTTATAAGTTAAGAATTACGTATGTAATAAGAAGATGACTACACATAACTCCTTTTTACTTTTCAGGTTTTGCTATTTCTGACTAAACTCTATTTGTTATTTAAGATTCACTAAGTAAAAATTCATTATATTGACTCATCTCTTTTTTACCGTAATACTTAGTAATATATTTTATCCGACTGTGTAATTAACTCATTTTTCAAAATTTCTGACTCATCCCCTTTTACCTTGACACCACAGATATTATCATTATTGTTAATGTGCTAGTGAGATTTATATAACTTTGTCTAAAGAACTTTATGGAGGACTAGGTAACCATCACTAGACGTGTCGTCCGATGACAGATTGGCATTATAATTTTCAACCCTTATTTTTCATCTGTAATGTTCTAAGTTCTCTCTTTTGACTATATCTAGGTATACACCCGGTAGGTACAACGTTTAGGCTATCCGATAATTATGATAATCAGTCAGCATAAAAGTTATTTTAAAGCTTTTGAAGAAACGACACGGAAAAAAACACAGACGCTTTAGGTATTTCCCACCCAAAAGCATAAAACAATCATGATTTGCAGATTTCCTATAATTACAATATTATTATCACAAGGTCTATTGACCACAGTGAAACCGCAGCTGATAACAAACCTGACCTCAACCACAATCTGTGCCTCTACGTCAAACTGATAACGCAACGATAAGAACCAGTCGACGCAACTGTTATAAAAACAAACATTAAAAATAACGGGAACTTGTTTGACATTTATTTATTTTGAAAGATATTGAACATCAGCTTTAATCTCTCTCAATCTCAATCTACCAATCCGCACTGAGCCCGCGTGGTGGATTATAGCCCATCCCTCTCCTAGAGAGGAGGCCTGAGTCCCTGCAGTGGGAACAATATAGGCTGATGATGATGAACATCAGGCCTGTATTACCCGAAGGATTAGGCAGCGGTGTACCGAACAGTAGACTCCCACACATTGAGAAAAAGATAAATTTCTAATGGGAAAACCCAATAACACTTTGTCTGACCCGGAAATCGAACCAGGGCCTCATGGTCAGCAGAGGCGGGGCGACAACTTTTTTTTTCTTAATTAGGAGGCTTTGTTTTGCTAAATCATGGCGTGGAAAATGTAGGTGCACCTACTAAAGCACACCTCTGATTGGCCCATCAGGGATACTACAGACTTGATGTTATGTTATATTTAAAGTGTACAATCAGAGTACTGATTTTAATTTCAATAGAAGAACCGACAGCCAGATGCGCAGACGACCTTAATACCAAAGATCACGGAGAAGTGCTCGTTCAGGGTTCAAACTACCCGAAACTTTCAACTTATCCCAATCAAAACTTGAATTTAATACTTTTAGCAGAAAAGTTAAAAATCGAAAGACTTTTAAAGCTCACCATAATTATTTTGCCCGATATAATCGATATAATTATGACTTAGCTAAACATAAATTGACATCGAAGTATTGCATTGAAATGCGTCTTAATTAAAGTATAGATAGACGGACTTACAAAATAACTACTGTATGTAAAGACTGACTGTCCTCTTTGATATGATAATAAAAGAAATAAATCATTTTAAAATATTGTAGAAACTCACCTTTAGTTATTTCCCACTTAGCTCACTTAATCACAAGAACAAAGTTGAACCGATTTTAAATAATTTTAATAAATATTAATAATATGTTTTATTACTACCGTGTTCACACAACGAACGTAAACAAACGTATGAATAAAGTCACCACAAACCCTTTTTATATATAAACAAAATAATGCTCATAACTAATAGCTTCTAAGAGTGAATGAGACAAACTAATTGAGACTCATGTGTGTCAGACAAGGATAAAGATATTTTACAATCGGTGTCACTCAATGACGCATAATGCATCGTCGGTTTTATTTCGACTTGGGTATTTCCAACTTCGAACGGTTTTAAGAACGAGATTCGTAAATGGAAATCGGTGACGTATGGATGTTTTGAATTTGGAATACACGAGGGATGTCCTCTGGTTTTCTTGTAATAGATTTTTATGAGTCAATGGTTATTTTTAATTAGGGAAAAACCCGTTAAGTAGGAATTAAATAATTGCGTGTCTTTTGTTCACCTGCTATTAGTTACCTACATACATAAACCTGCCTTTTTCCATGGGTAGGCAGAAACCGCAAAACGCCACCTGCTACGATCATTACATACTCCTTTAGCCTCGTCCACATTCATACATCTGGCCAAACACGCACGCGCGGTTTCGAGTACTACACAGCTTTCCTTTACTTTTAGTCCTGTCTATTAGTTACCTTTTAAAATATTGTAAAAACTAAGTAAACAAAACATTTAAAAATGTTAAAAAAATGGTATATCGGCATCAGGAACAAGGTCTAAGCTGCCAGTAGTCAGGACTCCACAGAGAGGAACCTCCTCACTATGCTTGCCGTATCCAGGAGTACCGATTTCTGGATCAAGCCTTTGACCCAACCGCGTAATGTGCTGGTCGAGGCTCTTTGCTATAAGTTCATTAACCGTAACGACTATCGGTACAAAGATTGCAGAGTCAACGTTGTGTATTTCAAATTGTTAACGTTTACATCTCAACGACAACCAGTCTAACCGGTATCGTATTACCCTAAACGTTCAGTGGGTAGTACTGGGTTGTGGGGGCCAGATAGGCAGTCGCTCCACATAAACTACTGGTATTTATCATAAGACTGGAAGCCGACCCCAATAAAGTTCGATGCTTCCTATTGTCCACTACCGGCTTGTCCGCCAGTGGTGACATGACTTTTTACCCGACTGCGGCGAAGTCTAAAAGGAGGGTTATTTTAAATATTTCCGCTGGTCACAACCTGGTGGACAAGCCAGTAGTGGACACTGGGAAGCATCGATAAAATGGAACAAGGCTAGGCCGATGATGATGACGATGATGGCCTATCCTATTAATAGATAAACTTGTGTTAATAAGTTAACTTTATTATTACATCCCAGATAGCAATTTAAACTTGTATCTGACATGCAACAAGTTTGATGTATCAAAAGTGAAGGTTTGTGGCAACCTTGCTATGGCAAGTGAATACACTTGTAGCAAGTATGAATCAAACTTTCTAGTTTCCAAGCAACAAGCTTGCATGTTGTTTGTTTTTGTAAAGTTTATGCAAAGTTGTTTTTACAAATTAAATGCAATGCTGAGGTGTGGCAACCTTGCTATGGCAAGTGAATACACTTGTAGCAAGTATGAATCAAACTTTCTAGTTTCCAAGCAACAAGCTTGCATGTTGTTTGTTTTTGTAAAGTTTATGCAAAGTTGTTTTTACAAATTAAATGCAATGCTGACACAACAAAATTGCTTATTTTGGCTGGTATACACTTTGATTAGTGCAAGGGCGAAGTTCATACATTTCCTACTAAGCGCTTAGTAGCGAATGTATGAACTTCGCACTTGCACTATCAAAGCTTAGTAGCAAATGTATGAACTTCGCACTTGCACTAATCAAAGTGTATACCAGTCATTATAATAAAAAAACCAATACGTAAAATAAAAAAGAATAATTTATTTTAACATTAATTATTTATTGTAATAAAAGACTATACTAAATATATAAACTAAACTAACCTAAAAACAAAATAACTACAAAAAGGCATCGAAAAACTCCAACTCCATCTAACTGACCAGCAAATTTTTAACATTTATTAACCGACTACGGCAAAGATGTGTGTATCTTCATCTGTTCCCTCATAGTCATTTTTCGCTGGGGCCGGGTGAGGAGTCCTTTTTTTGTCTCTCTGCTCTGAAACAAAAAAAAATAAAACCGACTTCGACAAAAATAAAACACAAAAAAGTGAAAAATAAAAATCAGCTTCTGAAGTCGGTGACTTTTGTTTGTTTGATTTCATGTTTTTGCCACCGACTTCAGAAGCTGATTTTTATTTTTCACTTTTTTGTGTTTTATTTTTGTCGAAGTCGGTTTTATTTTTTGTAAAAAAGTTTTTATTTTTCACTTTTTAGTGGTTCACATGTGCTTACCCCTTCACAACGTACCGGCGTGATGTTATGTTATGAACTGGTGTAAACAATAGACAGACATGAGATTTCAGCAATCCCAGTCCATTTGCTATCATATAATGAGGAGTTCCGTTGTTCCTATCCGGAGTTCCTATCTCCGAAGTTCTTCATCAGATGTTCACCAAATAGTTTTTATAACCTTTGTAGTGAGTACAGGCGTGATATTATGTTGTGTGATGGCGTAAACAATGCTTAGATATGCTATAGCAACAATCGCGGTTAATCAGCTGTTATTTATTGAAGAGTTCCCCCGATTTCTACAAGATCCCATCATCAGATATTGAAATGGTGACAATGGGACCACACGGGAAGCACCAGCTTTCAAATGAAAAAAGAATTATGAGTGAACAAACATAAAAAAAAAAAAAAAAAAAATACAGTCGAATTGATAACCTCCTCCTTTTTTTTAAGTCGGTTAATAAACAAGACTATATTCTCAAAATTTCAAATGTTTGTGTTGAGTCTGGATGTTTTCTATGAAACTCATTCCCATAGGAGAACCACTAAACATGGGCAAAGCTGCGGGACGGAATTATTATCTTCTTCGTCTTCTTATATATAAAAATGAATTGCTGTTTGTTAGTCTCGCTAAACCTCGAGAACGGCTGGACCGATTTGGAGATTATTATTATTATTTATTATTATTATTATCTAGCATCTGCTGGCAAGTCAAAACAGCTATGATTACTTAAAATACTCAGCAATGCAGTAATGGCAACATGAGAGACTTGGTATTTGAGAGCCCAATGTCTTAAATTAGTTACAATTGTATCTTTTACATCTACACTTATTTCATTGTCATGATCACTATCCGATAGAGGAATTTCATCAATGATATATTATGATAAATAGAATAATTGTCAGTGGACGGGCAAGGTTGTTGGATTGGAGTTTGAGGGGAGTTAGAATCACTAGGTAATGAACTTTGGTTAATATTTTCAAATTCATTTGATTCAGCTGGCTGTACTGTTTCTTGGTAAGAACATGGAATTTCCTTTTCAGAGTGGTTATCATCTGTTGTAACATCGGTAGTGTTATTAATATGTGTCAATTCCCTTTTAATTCTTTTAACTGTCCTTGCCTGGACATTAGCAAAAAAGGTTTTCGAGACATGTTGGCCAAGTTCCTATAATAGAGTACAGTTTACAATTAAAAAAAAATTATAAACCACTACCATGTCATACTATTGCAATATCCACTCTCAACCACAAAACTTTGTCTCGGTGATAGTCCAGTCAATAAAGAGGTTGAAGTATGATGTATGATCTTCTATCAATATAAAACTGCTCTATTGAATTACATAGGTGCAGTAAACACAATATCTATAGAATACAAAAAATACTTATGGTTTATTTGTTCTGTATTCTTTAAACTTGACAATTGCACCCTGCAGTTTCACTGACAGGAATTCATACAAAAAAATATCCTCGTTGACTGGATTAAAGTGACTGAACCTTTTACCATGCCCACTTTGTTTTTTTTCCATATTTAAGTACCCTACTAGATAACTATATCTCCAGATTTGACAATTGTTTAACTATTGTGTCTCTTCGATAACAGTTAAATGGATATCCAGGCTATGAGAATAGTAGTGTCAATCAGAAAACTAGATTTACCACTAGAACCCGTATACAATTATTGGCAAGAGCAAGAAAATATATAAAATTGTCAATTTTAGAGGTTACTGTACTTTACAAATACCTACGTTAAGCATCAAGACACTATTTGGTCGTCGATGAGGTTGGATAGTAGTTACATAAAATGTGTTCTGTTCTTCTAAGTATAATCTAAATAAACAAACCTTAATTCCACAGCGCGTCATGTAGTGTCGTAAGTCCACATCGCATATTAATAGCATGAACACTCATGTAATACTAGCACTTATACACAATATTGTTGATTCTGGAATCCGCGGTAATGTTTTCCTAAGCAATCACTTTAAAAATGTGATATGAATCATTAAAGTTTATCTAGCACGCCGCACAACACCCCAGGCAGCAATCAAATTATTATCAAAATGACGTTCGTTATGTCAAGCATGCGTATGTCAACTTGTAAAAAACGAAGCAAGTTTGTACCAACTTAAAAACAAACTTGCTAATTCATCTTTGAAATACAGCGCAAAATGCAAGATTGCTGCAACATTACCACAAATTTGAAATATTACCTTTAAATTAACAAGTTTGCACCAACATTGTTGTAAGTTTATCTTTTCATAATTGAGGTGACAGTTTAAATTCAAACAAAAATCAAATTTGCGGCAAGCTAGCTTGCTATCTGGGATTTGCACTTGCAGGGTTAATGACTTAATTTATCTTATTTTTATTGCAATTTGTACGCTTGTAACGCAAAGCTTTAAAGAAATATTGGTCTCAAGAGACAACTAGGTACCTAGTTGTCTCTTGAGACCAATATTTCTTTAAAGCTTTGCGTTAATTACAATTTTGTTACAGAACTTATTTTTGCAGATTTATAAAACTCCCAAGGGAAAAGTTATGGTAAATGATAAATAACTAGAAAAAATAAATGGCAGTAGCCAGGGCACATTGTTAGCAGAACGGATGGCCGATGTGGCCGAGTGTTCTGGAGTGGCGACCGCGAACCGGAAGATACTGCGTCGGAAGGCGTGAGAACTAGGTGCACCGATAACCTAGTGAAGGTTGCGGGGATCCGCTGGAAGCTATGTCTAATGCGCCTACCACACGCTCACACTTCACCACAGTCTTGCCTGCGCGATTACACGGTGCATACAGTACATCGCGCGTGTGGTTTGTAATGGTAATACAGTTTTACCAACCATACGCGCAATGTACTGTGAAGTGTGAACGAAAAGTGTGGTGAAGCTTGAGCGTGTAGTAGGCCCATAAGTGACACTTGAGGGAGGCCTAAATCCAGCAGTGGACGTCTATCGACTGAAATTATGATGATGATATAACAATAAACTAGGGAAACTACTTGCAAAACTGTCTAAAACTGATAAAGAAATAAAGAAATCGGTGAAAATCATCAACCGGGCCCAAAATAATAAAACGTACCTGCAGCCAATAAACCCTGTGTCTACAAAAACGCTTGTATGGCCAGGAAATGAAATTGGTTGCTAGGATACCGGCAGTTGATACGAACAATCATTTGCGTTTTCCATACGAGTGCATATTGATTATATATATATATATATTTTAAACGTTGCCCCACACTAGGAATTTCTCCTGTATCGTGGGTGCGTTTACAAACATTTAAACTCACATACACAAACACACCCATACATATATGACACCAACGTATATTGCAATCCTTGAAACTGTCAGATTTCGTGATGCTGTGAACTTATATACGTCTGATAGCTAAGGCAGCTGCTTTCGTTAGATTATTTACATACCTACATACATAGTTAGTTTTTAATTACCAGCATAATTTGAAAAAAAAACATACCAATCGAATTGAGAACCTTTTTGGGAAGTTGGTTAAAAACTAAGATCTGTGACAAACCTTAGGTGACAAATATTCTAATCAAATTAAAAAAATGTCAACAAAAATGTTGAACCTCTATTTTCTTTTCCATTTTACGTTTTTATAAGACGATGACATAAGACGGACGGACGGTGAGCTAACCCAATACTCACCGTCCACAGACCCGCGCCTACGGTGGCCCCCGATGGCCCGACGATGACGCCCGGAGCGTCTCCCGAGGTGGGTTAATACAACCCCTTAAAGTTCACTAAATGTCAATGACTTATTCATGAAAAGTGATTAAATGGGATTATAATGATAATAACGCTGTAAAGTCATATTTTCATTAAAATACAACTTGATACTGACTTATAAACAAAGAAAGTAAGTTTGAATTTCGCAAGCTACCTTGGCGCTTTTACCCGGTATCAAGTATCATAAAAGGGAAAAATAATTACAGGGCGTCAAAAAACCCATGCGCATCGCTATCATCGGGAAAAGTGGAATTATTTTGTATTCTTTGTTTTCAGAGGAGGTGGTCAGATAGACAGTCCCTCCATGTAAAATATTAGTATTCAGCTGCATCCGGTTAAACTGGAAGTCAACCCTAACATTTTTGGGAAAAGGTAAGGCAATATAATGAGTAATATTTTGTTTCAACCGTCATTGCGTCGGGGGACCGTTACAAGTATGTCTGTAATTTATTTATCTGTGAACCGTTACGTTATAACTTTATAAGATGACACAGGAGACAGATTCTTAATTTTGATTGACATTAATCTTGCTCAGACAGAGATTAATATTTTTTTAAATAATTGTACGTGTCACGTTTGTCGTATTTCACACCTCTGTCTAAGCCTTTGAGGTTTACTTGCGTGATGTTATGTACCTATGTTGTAAGTAATAAATAAATTAATAAAAAAGCCTTATATTTCTTACTAAAAAAATTCAATAATAAACTTATTTCTAATTATCTGCTAGTATTATTAAACTTATTCCTTATATTTATAGATATATCTTTAACTATTTATGTAAGAACCCCTCGTTCTCGAAGGTGCAGGCCTCCTCTAGAGATTTCCAAGTATCCCTGTTCTTCGCTATGTCCATCCACTGTTGTAAGTATCAGTGACTTAAGTATTCACTACGACAAGAGATCGCATACTACAAGGTATGCAGAAGTAGGTAAGTCTTATTAACGAGCACTAATTAATATGTATATCTTTCTCGTAAAACAATTTTGAATTCAAATCAAACTCAAATTCGATTTTCTGAGAAAACTGACTCTAAAATCAAGGAAAGTTTCAACAAAATTTCTGAACATGACCTATAAGCCTTCTTTTTTTTTACCCGACTACGGCGAAGCCAAAAGGAAGGGTAATGATTTTGGCAGTCTATGTATGTATGTATGTATGTATGTTTTACCGTAGCGCCTAAACTACTGAACGGATTTTAATAAATAAGGTGTCAATAGATTCGTAAGAACAGCCCGGTTGACATAGGCTATATAAATTTTATAAATTATTTTTATGACGGAACTTAAATGTCAAAAACTTACCTAAAAAAATATTAAATTGAGATAATCATAGCAAATTTGGTATCAAATGAAAGGTTTTGGCGAGCACATTACAAATATGTATTATATTATTGTTTTAGTACACACAAAAATAAATTTCAAATAAAAAAATTAAGTTCAAAAATCTAAAACCCGACTAGGTACTAACAAAATCGCGGTCTTAAAAGTAGAAAACAAGAAAATAATTCTTGTCTGATATTCTTCGTAGTCGCATGCCACCTTGCTAATGGCAATTAGCAGCTGACTTCTGTATCAATGAGAACGCCATGAAGGAGCATCAGGTATCAGTGGCATGCGACTACGAAGAATAGCAGACAAGAATTATTTTCTTGTTTTCTACTTTTAAGACCGCGATTTTGTTAGTAGTCGGGTTTTAGATTTTATAACTAAATTTTTTTTTTGGATGGTGGAAAATCATCAAATAACCCCTCCCGCTCTTGGGCAGAGCGGAAGGGAGTGTCAGACTTCTACTGACTAAAAACTACTCATATTCCTTCTTAACTTGCACGAGCGCACACAAAATTAGAAAGATTTTAAATAAGGATTATTTTGGAGACAACCATAGATAGCTTTTATTCCTGATTTTGGTATTGCACGACTTGACATAAGACTTTACTTAGGCACATAATATTATTTAGTTTTTTAAAGTGACAAGGTCACTATCATTATTGTAGACTTTACTTTGTAGTTGTTTTCTTTTTAATATCTAGTATGTTTACTTACATTGTATTCTTTAATTAATTTATATCACTGTAATTGGTCAACGCAAGTAACTTGTAACTAAATAGGCTTATACATGTGGAAGCTTGTAATTAGCAAATGACACTACTTATGCATTATATTTATAACTAGCTTTTGCCCGCGACTTCGTCCGCGTTTCCGTCGTTTTTCGTAAAAAAGTACTTACCATATGTCCTTCCTCACGGTTCAGTGGCGTTTTTTAGGTGGCATTGTGTATTTTATTTTTAATCGACGGTAACGAAAAGGCTGTCAATTACCTAACAAAATAACCTACGATAGAGGTCCTAACTATAGCTACCTTACACTTAAAATCTAAGTGCCTATTTAAACTAAAATATTCTAATAGAATTATACCCAGAAATATGTACAACTTACAACAAAAAAAGAAATGAAAATAAAGCTGAAACGCCTGTGCAATACCATCTACCTATACCTACTTTACTTACAAATAAATACCTATGACTACTATAATTAATAAAAGTAACTACGCTTTTACCTACATAATACAAAAATAAAATTGAACATAAATTAGCCAAAACTTACCTATCGGTATCTAAAAAACCATGCGTAGGTACTACTTCTACTTCTACTACTACTTCACCAAGGAAATAAAATGCAAACTATTAATAATTTGTAATTTGAAAGACGAATATTTAAACACTACCAAAACAACTAATACATATTTTATAAAATAACAACAAAAGAAATTCAAATTGACGGCACGGTTGGCGCAGTGGCTGAGCGATTGGACTGCTGCGCTGCGTGTCGCGGGTTCGATCCCCGCACGGAACAAATATTTGTATGGCCTACAGATAGTTGTTTCGGGTCTGGGTGTGTTTGTGCATGTGAGTTTAATGTTTGTGAACGCACCCACGATACAGAAGAAATTCCTAGTGTGGGGCAACGTTTAAAAAAAAAAAAAAAACTATTTAAAGACTAAGGGCCTCTTTCACCACCCTCAAGTAAAGTGTTGATTAGGCTAATCGCCAGTTAAAGTGACCCGTAACTTGACGTGCCAGTTTCACGACGTTTGAGTAGCACTAATCATAAGATTAACCGACCCGTAACTTACTTGTCACAGCTTCTGCCAATTAGCGTGTTTTACTCGACGATTAAGTATTGTCTGTTGTCATTTCTTGGTTAACACCAGCGATTGTTTTAAAATAAACGAACAAAAATGGATATAATTGATTTAATTGATCACCAGTTGGATGAATTAGAATATTCTTCGACTCAACGAGTAGCGAGGATTCGTGTATTTAGATTCCGTGTTTATTATTTTACGGACCTGGATGAAACTGATTTTTTCGCTAGATTTCGTCTATCGAAATATGCAGTGAACCAAGTGCATAACTTTATAAAACATAAAATAATGCCTAAATCGCAAAGGTGTGTGGTATTTTTTTAATAATTCAAGTGTATTTTACGTATAAGAGATCTACATCTTATCATAACCTAAAGATAATTAAATAGTTATAACTTAAATCACACGCGTAGTATTTCCAACCAAACAGTCACAAACAATCGCACACACATGGACCTATAAAAAAAGGCCATGACCTGTAAAAAAACCTTTTTTTATAGGTCCATGCGCACACACTGCACAACTGACAGCTCCAATGACGTTTGACAAATGACATTGACGTAATATTGAACGAATGTGACGTATAATTTGTTACGTTACTCACATAACCGGCAAGTTGTTACTCGGAGCTTATTTTTCGTTTGTGAAATTGACAAAAGATACTCGTAACCTTTACTTGCTGATTAACGTTAACTAAGAAGTAACTAATCAACGCTTTACTTGGAGATGGTGAACGAGGCCCTAAAAGTCGCGCTGATAAGCATTGTTTGTTAAAATCAATTATTGTCTGTCATTAAGGTCGAACGCTCTGAACGCATCAATAGCCACGACCCGCGTCGAGCGCGGCAACCGTTACACAAAAATAATCCTTATGGCATGATTCAGTATTCACGCGCGACGGCGACGGCGCGATGGCTTATTAGCGTATTTCATGTATAAGTCTGTTGTTTCTATACCGATTACTATGATTATTTTTTTATTGAATAGGTAATAATATTAACTTTTAATTAGGGATGAGTGAGAGTATTATAAACGTAAGAGTAAACAAATATAATCAGAAAGCTCCGAACTGCTAAGCTATCGGGAGTTACACGTGTTATTGTGAGTCAACCATAAAAGATAGACATATGCTGTTGTGGGATATTTTTTAGATAATTTTATGTAGAACATTTCCGTCATAAATGATTTCTATGTAGCTTTAACCATTAAGGCTGCACACGCGACGGAAGCTTAAAAAATGGAGCAACTTCTCCCGTTTTCCCAACATTTCCCTTTACTGCTCTGCTCCTATTGATTGTAGCGTGATGAAAAGTATACTATAACCTCCCCAGGAGTATGAAGAATAATCGTTCCAAGTTTCGTTAAAATCCGTCGAGTAGTTTTTGTTTCTATAAGGAACATACAGACAGACAGACAGACAGACAGACAGACAAAAATTTTACTGATTGCATTTTTGGCATCAGTATCGATCACTTATTACCCCCTGATAGTTATTTTGAAAATATATATCATGTACAGAATTGACCTCTCTACAGATTTATTATAAGTATAGATATAGATAGAATAGATATAGAAGAAGATAGAAGATATAGATTATTATTAGTCTGTAAGCTTTCTTTAAAATTAATTAAATAAATAAATAAATTAACCCTTTGTGTCGAGGCCGCGGTATCTCTCCCGAACAACCCGCAGCCCCAATTCATTAGGCAACATTTGGCGCACAACGCGTTGAAAAGCGCGGAACTTTTGTTTTGCAACGTTGTCTGTCTACACATGATTAGTCGGTAGTTCCTCTGGCAACATGTCGCTGATGATCAGTCATTCGTAGACAGACAAACGTGTCGTGCGTAGACAGACAAACGTGTCGTGCGCCAAATGTTGCCTAGTGGTAACCAGGCTTTATGGCGCTTAATTTTTATAGGCAGATCATGTACTTTTTTGAGAAATTCATTTTCGAAGGATTCATTCGCTCATGAGCTATCGGAAAAGTACCTATCAGTTAAATAATCCAAAACGGTGTTGATTACTGTTGATATCTGTCTATCAGCAGTTTACAGTGCAGGGGAAAGAAGAACTTTCTGAAAACTTGAAAAGATCGATATTGTAAAAAATAACTCTATTTTTGACCCCAAGATGTCAGGTCGAAATTGTTGCAAATTAGTTCTAATATCACAAGCAAAGTATAGGTAATAGTATAATGAGCATTTAGTTTCAAGGAATGCACCCAATTATTTTTAAATTGCATTTAAATGACTTCTAAGTATTTCATCGATGCGGCGCGGCGGTGGAATAATGTACGGTCAGCATCAGAAGAAGATTAACTACTGTTCCAAAGCAGGTTTTTAAATAAAAAATTGTCGGATATTAGGTACTCGTTAGGTGCTTACAAGTTATTGAAGAGTAAGGAATGTTTTAATAGCTGGAGTCTTAAATGAATGAAATAATTAAAATTCCCGAAATGTTAAGCTACTTCTGTTGCTGACCGTACAGACGCCAACACGTCAAGCTGAAACTGAAAAAGATTTCCAATCAACCTTGAACCTAATGCTTTAGCGATAGGTAGTCCATACAAATATTTGTCCCGTGCGAGGATCGAACCCGGGACACGCAGCGCAGTAGTTTTTATTAAATAATTCAATTTTTAATTAATTAATGAATCAATAAAACTTATAATTAGTTATATATCGTTTAAACAATACAAATATTACAATTTTACCTTGTGATTCTGACAAGGCATAAAATCATAAAGGCTTACTGTACAGGAAAAATGCACTTTACCTCAACTATTGTCAACACAACAATACGTAGCTCCTTGGTCGGGAAAAACCAAAACCCCGTTTACAATAATTCATAAGTCTTCAACAGAATAACCTTTAACATTAAAATTCACTAGACCACCGCAGGTTTCCTAGGACAAAATATTATGTAAAGCAGTATTCTTCCAAGAAAAAATACTCTTGTTTTTTTGGCGAAATCTGTGAAATATCAATCTACTAGGTATTGGGGTCAGCTTCCAGTTTAACCGAATGTAGCTAAATACCAGTATTATACATAAAACGACTGCTTATCTGACTTCCACAACCCAGTTAATACTGGGTAATACGATACCCCTTACAGGCACAGACACTGACAGGACCAACGACTTAACGTGCTTTCCAAGACACGGAGGAAACTCGGTATGTAATGGATGGGCAGTTTGGTTTAACCTCGAAGATAGATCCATGCGTCTATTATTATTAAGCAACGAGCTCCTCTTATAACCATTTAAAGACGTAGATAGAAAAATGTAGACGCAAAAAGAGAGTATGTTATGATCGTAGCAGGTGACGTTCTGTAGTTTCTGCCTACTCCCATGGAAAAGAGCAAAAAGTATAGATATTGACAAATTTCAGGAGATTTGAGGGCAAGTGGAATGTTATTTGGCAGACTAAGACTAATCAAATTCGTAATGAATTTAATTAGTCTTAGTCTGCTGTCTGTCTTAATATGAAGTGAATTTAGAAATTAAGTTAAGTTGTTTTCTTAGTGACTTCAAAACAAGTAGCACGAAAACAGGCTTTGTATAAAGAAATTTATTTAAACCTTACTTATGAATTTATGAAAGTCGAAAGTCTGGCAACCGTTCTACCGAACTATTGGTCCGATAATCACAGTCCAGTTAGTACTGGACTGTGATTATCGGACCACAAAATAAAGAAATCACTAGTAATCGGCTGAATACGATACGTCTTAGTTTTGCAAACTAAATTAATGCCATGTTTAACAAAATTTTCATTACATTATCAAATTTGGTACACATATTATTTTGTAAAAAAAGAAATCTTTAGCAATTTAATTTATAAAAATTAAATTATAATAATTTTATTTTATTTTATTTATTTAGGTCTACCAACATTGTTCACACTTACATCGACATTTTTTAAATTATGCTACAGCGTAACAATTACATAAAGGTAAACACCACATGCACAAAACAAAAAAATAGATAACTAAGCTAACTTAGTAACTACTAAGCGCCAATATTCAACTAATTAACAATACCTATGATTAAAATTTAATATAATACAATTAAAAATACAATTACAAATTGATCTGCTGAATGGTGAATATATCAAAATTATAAATCTTTATTTATAACTTTGATGACTTATATAGATACAAATTCATTGACTATAATTGATTGGTTAATTATTAAATTATTGGTAAATAATAAATAATAAAATAATAAATAATACATAATTAAACATGAAAGAAAACATGATTTTTGAATTTAAAATGTGAAGATATTAATGAAAAAATACTAATAAAATCTTTTAAATAGCCATAAATGTATCTCTTGGCGACTATTATTCATCGAAGCTTGGCGCTTTAATGTCAAACAGGCGTTGATGATAGGCATTTGTAAAAGTGTTCCATAAAATTGTAATAAAAAAACGAGATGTCAAAGATTGTTCTAATTTTACCCACGAGTTTCATGAACAAATAAATTGTGTATAAGTTATTATTTTCCAGTGAATTCCGCTTGTCCTCACAGTGACCCAAGCTGTACTTACGTCAAATATATACAAAGTCGACATGTTATACTATGTCGACTTTGTATATACACACATCAAAAGTGTCTAGGGATCAAGCATTTTTATGCGGATTTCTTGAGATTGAGATGTGGCTTTGTAATAAATTTATGATTTTATAAATTTATATGGATCCATTTTGGTGAATTTCATAATTTGAATCAGGAACTGTGAATCAAATTCGAGTAAAAGATGAAAATCAGCTGTCAATATTTTCCCTATAAAAACATACAACGCATTGAAGACATTATTAGTGCTACTGTTTCCCTACTACTGATTAAAACCAACGTTATTATGGAGCGGCGACGTCATTTAAGCAGGGAAGAAATGCTCAGAGCCGTGGGAATGATAGAAGCTGGTTCCCGGCAACGTACTGTGGCTTTAGCTCTGAATACAAGTCAGAGTGTTATCAGTCGACTTTGGACACGTTACCGAAGCACTGGTACCGTGGCTGAGCGCCATGGAGGACGGTATCGCTGCACCACACGGAGACAAGACCGATACATTCAAATCTTAACTCGAAGAGCTCCAACAATAACCGCCATGATGTTAGCCGTGAGGCTTCATCACTCTTCAGGGAACTTAATTAGCGACCAAACAGTCAGAAACCGCTTGCATGAAGTGAACCTTCATTCCCGAAGACCGCTACGGGTACCACCTATAGCAATGCACAATCGTAGGATTCGATATCAATGGGCTCTTGAACACAGAAATTGGGCAGAAGAACAATGGCGTTTCGTGTGCTTTTCTGATGAGTCTCGTTTTGGTATGAGACCGGATACAAGACGTATACGACACTGGAGAACCCCTGGACGCCAACAGCGATTAAAATCCTGCCAGGAAGTCCATCCTTATAATAATAGTGGTGGAACCATCATGGTATGGGCGGGTATTTGGACCGGCGGAAGAACTGAGTTGATTTGGATCAGAGGCAACCTCAACGCTCAAATTTATGCTGAGACGATTGTATCAGACGTCATCGTTCCTCTACAAGTGCAAATCGGTCCCTTATTTCAGTTAATGCATGATAATGCACGACCGCACACCGCAAGAGTTGTAAGACAGACTCTCGCCGCAGCTAACATCAATGTCCTGCCCTGGCCTGCTCAGTCGCCAGACATGAACCCGATTGAGCATGCATGGGATTTGCTACAGAGAAGAGCTCTGCCGAATATGGAGGGTATCCAGTCGCAAGAAGAACTTTTTTTGTTGTTGCAACGAACATGGGCGGCCATTCCACAGCGTGATTTGGATGAACTCATTTTGAGTATGCCAAACCGATGTTCTTGTGTTGTTAGTGTTCGCGGTAGAAACACGGAATATTAATTGTTTAAGTTACCCAATAAAAATTTAAAGAAAACTGTTATTTCAGTCTTTTTTTCGAACTTTAATGTTAGTGGTTCAAATGTCAAAAATCCCTTTATTAAGAAAATGGCAAATTTCTTTATTAATGCAAAGGTGACTTGGTTTATCGTTACTGTGACAAACGAAAACACTTTATTTGATGAATCCTTAAAGAAAATTTTAATTAATATCAATCAGGAGAAAAGTTATTGCAAAAATATATGTTGATCCCTAGACACTTTTGATGTGTGTTATTTCCTGTACAATGAGAGATCCTCATAAACTAATAAATTATCATCCTTATAAACTTATAACACAAATTTATTGTACCCACAACAAGGCTCAAGAAAATAGGTGGATCATTTAAATGCCAATGTATTCGTTTTTATAATAAACTACCAAGCCACGTTCAAAATTTAAGCCTAAATAAATTCAAATCCTTTATTAAACGAAAACTTTGCCAGAAAGCTTTTTATGCTGTTAAAGATTATATAGAGGACAAAAAGCTTGGGATTGAACTGCTCCAATCTGAATTGACATAATACCTATTTTATTTTTACTTTTACAATTTGACATTTTATTAATTTTCTTTTTATACATTGACATTATTTACTTTTTCAAGTACCTATGATATTATTATTTTTTTTTGATGAATATTTACATTGTTAAATATTTTTATTTTTTATTAATTTTGCGTATTTTTGTTTTGACATGTTTTAATAGTTTGACATTATTATTTAATAAGCTAAATATTTTATATTGTGAATGTGAGGATCATGTGGGTCTTTCTTTATATTTAACGATTGTCAGTTTGAGTACTATAAGCGACCCACCCAAATGTCCTTTCTTTGGTACTGTTCGTTGTGACGTTGAGCTCCTTGCGTTATAAGTTGAGCTCCACGATAACTGACAAATGTTTGCACTGACTGGACGGGTCTACTCAAATCTGTGTGGTGCTTTCTTCAAAAAACCATCTCAGACACTAATTATCTGCATAGTCTTCATGTATTTTATTATTTTTATATTGTGAATGTGAGGACCGTGTGGGTTTTTATTTAATTTTAACGATTGTCTGGCAGTTTGAGTACTATCAGCGACCTACCCAAATGTCCTTTCTTTGGTATTGTTCGTCGTGACGTTGAGCTCCTTGAGTTATAAGTCGAGCTCCACGATAACTGACAAATGCTTGCACTGACTGGACGGGTCCACTTAAATCTGTGTGGTACTTTCTTCAAAAGACCACCTCAGACACTAATCTGCATAGTCTTCATGTGTGTATTACACAAAGATTATGTCTGTACCTTGAACATATTGTAAACCCAAACGATTTTAAAAGAGTGTCCATGAAGTTTCTTGCCATTCTTCTCATGAGACCAACGCTTTGTAATGGGCAACTACAGTACACTCACGAGTTATTATGCCTTGTGACTTGGACTGTAGCTTAGTTTGTTTAGCTTCATTAGTTTAGTAGTTTACTGCCGCACTCGGAGAGCTTTAGTGGTTGCTTGGACCGTCACTTGGTAAAAGTTTTTGGCAGTTTTGTCATACAAAAGTATCTCAGGCCTTTGCTGGGTGGCGGCTTGAGTAATCGTTGGATATCTCTGAGTGCCGCAGTTAGTTTAATTCGACTATTCAAAAGTACCTGTAAATGGCCTACTTGAAAAAATGCTTTGATTTTGATTTTGAACTAGTTTATTAGCTTGATTGGTCGTCGTACTTCGTTGTCGGAGGAGCTCGTGGTTTAATAATAACTGCCACTCGGGCCGATCTTTAGGCTAAGCCACGCTTGCCTAGGTTGGTCTGTGGATGGGTGACCGCCCATTACAGATCGAGTTCCTCCGTACCTCGGAAAGCACGTTAAGCTGTTGGTCCCGGCTGCAATACAATAGATCTTTGGCAGTCGTTACAGGTAGTCATTGACCTGGTAGTCTGAAAACCAGTCTTACCATTACCCAGTATTAAAAGGGTTGTGGAGGTCAGATAGGCAGTCGCCCCATGTAAAATACTGGTATTCAGCTGCATCCGGTTAGACTGGATACCGACCTCAACATAGATGGGGAAATGCTAGGCCGATGATGTCGTACTTCCGATTTTTCTCGCAGACAATCTGGACTGTGTTTTATCCGTAGTTTTATCTATACCTATTCGATGTATAAGTATAAGTATTGTCTCTGCGAGTAGTTCTACAGAACTTAGACATAAGTCAGGCATCAGTATTATTTTCCAGGATGAATTCTTCGAATATTCTGATCGGTTTAATTAAATAGCCTGCCTGCCTATTTCAAAACTGTGGCACAATAAGGAAAAATACTTGCTTTTGTAATATTATTAGAATGGATTTATTTATACTTATTGCTGTCATTACTTGTTATTGAATCACTGTCTGAGCTATTATTAGAGTGTGAAAAGAGAGAAAAAGAGAGAGAGAGTGTAAATTATTTTGGGCCCTAAAGGCGATGTATTTGCCACTTTCAGTAGCGTACATCCGCTCCTGTACTACTGAAGCTACTTAGTTACTGACTAATAAACGAAAAAAGCCGCTTTTCATATTGTTGTGATTCTTATTATAGGTGGGACAATATGGCGAAATCTGTGTCCATGAGAGATACTGTTTTAGGAAACTTAAATACATTATGAAGAACAAGATGTACCTACAATAAATTATTGCAAGTTCGTTCTGTATCAGGCTACTGGACAGTCTGCTGTTGTTGGGTCTATCTTCAGTACGTTAGTTAAAACGAGAGACATTTATTAAAACCCGCAATATGCATGCATTGATACTAATAAAAATATGAACGAAAACAAACACACATAACAGACAAAAAAAAAACAAAAAAAAAACGCAAAAACTGTCGGTCTGACTGAATTACATTGTCAGCAGAATTCAGTTGGCACTGAAAAAGGGATAACTGTTTATTTATTTTATTTTATTAATTATTCATATTGATAAGTCTAATCATTGCCAATACCTACCGGAAAAAACACAATAATGATAATATAATTCACGGAATTCATTTTATCACTGACAGGATACTAATTACTTTTCCCTCCCCATATTCAGTACCTACAAAATAGTAAGAACACAACAAACTATACTTGAAATAGGACTGTATTACGTCACTCCGAAGTTCGAAATACCGATGTGCGGTGTTCAGAAAGTTAGTAAGTCCGAATGATAGAACTTGTTAATTATTTTACGATTTTCATGCATTCTCGAATTTATTTTATCATCATTTAGGTGAAAGTAAAACGTAAAATAACCGGTATGTCCAAGAACCAGATGTTCAATGACTTGTGACATTTAATAATCTGCAGCCGTGGTAGATTAGCACCCAATCCATCTCATAAATATCAATGCTTTGGTGAATGCCATGGGAATCCACTCGATGGTAACACGCATCATCATAATCAGCCTATAATGTTCCCACTGCAGGGACACAGGACAGCTCTCTATGTGAGGGAATAGGCTGTAATCAACCACGCGGCCGCGGGTCCAGTGCGGGTTGGTAGATGTCACAAGCTGTTGTCGAATTTTTTATTCTAAGACATACTGGTTTCCTCATGATGTTAACCATCACCGTTTTAAGAGCATGAGCAGTAGTGATGAAATAAATAACACAAAGTCATGCGCCTGTCTGGGTTCAGTTCCACGACTTACTGCTTGTAGGTCCATTCCATCCATTTGCATAAAATTTTAAGACCTAATATAACTTAGCATACTGTTGCAACAATAATTATGCGTATTAAATGTATGCCTAAAGAAATTAGCCTTGATGATAATTATGCCAACAAAAAATGTATGTCTAAAAATATATGGCAAAATATTATCATATATCATAGTCTAAGTGCGCGCGCGACCCAGTAAAGACGTGTCAAACTTGTGTCCAGTGACTCAGCGCGGAGGACAATGACCTCGGTTATAGTCAAATGTGTTAACTGCAATGTTGTTATCAACGAACTATTGGCGTTTCTTAACAATGTTCTTGGTTTTATGGACGAACAGAGTATCCATCAATTGTGTACTACGGCCTTTTCGGCTGAGGATGTGGTGAAAGCTAAGTCGTTGCTGTGTGACTCGCTACCCAATGCGAAGAAGATGCCAATACGACGCAAAGAAGGAAAAAAGAAAATGATACGAGACTTAGAAGACATAATCTGTCTTATGAAGACAACAAGTCCTGAGGAATTCCCAATATTCGTGGCAAAGGAGCTGCATAAGCTTCCACCTGTTACTTTTGACCATGTGGATGTGACAAGGTTGCTCAAGGATATTTTGAATATGCAAAATCGACTTAGTGCTATGGAAGAAAAAGTTGTAACAGCTGACCAGTTTAACTTTCTTAAACGGGAGGTAGAAAACATGAAGCATGCTTCTATACTGGATAATTTCTCCTCCAATGTTAACAGAAGGAGAGGAGCCTGCTTACAAACCAGCCCACTTGATAGCGGTCCCATAGGCCTCCATTATGTTCCTATAAAATCTGCGCAATTAACAGCTGATATTTATGTCAATAACCGCCAGGCCGCTGTGAGTCACTCATCGTTGCAAAGTAACGACGAAGAGGATTTTGTCTCTTTTCTTCGCAAACAAAATGATGCGACAGAGGCTCAAGGACGCGTGGAGGCGCTTAAAAACAATGTTATTTCGAACGGAGCGAGTGAGAGTAGCTGCCAACATACCCAGGGACACTGCGACCCTGAGAAAAAGAGCGAGATGGCTACACAGACGAGGCGCGTGGAGGCCAGTATTGCGGCGTCGTCAGAACCGGTTCACGTGCCGGCTACCTGCGCATACGCATCGGCGGCGGCGGTGGGGGCAGCTACTTGTGCTAGCCGAACGTCGGCTCCCGCGACAGTGCTACAGAATGATTATGATGGTATGAGTACGAATGATTTAAATACGGAATGGACAGTAGTGCAAAGAAAAACGGCTAAACGTTATAAATTGAGGGGTCAGACGGGACGTGCGACCACTTCACCAAACGGTAAATTCAAAGCAGCGGATGTTAAAGTGCCTTTGTTTATCTCTAATGTAAGTACTGAAACGAGTGAGCAGGACATAATAGGATACATTAGAGACAAAACCAGTGAGAGTGTTACCTTAAAAATGATAAACATGAAAGCAGGGAAAACATATAATGCTTATAAGCTGTTTGTTTCTAAGAACAAATTAGACTTGTTTTTAAATGATCAACTGTGGCCAGATGGCATAACTTTTAGGCGCTTCGTACATTTTATGTACCGTAAAAAGTCGGAAGGTTAAGTTATAGTGATTAGTAGTATTTTTAGTATGAACTGTACTCTAAACAATACTTGCAAGTTTACCAGTTTTAACTGTAAATCGATTAAGCGCTCAATAGATAGTGTTAGGGATATTTGTGAAGTGTCGGACATAATAGCCCTCCAAGAGACGTGGCTTCTCCCCCATGATATACCGTTCTTAGGTACCATAAGTGACAAATTTGAATATACGGGTAAGTCAGCTGTTGACACATCCGCGGGCCTGCTAGTAGGAAGACCATATGGGGGAGTGGCCATTCTCTGGAGAAGGGGCATTTTTGAAGATGTATCAATATTATCATGCACGAGCCCTCGTTTAGCTGCCATCAAAGCTACTATAGGTGATCGGTCGATTATTATAATATCAGTTTATATGCCGACTGACTCGACTGAAAACTTGCCTATATTTACAGAGGTTCTAGGTGAGGTTAGTGCTATAGTTGCAAGTGTAGATATTGAGAGTGTCTTTGTATTAGGTGACTTTAATGCGCACCCTCATGAATTGTTTTTTCGGGAATTAAATAATTTCTGCAATGACCAATCCTGGATTTGTGCAGATGTAAAAAAACTGGGTTATGGGACAGATAATTACACCTTTGTAAGCGAAGCTCACGGATGTAGGAGGTGGCTAGACCACTGTGTAGTTTCGTTGTCTGCTTGGCAAACAATTGGTGGGGTGGGCATTATGGAAGATGTATATATGTCCGACCACTTACCGTTGTATATTGAGTGTGACTTGAATATAGTGAGGTCTAAATTAAAAACACTAAATGCACCGCGCTCTAGAGTTATTTGGGGGGAAAGGGATGAACATCAGATTAGACGGTATCGTGACTTATGTAACATTGGTTTACGTGACGTTGACTTTCCCTCTGAGTTTGCGGGGTGTAGTTATGGGTCGTGTAACTCAGTAGCACACAAGGGTGTCTTAGATGGCCTGTATAAAAATATTGTAGGTATTTTATGTAACGCTGCAGAGCAGTCCAATATTGTGGAAGCCCGCAGGCCAAGGAGAGGCAAAGTGATATGTGGCTGGAATAGTCATGTCAGGGACGCTCACCGTGAGGCCAGGCTTAAGTTCAAATTATGGGTAACGCATAAGAGGCCATCAAGTGGAGTAGTATTTGAAGAAATGTGTGAGTCTCGTAAAATATTTAAGAGTCGGCTAAAATGGTGCCAGAAAAATAAAGAAAAAATCAAACTGGACATCATAGCAAAACAAAGAGCCACATGTAATTTTAGGGAATTTTGGAAATCCACTCGTAAGTTGGATATTAGGCCTGGTCTCCCGGTGAGCGTAGAAGGGATCAGTGACCCTAGGGGGATTGCGAATATGTTTAGGGAACATTTTAAGGTACAGTCGCCTCTGGGTCCTTCTGTTGCAGTGGGTGATGCTGAGTCTGACCGTGAGGGGGTGAAACCACTTATACATTTTACGGCTAAAGAAGTCAAAGCTGTTATTCAAAACATGAGCAGAGGTAAGTCCCCCGGCCACGACGGACTCAGCATTGAGCATTTCAAATATGCTGGGTTTCACCTCCCGAGGGTCCTGTCCTGGTTTTATACAATGTGCATTAGTCATTCTCACTTACCATCCGAGTTGATGCGAACTGTAGTTGTACCTATTGTTAAAAATAGGACAGGGGATATCTCGGACCGGGGAAACTATCGTCCGATCTCTCTGGCGACCACCTTTGCAAAAATATTGGACAGTATACTTGACTCATGTCTGAAGAAGTATCTGTGTTTGCACGATGCACAGTTTGGATTCCAACCAGAGTTATCAACAGAAAGCGCTATATTGAGCTTAAAGAATACTGTCCAGTATTATACAGACCGTAAAACGCCGGTGTATGCCTGTTTCCTGGATTTCTCCAGAGCCTTCGACCTTGTGTCATATGATGTGCTGTGGAGAAAGCTAGGGGACAGGAATGTACCGGCGGAAGTTCTAAATATCCTGCGGTTCTGGTATGCAAACCAGACTAATCTGGTAAAATGGTCCGGAACTTTCTCTGAGTCGTATGGGTTGGAGTGTGGTGTGAGGCAGGGCGGTTTGACTTCTCCAAGGCTCTTCAACCTATATGTAAATGATCTCATAGACGAGCTCAGCAGTATGCGTGTCGGCTGTCGTGTTGGTGGTGTTAGTATTAACAACATTAGCTACGCGGACGACATGGTACTGCTGGGCCCGACTGAGGGATCTATCAGAGATATGCTGAAGGTCTGCGAGAAGTACGCTGGTGCGCACGGCCTGGTGTATAATGTCAGGAAATGTGAATACATGGTCTTTAAGGCCGCCGGTAAGTGCCCTAACCATACACCTAATTTCACCCTAAATGGCATGAGCATTAATAAAGTAGACCAGTTTAAGTATTTGGGGCACATGCTTACCGACGACCTTAAGGATAATGTAGACATTGAGAGGGAACGTAGGGCACTAGCGGTCCGAGGTAATATGTTGGCCCGTAGATTTTCCCAATGTAGTGACCAGGTCAAGATCACCCTGTTCAAGGCTTTCTGTCAGGGAATGTATGCAGGGGGTCTATGGGTCAGCTACACCAAAAGGTCGCTGGATGCCTTACGCGTCCAATATAATAATATTTTCAGGATGCTGTTGGGACTGCCCCGTTTTTGTAGTGCATCAGAGATGTTTTCGCAAAGTCGAACTGACGGTTTTCACGCAGTATTACGAAAAAAGGTTGCTTCACTGGTGCATCGAACGCGGGTCAGTGGCAATAGTATCCTGAGAGTACTGGCGGAGTGTCCTTACTCCCCTGTTCTGAGACATTTTGTGGAGAGGGTGGTCAACTAGATAGCTTAGATAGCTCGTCTTCTGCTTGATTACTCTCTGGGCAACTTGCCTCAGACAGATAAATCCTAATGTGTTGCTGGTGTTGATTGTGTTTTGTTGTGTATTACTAACATTAGTTATAAGGCACTGTTTACTAACAAAATGGATTGTATTGTTGTCCGATACTGAATAAATAATAATAATAATAATAATAATTATTATGGCAAAACAAATTATGACAAAATCGTTAAATCAAAATCAAAGCATTTATTTCAAGTAGGTCAGTAACAACGTTGTCAACGGCGAGTACATCACTCACCTTCGGTTTGCCGACGATATAGTGGTCATGGCTGAGACCATGGAAGACCTCAGTACCTACAATGCTCGATGACCTTAGTAGAGCTTCCGAAAGAGTGGGTCTTAAAATGAACATGGACAAAACCAAGGTTATGTTGAATGTTCATGTAACACCCACTCCTATCAAGATCGGAGACTCTTCGTCGAAGTTGTGGACGATTATGTCTACCTGGGACAAACAGTCCAGTTGGGTAGATCTAATTTCGAGAAAGAGGTCAATCGTCGAATCCGACCCGACTGGGCAGCGTTCGGGAAGTTGCGCGGTATCTTCTCGTCCAACTTACCCCAGTGTCTCAAGACGAAAGTCTATGACCAGTGTGTGTTGCCAGTGATTACATACGGGACCGAAACGTGGTCGCTCACAATGGGCCTCATCAGAAAGCTCAAAGTCACCCAAAGGGCAATGCAGAGGGCTATACTCGGAGTTTCCTTGCGTGATCGAATCAGAAATGAGGACAACCGCATGAGAACCAAGGTTACCGACGTAGCCCGAAGAATCGCCAGACTTAAGTGGCAATGGGCAGGGCACATTGCTCGCAGAACGGATGGCCGATGGGGCCGAAAAGTTCTGGAATGGCGACCGCGAACCGGAAGACGTTGCGTTGGAAGGCCTCCCGCTAGGTGGACCGATGAGCTGGTCAAGGTTGCGGGAACCCGCTGGATGAAAGACGCACGGGACCGGTCAATGTGGCGACACCTGGGGGAGGCCTATGTCCAGCAGTGGACGTCTTTTGGCTGTAATGATGATGATGAATGATGAGGCCAGTTACAGGCACTTTTGAATAGTCGAATTAAACTAACTGCGGCACTCAGAGACATCCAACGATTACTCAAGCCGCCACCCAGCAAAGGCCTGACATACCTACTTTTGTATGACAATATTGCCAAAAACCTTTACCAAGCGACGGCCCAAGCAACCACTGAAGCTCTCCGAGTGCGGCAGTAAACTACTAAACTAATGAAGCTAAAAAAACTAAGCTACAGTCCCAGTCACAAGGCATAATAACTCGTGAGTGTACT
Source organism: Diarsia dahlii (assembly GCA_949775195.1). NCBI lineage: Eukaryota > Metazoa > Arthropoda > Insecta > Lepidoptera > Noctuidae > Diarsia > Diarsia dahlii. The sequence continues at coordinate 7,106,548 of OX459211.1, read as the reverse complement.
GTAGTTGCCCATTCCAAAGCGTTGGTCTCATGAGATGAATGGCAAGAAACTCCATAGACACTCTTTTTACCCACGACGGAACGGAGCAGGTGTCTGCGTGGGTGAGAGATGAGTGTGCACTTTTTTTAGGTTCCCACCTATCTTCTAAACTCATGATCCGATTTTGATTCGGTTTTCAATAACGGGTTTGTGCTCGATGAGTTCATGTTCTTAGACAAGTGTCATGGCTGTAACTCATTATGGGGCGCCACAATACTCGTATTAGTGCAAAACAATGTTGTAATATAATCAAAACGAAATGTCCGATTACAATTCTGTTTTCAGCAATGTGTACGTGGTAGCTGCATGTTCCCAAATAATAAAAATTACGTCTGTAACTCACTAGGGGGCGCCACAATATTAGTGCAAAATAATATTGCAATAATATATTTAAACGAATTGTCCGATTTCAATGCGGTTTTCATCAGCAATGGGTTCGTAGTTGATTGGTGCATGGTGTATGATAAGTCTTATGACATTAACTCACTAGGGGGCGCTCCTTAGTGTGAAACGATTATATTGCAATATTATTAAAATTAAAACGTATTGTCTGATTTCATTTCAATGCGGATTTCAGGAATGAGTTCGTGGGTGACGAGCTTTCCTATAATTCGTACATGCTCTATAAAAAGTCTAAAATAAAATTTACCAAAATTAAAATTTTTGAAAAAAACCCACGACGAAAAAATTTAATTGAAAAAGAATAAAATAACTCAAAATAAACGTCATTAAGTAATATCCGTTGGGGGCTGCCTTTTCTTTATGAAATTTCAACAAAAATTTAGTCATACTCATAAGTATATTTTATGTCGTCGTTAAACATCTACAATTCTTCAATAATTGTATTCACGTCACTAGAAAACCTTTAGCTGGTTTAATGGCAGCCCCCGACGGATATTCCTTAGTTATGTTTATTTTGAGTTATTTTATTCTTTTTCAATTAGATTTTTACCGTCGCGGCGTGGGTTTTTTTCAAAAAAAATAATTTAATCTTTTAAAATCGTTTGGGTTTACAATATGTTCAAGGTACAGACATAATCTTTGTATAATACACACATGAAGACTATGCAGATTAGTGTCTGAGATGGTCTTTTGAAGAAAGCACCACACAGTTTTGAGTGGACCCGTTCAGTCAGTGCAAGCATTTGTCAGTTATCGTGGAGCTCGACTTATAACTCAAGGAGGTCAACGTCACGACGAACAATACCAAAGAAAGCACATTTGGGTGGGTCGCTTAAAGTCTTCGATCAATAATGTACTAGATTCCCGATAAGCGCTTCAAAAACGGCCCGAAATATAAGACCACAAACGTATTTGTGGTCTTATTTCAAATTAGTATGGTCCAATCATAGCCAACATTATGACGTCAAAATGCCGCAGTATGCGTTCAAAAACTGCGTAAATAACCACCGTAACACCAAGGTTTTGGAAGGAATATCTTTTTTTCGGTAATTTAATATCATTATGTCCTTTTTCATAATTTAAACATAATTAAACTGTAAATATAATTAAATCAGCGAATATTATAATTGTTTGGCCAATGTTTGCTACAACGCACCAACTATTGTCTCATGTTCTTGAACAGGGAACGCTAGTTCCGCAATAGAATAAGCACGACATTGTACACAAAATGCTTTTAACCGTATTGCTTAGAGTTTAAGTTTCATTTTAGAATGAATATTTTTGTACTGATGACTTTTTACTTTGGAGCGACATTTAAAATGTTTTGCTTCTAATCTTTCTCCGATGAAAGGGCTTAAATAAATATACTTTACAATGATAATTAAACGTTATGCTTAAGTGTTAAGGATTATAATCATCTGAAGTTGTTAATAATATTGAGCTTTTTTCTAAGATGTTATGTAGATGTTTACGTGTGTGCAAACGTGGCCACTTGAGCGACTTAGTTTTGTTCCTGATGCTTAATCTAGTACTATTATTGATCGAAGCTTAAAGTACTCAAACTGCAAGACAATCGTTAAAATTAAATAAAAACCCACACGGTCCTCACATTCACAATGTTAAAATAATAAAATACATGAAGACTATGCAGATTAGTGTCTGAGATGGTCTTTTGAAGAAAGCACCACACAGATTTGAGTGGACCCCGTCCAGTCAGTGCAAGCATTTGTCAGTTATCGTGGAGCTCAACTTATAACGCAAGGAGCTCAACGTCACGACGAACAGTACCAAAGAAAGGACATTTGGGTGGGTCGCTTATAGTACTCAAACTGCCAGACAATCGTTAAAATTAATGAAAGACCCACATGATCCTCACATTCACAATATAAAATAATAAAATATTTAATATATAGTAGTTATGCTAAAGTATATTAGGAAAAAGAATATTATGCAAATAGAAGGGATCCCCCCGTACTCTACGAGACCTAAAACATAACTGGTGAAATGTGGGTGTACTATTAGTTTTGCCTCTGCCTATCCCTTTATAAAAGTATTTGGTACTATAATGAACCTCTTTGTTATCCGTCTCAGTACATGTGGGAACAAAGTGTGTTGTACACCAACGTTTATTATGTTCCTTAGTAATGTTAAGTAAATGCATACACATTGTTGTGGAAGAAAAATGGTTTGACGACTCTGGTAAAATTAGGTTAGCCGTACTTAAAATAAATGTGTACCATACAGAATCTGAATCTATTAGTGGAATTGTAAAATAGTATATTTCACTAACAAATATTTTTAATACAGTTACGAAAAAATTAAGCAATTTAATAAAGAACATTTTTGGAAAATGGCGCTAACCGTAAAAGAATATAAGCAGAGATTTTTCTTTTGTTTTCTTCACCCATTTTGGGTATGCAAAGGGAACTATACTCATACAGCCAAGTCTTCAGTAGATTTTTTTTATTGATATGAAATGAAAATTAAATTTAATGAGATGAGATGGAATGAAATGGAATGAAATGGAATGTAATGGAATGAAATGGAATGAAATGGAATGAAATGGAATGAAATGGAATGAAATGGAATGAAACCTAACCTAAAAAATTAAATCTGAAATTGAAACAAATTAGTAGGTTCTTTTTAGAAATATTTGCATGAATCATAAAAACTTCTATGATTTTTTTAGTAAAAACTTCGTGGTTGGTTTTTTTTTTAATGGACATTTTTTTGACAGTTGGGAAGAGAACTCACGAGTTCGGAAAAGGTAAAGAAAAAGCACGAGTATGTAATAGCCCACATCCCGAACGCTATACGTCCCTGCAACACGCCACTTTTTGAGCAACTGTATTAAAAACATATTATTTTGTAATTTGCATAAAATTTCACGTAGGCAAGATCAGACTGCATAAACAACAGGAAAAATTATGCAAAATACGATATCAAATTTAAAAATAAGTCTTTGGTTCATGTTAGAACTGCATGAAATATTTCAGGAGCAGTACTTTGTTATTATTGGACGGAAGTGCATTACCTCAAACAGTTCATGAATATAAAAACAGTGTGTACTGAAACTAAATAAAATATTATTGTCTTTTATAAATCCTTTAAATCAGTGCTAGTGACACTTGCCATGTCCGACAACGATACCACCTTACACAGTTCTACAGCAGGAGATAAATTGGATTTAGTGGATACTATTGAAGATACTTTGGAATACATAGTGTTGGTGCTATCTTCATCTACTATTATATACGGAGTGACATCATGGTTTATTTTACTGAAGTTTCGTAATTTCAAGAACTTTGTGCTGCTCAACGCAATTTTCGCGACTATGTTAGCCATTGCAGTGACTCGAGTGTGGAGGCTTGAAACAGTTTTCGACTCCTTACCTGGGCTGTGGCTACTTTTTCTTTATCATTTACCACTGTACTTAAAATCTGTGTACAACCACTGGTTGTTGGTTTTGTGTCATATGTTCTACGGGGATATAGTAAAAGTTTTCAATGGGCATACCCGCAGAAAGTATCTAAAAGCTAGCTTATTTGCTTGGGGAGTAGCTTTAGTGACAACTTTAATATTGACGACTGTATTTTATGTTTGTATATTTAAACAATGTACGTACACACATGATCGTGTATGGTGGCCTTTTATCATAAAGGGAAGTCATATTTTACCATTGATAGTCAACACTTTTTTTTACATAATAATTGTATGTTCACTTTGTCGCAGTTTCAACACGAGCGCACACAGAGCTAGTGACATCTGTCGTCACCTGTATATAGCCACTTTGATATTTATATTGAGTGACGTCATTATGCTGTCTGATTATTTCGTGGATATAATAGTAGGTAGCAGTTATAGTGATATTTTAATAATAACTCAATTATTTTTAAGCCGATTCAATGTACTAATTTTAGTTGTTTTTCTTGTTGTTGTTAAAAGTAATCGGGAAATATGGTATGAATTTTATGTGAAAAAGTTTAAAAAAAGGGTGTTATCTGCTAGACACAGGGCTGACGACATTACCATGCAGGAAGGAGTTAATCTCCCGTACTACATGAGACCTACAACATAACTGGTGAAATGTTGGTGTACCTACTATTAGTTTTACCTCAGCCTATCCCTTTATAAAAGTATTTGGTACTATAATGAACCTCTTTGTTATCCATATCAGGGCATGTGGGAACAAAGTGTGTAAGTTGTACACCAAGATTTATTATGTTCCTTAATGCATACACATTGTTGTAGAAGAAAAATGGTTTGACGTCTCTGGTAAAATTAGGTTAGCCGTACCTAAAATAATTTATTTAAGTCTATAACATACAAAATTTGAATCTATTAGTGCAATTGTAAAAAAATATTATTATGTATTTTGCATAACATTTCACGTAAGCAAGATCAGACTACTCAAACAACAGGAAAAATTATGCAAATTACGATATTATCAAATTTAAAAATAAATCATTTGTTCATGTTAGAACTGCGTGAAATATTTCAGAAGGAGTACTTTGTTATTATTGGACGGAAGTGCGTGCATTACCTCAAACTGTTCAATACAGTGTGTACTTAAATTAAACGAAATATTTGTGTTTTATAAAACTTTTAATTCAGTGCTAGTGACATCTGTCATGTCTGACTACGATACCACCTTAGATATTTCTACAGCAGAATATGAATTGGATTTAGTAGATACTATTGGAGAAACTTTGGAAAACATAGTGTTGGTGCTATCTTCATTAACTATGATATACGGAGTGACATCATGGTTTACATTACTGAAGTTTCGTAATTTCAAGAACTTTGTGCTGCTCAACGCAATTTTTACGAACATGTTGCCCATTGCAGTGACTCGAGTGCAGAGTTTTATAACAGTTTTCGACACCTTCCCTGTGCTATTGCTACTGTTTCTTTCTCATTTACCACTGTACTTTAAATCTGTGTACAACCACTGGTTGTTGGTTTTGTGTCATATGTTCTACGGGGATATAGTAAAAGTTTTCAATGGGCATACCCGCAGAAAGTATCTAAAAGCTAGCTTATTTGCTTGGGGAGTAGCTTTAGTGACAACTGTAATATTAGTGACTGTATTTTATGTTTGTAAATTTAAACAATGTACGTACCTGGATTATAGTGCAGGGTGGCCTTTCATCATAAAGGGAAGTCATATTTTGCCGTTGATAGTGAACTCTGGTTTTTACATAATAATTGTATGTTCACTTTGTCGCAGTTTCAACACGAGCGCACACAGAGCTAGTGACACCTGTCGTCGCCTGTATATAGCCACTTTGATATTTATATTGAGTGACGTCATTATGCTGTCTGATTATTTCGTAGATATAATAGTAGGCGACAATTATACTGATACTTTAATTATAACTAAATTGTTTTTAAGTCAATTCAATGTACTAATTTTAATTGTTTTTCTTGTTGTTGTTAAAAGTAATCGGGAAATATGGTATGAATTTTATGTGAAAAGGTTTAAAACAAGGGCGTTATCTGCTAGACACAGGGATGACGACATTACCATGCAGGATGGAGTTAATCATGATTCTGAGCATGGCCGACAGGCGGTTCTTGTAGAGTAAATTATTAAATAATAAGTGTAAGGTCACCCGGGGCGAAAGCAACTGTGGGGCTAAAGCAACTAATTCAATTTTCTCTCAATCTAATCATTTTTGTAGATAGCTGTAACTGTTGGCGTAAAGAGGAATCATAGCTTTTTCAAATAAAGTACAGATGGCATCACTAGTTCACGTACTGTAGTACTGACCACAGAACATAAATATTTTGGTCGCATTCGCCCCAAATGTAAAAATAAAATTTTAAAAGTAAATTTGCTTGAAACTGAACTCTATCTCAGCGACTATAGATAGCTTTTACAGATAATTCTGTGTGCATTCACATGTACTCTGGACCTCAACATTTAGAAACAGATTACAACAGAATTATTAACGAATAGTCACATTTACCCCAAAGTGGGGTGAATGTAACTTTTACTGGTCTTATTCAACAATAATGCAAATTAATGAAAAACTAAAGTTTATTTGTAACTTAATATAAGTCGAAACTGTTCATCGAAAGCTGTGCAATGAAGTACGTTTATTAGAATATCCCTAATAATTAAGTAGCTCATGGTGGAGGAAAGCAAAGTTTCAATTTTTTTTTTGTAGTTGCTTTCGCCCCGGGTGACCTTAACTATAACGATTACTATAATATATGTAACTATAAGTACTTAATACCTGTAAATATTTAGAACTAACATAGTTTATAAGTAAAATTGTTACTAACATTCTAGAATTGTAAGTACCTATGTTGTGTACTGTCGGGATTTTGTTGTCAGTTAATTAAATAATTATTAGTACATATTTTAGTTAGTAAGATGGTTCATTGTTTTGTACAAGAGCGCCTCTCGCCATCAAACGTAAAAGTTTGGCGAGTTTAGATTTAAGTAAAACCTCTGTACTATAACTTCGTTAAATAAATGATAAAAAAAATCGATATTTCATCAGTTATACATATAGATAGAACTGTAATAGGGGGCAAGCCAAGAAGTTTGAATCCACCGGGTGTACCACGGAAAATTATTTTTGACCGTGGTTCACCTGGGTGATATAGTACATTACTGCAGCGGCCAGCAACCAGAGGCATTGATGGACGAACGTGTAAATGTGGGCCGAGGCGAAGCCGAGGCACACATACGTAAGTCCATCAATGCCTAGTTGTGGCCAAGGCTTGTATAGTACTTTTCTCAAATAATGCGAGGAAATTAAATACAATTTACTTTTCAAAATCACATACAACAATAATTTTTCACGCGTTGAAGAGTTCAGCCAATTCGAAATTTAAATAAAACCTTTAATAAGTCACCTCCTCGATCTTTTACTCTGAACCATAGCAACCAGCTATGGTTCAGAGTAAAAGATCGTTCCATTTTTAAATAACACGACAGATATGAGTTTAGTATGTAATGTATGTATGTTTGAGAAAAAATGATAAACTTAATTGAAGAAAATGAAGGTACTTTAATCCTACTAAACACACAAAAGTACCCGGCTGGGTAGGCCAGAATATTTAAAATACGTATCATTTGGAACCTATGCTAGCCTAGTACTTTTGCTGCGTTAAATTAAATTCCATAAGACAATTTCAGTTAGCTTAAATGGAGCCCAAAGGCCAGATCCGCCACGAAACTCTTGGAACACTGATCCATTGCCAACCAAATCCCTAACAAAGAACACAGAAGTCCGCTGATATTATAATCAAAACAATCAATCCGCTGAATTTTATATCAATTTTATAAGTATTTATGCCTGTTTAATTAATTTGTTTATATAAATTTTTTGATGTCTAACGTGTAATGGAAAATAAATTATGTTGCGACCTTCAGCTGTTTTATTGCCTTACTATCTCATCGGTCTACCATCGCTTTTTCTCAAGATTGCATTAATCAGTCAAGAGCGAGAGAGTAAGGCGAGAGAATACAGCCACCTTAAAACAATGTTCGTTAATAATCTCAAACTAAAATTAAACGACTTTCAACTTAATAGAGAAACATATTTTGAAACAACAATTTACAGCTGAAAACCCTTGAAAACTTTAAAGCAAAAGCTAGAAGTTTGTTGAAATATAACAAAGGCGTATTGTACGAAGATTTCGTTTAATCGTGGGTATTGTTCGTTCGGTATTGTACCTTGCAGTAGCTTTTAGCGGTAAGCAGTCTCATCGAACACTTAGAAGGCCTAACTGGACTGGGGAAACTGTTCGTGGCTTACTGTATAAGATGTAGGTACAGTCTGTGCCCAGCACTACCTGACCTGTCGAACAAGCTAATAAGTATACAGGCAGAAATCTTTTTAATTCTAGTACACTAAAAATATTGATTTCAATTTTGTTTAATAAAGCGTTTGGCATTAAGCGACTGATGTCAAACGCTGTATTTTAACTTAACACCAGTCCCTAAATGTATCTGTTTAATCTTAAAAGTAAATGCAAGTAAGCTGGCTGTATACTTAATAGCTTGTTCGACCGTACTAAGAAAAAGAGCTGAAGTGGTGAGTGAAGATGGGTCAGATAAAACTGGGCAGTAACTGTGCATACGCCAGTACATCTAACTGCTACAATCAGTAAAATTTCTTCAATGGCAACTTTATCACTAAATCATTTAGGATTAGGGATCCCGAAATTTATAATTTATACGTATACGACTCCGCTAGGTCCTGTAATCCTAGTTTGATACCCGGGGTTGGATAGTGCTCCATGACTACTACAGTTACTGACAAATCCCCGATGGAAAAACCCAATATCACTTCGCACTATAACTAAGCTAGTATCCAATCTTCTTCATAACGTGTCGATGGCAAATTTTTATTAAAAATCATTTTGACCCAAAATTTAGCTATGTGAACGCAATCATATTTAAGTCAAGTTTGAAGGTGTCAAGGCATGCAGCGCAAGATGAAAGGTAGGACATTATCTGTGGAGATACGCCGCATACACACTTGAGGTTTTGAGCCGTCCATGAACCCCATCTGAAGAGATTGCCTTTACTACGGCCAACCTGGGTTCGGAGTCTATTTAGAAATTTAGAAGTCGGCCATGGCAAAGCATATCGAGATGGAAGGCTTTCAGACGGCTCGATGAAGCCGTCAGGGAGCTTAAACCGAGCTCACGCATTGTAGTGGAGGCATTGCTATTAGCTGAGCTAGCTGGGACAACACACCCAAATTTTTTTTTGCAGATTTTAAGTCTCTGAGGCACTGGGGCATAACTGTGCATTGAGTGGCGTGAGTCAGCTTGTAGCTTCGTCCTCTCGGTGCAGCTGGCTATGGTCCTACAAACTTTTGGAGGCGTAATCCCAGTTAGTGGAATAATAACAATCCCCGGCCACTTTATTATTTTCCACCCTTACTTTCGTTCGACAAACAAACAAAAGAGATTGCTTTTCGGTCTGGATCCAGTCCAGAAACAGATTTTAATTATAACTCGCCTACGCTTATAGGCTTTATGTTTCAATTAATTCGATGTTCGTGTCTGTTTGTGTGACAGTGTTGTACTTTTAAACTGCAAAACCGATTTTGTAGTGAAATTTTAGAGTGTTTGTTAAGGAAGATGTTTTTTTGGAAACTCGCTTGCCCAAGTACTGAAGCACCCGACCATCCATTTTCTCAGAGACGGTGGGATGAGCCGCTTTGCAGAGTAGTTCAGAACAATTTAGTCAACACGTCTGCTACAACTTCTGAGCGTGCGCGCCTGCTGGCTGTGGGTGAATGGGAATCGGGTCTTTGGCTTCACACACTGCCGTCGTCGAGCATAGGCACTTTGTTCGACGACACGACCTTCCGCCTCGCTGCTTCTTTGTGCCTTGGTGTCGCCTGCTGTTCTCCTCATCGCTGTCATTGTGGTGAAGCTGTCAACAGCCTCGGTCACCACGGCCTGTCATGCAGCCGTAGTGCTGGCCGTTTCGCGCGGCACGCGAACTTAAACGACATCATCCGACGTGCTCTTGTCGCCGTCGGCGTACCAGCTGTTTTAGAACCCCATGGCTTGGCACGCGACGATGGCAAGAGACCGGACGGCATGTCTTTGTTTCCTTGGAAGATGGGTAGGCCTTTAGTGTGGGACGCAACATGTGTCGATACTCTTGCGCCATCACATCTTCCAAGTTCATCGTGCTGCGCAGGTGGAGCCGCTGCGGCTGCAGAAAACCTCAAGCGGCGTAAATATAGTAACCTTTGCGGAAACTATATTTTCGAGCCGTTTGGGGTTGAAACTCTGGGGCCGTGGGGTCCGAGTGCTCATAGCCTGTTTAAGGAAATCTCGAAACGCTTAGTTGACGCTTCTCGTGACCCAAGGGCTGGCTTTTATCTTGGCCAGAGGCTAAGTGTTGCCATACAACGAGGCAATGCCGCCAGTCTTTTGGGCACATTACCGGCTGACAGCGTTGAGGAGCAGTATTTCGATGCCTTTTTATAGTTTATTGTTAGTTTAGTTTATTTTATAGTTTTTAATTAATTTAATATGTATCTTAAAATGTATTACTCATAATGAATAGATGAGAAACAGGCAACTGGTACATAATTACAAATAAGATGTTTTAAGAAGAAATAAAGAAAATGTATTTGGCACATGCCACAAGCACACAAAAATTACTGCGAAAAAATAAAATCATACCGAAATCTAAACGAAAAATCAGTTTCTGAAGTAGGTGTCATTTGTTTGTTTAATTTCGTTTTTTTTGCCACCGACTTCGGAAGCTGATTTTTTTTCTGAAATTTATTTTTCACTTCTTGTTTGTTTTGTTTTTTTTTCACTTTTTTGTGTTTTTGATGTCGGTTTTGGCGACCAAAAGTAATCTCGTCACCCCCCCTTTAAACCCCTTACAACGCTTTTTCAAGTAGCCTATGCCCTTTGTCAGGCTGTAATCTATCTCTGTTCTAAATTTCATTTAAATCAGTTCAAGAGTTTTAGCGTGAAAACGCGACAGACATATTAATAAGGATTAATCTACTCATGTTATACCTAAATAAAGTCCTTAACCCTATTCTTGGCGCTGTGTACAATTTGATACACTCAACTTTATGAAAATCTGGAGACGTTCCAAGACGTATTTTCAAAACATTTATTATTTTCTATGGTACAAAATATAATCCAAATTCTCCAAAAAAATACTATTTTACCATTTGTTAATCCAAATATTATGTAGAAGAAAACAAAATAGCAAACCGACCAAAGACGTCTGGGGCTCTGGGCGTTCCAACATAAAAACACACAAATTTTATTATATTTACGTCAAATTATTTTGAAAAGCTATTTAATTCAAATAGGTTACAATATTTGCTACTCAGAAACGCTACTTTCGAGTACCAAAATGGATTGAAATCGTATGTAATTTACTGTTTTTTCTTAGTGTATCAGATACTCGTATGATACACTGCCAGATAGCCATCCTTTTGGATAGGTAATGTTTCGCATGTATCAAATATGTGACATTGCTTGATTTGTACGGTTACAATTTTTATGTTATTATTACAATAATTAATAAAATATAAATATTACTAGTTTAGTAAAAGTAAGAATAATTCTTTTAGATTTCGTTTTAGAACTTTATTTTGTTATAGTTTGTCTTCGTATGATCTGTTTCGATCTCATTTTTATAGATTCATATTATGTTGTTTTTTTATATATAATACTATGTTTTATTTTCGTGATTTAGTCATAATTAGTTCGTAAATGTATAGCGCTTTTCTTTCTACGTTTTTACGTTATGTCTTGTAAACTCTTAAATGTAAGAAGTTACTTTTTTTAGTTAGAGAGCAGCGGTGGCCCAGTGGTGTCGGCCCCGACTTAAGAACAGTAGGTCGTGGGTTCAAACCCAGACAGGCGCATTACTTTGTGTAATTTATTTCATCACCGCTGCTCTCAAAACGGTGAAGGAAAACATCGTGAGGAAACCGGCATGTCTTAGAACCAAAAAATTCGAAGACATGTGACATCTGCCAATCCGCACTGGGCCCGCGTGGTGGATTATAGCCCATCCCTCTCCTAGAGAGGAGGCCTATAGTCCCTGCTGTGGGAACATAATAGGCTGATGATGATGAAGTCCAAGACTGTAAACCTATATAATATAATAATATAAGATACCTATGTTGTACACAGAAGCTGTTGGTAAACCTAATAATAAATAAATATATTATTTAAATATATTCTCGTTATTATTATTTATTTTTATTTCCTGTCACATGTGGTTCATCGGCTTAGTATGCAACAACAAAAAAGTGCTCGGTAACTTGAGTTTTTGTTCCGAAACCAACAAAAAATCGTATTTGTATGAAAGTGACTGAACTGCTGAGGTTGAACTGCAGTATTACTTCCTCCGAACAGACTCTGACACCAGTTTGCCACCTAAAATTTTTCATCAGATGACGATAAATCAAATGGTTGCTTCAATATCTTTGGTACTATACTCTCAGTCATTGCAGCCAAACCCTTGTTTGCCATCAATTTTATCGCCCAATCTATCTACAATATCTGTATAACAGATCAAGAAAGGAAGAAGGCAGCTTCATTGTGCTGAGCCTAGGCCATTGTGTCCGGTGCCACCCTTGTTACATCAAGTAAATTCACTGGCAACCTCTTTGTAAGTACCTTCACGACTGGCAACCTCCTTGCAGCTGCCTTTACCATGAGCCAGCAACTTGACACGTTATAACCAGGTGCTGTTACTATTGTTTGTACCTTCTCTCTCAACGGCTACTCATTCTAAAAGACTTAGAGAGTGGTCGCGATAAAGAGAAAAGTAATACCAGCTAAAAGATCACAACATAACTGGCGTTGCTATAAGTTTATAGGTTCTGGAGAAGTGGTATAACTCGTTTGACCCTCGTGAAGAGACGAGTGTCATTGCAAGCTGTTTTCCAGATGACTCTCTCGTAGAACAACAAATAAATATCTATAGCACACAAACATTTGGCAGTTCAATAAATACCACAGATGATGATTTTCTTTCTTGATTTTCTCACAGATGATGATTGCGATCTTTTTATTTATGGGGGTAAAGTAAAAACACCTAAAAGGGTATAAGCAAGCAATACACGTTTTGGACACCAGCCCATTGTGACAATAATTAAGATTTTTTAAGGTCCAAAGGGTGTTACTACCATGATTTTTAATTTTTACCGACTAATAGTAAGAGAGGGTTCTGTTTTTTAATTGCATGTATGGAATTACAAAACAATGTGTCATAAATGAAATGTTTGTTTCATGTTAGTGTATTTTTTATTTTTGTTTTGTAAAAATAACGTTGTAAGCCTGGCAGTGTAGCAAATGTGATACATAGATGTTATAAGGTAGATTGCTAAGAGTCTGGCAATGTATCTAATGTGATACATTCAATAAATCATAAAATTATATAATTCTATTTTTAAATGAATCTCCCCTAAATGAATACCTAAGAACCCATTCTATGTATTTTTTTTTCAATATTTCAAGAAAAAAAATTCATGCCAAGTATAGGGTTAACAGCACTGCCCTACTATTGGATTAGTGAAGTCCTCATTTCGAAAATAAATTGACTTTAAACAAGAGTGTATTGAGAAACGGAAAATTTAAACACTAAGTTTGATCCCTGAGGGCAGAGGGATTAAGTAAAGGGATTAAGTGAAAGAGGGTTTGATGGAAAATTGTGATAGTGCGGTTTTATGGGTTTCGGGTAGAAGAAACAATTTGGAGTTGGAAAACTTCTAAATGGCAATTAAATTAGGGATTAGCAAGGCATGATTGTCGTTTTGTAGGGCACATACATAAGGTATATTTTTGGCTTAAATCTTCACCTTGACATCGCTGGGAACTTGGTTTTGGAAAAATATATCCGACTGAAAAAACTTGAAAGCAAAAAACAAGCACATTTTAAATTAAACAAAACTTGAAAGCAGGCGGGGGGTCCATTTAAATCTAAAATTTCGAAAATATAATGGACCTCGCCTGCTTCCAAGTTTTGTTTAATTTAAAATGTGCTTGTTTTTCGCTTTTCAGTTTTTTCAGTCGAATTTTTTTTCAAAACCAAGTTTCCAGCGATGATGATCGCGGTCATGGGGGTAATTTAAGTAAAGTTATGGCCTGAAAGATTAGTATTTAAATCCAATATCTCTGTAAGTACGGGTTTTCCAGGTATGGTCTAGAACAAAATAAAATATCGCACAGACGGGGAGAACAAATACCTTTCAGCTTCTTTAAGGGTACCTACTACTACACCCTATAAAGCCGTGCTTCGAGAGTGCAATAAATAATTTTCGTTTCTTATTTTTTTATTATTAATAAACCAGACAAAGTCCTATTAACATAAAAAAAACTTCCATCTTAATATTCTTGATAATCCCTGTAGTCGTTCAACCCAGAGAAGACAATTTGTTCTTTAAATATATTCTTCATGAGATGTCTCCCGCAGTAATTTAGGGGAACTTGTACGTATCCTAAAATGCAGAAAAGTCTTATAAATTTGCTGATTTTCATCCAGTCAAGCATTTTGTTGATATCCGAAAAAATTCTAGCTAAAATAAAAATTGTCTTGATTTCGGCATGGTTCTTAACATATTTTTATTCTATCCATAAGTGAATAGAAAAAAAAATGATAAAAAGTGATGTTGAACCATAAAAAGTATGCACTTCGTTTTTCGTCATCGTTATCACTTCGTCTCGGTAGATGTCAATTTTTGGTTCTAGGATATGATGGTTTCCTCACGATGTTTACCATTTTGAGAGCAGTGGTGATGAAATAAATTACATAAAGTAAAGTGCCTGCCTGGGTTTGAACCAACGACTTACTGCTCGTAAGACGGAGTCGCCATCACTGGGCCACCGCTGCTCTCAATCTCTTTATCCAAATGCTTTTGTTCAAATCATCAGGAGCCCTACTATGGCGTCTTAAAACAGTCCTAGCTTATTCATAATCCAGTGTGGAAAAGAGATGGCGCTAGACACCCTGTATAGTTCTGTCACGTTTCCACATTGGAAGAAGATTAAGTTAGGACTGTTGTGAGACGTCATAGTAGTGCTTCGAGTTAAATAGATGAAAAGCCTGAAAAATACTGCATTTTAAATTACCATTATCGTCACCACCCCTGCAATTGAGCATGTCGAAGTAGCAACCGTTGGTAAAAGTCCTGTAAACGTACGCCCTCAGCTTAGACATCCCGCAGACTGGGCTGTAGTGACCCGGGCAGAACAACGGGCAGGAGTCACCGTACATTCTTCGATTGCTGGTTTTTAATTGTTTTATGCAAAATTTTAGGGGTGTCATCTTGAGCTCTAGAAGAAAAGTTCTTATTTATTTTGTTCTTTTGAATGACAGTTATGATGGAGGCAATACTAAGAAATTAATGGGTTAAATATTAAAAGTGTAAAATGACGTTACGTTATTCGTAACCTACGTCAATTTGAACAATTTACCATTTGGAAAATAGTGGTTCGCACTAAATATCCATATTATTATAGAATACTTAATAAGGTTAGATTTTAATTATGCCTGTGGATGAAAAAATAATGTACTTGTAAGAAAATTTAATTTTCCTTATTAAGTAGTCACGAGTTCCTCTCTCTGAGGGTCCTCACCCTCCCCGTCGGGGCTGCAGGTTGTTCGAAAGAGATACCGCGGCCTCGGCACAAGGGCTAAGAAGGAACATGGGTGGTTTTTAGTCAGTGGAAGTCTGACACTCCCTTTCGCTCTGCCCAGAGCGGGAGGGGTTATTTGATGATTTATTTATGTACACACAAAATACAAAACAAAGGATAAAAACATTTAAAAAAAATAGAAGAGCATAAAGGTACTGCTTATTTCATGTGAAATTTCTTCCAGCAGACCTGCGAGAGGAAAGTTGGATTAGACACGTAGACACAGTGTGTAGAAAAGACAAACAGGAAAATTTTACTTGGAATTACTAACAAAAGCATAATTATACATATAAAATAAACATACATACAAATATCATATTCACACAACAAATCACATACAAAAATAAACACTAATATTATGAATATATACCTATAATATATAAACATACATACATATATACAGAATGATGATTTCCCAGCACCAAAAAAATTAATAAATAATAGGTCCTCACCCTTAGAGGGAGGAACTGGCTCACACAAACAACTGTGGCTAACATGGTTATCGTGAAAGCATTAAAATCAGCGGTACCAGACAAAATTAAATACTTCAATCCAAATACGAGTATAGGTATACAAGGTGTCTGATTTATGTAGAACTACTTAGCTGTTGCCAGCGGCTTCGCCCGCTACAACTCGTAAATTATACCACGGTAAGATAAAATCGGAATAGAATCTATTCTGTGTTAATCCAGGTTATAAACTATCTGTGTACCAAATTTTATCCAAATCCGTTCAGTAGTTTTTGCGTAAAGAAGTAGGTAATGAAAATACACACTCACAAACTTTCGCCTTTATAATATTAGTGAGATGTGATACGTACCAACGTTATGACAAATGCTGTAAACATTGAAGGCGCATTCTGATACGAACATGCTATAATTTCCTTGTTTTTCATTAAATCCACAAACATTGTTTCCGTCTCTGGGGCAATCGTCGTAGTTGCAGTTTTCGCACAAGGCAACACTTAATATCGCTATAACAAAAATGAAAATATGAAAACACTAGGTGTTGCCAGCGGCTTCGCCCGCTACAACTCCGAATATATCCCATTGGAAGATAAAATCTGGATAAAAACTATCATCATCAGCCTATATTGTTCCCACTGCAGGGACCCAGGCCTCCTCTCTAGGAGAGGGACTGGCTTGAATCCACCACGCGGGCACAGTGCGTCTATTGTGTTATTCCAGGGTACAAACTATCGGTGTACCAAATTTTATCCAAATCCGTTTAGTAGTTTTGCGTGAAAGAGTAACAAACATCCATTCATCCATACTTACAAACTTTCGCGTTTATAATATTAGTAGGATTCGTAAAACTGCGAGTTGATACATTGAATGAAAACCGCTAAATGTGTAAAGAGAGACCTAAACCCTCCTACACCTACAGCTTTAGAAGTCAGTGGTACCCGACTCCTATAGTTGAGAAAACATACATAGACTGTCAAAATCATTACCCTTCCTTTTGGCTTCGCCATAGTCGGGTAAAAAGTAGATGAACATCATCATCATATCAGCCAGGAATCACCCACTGCTGAGTATAGACCTCCCCTGTTTTCCGCCACACTTCCCGGTTCTGTGCGTACCTTATCCACGTGTTTCCTTCGACTTTGACGATAACGTCAACCCAACGAGCTTTAGGACTGCCCTGGTTTCTTTGGCCTAACCACTTGGACAAAGCCTTGCTCCATCGGCCATCTAAGTAGATGATTATAGAAATTATGGAGAAAAATACCTTGTGAGCTGATCAATTCTAATAGATTGAAGAAAGGGTACAGAACGATTCACAAGACCAAGGAGAAGTTATACCCCGTCGGGGCTGCGGATCCCGTCGGTTCTGGGGATTATCGAAAGAGATGACGTGGCCTGCACAAGGGCGAAGAAGGAACATGGGTACCATTTTAGTCAGTGTAAGTCTGTCGCTCCCCTTAACTCTGCCCAAGACCGGTGCCCCCACCGGTCTTGGGGTTATTTGATGATTTTCCACACACCAAAAAGGAGAAGTTTTACAAGACATTGTTATATTACACAGAAAACTGTATAAGTCATTAAATTCGTAAAATATGAGGTCGATAAGTAACACACAGTAAACCACAAAACCTATCTAATGAATTTATTCAAAATCTTACGATTAGCAGAGTTGTTAAAAGAACAACTTACGGAGACAGCAACTATATGAATACAGTTTAGTTTTAAATGAGAAAACACGAGATTCATCGTTTTACATTATTTACTTCACACACAGGGTCGTGTGTTGGACATTGCAAGATGTGAAATCGCGAAAGGACAATGACAAAGACCGGGCACTGCATTGTGTTCATTAACTCTGTGCTTACTTATATGATAAAGTAGGTTTTACCCATCGCTTGGCTTGCTTGACACCGGTGGATTACTCTTTTTTATATTTTTAAATATTTGTTATAATTATGTTATTTTGCTATTAAAGATTAATTAAAGGACACAATTTTTATATTAAACCAATAATCTTAAAATAAACTCAAGAGTTATACAATCTACAATTACATAATATACAAAGGTAGGTACAATTATTGTAAATCCGTGATACCTTCTCTTCGTATTTTTTATTCCTAATATACTTTGGCATAACCATTATGGTATATTTTTGGGCGTGTTCCATACATCATTCTAGAACACCCACATGTCATTTTCGCCGGCAATATAAATAATAAATAAAAAAACCTTACAATGTAGCACAAAGAGAGCTGGAAACAAATAATCCATTTTTCTAGTTTGCTGTAAATCAAATGATAAAAAATCACTAACAATCTTACGACTTGTGAGATTATGATTAAAAATTAATTACAATTAACAATTTTACTTCCTTCACTTATGTTTTATGTTGATTATTTTGTGTGTGTATGCTTATTTTCAAAGAAATGGTTGGTCTTGGTACTTATAATATACTCTAGACTAGAGAGATCTTTTTAACCGACTTAAAGGAGGATGTTCTCAATTTGACTGTGTTTTTTTTTCGCATTTTGTTAGGTACCTCATTAGTCATAACATCCACATCACAGTGTTCCAATCATCCACTTTTCGATTTAGTGCGATAGTAGGCCAATCCTTTGAGAACGATTATAGCTCATCGTGCCATCTCCTTTTATGTTTACCACGTTGTCGTTTCCTGCTCTTTGGTATCCACTGAGTGGCAAATTTTGCCCATTGCTCCTCCGACATGCGTCAGATGTGTCGTCAGGTATTACAGGCGTAACAATGTTATGTATATTACAATTCCCGACCCTTTAACCTCGGCTGGTCGCGAAAATTTTATTTAAGCAGTTTGCCACGTGGACAAGACCTCAATAATTAAACGCCTTTGAAACCCCTCATCATGATCATTCTCCCGCCCTTATCTCAATTCATTCAGGGTCGGCGCAGCATGTTTTTTTCTCCCATACTTCTCTGTTTCTCGTCATTTCATGAGACACCTCCTTTTATACCATAATATCATTCTTAATACAGTCCATCCATCGTTTCGTTGGCCTTCCTCTTCTCTTATACCCATCCACATTCATATTCAAAACCTTCCTCATGACATTTTCCTCAGTCCTACTCAACACACAACAACAACCGTATTTTCACACAACTTTACAGTCACCGGCGCCGGCGCCACTTTCAGATTTCCTCGTATGAACTCATTCCCCTAAGCATTTTCATCTCAGCCACATGTGAGTGCCTTTCATTCATTCTTTTTGTGGCCCAATATTCTGATCCATACAAGACAGTAGGTCTAACCATTGTTTTATAAAATTTTAATATTCCCCTTTCTTATTCCGAACTAATTTAGCAGTTCGTATTTATTTATTTAATGACACATTAAAAAACAAAAAAAATAATTAAAGTATACATTTGTTTACTGTCTACACTTACGAGTACAATATAAAATTACGATGCCAAATTGCTCTCCTTGAGATTATTTCACAGATTTTTTGTGCATAATGCCTCTAAGACAATACATTTCAATATAGTAATCATTAATATTTGAACGTGTTTGGACCGCACAAATCAAAATCTAAGCACTTTTGGCTAACCCTCCGAGGATAATAGGCGCAATGTCATAATTATATAAGTCATATATTTAAACTACAGATCGATCAGCTGGATCTTTATGGGTTCTTTCCTGCATGGCAATATCGATGTCTCTGTGACTAGCTGACAATAACGCACTTCTTTTAAACCTATTTACATAAAATTCATACCATATTTCTCGATTACTTTTAACAACAACCAGAAAAACATCTACCACTAGTATATTTAAACGACTAAAAAGCATTCGCACTATAAAAAAAATAAAAGAAAAAGGGTCATCTAAATCTGTGATAACAATCGATATCATACTGACGTCACTCAATATAAATATCAAAGTGGCTATATACAGGCGACGACAGGTGTTACTAGCTCTGTGTGCGATCGTGTTGAAATTGCGACAAAGTGAACACACAATAATTATGTAAAAACAAGTGTTGACTATCAACGGTAAAATATGACTTGCCTTTTGGAGTAAAATTACAATTATAAACATCTCATCTTGAGTTACCCTCATATCTGTCTCAGTTAAAATATAAACCAAAAACCATGATATTACGGTTGTAATTAGAGCTACTCCCCAAGCAAACAAGCAAGCTTTTAGATACTTTCTTCGGATATGCCCATTGAAAACTTTTACTATATCCACGTAGAACATATGACACAAAACCAACAACCAGTGAATGTACACAGATCTTAAGAAAATAGGTAAAATAATTATAAACATAGGTAGATTTGAATCGAAGAATACGAATAGTTCTACCGATGAGTAATATAATTTGCTAATCATCACAACTGCACGGTATAGGACGAACGTAGAAACTGTGTTGAGTAGCGCAAAGTTTTTGAAATTACGAAATTTCATTAACAGATACCATGAAGTTATTCCGTATATCATAGTTGCTGAAGATAACATTAACACTATTATTTGGAAACATAAATCAATAAGAGCTTTTCTGTTGCGTTCACGTTCTTCTAAAATCCACCACACTGGAATACCATCAACACGGGTATTGTTTCCCCCTATAACCGTGGCATACAATACGGGCGTGTCAGCTTCCATGTTTATCTGACATAAAAATCAAGCGTCACTGTTCGTAGTTGCAGCTCCAACCGATTTCAATTAAATTTCGACCAGTAAATCAATTATATTTATAACTTAAGATGATATTATAATTCCACCTCCATTGCATATAGATGAAAGAATCGTCAGTAGCAAAACACACGGTCAATGACCACAACAGGCGTACGGCATCACAACCACTTGAACAAGGCTGGCCAGACCATACGAGACCATCGAGCTGTACCAACTAGGGTTCTAATCCTGAGAGTCGCCGAAATATTATTATACCTTTAGAAATTGACTTAGCACTCGGCCAGGTTGTATCAGTCAGAATCAGATATCAGACATTCTTAACATTACTGTGGCCATACGACACGTTTGTTAGGATGAGCGTACAGTATGGTTGTGTACCCGATATGTAGGGAGGCTTAGTACGTTTCTTAGAGGCAACAGTTCATGATTTAGTGAAAACACTATTCATCATCTTCCTGTTTCGTTTTTCTTCTCCTATATTCCGTCACGCTATCATCACTCCTTTTTCTTTAATGTCATTCCTAACGCAGTCCATTTATCGTTTCCTGGGGTTTCCTCTTCCTCTCCATACATTTTGAACACTGTTAAACTATTTAATAAAAGTAGGAGGTAAATACAGTTTAATAACAAACACAAGCGTTGCTTCTGACACGTTCAATACTATTAAAGTTATTACTAGACGAATGAATATTATAATTATTTTGACTTGTTTTTCCTGTTTGTGATTTCTTGCTTAAATTAATTCAAATCATATAATATTTAAAGCCGGTTTAGTGGTCGCAACCGCGATTGCTAAGCATGCGGTCCTGGGTTCGATTGCAGGGTCAGATAAAGCGTCAGCACGGAGTAGAGTAAGTAAAGTACATTATGGATTCGTACCCAGCTTATGGCAATTGGCTAGCCCCCTGTTACTTGAGCCTTAAATATAAGTGGCGAAATGTGGGTGTAGTATTAGAGGTGTGACAATGATATTTACGCTACAATGTAATATTCAGTTTTGCTATGAATCTGGACTAGCTAGACATTATACATACATACATAAACTGATGCCCTCCGCCCATGGTAAAGAATATGACGTGTAAAGCAGTTAAATAGCAGATAAAACTAAACATTTTGAGCGGGGACATTGATAACATTAACGATATCAGTACAATTATAAGTATTCCATTGCTGGGATACAGGCTTCCATTCTGTGAAAAAAAGTGTGCCATAAATTCATGCCGGTGAGTCCATTGTAAGATCATGGTTGTTAATTTTATCCGAGTTTTGGAAAACATTTCAATTTACTCCCCACGTTTTCTTTCCCCGTTTTGTGCGTGATGACGGTGATGTACTCGTAATACCTTAATTACACACAGTAATGTACCTGCCAGTATTTGAATTAACGGGGCGTTCGTGTTCCACGCGCGCCTCAAAGAGATGTCAGCAAAATGGAAAGGGTTTGCAAAGGCCGACACCTGCAGCCTGTTACCACGGCCCCGGAGCACAAAGAGCTAAGAAAGAACATGGGCTGGTTTCGGTTAATACAAGTCTGACACTCCTTTCCGCTCCGCTTAGAGCGGGAGGGGTAATATTATGACGATTCCAATCCGCAAAATGTTTCAAATCATCGAGACGTAAGTTAGAGCCGTTACTATCCGGTGATATTATTCCACTTTGTTCGATTTAATTTATTTTACTTCATAAATAATTTCTCCATCTTCCAGTACAGATTCACATCAGGTGTCTTTACAGAGGACTCAGTGTTGGATTTGACAGAGCAAGTAGTGGAAAACATAAACAAAAAAAATGGATGCCTATATATAATTATCTAGATCTCTCCAAGGTGTTTAATAAAGATTCTGACCCTATCCTCTTATCAAAGTGAGAGCAAATAGGAGTACGACCACACTGTTCTTGTTATATTTAAAGACTATCTCTACCCGCGTAAGCAATATGTCAAAATAGTCGATTGTCTTAGTGAGGAGCGTACAATACTTTTTGGGGTCCCACAGGGAAGTATTTTTGAGTCCCCTGTTGTTTCTCGTGTATAAAAGTGAACTCTGTACAACGTCACTCCAACGCACCAAAATTATTACATAATTATGCTGATGACACTCTTCTCACTCTGGCTGACTATTCTAAATGTATCTGCCAGATCATCTATTGGGTAAAATCGGCAAAATATTAAAGTGCAATAATGAATGATGGACTGAGAGGTGGGACAGACATTAGCTCGATCATTGCCAGAACAAGGCGGCTTATAAATGGACCCTTAGGACCCTTAGACGTTCTCAACACTGGAGACTCTAAAACGAGTCAACCTTGCCCTGTGTCAGTTCATTATCCAATACTGCATAACCATGTGGTGAAGTGCAGTCAAGACTTACCTGCTCGGACTGGAGCGAGCACAGAGAGCTTTTCTCAAGGTTATGACAAAGAAACCATACAGTTAGCCCACCTTACAATTATTCTCTGAGCTATGTGATCCAAATAAACGTAGCAAATTCTTGATAATTATGTCTTTAAGTAATAGTGCGGACAGACAAACAACTACTACTACGTTTACTTGTTAAAACTTTACTTGAAGGAAAAAGATCAAAAGGAAACCAGCGCGCCTTGGAGATATTTCCCAACGGCATGTAAAGCCAAGCCAGAGGCCGATAGGCAGCACAAAAATTCCGACACTGGGT
Source organism: Diarsia dahlii (assembly GCA_949775195.1). Classification (NCBI taxonomy): domain Eukaryota; kingdom Metazoa; phylum Arthropoda; class Insecta; order Lepidoptera; family Noctuidae; genus Diarsia; species Diarsia dahlii. The sequence continues at coordinate 7,083,128 of OX459211.1, read as the reverse complement.
TGGGATAACGACTAGCTTGTTTTGTACCAAGAGTCATTAAATTTAACAAAATAATAGATAGTTAGAGTAATTTAATGGCTGATAACGTGGTTAACGCCGTGGTTAAATACAGGTTTGATCAATCCTCATCTTCGAAGTTGTGAAAGATTATTCAATAAGTCTTTTTATACTCCAGCAATGTAGGTAACAGAGCAGAAAAAATGAAACAGCTGAAGTATTAGACATCATTTATGTAAGTAAGAATTATAGAACTTAATCTAAAGAAAGTCTAGTAAAAATCTAATATGAAATAATACTATAATACTTAATTATTTACGTACACTACAGGAACCGCCGGGTCACTATCAGCTAGATCACTATGGGTGCTTTCCTGCATGGCTATATCGTTGTCTCTGTGACTAGATGATAACGCACTTGTTTTACATTTATTTACATAAAATTCATACCATATTTGTCGATTACTTTTAACAACAACAACGAAAACATCTATTACTAGTACATTTAAACGATTTAAAAACATTCGTATAAAGCGAAATGTAAAAGCAAAACGGTCACCTGTATCTGCTAGAACCATCGACAGCATATTAATGTCACTCAATATAAATATTAAAGTGGCTATATACAGGCGACGACAGATATCACTAGCTCTGTGTGCGCTCGTGTTGAAACTGCGACCAAGTGAATATAAAATTATTGTGTAATAACAAATGTTGACTATCAACGGTAAAATATGACTTGCCTTTTTGAGATAAACTATAATTAAAGCCATCTCATCTTGAGCTATCTTCAGTTTTGTCTGAGTAAGAATAAAAACCAAAAACCATGATATTGCAGTTGTTATTAGAGCTACTCCCCAAGCAAACAGGCAAGCTTTTAGATACTTTAGGCGGATATGCCCATTGAAAACTTTAACAATATCCACGTAAAACATATGACATAAAACTAACAACCAGTGGATGTACACAGTTCTTAAGTAAATATGTAAAATAGCTGCTAACATAGGTGGTTTTGCATCGAAGTGTACGAAACGATCTTTTGGTAAGAAATATAATTCGTCAATCCTCCTTACAACTGCACTGTACAGAACGTTCGTAAAAATTGCGTTCAAAAGCGCAAAGTTTTTGAAATTACGAAATTTCATGAAGAAACACCATGATGTTACTCCGTATATCATAGTTGCTGAAGATAACACCCACACTATTATTTGTAAACATAATTCAATACGATGTTTTTTGATGTTTTCTTTTTGTTCTAAAGTCAACCACATTAGATTATCACTTACACTGGTATTGTTGTCTTTGTCAGACATGGCGAACACTCACTTCCGCAGTTTTAATGTTTTTTTGATATAAAAATCTTATGAGACTATGTTCGTACAACGTGTACATTTCTTAGACGCAACACTTCGTGATTTAATTTAAACACTGGCCTTGTCCGGTCTGTGAAACACTTTTTATTTCCCATCCTTTTTATCTGTTAACCGTCACGCTATCGCTATTATAATTTATTTTATATCATTTCTCACATAGTCCATTCATTATTTCCTCGCCTTACACACTAACTAACACTGTTTAACTGTCTATTTAAAGATCGAGGTAAATACACTTCTAGGTAACAAACACAAGTGATGCTTCTGACACGTTCGATACTATTAAAGATAGATATTAAACGAATTATGGATGCAAGCATGTTTGAAATGTTTTCCTGTTTGTTAAGTCTTGGTTACTTGCTTTAATTAATGTTGATTTATTAAAACTATGTAATATTTTAAGCTGGTTTATTGGACCTTGGGAGTGTCGAGAATCAGAAGCGTGTCAATCGAGTGCAGTGTTTTAATCCTATTTTACGCGCAAAAACGTGTAAACAATAATATAGTGCAATGTACTGTGACGTAACCCGTACAATTATAAACATGATAGTGAAAAAAGAATATTAAAAATCACGTGTGTGTCGATTAAAACACAAAACAAATATCAACATTTTAAATACGGACATACAGGAAAAAACACTGTGTTAGTTAATTGGAAAAGATCGAGTTCTGTGTTCATTTGTGTCACTGAGTCATACACGCGGCAACCGACTAGTGCCTTGGCCCCACCTTTTACCCCTCCCCCTATCCTCTGTCAAAATAGGGGATTGTCTTGGTGAGGAGCGCAGAATACTCTTTGGGGTCCCACAGGGGAGTATTTTGGGCCCCCTGTTGTTTCTCGTATAATATAAACGACATCTGTACAATGACACTCAAACACACCATTTTTTTTTACATTATGCTGATATTATTATGTAGTCGTATTGTTAGGGGGTTCTTCTCTCTGGAGCCCTGACCACGTATCTTGGCCCCTGTTCCCGATACCGGTGGGCTACTATTTTTATAATATTTTTAATTGTTTTTTTTAGGTTTGTTAAAATAAATATGTAAAAATATAAATAGGTAATACATGTGAAATAATGAATACACGAAATAATAAAATTAACAAAGTAAGTAGGTAATACGTTAGTCGTGCGACAGCCACAGTGGGAGTTAAACGTGCACAAAATTGAATGAGGTTTGTGAGTCCCAAACTCCCAATCCCGCAGTAAGTGTATCTTTTTCGCGCCTGTTGACTGTTCCAAACGTTAGGTATGAAAAAAACAATTAATCACTCTAAATGTTTTTTTTTCTAAATATAATTTAGTTTCCTACAAAAAAGTACCATTATAACATTAGAACTGATTGTGATTTAATAATAACATAACTTATGTCGAAAATAAATATTTTGTTGATATTTGTCGTTATTTTTTAAAGTTCTTATAATTATGATCTAAACTAATATCACGATATTTGTGTTTAATATTTATACCATAAGTAATACCATAACCATAATACCTAAAAACTAAACTTGAAAAAAAAAACTTTTTATTATAAAGTATTGTACAATTTGTTATTTAATGAACGGTCTGTGAACCCATCCCCAACGTCCGTCCCCAACACTGTTACGCATTAAATTGTGTTTATACTCCATTTACTATAAGATTAGAATTTTAAGTAAACCGTTCTTTACAGCCCGTTCAACCGATTGTGAACTCTATTACGTTGAAAGCAAGACAAAATGCAGCAGCAGTAAACAGTCGGTATTGTAACATTCTTTTTGCTTTTAATGCCAGCCTAATGCCTACGGTATAGAAGTCAAAATCGGTTGAACGGACTGAAAAACGGTCAACTTAAAATTCCAATCTTATAGTAAATGGAGTATAGTAACACAAAATGCCGATTTGTATCTCTTGGTACGTAATCATCACTATTATAACTGTTATATTCATCACCCACTGTGAATGCGAAACCATATCTGATTGTATCGTTAGCAGACATCACGAACATTCACAAAAATGTTTGTGAACTGCTCAATGCAAATCAATACCAGTGACTAAAACAAGTTTCACTTATAAAATTATTCGATGCTATTAAAATTTAATAGTATGAGATATAATATGTACAGTGTGTTTGGTTACCGGTTGCCGACCTTTAACCCAAGGTTGGTCGAGCATATTTTATCTAATCTGTTTGTCACATGGGCAATACCCCAATGATTTAACGCCTTAACCCAATAAAAGTTATGAGAACTTATAAATCACCAGGCCATGATGGTCTCATCATTGAGCACCTGCGGTATGCAGGATCACATCTACCGCGAGTTCTCGCCATGTTTTTCTCTCTGTGTGTTTCTCATTCTTACCTGCCATTAGATCTAATGAAGACTATTGTTGTACACACGGCTACACATCAAGCTATACAAAACCAGTTAATCTTGGCCTCACTTTACTATATCTTTTCGCACAATGAACGATCAGATTATACTGGTTTTGTATAGCTTGATGCGTGTGTACCAATAATTAAAAACAGAACGGGAGATATTTCGGATAAAGGTAATTACAGACCAATATCGCTGGCCACCGTTATCGCAAAGGTTCTGGACCGCCTGATGGACAACTACCTAAGCAAACACCTCCATCTGCATGACGGACAATTTGGTTTTCGGAAGGGTCTGTCTACTGAAAGTGCCATTTTAGCTCTAAAGCACACTGTAAGGTACTATGTCGATAGGAAAACTCCAGTGTACGCGTGTTTCCTGGATCTCTCGAGAGCTTTCGACATGGTGGCTTATGATGTGCTTTGGAGGAAGCTTAGGAACACTGGTTTTCCAGAGGAACTGTGTTCTGTTTTTGAGTATTGGTACGACAATCAGGTTAACTATGTTAAGTGGGCAGGGGAATTATCGGATGCATACGGTTTGAGGTGCGGAGTGAGGCAGGGGGGGATATCCTCTCCCAAACTCTTTAATTTGTACGTGGATGAGCTGATAGGTGGCCTCACCAGCATGCAAGTCGGCTGCTCTATTGACGGTTTGTTTGTCAACAATTTGAGTTATGCAGACGACATGGTGCTGTTGGCGCCATCTATCAGCGCACTTAGAAAGTTGATAGAGTTGTGTGAAGCGTACGCGTTGACTCATGGCTTAAGATACAATGTAACCAAAAGTGAATTTATGTTGTTTTCGAAGGGCAATCTTGGTCCCGACTCTGTACCTCCTGTGATGTTGAATGGTGTTGCTCTTAACCGGGTTGGCCAATTTAAGTATTTGGGTCACCTAGTGAGTGCCGACCTTAAGGATGACGCAGATATCGATAGGGAGCGCAGGGCGTTGACGGTCAGGGCTAATATGTTGTTCAGAAGATTTACGTCTTGTTCAAAACAAGTAAAAATTACTTTATTTATGGCATATTGCCAAAACTTCTATGGCTGTAGCTTGTGGACAACATATTCCCTAAAAACCCTCAACACCTTGCGCGTACAATATAACAATGCCTTCAGGATGCTATTGCGTCTTCCACGTTTCTGCAGCGCATCGGGCATGTTCATGGAGGCTCGTACGGATGGATTTGCAGCTATCCTGCGCAAAAAAGTTGCCTCCTTGTTGAGCAGAGTCCGTGCTAGTAGCAATGGCATTCTGGGGGTTATTGCGGACAAATTTGACTGTCCTATTCTGGGTCATCACATTGGGGTGTTGACTAAAACTACATAAAATTAAGTGACATAAAAATGATTTTAATAATTTATTAATAGTATTGTAGGAGAATTTTTCAATTGTATCTTGCTCATCAAATTTATTACCACTATCATAGTCTGTAAGTGTATTGTTTACTAACCCATATGGACCTGCTTGTTCGAAATAAAAATTATATTATTATATTATTATTATTATAAATTTCTAAATAATATTTTAGCAATTTCTTATTTATTTATTTATTAAAACTAAAACTACAACAAATTAATTAAAAGTATGCATTTATTTACTGTCTAAACTTACAATTATAAAATTTATAAAATTACTAGCACAATTTTCTCTCGTTGAGATTATTTCACAGATTTATGTTTTATATGCCTCTACACCCATATTTTATTTTTATTTTTATATCTAGCCCTATGAGATCTTAGTCACAGTTCTAACCTAGCCTAACACATTTAAAGGTTTGCTCTCTTATCGTTATTTTGTGACGAATCCTAGTTTAGTCTGAATTCGGGTTCAGACAGTAACATAATTCTACATGTATACACGTTTGGGTAACCCTTCGGGGATAACACGCGTGATATCGTATTTATATTTATTTATTTATACTACAGGAACCGCCGGGTCGCTATCAGCTGGATTAATATGGGATATTTCCTGCATGGCAATATCGTGGTCCCTGTGACTAGATGATAACGCACCTCTTTTAAACTTATTTACATAAAATTCATACCATATCTGTCGATTACTCTTAACAACAACTATGAAAATATCTATTACTAGTACATTTAAACGAGCCAAAAACATTCGTATTAAACGAAATGTAAAAGCAAAAGGGTCACCTGTATCCGCTAGAATAATTGATAGCATACCGACGTCACTCAATATGAATATCAAAGTGGCGATATACAGGCGACGACAGGTGTCACTGCTAGCTCTGTGTGCGCTCGTGTTGAAACTGCGACAAAGTGAACATATAATTACTATGTAATAACAAGTGTTGGCTATCAACGGTAAAATATGACTTGCCTTCTTGAGAAAAATTACAGTTAGAGACATTTCATCTTGAGTTATCTTCATTTTTGTCTGAGTAAAAATAAAAACCAAAAACCATGATATTGCGGTTGTAATAAGAGCTGCTCCCCAAGCAAACAGGCAAGCTTTTAGATACTTTCTTCGGATATGCCCATTGAAAACTTTTACTATATCCACGTAGAACATATGACACAAAACCAACAACCAGTGAATGTACACAGATCTTAAGTAAATATGTAAAAGAATTGCTAACGGAGGTGGTTTTGCATTGAAGTGTACGAAACGATCTCTCGGTAAAAAATATAATTCGTCAATCCTCCTTACAACTGCGCTGTAAAGGAAGTTCGTAAAAATTGCGTTGAGAAGTGCAAAGTTTTTGAAATTACGAAATTTCATTAACAAACACCATGATGTTACTCCGTATATCAAAGTTGCTGAAGATAACACCCACACTATTATTTGTAAACATAATTCAATACGATGTTTTCTTATGTTTTCATTCTGTTCTAAAGTCAACCATATTGGATAATCATATACACTATTGTTGTCCTTTTCTAACATAGCGAACACTCACTTTCGCAGTTTTAATGTACTTGCGATGTAAAAATTAATCTTGTGTTATTATATTCGTACAGGGTAATCTTCAGAAACCCCCAACCGCTTTTTATAAAATTTTGTTAATTATGTATGTGTGTTGTTGTTTTCAGTTCAAAAGATGTGATAGATGTGATAGTTTTGAACCCGATAGGTAGGGTCGTACCGAGCAGGAACCTGTCTCTTAGTACATTTCTAAGACGCTACAGTTCATGATTTAGTTTAAACACTATTCATCATCTTCCTGTCTTTGTCTGTCTGGTCGGTGTAATACTTTTTTTTTTCTTATTCTTCTCTTTTAACTGTCGCACTATTATAACTCCTGTTTCTTTTATATAAATCCTCACACAGTCTATACATCGGTCCCTTTGTTTCCCTCTCCCACTCCATCCACTTTAAACACTGTTAAACTATATAATAAAACTTTGTGGTTAATACACTTTTAAGTAACAAACACAAGTGTTGCTTCTGGAATGTTCGATACTATTAAAGTTATTTATTAAAAGAATGAATGAGACAATTATTATATTTGCAATGTTTTTCCTGTTTGTTAGGTCTTGCTGGCTTGGTTGTTATAACTAATGTAGATTAAATGAAACCATACAATATTTTGAGCTGGTTTGTTGGACCTTGGGAGTGTCGAGAATCAGAAGCGTGTCAATCGAGTGCCGTGTTTTAATTCTATTTTACGCTCAAAAACGAGAAACCAATATAGTGCAACGTACTTTAACATGGACCTACAAATTACCTACGTGATGATAGTGAAAACTGAATTAAAAAATCACCAATGTGTGTCGATTAAAATACAAAACAAGTATCAACGTTTTACATAACGGACATAAAGGAAAATAAACACTGTGCCAGTCAATTGTCGCTCCGTGTCACTGAGTCATAAACGTGGCGACCTACTGGTGCCTTGTCCCCCGCCCACTACACACTGTGTTGCACAGTGCCTAACTACTGGAAAAGATCAAGTGACTGCTCCTTTGTAAAAAGAAACGTAAAAAAACGCCTGCGATTAGACGAGCCCCATTCACTAGGGAATTAGACACAGCTGCATCTGAAGCACGAAATAATGGCGATGTAACTCTCTCATCTTGTAATAACTCAAAATAATCCTTTAAGCAAATTCTCCGCTGACATTATCTGAACTGAAGCTACAAAATTTCAAAATACAAAAATCCTTGGATAACACTGATAAGTCAATGAAATTTAGAGGACAGGGGACTGTAACAAATATGCTGGAAATTCAAGTAAAGATAATTCACATCAATATTAGAAGTGAAAATAAATAATTTGACGAACTTCGAATCTCACTGACTCTTACAAAAGTAAACACTAATGTCATACTCTTATCCGAATGTTGGCTTAGCAAAGTAAAAGCTCTGAGACTTCGTCAATAATTATAGGCCCTATCGTTGTAGTCAGCCATATCAAAGACTCTGGAAAAAAATCTCTACAAATCCCTCCAAAATATGTACCGTTTTAAAAATAGAAATAATTAATCGAGCCACAGTTTTTTTAATTGGCCACAGGATCAAACTTCTAATTTAATAACTAAGCCACGGGAAAATTATATAGCCTATATTATACTAATTCGTCTTTTTTACAACGCCCACTAAATATTCTATAGAAAGCATCAAGTGACGATCAACAATTATATTAACTTGTCCTTGTTATTTATACATAGGCACCTAATTTACTAACTCAGCCACGGAATTTATATCTCACCACCATTTTACATTTTACAGCTTCAACACAAGGCCCTCAAAAATATATAATTGAAGCGACCATAGTCAACATCATTTATTATAACTAAGCATGTAAAATAATACATCACATTCTTTTATCGTGAAAATAGCAACAAAAATTTGGCGCGAGCGCGCGAGACGACAGCGACCGGCCATTTACACCAATCGGAGAGCGCCATTCGATTCATGTGCTGAGTTAGTCACGTGTATTATATATGAAATTTCAACTTTTGATACACTTTAGATTATTATATTTACGTTAAAAATACCTTTATAAGTTACAGAAATGTTTTTACCATTGTCTAATTGACTAGTCACACGCAGATTGTATGATTCGTCATTGTAAACTGAGGGAAATAGGTTAGGTTAAAACTGTGACCAAACGCGCGCGAGCCGAGCGAGCGAAGCGAGCGGTGCCGCGGCAGCGGCCGGCGAGCACTGCTTCCGAGTTGCTTGCAGAAATGTTTTCACAATTGTCTTTATTAGTGGCTATAATATAATATTTGATGACAATTTTAATTAAATTTTGATGCTCAGTTAATGTGGCATGAATTACAATTTAAAAGTACTGAGTTAAATTAGAAGCTAATAGAGTATTTTTTTGATGCCATTTATTAATATTTAAGAATTTTACTGTTTGAATCCATGTTACAAATTTAGATGCTAAAAATAACCACGATGCTGAGTTGTATTTAGAGTGGCTTCAGAAAAGATAACTTGTGGCTAGCATAGTATTATTTAGATGCTCGTCGATTGTGGCTGACTTAGTAATTTATAAGGCAATTCATATTTTTAGATGCAAATAATGCTATTAAAAAGAAGCCGGTTTAGCACCCTTTTAAAAATCATAGCTACAACTAGTATGGATTCAGATCAGGTGTCTTTACAGAGATTTGACAAAGCTAGTAGCGGAAAACCTAGACGAAGGAAATCGATGCCTATGCATATAATATAATTATCTGTCTCTTCAAAGCGTTTGATACAGCTTCTCCTATCCTTTTTATGATGTTAGAACAAATAGGAGTACGAGGTTCTAAATATTTTTAAAGACTATCTCTCCCGGCGTAAGCAATATTATTTCAAAATAGGTGATTTTCTTAGTGAGGAGGTACAATAATTATACTTTTCGGGGCCCAAAATGCTCCTCCCACAGGGAAGTGTTTTGGGCCCCCTGTCATTCTGTGATATTTCTTTTGTTTATAAATTAATGTCACTTCTACACACCATTTTTTTTACAAATGTAATGATACTGCAGTTTTCGTCTGGGGTCGGGATTGGCAAGTGGTTAAGGAAAGGCTGAACACACGAGATATATTATAGATTTAATTTTAAAACTGATTTAGAAAAAACCAATAGGTTTACTTAATTATTTACCTACATTTTAGGAACCGCGGGCTGGGAATCAGCTGGATTACTATGAATGCTTTCCTGCATGACAATATCGTGATCACTGTGTCTTGCTGCTATCGGTCTTCTCTTAAACTTATTCACATAAAATTCATACCATATTTCCCTATTACTTTTTACAACAACAAGAAAAACATCTAATACAAAAACATTTAATAGATTTAAAAATATTTCAAAATTAACAAAGGTATCGCTATAATTGGGACTCTGCATTATGTCTACAACAATGTCAGATAACATAATGATGTCACTTAATACAAATATCAAAGTGGCTATATACAAGCGACGCCAGATGTTAGTACCTGTCTGTGCACTTGTAATGTAACTACGGCAAAGTGAATAAACAATTATTATATAAAAACAAGAGTTGGCAATCAACGGTATTAAGTGACTCCCTTTTAAGAGAAATGGCGTTATTATATGCTCAATGTCAAAATTATCTTTCCGTACACATAATTTAGAAGCACAGATAAAGAATAGAAACCATGAAATTATGGTTGTTATTGTAGCTACACCCCAAGCAAAAAGGTAACTCTTTAAATATCGCCTTCGAGTATATCCATTGAAAACTTTGACAATATCTACGTAAAACATATGACATAAAACAAACAGCCAATGGTTGTACACAGATTTAAAATAAAAGAAAATGAAAGGCAGGCAAAATTTGGTACATAATTCAATTATAATCACGAACACTGTAATGCATAAGAAGTTTGCAAACATTGTGTTGAGCAACACAAAGTTTTTGTAGTTGCGAAAGTTTTTTAAGAGACACCACGATGTGATTCCGAAAATCAGTGTAGTTAATGTTAACACAAGCACAATAACTGGTACAATTTTCTGAAAATTCTTCATTAAATACTGATTTGTATTTCTTGGTACGTAATCATCACTTTCATAACTGTTATATTTATCACCCACTGCGAAACCATAACTGATTGTATCATTGTCAGACATGACGAATATCACTTTTGACGAAAAACACAATTTTGTTTGATTCACAAAAAAAATATAAAATAAAACAGTTAGGTTTGTTTGTGAACAGCTCAATGCAAATCAAGACCAGTGACTAAAACAAGTGCAACTTGCAAGGCACTTTTAACAGTGCGTTTGATTACCGGTTACCGATCCTCTTCGAGCATATCATATACTCATATCTATCGCGTTTATAAATAGGTATTCCATACCCCACGAATGGTAGTCATCTTGTTTTATTAATCTGACCAGAAATGAGTCTATAATATTATGCCCTTAAAGTATCGCTAACCATTTGATTGACCAAACACACTATATAAAACCAATGCAACTATTATTCAATTAATCATAGCATTAATATAATTATTTCAACAGTTTCCTGTTTGTTTTACTATTTCCACAGGTTTAAGTCGTCGGGTTTTTATATAGCCTATATATAGCCGCTATACCAACGAACAAGATTAAGGTATTTTTGAGATTGTAAATAATATTTGGGCAGTTTTTTTACAATGGATATATTGCTGTTTCATAAATGTTTGACCGTGTGGGTACTAGATATAGTACTTTTGTGGGAAACATCAGCAGGGTTTCAAACTGATTCACTGCACACGTTCGTAAACGTTTGTGAGTCAATGTCCCCTCTACCTCATATAACTAACGTCACTTAGTGATAATACAGTGTACCTTATGAACTATTTATCACTCCCGACCCGTGGTACAACTGCGATGTCCAACTGGTTGTACTACGGAGAAGTAAATTTACCCATGGTTCAACTCTTTTTTCTGATATTTTTGATTATGACCCGTGGTACAACGGTGGAATTATGTCCAACTGGGTGGACCACGGGGATAGGATGATCGTGTAAAACAAATGAACGTCTAAAACAAATGACTATCGTTAAGTGATCTGACAACGATTGCGATTGTAATAACCTCCTTCTTTTTTAAGTCGGTTAAAAAATGGGTGCAAGTGATTGGTGCAATAAAGATGTTAATGAAGTGAAATAATAATAATAATAATGGCGTCACTTATACATGCCTCCATGACGCGCGCTCGCTTCGCTCGCATATTAAATAACACTAATATATCTTCTGTCCCCGAAGTGCCGGGCCTCCGCCGGCCTCCTTCGTTGGCCTACGTGCCCATGCCGCCCATAAAGGATACTGTCTCGAGACGGTCGTATTATAATTTTGGTTAAAAGAGGTAGACACTATAGACTGTAGAGGAGGACTATTTGAAATGAGTTCATTGTGAACTCATTTTAAGCGGACGGTTTTGAGACGCGGAGTGTGTATCTTGGGTTTTATTATATCAATGGAGGTAGTACTTAATTGCATTGCACTTCAGCGTTGATAGATAACCTTTTCCTGTTTATTACCAGTAGTTGTTCCATAGATACATTCAATTCCCAGAAGTACAACTAGTTGGACCAAGGAAAGAACAACTCACTCGAGTTGAACCATTGGTAAAGATATTTTCCCATAGAACAACCAGTTGAACCATGGGTAAAACTTCTCCGTAGTACAACCAGTTGGACATCGCAGTTGTACCACGGGTCGGTCACTCTATAACATCGTCTGAATCTGTGTCATGCAAATAAATAACTTGTATTAATAGTAGTGTTGCAAAATTATTAGGTACCGACCGAGGAATTGTTAGGACCGTACGCATATTTTTGATTTCCGTAGAATTTGAAATTTATGTTCTATTTTATAATTATGTCAGTTCAAATATTTTTACTCTAGTTTTAAGTCCTTAATACAGAGGCATCCCAAGTGAAAACAAAACATGACGGTCGCGAAATGCTAAATAATAACAAGTTTAAAAATCTAAAACCCGACTACGAATAAAATATTGGTTTGATAGTTACATAATACGAGTAAATAACACAGACTAGACCGCAAGAACTGTTTGACCGCAATCTAAACGTATAATATTGACTAAAACTATAATATGATATACAAATTTGTAAAGTGCTCGCCAATACCTTTCATTTGATACCAGCCATGATTATCTTAATTTAATAATTTTTGAGGTAAGTTTTTGACATTAAAATTCCGTCATAAAAAGAATTTATAAAATTTATATAGCCTATGTCACCCGGGCTATTCTTACGAATCTAATGACACCTAATTTATTAAAATCCGTTCAGTAGTTTAGGCGCTACGGTGGAACATACATACATACAAACATACATACGTACACACATACATTATACATAGACTGCCAAAATCATTACCCTTCCTTTTGGCTTCGCCGTAGTCGGGTAAAAATATAACAATTGTGAGCAGAATGTGAGGTGAAACAAAAGCAATATTTCGCTCAATAGAATAGATAGGGAATCCCCAAGAGACCATATTTTACATTGTCGAAAACCAGGAAAATATTTTTGTTTCGACGGATTTTCGTAAAGGTACAACAGTTATTGAAATAAAAGAATAACATGAACTACTAACTATTCTCCATTGATTTCGTAGGTCTGAAGAATTTCACATAAAGTGATATTTTTTGGGTAGGTGATTTCCGGGTAATGCATACGGGAAGTCGAGTATAACGGTCAAATGGATGCCCGTTTTGTAAAAAGGCTAGGCAGATGTCATCATCTGACAACAATGTTGGGCTCGGCTTCGAATCAAACCGGGTGTAGCTGAATACCGGTATACTTCATCGGATGCTTATCTAACCTCCCACAGACAATGGTCCACCTTCCATCTTGCACCTCATGCTCCATCAACTGCTCACTTGGTGATCTGATGCATCATTAAGAGGAGTTTGCGTGGCTGAGTTTTGGGCTATACACATCTGAACTTTTTGCCATCGACACGCCAAGAAGACGACAATCAAGACAGCTTAGAGTAATACGTTTTGTTTCAGATGGTGGGAAATCATCAAAATAATGACTCCTCCCGCTCTGGGACGAGCAGAAGTGAGTGTCAGATTTCTACTGACTAAAAAGCATCCATGTTCTTTCTTAGCCTTTAGCCCTTTGAACAACCCCCCTAGATTCCTTTGGACACTTTCGACGCACCGTGACCACCTAGGCGACTGTCAAATATTAACAGAAATGGTGGCAGGGACACAAATATTACTATATTTCATTAAATTGAACTTTATGGACGCCCAGACGCGGCTATAATGCTGGCAACCAATCCACTGTTCGACCTCGGAAAGTGTAGATTTGATTTATATAATGAGATCGGAAACACAACAAATATAGGTGTTTAGAACAAATCTGATGCAAATTATTGAAATATTCACATTTGGGTAAGTCATGTTATAGCTTCAAGTATTAGATTTCAATAAATCTAACAAACTTAAATCAATCTGTAGAACTCTGCTTTCAAAGCAAGAGTGAACATGGCATCTTTTGGGCACACTTGTTCCATTATAGACCTCAACCATCGCTTTCCATTAGGGCGCGAACGAGCTCAATTACCAAAAAAAAGTTACTGAAATCCCTGAAAACACTTAGTGGTCAGTTATACATACAAAAATATAATATTTTATGTAGATTTTTTTCAAGTAAATGCTCACAAAAGGTCTTCAGTCGCAGGAACATTTTATTTTGATCGATCGACTCCGTGAGTGCTCGAGCGTGCAATTTCAAAATATTTTGAGATCATTAATTTGACAATAGACCATCCTTTGGAGCCACTGAACAAATATATAGAGAAAAACCACTTTTTTAAGTGATAGAACAATATCATTTTTAAAACATTACATTAATATTGTAATCGATATCAAAAAAAGTACCTAGGTATAATATAAGGATATTTTCAATTCGACAGTTTTTTTTTTTGTAGCCATTAAGCTTACTAACGCTTTACAAGTATAAACTATACGGCAGCTAGAAATGTATGAGTCAGCTGGTATTTTTTCACATTTATGATATTGGTCCTACGGAAAACATTGATACATACGATACGTTGAACATTGATACGCAATTGGTGGCGATTACCGAGAAACAAGTTGAACTCGAAGCAATCAAACCGAGTTGCTTGTTTGACTTGTTTCTCGGAGTTTTCATCGCGGTGTGAATTGCAATCAACTATTTAATACGGAGTGGAAGGTATAGGTACTCATGCACAAACTCCAGCCCCTCCTATCTGTTTCCTACAAAAATGCCATACCCAAGGACAAAATCTATGAAACATTGTTTTTAATGCATCATCTGCCTAGTTTTTTGCCTAGCGTATATTGGGGTCGGTTTCCAGTTTATCTGGATGCATTTTTTAATTACCGATGAAAAATATTGTACTGATTACAAGAAGTGTATCGGCGTACATCCTCATGATGTATGTTTCACTTTATTCTATAATCTTATGCACATTTTTGGAGAGTATTATCGTGAGCTACTCGCTTCTTCGGCGGGTGATGGGGCAAATGCCTAGAACTGACTGCTACTATTTATTTTTAAGGACAAGCCCGCCGTATTATTCCCAAAACAATGCAACTCCTAAAACCTGAATCAACAGCGGCGACGACCAGAAAAACAAGCAAAGCAAATGAAGCTCAATGAAGTCCCAGAGGAACAATTGAAATGTGAATCGCGCAATGTATTAATCAGAAAACAATTGCAGAGGAGTAGGAAAAACATAATTTCCACTTCCTTCCATAAATAATTGTGGAGAGAAGTGGATAACAGCACGAAACAGAACTAAACAAGGCCAATAGGCACAAAGGATCTACAACTGGAATAAGCTCAGTTGCCTAGCACCACTGATAAATATCATCATTAATGATAATAATCAAGGGTTCTATGTTGTGACTACCATCTTACCATGATAAAATATTTTAGACACTAACGACACGTCAAAAGTGGATCTTCTGATGCTCATTTTATACTGTCAATGTAACAAAGCACGAAAAGATTGTAATACCCATAAATGGGCCGTAATGGATGGCCTTTGAAGGAATTCAATGATAAACAGGCATTGTGGAAAATATTTTGGGTTTATTTTGAAAATGGAAAATCATGGAGCTCTTTACTTTCCCAAATTAATGTGAAGTGAGTTGTTATTGAGACAACAAATGTGTAGGAGGCTGTCTAAACGTCAGGGATGACATAATTATAATTTTCACATTTTCATAATTATGAATGTCATAAAGCTATTGTATAAAACTTGGATAAAATTATTACTTTACTCATTTGAGAAAAGTTAATTATAAGTACGTGAAAGGTGCATGTAATAGTTAAATACATGAGTTTAATACATGAGTAGCAGAATTTTATTAGACCAATAACCAATACGTGCCGTGGGCTGTACGTAATGTCTTGCTTGCATCTATAGAAAATAATTCATCATCATCGTCCGTAGGCCGAATTCAAACTATAAGCGTCTATTTACTTGAACCAAACTGGACGTTCAATAAATATTAGATAATTATTATTATTGAATATGTCATCATAGTTGCATCTGGTTAGACAGGAAGTTGACCACAACACAGATGGGAAAAGTTAGATTTAGAAAATATCATATTACAAGAAATACTGGTTTTAAGCACAACTATAATATCTTTCATAAAGAAGTAATACTTCATTTATAAGCAGTAATGAGCACCTCTCAGTTACATTTGCACACTTTTATTTTTATATAGTGGCAATATTTTACGACAAGTTGGCAACACTGCCAGTAATGGCGGACGCAGACTATTTGGCGCCAACAGCCCTAAATAAGTACTGCAAATTGAGGGTATTTGAATACAAAAGAAACCCTATTTCTGAGATTTTGTTTTGTTTGGAGTAAAGTACGAGTTTAATCCCTTATTTTGTACAAAAGAAAGCCTTTAGTACCCTGTTAAGTTGTTTGTGAAAATCAATACATTTCTGGCCTACATTATGTTGTATTGAGGGAAATTTCTTTTCTTAAGCCGTTCATTTATTTATTAGGTTTGGAAAAAATGCACAGCTCTACGATTATAGGGCACATATTATGTTCACGCCTCTAATACCCGAAGAGTTAGGTTTTTGTTCGTGTAGAAGGTACACCTGTATTTTACAAGTTATTGTATAGGCATTTAAGTAAACTAGTGGAAAACCTAAAAGAAAAAATATTATACCTCTATAAATAAAAAAATCTTTTGTTGATAATGGCCCTGTAAAGTAAACACAATTAGACTGTAAAAGTAGTACCTAGCTAATTCTTTTTATGAGAGATAATAGGGTTTAGTCTAGTTTGCCGAAGCACAATAGACACCTAAGCCTAGGCTTTGTCCACAGAATTAGTCTAGTATCTTAGTTAGCTCGTCTCTGGCTTACAGGAACCTAACACAATGCCAGTCAATTTACGGAGCGGTGGTATCTAAGTAAAGGTGCATGCACACCCATCAGTGGCGTCAATAATGACGCGTCGGCGACTGGTAAGTCGAGGAGGTAATAACAAAGAATAATGGACCTTAAAAGAGCCAGTGGCCTCGTAATCAGAAAACAAACACAAGTTTTCAGCGTTTTAAAAATTTAAAATTTAGACTCGCAAAAGTGTTTGTAAGAACCAATTTCCAAAAAAAAAACGTCATTCATTTAGTTTGTCGGTGTGATGACGTTTTGTCTAAAACGCGTCAGTTGTACAAGATGCGTCAGGCATGATGCGACTGAAATGTGTGAATGCACCTTTACAAACAACCTGAGGTTTGCGCGTTGTTTAGTGAAATTGAGATAAATTCATTGTTGTGAGTGTTTGAGTTTCAGGGGTTTGTTTATAAACACAATCAGTGTTTATTATACAAAGGGCTATCAGTAACTGGATCGTGGAGGTCAGACAGGCAGTCTGTCTGTGTAATTTACTGAATTCAGCTTCATACAGTAAGACTGAAAGCTAAACCCACTTGGTTGGGAAGAGGTTTAAACTGACATAGTCACTAACACTAAATAAAATTTATTAATGATGAAAACATGGTAAATGAAAGCCTCGTGAACACATTCACAAGAAGTTGGCAGCATCGTCTCAAAATTAAGTTTTTATAGTTCTGGCTTATCTTTTAAAACTTCATAATAATATATTTCGACGGCTCCTAAGATATACTGAGTCAACTAACAAATTTCGACAAATGCACTTTTTAGTATATTAACATCAATTAAATAATTGCCTATCTATCCGTGTAAAAAAAAATCGTAACCCTATAAATAACGAAAATAAAATAGCGTATACTGGATCAAGTTTACAATTTGTTTACTTTGCACACAGTACATTGAGTCAAGTGTACCAATACTAGTATGCGCGGGAAGCGAATGCAGTCATTTTAGTGCAAGTTGAACTTATTTTCTGAAACAAAAAAACTACTTTCGGTCAACCGGACTAACAACCGAACAACTGCCACTAGACCATTATTTTACGTAAGTTATTATTAAGTACTTCCCTCATAAGTTAAATTTTGAGACTGATTTGATTCTCAGCAATAATAATTATCAAAGGTATTTAGAATTGTATACCGACTGTGATTTTCTTTATATTATTAAGATGACTGAAACTGATTCCTAAATTATTGTGATTTCAAGCAGTTAAAATTACGTGTAAATTGATACAATAATTATTTTCTATTTTTGTTACATAAGACTTTCTAAGACTAAGTCTTTGTCATTGATGTCTAGTATTGTTAATTTTTGTTACTTTTATTGGAAATCTTAAAGTTGTGTTTATGTTACCAACTACCTTTTTGAGATCTCATAAATTAAAATTTTAAACAAATAAAGGAGTTTTTGATTATTTTACCGATTTTGTAGCACACTTGACTCAACAAGGATAGTTCACTTCTGGAATTATGTCCATGTATAGTGAGTCAACTTATTATACTTTTGCACAATATAAATTCAGACCAGAAATTTTAATACATAAGATATCTAATAGGTATATAAAAATATTTTTTACCACACTTACTAAATAATATTTCCCCAAAACGTAGGTTTAATTAATAATACGACGTATAAAACTGTAAGTTTTAGTTGATCCATTTTTAACATACAAATAATCGATGTACTTAAACAAGTGTATCTACATTATCTCATAGATTAATAAAATAATATGAAATTAGTTTTGTACTGTTGATAGCTTTTGATAGGCCTTATTATATTGAATTCACTGTAGTAAGTTTTTTTTTCGTAATTGTATTAACATTTCAAATATAACCATTCACTCTTCATAACGCCGTCCTCTAAAGTTATTAAAAGTACAGTTGACTCAGTATACTTAGGAGCCGTCGATTTTATGTACGTTTATTCTTATATTTTAGGTACCTATACATCTTTCCTAATTTATTTTTCTGTTTTGCACCTACTGTTTATTGACTCTGCATCACCCTAAGGTAGACTGGTAGAAAATGCCCGTGGCATTAATTCCGCCTTTGTACGATTATTGTGCATAAAGTTTTAAAAATAACATAAATATTATCTCGTATTAAGTATGATGTTGGTTCTTAAACACTGATCAAAGCAGAAACGCGTTGAAACATCTTAAAATATTGGTTTAAATATTTTTTAACTTTTAGCAGATTTTGTAAAAAATCAATCTCTCAAAATTATTATTTGCTGTAGAATGGTTTTATGTATATTTACATATTTCTTCTTGTTCTTCTTTATGACGCTGCCTGGCACTACAGCTTTTTATGCCGATTTTATCTTCCTGTGAAATAATTTTCGAGTTGTAGCGGGCGAAGCCGCTGGCAGCACCTAATAAAGACATAATTTAAATGATCAAGTTGATTTATGAAGATTCTTTTGGTTTTATAGAGCAGTAAAATAATATTTTCTAATAGGTTCCATAATCATCTGAAGATAATTACCGTAGATAAATAGACTTGGGTTTGAACTACAAAGATACTGAGCTCACGAAAATGAAGAAAGTTTCAGTTTTTAAAGAAAACTATTTGTATTAATTAAAATCTCATGCCTCAGACGATTTGCTCTGACTGATCAAGATTTCTTTTTTGCTTATTTGTTTTATCGTCCGCCAAAACTTTTTAGATAACTTGGTTTTTATGAATAAATACAATCTTTCATCATTATCATTATTTTTTAGATTTAAATAATTTATGAATAATTTTATCATTTTTTCTTAGCAGATAAACTTGACAAATCCAAAGGGAGCCAAAAAATCTGTTCATCAAACATTATTCTCAGATCATTTTAGTTTTATAGCTGTTTTTGTACATTCTACATTTGACTATTTGGTTCGATTTTCAAAACCACAAGTGTGGACCATCAATCAATCAGCTAAATGCATTACTTATCATTCGCGTGAAATAATTATAAAAACAATTACTTCCCTATTTGAATCGAATTTTCATGGGTCACGAATCACTTTTCATACGGAACTCTCTCTTTCTCTCTTTTTATGCTATATTATGATTCGTAGGGCTTGTCATTGTCAAATTTTTGGGCCTGTGTCCAGCAGTAATGACTCTGACTAAAGCTAAAAGATCAACAAATGACTAAAGCCCTTCTCCCATTACGATACGCACAGGCGACTCAAGTATCCTGCGAGAATCGGAGACTGCTCGCCAGAAGTATCTCACATACATTTGAATGCAGGCTCGCACACTACGCAACTGGTATCCTACGCGTCCGCGACTATTATCGCGCGACTCGCCGAGTCGGTTGCTTGGGCGTCGTCGCGTCTCTTCCGCGTTTCGACAAAATGGTGGCGGAGCAAGAAATGAATATTAAATTTGCACATGCTTTTTTATATAACTACAAATTACCAGAATATATTATTATGCGTATTGCAAGCGCCATCTAAAAAGGTTACATTGGAGCAGAGACTACTGGAACGA
The DNA here is from genome assembly GCA_949775195.1 of Diarsia dahlii. Lineage (NCBI taxonomy): Eukaryota > Metazoa > Arthropoda > Insecta > Lepidoptera > Noctuidae > Diarsia > Diarsia dahlii. The sequence goes on along the minus strand of OX459211.1, from coordinate 7,062,555 downwards.
GACTTGACACCAGTCAGTCTAGCGGAGCTCTTTTTTCCATAGTCTAAGAGAGCGGAGCGTTGCCGTCGTGGCGATGGTCAGCGTAGCCATATTGAACCTGACGTTTGGATTAGAACGTCAATGGCAAGGCGCACCACGTATTCGACGAATCGCTGATTGTTCCATGGTCAATGCTGATGATGCCGGGCATCCGCCTATATATCCAAGTACCCGCCTATATCAGAAGTGGCTTAAACCCACTTGCTACCGACCAAAAAAAAATTCGACCGCCTGACGAAAATAGCGCCTTGAAGTTGTTGGAAATTATTTCAAGACTATTTCGATGAAGTATTGCGATTTCAAATTGAAGCAAAGGAAACCGCGTCAGTGAGTGACCTGCGCTTGTGGAATACGATCGAAAGTATACCTAAGACCCATACAGAAGATGTTATAAAAGGATTTGTCATAAAAAATAAAAAATAAAATAAAATATGTTTATTACGTATCATTTTAGCTCAAATTGCTTATCGAGGAGTCTTCATTTAGGCATAAAAATGCCTGTAGTTGAAGGCTCCGCTCTTCCCTTACAAAATGTTGATACAAATAAGCAAATAACAGAAAGAGAGAAAAAAAAAAAAAAAAAAAAACTAATCTACCAAAATACAATTTTGTGTGTGTGTATGTATGTGAGTGACGTGTGTGCATGTGAGTGGGTGTGTGTGCATGTGAGTGGGTGTGTGTGCATGTGAATGGGTGTGTGCGCATGTGAGTGGGTGTGTGCATGTGTGTGTGTATGTGTGACGAAGGCAGATTTTGAGTGTTCGAATACATGGGTGGTTAATAAACATAACTCTAAATTAATTTATTATTAGGTCACACGTTTCAGAAGTAACTCTGTGTCATCATAATTTAAATTCTGTAGCCATATTATTAACTTCTTTTTACATTCAAATTTTGTGTTGTCATAAATATATATTAGTTTATTAATTTTATTATATAAATAGGCTGAGCGTTTTTTATATTGTCTGCTGGCAAATTCAGTTTTAGTTGCGGGAACGTTGACAATACAGTATTTCTTTCGCTTATTTATTTATTTATATCATATCGGTCTTATGTCAGAAAGTGGTGTAAAAAGTGACGAGAAGATCCTCCTGCGATGATTAAAAAACATGATCTCTCAACTGCCATCACACTGCGTGTCCCCGAGAAGACTTTGACCGTAACCTTCTATAATTGCGATAATCCACGAAAGAATTCTCAAAAAAAAAGTTGATGTGGCACTCGGAGACTGCCGCGGTAAAGCTATTGCATAGCATTTTTTATCAACTTATGCAATTATAATTATTTATTTATTTTATATAAGCAGTATTTTTTTCCTTTATTTTTTTTTGCTCTTTTTTTAGCTCTTTATGCTTTTCTTCTCTATAAAAAGAAAATATGTAGGTATAAATAATTAGGTATTAATAGTGCACACCAAAATAATTATTCAATCAAAAAATTTGAACAAAAATAACGATATTAAGAGTTTGATCTTCGAATTTCGCGCGATGTACATTATATAAATCAAAACTAACCTTCATAGACTAAGCTAGTAAGAAACTCTATGACAGAAAATTTAAAAGAAAAAGTATTGACAGCCTAACGTAAGTGTCTTAACATTGAAAAATATGAAAATTATTTATTTTATTTTAGATATTTTCTAAGAAAACGAATCGTTTTAGACCGATTCGCAGAATAGTAATGCAAAAACCAATAAAACTTATGATAGGTATGCGTACTAATAATAAAATGAATGTATAAAGAGTACTCACTCATTTTCTTTCACTATTTTTTCGTGACTTTCTTCGTAAGTAATAAATGCACTTTGTTTATTCATATTTAAAACACTTTGTACACAAATAACACTTTGTACACAAATTATACGAGTAAGAATATTTTAGAAGGAGAAAGCAGAGAGACAAAACAGAAAAACTTTATACCTTTACAGCTGCTATTTGATCTGAGCCTTTACACGTGAGGTTATAAATTATTTAATTTGACAACCTCAGTTGACAACCTTGTTATTTTCCGTAACCATAGCAACCTGGTTGAATAGGTACTGAATACTGAATATTTTCGTTAGGAAATTTCTGGATTCGCTCTCCACGCTCAAGGCCCGCGATAGAAGCTATGCAATAGCTTAATAAAAAAGGGGAAAGGTGGCGATGCTGCTGCAAGGAAAGAGGAAAAAGGCCCATCTCTGCGATCTACGGTCTGCGATCAACGGTTGTTGAGGGGTACCTTGAGGACGTCATCGGACGGTGTCGTGCCGACCATGTGAATTTGCGTCATCAGGTTAAGTTTTAACAATTTCCTGATTTTATTTTTATATAAACTACAAGGAAATCGTGAAATAACATTTTATAATTTTTCCAGCTAGCCTTGTCAAGTTATCATGTCACTGTCTCGTTGTTTCGGCCATGTCGCGCCCGCCAGTGGGAGCGTTCGCAACTGACGTTTGGTACACACGTCAATATTCCCGTCCAAACGCATTTTACATCGCTAGTGATGATCTCTGATGATGACAGGCTTAAAGTTTTTTGATGCAGTTTTACATAGTCCACATGTATATCGTAGGGTCAGAAAAGTATTATTAGGCTTTTTATTTAGGAATTTATTGGTAGCAACTACAGAGTTTGGATTTGTTACCGTTTGATGGAAGTTGGCTCGTCCTCTATTACATAGAATTAAAACATTCCAGGTGAAAAGTGTGAACATCTGCCTAACACTTCGTGGATTACAGTTATGATGTATTTTATAGTATAGACTCACACATTTTTCTCTTGAATGTAGACAGAAACCTGAACGCCACCTGATGCGATTCTTATGTTTGTACATAAATACCAAACTTCCAATTTATGACTGGTTAAAAAGCAGCTTTAGAACAAAAGAGAAGGCCCTTTCTATGCAAAAATATAATTTTCAAAGCATTTTAAATTGAGCAACAAACTAAAACTATTAGTTTCATTTATGAGATCCCACGATCACCATTGCTCTGTGTCGACCCAATCTTTACGAATTTCAAACATGCATGTGGAATAAGAATGAGACGCGGTTACACCGCAAGCTGTATTATCATCCCGTCGGGGCTACGAGTCCCGTCGCGTCGGGGCTGCGTGGGTTGTTCACATGAGAAACCGTGGCCTCGACATAAAGGGCTAAGAAGGTACATGGGTGGTTTTTAGTCAGTAGAAGTCTGACACTCCCTTTCGATCTGCCTAAGGTTATAATCATTTATTTATTTAGACAACTAAGATCCATTGGGTTAGTAACAATATTTCTTTGCCGCGGTAAATCTATTGCATAGCATTTTTTATCAACTTATGTAAAAATAGGTATAAATAATTAGGTATTAATAGTGTAATTACACACCAAAATAATTATTCATTCAAAAAATTTGAACAAAAATAACGATATTAAGAGTTTGATCTTCGAATTTCGCGCGATGTACATTATATAAATCAAAACTAACCTTCATAGACTAAGCTAGTAAGAAACTCTATGACAGAAAATTTAAAAGAAAAAGTATTGACAGCCTGACGTAAGTGTCATAACATTGAAAAATATGAAAATTATTTATTTTATTTTAGATATTTTATAAGAAAACGAATCGTTTTAGACCGATTCGCAGAATAGTAATGCAAAAACCAATAAAACTTATGATAGATGCGTGCTAATAATAAAATAAATGTATATAGAGTAGGTACTCACTCCTCACTCATTTTCTTTCACTATTTTTTCGTGACTATCTTCATTAATAAATGCACTTTGTTTATTCATATTTAAAACACTTTGTACACAAATTATACGAGTAAAAATATTTTAGAAGGAGAAAGCAAAGAGACAAACAATTATTTAATTTGACAACCTCAGTTGACAACCTTGATATTTTCCGTAACCATAGCAACCTGGTTGAGTACTGAATCTTAAATCCGAATATTTTCGTTAGAGAAATTCTGGATTCGCTCTCCACGCTCAAGGCCCGCGATAGAATCTATGCAATAGATTAACAAAGACAGAGTACAGGTGACTAATGACCTCACCAACGGGCTGTCATGCCTCCCGACTATAGCTCTCAGAATGCTGTTGGGGCTACCACGGATTCTGTTCAGCAGCGAGGCCACTTTCTTACGCCGTACCGCATTGAAGCAGTCGGTATGTGCCTCAGCGAACATAGATGACGCGCTACAGAACCGAGGCAGACGCAACAGCACCCTAAACGCGTTGTTGTACTGGATCCGCAGAGCATTGTAGGCCTTTTGGGTGTAGCTGAACCACAGGCTCCCCGAGTACAGTGACATACAATATGCTTTAAACAGCGTTAATTTTACTGCGGCTGTACGGTTCAATTTATTTCAAATTTGCCTAAGAGCGGGAGGGGTTATTTGATGATTTTCCAACCCCGCACAAAATAAAAAGGTGTCTTATCATTATTTCCTTTATTCAAATGTCATTTTTAAATATTTCTTAAATAAAAACGATAATAATAATTAAAAAAAATTAAAAAAATGTTTCCCATCGGTATCGGGAGCCGTGTCCAGAAGTACTGCTTTCGGTATTGATATTGTCTATTCATACAACTGCCTATTATCACTTGCTCCGGTAAAGGAAAAAATCGTGGGGAAATCAAACCAGCATGCCTGAGAGATATTTCACGACGGTATGTAAACCCGAGCAAGTCGGAGGTTAATGGGCGCCATAAACTCTTAACACCAGGGGATCCTGAACGTGAATCGCGATCCTTCGTCTCCATAAACGAAGAAAAACTGCAATATTTTCTTGTAGCTTATCAGTAACATAGCAATATCGAGTGACTGTTATGCGACAGGCGCTTGAAATAAATTGAACCGATTTTTTTTTTATTTATGCTGTTAAAAATATTTTTTTCCATCCTCACTAAAAGAATATTATAGTATTCCATAACGAATCATCAAACAAAAAGATCTTTTTATTAACTTCTTAAACCCATACTTTTTCCTATCCGCTATCAATGGAACCTAGCCCCACAGGACCCTCGTTGACATCCTGAACTTAATATCATACAATATTCACACACCTACCCGTTGCCCCGGCAACGTATAAAAAAGCCATTTTGTTTACAAATAGCCACTCAGTAGTTGACAGGAGTATGACTCAGGAGACTACTTGCTGAAGCTAAAGCTTTTATATATATGTTGACGCAGTTTGAAATAAGTGTGTTTAGGAAAAGGATTTGGACGTTTACGAGTAGGATAACTTATACAGAGTCAAGAGAGGACCGTTTATAATGGTCCAAAACGGTTTTTAGGGTTCCGTAACCCCTTCGCAGAAGGCGGCGACGGAGTAACCCGAAAAGAAAAAAAAACCCTTCGAAGGATCACTTTGTTTTTCTCTCCGTCTGTCTGTCAAGATACTGTCCTTTAGTCCATAGGGAAAACAGAAACCATAGACGGTTTCTTTCATTTCTGAAAATATCAAACTTTTAAATGATCGTGATCGTTAATGTCGCATATTTTCGCGATTTAACAAGGGAATCGAAGCATCCTTCGTATTTTTTCGTCGACCTAGAATCGTGAAATTTGGCAAGATGCAGTGTCTTACAGCACTTGTAAAATAAACTCTCGCAACAGTTATGAAACTATACCAACATAATAATATAGTTGTCAATATATCCGTGTCGTTGTAACCCGAGTTGGTACTGCGGCTGTTAAAGTCATCGATTACAACTTTAATTGGCTGGTAATAGTAGTAAATAACAAAATACCTTTAATTTGTACGGGACACACGTTGCGCGAGTCGAATTTGCACTTGGCTGTTTTTTTTAGTAGCCTCTTGCCAAGGCCTTTCCGTTTTACCCTCATGTATATTAACTTACAGTTTATTTATAGTTTAGGAGAAAACTTGGCTTGACACATTATAGAAGAATAAAAACTTGTTAATATTATTAGCTGTTTCCTTTAGTTTACAGTGTGCGTGTGTTTTTTTTTCATAATCAATGGGTTCAACTCATTGCCAATATTATTGATTTTCAAAATTTCGAAGACGCTGCCGTTTTAATTCAGTCATGTCGTCAGTGTGAAATATACATGTTTTTAATGGAGCTTCCCTTCAAAAAATAAATATTGCACACTTGATTGCAACCACGTCTTATTTCTAGACTTGTGAGACCCTCTGTAACGGATTTAACATACCTATCTAAAGTTTTTGAATTATTAGGAAATAACATACCATAGAATTTTTGTCAAACACTAATTCCATTAATTAAGCCAAGTTTTCTCCTAAACTATAAATAAACTGTAAGTTAATATACATGAGGGTAAAACGGAAAGGCCTTGGCAAGAGGCTACTAAAAAAAAACAGCCAAGTGCAAATTCGACTCGCGCAACGTGTGTCCCGTACAAATTAAAGGTATTTTGTTATTAACTACTATTACCAGCCAATTAAAGTTGTAATCGGTGACTTTAACAGCCGCAGTACCAACTCGGGTTACAACGACACGGATATATTGACAACTATATTATTATGTTGGTAGTTTCTTAACTGTTGCGAGAGTTTTTTTTACAAGTGCTGTAAGACACTGCATCTTGCCAAATTTCATGATTCTAGGTCGACGGAAAGTACGAAGGATACTTCGATTCCCTTGTTAAATCGCGAAAATATGCGACATAAACGATCACGATCATTTAAAAGTCTGATATTTTCAGAAATGAAAGAAACCGTCTACGGTTTCTGTTTTCCTTAAGGACTAAAGGACAGTATCTTGACAGACAGACGGAGAGTAGCTAGTTTCAGTTTTCATTAAAATAAGACTCGATTTCATTCCCACTTTTTAACCTATAATAATATAAATTCAACCTATAGCTGCTCTTGGCTGTATATTGATATGGCAATTTGTGTAGCATGAGAAAACTTCTGATCGAAAATTCTCTATTCGAGAGCACAGATATCTTACATTGATCGAATAATGTTTTCAGCCATTTCAATAGATAGCTTTCCATTTGTAAAGCTGACACTTTTAACATTCTCAGCAAGAGTAAGGAACAAGATTCGAACAAGAAATCCATTCTAATATTATAAAGCGAAAGTACTCAGTCGGCTTGTGTGTTTTACATTTTTATATTTTGACGGCTGAAAGGACTTCGATTACTTGGAGGCTAAGATGGATATATGGTGTAACGCGAATGCATAAAACAAGAAATGTGTACATAACTAGAAGCATAGTGACTGAAAAGTTGTGTGGTAATCGGTATCGTTATCGGTTGTTGGCAATTCATGCAGAGGAATCAGAAAACTGTGGTGAAGAAAGTTTTGAGTAATGTAAGCAGACTCTACAAGAGTAGAGGAAGACTCAAGAAGCAATGGATGGACTGTGAGAAGGATGATATGGGTAGACAGCAGGTGAGTGCTGATCGAGAGTAAGAAGTATGAAAGAAAAAGTCGACCCTCAATATATTGGGACAAGGGCAGAAGCATGATGCTGATGAAGAAAGGATTTCGATGAAATTTGCCACACTGGTATCCTGTCTTCAATATAGGAAGAACTTTGAATCCCAAGCTTTGATTCCCAACTGGCTCGCGGTCGGGGCCGCGAGTAAAAGTAAGCTCTCCATAATATTTTAACATTTGCGGATGATAACTGAAACCCAGTTCATACGAGTAGTCGCTTAATCAAATTATAAGTGACAGAAGATCAGCTTATTCCCATTGAGTAATCATACATCGAATGGGCAGATTATATTCAATATCGGAATATATATCAATCGTTTTAAAGCTTGTGACTTAATTCAAATGATTGCACAGCTTAATGCATTCAGTGGAATTTTGAAATGAGGCAGTGACTCAAAATGAAGGAAAGTCTGCTTAAACCGTTTTTTTACAGCTGCAACCGTTAAGGTACCTGCCATTTACTGCCCCTCCCTCCAAATTCGTCTTTGTATAAAGTGCGGAAGATTCGGTTGATTCGTCTTCTTTCGTTTTCTTGTCCAGCTGTGAAGTACCACCTCACTTTATTCACTCGACTGAGCGGTCCAAGATGTTGACCCGATTGATTCCAGCTAATCAAACGAAGACGCTTTTTGGAGTCAAGTCATGCCCTCAAGTCAAGTCCTCTAGTTAATCAAATGAAAAGCTAACTTTGTGTCTGCCTCATAAGTTAATTTAGACATCAAAGCATCGGTGAAGAAATACATCTTGAGAAAATCTGGGCTTATATAATTAATATAAGTTCGAAATCGCCAACCCGTCTTGAACAAGCGTGGTGATCAATGCTCGTGCCTTCGCTTTAAGACGCTGACAACCGCTACTGAGCTCCGATGTTTCAATATTTTTGGCCACGCCCACAATTTTTCCGATACCCTAGCGCCATTTTTAAAGGGCGAACTACCAAGTAAGGAACATCAGGATCCACGGTCCATTTTTGCACTTGATTACTATCAAGGTAATTTTTCCTTCCGAAAGAGTGGGTCTTAAAATGAACATGGACAAAACCAAGGTTATGTCGAATGTTCATGTAACACCCACTCCTATCAAGATCGGAGACTCTACGCTCGAAGTTGTGGACGATTATGTCTACCTGGGACAAACGGTCCAGTTGGGTAGATCTAACTTCGAGAAAGAGGTCAATCGTCGAATCCGACTCGGCTGGGCAGCGTTCGGGAAGCTGCGCGGTATCTTCTCACCCAACTTACCCCAGTGTCTCAAGACGAAAGTCTATGACCAGTGTGTGTTGCCAGTGATTACATACGGGACCGAAACGTGGTCGCTCACAATGGGCCTTATCAGAAAGCTCAAAGTCACCCAAAGGGCAATGGAGAGGGCTATGCTCGGAGTTTCCTTGCATGATCGAATCAGAAATGAGGACATCCGCATGAGAACCAAGGTTACCGACGTAGCCCGAAGAATCGCCAGACTTAAGTGGCAATGGGCAGGGCACATTGCTCGCAGAACGGATGGCCGATGGGGCCGAAAAGTTCTGGAATGGCGACCGCAAACCGGAAGACGTTGCGTTGGAAGGCCTCCCACTAGGTGGACCGATGACCTGGTCAAGGTTGCAGGAACCCGCTGGATGAGAGACGCACGGGACCGGTCAATGTGGCGACGCCTGGGGGAGGCCTATGTCCAGCAGTGGACGTCTTTTGGCTGAAATGATGAATTTTCCGTTAGCAGCTTCATTTTGATGACGCCCAACAATTTCCTGTGCGAAAACTCTCTATTATGATACGTTATTGTTATAAATTTTACCAACCTACGATGATAAGTAATACAGATAATCTTTGTTGGAAAATCATTTTAAGAGGTTAGGTTTCCATTTTTTGTATCGAGAAAACTTTTCAAAAACGTGTTTTGAATACAACGAGATTCTCAGAAATAATAAGAAGGTTTTGTTAGGCAGTGGATCAGTAGTTATATGGTATAATATTCCCACTGCTGGGACACAAGCCTCCTGTCTATGAGAGGGAAAGGGCTAGTATAATTCACCACGTGGGCCCAGTGCTGGTTGGTAGATGTCACATGTCATCGAATTTTTGATTCTAGGACATTCTGGTTTTCTCACAACGTTTTTCTTCACCGTTTTGAGAGCAGTGGTGATGAAATAAATTACACAAAGTAAAGCGCATGCCTGGGCCCACAAATTAATGCTTGGAAATCCGGGCCACCACTAATAAAATAATATGTATAGCTTTTGCAAATTCTTTTTATCCTGACGTGTTAAGCTATTAAACCTTTGGATGGACCTATCGATAGGACTGTGCGCTTTAAACAAAATCGTACAATACTCTAGAAACTTTACCAAAAAGTAAATCTTAGACAAAGCAAACCCATAACAAGGCATTTCAGTATCAACTAATGTTACACAAACATGTAACGTGCTAACTTTAAGCATATATATTATATCCTTGTAAGTTCTACTAACTTTGTTCAAAGGATACGGATTTAGCCTCGTTAACTTAGTCGTAAAGAAGCCTTGCTATTAATCAGGCGTCCTTGGCAATTGTTTTAATCCAGAACTGTGGCCAGAGTGGATTTTTCAACAGGCAATTGAATTGATATCTATCTATCTATATAAATAAAAAGAGAAGTCCTGACTGACTGACTGACTGACTCATCAACGCCCAGCCCAAACCCTTGGACCTAGAAAGTTGAAATTTTGCACAGACGTTCCCTTTATAATGTAGACAAGGAATAAGGAAGGATTTTCCGAAATTCAACCCCTAAGGGAGTTAAATAGATGATGAAAGTTTGTATGGAAAATCGTCATTTTCACGCGGGCGAAGCCGCTGGCAAAAGCTAGTAGATGATATTGCTGACAGGTAAATTACATAATATATCCGCCGCCTATAATCCCCAGAGAATTAGGCAGAGGTAAACCTGATAGTAAACCTGATAGTAAACCAATGTTTAAGTTCCATGTAATAGGGGACAAGCCTATTGCCATCAACTGGAAACAAATCGAAACTCCGAGGCTGATACTGAGAAATTCCTGATGGAAAAAATCAATACCGTTGTGTCCGATCCGGAAATCAAAGTCAGGACTTCATTAGCAGTCGTGCTTGCGACCACCAGACCAACGTGGCACCCACTCTGGGAGGAGCGTAAGGGAGTGTCAGGCCTCTACTGACTTAAAACCACCCATGTTCCCTCTTAGCCAGTTGTGACCCCGCGGTATCTCTTGCGAACAACCCACAGCCCCGGCAGGCCGCCTGACTTGGGTTGACTTGGGTTTGAACTTTCGACTTATGGCTCGTATAAGTCGGCAACGATACCACTGATCTCAAAAAATATGTCAAGAAAAACATTTATTTAATAAAATTTACCACAATCTACAAAGCTTGCCAAGTATTCATGTAAGTTGGCGCAAATAAGTCTGAGCCAAGTCAACAAGTTTTGATTTATTGACCAAATGTGTACCACTCTGTTTGGCGAAATGGCTTAATTATTTTGGGTCAGCTCCTAAATTCCCAAAGGCAGTGTTTAAACATGTAACGCTTAGTTAGATATCGATATTACTGATAATGATATTTACTTATCGAATATTAATAGACTGGATGATTATCTGTGATATTTATTGGTGTTTGTGTCATCACTAATTACAGCTTATATCAGAAATTAGTGCTTCAATCGCATCAAAGATGTACTTTTCGTTGTGAGGTACAAAAGTATACTATGTGCGCTGTGACACTTATCATAAACTAGCTTTTGCCAGCGGCTTCGCCCGCGTGAAAATGACGATTTTCCATACAAACTTTCTATTTAACTCCCTTAGGTGTTGAATTTCGAAAATTCCTTCCTAATTCCATGTCTACATTACAAAGGGAACCTCTGTGCAAAATTTCAGCTTTCTAGGTCCAAGGGTTTGGGCTGGGCGTTAATGAGTCAGTCAGTCAGTCAGTCAGGACTTCTCTCGTTATTTATATAAATATAGATAGATGTAACAGCACCATGCTGAGATAGTGGCCTTTTGGCTTCGTACGGGACTAATTTTAATTCAATGTATGTATTTCCTAATTTTAATTGTTTCTCTTATGTTTACTTTTTAAATATTTTTTTGTCATTTTGTTTTGTCCTGTGTGAAACCAATAAATACTTTTTCGTTCTTTCTATGTAGGTACATAGAAATAACGAAAAAGTATACGAAGTATTTAGTATAGGTATGAACAATCATAACATCACGCCTGTAATCTTTGTCTGTAAGTGTAAGGCACAGGTGAACAGTTGTGTTTTAGTCCCATAAAACAGGGGTGAGACTATTGCCATAAATCGGTTAGGATTTATTTACAAACCTAGACTGTACTGCGCGTTTAGCTAAATTGTGAATTTTGATGGTGGTGTTTTATTAACAACATAGTATGTTATCTATTAATCTTTAAACGAGCAATTCTTGGATATCCAAGAATTGCTCGTTTAAAGATTAATAGATAACATGCTCCGGCCGCTCTAGCCGTTTCCGAGATTCAGATTATATACATGTATTATCTGAATCTCGGAAACGGCTCCAACGATTTTCATGAAATTTAATCGATATAACTAGATTTCATTTTAGGAAAACGTAAAAGCGACCCGGCAAAGCTCGGTCATCCAGATATTGTTAATAATAAAATATAATTGTGGTCAGTATACTTCTAAACATGTTATGATAGCAGTAGCAGGTAAAATTACCCTTAGATATTACGAAAACAACTTATATATTATATAGAATTATTGTTTTTTTATTCAGCTCGCGTGTTTGTTCTACGTAACATTCATCAACCTAACCTGTTCCAGCCTATTTTTATTGGTATATTTATTAAACCAGGTAGAATAATAAGAAAATTATACAGGGTATAAAGATTGTAATAAAAATCCTTTACCTATGCGCCTGACAAAATAAAGTAACATTACAAAACATTTCTTTTTGAAAGCTCTAAAAAGATAAGGTCTAAAAAATAATAATAAGTTGATTACTTTGTGTGTCTTTAACTATTTTGATACCAACTTCCGAAAGTTAATTTATTTTAGAGATAATAGTGTTGTTTTGCTAATTGGCTTTTTGTGGTTTTTTTTTATTTGACTCCTTTTATTTGTACACATTCTTGTCGAGAATCGATGTTACATTGTAGCTAAAAATATTAAGGGGCCATGTCGTCAACATTTCCAAGAAGAAAAAATAAGTATTAAAAGAGCTAACTCATAAACTTCTCATGCAAAGTTATTACAATTTATATACAGCCACGGCACCAGCTTTCTCTACCAAATGAAAATAGAATCTTGTAAAGCAGACGAGTAATAACGAAGTAATTAGTGCATAAATACATATTAAAACTAAAAGATGTCGGTGGAGTACCACAATTCCTACCTTTTTTACAAGAGGATATTAATCTAAATTGATTAAACTGTCAGAACTGCTAATCCAAGAATAATACTAATATTGGTCATATTGAGACAACTAAGTAATTATACAATAAGTATTTCACGCTCTGTAAATACGTTTAATTAATACCCGGGTTTACAAAGCATGAGAAGCTGCCTATTTAGTTAAACTATAAAAACATACGTAGTCGTTATAAACTTATTGGCTTAATTATGTAGTTCCTAACCGCTGCTATTTTAATCAAGATAAAATTTTAGATTTGGGACATTAAAAAAATGGATTGAGTTAGCTTCTGAAATCTATACTAATGTTATAATAAAGAGGTACAATTTGTTTGTATGTAGGCTGTAATCTTCGGAACTAATGTCCCGATTCTAAAAATGTTTTCACTAATATAAAGATAAGAAAAGCTAATTACCAATTGTGTGGTCAACCATATAGCTCTCAGTTCATTATTCTTTTAACTTCGATTATTTGAAAAACAGGTCCTTTATAATTGATGGTGAACCCTTTGTGTGCAAAAGGTGCATTCACGGTTAACGTTAGTAACGATGGGAATCCTTGTCGTCATCCCCATAAGCTTACCCTGGATAACCTTTTCCTACCCTCGTAATGAGCTTTTTATGTTTCTCTCGGCACCTATTTCATTAGACCGAAGCTTGCTTGATCCGTCCAAATATAGCACCCGTTATTATTATAGTATAGTATTATTGCAGCGGGAAAAACAATATTTTCTAGTATATTTTTAGAAGCTAATGAGAACGATAAATAAAATAAATAAATACTGCGAGCAACCTACCCACCAAGTGTAGCGCACAGCTGTGTGTCTGCAACGACGAAGCCCGAAGAATTGCTAAACTTAAGTGGCAGTGTGCAGGGCACATTGCTCTTAGAACAGATGGCCAATGAACCGGAAGATGTAGCGTAGAAGGGCCTCCCACTAGGTGGACCAATAAGCTGGTGAAGGTTGCGGGAATCCACTGAATGCGAGATGCACGTAGACCCGTCAATGTGGTGACACTTGGAGGCCTAAGTCCAGCAGTGTACGTCTATCACCTGAAATGATAATGATGATCATGAAGAATATCCTAAAGCAACAACATTTTGTAGTAGGTACCTAGTATGCCTGACAAAATAAAATAATAGGTACAATCGCATACATACGAGTTTAACTGGGGTAAATAGAAATATGACAACCACACGTTAGTTAGTACGTTGTCGATGACAATACCCTAAAATTAGGTCAATGATAGCGACGGTGCCGTTATTATGATTAAGGGTTAGCCTAACAATACGGCAATGTCGCTCTGATTTTGTATTGTTAGGTAAAAGCAAAATGTACTTCAGTTTCGCGTGAAACTTTTTAATTAATTCAGATTGCTTAACTTTCGACCGCTGATTTCAAAATGTTATTATTAAAGTTGATTTCGAAAATATTTGTCCATGTAACTCAAAATCAAGGCAATTAGTTAAATTGTTTAATTGAACTAAATGCTTTGACTAAGTGCATTGCTGAACAGCACGATGCAGCGACTTTGAGGCACTTTGTCCGGTTGCTTGTTATAATAAACTCAAACTTTTGTTTTTTCTTTTTGTACCTATTTTTATTTATTTTAGTTGCAAGTTGTGTTTACTGCTTTTTATTGTACCATATTTCCGCGACAATAAATATTTTTTCTTTCTTTCTTTCTTGTGCGGCAGGGATAATAAAATAATAATCTGTACGTAGTTAATAAATAATAACACTAATTACCGTACTCAGAGAGCTTTAATGATTACTTAGGCCATCATTAGTAAAGGTGACAGTTTTGTCATACAAAAGTATGTCAAATCTTTACTAAGTGATGGTTTAAGTAATCATTAAATAACTCTGAGTCCCGCAGTTAGTTGATAAGTTTGTTTGTGTAGTACCAGTGGACCAATGTTTTTAGATTGAATAAAAATAAATATATATATTTAAGGCACTTTTTAATGTCAAAAAAAAGTGAAACTACAGTCACAGTCCCAAGGCATAATAACTTGTGAGTAAACTGTTAGATGCCCATTCCATAGAGTAGATCTCTACCACGCATAACATTTTCAGCTGCATCCGACTGGAAACCGACCAACAGTTGATCAAAAAGAGCTAAGACAGACAGCTGATGATAATGATGATATTATATAATCGTTACTTTACTGTCATGGACGGTAGCCTTTACATTTAGTTAAGTGATTCATCATCAACATTTTCTTGCCCCTATCGAAGGATTTCACTTAGAAACATGAGTATTTTTGAGTTAAACTATCAACATTAATAAGGAAAATAAAAAGCGACTAGCGCTAAGAACGGAGAGAAGCCTTTGCCCAGGAGTGGGACAGTTAAAAAAAACACTTAAAGCGAGGTTGCAGTACTTTGTTTTTCTACCCTGCCTGGCCTGTTGGTCTAGTGGTTAGTGACCCTAACTGCTATGCCGGAGGTCGTGGGTTCGATTCCCACCCAGGACAAATGTTTGTGTGATGAGCACGATCATTTGTTCTGTGTCTGGGTGTAATTTATCTATAATATGTATGTATTTAGAAATATATAAGTATGTTTATCAGTTGTCTAGTACCCATAACACAAGCTCTGCTTAGCTTGGGACTAGATGGCGTTGTGTGATAGTTGTGGAATATTATTATTATTATTATTTGTTTTTATGTACGCACGACCTCACCCGGCCCTGCCGCGTGAGCGATATAATGCCTAAATTTTGACTGTTTTTTGCTTCTTGGAGAAAAACTATAAAGAAATTATACAATATGCTTTCAACATTTACTTCAGAATAAAAAGTTCTATCTATTGATATAACTTTTATATAAATTCATAATGAAATGTCTTAGCAGTACACGTTTGAAATTGTGATTTAGAGTCATGTTTGATAAAAAAAAAGTATCGAGCCGATCATTTTAAATCGCGTTTCTATCTCTACGATTTACTAGAGAGTATGTTAAATTTTTATGTAATATTAAAAAACTCGTATTTAGTTCGATTTTTATAGGTTCAAAAATCTTAAAAAGTACTGCAACCGGGCCTTAAATGGGATTTCCAAATTGCACACATCCAGTGTCTGAAACGGATTCATCGGACAATTCAATGGAGTTACTGGATCAAATAGTTTAAAAAACCCAGCTCGTTTTGATAACCCGAATCCAATTACGGAAATTCCCGTAGGCATTAGTTTGAAGGATTCCACTAATGTTGATTTCATTTGATAAAGTTACATCACGCCCGACGATATAGAGATTCACCTTTTGAACCAGCTAGGTCTTACAATTTCACAATCTCAAGGTTATTTTTACAGTTCAATTATAATACATAATTATTTGAAAAAACTAGTGGTAATAAATCATCATCATCTGCCAAGCCTTTTCCCAACTATATTGGGGTCGGCTTCCAGTCCGGATGCAGCTGAATACCAGTATTTTACATGGAGCGACCTATCTGACCTCCACAACCCAGTTAATACTAGGTAATACAATAATACCCTTTGGTAAGACTGGATGTCAGAATTTCAGGTCACTGACTACCTGTAACGACTGCCAAAGACCAGGCTTAACGTGCTTTCCGAGGCACGGAGGAAACTCGGTATGTCGGGCGGTCACCCATCCACAGACCGACCTAGGCAAGCACAGCTTTACCTAAAGATCGACCTGAGTGGCAGTTCTTATTAAGCCACGAGCTCCTCTAGTAGTGGTAATAAAAAAATCATTACCCTTCCGTTTGGCTTCGCCGTAGTCGGGTAATAAAAAATAAAAAAGCCTCAGCCTAAACCTTCGGGGAAAACAGGTGTGATGTTATGTTAATTACATTAATGTGTATTGTTTTATTTACGAAAATATAAAATGAATAATATCAAAGTGAGTTTTGACCTTGTGTATTTTACAGAATGTGGGCGTTTTTTTGGAAAATTTTGTACTGTTTAACGACTTGGTTGGCGCAGTGGCTCAAGTAATGGACTACTGCGCTGCGTGTCGCGGGTTCGATCCCCGCACGGAACAAATATTTGTATGGCCCACAGATAGTTGTTCCGGGTCTGGATATTTGTGTATCTGACTTTAAATGTTTGTGAACGCATCCACGATACAGGAGAAATTCCTAGTGTGGGGCAACGCTTTTATTGAAAAAAAATGGACCCCGTCCCCACTCTCAAACAGTATTAGGATACATATTGCTCTACTAACCCAGAGAAAAAGTTATTCTGTCTCTCAAAATTAATTGCAAAATTGATGGGTTTTTTGATACTAACGAAAAATATCATCGAATAGGTAGTTTAGGTTTCTACGAGGGATGCTGCCCACGCATAAGTGTGCGAGTGTAAAACGCTGTGGATTTCGCCAGCACGAGTTTAAGAGACTTTTCCGCTATTTTGGATAGAGACGTTTTCCATACACTTCCTCTAAAACTGGCTCTTATTGCACTATAATTAGGTTCGACATGCAATGCACTGCCTGTCTCGACTGCAATAACAAATTTCCCGCACTTGTATTAAAATGTACTATTTTGATATTGAAGTCATTTCCATCTTCAACCTTCCAAGAAGCACTTTACACATCCCACTCACTCCCAGCTCCCTAATTACATTCAGCCATGCTTATTATACATTCACAGACGGCTCTTCAGCAAAGCGACGGCCAAAACTGACGGGGTTAAGTGGTTCTGAGCACTATCGTGCAAGTACTCGCGTGTGTGGAACCGACAACCAATATTTTACGTAAAAGCGCGAGGAGAAAATTTAATGACGTATATATTTGTGATAGAGGGGATTGTAATTGCCTTATTTAGGGCTAAGTAGTAGCTGCCGATCTTTGATAATAATATAGAGAATTAAGACTGGTTTCAAGAGATCTATGTTTAGAGGGGTTGTTATTCAACAAACACATAAACGTCACAGTTTTGGTTGGATATGCATAAAAGAAATGTCAAAAAATGTGAAAAGAAATGATAAAAGTTATAGCTTGGTCATACTGAGGATCCGTTTCAGTGCCCCAGCAATAGGAACATTATAGGCTGATCATGCTTTGTTTATACTGCTAAGCAACGGTCTTCTCTCTTGTCTAGCTCTGCGGTTATAAACGCAAAGAATATAACTAAAACTTCAGTTTGCGTGTACCTAAAAATATTTTCTGCCAGCATTTTGTAGTTGCTCCGCTCAGAAAATCATTAGGCGTTTGAATGGTATCGTAACCAGTAAATTTTCAACCTGAAACTGTTTTCAGTCGATTTACGCGATTCCTGTAGGTTGAGCAAAATTGTTACGTAAATCGAAAAGCGCGGGAATACATGACCGTCGCGTTTCTATTTGTTGACGAAACTGAACGCATGGTCGCGCCTGACGATGGCGTCCTCTGGTTTGAAAAAACAAATGAGTGACATTATTTTAAGCTTTTTTTATATTTGAGGTTAAACATTTAACGGGTTTTTTCATGAAGGTTGAGAACTCCTAATACAGATAATCAAAGCAGGCATTTTGCAAAAAAAAACAACTTCCAAAAAAACACCAATTATAAAGTGTTCGACCATACTAGTCTACTACGTTTGGGCATAGGTAGGTCGTACATTCACACTGTGCAAAACTTGCGCTAACATTAGAAGAATATATGAAATTATAAGAATTTCCTCCCTTTGGATTTACTAGTACCTAGTACATTGTCACGAATAGCCTCAAGTTAATTACAAATGAAACAGCAAAGCAGCCACAAAGATCATCTAACTGCCACTAAGTTTGTGCAGCTTCTGCAAGAGAACATGAAATGTAAAGTTTATACTGCATGTGATTACCATGTTAATAGCTCAGTTTATTTCAAATGATTGTCTTGAGAGCTGTCTCTAAGTTCACAATCTGCTGCTGTCATAAGTTTGAGACGTTTGTTCCGAAAGTAGGGTAGGAAGTTTGAGCAAATGTTGGAATAATCTGATAATAAAATGAGGCTGTTTTGTGGTGTTTGTTGTTTTGTGTTACATTGAGATTATTATTTTGTGGATTAGGTACTGTTAATCTTTGACATTATTATTCTGTCTATATCTTGATTATTATTTTGGTTTCTGCTTCCACGTTTCTCTAATAGTCTTCACCCCCGTCTGATCAGATCATCTTTCGAACAGTCCATCCACCCCTTTTTTGGTCTTCCTTCGTCTTTTTTCTTCATAAAGTGTATTTCTGTTATTCTTCATTTCTTCTCCACTGCAACGTTAATACCAACCTATGCCTAAAACAAAATACATGCAGGATGCAAAAGGGCAGATGGGCCGGGATCGTCACAACGCTGTTGTAGTGATCTGGACTCGTTCTTGCTAGGTTGACCGGAGAAAACAAAATATAGAGAAGACCATTGCTTAGCAGTGTGACAACATCGATTTACCAAAATGGATGTATATTTTTAACAAATCTCATAATAAAAAGTGCTAACCTACATTTTTGTTGCTTAAAAATGAAAGCAATTTCTTCCGCAACAAAATTACATGCACTGCAAATTTTTAAATGCCATATAATAAAGCAATAACGAAGGTACTTTACGATGCACGGACGAACGAGCGGTGTTTTTAATTAGTTGAATAAGCTTATGTAAAATGTATTTCCTCCAACCCATGGTTATAACAACATTCTGTACACCAGTAATTTTTTAGCACCTGATAAGTTTTTTTTTTCCTGGTCGACGTTAAGTAAAGGGGTTTGAACTTTTTTGTATGGGAGCTGGCATATCGATCCACCGCCATTTTGTTTTTTTTTAGAAATCACTGCCCACGATGAAATTAGTATAGAGGACCCCTAGACGAACAAAACATGTCATGTGACATTGTACCGACCTTTTACGTGTCTATAGGCGTAAGAGAGTAGATACATTAAATACTACTAGGAGCACGAGAAAACTATTCTTTGACACAATACACTGGTATTTGCAGTATAAAATTTTCTATTTTTGGTGTGTGACATTATGCCATTTTGCGAAAATTTAGCTTGACGCTTGAGTGGATACTCTTCGGAGAGAAATATTAGAAAGTCGCCATCAAATTATTAAATTTTCATTCATCGTTGGATTCATCCGTTACTAGATATAAATTTACTCGTGTAGCCCTGTATGTAAGTGGATCTCAAAAATCTGGTCCGAATATTACCTGATACACGTATAAATTACTTAGATATTTAAGTGTTGTTTTAATATTTGTGTGTTGTTGTCCACAATTGTTTTCTCGCTTTTGCTCAAGGCTTCGTATTATTGTTAAATTGTCAAAAATGTATAGCATTTTAAATATGAAGGTGTTACGCAAGTACCAATTAGATGTCCTGTGCTGTGTGAAGCACACACTGTGCAGAGGATGCATGGAGGCGGAAGAAACGCAACGGCACGTACTACTAGAGTGCAGCAGCTCGGCAGATCACCGGGCACAAACTCTACGATCCCCATTAACTCTGCCGAAAGCCTGTAGTAGTCTGGGATGGCTGCTACAATAGCTGCTATAAACATCACGCACAATGGCCCTATCAAGAGGCTATGTGCGGATAAAAGCCCAGTTAAACTAAACAAAACTACAAGTAGGTATGTATGTTATAATATGTGTTACGTAATATAAATAAAGCTGTCTCACACCAAAATGTTTTCAATGCAAAAGAGATTTGCGGTTAAAGTCTAATTTTAGCCTTAGAAACTTAAATCTTAATGTAACAGGTAAAGTTTGGTAAAACCCGAGACGGTGTCAACGTCATACTAACTGGTTTGTATCAATTTTATTTGAACTTTGGAACACTTTTTTGTTTTTATTTCGCCTACAAGAATATATACGAGTACATTGGCAGGTAGGTATTTTGGAAACGTCAGATAGGTACTATGTTGTCATAGCAAATAATTATATTATTTACTTTCTTCAAATGTTTGAAAAGAAAATAATAGTCCACCGGTACCGAAAACAGGGTCTTTGCGAACGGACCAACCGTTAGCATAGACCCTGGTCAGAGATTTGAGAGAGGAACCTCTTAAAAATATGCACCGTGTCCAAAATTAGTGCTTTCAGAATCAAGTTCCTGATCCAGCAGCCTAACGAGAGCCTTCGTAGGTCTTTGTCGAGGCTCTTGGTAATCAAGCCCTTGGCTGAAATGACTATCGGCACAATGATCGCTGACCTCATATCCCACATGTCGAGAGCCAAGTATTTTTTACATATACCTACTTGATTATTATTGTGATAACTTTCTAAGGTTCCTATAAAAAATGTTACAGACCTTTTGCTTTTGCTCGAACGGCGTTGTCAGAAATTAAAACAATTACTACTTGCGTTGTGAAATACTTTGAAAAAGGAATATGGTAATTCATTCCTATTTTGGTCACGCACAAAAACGTCCTAGTGCACATTATTCTAACTTCCAAAGATAATTCACTTAGGCTGAGTTGCATCAAAAAAGTAGTTAAAGTTAAAGTTTGTGTCAAATTTGACAGTACAGTGCGATCAAATTATCTTGGCAGCTCCGAACTTCGTGCAGGTCATTTTGTTACAACGAATTTATAAAAGTGTTATGATATTTATTTTATTTGTATTTCTCACTGTTTAAATTAGATATTTTCTGATCGTTTAAGTATTGGTTTATCTGGCAATAACAGTTTTATTCCCAAGTTTTCATGCGTAAAATTTCGCAAAGCCTATGTTCAGAGCTGCCAAGATAATTTGATCGCACTGTACTTTATGGGGTATAGAAAAATTATTTATTTATTTATGCACACACAAAATACAAAAAAAGAATAAAAACGTAACAAATAGAAGAGCACAAAGGTATTGCTTATTTAATTATATGTATATACACATTTTTTTTTGCAAACATTCAAAAAAAGAAAGTACCTATTATATTTATTGCTTTGTCTATAGCACGTATTATTTTTTGGTTGAAGAATTACCTACGATGAATATCCTTGTTACGCCTTAAGCAATGCAATCGTATAGTCAGCCACCAAGCTACGTTTTTAGAGACTCGAAATCTTGGCAAGAAACATTCGTCGTTCCATGTGGAAAAACGATCGGCTCTAGGTAATCACACTTTTCTTTTCATCGCTTTCGTCATCAGAACTGGTTTCTGCGAGTATTTCTTGGAGCAGGGACATGATGTATAAAGGTTATATTCAACGCGTTTGACAATAAAATTGACAGACAATTTAACACAAACTATAACACTAACCAGCGGAAAGTGAGCGGTTGCAGTTACTGTTAAAGTTATGACGTCATTTAACTATTTGTCAAATGGCGCAACTCATTGTTGGCTTATCCGATACAAAACTGAAGTTTTGATGTTTGTTTGACGGGTCATTTGACACAAACTTTAACTTTAACTACTTTTTTGGTGCAACTCAGCCTTACAGATTCTGTCTACGGTAATTTCTCTTTATATTTTATTTTTCTTTTGTTTCATGAACAAGCTGTCATTTGCATACTAGGCCTACAAAACTGTCACTTTGACTGTAATTTGACAGTTACGACCCAACCAAGCATTTTCTTGTATAAAATCTTCTTTATGTTATCAAACCTCTTTAGTGACGTCATTCTGAAACACTTATACATACTATACTGTACTTTTCATAATTCTAGTACACTGAAAATATAGATTGCAATTTTGTTTTTTATAGCGTTTCGAATTAAGCGACTGATGTCAAACGCTGGATTGTGTGACATCAGTCTCTAAATGTATCTGTATAATCTAAAAAGTAAAAAATGCACTGGCTGTATACTTATTAGCTTGTTTGACTGTAGTAACGGGGTTGTCAGTTAGAGGGAAGTCAGATATAGGCTGTTGTCGTAAGCAGTCGCTTCATGTAAAATACTGTATTCAGCTGCATCCGGTTAGACTGGAATTCTACCCTAACATCGTAATCTTTCTGACCTTGACCCACTCAATTTAGGGTAGGCGCACGGTTTCTTGTTCCATTCTCCTATGGCAGGCGTCAAGGCATCATTTAAATATAATATTCTTTTCGTGTCATTCCTCACACTATCCATTCAAAAATATTTTCTGTGGCTTCTCTCCTTCGCTCCATCTATCTCATGTCTATTTTTTTTTAAGCTATTGCATAGCTTCTATCGTGGGCCTTGAGCGTGGAGAGCGAATCCGAAATAATTAATAATTTGCTGTTGATAAAAATGCTATGCAATAGCTTTACCGCGACACATGTGTGAGTACTATGTACCTACTATACAGCCACTTTTTACATTTAGTTATATTTTAGTGACGTTGCCCTGGTGGCTGGGAGAATGTCATGCTCACTCAAATGTCTCGCTGATGGTGGCGGGTGTGTCGGATCATTTAGTTCCCTTCAAAATGGTTGAGTTAGATGGTGCTGATCCATGCGTCATGTTCGTGAACGGGCGCTGCCAGTGGAGACTGGTCATCTCTTAGCTGCCATGGTTTATATATTTTTCTTTGATTTGTTTTTTATATCTTTTTACTCTGGACGCTCTTAACTTGCACGTCTTGCTACATAGTTCTCACATAATATACCATCTCAACATGAATGATATAATGTACCAAGATTTTGTAACAAATTCTGATTTAAAAGAGTGTCCATGGAGTTTCTTGCTCGTTCTTCTTCATGAGATCTACGTTAGGGAACTGGCAACTGCAGTACTTTCACAAGTTATTATGCCTTGTGATTGTGACTGTAGCATAGGAGTGCAATACGTCGTTTCGGGAGTTGCTGCGTCGGGCTGCGCGGCGCCGGATGTTACCGGCGGCGAGTGCTGTGGGTGCGGGGGCGCGCGGCGGTGTGTGCCGTGGCGGCGGGTGTGCGGGGCTCCGGGTCGCGGGGGGCGGTTGCGCGTCGCGGCGTGCATTCGTTGTTCCGTGATTCGGGGTCTCGAGCATTCGTTGTTGCGGTTTGCGTCGCTGCGTGCTTTTGTGCTCGCAGTGTTCGTTGTTGCGGGCATTCGGTGGCGTGTGGTTCGGCGTGGTGGCTTTCGGAATGACGTATTGCACTCGTAGTTTCGTTCTTCTTCCGTCCTTCTGACATTCAAAAGTGCCTGTAATGGCTTAATTGAAATAAAATATTTGAGTTTGAGTTTGAGTTTTGAGCGGCAGTCTCCGAGTGCCACATTTAGTTTTTTAAATCATATCATTCCTCACACAATCCATCCATATTTTCCCCAGCTCCATCTATCAACATTAATGTCCATCACTCTTTTAGTCAGATGCGTCTCATCCCTCCTCCTCAGTAATTGGAAAAAGGCTTGCAGATTATGATGTACAAATATGTAGCAGGGGCAATCGGTTAGGAGAAATAAGAGTTTTTTTTTCTTGTGTCCTCAACTCTTTCTAACTCATGTTGTAACTCCTGCCTTCCACGTAAGCCTGCTAACGACCTATCTGGATACTTAATTACGCGTTGTAAATTTTACGCGACTCGTAAATTAATGGTAAGTACAGGGTTGTCTAGAGTCAAAAATCTAGTGGAAATATGGAGTTTTTTGTGTTACTTTTGGTTAAACTAAACGAGTGATTGATTTGAATGGAGGTTTACAAATAATTTTAAGCCGATACTTAGCCAAAGAATGGAGTATGTTTATTTACATTATACATACTTTGGTTTGGCGAAATACGTTTTTAAGGTTATATTGAGCTATCGGGGTTGCTCGAATGAGATACCGCGGCCCCGGACACATAGGGCTAAGAAGGAACATGGATGATTTTTAGTCAGTAGTAGTCTGACACTCTCTTCCACTCCGCCCAGAGCGGAAGGAGACATTAAAATTTGATGATTTCCCACACACCAAAAAAAAATATTTATATTAACAAATGCCATAATGCGAAACCCTTACTTATTCGTCATAGGAATTTCTCCTGTATCGTAGGTGCGTTTACAAACATATAAACTCACATAAACAAACACACCCAGACCCGAAACAATTATCTGTAGGCCATACAAATATTTGTTCCGTGCGGGGATCGAACCCGCGACACGCAGCGCAGCAGACCGATCGCTCAGCCACTGCGCCAACCGTGCCGTCACAGTTTTATAATATTAAGACCAGTCGATTTCTCTTCCATTCTTCCGAGTCAGCTGTAACGTTATCATTAATACTCCTTTTTCTTTTTTCATGTTCATACAATCTGTGTTTTCCGTTTCTTTTGATAACCCTAAAACCTTCGCATTAAAATTTTCGTTAGTACTTAGTTATTCTGTAATTCGAGTTTCTGATTACTGTTACCATCTTGTTTCTGCTTATTTTGGGATCAATCTTCTTGAGTGATAATTAATTTTAGGTTATACCTACAAAAATAATCACTTAGGTGCTAAGGAATCTACTAATAAATAAAAATAACTATTGTTTCTGGCTCTAATGTTGACATTAACATCACTACTTATTCTAAAACAAAGTCCTCCGCCGCGTCTGTCTGTCTGTTTGCGATAAACTCAAAAACTACTGCACTGATTTTCATGCTGTTTTTACCAATGGATAGAGTAGTTCTCGAGGAAGGTTTTAGTAAATAATTTGTCAAGTTTTTGACATCCACGTGGGCGAAGCCGCGGGCATCAGCTAGTTACATACATAACACCACGCCGGTAAGGGTTAGGCAGAGTAGTACCTAATAGTACACACACATTAAGCCAGATACGTTTAAGTATGGGGCGAGCCTATTGCCATCAACCGGGCACAAATTCAGTCTTCGTGGCTGTTACAGAAAAACTGAGTGTAAAAACACAATAGCACTTTTCCCGACCCGGGACTTGAATTCAGGTCCTCATAATGGGCAGTGTGATTTTCGACTAATAATATACCAGCTAGGCTATAAATCCAACGCTAATATTTAATGTTAGTCTAATGTTTATGTTGTTAGTTTATCTACCCGAGTAGTTTTATAATCGAAATGGATTTATTTTTATCATGTTCAGTACAAAGTTAGTTGATTGCGTGACAGTGTTACAAAGTCTAGCTTTGTTTTTTGCTTTCTCGTTGTTATAAGCAGATTATGCTCAATTTGATTTAACATTTTAATCACCAAAACTAAAACAAAAATAGAATGGGATACTTTTATTTGTATAAAAACATGGTACGATCAGCAACATAAGTAGCTTAACATTTCGTTATTTTAATTATTTGATGTACAGGACTCCAGCTATTATTTTTAGTATTATAGAAGATTATTATATAAAATATGCCTTAGTCTTAAATAACTTGTTAGTAACGAGTTACATCAAACAAGTTTTATTAAAAAACCTGCTTGGAAACTTTGAGTAGTGTCAATCTACTTCTGATGCTGACTGTATTAACTTGAATTTTCTAGAACCAAAATCTATCAATGATTTTTTTTTTCAAAGATCGTGTTCAGTTTCGTTGTTAAAATTCGCTCTTAGTAACACCCTTTCCACTGAAAAATCATAAGGAATATATCAGTAACTAAGTAAGCAACCACTATGTCATAATTTTGCCTTGACGTAAGAGATTTACGTCTTAAGTCTGGCTCAGGTAATCCTCATCCCAACCGTTTCCTACGTCGGCATAAAATGAAATTGATATTTTATATTTTTTTATTTCTCATTTTTTAAATGTGATAAATAGATTCTTGGCTTAATGTAATACTAGCGGTCCATTTCCTATGTATTTGGTGGTCGTATTAGCTTTGTATGGTGTTATGTAATGGTTTCACACCAGAAGACAACCATCTGACGTGAAACCATTAGTAGTTAGCTAACCAAGATTTCTTTGCTTCAGATGTATTTAAAATTAATGTACTACTAGCTTTTCCCCGCGGCTTTAATTACGATAAAACGATATTCCATAAAAACTTTAATCCCCCTATTTAACTCCCTTAGGGGTTGAAAGCAGCGGTGGCCCAGTGGTGGCAGCCCCGACTTACGTAAAGTAAGTCGTAGGTTCAAATCCAGGCAGGCGCATTACTTTGAGTAATTTATTTAATCACTGCTGCTCTCAAAATGGTGAAGGTAAACATCGTGAGGAAACATGTCTTAGAACCAATAAAATCGGAGATATGTGACATCTACCAACCCGCACTGGGCACGCGTGGTGGATTCTAGCCCATCCCTCTCTTAGAGAGGAGGCCCGAGTCCCTGCAGTGGGAACAGGCTGATAATGATGATGATGGGCTGGGCGTTGATGAGTCAATCAGTCAGTCAGTCAGGACTTCTCTTTTTATTTATAAAGATAGATTTACATAAGAGGAAGATTGAAAGTGGCGCCAGTGATTGAAAAGTTGTGTGGTAATCGATTGTAAAGTGGTCATGTGATGCAAAGAAATGAGGAAAATTTGAGGAAAGTTTTTAGTATGACTATAACAGTAGAGGAAAACTGACTTACTCTAGATGGACTGTGTGATGGACAAAGAGGTGACTACTGAGACATTATGGAAGCAGAAGGAATGCTGGGCCGATCTCAAATAAACCGGGATAAGGACAGGAGCAGAGCTCCTTAACTCCAATGCCTGATGTTGGAACAAAACAGCCATGCTGAAAAGGGAGTGGGCAGGCCACGTAACATGGATGCACCCGGAGAGATAGGCAAAGATCGTTACACGCTGGACGCCTGAGGAAGGACAACGCTGTCGAGGTCACCCGCGCCAAAGGTGGCATGACGATCTGATAATGTTTGAGGGGCTAACATGGACCCGACGGGGCTGTGAGTTGTTTGAAAGAGATACCGCAGCCTCGGCACAAAGGGCTAAGAAGGAACATGGGTGGTTTTTTCTAAGTAGAAGACTGACATTCCCCACCGCTCTGCCCAGAGTGGGAGGAGTCATTTAATGATTTCCCAACCCCGCAAAAAAAAAAGGAATTAAACATGGCCAGAGATCGCATATGATAGAATGGTATGAAAGGAGAAAGGAGAGGCCTTTACAAACCACTAGGACACAATGTAGGCAAACAAAAAAAAGGGCAGGAGATTGAACAACAAACTTTTATAATAAATTCCCTAAATAATGGTGTAATCAAACCCAGGGCCTCACACTCAGGACTAGCGTTTGTGACTGCTAGACCAACAAGATTGATTTTATGAAAGATTGGTTCAACGTGTTACAAAAATTTGAATAAAACAACTAAATCAAAATCTACCACAAACAGTGAATACAAAATTACGATCTAAATTTAGCTAAACGTATTTAGCTCACGTAGCGTAAAACTCAAACTATTATTGCTTCCACAGTTTTGATTGTTTTTGTAGTACTTTAGTTTAATAATGAAACATCAGCTTACCTAAATAAACTTTCCAGCCGGCCCTGCTTCCCACGGTCTAGACAAACAATACTAAAATTAAATAGACGTAGGAGGATATTTACATTGTGGTGGGGCTCGTGCTTAAATAATAACAACCAGGTTAAGCAACGCACGCCAAGATTGTTCCGTGAATGGGTGACCTATAATTATCTATTTAATATCGAGTTCCTTACGTGTCTCGGGAAACACGTTAAGCCGTTGGTTTCAGCAGTATTTTGTAGATCTTTGTCAGGCGTTTACTGGTAATTAGATACTTGAATTCCTGGTCGGCTTCCAATCTAACCGTATGAAACCAATTATCAGTGTTTTATAGGGATGAATTATTGCTTAACTGACGTCTAAAACCCAGTTAATACTGGGTATTACGATACCAATTGGTAAGACAGGTTGTCAGACTTTCGGACCACAGACGACTGAACGAGGAAGTCAATCCCAATACAGTAAGGAAAAGGTGCAGTGTTTTAGCATTAAACCTGTAAATAATATCATCATCATCATCCACAGCCCGAGATCACCCACTGCTGGATATTAGGCCTCTCTTTTCGTATGCCTATCTCCACGGTCCTGTGCCAGCCTCATCCAGGTTTTGTCCCCGATGGCAAATGCAATATTTCGTCTGCCCATCTCGCCGCCGGACGACCCACGCTTCTTTTGCCAGATCTTCGACGCCATTCAGTGACAGCCTCAGTCCACTTGTCATCACTGAGCCTTGCTAGGTGTCCTGCCCAACTAAATTTGAGTTCCGAAACGCGATTCCCAATATCGAAAACCTTTGTACGTCTTTTTTTTCGACGTTAGGATTTCGAGAAATAATATTAACAGCGTTTAACTCTGCAACTCCTGAAACTTAAAATCATTCCAAATTAAACCACAACAGAAAATGAACCTGAAACAAAATTATCCCCAATGTACTTTCTACACTAATGTTACTACGAGTATACAAAACCGTTATTTGTGTTACTGGGTACACCCATAGTGTAGAGCAAATCCACAAAATTAGAACTTGCTTCGTTTCACAATGCAAACTAACATAATCTCTTCGAGCGTGAGTTGGTCTAATCCTGAAATCAGAGAGCAGGAAATTCTGGGATGTGTTAATGTAGAAATGTGGTAGAATTTT
This sequence comes from Diarsia dahlii, assembly GCA_949775195.1. Taxonomy (NCBI): domain Eukaryota; kingdom Metazoa; phylum Arthropoda; class Insecta; order Lepidoptera; family Noctuidae; genus Diarsia; species Diarsia dahlii. The sequence goes on along the minus strand of OX459211.1, from coordinate 7,033,372 downwards.
CAAAATAAGTATTGCCAAACTGACATGGTCACTAACATTATAATAATGGATGGTAAGTATTCCGTTTTCAGTGTTAATGATAATTTTCAATATACCCAATATTTGCCTAAAACTAATTTATGATTTTTGATCGATTGCAGGAATAATCGTGAATTTCAGACTAGGTACTGTCCATATTGTTGCAGATGTCGTGTGTAAAGCATAACAGCCTTTTGTGTCGATCTAATCCAAATATAGGGGACCATTCATCGTATACAACGTGTTTATTTAATAATATCTCACAACTTCATAAGGCCAGTTGCTTTTTTGATGTGGTACTGTCATATTTCTATGGGTAGGGGTACCTCGTACCCTCGTAGAATGTCTTCTGTGCCTCGGAAAGTAATTGAATAAATATTCAGCAGCATAAAAAAAACTTGTATGAAGTTTAAGTTCAAAACTGTAACAGCTCATGTTGTCAGTTAGTAAGGAAGACATTGTTATGAATTGTGTAGATTGGAAATATCAATTATATATATAGATTCCATATTATATATCATAGATTCCTACAATACAGGCTTCGCTTGCCTAATTTGGGGTTCCAACTTACAACTAAATATAGATTTAATACGCAACAATTTTGTAAACTAGACTTTGATCACGGATGATAAACTTTGTGTACGTAATTATTATTCTAGTTTGTTTATTTCTTGTGTAATTTGAAGTTATTAAGTCAATAAACATTTGTTACTTATTTATTATTACAGTACTAAAGAAACGATCGATCGATTAACGAAAGGTAAGGTACAAGGCTGATGTAAATGGCAACGCCTGAAGGGGACGCTCTAGAAAGATATACACTGACCTTATTGGTGATGTTCTTCAGAAAAGGCAGGTGCGTAGTACTCGCAACCGGCGTGCGTGTATGACCCGAATATGTGTGAATGTGGCCGAGATAAAAGGAGTATGTAAGGATCGTAGCAGGTGGCTTTCGGTGGTTTCGGCCTACCCCCATGGGAAAAGGGCGTGAGTTTATCTATCTATCTATCTTCTATCTATATATATAAACTATCTTCTATCTATATCTATATCTATCTATTCTTCTATAAATAAAAAGAGAAGTCCTGACTGACTGACTGACTGATTGACTGACTGACTCATCAACGCCCAGCCCAAACCCTTGGACCTAGAAAGCTGAAATTTTGCACAGAGGTTCCCTTTATAATGTAGACAAGGAATAAGGAAGGATTTTTCGAAATTCAACCCCTAAGGGAGTTAAATAGGGGATGAAAGTTTGTATAGAAAATCGTCACTTTCACGCGGGCGAAGCCGCTGGCAAAAGCTAGTGTATGTATAAAAACCCATTATCACTTTGCCCAACCCGGGAATTAAACTAAGGAACTTTATTTTTTTTGGAGAGGAGATATTGTGCTAAATTCGACCAATTGCAGGAAGGGTGAAAGAACAGTTGTAAATGTTAACTAACGTGATTGGCCGATTTTCGCACATCTCTCGTCTCCGATCCGCTCCGTTTAAGTGGAAACCGGGCCATAAACCGTTCAGAAAGAGACATCGCCTTTATTTCTTAGATCCGTGGCATAATTTCTTGTGTGAACAAGATAACATTACAAGTCAAGACTTATGAAAATTACTGTAAGTTACATCACACATCAGAAGGCATTAACTTTAATTGATTAAGCAGTTTGCCCATGAAATATACGGTAAGGTAAACATGGGAATTTTCCCATAGAGTCTCTTTAGGAAAATATCTTGTGATTCTGTTTGTTCCTTGTTTCCGAAGTTGTTTAGGGAAATCGAAGTTTGAATAAGCTCTGTTTTAAGCTTGAATGAGTATTATAAACTTGGTATTATTATTAGACTTGCTGAAGCTAAAGTTAACTTAAACTAATGAATATTAATGAAAACTAGCTATTTATGGACCGATGGCAAAATCTTTGTAATTCTTTTTTCCCGACTACGGCAAAGCCAAAGGAGGGTTATGATTTTGACTTGCTATGTATGTATGTATGTTTATATGTATGTATGTAGGTGTGTAACTTCATCTGTTCCCTCATAGCTTCTAATCTACGTAAGGGAACTCGACATAATTATGAGGTATCGTTAGAACCGTCTTAATTTTCCGCTGAACATAGGCTACGTGACGTGTCACAAAAAGCGATTTGGCGCCCTCTAGCGGACAAAAAGTAAGGCTTAAAAAATAAAAATGGAGATAAACACGCCGTGTTTGGTATCATTTAAAAGGGCCTCACTTGTATATTTCCAAAATATTGCTCAAATTTAAAATCACGCCCTCTAGCGGACAAAAAGTCAAGAGTAAAAAAAATATTTAACACCAAAATTGCTTAAATAAAAAAAGTAAAATACTAAAACCCGACTACGACAAAAAAAACGACGCTGAAAAAGTATGAAACAAGATTTTCAGGATGGAACAAAAAGAAAAGCCGTAGTCACACCACGGTATTAAAGTGTTTAAATACCGTGTGACTACGGCTTTTCTTTTTGTTCTAGTCGGGTTTTTTTTTGACGTAGTCGGGTTTTAGTATTTTACTTTTTTTTTAACCTGAGAAATAATGATGTATTGTATCTTTCACTAATGGGTCATTTTCGAATGTTAAGTTTAGGAAAGTGGTGAAATAATAAAAAAAAAAAATAGAATGTTAAGATCACAAAAGAGGAGAAACGTCAATAAACTCAATCCTCCAGCAATCATTTCAAAATTACTTGCTTACACATCTGGGTTGTGGAGGTCAGATAGGCAGTCGCTCCATGTAAAATACTGACAGTCAGCTGCATCCGGTTAGACTGGAAGCCGACCCCAATATAGTCGGGAAAAGGCTAGGCAGATAATTAAATACAACGTGTATCAGACTATATGGAACCAACTTTGTAATTGTTCAGTCTGATGTCATCTGTATCCCATTATTATGAGGGCATTTTTCTGAAACACACTGTAAACATAAAAAATATGGGTACCTGACTACATTATACATTTACATACAAGATTGATACTACAAACCGCTATCTCCAGTTCGCAATTTGTCACAGAGATACACATGAAAGCAACTATAACTCACGCTATCCGTCGATGTTCTAATGTAAACAGTAGTGTTGTACCTGCAGTAAAACTATCGATAATAGTTACACGTACTGGTGGCTTCAAAAATAAAATTGGTAGTGTGTTATCGATAAATAACAAATCATGAGTGAATTTTCCATAGTCTTAATAAAAACTGTGTTTAACGTTAAATCTTTTATTTTTGAATACATGTTATTTATTTAAATATCGCTGTAATCTTACAAATTGATTTATGTAGGAGCTGCAATGATGCAGTTAATACCAATAGCAGCAATAAAATAATTCGGTAGTATAGTTCTTTTTAGCGTGTTATAGGCAAAACAGAACAATTATTATGTTTTATTTTTATAATTCAGCTATGAGAATACTGAGCAATTCCATTTCGGTTTTCAAATGCCAGAAAATGGAAAATGTGTCATTGTCTGTGGAGTGACGCCATAATACGCAAAGGGATATCTAACCTTCATTGATGTTTCTCTTGCTAAGATTATTTTTGTAGCGGCCGACTAGGGTAAGGCTACGTTCTACAAAGTCTTTTTTAGCTTTCCAAGTCGGTTATGTAATGGTAAATTGGAAAATTGTTCCCAGAAATGGGAGCATGAAAGGAGTTACTTACATTCCAATCTTCTTTGACGTAGGTAATAGCGTGCTCGGGCAGTCGATTAAATAATATTTTCATTACAAATGCCAATAATTTATACATTATTATACTATATAAAGCTAAATTACCACTCACTCACTGACAGAATTGTTCTCCCAGATGGTGGATGGGGAGGTGGGTATATTTTGACAGATTCGTAAACAGGCAACTTTCGTGAGTATGGGAAAAGTCCCAAACTCCCCCTTTCCCCCCCCCTTCTTCCCCCTCCCTATCGTATCTCAGAAAGTAAGAGACCCGTATTTTTTTTATTTTACGGATTCGTATAGAGGAGGCTCGGTAAAGTAAAAATAATTTTTCAAAGTGGCCCCCTTGCCCCCCTTCTCCCCCCTTTTAGGCGGATCTCGGAAGTTAACAGACTTGGAATGATTTTTTTTTCAGATTCATATAGAGGAGGCTCGGGGAAGTAAAAACCATTTTTTAAATTTGACCCCCTTGCCCCCCTTCACCCCCCCTTTAGGCGGAACTCAAAAGTTAAGAGACTTGGAACGATTTTTTTTTCAGATTCATATAGAGGGGCATTGCGTTAGTCGAAATCATTTTTAGAAACTCCCCCTTATCCCCCCCCTTCACCCCCCCCCCTCTTCATCTCTTTTTTTACTCCTGAAAAAATTTTTGATTCTTACCTAAATCTATTTGAGGGGCGTTGAAATTTGTATACCCTCCCCTCCCCAACCTCCCCTAAAATTAAAAGGACTGTAACTTCATAACGGTTAGAGATAGCCATTAGGTGTTTGAACAAATATTATAGTAGGCGTCGAAACCTGTCCGGTGGTGCTACAGCGGTAAAGCGAAGGGGGAAGCGGGCGAGCGAAGCGAGCCGGCGACCCCCGTAGCGTAGGGATAAAGTCATGATAGGTTTCCGGTGGTAGGTATGTCGGTAGGTCCTGAGTGGAGCGAACCTGCGAGACCGAGTGGAGCAAAGGGGGGAGGTGGCGAGCGGAGCGAGCCGGCGACCTCCTTAGCGTAACGAAGGTTGAGTGGGTGAAGCGTAACTCAGGGGCGACGACAAGCAAACTTTAGGGTAATGTTTTTTTAGTGGTAGTAGGAGGTAGTAGGTAGGTAGTAGGTATGTCTAGGTAGGTGTAGGTGTAGGTGTAGGTAGGTGGTAGGTAGGTGTAGGTAGGTAGTAGGTATGTGTAGGTAGGTAGTAGGTAGGTGTAGGTAGGTAGGTGTAGGTAGGTGTAGGTAGGTAGTAGGTAGGTGTAGGTAGGTGTAGGTAGGTGTAGGTAGGTGTAGGTAGGTGTAGGTAGGTGTAGGTAGGTGTAGGTAGGTGTAGGTAGGTGTAGGTAGGTGTAGGTAGGTGTAGGTAGGTGTAGGTAGGTGTAGGTAGGTGTAGGTAGGTGTAGGTAGGTGTAGGTAGGTGTAGGTAGGTGTAGGTAGGTAGTACCGCGAGCTGCATTGGAACATTTTTTTTTTCCGATTCATTGAGAGGTGCAATGCGTTAGTCGAAATCATTTTTCAAAGCTCCCCCTCTCCCCCACTTCACGCCCCGCGAGCTGCGCGCAGCTCGCGCAGCCACGCAAATACTAGTTATAATATATAAAGCTCGATTACCACTGACTGACTGACAGAATTGTTCTCCCAGATGGTGGATGGGGAGGTGGGTATATTTTGACAGATTCGTAAACAAGCAACGCTCGTGAGTATAGAAAAAGTCCCAAACCCCCCCTTTTCCCCCCCCTTCTCCCCCCTCCCTATCGTATCTCGGAAACAAAGAGACTTTACGTGTTTTTTTTTAGGGATTCGTATAGAAGGGGCTTGGTAAAGTAAAAATCATTTTTCAAAGTGGCCCCCCTTTTCCCCCTTCTCCCCCCCTTTAGGCGGATCTCGGAAATAAAGAGACATTACGTGTGTTTTTTTAGGGATTCGTATAGAGGAAAATTGGGGAAGTAAAAACCATTTTTCAAATTTGACCCCCTTGCCCCCCTTCACCCCCACTTTAGGCGGATCTCGGAAATAAAGAGACATTACGTGTGTTTTTTTAGGGATTCTTATAGAGTAGGCTCGGGGAAGTAAAAATCATTTTTCAAATTTGACCCCTTAGCCCCCTTTCACCCCCCCTTTAAGCGGATTTCGAAAATAAAGAGATTTTACGCGTTTTTTTTTTAGGGATTCGTATAGAGGAGGCTTGGGGAAGTAAAAACCATTTTTAAAATTTGACCCCTTTGCCCCCCTTCACCCCCCCCATTCGGATCTCGGAAGTTAAGAGACTTGGAACGAATTTTTTTTCAGATTCATATAGAGGGGCATTGCGTTAGTCAAAATCATTTTTAGAAACTCCCCCCTCTCCCCCCCCCCCTCTTTACCTCTCTTTTTACTCCTGAAAAAAAATTTTATTCTTGCCTAAATCTATTTGAGGGGCGTTGAAATTTGTATACCCTCCCCTCCCCAACCTCCCCTAAAATTAAAAGGGCTGTAACTTCATAACGGTTAGAGATAGCCATTAGGTGTTTGAACAAATATTATAGTAGGCGTCGAAACCTGTCCGGTGGTGGTACAGCGGTAAAGCGAAGGGGGGAGCGGGCGAGCGAAGCGAGCCGGCGACCCCCGTAGCGTAGGGATAATGTCATGATAGCTTTCCGGTGGTAGGTAGGTCCTGAGTGGAGCGAACCTGCGAGACCGAGTGGAGCCAAGGGGGGAGGTGGCGAGCGAAGCGAGCCGGCGACCTCCTTAGCGTAACGAAGGTTGAGTGGGTGAAGCGTAACTCAGGGGCGACGACAAGCAAACCTTAGGGTAATGTTTTTTTAGTGGTAGTAGGAGGTAGTAGGTAGGTAGGTGGTAGGTAGTAGGTATGTGTAGGTAGGTGTAGGTGTAGGTAGGTAGTAGGTAGGTATAGGTAGGTGTAGGTAGGTGTAGGTAGGTGTAGGTAGGTAGTAGGTAGGTCTAGGTAGGTAGTAGGTAGGTGTAGGTAGGTAGTAGGTAAGTGTAGGTAGGTAGTAGATAGGTGTAGGTAGGTAGGTGTAGGTAGGCAGTAGGTAGGTGTAGGTAGGTAGTAGGTAGGTGTAGGTAGGTGTAGGTAGGTGTAGGTAGGTGTAGGTAAGTAGTAGGTAGGTGTAGGTAGGTGTAGGTAGGTGTAGGTAGGTGTAGGTAGGTGTAGGTAGGTGTAGGTAGGTGTAGGTAGGTGTAGGTAGGTGTAGGTAGGTGTAGGTAGGTGTAGGTAGGTGTAGGTAGGTGTAGGTAGGTGTAGGTAGGTGTAGGTAGGTGTAGGTAGGTGTAGGTAGGTGTAGGTAGGTGTAGGTAGGTGTAGGTAGGTGTAGGTAGGTGTAGGTAGGTGTAGGTAGGTGTAGGTAGGTGTAGGTAGGTGTAGGTAGGTGTAGGTAGGTGTAGGTAGGTGTAGGTAGGTGTAGGTAGGTGTAGGTAGGTGTAGGTAGGTGTAGGTAGGTGTAGGTAGGTGTAGGTAGGTGTAGGTAGGTGTAGGTAGGTGTAGGTAGGTGTAGGTAGGTGTAGGTAGGTGTAGGTAGGTGTAGGTAGGTGTAGGTAGGTGTTCATTCATTCATTCATTCATTTATTTATTCAACAACAAATTACATTGTGTCTGAATGTGGAAGGTACATAAAAAATAGATAATAGACAACAAAAAATAAAAATATAAATTACTCGATTAATCAGTTGTAGAAGAATACGCCATCACTATCACAAAATAAAGTAAATTAATTAAAATCACAATAATTAAACAATGTCAACAAGAAATATAAAAATATCTAAACATGTCACACTAAAATCGAACAAAAACGTCAAAAGTTAAAATCATAATAGTACAAATCCATTAATAAAACATGTCAAATAAAATATAAATTAACTATTAATAATAATAACAATAATAACTAATTTAAAAAGTAAATCATAACTACAATTTAAATTCAACTTCCTCTGTTGCCAAAAACCATTTACATAAAAAAAATATTGAATTACATTGTCATACCAAAAAATCATCAAACATCAAAATTTAAAACATAACACAACACACAAATCCATTAAAACAATTAAAAAAAATATAAATAAAGATATACAATTCAGAAATTCCCGGGATAAAATTGAAATTATTTACAATTCATCCACTGAATAAAGGCATCTTTCCAGTAGAAATGCCCTGAGCCTTCCCTTGAATGAGCCTGTGTAGAGTGTGCCCTTGAGCTCTAGCGGTAATTTATTAAATATTTTAACTGCCTGATACTGTGGACTATTTTTGACTACGCCAAGAGCAGGGGTGATTTTGTTTGCAACGTCTTGCCTACGCGTTTTTTCCCTTACCAGCCTGCCCTCGTCTGTTTCATAGTCATAAATATATTTTTTAAAGGTGTTTAATAGTACCACCACATAAAGGCTAGGCACTGTCAGTATGCCAAGTTCTTTAAAATATGGTCGACAGGAGTCTTGTTGAGCGATGCGGACAATGGTTCGGATCGCTCTCTTTTGGAGAACGAAAGCCCTATGCCAGTTGTAGTGGTAGCTATTTCCCCAAAACTGTATGCTATACCTCAATTTGGACTCAATCAGCGCATAGTATACCATTTTTAAATGATTTATGCTCACTTCATCTCTAAGAGTTCTTAAGGCGTAGCAAGCAGATGATATTGATGAGTCCAAAGCTGCTAATTCTTTCTTCCAATTTAATAAATCATCAATATAAATTCCCAAAAACCTAACTTCCTTGACAAGCTCGATTTTAACTTTATTCAGTTCTATGTCCATAACATCTTTGCTACGCGCAGTGGTTTTAAATAACAAAATATTGGTTTTAGACGTGTTTATTATCAGCATATTGGCATTAAACCAAGAATGAAAAGCCTCCAAAGCTGCATTCACTTTAACAGTAAGGTCATGGACATCATTAGCTGCAACTATAGCATTTGTGTCATCCGCAAACACCACAAGTCGTATGTCCGGCAAAAGTTTCTGTATGAAATTAATTAGATCATTAGTGAATAATATGTATAATAAAGGGCCCAAAATTGATCCTTGAGGCACTCCGGCTGTAATGTTTATCATAGATGACCTATAGCTGTTTTTACACCCGTTTGGTTTTGTAGAATCAAGTTCGACAAACATTTTTCTATTATTCAAATATGATGAGAAGAGCTGTAAGGCTTTACCTCTTACTCCATAGTGCTCCAGTTTTGTGATGAGCAGTTTATGGTCAATAGTGTCAAAAGCCGCGCTTAAGTCCAAGAAAATACCCGCTACCCTCAATTTACAGTTTAATTTATTAACTACGTCATTTAGCAACGCATAAATAGCGTCTCCAGTACCCACATTTTTCTGGTATCCAAATTGTCTTTGATTAAGTACTTTATTCAAACTCAGATGTCTACTTAAACGGTCTTTTAAAACTTTTTCGAAAATTTTTGCCAACGTGGGCAACAAAGAAATAGGCCTATAGTTGGTTGGATCAGTTTTTGTGCCCCTCTTATGAATTGGGGTGATCTTAGCAATTTTTAACTGTTCCGGGAAGACGCCTTCCACAATGCACTTATTATAAAATTTCGAAAGCGGTTCAGATAAAACTGGTAAATGGTCCTTAATTACTGATATTGGAATTTCATCATAGCCAAAGGATTTCTTATTCTGCATACCATTCACTATTTTAGAAATTTCATTTGGAGTAGTAAGTGAGATATCCATATCGCTTTCCACTCTCTCCGTACTTTGTTGAAGGAAAACAACAGCATCATCACCATTATTTCCAGGCATGATGTACTTATGATCAAATTGCTTTACTAGAAGGTCGGCTACGTCCTCTGGGTTATCTATTATTTGGTTATTTATTTTAAGTCGAATTTCCGCCCTTACTGCTTTAACCCTATTTGTACTCTTATTTATAACTTTCCAGATTTCCTAACTCGAATTTTTTGATTGATAAATTTTTCCACTTACTGTAAGCTTTTTGGCAATCGAAATTACCCTTTTATAAATTCTAACATAGTTTTTTTTGTAGTTAAGGATACTAGCATCAAGTTTATTTCCACTGGAGCACAAGAATCGTTTCATTTTACTCGATGTTTTCACACCTCTTGTGACCCAGTGTAATTGAAAGCTACGTCTTATTTTAATTCTTTGTTGACGTTTTCTAAAACTAAACTGAAACACCTTACAGAAAGTCTTTAAAAATGTATTAATTCCCATAGCAGTCCAGTTATGTTCAAGCATTCGTTGTCCAAAATTTACACTATTCTTATAATTAAAAGCTCTCTTATTAACAGTAATATGATTGTTATTACCAAAGTTGTTATTAGAATTATTTTCCAAAGTGAATGTACCGAGTAGAGCCCCGTGACCATCTGCCAAGCCATTGTGATCCACTACACATCCCTCTACACAGTCATCAGACAAGTTAGTCAAGATGTTATCTATGCAGGAGTATGAGTTATTGCGCATAAACGTATGAGTTGTTATGAGAAATCTAAAATTATAGCATGACAACAGGCTAATGAACTCAGTTCGTTTTCTACTCTCTGTCAGCATGTCAATATTAAAATCTCCACAAATTACACACTTCTTATTAAATAAATGCTCCAATAGTTTTTCCAAGCTCTTCATGAAATTATCAAAATTTTTACTATTAGGATTACGATAACAACAACACAGATAAAGACCTGTATTAATATCCTTTATACAACAAATTTCAAAGCTCTCAACCCTGTACAGTTTATTTATTACGTCTATAACTTCAACTTTTCTGTCGGTGTGTGCTAAGATTAAGGTTCCCCCCCTCATCTTTTTATTTCTAGTATTGTACGATGCAAGATAATAATTTTCTAGACATAATAAGTTTACAGTTTGTTCGTTTAAGAAATGTTCACTTAAGCAAACATAGTCTATCTTACAATCAAGCGCCTGTAAATAAATTGATAGTTCATATTTCTTATTGCTAATTCCACACACATTCTGATGACATATACATGTATTAAATTTAAGATTAGGTAAGACTGAAAACACTGTTTTATTTGATGCAATAGCAGTATCATTATCACTCACGAAAAAAATCAGACTGTTGGGCCTGGTGTGAGACGTCATCAGTCTGCGACGCCGAATTTACAAAACTACTTTCTGTGAGAATACAGTCATCAGTTTGAGAAGAAGCATTTTTAAAAAATTTTACTCTATTTTGATTTTCTTCACATGCCATTTTGGTAATATAATTTTGGTAATTTATTTTGTAATTTATATGCAAAATTTCTCTATGAATTAGTCTACATGCTTGCAACTTATTTACATATTTCGGTTGTCTTTCATAATAATTAAAATCTAAAGAAATAAACATTGAATTTTCACAGTTATTACACACAAGTTTTACTGAATTATTTAATAAATTTGAGTTTAAGAATATATTATTATAAATTTTACCCACCAATACGTTTGTAGACTTTAGTTGGCATAGGGTGTAGTGTAGATATGTCTGAACCAACATCGGATTTCTATCATTAGAGCCTGCCAGTATCAGTACAAAATCAGATTTAGTGTAATCAGTGCACATATTTACACAAGACATAAGTACTTCATCCATTGTAGCATGCGGTTTTATATTTGATGTAACGAAAAAGGAATCCCCTAAGTAATCTTGAAGTATTTCTCTAATACCATAACCAGTTTGATCTGCAAAGATCATTACTCTGTGCTTCCTTTCGCTGATATTCGTGATGTCTTCCTGTGACCTCGCAAAGTCATTATTTGGAGACACTAGGTGCTGGGTTTTGTGTGTAAAATGGTCATCACAGGCTTCGTCGTTCGGAATGTCAATGCTTCCAGTTCCTTCACCTGATTTGGGGCTCGCAGTTGATACGATCAAGTCATCGCTATGAGTATGTTTGCTCAGCGTAGTAGTACAGGCGTTGGGTAATACTGTTACATCCGTAATAGCGGTCCTCTTATCAACTATTTTAGATTCCTCTGTTGTTTTTAAAGTATCGGATTTTTCGTCTACCATCAGTGTTAAGTGGGAATTATTGAATGGTGTTATGAGAGGAGAATCTTTTGATCTTGTTGGTGTAGAGAAACTGTTGTTTTGTAAGTTATTCCGGATACGTCTCGGTGTAGTGATCTTTCTGTCTGATATGGTAACCTTTTTGTATGCATCAATGGTTGTTTGGCAGTTCCCTAGGTCCATCTTCAATCTAAAATTCTCGCTGTTTAAATTCTCAATCTCTAAGTGTGCACTATGTAATTCTGCTGTTAGCTTTTTGATGGTATCATTCAGGTTCATAATGGTATCACTATCATTTAAGGACGTATTTGGCACACTCATCATTGTGGTGTCAAGTAATGCTGAATTATTATAGAAAAGATTGTCAAGTGAGCTAGATTTATGAGGTTTTCTAAAAGTAATGTTTTCAGACTCCATGATTATTATCTGGTGTTCTCGTTGCTTTAGTTATTTGGGCTATTAGGTTTAACTACTCGACGCTAGATGGCGGAATATTAGTCGATAAAACAGCTCCAAACTTGGTACACCTGAGGCGCTGTCACGTCGTTTCGCTACTCGACGCTAGGTGGCATAATATAAGTCGATAAAACAGCTAAAAAATTTTGGTTCGGCTACTGGCCACCTGAGGCGCTATCACTGCGCGCTTTTCAAATGTGTGAAAAATAACCGTCGTTTAATTTGTCTTATCACACAAATGCACTTTATATACAGGTTGATCAATAACACAATGTTCATTGGTTAATTTGAAGATGAATTGTCGTACCTTGCTTGAAAACAATCGTAGTTTTACTCCTGTTTGTTGATGTCCACATTCACTTGTGAGTTTAACATTACTGTTCCAGACTGAATATAATTTGAAGATAACACTCGTACTATATATTTAGGAGTTAATGTTCACTTTGAAACTTCAAAAGAGGTGGTAAACTTGTAATTTATAATTGAAATAAAATAATTATAGCTTCTGACACGAACTTAGTGTTTACGCGACGGCAGCGCCATCTGACTGACGACTGACGGTGTAGGTAGGTAGTACCGCGAGCTGCATTGGAACATTTTTTTTTTCAGATTCATTGAGAGGTGTAATGCGTTAGTCGAAATCATTTTTCAAAGCTCCCCCTCTCCCCTCTTCACGCCCCGCGAGCTGCGCGCAGCTCGCGCAGCCACGCAAATACTAGTTATTATACTATATAAAGCTATTATATTATACTATATAAAGCTAAATTACCACTGACTGACTGACTTATTGACAGAATTGTTCTCCCAGATGGTGGATGGGGAGGTGGGTATATTTTGACAGATTCGTAAACAAGCAACTCTCGTGAGTATGGGAAAAGTCCCAAACCCCCCCTTTCCTCCCCCCTTCTCCCCCCTCCCTATCGTATCTCGGAAACAAAGAGACTTTACGTGTTTTTTTTTAGGGATTCGTATAGAGGAGGCTCGGTATAGTAAAAATCATTTTTTAAAGTGGCACCCCTTTTCCCCCTTCTCCCCCCTTTTAGGTGGATCTCGAAAATAAAGAGATTTTACGTGTTTTTTTTTAGGGATTCGTATAGAAGAGGCTTGGGGAAGTATAAACCATTTTTCAAATTTGACCCCCTTGCCCCCCTTCACCCCCCCTTTCGGATCTCGGAAGTGAAGAGACTTGTAACATTTTTTTTTTCAGATTCATATAGACGAGGCTCAGGGAAGTAAAAACCCTTTTTTAAATTTGACCCCCTTGCCCCCCTTCACCCCCCCCTTTAGGCGGATCTCGGAAGTTAAGAGAATTGGAACATTTTTTTTTTCAGATTCATTTAAAGGGGCAATGCGTTAGTCGAAATCATTTTTCAAAGCTCCCCCTCTTCCCCCTCCACGCCCCGCGAGCTGCGCGCAGCTCGCGCAGCCACGCAAATACTAGTTATACTATATAAAGCTAAATTACCACTGACTCACTGACTTATTGACAGAATTGTTCTCCCAGATGGTGGATGGGGAGGTGGGTATATTTTGACAGATTCGTAAACAAGTCACTCTCGTGAGTATGGGAAAAGTCCCAAACCCCCCTTTCCCCCCCCTTTCTCCCCCCTCCCTATCGTATCTCGGAAACAAAGGGATTTTACTTGTTTTTTTTTAGGGATTCGTATAGAGGAGGCTCGGGGAAGTAAAAACCATTTTTCGAATTTGACCCCCTTGCCCCCCTTCACCCCCCCTTTAGGCGGATCTCGGAAATAAAGAGATATTACGTGTTTTTTTTTAAGGATTCGTATAGAAGAGGCTTGGGGAAATATAAACCATTTTTCAAATTTGACCCCCTTGCCCCCATTCTCCCCCCTTTTAGGCGGATCTCGAAATTTAAGAGACTTGGAACGAATTTTTTTTCAGATTCATATAGAGGGGCATTGCGTTAGTCGAAATCATTTTTAGAAACTCCCCCCTCTCCCCCCCTTCACCCCCCCCCCCTCTTCACCTCTTTTTCTACTCCTGAAAAAATTTTTGATTCTTACCTAAATCTATTTGAGGGGCGTTGAAATTTGTATACCCTCCCCTCCCCAACCTCCCCTAAAATTAAAAGGGCTGTAACTTCATAACGGTTAGAGATAGCCATTAGGTGTTTGAACAAATATTATAATAGGCGTCGAAACCTGTCCGGTGGTGGTACAGCGGCAAAGCGAAGGAAGGAGCGGGCGAGCGAAGCGAGCCGGCGACTCCCGTAGCGTAGGGATAACGTCATGATAGCTTTCCGGTGGTAGGTAGGTCCTGAGTGGAGCGAACCTGCGAGATCAAGTGGAGCGAAGGGGGAGGTGGCGAGCGAAGCGAGCCGGCGACCTCCTTAGCGTAACGAAGGTTGAGTGGGTGAAGCGTAACTCAGGGGCGACGACAAGCAAACTTTAGGGTAATGTTTTTTTAGTGGTAGTAGGAGGTAGTAGGTAGGTGGTAGGTAGTAGGTATGTGTAGGTAGGTGTAGGTGTAGGTAGGTAGTAGGTAGGTGTAGGTAGGTGTAGGTAGGTAGTAGGTAGGTGTAGGTAGGTAGTAGGTAGGTGTAGGTAGGTAGTAGGTAGGTGTAGGTAGGTAGTAGGTAGGTGTAGGTAGGTAGTAGGTAGGTAGGTAGGTGTAGGTAGGTAGGTGTAGGTAGGTAGTAGGTATGTGTAGGTGTAGGTAGGTAGTAGGTAGGTGTAGGTAGGTAGTAGGTAGGTAGTAGGTAGGTAGTAGGTAGGTGTAGGTAGGTAGTAGGTAGGTGTAGGTAGGTAGTAGGTAGGTGTAGGTAGGTAGTAGGTAGTAGGTAGGTGTAGGTAGGTGTAGGTAGGTGTAGGAAGGTGTAGGTAGGTGTAGGTAGGTAGTACCGCGAGCTGCATTGGAACATTTTTATTTTCAGATTCATTGAGAGGTGCAATGCGTTAGTCGAAATCATTTTTCAAAGCTCCCCCTCTACCCCCTTCACGCCCCGCGAGCTGCGCGCAGCTCGCGCAGCCACGCAAATACTAGTTATACTATATAAAGCTAAATTACCACTCACTGACTGACTGACTGACTGACAGAATTGTTCTCCCAGATGGTGGATGGGGAGGTGGGTATATTTTGACAGATTCGTAAACAATCAACTCTCATGACTATGGGAAAAGTCCCAAACCCCCCCTTTTCCCCCCTCTTCTCCCCCCTCCCTATCGTATCTCGGAAACAAAGAGACTTTACTTGTTTTTTTTTAGGGATTCGTATAGAGGAGGCTCGGTAAAGTAAAAATCATTTTTTAAAGTTGCCCCCCTTGCCCCCCTTCACCCCCCCTTTAGGCGGATCTCGGAAATAAAGAGATTTTACGTGTTTTTTTTTAGGGATTCGTAAAGAAGAAGCTCGGGGAAGTAAAAACCATTTTTTTAAATTTGACCCCCTTGCCCCCCTTCACCCCCCCTTTAGGCAGATCTCAAAAGTTAAGAGACTTGGAACGATTTTTTTTTCAGATTCCTATAGAGGGGCATTGCGTTAGTCGAAATCATTTTTAGAAACTCCCCCCTCTCCTACCCTTCACCCCCCCCCCTCTTCCCGACTTTTTTTACTCCTGAAAAATTTTTTGATTTTTACCTAAATCTATTTGAGGGGCGTTGAAATTTGTATACCATCCCCTCCCCAACCTCCCCTAAAATTAAAAGGGCGGTAACTTCATAACGGTTAGAAATAGCCATTAGGTGTTTGAACAAATATTATAGTAGGCGTCGAAACCTGTCCGGTGGTGGTACAGCGGTAAAGCGAAGGGGGAGCGGGCGAGCGAAGCGAGCCGGCGACCCCCGTAGCGTAGGGATAATGTCATGATAGCTTTCCGGTGGTAGGTAGGTCCTGAGTGGAGCGAACCTGCGAGACCGAGTGGAGCGAAGGGGGGAGGTGGCGAGCCGGCGACCTCCTTAGCGTAACGAAGGTTGAGTGGGTGAAGCGTAACTCAGGGGCGACGACAAGCAAACTTTAGGGTAATTTTTTTTTAGTGGTAGTAGGAGGTAGTAGGTAGGTGGTAGGTAGTAGGTATGTGTAGGTAGGTGTAGGTAGGTGTAGGTAGGTGTAGGTAGGTGTAGGTAGGTGTAGGTAGGTGTAGGTAGGTGTAGGTAGGTGTAGGTAGGTGTAGGTAGGTGTAGGTAGGTGTAGGTAGGTGTAGGTAGGTGTAGGTAGGTGTAGGTAGGTGGTAGGTAGGTGTAGGTAGGTAGTAGGTAGGTAGTAGGTAGGTAGTAGGTAGGTGTAGGTAGGTAGTAGGTAGGTGTAGGTAGGTAGTAGGTAGGTGTAGGTAGGTAGTAGGTGTAGGTAGGTGTAGGTAGGTGTAGGTAGGTGTAGGTAGGTGTAGGTAGGTGTAGGTAGGTGTAGGTAGGTGTAGGTAGGTGTAGGTAGGTAGTAGGTAGGTGTAGGTAGGTGTAGGTAGGTGTTAGTAGGTGTAGGTATTTTTCAAAGCTCCCCCTCTGCCCCACTTCACGACCCGCGAGCTGCGCGCAGCTCGCGCAGCCACGCAAATACTAGTTATATTATAATATATAAAGCTCGATTACCACTGACTGACTGACAGAATTGTTCTCCCAGATGGTGGATGGGGAGGTGGGTATATTTTGACAGATTCGTAAACAAGTAACTCTCGTGAGTATGGGAAAAGTCCCAAACCCCCCCTTTTCCCCCCTCTTCTCCCCCCTCCCTATCGTATCTCGGAAAACAAGAGATTTTACGTGTTTTTTTTTAGGGAATCGTATAGAGGAGGCTCGGTAAAGTAAAAATCTTTTTTCAAAGTGGCCCCTCTTGCACCCCTTTTCCCCCCCTTTCGGCGGATCTCGGAAATAAAGAGACTTTACGTGTTTTTTTTAGGGATTCGTATAGAGGAGGCTCGGGGCAGTAAAAAACACTTTTCAAAATTGACCCCCTTGCCCCCCTTCACCGGGCCTTTAGGCGGATCTCGGAAGTTAAGAGACTTGGAACATTTTTTTTTTCAGATTCATTGAAAGGGGCATAGCGTTAGTCGAAATCATTTTTCATATCTCCCCCCTCTCCCCCCTTTCACCCCCCCCCTCTTCACCCCTTTTTTCTGTTTTGTTTACGGATTCGTATAGAGGAGGCTCGGGGGACTAAAATGGTGCTACCGGTAAAGCGAAGGGGGAAGCGGGCGAGCGAAGCGAGCCGGCGACCCCCGCAGCGTAGGGATAATGTCATGATAGCTTTCCGGTGGTAGGTAGGTCCTGAGTGGAGCGAACCTGCGAGACCGAGTGAAGCGAAGGGGGGAGGTGGCGAGCGAAGCGAGCCGGCGACCTCCTTAGCGTAACGAAGGTTGAGTGGGTGAAGCGTAACTCAGGGGCGACGACAATCCCCTCTTTGAGGAGTGGCTGGACAGGCGCCACGGCGTCCTCACCTACCGTCTGACGCAGGTCCTCACCGGACACGGGTGTTTCGGGAGGTACCTGTACCGAATCAGGCGGGAGGAAACGCCCGGATGCTTCCACTGCGAGGATCGACCGGAGGACACGGTGGAGCACACTGTGGAGGCGTGCCCTGCTTGGGCGGAGCCCCGCCGTGTTCTCGTAGCGGCGATCGGCGGCGGCGACCTCTCGCGCCCGGCCCTGGTGCAAGCCATGGTCCGGGGCGAGGAGGAATGGGACGCCGTCGCCTCCTTCTGCGAAGCAGTGATGCTAGCGAAGGAGGTGGCGGAACGAGAGAGGGAGAGAACCTCTCAACGTCCCAGCCGCCGCGGAAGGCGCTCCGGGCGTCGGGGTTCACGCGATGACCTCCGGCCACCGTAGACGCGGGCCTGTGGACGGTGAGTAACGGGCTAGCTCGCCGTCCGGCCGTCGTCATGACGGCAACAGACCGTGTCGGCGGCGCGTACGTGTTCCACGCGCGCCTCAAAGAGATGTCAGCAAGGAGGGGCCCGCAAGGGATGACGCCCGTCGGGGCTGTGGATATCGAAAGGTTACCGCGGCTCCGACACAAGGGCGAAGAAGAAGGAACATGGGTTTGGTTTTTAGTCAGTAGAAGTCTGACACTCCCCTTCGCTCTGCCCAAGAGCGGGGGGGGTTATTCGATGATTTTCCACCCACCAAAAAAAAAAAAAAAAAAAAAAAAAAGGGGCGACGACAAGCAAACTTTAGGGTAATGTTTTTTAGTGGTAGCAGGAGGTAGTAGGTAGGTAGTAGGTAGGTGGTAGGGGAAGTAGGTAGTAGGTAGGTGGTAGGTAGTAGGTAGGTGTAGGTAGGTAGGTGTAGGTAGGTAGTAGGTAGGTGTAGGTAGGTGGTAGGTAGTAGGTAGGTAGGTGTAGGTAGGTAGTGTGTAGGTAGGTGGTAGGTAGGTGGTAGGTAGGTGGTAGGTAGGTGGTAGGTAGGTGGTAGGTAGGTGTAGGTAGGTTGTAAGTAGGTGTAGGTAGGTGGTAAGTAGGTGTAGGTAGGTGGTGTCATACGTGAGATTCATATAGAGGAGGCTCGGGGAAGTAAAATCCGTTTTTCAAATTTGAACCCCTTGCCCCCCTTCACCCCCTCTTTAGGCGGATCTCGGAAGTTAAGAGACTTGGAACAATTTTTTTTCAGATTCATTGAAAGGGACAATGCGTTAGTCGAAATCATTTTTCAAAGCTTCCCCTCTCCCCCTCTTCACGCCCCGCGAGCTGCGCGCAGCTCGCGCAGCCACGCAAATACTAGTTATATTATACTATATAAAGCTAAATTACCACTCACTGACTGACTCACTGACATAATTGTTCTCCCAGATGGTGGATGGGGAGGTGGGTATATTTTGACAGATTCGTAAACAAGTAACTCTCATGAGTATGGGAAAAGTCCCAAACCCCCCCTTTCCCCCCCCCTTCTCAACCCTCCCTATCGTATCTCGGAAACAAAGAGACTTTACGTGTTTTTTTTTAGGGATTCGTATAGAGGAGGCTCGGTAAAGTAAAAATCATTTTTCAGAGTGCCCCCCCTTGCCCCCTTTCTCCCCCCTTTTAGGCGGATCTCGGAAATAAAGAAATTTTACGTGTTTTTATCTAGGAATTCATATAGAGGAGGCTCGGGGAAGTAAAAACCATTTTTCAAATTTGACCCCCTTGCCCCCCTTCACCCCCCTTTAAGCGGATCTTGGAAGTTAAGAGACTTGGAACATTTTTTTTTCAGATTCATTGAAAGGGGCAATGACTTAGTCGAAATCATTTTTCAAAGCTCCCCCCTCTCCCCCCCTTCACCCCCCCCCCCTCTTCACCCCTTTTTTCAGTTTTGTTTACGGATTCGTATAGAGGAGGCTCGGGAAAGTAAAATCCATTCTTAAAATTTGACCCCCTTGCCCCCCTTCACCCCCCCTTTGGCAGATCTCGGAAGTTAAGAGACTTGGAAGATTTTTTTTTTCAGATTCATCGAAAGGAGCCTATCCTGTGGTGGTACCGGTAAAGCGAAGGGGGGAGCGGGCGAGCGAAGCGAGCCTGCGACCCCCGTAGCGTAGGGATAATGTCATGATAGTTTTCCGGTGGTAGGTAGGTCCTGACTGGAGCGAACCTGCGAGACCGAGTGGAGCGAAGGGGGGAGGTGGCGAGCGAAGCGAGCCGGCGACCTCCTTAGCGTAACGAAGGTTGAGTGGGTGAAGCGTTACTCAGGGGCGACGACAAGCAAACTTTAGGGTAATGTTTTTTTAGTGGTAGTAGGAGGTAGTAGGTAGGTAGTAGGTAGGTGATAGGTAGGTAGTAGGTAGGTGTAGGGGTAGTAGGTAGGTGGTAGGTAGGTGTAGGTAGGTAGTAGGTAGGTGTAGGTAGGTGCAGGTAGGTAAAGGTAGGTAGTAGGTAGGTGTAGGTAGGTGGTTGGTAGTAGGTAGGTGTAGGTAGGTGTAGGTAGGTGTAGGTAGGTAGTAGGTTGGTAGTAGGTAGGTGGTAGGTGTATATAGGTAGGTATATCAGATTCATTGAAAGGGGCAATGCGTTAGTCGAAATCATTTTTCAAAGCGCCCCCTCTCCCCCTCTTCACGCCCCGCGAGCTGCGCGCAGCTCGCGCAGCCACGCAAATACTAGGTATATAGTTATATAAAACTACAAAGCCACTGACTGACTCACTCATTGACATGTCGTTTCTCGGAATGGGTGAGAGATGGGTTAGGGGTATGTTTTGCAAAAATGTGTAATCTGACCAATCGAGTAGAGGAAAATTATAGGGAAAGTTCAAATCCAAGATGGAGGGCGAGTCCATTTCCGGTTTCGGTGGGGGAAAGACTTGGACGGATTTCGACTCAGAGGTCCTATACCAAATCTAAAACCATTTAAAAAAAAAAGTAAAAAAAAAAAAAAAACAAGATGGCGGCCGCGCCAGGACGTTTTGAAATTGTCGACTTTTTTCACTCGACTTTGACAAATTGTTTTCTTTTACCAAATTCTAAAACCGCCAACGAAAAGTCTACAAATTTGTTGGTAATTTCAATGGCAATTGGGAAAAATTATGACATTGTGAAAATCCAAGATGGAGGACGCTGCGGCGGCCATTTTGTAAAAAGTTGGAAATTTCGATTTTTTTCAAATCCATTTTTCGGGTAGTTGGCAACATCGGACGGGTTCGAGTTGTAGAGAGCGGTTGTGTGTTTTGTTGACGAGTGTTGCCTGGTGTAAAAAATTTCCCCATTTTTAGGGTATTTTCCCAGATTTTCCCAAAAAACATGAAAAGTAGAAATAATGACATTTTAAATAGAGACTTTGACTAGCCGGCAACATTGGGGTCCCCCAAATGACATTTGACAATTTTGGTTCGTTTTAATTGGCAACCCCAAAAAATATTCAACTTTTTCATTTTTGGGACTTTTTGACTTTGGCGAATTAGTTTGTTCTACTAAACTCGAAAGTTGGCAACACCAAGTACACTAATCGGTGGCCTATATTCTTGACATTTCAGGAAAATTATGACTTTTCAGAAAAACAAGATGGCGGATTCCATGGCGGCCATCTTGTAAAAAGGCCGAAAAATCCCAATTTTCGACACGATAATTGGGACAGCTGGCATCCCCCGACCGGATTGTGTTGTATGGACCGGTTATGTAATTCGTCAAGGAGTGTGGCCTGGCGCAAAATTTTTCCCCATTTTTATGGAAATTTCCCAGATTTTCCCCGAAAACATGAAAAGTAGAAATAACGACATTTTGAATGGAAATTTTGCATAAACACCAAGAATGAAGATCCCCAAATGACATTTGACCATTTTCATCACTTTCAGCTGGCAACCCCGAGAGCCATTGGTGCTTGAAGTTTTGGCTCAGACCCGACTTTGGCGAATTAGTTTGTTATACCAAACTCAAAAGTTGGCAACACCAAGGACACCAGTTGGTGGCCTATATCCCTGAAATTTCAGGAAAATTATGACTTTTCAGAAAAAAAAGATGGCGGACAGTGTGGCGGCCATCTTGTAAAAATGATGAAAAATCCTAATTTTCGACACGATTAATGGGGTAGCTGGCATCCCCCGACCGGATTGTGTTGTATGGACCGGTTATGTGATTCGTCAAGGAGTGTGGCCTGGTGCAAATTTTTTCCCCATTTTTAAGTAAATTTCCCAGATTTTCCCCGAAAACATGAAAAGTAGAAATAACGACATTTTGAATGGAAATTTTGCATAAACACCAAGAATGAAGATCCCCAAATGACATTTGACCATTTTCATCACTTTCAGCTGGCAACCCCGAGAGCCATTGGTGCTTGAAGTTTTGGCTCAGACCCGACTTTGGCGAATTAGTTTGTTATACCAAACTCAAAAGTTGGCAACACCAAGGACACCAGTTGGTGGCCTATATCCCTGAAATTTCAGGAAAATTATGACTTTTCAGAAAAAAAAGATGGCGGACAGTGTGGCGGCCATCTTGTAAAAATGATGAAAAATCCTAATTTTCGACACGATTAATGGGGCAGCTGGCATCCCCCGACCGGATTGTGTTGTATGGACCGGTTATGTGATTCGTCAAGGAGTGTGGCCTGGTGCAAATTTTTTCCCCATTTTTAAGTAAATTTCCCAGATTTTCCCCGAAAACATGAAAAGTAGAAATAACGACATTTTGAATGGAAATTTTACATAAACACCAAGAATGGGGTCCCTCAAATGACATTTGACCATTTTCATCATTTTCAGCTGGCAACCCCGAGAGCCATTGGCGCTAGAATTTTTGGGTCAGACCCGACTTTGGCGAATTAGTTTGTTCTACTAAACTCAAAAGTTGGCAACACCAAGTACACCAGTTGGTGGCCTATAACCTTGAGATTTCAGAAAAATTATTACTTTTTAGAAAAAAAGATGGCGGACAGTGTGGTGGCCATCTTGTAAAAATGATGAAAAATCCCAATTTTCGACACGATAAATGGGACAGCCGGCACCTTCTGACCGGATTGTGTTGTCCCGGTTGTGTAATTCGATAAGTAATGTTGCCTGTAGCAAAAAAAAACCCATTTTTAGGGTATTTTCCCAGATTTTGACCGAAAACATGAAAATAGAAGTAAAGACTTTTAGAATGAAGACTTTGACTAGCTGGCAACATTTGGGTTCGTTGAATGACATTTGATCGTTTTCATCACTTTCAGCTGGCAACCCTGAGAGCCATTGCAGCTTTACTGTTGACTTACTGTCACTAAAACACGTTTATTTTAAGTAAGGCATCAGAGATCTAAGTGGTTAGACTGACATCAAAACATAGTTTTATTTAATTTATCAATAATAAAGCAGTTTAATAATAGGTAGGTATGTTTAACACTCATCACTCTTATTATCGTGATCAAGCAATGCCCATAAACATGGGCGTACACCATTGCATTTGTTTTTTTTTTTTTTGTTTACTATCGCCTGTGAAAACGATGAGGAATCAAATGTGTTTTTCGAATAACTAATGCCCGGTTTCTGAGGCATTTTATCTATGGTTTATCTGTGGTTTATCTATTCAAATGTACGCATATGAATAGATAAACCACAGATAAAGTGCCTCAGAAACCGGGCATTAGTCATAGGTTTTAATAACTATCCTTACATTCACATGATACATTTTACTCAATCAACAACACAGCCATTGACATAACTGTTAAAATATAAGATAACTGAATCATCATAAATTTAATATTGCTAAGCTTTCTTGAGAGGTCCAAATAGCTGGTCCGGTCCATGTAGTTGGTCATCACTACTAAAAAATACCCACAGTCTCCCCCTCCCTGAGGTCCACCTTGGTAAACCGTTGTAAGAAAACTTTCCACGATTCACCCAAGTGGGCGGTGGGTAAGAATTAAAGCATTTGAAATAGGTAAGTGCCTATGATGGCGATAATAAAAATGTACGAGTTCATTCAAACAATAATAGGTTTTCTTATGGCTTTCTCTGGACTTACTACGTTTAAGAGTTCGATGAAGTAGAAACCTTTCGGGTCTCTTCTGGGCTCTATTAGGCATTTCACTAGAGTTTGAAAAGTGGAAGACTAGGGTTCTTTTTGACATTAAGGTTAAGGTTACCACGTTTAAGGTTTATTTATACTATACATTGCATACGATTAGAGCATAAAATTGGAACTTATTTCATTATTTACCTAATCACTTTTATGGAATAACATTATAATTATAGTTTATTTGTACCGACTTTTATGTACATCAACTGAAGGAATAAAAAATCGTTCAGTTGATTTACTTAAAAGACCATTTATGTACTAAGGGTTCTCAAAATATTTAAAAGATTTTATACAATTTACAAAATCTTGGACTCTAATGGATTTTCCAATTCATTTAAGGATTCCTAGGGATTCTCAAAATTTTACAAGGGTAAATAAAACTCCTCAAAAGCACGACAGAACCGCGAGCTGCGCGCAGCTCGCGCAGCCACGCAAATACTAGTAGTTATATAAAACTACAAAGCCACTGACTGATTGACATGTCGTTTCTCGGAATGGGTGAGAGATGGGTTAGGGGTATGTTTTGCAAAAATGTGTCATCTGACCAATCGAGTAGAGAAAAATTATAGGGAAAGTTCAAATCCAAGATGGTGGGCGAGTCCATTTTCGGTTTCGGTGGGGGAAAGACTTGGATGAATTTCAACTCAGAGGTCCTATACGAAATCTAAAAGCATTTAAAAAAATAGTAAAAAAAAAAAAAAAAACAAGATGGCGGCCGCGCTAGGACGTTTTGAAGTTGTCGACTTTTTTCACTCGACTTTGACAAATTGTTTTCTTCTACCAAATTCTAGAACCGCCAACATAGAGTTTGCCAATTTGTTGGTAATTGTAATGGCAATTGGGAAAAATTACGACATTGTGAAAATCCAAGATGGAGGACGCTGCGGCGGCCATTTTGTAAAATGATGGATTTTTCAATTTTTTTCAAATCCATTTTTCGGGTAGTTGGCAACATCAGACGGGTTAGAGTTGTACCGAGCGGTTGTCTGTTTTGTTGACGAGTGTTGCCTGGTGCAAAAAATTTCCCCATTTTTAGGGTATTTTCCAAGATTTTCCCCGAAAACATGAAAAGTAGAAATAATGACATTTTAAATAGAGACTTTGACTAGCCGGCAACATTGGGGTCCCTCAAATGACATTTGACCATTTTGGTTCGTTTTTATTGTCAACCCCAAAAAATATTGAACTTTTTAATTTTTGGGACTTTTTGATTTTGGCGAATTAGTTTGTTCTACCAAACTCGAAAGTTGGCAACACCAAGTACACCAATCGGTGGCCTATATTCATGACATTTCAGGAAAATTATGACTTTTCAGAAAAACAAGATGGCGGATTCCATGGCGGCCATCTTGTAAAAAGGCCGAAAAATCCCAATTTTCGACACGATAATTGCGACAGCTGGCATCCCCCGACCGGATTGTGTTGTATGGACCGGTTATGTAATTCGTCAAGGAGTGTGGCCTGGTGCAAAAAAAATCCCCATTTTTAGGGAAATTTCCCAGATTTTCCCCGAAAACATGAAAAGTAGAAATAATGACATTTTAAATAGAGACTTTGTCTAGCCGGCAACATTGGGGTCCCCCAAATGACATTTGACCATTTTCATCACTTTCAGCTGGCAACCCCGAGAGCCATTGGCGCTTAAATTTTTGGGTCAGACCCGACTTTGGCGAATTAGTTTGTTCTACTAAACTCAAAAGTTGGCAACACTAAGTACACCAATCGGTGGCCTATATTCTTGACATTTAAGGAAAATTATGACTTTTCAGAAAAACAAGATGGCGGATTCTATGGCGGCCATCTTGTAAAAGGCCGAAAAATCCCAATTTTCGACACGATAATTGGAACAGCTGGCATCTCCCGACTGGATTGTGTTGTACCGAGCGGTTGTGTGTTTTGTTGAGGAGTATTGCCTGGTGCAAAAAATTTCCCCATTTTTAGATTATTTTCCCAGATTTTCTCAAAAAACATGAAAAGTAGAAATAATGACATTTTAAATAGAGACTTTGACGAGCCGGCAACATTGGGGTCCCCCAAATGACATTTGACCATTTTCATCACTTTCAGCTGGCAACCCCGACAGCCAATGGCGCTTGAAATTTTGGGTCAGACCCGACTTTGGCGAATTAGTTTGTTCTACGAAACTCAAAAGTTGGCAACACCAAGTACACCACTTGGTGGCCTATATCCCTGAGACTTCAGGAAAATTATAACATTTTATAGAAAAAGGATGGCGGACAGTGTGGCGGCCATCTTGTAAAAATGATCAAAAATCCTAATTTTCGACACGATAAATGGGACAGCCGGAATCCCCCGACCGGATTGTGTTGTATGAAGCGATTGTGTATTTTGTTGTCGAGTATTACCTTACGCAAAATTTTTCCCCATTTTTAGGGTATTTTCCCAGATTTTTCCCAAAAACATGAATAGTGGAAATAACGACATTTTGAATGGATTTTTTTTACATAAACACCAAGAATGCGGTGCCTCAAGTGACATTTGACCATTTTCATTATTTTCAGCTGGCAACCCTGAGAGTCACTGGGGCTAGAATTTTCGGATCATAACCGACTTTGGCGAATTCTTTTGTTCTACCAAACCTAAAACTTGACAACACCAAGTACATCAGTCGGTAGCTTGTATCCTTGATATTTCAGAAAAATTAAGACTTTTCAGAACAACAAGATGGCGGACAGTGTGGTAGCCATTTTGGAAAAATGATGAAAAATCCCAATTTTCGACACGATAAATGGGACAGCCGGCATCCTCCGACCGGATTGTGTTTTATAGACCGGTTATGTGATTTGTTAAGGAGTGTGGCCTGGTTTAAAAAAAATTCACCATTTTTTGGGAATTTTCCCAAATTTACCCCGAAAACATGAAAAGTAGAAATAACGACATTTTGAATGGAAATTTTACATAAACACCAAGAATGGGGTCCCCCGAATGACATTTGACCATTTTCATCACTTTCAGCTGGCAACCCCGAGAGCCATTGGCGCTTGAATTTTTGGGCCAGACCCGACTTTGGCGAATTAGTTTGTTCTACTAAACTCAAAAGTTGGCAACACCAAGTACACCAGTTGGTGGTTTATATCCCTGAGATTTCAGGAAAATTATGACTTTTTAGAAAAAAAAGATGGCGGACAGTGTGGCGGCCATCTTGTAAAAATGATGTAAAATCCTAATTTTCGACACGATTAATGGGACAGCAGGCATCCCCCGACCGGATTGTGTTGTATGAAACGATTGTGTACTTTGTTGCGGAGTGTTACTTTACGCAAAAAATTTCCCCATTTTTAGGGAAATTTCCCAGATTTTCCCCGAAAACATGAAAATAGAAATAACGACATTTGGTCCCCCAAATGACAATTGACCATTTTCATCACTTTCAGCTGGCAACCCCGAGAGCCATTGGCGCTTGAATTTTTGGGCCAGACCCGACTTTGGCGAATTAGTTTGTTCTACTAAACTCAAAAGTTGGCAACACCAAGTACGCCGGTTGGTGGCCTATATTCTTGACATTCAAGGAAAATTATGACTTTTCAGAAAAACAAAATGGCGGACAGTGTGGCGGCCATCTTGTAAAAATGATGAAAAATACCAATTTTCGACACGATAAATGGGACAGCCAGCATCCCCCGACCGAAATGTGTTGTATGAAGCGATTGTGTTTTTTGTTGTCGAGTGTTACGTTACGCAAATGTTTTCCCTATTTTTAGGGTATTTTCCCAGATTTTTCCCAAAAACATGAATAGTGGAAATAACGACATTTTGAATGAAAATTTTTACATAATTATACACCAAGAATGGGGTGTCTCAAATGACATTTGACCATTTTCATTCTTTTCAGCTGGCAACACCGAGAGTCATTGGGGCTTGAATTTTCGGATCAGAACCGACTTTGGCGGTTTCTTTTGTTCTACCAAACTTAAGACTTGGCAACACCAAGTACACCAATCGGTAACCTGTATCCTCGATATTTCAGAAAAATTGTGACTTTTCAGAAAAACAAGATGGCGGACAGTGTGGTGGCCATCTTGGAAAAATGATGAAAAATACCAATTATCGTTACGATAAATGGGACAGCCGGCACCTTCTGACCGGATTGTGTTGTCCCGGTTGTGTATTACGTTAAGTAATGTTGCCTGTTGCAAAAAAAATCCCCATTTTTAGGGTATCTTCCCAGATTTTGCGTTTTGCGTTTTGAATGAGTTAGTCGAAATCATTTTTAAAAGCTCCCCCTCTCCCCCTCTTCACGACCCGCGAGCTGCGCGCAGCTCGCGGGTCGTGAAGAGGGGGGGAGGGGGAGCTTTGAAAAATACCTACACCTACCTACACCTACCTACACCAACCTACACCAACCTACACCTACCTACAACTACCGACACCTACCTACACCTACCTACACCTACCTACACCTACCTACACCTACCTACACCTACCTACACCTACCTACACCTACCTACACCTACCTACACCTACCTACACCTACCTACACCTACCTACACCTACCTACACCTACCTACACCTACCTACACCTACCTACACCTACCTACTCCTACATACACCTACCTACACCTACCTACACCTACCTACACCAACCGACACCTACCTACACCTTCCTACACCTGCCTACACCTACCTACCACCTACCTACTACCTACCTACACCTACCTACTACCTACCTAAACCTACACCTACCTACACATACCTACTACCTACCACCTACCTACTACCACTAAAAAAACATTACCCTAAAGTTTGCGTATCGTCGCCCCTGAGTTACGCTTCACCCACTCAACCTACCACCTACTTAGGACCTACCTACCACCGGAAAGCTATCATGACATTATCCCTACGCTACGGGGGTCGCCGGCTCGCTTCGCTCGCCCGCTCCCCCCTTCGCTTTACCGCTGTACCACCACCGGACAGGTTACTACCTACTATAATATTTGTTCAAACACCTAATGGCTATCTCTAACCGTTATGAAGTTACAGCCTTAAAGCCCTTTTAATTTAAGGGGAGGTTGGGGAGGGGAGGGTATACAAATTTCAACGCCCCTCAAATAGATTTAGGTAAGAATCAAAATTTTTTTCAGGAGTAAAAATAGAGGTGAAGAGGGGGGGGGGTGAAGGGGGGGAGAGGGGGAGTTTCTAAAAATGATTTCGACTTACGCAATGCCCCTTTCAATGAATCTGAAAAAAAAATGGTCCAAGTCTCTTAACTTCCGAGATCTGCCTAAAGGGGGAGGGGGTAAAGGGGGTCTGAAATATCGAGGATACAATCTACCGACTGGTGTACTTGGGATTGCCAACTTTTGCGTTTAGTAGAACAAACTAATTCGCCAAAGTCGGGTCTGATCCAAAAATTGAAGCGCCAATGGCTCTCGGGGTTGCCAGCTGATAGTGATGAAAATGGTCAAATGTCATTTGAGGCAGCCCATTCTTAATGTTCCTGTAAAAAAATTCCATTCAAAATGTCGTTATTTCCACTATTTGGATTTTTCGATTTTTTTCAAATCCATTTTTCGGGTACTTGGCAACATCGGACGGGTTCGAGTTGTACCGAACGGTTGTGTGTTTTGTTGACGAGTGTTGCCTGGTGCAAAAAATTTCCCCATTTTTAGGGTATTTTCCCAGATTTTTCCCAAAAACATGAAAAGTAGAAATAATGACATTTTAAATAGAGACTTTGACTAGCCGGCAACATTGGGGTCCCCCAAATGACATTTGACCATTTTGGTTCGTTTTAATTGGCAACCCCAAAAAATATTGAACTTTTTAATTTTTGGGACTTTTTGACTTTGGCGAATTAGTTTGTTCTACCAAACTCGAAAGTTGGCAACACCAAGTACACCAATCGGTGGCCTATATTCTTGACATTTCAGGAAAATTATGACTTTTCAGAAAAACAAGATGGCGGATTCCATGGCGGCCATCTTGTAAAAAGGCCGAAAAATCCCAATTTTCGACACGATAATTGGGACAGCTGGCATCCCCCGACCGGATTGTGTTGTATGGACCGGTTATGTAATTCGTCAAGGAGTGTGGCCTGGTGCAAACATTTTCCCCATTTTTAGGGAAATTTCCCAGATTTTCCCCGAAAACATGAAAAGTAGAAAAAACGACATTTTGAATGGAAATTTTACATAAACACCAAGAATGGGGTCCGTCAAATGACATTTGATCATTTTCATCACTTTCAGCTGGCAACCCCGAGAGCCATTGGCGCTAGAATTTTTGGGTCAGACCCGACTTTGGCGAATTAGTTTGTTCTACTAAACTCAAAAGTTGGCAACACTAAGTACACCAGTTGGTGGCCTATAACCCTGAAATTTCAGGAAAATTATGACTTTTCAGAAAAAAAAGATGGCGGACAGTGTGGCGGCCATCTTGTAAAAATGATGAAAAATCCTAATTTTCGACACGATTAATGGGACAGCCGGCATCCCCCGACCGGATTGTGTTGTATGAAACGATTGTGTACTTTGTTGTGGAGTGTTACTTTACGCAAAAATTTTCCCCATTTTTAGGGTATTTTCCCAGATTTTTCCCAAAAACATGAATAGTGAAAATAACGACATTTCGAATGGAAATTTTACATAAACACCAAAAATGGGGTGCTTCAAATGACATTTGACCATTTTCATTCTTTTCAGCTGGCAACCCCGAGAGTCATTGGGTCTTGAATTTTCGGATCAGAACAGACTTTGGCGAATTCTTTTGTTTTACCAAACTTAAAACTTGGCAACACCAAGTACACCAGTCGGTAGCCTGCATCCTCGATATTTCAGAAAAATTATGACTTTTCAGAAAAACAACATGGCGGACAGTGTGGTGGCCATCTTGGAAAAATGATGAAAAATCCCAAGTTTCCCAAAAATTTACCGTAAGAGGTCATTCAAACGAATAATCCGACTGAGGTATAGGTACATAAACAGGTACTTTTAATAGGAACCTACTAATTCACATAGGACTGTTATCTTTACCTGACCTATTTATATGAGAAACTGGGTTAAGTATTATAATTATTGACAAATCTACTTCTAAAATAGAGCATCGTGAAAACTTGGGATAACAACTAACGTAAGTGTAAGTATAAGGGCATCACAATGAATACTTAATAATTATAGATAATTATGTAACATAACTTATTAAGACTTGGACAACAAAGATATACCTACGTACCTATCTACTTATTTGGTTCTGCCTACCTTTACTTAGATTTATCTACTAAAACTGACGGAACAAGCAAATTATGGTCAATATTGGTATTAAATGGTAACTCTTTGCTTCGCAGTTGAGGCACGTACCTATAGAATGTGTCCTACGATGCACTGCTCTGCGTTCATCAACTTGAGGCTTATATATGCTAAGCCTTACGTGCCAGAAGTAACCACCGGCACCCACACCCTTCAAACCGAAACAGGATATTGCTTGACGATAGAAATAAGCATGGTGAATACTTCCGCAGGCGAGCTCTCGCAAACAGCTTTAATACCTATCTACCTACTAAAAAACAATGATCGCTCAATAAAATATGTAGGTAGGTACACAATTACAAGAGAAAGCTCAGCCGGAGAGTACCAATAGTTGAAGCACAATAAGCATAGAGCATCTATGTTTAATGACGAGTCATAAACCAATGCGTCTCCTATCTGTAATGTTTTATCTATACCTACCCACTGCCCAAATATGGATACTACAATAAAGTCGGTCCACAAATTGTCCACGATCATGTTGAGGAAATCTCAACAGGAGGAGGCTGTAACATACCTACTTGTCCTATTGTTGATGAAAGGAAAGTTAAAATGAGGCCACCTCCGTCAATTTCAACAGTAGGTAGGTACTACTCCCTACCTTACAAAATTATGTAGGTAGGTACCTAGCCATTGGCATTGGATGTGCATGGGACATAATTATATGCTGAAAAATCATAAAATTTATTATTTCACTAGCTTTTACCCGCGGCTTTGCTCGCTTTGTTTACTTCTAATACCTCCAAGAATCTGTGTACAAAGTTCATTGCGTGAAAACGTAACAAACAAACTTACATTCACATTTACAATAATAATCATATATCTACAATAATTATTGATGCTAATGCATCCTTGCTTTGTACTACAGTCAGGCGTTACGGCTCAATTGATAAGAACCCTGCCTTTTGCGCTGTATGTTGTGGATGATCACCACACATTAGAATTACCTACGTGGACAAACTTGGAGGAGACTTTTACCCGCAAGGGATCCACACTCCGTACTAATACCTAACTTGTACATATATGCTAAACAAAAAACATTTACCAACACACATTTGAAATATACATAATAATAGGTCTTTACCTATGAAATTGCCGTTTTGTTTGAAAAAATTTAAACGATTTTTTTCATGTATTTTTTAATTGTATTAATCGAAGTAATCACCCATTTAATCAATGCATCTTTGCCAACGCAGTGGCAGTTTATTGATGCCCTTCTTAAAGAAATCAGCTGGTCGGGAGGCAACAAATTCTTCAAAGGCATTTTGTACTGCCTCTCGGGTATTGAATTTTTTTCCCGCCAAGAAGTTATCCAAATTCTGGAAAAAGTAGTAGTCTGTAGGCGCAAGGTCTGGTGAGTAGGGCGGATGACGGAGAGCTTCCAACCCCAGTTCTTGCAACTTGGAGACCGTCTGCTGTGCAGTATGAGGTCGCGCGTTGTCGTGCAGGAGCAGCGGAGACGAGCGATTGACCAATGCTGGTTAAAGATGTGCCAGCTTCTCCATCATTGTGTTCAGTTCTTCACAGTACACATCTGCAGTAATGCTCACCCCGTTTGGTAAGAAGCTGTGATGAATCACACCGGCGCTAGACCACCAAACAGTGACCATCACTTTTCTAGGGGTAAGTTTTCGTTTAGGGCATTGTTTAGGTGCTGAACCAGGATCCAACCAACTTGCTGAGCGCTTACGGTTATCGTACAGGATCCATTTTTCATCGCAGGTAACAATGCGGTTCAAAATTCCTTCATTTGTGTGTCTGTTGAGCAGTGCAAGGCACGTCTCGACGCGTACTTCGCGCTGGCGATCATTGAGTTCGTGGGGCACCCATTTGTCAAGCTTTTTTACCTTGCCAATTTGACGCAAATGGACTAATATTGTTTTGACGCTAACGTCGAAAGCTGCTGCTAATTCAGCCGTAGATTGTGTATCATCAGCTTCTTTAACAAAAATTATTTTGATTTGAAATGGCCAGTACTGCAGAACGGCAATTTCATAGGTAAAGACCTAATATGTACCACAGAGCATTTTCTAAACGGGGAAATATGTACCTAAATCTAAACTGAACTGTGTTTGAAATGTATCTTTACATGAAGACAGTGGAAATAGAAAGCTACAATAATAATAGCAGATAGGTTCCCATAAAGCCTTCTATAATCCTTAGCCTAGGAGCCTTAGGGCTTATTTCATGGTCGCTATCCATCAGATGGATAAAAAATATTTCCATCTCTACTTTAAATAAATTCTTCAATATCATAGATTTTACTTGACAGATAGCATTATTCAGAGATTGTGAAATTATGTACTTAAGTAGTCAAATAACTTTATTTACTAAAAAGCTTCTATGAATATGTACAAGTATTTATACAATGTACTAAATATACATGAAACTGTTGAGCTATCTGCAAAGGATAAATGTTATTTTATTAGAATTTAAAGGAGGTTTGTTTTTGGCCAAATCATGTACTAAGGTACAAATTACTATCTATGCTCCTTCCAATAAATGGTGCTACGGGCAGTATTTATTATTTATTTGTTACGTTATAGGTACCAACCTAAACACTTTAATACCGTGTGACTACGGCTTTTCTTTTTGTTCTATCCTGAAAATCTTGTTTCATACTTTTTCAGCGTCGTTGTTTTTGTCGTAGTCGGGTTTTAGTTTTTTACTTTTTTTTTTGCTAAAGCATATATTATTAATGTCCCTTTCTGCTACGTGTTTGGTGACATTTCGTCTCAAATTTATTATGTAAATTGGTAAATATTGACAATGGTTGAAAAAAAAACATTATGTGAACTTTAAAAATTATTATTTCAAAAAGTAAATCGATACCATATATATTTTATGGCTTTTATT
Organism: Diarsia dahlii; assembly: GCA_949775195.1. Lineage (NCBI taxonomy): Eukaryota > Metazoa > Arthropoda > Insecta > Lepidoptera > Noctuidae > Diarsia > Diarsia dahlii. Next base: position 6,999,743 of record OX459211.1, on the reverse strand, counting down.
GGTGGAAGGGTTCTATCTTCATACGAAAAAAAAATATAGGCTATGTGTGTACAACGGGGTTTTACCCAGAGGTAATATTTCAATTTCTGTGTGATTTTCGGTGCCGTGTAAGTCGCAACGGACTTTTGTCGGAATGCTTTCGTAGTGTTTTGTTTTAAATTGTGTGTTTGTTTTATGTTTCGTAATATTTACGCATAAGTTCCTCTATGAATGTAGCTTTCAGATAGTAACTATATTTTTAAGTTTCGTGAAACTGTATAGTCGTAATAATTTATTTAATTTTGTTGAAAAATTTTCACAATTTTCACCAAAAAATCAAAATGTTTTGATTGTAAATTACTTTAATTCTTTCGCCCGTAGTCCCTGGAAGGGACCACGGAGCTTTTCTTCGTGGTCCCTATAATACTGGAAAATGCCGTGGTCCCCTTTTTTCTTCATGTTCCTATAATACGACCGTCTCGCGGCAGTATGACTTTATGGGCGGCATGGGCACCGGGCCGTAGGCCGACGAAGGAGGCCGGCGGAGGCCCGGCACTTCGGGGACAGAAGATATTAGTGTTATTTAATATGCGAGCGAAGCGAGCGCGCGTCATGGAGTACAATTTAATTCGGCAGTAGGTATATATTTCTAGAAGGAACCACGGGCAAAAAAATACTCGTGGTCCCTTCCAGGGACCGGGACCACGGGCGAAAAAGACTTTTTATCAATAATTAAGAAATTAATGTACAAATGTAGGTACCGGAGAAGATGCCTTATAATAATGTTTTCTAAATATACTTTTTGTTAAAATAACATGGAACTGTTTCAAATTATATTTATATCGTAACAAGTAAAACATAGTTTTATTTAATTTATCAATAAAGCAGTTTTGTTTACTATCGCCTCTGAAAACGATGAGGAATCGAATGTGTTTTTCGAATAACTTAGTCATAGGTTTTAATACTATTCTTAAATTCACATGATACATTTTACTCAATCAACAGCACAGCCATTGACTTAACTGTTAAGATATAAGATAGCTGAATCATCATAAATTTAATATTGCTAAGCTTTCTTGAGAGGTCCAAATAGCTGGTCCGGTCCATGTAGCTGGTCATCACTTCTAAAATAAAACCGACTTCGACAAAAATAAAACACAAAAAAGTGAAAAATAAAAATCAGCTTCTGAAGTCGGTGACTTTTGTTTGATTTCATGTTTTTGCCACCGACTTCTGAAGCTGATTTTTATTTTTCACTTTTTTGTGTTTTATTTTTGTCGAAGTCGGTTTTATTTTTTGTAAATAAGTTTTTATTTTTCACTTTTTAGTGGATCACATGAGCTTACCCCTTCACAACGTACCGGCGTGATGTTATGTTATGAACTGGTGTAAACAATAGACAGACATGAGATTTCAGCAATCCCAGTCCATTTGCTATCATTTATTGAGGAGTTCCGTTGTCTATCTCCGAAGTACTTTATCAGAATATGTTCACCAACCTTTGTAGTGAGTACAGGCGTGATATTATGTTGTGTGATGGCGTAAACAATGCTTAGATATGCTATAGCAACAATCGCGGTTAATCTGCTGTTATTTATTGAAGAGTTCCCCCGATTTCTACAAGATCCCATCATCAGATATTGAAATGGTGACAATGGGACCACACGGGAAGCACCAGCTTTCAAATGAAAAAAGAATCATGAAAATCAGTTCACCCAGTCGCAAGTTATGCGCGAACAAACATAAAAAAAAAAAAAAAAAAAAAAAAAAAAATACAGTCGAATTGATAACCTCCTCCTTTTTTTGAAGTCGGTTAAAAATACCCACAGTGCCCCTCCCTGAGGTCCACCTTGGTGAACCGTTGTAAGAAAACCTTCCACGATTCACACAGGTGGGCGGCATTTGAGATAGGTGATTTATTACTTAGTAATGACGATTTTTCTTTTCAAAATAAAATAGTAATTCCCAAGACCACGATAGATGGCGCTAAAAAAATTGTACGAGTTCATTCAAACAATAATAGGTTTTTTTATGGCTTTCTCTAGACTTACTACGTTTAAGAGTTCAATGAAGTAGAAACCTTTCGGGTCTCTTCTAGGCTTTATTTGGCATTTCACTAGAGTTTGAAAAATGGAAGACTCACCACCTGCCTAGCCTTTTCCCAACTATATTGGGGTCGGCTTCCAGTGTAACCGGATGCAGCTGAATACCAGTATTTTACATGGAGCGACTGCCTATCTGACCTCCACAGCCCAGTTAATACTAGGTAATACAATAGGTACCCTTTGGTAAGACTGGATGTCAGAATTTCTGGTCACTGACTACCTGAAACGACTGCCAAATATCTATATATAGCTCCTCGAAAAGTGGAAGACTAGGGTTCTATTTGACATCATGTTTAAGGTTTATTTATACTATATGTTGCATACGATTAGAGCAAACAATACATAGTTTATTTGTACCGACTAAGTACATCAACTAAAGGAATAAAAAATCGTTCAGTTGATTTACTTAAAAGACCATTTGGACTATAATGGATTTTCCAATTCATTTAAGGATTCCTAGGGATTCTCAAAATTTTACAAGGGTAACTAAAACTCCTCAAAAGCACGACAGAACCGCGAGCTGCGCGCAGCTCGCGCAGCCACGCAAATACTAGTTATAGTTATATAAAACTACAAAGCCACTCACTCACTCATTGACATGTCGTTTCTCGGAATGGGTGAGAGATGGGTTAGGGGTATGTTTTGCAAAAATGTGCTATCTGACCAATCGAGTAGAGGAAAATTATAGGGAAAGTTCAAATCCAAGATGGTGGGCGAGTCCATTTCCGGTTTCGGTGGGGGAAACACTTGGATGGATTTCGACTCAGAGGTCCTATACGAAATGTAAAAGCATTTAAAAAAAAAGTAAAAAAAAAAAAAAAAACAAGATGGCGGCCGCGCCAGGACGTTTTGAAATTGTCGACTTTTTTCACTCGACTTTGACAAATTGTTTTCTTCTACCAAATTCTAAAACCGCCAACGAAAAGTCTGCCAATTTGTTGGTAATTTCAATGGCAATTGGGAAAAATTATGACATTGTGAAAATCCAAGATGGAGGACGCTGCGGCGGCCATTTTGTAAATAGTTGGAAATTTCGATTTTTTTCAAATCCATTTTTCGAGTAGTTGGCAACATCGGACGGGTTCGAGTTGTAGGGAGCGGTTGTGTGTTTTGTTGACGAGTGTTGCCTGGTGCAAAAATTTTCCCCATTTTTAGGGTATTTTCCCAGATTTTCCCCGAAAACATGAAAAGTAGAAATAATGACATTTTAAATAGAGACTTTGACTAGCCGGCAACATTGGGGTCCCCCAAATGACATTTGACCATTTTGGTTCGTTTTAATTTGCAACCCCAAAAAATATTCAACTTTTTCATTTTTGGGACTTTTTGACTTTGGCGAATTAGTTTGTTCTACCAAACTCGAAAGTTGGCAACACCAAGTACACCAATCGGTGGCCTATATTCTTGACATTTTAGAAAAATTATGACTTTTCAGAAAAACAAGATGGCGGATTCCATGGCGGCCATCTTGTAAAAAGGCCGAAAAATCCCAATTTTCGACACGATAATTGGGACAGCTGGCATCCCCCGACCGGATTGTGTTGTATGGACCGGTTATGTAATTCGTCAAGGAGTGTGGCCTGGTGCAAAAATTTTCCCCATTTTTAGGGAAATTTCCCAGATTTTCCCCGAAAACATGATAAGTAGAAATAACGACATTTTGAATGGAAATTTTACATAAACACCAAGAATGGGGTTCCTCAAATGACATTTGACCATTTTCATCACTTTCAGCTGGCAACCCCGAGAGCCATTGGTGCTTGAATTTTTGGGTGAGACCCGACTTTGGCGAATTAGTTTGTTATACTAAACTCAAAAGTTGGCAACACCATGTACACCGGTTGGTGGCCTATATCCCTGAGATTTCAGGAAAATTATGACTTTTCAGAAAAACAAGATGGCGGATGTTATGGCGGCCATCTTGTAAAAATGATGAAAAATCCTAATTTTCGACACGTTATATGGGACAGCCAGCATCCCCCGACCGGATTGTGTTGTATGAAGCGATTGTGTACTTTGTTGTGGAGTGTTACCTTACGCAAAAATTTTCCCCATTTTTAGGGAAATTTCCCAGATTTTCCCCGAAAACATGAAAAAGAGAAATAACGACATTTTGAATGAAAATTTTACATAAACACCAAGAATGGGGTCCTCCAAATGACATTTGTCCATTTTAATCACTTTCAGCTGGCAACCCCGAGAGCCAATGGCGCTTGAATTTTTGGGTCGGACCCGACTTTGGCGAATTAGTTTGTTCTACTAAACTCAAAAGTTGGCAACACCAAGTACACCAGTTGGTGGTCTATATTCCTGAGATTTCAGGAAAATTATGACTTTTCAGAAAAAAATGATGGCGGACAGTGTGGCGGCCATCTTGTAAAAATTACGAAAAATCCTAATTTTCGACACGATAAATGGGACAACCGGCGTCCCCCGACCGGATTGTGTTGTATGAAGCGATTGTGTACTTTGTTGTCGAGTGCTACCTTACGCAAAAAAAATCCCCATTTTTAGGGTATTTTCCCAGATTATTCCAAAAAACATGAATAGTGGAAATAACGACATTTTGAATGGATTTTTTTTACATAAACACCAAGAATGGGGTGCCTCAAGTGACATTTGACCATTTTCATTCTTTTCAGCTGGCAACCCCGAGAGTCATTGGGGCTTGAATTTTCGGATCAGAACCGACTTTGGCGAATTCTTTTGTTCTACCAAACTTAAAACTTGGCAACACCAAGTACACCAGTCGGTAACCTGTATCCTCGATATTTTAGAAAAATTATGACTTTTCAGAAAAAAAAGATGGCGGACAGTGTGGCGGCCATCTTGTAAAAATGATGAAAAATCCTAATTTTCGACACGACAAATGCGACAGCCGGCATCCCCCGACCGGATTGTCTTGTATGAAACGATTGTGTACTTTGTTGTGGAGTGTTACTTTACGCAAAAATTTTCCCCATTTTTAGGGTATTTTCCCAGATTTTTCCCAAAAACATGAATAGTGAAAATAACGACATTTCGAATGGAAATTTTACATAAACACCAAAAATGGGGTGCTTCAAATGACATTTGACCATTTTCATTCTTTTCAGCTGGCAACCCCGAGAGTCATTGGGTCTTGAATTTTCGGATCAGACCTGACTTTGGCGAATTAGTTTGTTTTACTAAACTCAAAAGTTGGCAACACCAAGTACACCAGTTGGTGGCCTATATCCCTGAGATTTCAGGAAAGTTATAATTTATAAGAAAAAAAAGATGGCGGACTGTGTGGCGGCCATCTTGGAAAAATGATAAAAAATCCCAATTTTCGACGCGATAAATGGGACAGCCGGCACCTTCTGACCGGATTGTGTTGTCCCGGTTGTGTATTTCGTTAAGTAGGTGTTGCCTGTAGCAAAAAAAAAACATTTTTAGGGTATTTTCCCAGATTTTGCCCGAAAACATGAAAATAGAAGTAAAGACTTTTAGAATGAAGACTTTGACTAGCTGGCAACATTTGGGTTCGTTGAATAACATTTTTTTATTTTTTTTTTTATTTTTTTTAAGATGGGTCAGCTCTTGACCTCGAGGCTTGCCTGAGCAAGGATGAGGTCTACGATGGAGCGAGCCTTCCCAGTAGCACTGGCTCTCCCGCGCACCAACGGAACACAGCGAACTGTTTTGCGCCGGACTTCGGCGGGAGGGTGGTAACTAGCCAGGCGGACCTTTGCAGGCCCTTCCACCAGTGTTGGGATCATTCATTTGATCGTTTTCATCACTTTCAGCTGGCAACCCTGAGATCCATTGCAGCTTTACTGTTGACTTACTGTCATTATAACACGTTTATTTTAACAGTAAGGCATCAGAGATCTAAGTGGTTAGACTGACATCATTTGAAATTTTTGTTTTCGGGCTATAACATAAATCCTTAGCAATTTTCAGCAAATGTACAGTTACACGTCCTCAAATTACTCTGTTGACTTAGTGTCATTATAACACGTTTATTTTCACAGTAAGGCATCAGAGATCTCCCAAGTAGTTAGACTGAAATCATATAAAATTTTTGTTTTCGGGATAAAACAAATCTTTAGCAAATGTACAGGTCCTCAAAGAACTCTGTTGACATACTGTCATTATAACACGTTTATTTTAACAGTATGGCATCAGAGATCTCCTAAGTGGTTAGAATGACATCATTCGAAAGTTTTGTTTTCGAAATATAACATAAATCCTTAGAAAATTTTAGCAAATGTACAGGTCCTCAAAGAACTTTGTTGACTTACTGACATTATAACATGTTAATTTCAACAGTAAGGCATCAGAGATCTCCCAAGTGGTTAGACTGAAATCATTTGAAATTTTGGTCTTCGGAATATAACAGAAATCTACAGTTAAAAGTAACTGAGACATTTGGTATCTGATATTTAAATCCCACACCTTCGTGCAACACAGCAGTCCACGGACACACGTACATAACTCGTATGCTCCATGCCATTTATCTTATTCAATCAATACAATGACTCCACCCACACCTTTGCACACTAGGACTCATTACTGATAAGACAACAACTTTAACACAACATGTTAACGGACTTACCAAACGTCCCTCAGATCCACCACAAGTCAGAAAAAATAAAATAACCTATTAAATGAATGAACCGATGACTCTACCTACACCTTTGCCAGTGCGATTTATTACCGATAAGACAACAAATCATATCAGCGTGGATGGTGAGCGCTGACTTGAGACCCATGTGGACTGCGCGATAGCGATTATCGTTACCGCGCAGTCACGGGGTCTCAAGTCAGCGCTCAACTTTCATGCCACTTACAATAGCCATGTTAACGGGCATATCATCCGTCCCGACCGATCCACCAGAAGTCAGATAGCATCCACATTCCACAACTTGACATCGATTCCCATCCTGATTTTCGCGCCACAGACAACGCAAGACATCCCAGCAATTACACCCACACCGACCACACTTTACTGACCCCCCAACATCGGTATGACAACTCACTTCAACGACGAATTCGCAATCACTCGGTTCTATTGACTTCATCACTAACCGAAGCATGTTCTCGGCAGTAAGCCAACTCTGATCAGAATCCAGAGCCTAACTCCTTAGTAGTTAGTCCCTGGAAGGGACCACGGAGCTTTTTTTCTTCGTGGTCCTTTTAATACTGGAAAATTCCGTGGTCCCTTTTTTTTTCTTCGTGTTCCTATAATACGACCGTCTCGCGACAGTATCCTTTATGGGCGGCATGGGCACCGGGCCGTAGGCCGACGAAGGAGGCCGGCGGATGCCCGGCACTTCGGGGACAGAAGATATTATTGTTATTTAATATGCGAGCGAAGCGAGCGCGCGTCATGGAGTACAATTTAATTCGGCAGTAGGTATATATTTCTAGAAGAAACCACGGACAAAAAAATACTTGTGGTCCCTTCCAGGGACCGGGACCACGGGCAAAAAAGACTTTTTATCAATAATTAAGAAATTAATGTACAAATGTAGGTACCGGAGAAAATGCCTTATAATAATGTTTTCTAAATATACTTTTTGTTAAAATAACATGGAATTGTTTCAAATTATATTTATATCATATCAAGTAAAACATAGTTTTATTTAATTTATCAATAATAAAGCAGTTTAATAATAGGTAGGTATGTTTAACACTCATCACTCTTATTATCGTGATCAAGCAATGCCCAAATACATGGGCGTACACCATTGCATTTGTTTTTTTTTTGTTTACTATCGCCTGTGAAAACGATGAGGAATCAAATGTGTTTTTCGAATAACTAATGCCCGGTTTCTGAGGCATTTTATCTATGGTTTATCTGTGGTTTATCTATTCAAATGGACGCATATGAATAGATAAACCACAGATAAAGTGCCTCAGAAACCGGGCATTAGTCATAGGTTTTAATAACTATTCTTACATTCACATGATACATTTTACTCAATCAACAACACAGCCATTGACATAACTGTTAAAATATAAGATAACTGAATCATCATAAATTTAATATTGCTAAGCTTTCTTGAGAGGTCCAAATAGCTGGTCCGGTCCATGTAGTTGGTCATCACTACTAAAAAATACCCACAGTCCCCCTCCCTTTTTTTTTTTTTAAAAAAAACAGTCCCCCTCCCTGAGGTCCACCTTGGTAAACCGTTGTAAGAAAACTTTCCACGATTCACCCAAGTGGGCGGTGGGTAAGAATTAAAGCATTTGAAATAGGTAAGTGCCTATCATAATGATTCATTACTTAGTAATGACGAATTTTCTTTTCAAAATAAAATAATAGTTCCCAAGACCACGATAGATGGCGATAAAAAAAATGTACGAGTTCATTCATACAATAATAGGTTTTCTTATGGCATTCTCTGGACTTACTACGTTTAAGAGTTCGATGAAGTAGAAACCTTTCGGCTCTATTAGGCATTTCACTAGAGTTTGAAAAGTGGAAGACTAGGGTTCTTTTTGACATCACGTTTAATGTTTATTTATACTATACATTGCATACGATTAGAGCATAAAATTGGAACTTATTTCATTATTTACATAATCACTTTTATGGAATAACATTATAATTATAGTTTACTAGCTGATACCCGCGACTTATCGGTGAGCAGCGGTGGCCCAGTGGTGGCGGCCTCGACTTACGAACAGTAGGTCGTGGGTTCGAACCCAGGCAGGCACATTACTTTGTGTAATTTATTTCATCACCGCTGCTCTCAAAACGGTGAAGGAAAACATCGTGAGGAAACCGGCATGTCTTAGAACCAAAAAATTCGAAGACATGTGACATCTACCAATCCGCACTGGGCCCGCGTGGTAGATTATAGCCCATTCCCTCTCAAAAAGAGAGGAGGCCTGTGTCCCAGCAGTGGGAACATTAATAGGCTGTTGATGATGACCCGCGACTTCGTTCACGTGGAAATTTTGATGTGTGACTGTCTCGTTGATCGAGTGGTCTCAAGTGCAACTACTGAAGATGAGGTCTGAGGTTTGATTGCAAAGTGTTTTCGCAGTAGAGGCCACGGAGCGTGGTTTTCGTGCCAGGTCGATGGCAATATTATATCTATAGACATCAAACGCCCCCTATTCCATGGCGCTTGAACATTACTGGCAAAATGTGGGTTTACGATTAGGTACACCACTGCCTAACTCTTTCGGGATCTTCTGTTGGCACTGGATGGGAAAACTCTTCGGAAAGTGGAATTTTCGCATCTACATCTAATTCCAGGCGACTCTCTCCTGTTTAAAGCAGTTTATTTGCAAAGACATCTGTTCCATGGCCAATCGCAGATTTTTGGTGATGTTGCAAGTTGGCGTAAGATTCGACGGCAATTTGTAAACGGAAAGTGCAATCTGGCCATTGTTAAGCTAAGTTGCGGCAATGCCCAAGGCAGCCGATAAGACGGCACGGTTGGCGCAGTGCCTCGGCGTTTGACTGTGGCGCTGCATGTCCTGTATTCGATTTCCACACTGAACAAATATATTTACGTCGCGGGTCTTATCTAATTTTAATTAGGTTTTTATTTTAAAGTTTTTACAGCTGTTTTTCTTACTGTGTACCTGTCAATTTGTATTTGTTGACTATTCACGACAAATATTAACACCGCAATTCTGAAAATGGTGTCAAATGAACAATGCCATCTGTCGAAGACGAAGTTAAACTGCCAAAATTTAATGCATGGGAAGCAAACACACACTATAGGGTTTAGGCTATGTAGTTTCCTGCATGAATGGTGCGCGGAGGCACTACACTGGGGGATAACTCCGCTGCCGCCGTATATTGCCGCATGGCGGACAGACCCCACTGGTGTGATTTCATGGCGACATGGAGAGAGCGACTGTCGCAACCCCGTGCAGGGCACTGTGGTGGTAAGTCTCCTCTTTGAGGAGTGGCTTGAGAGGCGCCACGGCGCCCTCACCTTTCGTCTGGCGCAGATCCTCACCGGACACGGTTGTTTCGGGATTCGGGAGGCACCTGCACCCAATCAGGCGGAAGGAAACGCCCAAATGCTACTATTGCAAGGATCAGCCGGAGGACACGGTGGAGCACACCGTGGAGGTCTGCCTTGCTTGGGCGGAGCCCCACTTGGGTTGAGCCCCGTCGTGTTCTCTTAGCGACGATCGGCGGCGGCGACCTCTCGCGTCCGGCCCTGGTTCAAGCAATGTTGCGGGGCGAGAGGGAATGGGACGCCGTTGCCTCCTTCGGCGAAGCAGTGATGCTAGCGAAGGAGGTGGCGTGGTGAGAGAGAGAACCTCTCGTCCCAGCCGCAATAGGAGACGCTCTGGGCGTCGGGGGTCACGTGATGGCTTCCGGCCACCGTAGGTGCGGGCCTGTGGACGGTAAGTAGTGGGCTAGCTCGCCGTCCGCCCGTCGTAAGACGACGACAGGCCGTGTCGACGGCGCGTTCGGTTCCACGCGCGCCTCAAAGAGATGTCAGCAATATGGTTGAGGCCCGCAAGGGCCGCCGCTTGTCGGGGCTACGGGTTGTTCGAAAGAAATATCGCGGCCACAGCACAAAAGGCAAAAAAGGAACATGGGTGGTTTTTAGTCAGTAGAAGTCTAACATTCCCTACCGCTCTGCCCAGAGCGGGAGGAGTCAAATGATGATTTCCCACCCTCCAAAAAAAACCCTATATAGATTTTCAAAGCAGCGTCATTTAAACTAATCAAGGGTACATTTTGTTATCGTAACTGTTTGAAAAATACGATTTAAAAGTTATATTGTGAACACACTTATTAATTAGTACCGTTTTGATGCAATAGATGTCGTTGCATGTATGTTTCTAAATGATGATAAGTTTTCTTAAATACCTTAAATTCGTATATCTTTTGATAGAGAGCACCAATTCCAATGAAACAAAAACTAAAACCCTAATCTTATTAGTTTTAAAATGTACACGTGATAATACTATAATAAACTATACACCCAAGACACACAGACACAACAAAAGAAAACATTTTTTTTTCTAAATAATTATGTTCAATGTACAAAAACTCTACGTCTACAGATTTATAATATTGTATTTACAATTAAAAGTAGATTATATAAATTTACTCTGAATTGATTTGAAAATCATATGGCATCGAAATGAAAACAAATACGTGGAACTTACAAAAAGTGAAAACCGATTGGGGATCGAACTCGCGAACACGTTTCAACATTTTTGGAAATCTTATAAAAAATCACAAAAAGTGAATACTGACTGTGATTTGAACTTGCGTACCTTTGTTTACAGGCAAGTCTCTGTACCGTTAGGCTACGTACACCAGTGACAAACAGATTGAAATAGACCTTCTGTTTTAATATAGTATGATAGTTGACAGTTCGATTGTGTACGATACCGGAAATTTGAAATGACGTAAGGGACTTCAGCTTTCTCTTGGATTTGCAACGCTCGCACCAGGTGCTTAAAGTGAAAAATTGCACAGCACGCTCGATGTATTGCGTTATTTCGTATTTCCAGTATCAAGCTGTAAAACAGTTGAGGATTATGGATAATGCAATACTGCTCACCCCCTTAAATTATTATGGGGATAATTTATAGCCCATGTGTTATTCCAGACTATAATCTACCTCTGTGCCAAATTTCATCCAAATTTCATCCAGATCCGATCAGCCGTTCTCACGTGAAAGAGCAACAAACATCCATACATCCATCCATCCATCCATCCATCCATCCATCCATCCTCACAAACTTTCGCATTTATAATATTAGTAGGATTTGTACCGACTTTTAAGTACATCAACTGAAGGAATAAAAAATCGTTCAGTTGATTTACTTAAAAGACCATTTATGTACTTATGATTCTCAAAATATTTAAAAGATTTTATATACAATTTACAAAATCTTGGACTCTAATGGATTTTCCAATTCATTTAAGGATTCCTAGGGATTCTCAAAATTTTACAAGGGTAACTAAAACTCCTCAAAAGCACACCAGAACCGCGAGCTGCGCGCAGCTCGCGCAGCCACGCAAATACTAGTTATACTATATAAAGCTAAATTACCACTCACTGACTGACTGACTGACAGAATTGTTCTCCCAGATGGTGGATGGGGAGGTGGGTATATTTTGACAGATTCGTAAACAAGCAACTCTCGTGAGTATGGGAAAAGTCCCAAACCCCCCCTTTTCCCCCCCCTTCTCCCCCCTCCCTATCGTATCTCGGAAACAAAGAGACTTTACGTGTTTTTTTTTTAGGATTCGTATAGAGGGGGCTCGGTAAAGTAGAAATCATTTTTCAAAGTGGCCCCCCTTTTCCCCCTTCTCCCCCCCTTTAGGCGGATCTCGGAAATAAAGAAATTTTACGTGTTTTTTTTTAGGGATTCGTATAGAGTAGGCTCGCGGAAGTAAAAACCATTTTTCAAATTTGACCCCCTTGCCCCCCTTCACCCCCCCTTTAGGCGGATCTCGGAAATAAAGAGAATTTACGTGTTTTTTTTTAGGGATTCGTATAGAGGAGGCTCGGGGAAGTAAAAACAATTTTTCAAATTTGACCCATTTGCCCCCCTTCACCCCCCCCCCCCTTTCGGATCTCGGAAGTTAAGAGACTTGGAACATTTTTTTTTTCAGATTCATTAAAAGGGGCAATGCGTTAGTCGAAATCATTTTTCGAAACTCCCCCCCTCTCCCCCATTCAATCCCCCCCCCTCTTCACCTCTTTTTTTACTACTGAAAAAAATTTTGATTCTTTCCTAAAACTATTTGAGGGGCGTTGAAATTTGTATACCCTCCCCTCCCCAACCTTCCCTAAAATTAAAAGAGCTGTAACTTCATAACGGTTAGAGATAGCCATTAGGTGTTTGAACAAATATTATACTAGGCGTCGAAACCTGTCCGGTGGTGGCACAGCGGTAAAGCGAAGAAGGGAGCGGGCGAGCGAAGCGAGCCGGCGACCCCCGTAGCGTAGGGATAATGTCATGATAGCTTTCCGGTGGAAGGTAGGTCCTGAGTGGAGCGAACCTGCGAGACCGAGTGGAGCGAAGGGGGGGAGGTGGCGAGCGAAGCGAGCCGGCGACCTCCTTAGCGTAACGAAGGTTGAGTGGGTGAAGCGTTACTCAGGGGCGACGACAAGCAAACTTTAGGGTAATGTTTTTTTAGTGGTAGTAGGAGGTAGTAGGTAGGTAGTAGGTAGGTGATAGGTAGGTAGTAGGTAGGTGTAGGGGTAGTAGGTAGGTGGTAGGTAGGTGTAGGTAGGTAGTAGGTAGGTGTAGGTAGGTGCAGGTAGGTGTAGGTAGGTAGTAGGTAGGTGGTTGGTAGTAGGTAGGTGTAGGTAGGTAGTAGGTTGGTAGTAGGTAGGTGTAGGTAGGTAGTAGGTAGGTGGTAGGTGTATATAGGTAGGTATTCCTTGCCCCCCTTCACCCCCCCCCTTTCGGATCTCGGAAGTTAAGAGACTTGGAACATTTTTTTTTTCAGATTCATTGAAAGGGGCAATGAGTTAGTCGAAATCATTATTCAAAGCTCCCCTCTCCCCCCCCTTTACCCCCCCCCCTCTTCACCCCTTTTTTTCTGTTTTGTTTACGGATTCGTATAGAGGAGACTCGGGAAAGTAAAAGCCATTCTTAAAATTTGACGGCAATGCGTTAGTCGAAATTATTTTTCAAAGCACCCCCTCCCCCCCTCTTCACGCCCCGCGAGCTGCGCGCAGCTCGCGCAGCCACGCAAATACTAGTAGTTATATAAAACTACAAAGCCACTGACTGACTGATTGACATGTCGTTTCTCGGAATGGGTGAGAGATGGGTTAGGGGTATGTTTTGCAAAAATGTGTAATCTGACCAATCGAGTAGAGGAAAGTTATAGGGAAAGTTCAAATCCAAGATGGTGGGCGAGTCCATTTCCAATTTCGGTGGAAGAAAAACTTGGATGAATTTCGACTCAGAGGTCCTATACGAAATATAAAAGCATTTAAAAAAAAAAGTAAAAAAAAAAAAAAAACAAGATGGCGGCCGCGCTATGACGTTTTGAAATTGTCGACTTTTTTCACTCGACTTTGACAAATTGTTTTCTTCTACCAAATTCTAAAACCGCCAGCGAAAAGTCTGCTAATTTGTTGGTAATTTCAATGGCAATTGGGAAAAAATATGACAATGTGAAAATCCAAGATGGAGGACGCTGCGGCGGCCATTTTGTAAAAAGTTGGAAATTTCGATTTTTTTCAAATCCATTTTTCGGGTAGTTGGCAACATCGGACGGGTTCGAGTTGTAGGGAGCGGTTGTGTGTTTTGTTGACGAGTGTTGCCTGGTGCAAAAATTTTCCCCATTTTTAGGGTATTTTCCCAGATTTTCCCCGAAAACATGAAAAGTAGAAATAATGACATTTTAAATAGAGACTTTGACTAGCCGGCAACATTGGGGTCCCCCAAATGACATTTGACCATTTTGGTTCCTTTTAATTGGCAACCCCAAAAAATATTGAACTTTTTAATTTTTGGGACTTTTTGAATTTGGCGAATTAGTTTGTTCTACCAAACTCAAAAGTTGGCAACACCAAGTACACCAATCGGTGGCCTATATTCTTGACATTTCAGAAAAATTATGACTTTTCAGAAAAACAAGACGGCGGATTCCATGGCGGCCATCTTGTAAAAAGGCCGAAAAATCCCAATTTTCGACACGATAATTGGGACAGCTGGCATCCCCCGACCGGATTGTGTTGTATAGACCGGTTATGTAATTCGTCAAGGAGTGTGGCCTGGTGCAAAATTTTTCCCCATTTTTTGGAAAATTTCCCAGATTTTCCCCGAAAACATGAAAAGTAGAAATAACGACATTTTGAATGGAAATTTTACATAAACACCAAGAATGGGGTTCCCCGAATGACATTTGACCATTTTCATTACTTTCAGCTGGCAACCCCGAGAGCCATTGGTGCTTGAATTTTTGGGTCAGACCCGACTTTGGCGAATTAGTTTGTTCTACTAAACTCAAAAGTTGGCAACACCAAGTACACCGCTTGGTGGCCTATATCCCTGAGATTTCAGGAAAATTATGACTTTTCAGAAAAAAAAGATGGCGGACAGTGTGGCGGCCATCTTGTAAAAATGATGAAAAATCCTATTTTTCGACACGATAAATGGGACAGCCGGCATCCCCCGACCGGATTGTGTTGTATGAAGCGATTGTGTACTTTGTTGTGGAGTGTTTCCTTACGCAAAAATTTTCCCCATTTTTAGGGTATTTTTCCGGATTTTTTCCCAAAAACATGATTAATGGAATTGAACGACATTTTGAATGAAAATTTTAAATAAACACCAAGAATCGGGTGCTTCAAATGACATTTGACCATTTTCATTCTTTTCAGCTGGCAACCCCGAGAGTCATTGGTGCTTGAATTTTCGGATCAGAACCGACTTTGGCGAATTCTTTTGTTCTACCAAACATAAAACTTGGCAACACCAAGTACACCAATCGGTAGCCTGCATCCTCGATATTTCATAAAAATTGTGACTTTTCAGAAAATCAAGATGGCGG
Source organism: Diarsia dahlii (assembly GCA_949775195.1). Classification (NCBI taxonomy): domain Eukaryota; kingdom Metazoa; phylum Arthropoda; class Insecta; order Lepidoptera; family Noctuidae; genus Diarsia; species Diarsia dahlii. The sequence continues at coordinate 6,984,176 of OX459211.1, read as the reverse complement.
ACAGTGTGGTGGCCATCTTGGAAAAATGATGAAAAATCCATTGTGAATACTTCCGTAGGCGAGCTCTCGCAAACAGCTATAATACCTATCTACCTACTAAAAAACAATGATCGCTCCCGAGTAAATACTAGGGACAATGCGTTAGTCGAAAAAGCTCCCCTTCACGACCCGCGAGCTGCGCGCAGCTCGCGCAGCCACGCAAATACTAGTTATACTATATAAAGCTAAATTACCACTCACTGACTGACTGACTGACTGACAGAATTGTTCTCCCAGATGGTGGATGGGGAGGTGGGTATATTTTGACAGATTCGTAAACAATCAACTCTCATGACTATGGGAAAAGTCCCAAACCCCCCCTTTCCCCCCCCCCCTTCTCCCCCCTCCCTATCGTATCTCGGAAAGTAAGAGACCCGTATTTTTTTTTTTTTAGGGATTCGTATAGAGGAGGATCGGGGAAGTAAAAACCATTTTTTGAATTTGACCCCCTTGCCCCCCTTCAGCCCCCCTTTAGGCGGATATATAAAATAAAGAGATTTTACGTGTTTTTTTTTTAGGGATTCGTATAGAGAAGGCTAGGGCAAGTAAAAACCATTATTCAAATTTGACCCCCTTGCCCCCCTTCACCCCCCCTTTCGGATCTCGGTAGTTAAGATACTTGGAAATTTTTTTTTTTCAGATTCATTTAAAAGGGGCATAGAATTAGTCGAAATCATTTTTAAAAGCTCTCCCCCCTCTTCCCCCCTTCACCCCCCCCACCTTTACCCCTTTTTTCAGTTTTGTTTACGGATTCGTATAGAGGAGGCTCAGGAAAGTGAAAACCATTTTTCAAAATCGACCCCCTTTCCACTCTTCTCCCCCCTCGGGGGGAAAGGAGCCTATCCTGTGGTGGTACCGGTAAAGCGAAGGGGGGAGCGGGCGAGCGAAGCGAGCCGGCGACCCCCGTAGCGTAGGGATAATGTCATGATAGCTTTCCGGTGGTAGGTAGGTCCTGAGTGGAGCGAACCTGCGAGACCGAGTGAAGCGAAGGGGGGAGGTGGCGAGCGAAGCGAGCCGGCGACCTCCTTAGCGTAACGAAGTTTGAGTGGGTGAAGCGTTACTCAGGGGCGACGACAAGCAAACTTTAGGGTAATGTGTTTTTAGTGGTAGTAGGAGGTAGTAGGTAGGTGATAGGTAGGTAGTAGGTAGGTGTAGGTAGGTAGGTAGTAGGTAGGTGTAGGTAGGTAGAAGGTAGGTGTAGGTAGGTGTAGGTAGGTGTAGGTAGGTGTAGGTAGGTAGGTGGTAGGTAGTAGGTAGGTAGTAGGTAGGTAGTAGGTAGGTAGTAGGTAGGTAGTAGGTAGGTAGTAGGTAGGTAGTAGGTAGGTAGTAGGTAGGTAGTAGGTAGGTAGTAGGTAGGTAGTAGGTAGGTAGTAGGTAGGTAGTAGGTAGGTAGTAGGTAGGTAGTAGGTAGGTAGTAGGTAGGTAGTAGGTAGGTAGTAGGTAGGTAGTAGGTAGGTAGTAGGTAGGTAGTAGGTAGGTAGTAGGTAGGTAGTAGGTAGGTAGTAGGTAGGTAGTAGGTAGGTAGTAGGTAGGTAGTAGGTAGGTAGTAGGTAGGTAGTAGGTAGGTAGTAGGTAGGTAGTAGGTAGGTAGTAGGTAGGTAGTAGGTAGGTAGTAGGTAGGTAGTAGGTAGGTAGTAGGTAGGTAGTAGGTAGGTAGTAGGTAGGTAGTAGGTAGGTAGTAAGTAGGTAGGTAGTAGGTAGGTAGTAGGTAGGTAGTAGGTAGGTAGTAGGTAGGTAGTAGGTAGGTAGTAGGTAGGTAGTAGGTAGGTAGTAGGTAGGTAGTAGGTAGGTAGTAGGTAGGTAGTAGGTAGGTAGTAGGTAGGTAGTAGGTAGGTAGTAGGTAGGTAGTAGGTAGGTAGTAGGTAGGTAGTAGGTAGGTAGTAGGTAGGTAGTAGGTAGGTAGTAGGTAGGTAGTAGGTAGGTAGTAGGTAGGTAGTAGGTAGGTAGGTAGTAGGTAGGTAGTAGGTAGGTAGTAGGTAGGTAGTACGTAGGTGTAGGTAGGTAGTAGGTAGGTAGTAGAAAGGTAGTAGGTAGGTAGTAGGTAGGTAGTAGGTAGGTAGTAGGAAGGTAGTAGGTAGGTAGTAGGTAGGTGTAGGTAGGTGTAAGTAGGTGTAGGTAGGTGTAAGTAGGTGTAGGTATTTTTCAAAGCTCCCCCTCTGCTCCTCTTCACAACCCGCGAGCTGCGCGCAGCTCGCGCAGCCACGCAAATACTAGTTATACTATATAAAGCTAAATTACCACTCACTGACTCACTGACAGAATTGTTCTCCCAGATGGTGGATGGGGAGGTGGGTATATTTTGTCAGATTCGTAAACAATCAACTCTCATGACTATGGGAAAAGTCCCAAACCCCCCTTTTTCCCCCCCCTTCTCCCCCCTCTCTATCGTATCTCAAAAACAAAGAGACTTTACGTGTTTTTTTTTGGGATTCGTATAGAGGGGGCTCGGTAAAGTAAAAATCATTTTTCAAAGTGGCCCCCCTTTTCCCCCTTCTCCCCCCCCTTTAGGCGTATCTCGGAAATAAAGAGATTTTACGTGTTTTTTTTGAGGGATTCGTATAGAGGAGGCTTGGGGAAGTAAAAAACATTTTTCAAATTTGACCCCCTTGCCCCCCTTCACCCCCCCTTTAGGCGGATCTCGAAAATAAAGAGATTTTACGTGTTTTTTTTAGAGATTCGTATAGAAGAGGCTCGGGAAAGTAAAAACCATTTTTCAAAATTGACCCCCTTGCCCCCCTTCACCCCCCCTTTAGGCGGATCTCGAAAATAAAGAGATTTTACGTGTTTTTTTTAGAGATTCGTATAGAAGAGGCTCGGGAAAGTAAAAACCATTTTTCAAAATTGACCCCCTTGCCCCCCTTCACCCCCCCTTTAGGCGGATCTCAAAAAAAAAGAGATTTTACGTGTTTTTTTAGGGATTCGTATAGAGGAGGCTCGGGGAAGTAAAAACCATTTTTCAAAATCGCCCCTTTTCCACTCTTCTCTCCCCTTTAAGCGGATCTCGGAAGTTAAGAGACTTGGAACATTTTTTTTTTCAGATTCATTGAAAGGAGCCTATCCTGTGGTGGTACCGGTAAAGCGAAGGGGGGAGCGGGCGAGCGAAGCGAGCCGGCGACCCCCGTAGCGTAGGGATAATGTCATGATAGCTTTCCGGTGGTAGGTAGGTCCTGAGTGGAGCGAAGGGGGGAGGTGGCGAGCGAAGCGAGCCGGCGACCTCCTTAGCGTAACGAAGGTTGAGTGGGTGAAGCGTTACTCAGGGGCGACGACAAGCAAACTTTAGGGTAATGTATTTTAGTGGTAGTAGGAGGTAGTAGGTAGGTGGTAGGTAGGTGATAGGTAGGTGTAGGTAGGTAGTAGGTAGGTGTAGGTAGGTAGTAGGTAGGTAGTAGGTAGGTAGTAGGTAGGTAGTAGGTAGGTAGTAGGTAGGTAGTAGGTAGGTAGTAGGTAGGTAGTAGGTAGGTAGTAGGTAGGTAGTAGGTAGGTAGTAGGTAGGTGTAGGTAGGTGTAGGTAGGTAGTAGGTAAGTGTATGTAGGTGTAGGTAGGTAGTAGGTAGATAGTAGGTAGGTGTAGGTAGGTAGTAGGTAAGTGTAGGTAGGTGTAGGTAGGTAGTAGGAAAGTGTAGGTAGGTGTAGGTAGGTGTAGGTAGGTGTAGGAAGGTGTAGGTAGGTGTAGGTAGGTAGTAGGTAGGTGTAGGTAGGTAGGTGTAGGTAGGTAGTACCGCGAGCTGCATTGGTACATTTTTTTTTCAGATTCATTGAGAGGTGCAATGCGTTAGTCGAAATCATTTTTCAAAGCTCCCCCTCTCCCCCTCTTCACGCCCCGCGATCTGCGCGCAGCTCGTGCAGCCACGCAAATACTAGTTATACTATATAAAGCTAAATTAGCACTCACTGACTCACTGATTGACAGAATTGTTCTCCCAGATGGTGGATGGGGAGGTGGGTATATTTTGACAGATTCGTAAACAAGTAACTCTCGTGAGTATGGGAAAAGTGCCAAACCTCCCCTTTTTGACCCCCCTCCTCCCCCTCCCTATCGTATCTCGAAAATTAAGAGACCCGTATTTTTTTTTATTACGGATTCGTATAGAGGCGGCTCGGGGAAGTAAAAACCATTTTTCAAATTTGACCCCCTTGCCCCCCTTCACCCCCCCTTTAGGCAGATCTCGGAAATAAAGAGACATTACGTGTGTTTTTTTAGGGATTCGTATAGAGGAGGCTCGGGGAAGTAAAAACCATTTTTAAAATTTGACCCCCTTGCCGCCCTTCACCCCCCCTTTAGGCGGATCTCGGAAGTTAAGAGACTTGGAACGAATTTTTTTTCAGATTCATATAGAGGGGCATTGCGTTCGTCGAAATCATTTTCAGAAACTCCCCCCTCTTCCCCCCTTCACCCCCCCCCCTTTTCACCTCTTTTTTTTTACTCCTGAAAAAATTTTTGATTCTTACCTAAATCTATTTGGGCGTTGAAATTTGTATACCCTCCCCTCCCCAACCTCCCCTCAAATTGAAAGGGCTGTAACTTCATAACGGTTAGAGATAGCCATTAGGTGTTTGAACAAATATTATAGGAGGCGTCGAAACCTGTCCGGTGGTGGTACAGCGGTAAAGCGAAGGGGGGAGCGGGCGAGCGAAGCGAGCCGGCGACCCCCGTAGCGTAGGGATAATGTCATGATAGCTTTCCGGTGGTAGGTAGGTCCTGAGTGGAGTGAATCTGCGAGACCAAGTGAAGCGAAGGGGGGAGGTGGCGAGCGAAGCGAGCCGGCGACCTCCTTAGCGTAACGAAGGTTGAGTGGGTGAAGCGTAACTCAGGGGCGACGACAAGCAAACTTTAGGGTAATGTTTTTTTAGTGGTGGTAGTAGGTAGGTAGTAGGTAGGTTGTAGGTAGGTGATAGGTGGGTAGTAGGTAGGTAGGTGTAGGTAGGTAGTAGGTAGGTGTAAGTAGGTAGTAGGCAGGTGTAGGTAGGTGTAGGTAGGTAGTAGGTAGGTGTAGGTAGGTGTAGGTAGGTAGTAGGTAGGTGTAGGTAGGTGTAAGTAGGTAGTAGGTAGGTGTAGGTAGGTAGTACTGCGAGCTGCATTGGAACATTTTTTTTTTCAGATTCATTGAGAGGTGCAATGCGTTAGTCGAAATCATTTTTCAAAGCTCCCCCTCTCCCCCACTTCACGCCCCGCGAGCTGCGCGCAGCTCGCGCAGCCACGCAAATACTAGTTATACTATATAAAGCTAAATTACCACTCACTGACTGACTGACTGACTGACAGAATTGTTCTCCCAGATGGTGGATGGGGAGGTGGGTATATTTTGACAGATTCGTAAACAACTAACTCTCGTGAGTATGGGAAAAGTCCCAAACCCCCCCTTTTCCCCCCCCTTCTCCCCCCTCTCTATCGTATCTCGGAAACAAAGAGACCCGTATTTTTGTTTTTTTACAGATTCGTATAGAAGAGGCTCGGTTTAATAAAAATCATTTTTCAAAGTGGCCCCCCTTTTCCCCCTTCACCCCCCCTTTAGGCGGATCTCGGAAATAAAGAGAATTTACGTGTTTTTTTTTAGGGATTCATATAGAGGAGGCTTGGGGAAGTGTAATCAATTTTTCAAATTTGACCCCCTTGCCCCCCTTCACTCTTCCTCTTTTGGATCTCGGAAGTTAAGAGACTTGGAACATTTTTTTTTTCAGATTCATTAAAAGGGGCAATGCGTTAGTCGAAATCATTTTTCAAAGCTCCCCCCTCTCCCTCCCTTCACACCCCCTCTTCACCCCCCCCCCCTCTTCACCCCTTTTTTCTGTTTTGTTTACGGATTCGTATAGAGGAGGCTCGGGGGACTAAAATGGTGCTACCGGTAAAGCGAAGGGGGGAGCGGGCGAGCGAAGCGAGCCGGCGACCCCCGCAGTGTAGGGATAATGTCATGATAGCTTTCCGGTGGTAGGTAGGTCCTGAGTGGAGCGAACCTGCGAGACCGAGTGATGCGAAGGGGGGAGGTGGCGAGCGAAGCGAGCCGGCGACCTCCTTAGCGTAACGAAGGTTGAGTGGGTGAAGCGTAACTCAGGGGCGACGACAAGCAAACTTTAGGGTAATGTTTTTTAGTGGTAGCAGGAGGTAGTAGGTAGGTAGTAGGTAGGTGGTAGGGGTAGTAGGTAGTAGGTAGGTGGTAGGTAGGTAGTAGGTAGGTGTAGGTAGGTTAGTAGGTAGGTAGGTGTAGGTAGGTGGTAGGTAAGTGGAGGTAGGTAGTAGGTAGGTGTAGGTTGGTGGTAAGTAGGTGTAGGTTGGTGGTGTCATACGTGAGATTCATAAAGAGGAGGCTCGGGGAAGTAAAATCCGTTTTTCAAATTTGAACCCCTTGTCCCCCTTCACCCCCCCTTTAGGCGGATCTCGGAAGTTAAGAGACTTAGAACAATTTTTTTTCAAATTCATTGAAAGGGACAATGCGTTAGTCGAAATCATTTTTCAAAGCTACCCCTCTCCCCCCCTTCACGCCCCGCGAGCTGCGCGCAGCTCGCGCAGCGACGCAAATACTAGTTATTATACTATATAAAGCTAAATTACCACTGACTGACTCACTCACTGATTGACAGAATTGTTCTCCCAGATGGTGGATGGGGAGGTGGGTATATTTTGACAGATTCGTAAACAAGCAACTCTCGTGAGTATGGGAAAATTGCCAAAACCCCCCTTTTCCCCCCCCTTCTCTCCCCTCCCTATCGTATCTCGGAAACAAAGAGAACCGTATTTTTTTTTTTTTACGGATTCGTATAGAAGAGGCTCGGTAAAGTAAAAATATTTTTTCAAAGTGGCCCCCCTTTTCCCCCTTCTCCCCCCCTTTAGGCGGATCTCGGAAATAAAGAGACATTACGTGTGTTTTCTTAAGGATTCGAATAGAGGAGGCTTGGGGAAGTAAAAACCGTTTTTTAAATTTGACCCCCTTGCCCCCCTTCACCCCCCCTTTAGGCGGATCTCGAAAGTTAAGAGACTTGGAACGATTTTTTTTTCAGATTCATATAGAGGGGCATTGCGTTAGTCGAAATCATTTTTAGAAACTCCCCCCTCTCCCCCCCTTCACCCCCCCCCCTCTTCCCCTCTTTTTTTACTCCTGAATTTTTTTTTGATTCTTACCTAAATCTATTTGAGGGGCGTTGAAATTTGTATACCCTCCCCTCCCCAACCTCCCCTAAAATTAAAAGGGCTGTAACTTCATAACGGTTAGAGATAGCCATTAGGTGTTTGAACAAATATTATAGTAGGCGTCGAAACCTGTCCGGTGGTGGTACAGCGGTAAAGCGAAGGGGGGAGCGGGCGAGCGAAGCGAGCCGGCGACCCCCGTAGCGTATGGATAATGTCATGATAGCTTTCCGGTGGTAGGTAGGTCCTGAGTTGAGCGAACCTGCGAGACCGAGTGAAGCGAAGGGGGGAGGTGGCGAGCGAAGCGAGCCGGCGACCTCCTTAGCGTAACGAAGGTTGAGTGGGTGAAGCGTAACTCAGGGGCGACGACAAGCAAACTTTAGGGTAATGTTTTTTAGTGGTAGCAGGAGGTAGTAGGTAGGTAGTAGGTAGGTGGTAGGGGTAGTAGGTAGTAGGTAGGTGGTAGGTAGGTAGTAGGTAGGTGTAGGTAGGTGGTAGGTAGTAGGTAGGTAGGTGTAGGTAGGTAGTGTGTAGGTAGGTGGTAGGTAAGTGGAGGTAGGTAGTAGGTAGGTGTAGGTAGGTGGTAAGTAGGTGTAGGTTGGTGGTGTCATACGTGAGATTCATAAAGAGGAGGCTCGGGGAAGTAAAATCCGTTTTTCAAATTTGAACCCCTTGTCCCCCTTCACCCCCCCTTTAGGCGGATCTCGGAAGTTAAGAGACTTAGAACAATTTTTTTTCAAATTCATTGAAAGGGACAATGCGTTAGTCGAAATCATTTTTCAAAGCTACCCCTCTCCCCCCCTTCACGCCCCGCGAGCTGCGCGCAGCTCGCGCAGCCACGCAAATACTAGTTATTATACTATATAAAGCTAAATTACCACTGACTGACTCACTCACTGATTGACAGAATTGTTCTCCCAGATGGTGGATGGGGAGGTGGGTATATTTTGACAGATTCGTAAACAAGCAACTCTCGTGAGTATGGGAAAATTGCCAAAACCCCCCTTTTCCCCCCCCTTCTCTCCCCTCCCTATCGTATCTCGGAAACAAAGAGAACCGTATTTTTTTTTTTTTACGGATTCGTATAGAAGAGGCTCGGTAAAGTAAAAATATTTTTTCAAAGTGGCCCCCCTTTTCCCCCTTCTCCCCCCCTTTAGGCGGATCTCGGAAATAAAGAGACATTACGTGTGTTTTCTTAAGGATTCGAATAGAGGAGGCTTGGGGAAGTAAAAACCGTTTTTTAAATTTGACCCCCTTGCCCCCCTTCACCCCCCCTTTAGGCGGATCTCGAAAGTTAAGAGACTTGGAACGATTTTTTTTTCAGATTCATATAGAGGGGCATTGCGTTAGTCGAAATCATTTTTAGAAACTCCCCCCTCTCCCCCCCTTCACCCCCCCCCCTCTTCCCCTCTTTTTTTACTCCTGAATTTTTTTTTGATTCTTACCTAAATCTATTTGAGGGGCGTTGAAATTTGTATACCCTCCCCTCCCCAACCTCCCCTAAAATTAAAAGGGCTGTAACTTCATAACGGTTAGAGATAGCCATTAGGTGTTTGAACAAATATTATAGTAGGCGTCGAAACCTGTCCGGTGGTGGTACAGCGGTAAAGCGAAGGGGGGAGCGGGCGAGCGAAGCGAGCCGGCGACCCCCGTAGCGTATGGATAATGTCATGATAGCTTTCCGGTGGTAGGTAGGTCCTGAGTGGAGCGAACCTGCGAGACCGAGTGGAGCGAAGGGGGGAGGTGGCGAGCGAAGCGAGCCGGCGACCTCCTTAGCGTAACGAAGGTTGAGTGGGTGAAGCGTAACTCAGGGGCGACGACAAGCAAACTTTAGGGTAACGTTTTTTTAGTGGTAGTAGGAGGTAGTAGGTAGGTAGTAGGTAGGTGGTAGGTAGTAGATATGTGTAGGTAGTAGGTAGGTGTACCGCGAGCTGCATTGGAACATTTTTTTTTTCAGTTTCATTGAAAGGTGCAATGCGTTAGTCGAAATCATTTTTCAAAGCTCCCCCTCTCCCCCACTTCACGCCCCGCGAGCTGCGCGCAGCTCGCGCAGCCACGCAAATACTAGTTATACTATATAAAGCTAAATTACCACTGACTGACTCACTGACTGATTGACATAATTGTTCTCCCAGATGGTGGATGGGGAGGTGGGTATATTTTGACAGATTCGTAAACAAATAACTCTCGTGAGTATGGGAAAAGTGCCAAACCCCCCCTTTTTGCCCCCCTTCTCCCCCCTCCCCATCGTGTCTCGGAAACTAAGAGACCCGTATTTTTTTTTTTTACAGATTCGTATAGAGGAGGCTCGGTATAATAAAAATCATTTTTCAAAGTGGCCCCCCTTGCCCCCCTTCTTCCCCCTTTTAGGCGGATCTCGAAAGTTAAGAGACTTGGAACGATTTTTTTTTCAGATTCATATAGAGGAGGCTCGGGGAAGTAAAACCCAGTTTTTAAATTTGACCCCCTTGCCCCCCTTCACCCCCCCTTTAGGCGGATCTCGAAAGTTAAGAGACTTGGAACGAATTTTTTTCAGATTCATATAGAGGGGCATTGCGTTAGTCGAAATCATTTTTAGAATCTCCCCCCTCTCCCCCCTTCACCCCCCCCCTCTTCATCTCTTTTTTTACTCCTGAAAAAATTTTTGATTCTTACCTAAATCTATTTGAGGGGCGTTGAAATTTGTATACCCTCCCCTCCCCAACCTCCCCTAAAATTAAAAGGGCTGTAACTTCATAACGGTTAGAGTTAGCCATTAGGTGTTTGAACAAATATTATACTAGGCGTCGAAACCTGTCCGGTGGTGGTACAGCGGTAAAGCGAAGGGGGGAGCGGGCGAGCGAAGCGAGCCGGCGACCCCCGTAGCGTAGGGATAATGTCATGATAGCTTTCCGGTGGTAGGTAGGTCCTGAGTGGAGCGAACCTGCGAGACCGAGTGGAGCGAAGGGGGGAGGTGGCGAGCGAAGCGAGCCGGCGACCTCCTTAGCGTAACGAAGGTTGAGTGGGTGAAGCGTAACTCAGGGGCGACGACAAGCAAACTTTAGGGTAATGTTTTTTTAGTGGTAGTAGGAGGTAGTAGGTAGGTGGTAGGTAGTAGGTATGTGTAGGTAGGTGTAGGTGTAGGTAGGTAGTAGGTAGGTGTAGGTAGGTAGTAGGTAGGTGTAGGTAGGTGTAGGTAGGTGTAGGTAGGTGTAGGTAGGTGTAGGTAGGTGTAGGTAGGTGTAGGTAGGTGGTAGGTAGGTGTAGGTAGGTAGTAGGTAGGTGTTGGTAGGTAGTAGGTAGATAGTAGGTGTAGGTAGGTAGTAGGTGTAGGTAGGTGTAGGTAGGTGTAGGTAGGTGTAGGTAGGTGTAGGTAGGTGTAGGTAGGTGTAGGTAGGTGTAGGTAGGTGTAGGTAGGTGTAGGTAGGTGTAGGTAGGTGTAGGTAGGTGTAGGTAGGTGTAGGTAGGTGTAGGTAGGTGTAGGTAGGTGTAGGTAGGTAGTAGGTAGGTGTAGGTAGGTGTAGGTAGGTAGGTAGTAGGTAGGTGTAGGTAGGTGTTAGTAGGTGTAGGTATTTTTCAAAGCTCCCCCTCTGCCCCACTTCACGACCCGCGAGCTGCGCGCAGCTCGCGCAGCCACGCAAATACTAGTCTATAATATAAAAATGAATCGCAAAATGTGTTGGTAAGCGCATAACTCAACAACGCCTGGATCGATTTGGCTAATTTTGGTCTTAAATTATTTGTGGAAGTCCAGAGAAGGTTTATACGGTGAGAAAGTGGTTGATAGGTAGGCAGGGTAGTAGGTAGGTAGGGTAGTAAGTAGGTAGGGTAGTAAGTAGGATCGGATCTGGATGAAATTTGGCACAGAGGTAGATTATAGTCTGGAATAACACATGGGCTATAAATTATCCCCATAATAAATAAAGGGGGTGAGCAGTATTGCATTATCCATAATCCTCAACTGTTTTACAGCTTGATACTGGAAATACGAAATAACGCAAGGGACATCGAGCGTGCTGTGCAATTTTTCACTTTAAGCACCTGGTGCGAGCGTTGCAAATCCAAGAGAAAGCTGAAGTCCCTTACGTCATTTCAAATTTCCGGTATCGTACACAATTGAAATGTCAACTGTCATACTATATTAAAACAGAAGGTCTATTTCAAACAGTTTGTCACTGGTGTACGTAGCATAGCGGTACAGAGACTTACCTGTAAACAAAGGTACGCAAGTTCAAATCACAGTCAGTATTCACTTTTTGTGATTTTTTATAAGATTTCCAAAAATGTTGAAACGTGTTTGCGAGTTCGATCCCCAATCGGTTTTCACTTTTTGTAAGTTCCACGTATTTGTTTTCATTTCGATGCTATATGATTTTCAAATCAATTCAGAGTAAATTTATATAATCTACTTTTAATTGTAAATACAATATTATAAATCTGTAGACGTAGAGTTTCTGTATATTGAACATAATTATTTAGAAAAAATAATGTTTTCTTTTGTTGTGTCTGTGTGTCTTGGGTGTATAGTTTATTATAGTATTAACACGTGTACATTTTAAAACTAATAAGATTAGGGTTTTAGTTTTTGATTCATTGGAATTGGTGCTCTCTATCAAAAGATATACGAATTTAAGGTATTTAAGAAAACTTATCATCATTTAGAAACATACATGCAACGACATCTATTGCATCAAAACGGTACTAATCAATAAGTGTGTTCACAAGATAACTTTTAACCCTAGCTGATACCCGCGACTTCGTTCACGTGGAAATTTTGATGTGTGACTGTCATCATTATTGGGAATCCGCGGCCCCGACGGGAATCCGCGGTCCCGACGGGAATCCGCGGCCCCGACGGGAATCCGTGGCCATGACGGGAACCTTGGTTAACCTTGTTTCCTTAGATATTATCTGCCTAGATATTATCTGCCTAGATATTATCTGCCTAGATATTATCTGCCTAGTTAAATCTGCCTAGTTATCATCTGCCTAGTTAATATCTGCCTAGTTAATATCTGCTTAGTTATCATCTGGCGCTGGCCAATCTCAACCCCATTGCTTGCACATGCGCGAGGCCACTGCGCATGTGCAAGCATTTTGGTGCATTTCGGCGCCGAAAAATTACTATTTCTGCCAGAGAAAGCGCGGGAAAATTTACTATGCTATTTTTTTGTGGTAAAACATCCCGTACAAAGTATAACTTATGTTTCTAATCTTAGGACTAACTTATATTACATACATAACAAACACAAAAACAATATAAAAAACCTTGATTTACACCTTAAAATTACAAAAAAAAATTGAAACGGCTCTCATTACGGTAACATATTACAGTACTTAACCATCGTGAACTATGAACCAAAACACTAGCGCCGCTAGGCGGCAGAAATACACACAATTTAAGAATACGCCTCTCTAATTCCTAAGGGGTAAGCTGTGAAGCGGCTCCCGTCACGGTAAAGGTACAAGTTGGCAGCGGGCGACACGAAGCCGCAGCAGACGACGTGTCGCGGCGACACGACTGGTTTCTACGTATTTCTATGAAATTCCCTCCGTAGTTAGTGACATGAAGCTAGCGACGCGTCGTCGAGCGGCAGACGAACGTGTCGTCCGACCGCAGATCGGTAGTGCCCATAGTTTACACACGCAGAGCAGTAAAAACAATTAATATACGCTCTCGGAACCAACTGGATGACATCTGCAGTTGTCGTCTGCAGTCGGGTTCGAAATCATGACTGCAGCGACATGACGCGACGACGTGTCGCGACGACATTAAGCGACGACATGTCGTTTGCTGCTGCATCGTGCAGTCGGCTACCAACTTGTACCTTAAAATTACGCAGTACTTATGCTACGACTAGCGCCGCTAGGCGGTATGTAACACTGCACTATTTTTCGTTGTCCCGCACACATACCATTACAAACAATGAACAAACAAAAAAAAGTGTGAATTTCGCTGAATCCTGAATTTTTGTGTCGACCGAGATCTCTCTGAAATCTTCGGCTTGTAAGCACTGTTACATGTTGACCTCGTACTGAGACTATTAAAGTGTACTACAGCTGTTGTTGCTGCAGCAGCGGTGGCCCAGTGGTGGCAGCCCTGACTTACGAACAGTAAGTTGTAGGTTCGAACCCAGGCAGGCCCATTACTTTGTGTAATTTATTTCATCACCGTTGCTCTCAAAACGGTGAAGGAAAACATCATAACGAAACTGGCATGTCTTCCAAAACTTCGAAGACATGTGATAGATGTCCAAGCCGTACTGGACCCGTGTGGTGGATAATGGTCCATTCCTCTCCTAGAGAGGAGGCCTGAGTCCCTGCAGTGGGAACATTGTAGGCTGATGATGATGTGATGATGACAGCTGCTGCTGGGTAAATGCCTTGCCCGATGTCATACTTTTTTTTGTTTCTGGGCTCATGTCCTTATTGGGCGATATAATGCGTGTCGTCATCTTTTACGAGGTATTACGTGACTCCAGGTATCTAAATAATAATATCTATCAAAATTGGATATAGAACTACAACTTTTTTATTACCAACAGTCATGAAATACCTATCCCATCATTACAATAATCTAATTAAATGGAACACACACGAACTAATATAAAAGCGTGAGCAAAAACAAGCAAATTAACTTACACTGACACAATTGCCTTCATTTATGTATGGGGAAAACCAACCGCTAACTGGCATATAATTTTATTGTAATACTTAATAACTGGTCGTAAAATGAATAATAGTTCGATATAAAAAAAATTGTTGGTGTAGTAGGTTTTGTGGTGTGGTGGACCGATTCCAAATTTATTAGGGTTCCGTACCTCAAAAGAAAAAATTGGAACCCTTTTAGGATCACTCGTGTGTCTGTCTGTCTGTCCGACCATTCCCCCCCTCCCTTATCTCCGATTTTTTTTTGAAAAAACTACTGAAATTAGTTCAACACTTATAGATTACAGGAAACTCTCTATGAAGTAAAATAACATGGAAAATCTCTCAATATCTACTACAATGGTACGGAACCTTTCATGTGCAAGTCGGACACTGTGCACTTGGCCAGTTTTTTAACTAACTTTTACCTGTACCTTTGTCTGGGTCTCGGAAATAAAGGGTGTAAAACTCTGTGGCGTATGACTTCCGGTCATTGTAGGTGCTGCCTGTGGACGGTGAGTAGTGGATTAGCTCACCATCCGTCCGTTTTATGACGACGACAGCCTGCGTCGACGGCGCGTTCGTGTTCCACCTCAAAGAGATGTTGACAGTTGACCACGGCCGCGGATACAAAGAGCTACGAAGGTACATGGGTGGTTTTTAGTCAGTAGAAGTCTGACACTACCGCTCTGCCCAGAGCTGGAGGAGTCTTTTAATGATTTCCAAAACCTCAAAAAGTTTAGTATCTGGTAGGCGGCTGACTGTAAAACCCAAGCCAAAACCCTTCATAACATGAGTGAGTATGATAAACGTTTTCCAATAAATAAACTTTAATTAATCATCAACCGTGACTTGCAGGACAGTGGGTTTTACTCAATAATGCATTAAGTTTACGACTTTCCTTGTTTCGTTCCTATTATAGAATGGTAATTAATTATTAGTGAAAAACCTACAGTTACTAATAGACTAATATTGAACACTGACTTAGGTCAGAGTTATCTTACCTTTTGTATTTAAAGTAAAGTCAGAACATTAAAAAAACTACCGAATATCGCCGTAACTAGAAGGTTCCCAAGTATGGTCTAGAACCAACAACATTATCATATGTCTCTAGTGTAACCCGATGCAGCTGAATACCAGTATTTTACATGGACCGACTGCCTATCTGACCTCCACAACCCAGTTAATACTAGGAAATAATACGATACCCATTGGTAAGATTGGTTGTCAGACTTTCAGGTCAATGACTACTTGTAACGACTGCCAAAGATCTATTATAGCAGCCGGGACCGGCAGCTTAAAGGTACAAGTTGGTAGGGGGCGACACGAAGCCGCAGCAGACGACGACGTGTCGCGGCGACACGACTAGTTTCTACGTATTTCTATGGAATTCCCTCCGTAGTTAGCGTCATGAAGCTAGCGACGCGTCGTCGAGCGGCAGACGCACGTGTCGTCCGCCATAGATAACAGAAACAACAAGAGATATGTTTTTTAGCCGAAAATGTATCGGAACCTGCTGTCTTCACTTTACACCAACTGGATGCCATCTGCAGTTGCCGTCTGCAGTCGGGTTCGAAATCATGACTGCAGCGACATGACGCGACGATGTGTCGTGACGACATGAAGCGACGACTGCTGCTGCGTGCAGTCGGCTACCAACTTGTACCTTAACGTGCTTTCCGAGGCACGGAGGAAACTCGGTATGTAATGGGCGATCACCCATCCACGGGCCAACCTAGGCAAGCGCGGCTTAACCGAAAGATCATCTCGAGTGGCAGTTATTTTTAAGCCACGAGCTCCTCTCAACCTACAACATATTATTATTGTTCTGTAATGTTTCTATTAGTCATCATCAGCCTATAATGTTCCCACTGCAGGGAGCTAGGCCTCCTCTCTGGGAGAGGGATGGACTATAATCCACCACGCGGGCCCAATGCGGATTAGCAGATGTCATATGTCTTCGAATTTTTTTTTACTAAGACATGAAGGTTCCTCACGAAGTTTTGAGAGCAGCGGTAATGAAATAAATTACACAAAGTAATGCGCGTGTCTTGACTCGAACTGTTGCTCTTACTGTTCATTAGTTGGGGCCGCCACCACAGGGCCACCACTGTTCATGTTGCTATTATTAGTGATAAAGAAATAAATATTGCAATGACAGATTGAACTTCTTGTGCCTTTCACCTTTATTAAGGGTTCAGTCACGAAGAATAAAATTAATACACTTGGTAACGTTCAAACGGGAATGAATAATAATAAATAATAATAATAGGTTAGAAAAAAATAAAGGAAATAATAATAAAATTAAATCGTTGTTACAAATAAATCCTTAATCTAACTTATCATTAATAATAAATGTAATAAGTTATATTTTAACATGGTTACAAAACAGAGGTCCCCAAACTAGGCTGTGCCTGTATCTTGGGGGCCAGGACAATTTATTGTTAAAATACTATTGCAACTTTGAGATAAAACCTAAAACGTAAGGCTGTCAAAATATTAGTTTCGTTACGTAACATAAAAATGAAATTAATCTGTAGGCACAGAAAAAACTAAACCTTCTTCTTCTGATAAGTGTGTTACTACCCTACTTTTACCCCCGATAAAATAAACAAATTGAATTCGGGTTTGAAAGTGATCCATTTTCTTTCCAACGGCCAACCAGACAAACAAAGCAGGCGCATATATTATTATACAAGTTCTGAAAATAACTTTGTTACATTATTTGAATGTATCTCAGTTAATTAACCACGGAATCTCCAATGTCTATGGGGCATTTAACCGCAAAGGAATACCTCAATCCCGAGAATTTTGAATAATAATATAATAGGTCTTATATTATCTAACATTATTATTATGAAGCAAAATAATATTATAATTCTCGAATTGTTTTCTCATAATTCTAATTACAATAACTATGGAAATAACATGAAGCCGATGACGTATTTTAATATAAATATTTTCCCATAGTAGGTAACTAAATGATTCACGGTTTAATGAACTTAACTAATGAATAATAATATTATAGTTAAACGATCAATCCTTATCCTTCCTTCCTTATCTTTCCTTACATAGTATAAAACAAAGTCGCTATTTTTGTCTGTTTGTTTGTCTGTATGCTTAAATCTTTAAAACTACGCAACGGATTTTGATGCGGTTTTTTTTAATAGATAGAGTGATTCAAGAGGAAGGTTTTAGTATATAATTTGAACGTCATCCACGCGGGTGAAGCCGCGGGCATCAGCTAGTAATTTATAAAACCATGATTAGATCTACCATCTTTTTTCGGTGGGTTGGAAATGATCAAAATTAAATGACTTCTCCCGCTCTGGGTAGAGCGGTAGGAAGTGACTGACTTCTACTGACCACCCATATTCCTTCTTAGCTCTTTGTGTCCGAGTTCGCGGTATCTCTTTCGAACAACCCGAGCCCCGACAGAGATCTACCGTCTTGTATTATTAGAATGCTGGGCCACAAAAAGATTGAATTAAAGGAAAATTGCTTGTGGTTGAGATGAGAATGCTAAAGGAAATGAGAAATGAGTAGGTACTTATGAAGAAGTCTTACACCGGTATCTATAAATAAACAAGTCATAGTGATTAGTTGAGTAAAAGTCATTGTTTAAGATACGATTTTTCTCTGTAGTTTAGTAGTTCCTTGATGTTAGAACTATCAAAAGTTAGAATTCTTAGGTTTGTTTTCATTGACTGATCTAACTTCGTTTAAACTCTTGTCCATTGCATAAAAATGTGTGCATTAGTAATTACTTAAGTTCAAGTAATTACTTTAACTTGACTATAGATACGGATGTGAGAGTGGCGCCGCCGGTGCCTGAAGAGTTGTGTGGGTGGCGCCGGTGCCTGAAGAGTTGTATGGGTGGCGCCGGTGCCTGAAGAGTTGTGTGGGTGGCGCCGGTGCCTGAAGAGTTGTATGGGTGGCGCCGGTGCCTGAAGAGTTGTGTGGGTGGCGCCGGTGCCTGAAGAGTTGTGTGGGTGGCGCCGGTGCCTGAAGAGTTGTGTGGGTGGCGCCGGTGCCTGAAGAGTTGTGTGGTAAGCGGTTGTCATGTTGAGGGCATCATGATGATGATGTTTGATGCGGAGGAATGAGGAAAATGTCTTGAGAAAATTTTTAAGTAGACATTGTGGGAGAGAGCAGCGCAGACCCAGTCGTGGCGGTCCTGACTTACGAAGAGTAAGGCATGGGTTTGAACCCAGGCAGGCGCATTATACCTTGTGTAGTTTATTTCATTATCACTGCTCTCAAAATCGGTGAAGGGAAACAGGTCGGGTGGCTTTCGGGACCGGGACCACGGTCCCGAAAATCACCTTTATTATTTTAGTTATTTTGAAGGGGTACATCGGGACCATAAATAAAATAAACCTACTTATGCCTTTAAAAAGTACGGTCAACCAAAAAACTTTAAGTTATAGAAATTTCTTATATTTCAAAAATAGTAGCCTGACTTAGAATGAAGCATAAAAAAAATTTGTTTGCATACAAAAGTTTAATTGAAAATTTGCAGGAGTTAACTGGGGTATTGTAATGTGTTATGAAGTACTAGGGCACAGAATAAATATCGTACAGTAGTGTGACTCGGCCGTGTCCTTGAAATAAATGCCTACAGCCGCGCGGTACGTAAACATGTGAAAGGGCTGCCCGCCTCCAGTAGTTTAATTACATGTGCCTACTTTGTGTTTCCATTTAGTTTTGTGATCGTAAATATACTTTTTAAAACAAATAAAATACTTTGTGAATTGAATAGAAAGTGTTCAATAAACATGCGTGTTGTTTTTTGATTGATAGATTGTGATCAACCATGTTTTTTTTCGGGACATATAATACTTAACCATTAAAAAAAATTAAGTTCAAAAATCTAAAACCCGACTACTAACAAAATCGCGGTCTTAAAAGTAGAAAACAGGAAAATAATTCCTGTCTGCTATTCTTCGTAGTCGCATGCCACTGATACCTGATGCTCCTTCATGGCGTTCTCATTGATACTGAAGTCAGCTGCTAATTGCTGCATTAGCAAGTGGTAGTTTGTGGGACTTTACTACCTATCCTTATTTTCTCAAACAAAAAAAAATGTAACCCTACTAACTACCGAACTACTGTAACTGCCACTAGACCTTATTTTGTACCCGAACTAATAAATAAATTCATGTAATTGTTGCTCATAATATTATATCACTTTTTTGCTAACTGTACTTTAACTTCGTTTTTCTTGTGGCCCCTTCAAAATAATTAAAATAATACAGGTGGCTTTCAGGACCGTGGTCCCGGTCCCGAAAGCCACCCGACCCAGGGAAACATTTTGAGGAAACCGGCATGTCCTAGAACCAAAAAATCGAAGACTTGTGACATCTACCAATACTATCTGCAAAACTATCTATTACATGTTCTAAGTGCGTGTAGTACCTAATAGGATCACTTCCGTCTATCCATTTAGGGGTTACAGGCGTGATGTTATAGTATATTTTAATAGTTTGTTTCACAAACAAAACGTTTGGCAGGAAATTTCATAAAATATTTTCACTCTCATCCCATAATTGGGTCAAGGGTTTAAATTCCATCAACTGTATTCAGTATGATATAAACATTTACATATTCCACATATTATTATATTCATCCGTGACTGCGATTTTTCGGAAAACCCTCAATCTCAAATAATTGAATAATATATGTTGCATTAAATTCAATTCATCATCGGCCTAGCCTTAACTGTGTTGGGGTCGGGTTGTAGTCTAGCCGGATGCAGTTGAATACCAGTACTTTCATGGAGTGACTGTCCATTTGTCCTCCACAAGCCAGTTAATCCTAGGTAATACGATACCTTTGGTTGTCAGACTTTCAGGTCACTGACTACTTGTAACGACTGCCAAAGATCTATGTATTATGGCAGCCGAGACCATCAGCTTAGCGTGCGTTCAGAGGCTTGGAGGAAACTCGGTATGTAATGGACGGTCACACATCTACAGACCAACCTAGGCAAGCGCGGCTTAAGGCGGGCTTGCAGTACTTTTTAAGATTTTTGAACCTATAAAAATCGAACTAAATACGAGTTTTTTAATAAATAAAAATCATTACATAAAAATTGAACATACTCTCTAGTAAATCGTAAAGATAGAAACGCGATTTAGAATGATCGGCTCGATGCTTTTTTTTATCAAACATGACTCTAAATCACAATTTCAAACGTGTACTGCTAAGACATTCATCATGAATTTATATAAAAGTTATATCAATAGATAGAACTTTTTATTCTGAAGTAAATGTTGAAAACATATTTTATTGTATGATTTCTTTATAGTTTTTCTCCAAGAAGCAAAAAACAGTCAAAATTTAGGCATTATATCGCTCGCGCGGCAGGGCGGGGGATGAGGTCGTGCGTACATAAAAACAAAGTACTGCAACCTCGCCTTAACCTAAAGATCAACTCGCGCGGTGGCAGTTATTGTAATGCCGCGAGCTTCTGAATTAAAGGTACTGCTACAGAAATGTAAGAGTAATAACCTACATGTATAATGATGACAATAGGACACGTCATAATAGGCGTCAAAAGTACTTCTCGACTTTGCTGTCATCCAGGAGCGTACAGCATTAAAATTAAATTAAAAAGTTCAAATTGCCTGAATAAACAATTAACATATCTGTTAGGGCTTGCCGAAATCAACTACGGTATTTTAACCGTTGCGTTGTTGATTTCGGGAAGCTTTGGATAAAATCAATGGATTGTATTTAAATCGGGTTGTGTCCGTTCATGCATGATTATCCATCCGTATTGTTTCGAGTTCCATGACTAAAGATGTGCCGTTGCCGGCAATATTGCCCGAAGTGGGAATTTTGGTGGCAAAATTGCCGGGAATATTGCCGGGCTACTATCTACCTAAGAAATCAAGTTCGAAATTCTGAACATATTTACAAAAAAAGCTATCTAACTATGTATTATTATTCGAGGGGGATACCAACATTAGCATTATCTATACTGCCGTGCTAAACGCAATGAATAGCGGGGTGGTTGAAATAGAAAATAATAAAAATAAACTGAAAAATTATTTTTGCCCGCGGTCCACCCAGGTAAACAATGGGCAAAAATAATTTCCCGTGCACCCAGGAGAACTGGGGAAAAATATTTTTCCCGTGGTACACCCAGGTGGACTAGGTGGGTGAACCACGGGCAAAACACGAGTATTACGATACCATTAAAATCAACTTTTGTTTTTTTTTTGCGATAGCCCTTTTGAGCTTAGCAGACAGAAAACGTGATATGAGTATCAAAGTAAAAGTACTTTTATCTATATCTATAAAAGCGAAAGGTCACTCACTCACTCACTCACTGATTCATCACGAAATCTCGAAAACCGCTGGACGTACAAAGATGATTTTTGGCAGGGAGGTAGTTTATGGTTAGTAGACGTCCGCTAAGAACGGGTTTTGCGAAAGGGCCGGATTAGGGTGGTCTAAGGGCCCTCGCAAGTTTGTATGAAACTCCTTAATTTTTTGTGCTACAATCTAGATTTTTGGCAGAGACGTAGTTTATAGTCAGTGGGCGTCTACTATGAATTAATTTTGCGACAGGGCCGGATTAGGGTGGTCTAAGGGCCCTCACAAGTTTGTATGAAAGTCCTTAATTTTTCGTGCTACAATCTTGATTTTTGGCAGAGACGTAGTTTATAGTCAGTGGGCGTCTGCTATGAATTAATTTTGCGACAGGGCCGGATTAGGGTGGTCTAAGGGCCCTCACAAGTTTGTATGAAAGTCCTTAATTTTTCGTGCTACAATCTTGATTTTTGGCAGAGACGTAGTTTATAGTCAGTGGGCGTCTGCTATGAATTAATTTTGCGACAGGCCCGGATTAGGGTGGTCTAAGGGCCCTCACAAGTTTGTATGAAAGTCCTTAATTTTTTGTGCTACAATCTTGATGTTTGGCAGAGAGGTAGTTAATAGTTAGTAGACGTCTGCTAATAACGGATTTTGCGACAGGGCCGGATTAGGGTATAAGGGCCCTCGCAAGTTTGTATGAAAGTCTTTCATTTTTTGTGCCACAATCTTCATTTTTGGCAGGGACGTAGTTTAAAGTTAGTAGACGTCTGCTTAGAACCGATTTTGAGACAGGGCCGGATTAGGGAGGTGTAAGGGCTCTCGCCAGTTTGTTTGAAAGTCCTTCATTTTTTGAGCTACAAACTTGATTTTTGAGACGGACGTACTTTATAGTTAGTAGACGTCTGGTAAGAACAGATTTTGTGACAGGGCCGGATTAGGAAGGTCTAAGGTTTCTTGCAAGTTCGTAAGAAAATCCTTAATTTTTTGTGCTACAAACTTGATTTTTGGCAGGCACGTAGTTTATAGTTAGTGGAACTCTGCTAAGTACAGGTTTTGTGGCAGGGCCGGATTAGAGAGGTTTAAGGGCGCTCGCGAGTTTGTATGACAGTCCTTCCTTTTTTTGTGCTACAACTTTGGCAGGAAGGTACTTTATAGTTAGTAGACGTTGACTAAGAACAGATTTAGCGAGTTTAGCAGCATGGCCAGAATAAGGAGGTCTGAGGGCTTTCACATGTTTGTAAAAATGTACTGTTTTTTTTTGTATTAACAACCTGAAATTTAACAAGTCTAGAGTTTAGGAGTAGGAGATCTAAGCTAAGAAATTTGTAAGGAAGACCTGGACTAAGGGCTCCCGTAAGTTCATATGAAATCCTTGGCTTTTTGTACCTGAAAATTGGCAGAGAGATAGAATATAGATCATAAGACATTTCAGGTAGGAATAGATTTTACGACAGGGCTGGTTTAAGGGAATATAATCGCTTCGATTGGCATTTGGCATTCGATTTGACATAGTAGGTACCATCCACAGGCAGTCCAGACAAGAGAGTCAAAATTTCTACGCGAACGAAGTCGCGGGCAACTGCTAGTACTTTATAATTACAAGAGCTATTTTGCCAAGAGTGTCATTAAACATACTGATGCGAAAGTGTGTGGGTTTCTTTAATGTTGATTGACTTCCTGAAGCAAATGGCTGCCGTAAAGTTGTAAATTAACTTGTTGTTTATATCTTTATGTTTGTGTACGACGTTTGGAAGTGTTTTTGGATTATGTATTTTATAAAACGAATACCTCTCTCTGTCTTTCTTTCTTTTTCAGCATTTGGCCACACAATGCTGATTATAAGTCTCTTCCAAATCTCTCCGCTTTTGACGGCCTTATGAAATGACTTTTCAGTTGCTTTCGGCTTCTTTAATGAGATCATCTGTCGGATGCCGAATACCTATGTCAAAGTATGTACAAAAATTGCGTCAGATCGCATTAAACGACACTGGGCTGGTTCTGGGATGTTAAAAGGACGGTTGCTCTTAAAACGGTGAAGGAAAACACCGTGAACATACTACATCTTTACCGCCAAAAGGAGTCCGTTTAATCTGGCCCCTACTTTTCGGAGTGCGTCTGTACAAGTTACTGACAGTCTCGAGCTTCTTGGCACGAAGTTGAGCGCGAATCTGAACTTCAGCGCCTACATCGAGTCGAAGGCTCAAACTGCGGCAAAAAAGCTGGGCATCCTAAACAAGGTTAAGCGGTACTTCAAGCCTGGACAGCTTTCAGTATTATATAAAGCTCAAGTCCGGTCCGGCATGGAGTATTGCTGTCACCTTTGGGATGGCTCAGCCAAATACCAACTTGCCACACTTGACTCTGTAGAGCGCAGAGCCAGGGGGCTAATTGGTGACGATAAGCTGGTTGTCAAGCTAATAGCCTGGCCCACCGTCGCAAAGTCGCATGTCTGTCGGTCTTCTACAGACTGTACTTCGGAGAGTGTGCGCAGGAGCTCCACGAGCTGATTCCACCATCTCCCTTCTTCCATCGGGAGACTAGACGTACTGCAGGTTACCACCGATACCTAGTCGATGTTCCACACATTCGAACGAAGCGCTTTGCCAAGTCCTTTATTATGCGCACAGCCAAGGACTGGAATTCCCTGCCTGCGTCGGTTTTTCCGAGTTCATGAAACCCTAATCTATTTAAGTCGCGAGTAAACAGGCTTCTTCTGGGTAAGCTCGTTCCATCGTCGACATCATCTCTGCCCTTAGGGCAAGATTGAGGTCAAGAGCAAGCCCATTTATAATAAAAAAAAAGAACTTAAAAATCGAAAACGTGTTATATCTACTAACATTACATCCCTCTGCTCGGAAACATGCTTCCTCTCGGGTCCAGGGTCGCCAAAATGGTTTTGGGTTTTTCCGTAAGGAATTTCTCAGTAGTAGTCACAGAGTGTGGATGTAACTTACTACAATTTGTCAACCATAGCTCTCAACTCCACGTCTAGTTTAAAAGTGTGCTTTTCGGGGTAATGTAATGTGTTTTTACATGGGTTTTACTTACATTTTTGGACATTATTACCCTGAAAATTAAAGCATTCGTCCTCCCTAGGTAGCTTCATGCTCATTTCCTAGAGACTTAGCATACCTGTTACCTTGTAATTCATGTTATTTAAGTTTTTCTGTAGATTTTTATTTTTCTTGAATGTTTCATACTTTTTCCACAGGATGCATCTCAAAAAAGTTATTCGCCAGAAACTGAGAAATATCCGAAGGTTTTTCAACAGCAAGTTTTGTGACCGTCCTGAAATTGCACAAAAAGTAGCCCTGGTAGAGGTATGGATGTATCAGAATTCAAATTATTTGGTAAGAAACATACAAAACTTCCCAACTTTAAAGTTTCTCCGCAAAACTGCAAAGTCAAGAAAAGTAGTGCACAAAAAGATTGTAAGATTTTTATCTCAGGAATTAATTCAGTCGTAAGATCCGCTGGTTCGAGTAAAACCGCGGATAATAGCCAGTAATAACAATATTTTACAAAAGAACATTCCCGTTCTAGTTTTAAAGTTGGTTTTTTGTAGTTGCCAAGGATATAAATGCAAGGAAGAATGGAGTCTCGTAAAACTTGTTTTACAAATTCACAATGCATTGACGACACTTTCGAAGTTTCAACCCAGAAATTTTTAGGTTTTTTTTTGTATTATTATCGTAAAATTCGATAGAAATATATTTTCGGATCGAAACAGCTGTGAGATACATAATATGAGTGTTTTTTTTTATATAAATTCGGTCTGGTCAGAAATTTCAACGGCAAGAAATGGGGATCACGAAATAAACATGTACAACAATAAAAAACAGTTACAAATACAGCAATTTTTTTGTGAGATTATGCACCCAATTTATTGTTGTGTTCTCAGAGGTGAGCTCTAAGTCAAAAAAGTAAATTAATTATTATTTTTCTTAGTGTTGTTTTGCCCCACAAATTATGGGACGCTTGATATCGTGACCTGCTTGTTCCGTCGCTATGTCATTGACACGCTAAGAAGAAGATAAAAAAGTCATTTAAACTTATAAAATCCAATTGAAGTAAGTATAAGTAGTTCTAACAAAAAAGCTTCGCATAAAAGTCTAGTTCAACCGGTCGTGAAGATCTAATTTATTTTCAAAAGCGATTTTCTTTTTCTTGCGCGTGCCAGTGCGAAAATAAAATAATAATACTAACACTTTAACCTTTGCTTTTATAGAATGGAATAATGAAAAGAACAGTAATTTTGTTCTTTTATACATATAGATTTAGACATTGCGAACAACTATTTTCGTAAGACTCTCTTAGAACTTACCCGCGAAACATAGAAACGCGAATTCGTTCGAAGGCAGAATATGTAACTTAGTGAGGACCTTGAATTTCTGAAAAAAAAAAAGATTGAAAAAGGCAATACATTTGTTTGGAGAACTCGTAGCCCATGTTCACTCTCTTACATCTGGTGAGAACTCGTAGCCCATGTTCACTCTCTTACATCTGGTATCACCTGCCTAGTCTTTTCCCAACAATTTTGGGGTCGGCTTTCAGTCTAACCGGATGCAGCTGAATAGCAGTATTTTAATGAAGCGACTGCTTGTCTGACCTTCTCAAGCTAGGTAATACTGGGTATTTAAATTTAATGTACTTATGTATGTCCTAATTTTAAGTGTTACTTATATGTTTACTTTGTTTACCTGTAATTTTTTGTCAATTTGTTTTTGTCCTGTGGGAAACCAATAAATCATTTTTCTTTCTTTCTTTTACCCTTTCGTAAGACTGGTTGTTACACTTTTTAGGTCACTGACTACCTGTAACGACTGCCAAAGAACTTTATATGGCAGTCGGGACCAACAGCTTAACGTGCTTTAAGAGGCACGGAGGAAACTCGGTATGGAATGCGTGGACACGGACACTCATCCACAGAACAATCTAGGCAATAGCGACTTAACCTAAAGATCGACCCGAATGGCAGTTATTATTAAATCACGGGCTCAAGTAGATAATAAATATAGGTAGTTGAAGAAAAAATATAAAGTCGTTATATAAAAATATTTTTATTTTACAAATAATAGTAAATGCAAAACAATGGCGTAAATGATTTCAATAATTATAATTTATAACACTGGAACGCACAATATATGCAAGTGTAATAAAAATAAATTATTCAAGGACTCAAACCGAAACAACAAATATTCCAAATTCTAAAACTACACTTTTAAAAAGTCACTCCAAATAAGTGTTCGCTAGGAACTTTCAAAAACACTTCAAAATTTAATAATACTGTTTTTTTTTCTCTTGACGTTCACCACCAAACAGTTTCACTTCCAACCAAATTCGAATTTCGATTTACATTCATTCCTCAGTCAAAAATCGAATACGACAATCTTGATACCAAATCGATCCATGCTTTCATTCTGTAATAGACATATTTCTTCTTTTATCTGGAGCCGATGAAGCTGTTTGGTCTCTGAGGGTAGACCTGAGGGTTGCGCCTTAAGGCATCATACTGCCTCCAGTTCAGGTACCAGAAGGGTTGGTTGTCCACGGGAAGGTTGTCCAATCGATTGATGAGATTCCTGTCACCCCTAGCGTCGATAGGGTATTCTTCATCTTCTCCAAACCTATTGGATATTTGGTCTCCTTCCACTGCTGGGTAGCCAATGGGGCTCAGTCCAGCGTAGAAAGGCCTTTGGGCCTTCACAACAGCGACAAAGACTGCGAGCGCAAGAAGGATTTTGTAGGCAGACATTTTCTGTAAACAAAGAAATCAAGAATTAATAATTATAAGTGTTCCTGATGCAGGATGGTTGGCCTATAAAAGAGTTTGTTATTCTCAAACCGGTTGGAATCACGATGTTAATAAGAGCGCAAATTATAGACATGGAATGCAATCTTCGTCAGTGAATCCTGTTTAGAATCAAACATGATTAAACTAGTTATGAATGGCGGCAAAAAATGTTACGTTTTTATGACCATGGGAATAAAAAAGGTTCTATAGCTATTGTTTGATTTTTTATAGCCAATTTATTGAAGAAAAAATCTTTTGTATACCTAAATAAACATTTTTAATTAACTTAATTAGTCTCATAATTATAATTGTGTAGTACCTATTTTTGATAATTAATGATTTATTATTTTAAAATCTGGTTTGACTTGGTTGCAATGTTTATCATTTTATATAAGTTGTTTTTAAATTCAACCATTTACTTGTAAATTAGCTAGATTTATGTTCTATTTATTTTACAAAGTACAAAAACATAGAACGAAAACAACAATTCGCTTTTCAAAACAAACTTTAAAAAGTTCAAAAATATAAACTTGCACGTTTTGACATATTAACACAAATTATAATAATGTTTATGTGAATTCTTATTTTGAATTTGAATTTCAATATTACATAGAAACAAATGAAAAAATAAATACCTTTGATATAAATTGATCGCACAACAAACAACTAAAACAAGGTGAATGTACCAATGATTGGTCACGGTCGCTCTCGGTTCTCAATTCGAACTGTGACTCGATACAACTGAACACTGTATAAATATGAAGTCGCCAGTTATCAGGACCATCACTATATGCAGACTTTAAAACAAATAGACTGGCCAGTAAGTTTTGAAATTGGAACCAGTATGGCGATGACATTATTTTGATTTTGGAAAGGCAAGTGAGTTTTGATGGTACTATCATAGGCCCAACAAAACTATGAATTTAGATTAAATGATGCAGTACCTATTGCATTTTATTTTGAAATATTAAATTTGTAACAAACCTTAATTAATTTGAACAAGTTTTTTAAGTGACATGGTGACATTAATCGATTATGGAATTAACGTTGAAGTTGCGTTATAATAATTGCATAATAATTGTTTATTTCCTGTACCCAAAGGAATAAATGAAAACGTTACAGTGACAAGGGACCGCAAGTAAAATGAAACAAAGGTAGGAAGATGATGAATTCCCGTTTCCAAAAAGCTTGTAAAATAAATATAATACAAAACAATCAAATATTTACACAGACCACCTCTAAACATTATAAAGTGCGCGTAAAAACCCCATTCAACGAGTTACGTTGGACTCGTCTCGCTGCCCAATGACGTCACAGATCAACTTCGTCCAAGTCAATCTGCGACCAATCACGGTAGACCCCGATTGACTTACTTAATCACTGCGCTGACGTCCAATTTTGTTGTATTGGAGAGGGGGGTGGTGGGTCAAGTTAAATTGGTTTATAAACGTGTGGGTTTTGAGTCGTTTGTGAGGTAATAAGAGTGTTTTTTGCAAGTCATCTTATATGAAACACACCCTCAGCCATAGTAGTGGGGTTTTTCGATGATATAACTTGTGTTTGATAATACAGAAGCCGTTAGTTCAGTCACCTAAACAGTGCAGACATTTTTTTTAGTTTCTATATTTGTTTAGAAAATTAGCGGCTTCCTACTAACCTAGTTATTACTCCGGAAAAACCCAAACTGTACAATTGAATGATGCTTAAATACCAACCGAAGTTTCGAGGGTTGTGCTTAAGTGCTATAATTATAATAGGGGGTTCCTATTGCTATAAAACGGGTCCTAAATCCAGACTACTTGGCTTCTACAGAGAAATTTGTGCCGCGAAAATCCAATAGCATTTCACCCGAACCTAGAATCCAAACGAGCAACCAACGTTTGCAACCACTATACCATCGAGCCATATGTTCATGATTCTAAAATGATGTAAGAAATTGAATCTTTACAACGGCTCGGATTTTACGGATTTTCCCGGATCCATATTATTGAAGCGACTTTTCAGAAACACGGTCAGTATCGGTCGCAAATACCGATCCATATTATGGCAGTCTATACGGTTAGGTATCTACGTAAGTAGACCGAATTTTTACTGTTTGATATGTAACAGCTGGTAAAATGTTTTAGTACCCATAGTTAGAGATCAGTAGTAAGAGGATAAGGTCGAAATTCGGATGACAGTCACTCCTAATAAAATATTCAAAGTTTCGATGCTGTTCTTTTAATAAAAACTTGTTAGATATTACTCGTTACTACATGTTATTGGAGTGTAAGGACTATTTTAACGAATAATCTTCTGAAACATTAAAAATAATAGCTAGAGTCCTGTACATAAAAGAATTAAAATTCCGAAATGTTCAGCTACTTCTGATGCTGACCGTACCTATTGATGCCAGTACATACATTTTATACTTTAGTGCTAAAGTTAAGGGTTCAAGATTGATTGAGACAATTTAACAGTTTTGGGTAGCTTGTCTATACATACTGATACTGTTAGCCTGTATCATTCCACTGCAGGGCAAAGGTGCCCCATGACTTACAGTTATTTCGATCTAAGGCCAATGTGGACCACTGGTCCCTGGTCTTGTTCAGATCGTCTCACCGTCTTCTACGAGGTCTACCGCGACGCCTTCTGACTGTGTTAGGGCTTCAGAAAGTGGCTATACATATTTTACAAAAAAGTAACCATTTAAAAAGAAATCTTGCAAATCAAATTGTTGACGGTTACCTTTCCGGGGCAAAGTAAAATAGGGCCTATGAAAACCTAGGGCAGCCAAGTACTCTAATAGGTAAATCCGTTGAATAACGCTACAAGTCTGCCATTGAATGGGGTTTTTCCAAGGTTAGGAATAAAGGTCATTCGACTCATCCGACAATAGAATTGTGCTATAAAAAAGATTGCATCTCATGTTCGTATGACTCATCGATTGATATTTAAATGTCATTTCGCATTACTCAGTGAGCCATATTTTTTTTTTGAGCGGTTGGATAATCATCAAATAACAATCTCCCGCTCTTGGGCAGAGCGAAAGGGAGTGTCAGACTTCTACTGACTAAAAGCCACCCATGTTCCTTCATGGCCCTTTATGTCGAAGCCGCGGTATCTCTCGAACAACCCGCAGCCCCGACGGGACACGCAGCCCCGACGGGACACGCAGCCCCGACGGGACACGCAGCCCCGACGGGACACGCAGCCCCGACGGGACACGCAGCCCCGACGGGACACGCAGCCCCGACGGGACACGCAGCCCCGACGGGACACGCAGCCCCGACAAGACCCGCAGCCCCGACGGGTATTCAGTGAGCCTCAGGAAAGGGTTAACCAGTTTTTGTCAGCGAATTATTTTTTTCGACTTACTTAGTTTTTTTTTTGTAAATGATATCTTGCAGGTCAGGCTAGGAAGTGGTCGTCTGCTTAAGGTGAAACCTTCAGGGTAGACCGCGAAATTCGATTTTTTTTTACGTTTTTTTGCTTTTTTCCTATCAGTGTCCAGTTGTATGCTAATGTGGGTTTTTATATCCTATCTTGATGACAGGATATAGATACCCATACCCACATTGACCATGAAAATATTGATAACGCTGCTTCTGTTATTGAAAAAATTATAATTATGAATTCTAGAATAAACAGGACATCGCTTGTTACGATAATAATAAATAAATTATTATGGTCTATAAAACAAGAATATAAACACTACAGCTGAATTATCTCGGAACTGCGTTTTAAAATAATTTAATTAACTTGGTTTATTTCCTACTGGTTTATCTCGTGCATGTTATTTACAATTTACATAGTTGCTCGCAATAATAAATAATTATATTCATGAGATCACGTCTGTCTGTCGAGAGGGTAGATAGGGAGGTGTATCAATGGTAGGTACATTTCGGTCAGACTCCGAGCTACGTTTAATTCAGAGAAATACCCAATAATTATATAAAAAACTGGATGGGATCCCATAACGACGCAAAAACCAGTAAGTATTCAGTATAACATTCTAAACCCTTTATCATAACGTTTTTAATAGGTAATGATAAATATACATGCCTATAAAAGTAAATGTACCTATAAAAGTGCAATACTTACACGGTCACAATATATCAAACAAATGTCTTTAGGGTTCCGTACCCAAAGGGTAAAAACGGGACCCTACTGCTAAGTCTTCGCTGTCCGTCCGTCTGTCACCAGGCTGTATATCAATGTGCGTGTGAACTGAGGGACCAAAAATTTACCAACCAATTTGACCAATTTATGTACCAAATAGTTTTAGGATGTTTTAAAAAAAAAAACACTTTTCATATTAATTTTTGCATGTTTATTATTGTGATATGCCCTGTGTCTGTACCAATAAATGTTATTTCTTTCTTTCTTCTTTCTTTCTTTCAAAAAGAAATCCGCAAAATGAATATCCTAGGATTAGAAAAGATTAGAACCGCGATAGCTAGACAATTGAAATTTTCACAAATTATGTACTTCTGTTGCCGCTTTATCAACAAGTACTAAAAACAACATAAATATTTAAGGGGGGCTCCCATACAACAAACGTGATTTTCGTGCGACTCTCACTTGGCCGGTTTTTTAAATTACCGATAATAATTATAATAAATTTATCCTGCGTGTTTAAAAATTACCCCAGTGGTGCATATTCCTCGTCGTAACTTTTGCAGTATAAATACATATAGTCCCGTGCATTTCACGTAATCTTATTACGTCGCAATAAGCGGTGATTTGCGTCGCTCTAATAATTACTGATAGCCGACTTATTCGCATTGCTGGGGTCAAAAATTACCCCCGACACCGGTAATGGTCATAATCATCATCATCAGCCTATAATGTTCCCACTGCAGGGGCTTAGGCCTCCTCTCTAGGAGAGGGATGGGCTATGATCTACCACGCGGGCCCAGTGCGGATTGGTAGATACACATGTCTTCGAATTTTTGGTTCTAAGACATGTCGGTTTCCACACGATGTTTTTCTTCACCGTTTTGAGAGCAGTGGTGATGAAATAAATTACACAAAGTAATGCACTTGACTCGGCTCGAACCCATGACTCACTGTTCGTAAGTCGGGGCCGCTATCACTGAGCCACTACTGCTCTTGGTCATAATAATATCTTATAATTAATTATCATCATCATCTACGGCCTGAATTCACATACTGCTGGGTATAGAATTATCTTTTCTTGTGCCAATGTCCACGTTCTTGCGCCAGCCTCATCCAGGTTTTTCTCCCAATGGCAACTATGTCGTCTACCCTTCTGGCCGCTGAACGGCCCACATTTCTATTTCCCGTTCTTAGGCCTGGTTCTTAGGCTGTTTCTTAGCTCGTGGCTTAATAAGAACTGCCACTCGGGTCGATCTTTAGGTAAAGCTGTGCTTGCCTAGGTCGGTCTGTGGATGGGTGACCGCCCGACTTCCTCCGTGCCTCGGAAAGCACGTTAAGCTGGTCCCGGCTGCCATATATCTATATATATGGCCATATATATAGATCTTTGGCAGTCGTTACAGGTAGTCAGTGACCTGAAATTCTGACATCCAGTCTTACTAAAGGGTATCGTATTACCTGGGTGCGCCAAAGTTCACCTAAAATTTCAACTCCGATAATTGGAAATCCGAAAATGTTCTTCCTAACATTTTTCATCCTAACAATCGCAATTCCTAACTTCTCTGTCTCTAATGTTTTAATTCCGAAGCATTCGACTTCATAATGTCTGTAGCAATAAACATCTATTACACTATTATTTGTTTTCCTATATTTTCTCAACATAACCATCTTTTACACTATTATTCAAAGTCATATCTTTTTTTTTGTTTATATTACTTTTTATTCATAATAATCAGTATTATAAAAGGTCCCATTAAAATAGGTGGACAAAATTTTAGAAATCATTCAGACCACTAAAATAAGGACAATAGCAAAAAAAAATATAAGAATAAGAAATAAAATACCTACTTTTATAGGATGAGTTTGTTCTAGAGTGCCGGCAATTTATTATTTTAAGTCTTTATATAAAGTGTTTTTTTTTTGTTTAGATGTCTTTAGTTAGGCTTACTAAACGCTGTGTTAAAATTTGTCCACCTATTTTAATGGGACCTTATATACTATGCAAAGATATCCATAGGTTAGGTTAGGTTAGAACTGTGACCAACTACGCGCGAGCCGAGCGAGCGAAGCGAGCGGTGCCGCGGCAGCGGCCGGCGAGCGCTACCTCGAAATTGGTCGCGAAATTTTTCTAAGTATTTTTTTCATATTGCCCCCAAGACGACACTGTGACCTGAATTTCATTCATTTATTTTATTTCAAGACAAAAATCAGTGAAACGACCTTTAATCATTCTAAACAGTTGTATGAGTGAAAATATTATGGTAATTATGTTTAGGAATAAAAGCGTTAGGATAAAAAACAGTAGGAGTTCCAATTTTCGGAAACATGAGTGTTATGAACATCGTCGGTAGGACTACAAATAGTATGAATGAAAACTTTAGGATGAAAAATTTTAGGAAGAGTGATCATTCGGATTACAAATCGTTAGGAAGAACAATTTCGGATAAAGAACTTTAGGTGAGCCAATATGGACCCGTATTACCTAGTATTAACTGGGTTGTGGGGGGTCAGATAGGCAGTCGCTCCATGTAAAATACTGGTATTCAGCTGCATCCGGTTAGACTGGAAGCCGACCGCAATATAGTTGGGAAAAGGCTAGGCAGATGAGATGAGGCCTGGTATCCACCAAAGCGGAGAGGAGCGGAGACGATAGAAGATATGCGTGAATCGGCCAATCACATTAGTTAAAATTTACATCTGGTCTTTCGCCCTTCCTGTGATTGGTCGAATTTGGCACATCTCCTCTCCGCTTTGGTAAATACCGGGCCTTAGACGCCATTCGTGATAGCCTTAGTCCATCTGTCATCACTGTGCCTTGTTACGTGTCCTGCTCAACTCCATTTGAGTTCCGTAACCTTACAATAAAGCTAACCTTTAACCTTGTCAGTTACAAATTGTGTCTTTGGGACTTCGTCAAG
Source organism: Diarsia dahlii (assembly GCA_949775195.1). Taxonomy (NCBI): domain Eukaryota; kingdom Metazoa; phylum Arthropoda; class Insecta; order Lepidoptera; family Noctuidae; genus Diarsia; species Diarsia dahlii. The sequence continues at coordinate 6,950,254 of OX459211.1, read as the reverse complement.
CTCGTTGTCTCGGCGCTTTTCTGGTGGCCGCCACTTTTGATTTTGGCGAGTTACAGTGGTTTGAGAGTAGGGTGGTGGGCTTCTCCAAAAAAAATACGTCAGCTTGTTTTTAGACGGGCGCTAGGCGGAGTTTATTTCGCATTTATAAAATTAGTATAGAGATTCTACTCCGGACAACGGCGACTGGTTACTTTTCACCTTTATTTCTTAAGCAATAAGGCTGAAAGTGGTCAATAACAAATTTTCCTTAGACTTCATTGTATAAACAGACTTAATAAGTTTCCGATTAAAACACGAATGAAGATCGTGCTAGGTCATCTCTTATCTGCAACAGACGCAAGAAGTGCAAAGTTCTGTTTATTAATTTTATATTATTATTGTTGTATAAAACATAATGCGTCATAGATAGGAATAAATAACCCAAAGGTTGGGATATAGACTTTACTCACGAACTTTACAAAGCTATTGATATTTAATTGTTGTTTTTATACTTATTTGGGGATAACCCGTCTTCGTGCAATTACTTTAGGGTAAAGTCCGAGTGTGGCCGAGTTAAATGAAATTTAAATATAATAAAAGTGAAAAATAAACTTTAGAAGAAAAATCAGTTTCTGAAGTCGGTGATTTTTGTTTCTTTGATTTCAAGTAGGTTTTATTTTTTGTTAAAAAGTTTTTATTTTTCACTTTTTAGTGGTTCACATGTTCATGGGTGTTCATGTGGACGATGTAGCTTTTTTTTTAGTTTTGTTGATTTTTTTAAAAAAATATGGGACCATTTGGGAAGTGTACCCTTTCCAACAAAAAAAGAATTTTTCATATCGGTTAGCAAGCGACGGAGTTATGCCCGAACAAACATAAAAAAAAACAAACATCCGAATTGAGAACCTCTTTCTTTTTTTAGAAGTCGGTTAAAAAAACATAGTTATTGAGCATTTATAACTAAATTATGTTGTTGTTAACTGCCTCGTTGATCTAGAGGTCGCAACCGCGACTGTTGACTTAAGTCCTTACATTCCCAGGTTGGACAAATTGTAATTGGGTTCTTCTATCAGGAACTTCTCAAGCAGCCACTGAGTCCAGATTTGTGGCTGGCTAAAACCGCAACCGCAAACCGGAAGACGTTGCGTTGGAAGGCCTCCCACTAGGTGGACCGACGACCTGGTCAAGGTTGCGGGGACCCGCTGGATGAGAGACGCATGGGACCGGTCAATGTGGCGTCACCTGGGGGAGGCCTATGTCCAGCAGTGGACGTCTTTATGCTGAAATGATGATGATGATGATGGCAAATATTACATGGGTCTTAAAGCATAACTGGCAAAATGTGGACCGTTGTACTCTTAGATACACCTGGTCTCTGTCTAACCGCTCATATAAAACTGATAAACCGATAGTAAGAATTGTTGATATTTAGTCGATTTTATTATGCAAAAATTAATCTAAGATTTTCTTTATACTGGCAACACAGTCACTAACGTCACGTTACGTCAAACTCAACGTTTCTTATAAAAAGGACGGTTGCCTTTAGTCAGACTCTCACTTCTATCTAAACTGTACTAGGAGGCAGTTACTATAACCTTCCTTGTGGGTATTTTTATATTTGAATAATAAACGAGTCAAAGTATTTAAATTCAAATTGCTGCTGTTTTCTTGACACCCATTTCCTATAGGTTATGGGCCCAGGACTGCTTTGATATACTGTTGCGCTTACTGTGTACTGGTTTAATACGTGTGTATATTGAGTGCTTGTTAAAAAAACACGTGTGTATAATGAGTGCTTGTAAAAAACACGTGCGTATAATTAAGTGTCTGTAAAAAAAACACGTGACACATCATAGACAATCTGAAGACCAAGTGAAATATTAAACCTTTCGATGGTGAGAGGTACAGTGTGTGGAAATTCCGTATTCGAGCGTTGTTAGCCGAGACGATGTCATCAAAGTTATCGACGATGAACCCATAACACGGTCAAAGGCTTGGGTGAAAAATAAGTGGATTGTGAAGAATGTAAATAGTGTAATCGTCGAGTATTTGGCAGAACCTTTCCTTGATTTTGCTAAAAGACGATCTCAGTGCAAGATTCTTCACGTCGAACCTAAAACTCAAAACTTCAACTAAAGAAACACAAGGACACTAAGCCTTAAACTAATAAACCAACAAAAGTTTTAAGGCCAAGAAGAAATCTTTCAAGAAGTGTCACCATTATGGAGTCACATCAAATACAAATGCAATTTTGATGCTTCAATCCAATCAACAAAAACCTGCAGACAGATTCCGTAGAGTTCAAGCTGTGGAAATAACTCAGGGTGCTTCAAGTTCTAGTGAGGTTTCTGGTTTCGCATTTTTGTCGGGAAATTATAAAGGTAGCGCAGAAGAAAACCAAGTAACCTTCCTGCTAAATTCCAAGGCATCGGACGACATCAATAACAGGGAAGTCCTTTAACTTTAGAAATTTTATTAAACCGTTTAAAATGTTAGTTGCTAAACACGGTGATTTTTTTTACAGCTACTGATGACATTACAAGTTGTCAGCAATCCATGGTACTCTCATACAAGCTGCTGTCAGTAACCAAGATGCAGCGTCCCGGGTTGACCTTCGACCAGCATGGAACCAATATCTGTAAGGACGGTAAAATACTGATGCGAGGTATGGCAATTAATTATTTAATTTGTTTGAATTTTGTGGTTAAAGTTAATCAACCTGTTTCTCAAACATGCAACAGTGATGGTGCTAATTACATTATTTATGGCATCAACGATTAGGCCATATTAGTAAACAAAAGTTTTAGAGCTGAAAAATAACTGTATGATTCATAAACATAAGTTCAATTGAGGTGACACGGAACACCCAATGATAAATTATGCGAAGCTTGCAGCATAAACGGGAAACAGGCACGATTACCCATTTTAATAACCCATATTTCACACTTCTTAAGTGAAAAACAATAAAATACCTTTATTTGTTGTGTATGGGCCAATCATTCCTTCTACAGTCGATAATAGAAATTATTTTGTTTCATATGACGATCATTTCACTCATTATTGTGTTGTATATTTATTGACATAGAAATCTCACGTGTTCAGTTTCACTGCTTTTACAGATTTTATGGCAAAAACTGAGACTAAATTTAATTTAAAACTAGTTACTTTGTACTGTGAAAATTGTCGAGAATATTTTGTCCAATGAAATGAAAAATTACTGTGTTTCTAAAATGTCATACCATTTTACTATTCCAAGAACACCACAGAAAAATGACGTTTCCAAACGAATTAGTAAAAAGCCCGCGCTATGATAAGCGGTGCTAAATTACAAGTGTTTTTTGGGGTGATGTAGTCTTAACTGCAGTATATTTAATACACCTTGCTCCTTAAAACAAAATCAAACACCATTTGAATAGTGGCAGAAAAAAATAATAATAACCTGCTATTAAGTAGTTGAAGGTTTTTGATTCTACCGCATAGTGAATAATAAAAATAAGTAACACTATTGATGAAAAATTATGGAAAGGTATTCTCGTCGGATATATACCAAATGGCTATAAAAGTATGAAATAAAATATGAAATGGTCAGGATGTCATAGTAATGAGGTTAATTTTTGTAATGAAGGGAATGAAATCGAAAATTTCCGTGACAAAACTGATTGTTCAAAGTTGAACGGTTTAAAATCAGATGGATCAAAATCAGATAATTTAATATAAGTAAGACCATAATGATTCCAACGTACTAAAGCCAAATGTTAATGACAAACCATGATGTCGCAGTTCTTGTGATACAAATATCGACGATTCTTGTCAATAATGGGAAGGAGTGTTAGGCTTACCTAAGGGTCATCCCCCTGTTTCATATTGTGAAATCGGGGATATTTTTTTGTGTTGATTCAATTAGTTGCAAAGTACCTAGTTCCTTTAACAAAATTAAAAATCAGGATGAAAGGAGTTTATGGGAAGTTGCAATATTAAAGATGAATTAGATTTTTTTTAACTAATGATACCTGGACATTGGAGCCGAAACCGATTTATAGAAATATAGTCGGGTTTAAGTGGATATTTCGGTATAAACACATTTATTTTCTTAAAGATAAACTTAACTAAATTAACAATCGGTAGGTTTACATTACAATAGATTTATCTATATGAAATAAAATACAAAACAGTTGACACAAAACTTAATGAACAACTAAACCATAATTCTTAGACTTTTTTTAATGTTTGTATCCGAGAAACTGAACACCATAGATTTATCCAAATGTATAAAATAAAGTATTTTAAATATAAGAATCATGAGATGATGACAATCCATTAAGATATAAGGCACGTCTTGTTGCCAAAGTTTTTATAGTCAAAAGTATTTATCAGATTAAACTGAAACTTTTAGATGTATGATTAGTTTTGCAAATCGATATAATTTATGAGTACATCATACGGATCTAAAAACCGTATCTTTAAATGGCATTAAAAAAAAACCTGTAAGTGCCAGAGGGTGTAATCAGTAAAGACAAATAAAGCTCTGTACAGATTAAAACAAGCTAGCTGCTAGGTGTTGGTTCAAATATATACATCAGTGTCTTAACAAACAGGGTTTGTAAATTCATCAGTTGATAAATAAATATTAAATATAGAGCAAAATTGAAAATGGTAGATCTAAATAATTGTTTCTAGGAATTAAAATTACTCGAAGTAATGATACAATAACTTTAGATCAAAGTTCTTCTATAAAAAACCATTTTGTAATGTAAAAATTTGGTAGGTATGTCTGATTGTACTCCCATTAGTACACCTATAAATAATAAACCAAATTACGAAGTTCTAAATGTAGATAGTGAATATAATACACCTTGCCGCAACCTTATTGGGTGTTTAATGTACGTTATGTTATGTACACGCCCTGATTTAAGTGCTAGTATTAATATTTTGAGCAGATACACAAACAAAACGAACAAAGTGTTGTAATTATTTCTCTCAAAAGAGTGCTTAGGTATTTGAAGGGCACTATGGAATTAAAATTGAGTCACAAAATAAAATGTGATGATGTTAGTCATAAATTATGTGGATAAGTAGGTTCCGATTGGGGTAGTAATGATGTCAATAATAAAAAAATACCATAGGTTATTTATTTAAATTATTCAATAACTGTACAAAAAAAATAAATGTAAATGTAGTAAATGTTATTTCTTTCTTTTTTTTTTCTTTTTTTACAATAACTTTGAATACAAAGAGGCAAATGTCTGTTGCGGGTTTGTAAACTGAGGCTGAATACATGGCATTATTTTAAACTGTAAAATAATCATTATGGCTAAAGTCTCTAGTCACTAGTAATAAAATGAATATTGTCAATCCAGTTGCTATTTTAAAGACAATAATGGTTGTATTAGTACCTACAGCGAATAATCCTTTTTTGTATAAAAGGTCAAAACATATTGACATCAAGTATCATTTCTCCAGGGAACAAGTTGAAAATAATATAATAAAATTATTTGTATGTAATCACAGGTAAACAAATAGCGGATGTGTTAACAAAGCTGCTACAAACTGTTGTATTTTAGCAGTTCAGAGATGAGATGGGCTTTCAATGAAGTAACATAATAATATGTAAACAAATAGCGGATGTGCTAACAAAGCCGCTACAAGCTGTTGTCAACTGCTTAGAAGGCAGATCAGTCAGAGATAAGTTTGCAACAAAGTTACTTATGTATTATTGTGTATACATTTTAAGTATTGATTTATTTGTGGTAATTTACATAATGTAAATTAATTGATCTAATGAATTGTTCTATTACAACTATTTGTAATTGATAATCATTTATGAATTATAAAATTAGATATAATTATTCATTTTGATGAGATGGTCTGGCTAGGTTTTCCTGGGTTTTCCTAGTCCTTGCAACAAATGTTGGGCCATAAATATTGTAGTTTCCCCAGAAATCACTTGGAAGGTTTATAGTATTCTGGTTCTATAGGTGATTATGATTGTATAAAAAATAATTTGTATTTGGAGAATTGATGATTAATTTTTGAGGGGGAATGTTGATATTTAGTCGATTTTATTATGCAAAAATTAATCTAAGATTTTCTTTATACTGGCAACACAGTCACTAACGTCACGTTACGTCAAACTCAACGTTTCTTATAAAAAGGACGGTTGCCTTCAGTCAGACTCTCACTTCTATCTAAACTGTACTAGGAGGCAGTTACTATAACCTTCCTTGTGGGTATTTTTATATTTGAATAATAAACGAGTCAAAGTATTTAAATTCAAATTGCTGCTGTTTTCTTGACACCCATTTCCTATAAGAATAGCTTTTATTACACCTACTTGAAAAAATAAACAATATAAACATAATATATATCAATATATATTAGGTATATATATGTATATATAATATAATATAGAATTGTAAATAAACTGGTATGTATATTCTAATAGCTTCCGCACTGCAGGGATTCGATATGAGGTTTTGAAAAGCTCCCAGATCTAGCCTGTTAGTGTGTAATTCGGCCATGAAAGCGCCTCTTTCTCTGCTATTACGATAGCATTATTCATCTGTTTCGCGATTTTCAGTATTAGGTATATTTATAACTCATAACATCTATATATCAATATAAAAAATCGTCCCTTTTTCACTGCAAAATAAATCTTTTTACGCGTGACTCAATAAATAACGTACACGGCCTTTCTTTCTAGACAACCTTTTCCGTTCATCATAAATTTCATGTTAAACCCACCTGGCGATCTGCCAGGCTCCAATTTCCAACCGTGCGTGAAACAATGTTCACTTTGTCTTAGTTCTGACACCTATGGAACTTATTGACTATCTTGTTATGGTTAAAGAATTTATTTTCTCAAAAAGAAATTACAATTATTTCACTTGAGAAAATTTTTGGAACTTAAATAGGTATATAACATAAAACTTTGATATACAAACTAAGCAGGTAAATAACATTTTTCTTCAAAACAGATCATTGGTACACATTGACATAAAACATAGGTTACTCACACATAGGTACCTTACACAAAATTATATTCTGCTAAAACATTCAAGTAACACAAATCTTGCAAATTTCTTGTTACAGTATAGTTTGGTTCAATCTATTTTATTTTAATGTATCATCATCATCATTTCAGCCGAAAGACGTCAACTGCTGGATATAGGCCTCCCCCGATTGTCGCCACATTGAACGGTTCCGTGCGTCTGGCACTTTTATTTATCGATAAAATTGAATAGATTTGTGACTATGGTATCGATGACAATGTCATAATATGGTTAAGCATTGTGAGGTAAAGTGCAGGGTGATCAAAAATCCTCGGTAAGGAGGTGTGTGACACGCAGGCATAATTAATTTTAAGATCTCGGAAATAAAGAGAATTTACGTGTTTTTTTTAGGGATTCGTATAGAGGAGGCTTGGGGAAGTGTAAACAATTTTTCAAATTTGACCCCCTTGCCCCCCTTCACCCCCCCCCCCCCTTCGGATCTCGGAAGTTAAGAGACTTGGAACATTTTTTTTTTAGATTCATTAAAAGGGGCAATGCGTTAGTCGAAATCATTTTGCAAAGCTCCCCACTCTCCCTCCCTTCACCCCCCCCTCTCCCCCCTTCAACGCCCCCCCTCTTCACCCCTATTTTTACTACTGAAAAAATTTTTGATTCTTACCTAAAACTATAGAGGGGCGTTGAAATTTGTATACCCTCCCCTCCCCTCCCCAACCTCCCCTAAAATTAAAAGGGCTGTAACTTCGTTACGGTTAGAGATAGCCATTAGGTGTTTGAACAAATATTATAGTAGGCGTCGAAACCTGTCCGGTGGTGGTACAGCGGTAAAGCGAAGGGGGGAGCGGGCGAGCGAAGCGAGCCGGCGACCCGCGTAGCGTAGGGATAATATCATGATAGCTTTGCGGTGGTAGGTAGGTCCTGAGTGGAGCGAACCTGCGAGACCGAGTGGAGCGAAGGGGGGAGGTGGCGAGCGAAGCGAGCCGGCGACCTCCTTAGCGTAACGATGGTTGAGTGGGTGAAGCGTAACTCCAAGCAAACTTTAGGGTAATGTTTTTTTAGTGGTAGTAGGAGGTAGTAGGTAGGTAGTAGGTAGGTGATAGGTAGGTAGTAGGTAGGTAGTAGGTAGGTGGTAGGTAGGTGGTAGGTAGGTGGTAGGTAGGTGTAGGTAGGTGGTGTCATACGTGAGATTCATATAGAGGAGGCTCGGGGAAGTAAAATCCGTTTTTCAAATTTGAACCCCTTGCCTCCCTTCACCCTCCCCCCCTTTAGGCGGATCTCGGACGTTAAGAGACTTGGAACATTTTTTTTTTCAGATTCATTCAAAAGGGCAATGCGTTAGTCGAAATCATTTTTCAAAGCTACCCCTCTCCCCCCCTTCACTGCCCCCCCTCCCTCTTCACCCCTTTTTTTTAAACTCGTGTTCTGTTTTGTTTACGGATTCGTATAGAGGAGGCTCGGGGAAGTAAAATCCATTTTTTAAATTTGACCCCCTTGCCCCCCTTCACCCCCCCTTCTTTTAGGCGGATCTCGGAAGTTAAGAGACTTGGAACATTTTTTTTTTAAGAGTCATTGAAAGGGGCAATGCGTTAGTCGAAATCATTTTTCAAAGCGCCCCCTCTCCCCCTCTTCACGCCCCGCGAGCTGCGCGCAGCTCGCGCAGCCACGCAAATACTAGTTTTAAGATCCATTATTTAACAGGGGATCCGATATAATATTCTCACAGTCCTTAAAGGTAACCTTACAGGTCCTTACATTTTAGTTTTAGATTTTTATTGTATTTACCTTCTGTGTTTTTGAATAAAGAATTATTATTATTATTATTATTTATTAATCAGTGACCCGAAAGTCTGGCAACCATTTTACCAGGGGGTATTACTAAATATATAAGACATTTGCCATGACGAATAGCAAAAAAACAGCAATTAAAACTGAATCTCATTCTGTGCTATGTGGATGAGTAGGTATAATATACCTGGGGCAAAACATATCATTCCTAAACCAAACACCTCGTGAAGTAGAACGCCGGTATAAAGAAAGCTTGGAATAAATACTGGTCACAGAAGGAAATATTCAAAAGTAAATTACCAATGCATCTAAAAAGGAAAGCCATGAACTCCGTTGTTATGCCGACACTACTGTACGGGTGTCAAACTTGGTCGTTCACAAAAGATATCGTTCAAAAGATTAACGTGTTCCAAAGAGCCGCAGAGCGAAGTATGTTGGGTAAAATATATCCCAACAAAAACATTCTGTAAAAAACTAGCCAAGTCTCGATGGAGCTGCTTGTTTATCTCTAAAAAGTGATGAAATCTAGACAAAGTCGTGCCAAGTCTAAGGTTCCTTGTTGCGATTTCTTTATTATTATTGTTATTGTTGTGTGTCTTGGCCGTTGAACATTCTTTATACGTTAGTGGGTTCAAGTCAATTTAGTTTATACGTAATGTTATATCTGTTTTATCTACCTATGATTGTTAAGCGAGATAATAACCCATACTGGTATTGGTAGTTGGACGCCAAGAAGAAAAATGACCGAACTAAACGAAACGAACAACGGCCAAGTCACACAACATTAACTATAAAAAACACTATAAAAACTATTAAATAGGGGCCTGAAAATGCGGCGAAATGGTTCCAGTAAAGGATGGTACGGCAGTGTTTGCTTCGCGCTCGACTCGGCGGGGGCACTGCCGTGCCCCCAGAAAACTGAAAGATAGGAAGAAAAACAAATACATTCGATCAATAACAAAGGTAACTGACGCCGTCGAGCTAGCCAGCAGACTGAAATGGCGATGGGCTGGACATACAGCTAGAGTTACCGATAATAGATGGAGCGAAAGGATATTACATTGGTATACCTACGAAGCCAAACGCCCACGCGGCCGACCTAGGCGGCGCTGGAGTGACGATATCTGCCAAGTAGCCGGATCTACATGGACTCGCCAAGCACAAGACAGACAGCACTGGAAAGAGTTGGAGGAGGCCTACACCCAGAAATGGGTAGCCCAATAGTATACTTAAAGTATACTTGTACATAGAATGTGAGTAATGTGACAAAGTATTCCGAAAATGTAATAATTTTAATATACCTTAGTACTTAGAAATGTCAATGTGTAGAAATATGTTATTGTAGTTGTAATTATTGTAATAATAATATGATTCAGAAAATATAATTTAATCAATTATTTAATATTAAATGAAAGCATGAATTTAAAAATAATAACTAAATAATAATATAAAAAAGTAAAAATAAAAAAAGTATTGTTCAACCAAAATATAAATATAAAATAATGTAAATGTGATATAAAAATGTAGGTATTAATCTATATCTATAAAAGCGAAAGGTCACTCACTCACTCACTGATTCATCACGAAATCTCGAAAACCGCTGGACGTACAAAGATGATTTTTGGCAAGGAGGTAGTTTATGGTTAGTAGACGTCCGCTAAGAACGGATTTTGCGAAAAGGCCGGATTAGGGTGGTCTAAGGGCCCTCGCAAGTTTGTATGAACTCCTTCATTTTTTGTGCTACAATCTAGATTTTTGGCAGGAACGTAGTTTATAGTTAGTAGATGCCTGGTAAGAACAGATTTTGTGGCAGGACCGGATTAGGGAGGTCTTAGGGCTCTCGCCAGTTTGTATGAAAGTTCTGATTTTTTTGTGCTACAATCTAGATTTTTGGCAGAGACGTAGTTTATAGTCAGTAGACATCCGTTATAAATTAGTTTTGCGACAGGGCCGGATTAGGGTGGTCTATGAGCCCTCACAAGTTTGTATGAACGTCCTTCATTTTTTGGGCTACAATCTTGATTTTTGGCAGGGACGTAGTATGTAGTTAGTAGACGTTTGCTATGAACGGATTTTGCGACAGGGCCGGATTAGGGTGGTCTAAGGGCCCTCGCAAGTTTGTATGAAAGTCCTTAATTTTTTGTGCTACAATCTTGATTTTTGGCAGAGACGTAGTTTATAGGCAGTAGACGTCTGCTATGAAATAATTTTGCGACAGGGCCGGATTAGGGTGGTCTAAGGGCCCTCACAAGTTTGTATGAAAGTCCTTCATTTTTCGTGCTACAATATTGATTTTTGGCAGAGACGTAGTTTATTGTCAGTAAGCGTCTGTTATGAATTAATTTTGCGACAGGGCCGGATTGGGGTGGTCTATGAGCCCTCGCAAGTTTGTATGAAAGTCCTTCATTTTTTGTGCTACAAATTCTACAATCTTGATTTTTGGCAGAGACGTAGTTTATAGTCAGTAGACATCTTCTATGAATTAGTTTTGCGACAGGGCCTGATTAGGGTGGTTTATGAGCCCTCGCAAGTTTGTATCAAAGTCCTTCATTTTTTGTGCTACAATCTTGATTTTTGTCAGGTATATGTAGTTTATAGTTAGTAGACGTCTGCTATGAACGGATTTTGCGACAGGGTCGGATAAGGGACGTCTACAGGATATCACAAGTTTGTCTGAAAGTCTTTCATTTTTTGTGCAACAATCTTGATTTTTTTCAGGGACGGAGTTTATGTTGAGTAGAGGTTTGATAAGAACAGATTTTGCATTAGGGTCGGATTAGGGAGCTCTAAAGGCTCTCGCGAGTTTGTATGTAAGTTTGAACAGGGTCGGATAAGGGACGTCTACAGGATATCACAAGTTTGTCTGAAAGTCTTTCATTTTTTGTGCAACAATCTTGATTTTTTTCAGGGACGGAGTTTATGGTGAGTAGAGGTTTGATAAGAACAGATTTTGCATTAGGGTCGGATTAGGGAGCTCTAAAGGCTCTCGCGAGTTTGTATGTAAGTTTGATTTTTGTACTACCGGCCTGAAATTTAGCAAGTGTATTATCTAACAATTTTTTTTGTGACGATCTGGACTAAGGGCTCCCGCAAGTATATTAATGAAATCCTTGGCGTTTTGGAGCTGAAAATTGGTAGAGAGATAGAATATAGTTAAGACATATGTATTTGTATGTGTGGGAACAGATTTTATGACAGGGCCAGTTTAAGGGAATATAATCGCTTCGATTGGCATTAATTGTCATTCGCTTTGGCATAGTACATCCAGAGGCAGTCCCACACATACATACACGTCAAAATTTTCTCGCGAACGAAGTCGCGGGCAACTGCTAGTTAATTCAATATAACTAAGTACGTACCTGTAAAATGTAATTATGATTTAATATGAATTGGTATTGTAATCTGCATGAAAAACGATAAGGAATTATGTATATTGTTACTTTGGGAAATAAAGGCTTTATTTATTTATTTATTACTAAATATATTTTACGAACAATATAATTATTTCAAAACAAAGTATAAAATATTTTGTGTAATGCCAAACGAATACTGGTTTACGTTCTCAAAACTTATTATTCCTCTTAATATTTTAAATATCTTAAATAACTAAAAGGTATTTTTGCCTCTACATTGAGTCATAAAATTAGAATTAGTATGCCAAACAAATACAGAAAATACCATGCTTAAGGAAGAACAAGGAATCCCCTTTTTTACCCGACTGCGGCGAAGCCCAATAAGAGGGTTATTGGTTTTTGCGGATGGTAAATCATCATTATAACTCCCTTCCCGCTCTGGGCGAAGCGGAAGGGAGGGTCAGACTGGTACTGACTAAAACCCACCCATATTCCTTCTTGGCCCTGTAAGTTCCACGGCCGCGGTCTCTACTTGAACAGTCCCGCATTCCCGCAGCCGTCGCCGTCAGCCCTTTTTTTGTGCGGGAAATCTTCAAATGGCTCTTCCCGCTCTGGGCGGAATGGAAGGGAGCGTCAGACTTGTACTGTATAAAACCCACCCTTGTTCCTTTGTAGACCTTTGTGTTCTACGGCCGCGGTCTCTCTTTTCAACAGTTCCGCATTCCCGCAGCCTTTCTGTGTGGTGGGAAATCTTCAAATGTCTCTTCCCACTCTGGGTGGAGCGGAAAGGAGTGTCAGACTTCTACTGACTAAAACCGACCCATGTTCTTTGTTCGCCCTTTATTTTCCAGGGCCGAGGAGGGTCCCTTTCGAACAACCCGCATTCCCGGCAGGCGTCGGCCCCTCCATTTTGCTGACATTTGTAACTTCTGCCGACTAAAAACCACCCATGTTCCTTCTTAGCTCTTTGTGTTCCACGGTCCCGGTATCTCTTCCGAACAACCCGCAGCCGTGGCAGACGTCAGCCCTTACTTTGACATCTCTTTGAGGCGCACGTAGAACATGAACGCGCCACCGACACGGCCTGACGTCATAAGACGGACGTATGGCGAAGCCTATTACTCACTGTCCACAGGTCCGATAAGGAAGCCCCTGAGCCAATCTTCAATTTTGACATAGGTACTTACTGCAGTTATCGGAATAGGGACCAAATTGAAACGTGACAGAAAGATTTTGTGGTTGTTGTTTTCAAAAGTTGTGGGTTTTTCCAACCAATTATTTTTAGCTTCTGCGTATCGACATTATTGCTTTCGTTATCCTGTAGACTCAGCGACATATTATATGAAGCCACATATTTCCAGTGTAACATGGACTCTCTTTATATAGATTTGACGTGCAATGAGAGATTTTCATAAACTGGTTTTGTATAGCTTGATTGGTGGTAGCGTACCTATTGCTTTGTTTTGTTCTTCTTTGGCTAATAGTTTTGTGGTCTGCTGAATATTGCCATAAATAGGCAAGCCTAATAATCTTTTCTTCTGAGAAACCTAAAGAACTACACATTACGTTGAAAAAATTAACGCCTACATTAAGTTATACATGTCCAGTACTACCTGACCTCGTTTTGAATAAGCTTCCAGTACATTGAGAGATAAGCATAATTTAATTTTATAGCTCTATTAATCGTTGTGCAAACAAATTGAGATGTCTTTAAACATGGTTTGCAGGAAAACGTTGAAAAGATTCAAACGATTCTAAATAATTATTATTTAATATGTTATGTAATGTCAAATGAAAACAGGTTTTACATTCTCAAAACGTAATATTTATTCGTTGTACCTACTATTTTAAACATCAGGAGAAAAATCATAAACAAATTGAAAGGCCATTTTTTTCCGTTTAATAGTTTTTTTTGCAGTTGTAAAAGCAGAAAAATGACTCGGAACTAACGATTTTGGGGTTAAAGACTTTTCAATAATAGCTACTTCACTAAATCTTGATGTCTTTTTTTTCATTTCATTCTTCTTTTCATTCATAATAACTTTATAATTTATTAATTAATTATTTATTTATTATTTATTATTATCACAATGTTTAAACTTACTAAACACTTTTTACACTTTTTAAACTTACTTTAAACACTTTTAGACGCGTATTAAATACCATCATCTGCCTAACCTTTTTCCAACTATGTTGAGGTCGGTTTTCAGTCTGACCGAATGCAGCCGAATACCAGTATTTTACATGGAGACTGCCTATCTAACTTCATCGTCCTAGTTAGCATTGGGTGTTATCTACACCTACTATAAGGGTGCCTTCAAAAATGCCGCGCGGTGGCAGCGTGGCTGCAGCGCTGCCGCCGCGCTACTTTGTTAATCCATATAGAAATTGCGGATAAAAATCGCACACCCGCAGCGTGGATGTAGCGCTGCAGTCGCGCGTGTTTTATTTATATGGATTAACAAAACAGCGCGGCGGCAGCGCTGCAGCCACGCTGCCACCGCGCGGCATATTTGAAGGCAGTATTATTAGTAGTTGGCAAGGCTGGTTGTCATACTTTCAGGTCACTGTAACGACTTTCAAAGATCTATATATCTATATAGCAGCCGGGCTTAACATGCTTTCCGAGGTTAGGAGGAAACTCGGTATGTACTAGGAAGAAACCCATCCACGGACCAACCTAGCCAAGCACGGGTTAACCTTAAAATCAACCCGAGTGGCAGTTATTATTATTGTGGCTTAATAATACCTGCCGCTCGGGTTGATTTAAATTTCTCGTTTCATACGCTTCTCGCGTATGTAAATACCAAAAACAGAAAATAAAAAGAGCCTCTTTATACACAGTCTTGACACCCTCTTTATTTGAGTACCTTGGGGGCAAAACAATTTGACGTGCCCTTAAACCCGAGTCGTTAAGGCGACGTATTTCTTCAGACCTTTGTTGATTTACCTTCAAAGAAAGACTTCAACCATGTTTTCAGCAACGTCTTACTTTGTGTTAGGTATTATAAGTAGTTGGCAACTGAGAAACTATTTTGGAAGTGTCAAAAGAAATTGTGTTTCCAAATTAAACCTTTTGATGTCCTTCTGTTGGTACAAGACGTGTTTTTGTATTTATATTTCAAATGCCTTTTACAGTCAGCAGCTAGGTAATATACACTTAGTATAAAACAAACACGACTAATATCTCATGAAATAACGGTTTCTACTTTGAGTTAAGACCTATTTTTACCCGACTACGGCAAAGCCAAAGGAGAGTTATGATTTTGACTGGCTATGTATGTATGTTTGTATGTATGTATGTGTGTATCTTCATCTGTTCCCTCATAGCTTCTAATCTACTTATCAGAACTCGACATAATTATGAGGTATCGTTAGAACCGTCTTAATTTTCCGCTGAATATAGGCTACGTGACGTGTCACAAAAAGCGATTTGGCGCCCTCTAGCGGACAAAAAGTAAGGCTTAAAAAATAAAAATGGAGATAAATACGCCGTGTTTGGTATCATTTGAAAGGGCATCACTTGTTAATTTCCAAAATATTGCTCAAATTTAAAATCACGCCCTCTAGCGGACAAAAAGTCAAGAGTAAAAAAAAATAACACCATAAAAAAAAGTAAAAAACTAAAACCCGACTACGACAAAAAAAACGACGCTGAAAAAGTATGAAACAAGATTTTCAGGATAGAACAAAAAGAAAAGCCGTGGTCACACGGTATTCAAGTGTTTAGGTTGGTAACTATAACGTGTGACTACGGCTTTTCTTTTTGTTCTATCCTGAAAATCTTGTTTCATACTTTTTCAGCGTCGTTTTTTTTGTGAAATACATATTTAGTATGACTACCAAAATACTATGTTCGTAAAAGCTAACAAGGTAAGGTAAGGGTAGGAGTGCACATGGGGCACACCATGGAGGTCTGCTCCGCTTGGGCAGAGCCCCGCCGTGTTCTCGTAGGGGCGATAGGCGGCGGCGACCTCTCGCGTCCGGCCCTGGTTCAAGCCATGGTCCGGGGTGACAGAGAAAGGAACGCCATCGCCTCCTTCTGCGAAGCAGTGATGCTAGCGAAGGAGGTGGTGGAACGTGAAAGGGAGAGAACCTCTCATCGCAGCCGCCGCGGGAGACGCTCCGGGCGTTGGTTGCCACGAGATGGCTTCAGGCCACCGTAGGCGCGGGCCTGTGGAAGGTGAGTAATGGGCTAGCTCACCGTCCGTCCGTCCTTTGACGATGACAGGCCGTGTCGACGGCACGTTCGTGTTCTACGCGCGCTTCAAAGAGATGTCAGCAACATTGAAGGGTCTCGCAAGGGCCGACGCCTGTCGGGACTGCGGGTTGTTCGAAAAGATACCGCGGCCCCGGACACAAAAGGCTAAGAAGAAAAATGGGTGGTTTTTAGTCAGTAGAAGTCTGACACTTCAACCCGCTCTGCCCAGAGCGGGAGGAGTCATTAAATTTCTCACCCTCCAAATTGCTTTTAAATGCTAAATGCATTTCATTGCTCGTGACATAGTGGTATAGGTAGTTATTTATTGAAGGTTTAAGTTTGTTACCGAACCCTAAAAGTAACCAAAACCGTTATCAATTTTACTTTTCTAACTTCAATTGGGTTTAATTTTGCATAATCGGAGAAATATTTGATAGGTATAGCCATGTGCTTTTGTCTTTGACGGAGAAGGAGATCTGACGGGGATCTGCCTAGCCTTTCCCCAACTTTGGTTCTAAGTTTATATTCTTCGATGGTGTTACTTTGTTTGTTTATTGTTACCTTTTCTTTTTGTTGTTTTTTCTTTGTTTTCGAATTTTAACTGTGGAAACTTCTAGGTAATTGGCCTTCAAATGTTTATTGTTTAAGTACATTATTTGTATTAGCTGTAGGTTTCCCAAAAAGAATAAAATAAACAGTGTTGGGGTCGGCTACCAATAAAACCGGATGCAGCTGAATACTGGTATTTTACATAGAGCGATGCTAGCCTAGCTGACCTCCACAACCCTGTCCATTTCTAAGGAAAGACTAATAGTTAGACTTTCAGGCCACTAACTACCTGCATCAACTGCTAAAGCTTAACATGCTTCCCGAGGTACGAGGGAAACCCGGTACGCAACGGGTGGTCACCCATCCACGGACCAACCTAGGCAAAACTGACTTAACCTAAAGACAGACCCGACCCGCTGTTACTAAATAGCTGCGAGCTTTTCCTGAACAGCTTGTATTCAGATTAAAAGAAGATTCACCAAGACGAACATTATAATAAATGTGGAGGGATATATCTAATCCACGATCAGGCAAAACGCATGGTAAGGCAGGTCGTAAAACGTGCTTCAGTTTGACTATTATTATCCATCCATGTGTGGCTATTAGAACAGCGGGTTAGCGGGATATGTATGGTGCAGTTTTGCATCCGCCTTCTAAATTCAGGAAACTGTCTTAAAAGACATACCTAAATAATCAATTTAAATTATGGTCACTTGGCAATAATTAAGATACGCTGTTATTTAGTTGTTGTTAAAATTTAATAAAAATAAGTACCTACACATTTGGCACGCATCTCTGATTTTCCGGATTCATGTTCGTATTGTATTAATTAACACTTGCGCTGTTAAGGAAAACTTCGCAAGGAAACCAAACATTGGAAAGATATTTCTCGACGGCCGCGGCATGTAAATCCAAATCAAAGGCCTATCTATGGGCGCTGCGGGTTGTTCGAAAGAGATACTGCGGCCTCGGCACAAGGGCTAAGAAAGAACAAGGGTGGTTTTTAGTCAATATAAGTCTGACACTCACTTCCGCTCTATGGGTTCGGTATAAAAACTGTTACACCAGGTTAGACACTCATCAAACGAATAAGAAAGAAAGAATAATCTTTATCTAATGCAAGCTAATTTGTTTTATGACTGCATGGTCTCGTTAATCTTGGTATCACAAGCCCTAATGTTGAGTTTGAGGAACCCAGTTTCTATTTTCATGTAGGGAAAAGTGTTATCGCGTTTTCATCAGATTTTTCTAGTATTGAGCTTCAATTTGTACCTGGACTGGCAACTAGCAAAACGTGAATGTAATAATAGGTACGCAGTGCCTAACCCTTCGGGAATTACAGGCACGATGATGTTTTATTAAGATAATCTAATTCGTTACATCGCGGCATCGTGAGGAAACCGGCATGTCTTAGAACCAAAACATTCGAAGACATGTGACATCTGCCAATCCGCACAGGGCCCGCGTGGTGGATTATAGCCCATCCCTCTCCTAGAGAGGAGGTCTGAGCCCCTGCAGTGGGAACATTATAGGCTGAATATGATGAATTCGTTACTTAATTATTTAAGTGATATGAGTAATATAACACAAAGTAGCAGAGAGTGGCAGTAGTTATTGATAGTATCGTTAAAAATGCACCAGAATCCCCAAAACTCGATTTTTCGCCGATCTAGAAGCCCCATGGTAACGGACAGTTCAGCACAGCGATATTAAACGGATATTGCATGCGGTTACTGCATTCGAATCCACGAAACGTAACTTATTGCGCTAGATCACTCCGTGGCTGTCTGTACCATGCATTTTCATCAATTTCGTGCATGTTTAAATTGAATAAATAATACGATTAATTAATTTTTATCAATTTCATGGCGAGTGGTTTAGGCGTTGCCTTGTGACCCGGTGGTCGTGGGTTCGATTCCCGCGGAAAGCATACTTTGTGAATTTGTTTCCAGTATGGTTATGACATTGCAGGTTTGAATCACCTGATTGTTTGATAAAAAGATGGTTCCGTGCTTCGGAAGGCACGTATAAGCCGGTGCAGTGGTCCCGGCCGCCAAATGGCGGTCGTCAACCATGTCAGAGGCCCTTGCGGCGGTTTAGAAACTCTGACACTAGGGTGTGTGGGGTCGTTAGACCTTACTGCCCACACGATAAGAAGAAGATCAATTTCATGAATGTCTTATCCGATTTTATCATTTTTGCTTTTTATCCGAAAAAAAAGGGGAGGTTCTCAGTTCGACATGTATTTTTTAAAGCGTACGTCGCATAACTCTGTACTGAGAAATCCGATTTGACTAATTCTTTTATATTATAGATGTTAAGAGATTATGGGTTTGGTTCAAGTTAAAATTTTGTTGCCATTCGTTTTTCCACTTGTCCTTTGCGATTCATTTTGTCTGTCACGTCAATAATATTGATCTTTTTATACTAAAATTCGACGAAGATCATAATTTTCTAAGAGTATTTCATAATATTCCATAAACATGATTGTTTGTTTTGTTAGGAAGTACTAACTTACACGATCACTATGGTTAGCATATACGCCCTAACCAAATGTATCCTTATCTATTTGATTAGTGCGTGAATGCTAATCATGACAACTAAATAGTATTCTACTATTACATACATCATCTGCCTAGCCTTTTCCCAACTATGTTGGGGTCGGCTTCCAGTCTAACCGGATGCAGCTGAATACTTGTATTTTACATGAAGCGACTGCCTATCTAACCTCTAGGTACATCCCAGTTAATACTGGTAAAGGTACAAGTTGGTGGCCGACTGCACGCAGCAGCAGCAGACGACATGTCGCAGCGACACTACTGGTTTCTACGTATTTCTATGAAATTCCCTCCGTAGTTGAAGCTAGCGACGCGTCGTCGAGTGGCAGGCGTTGGTGTCGCCCGACCGCAGATCAGTAGTGCCCATAGATAACAGAAACAACAGGAGATATGCCCTTTAGTGAAACGACATGACGCGACGACGTGCCGTGACGACATGAAGCGACGACATGTCGTCTGCTGCTGCTGCGTGCAGTCGGCTACCAACTTGTACCTTAATACTATACCATTTGGTAAGACTGGTTGTCAGACTTTCAGATCACGATTGCCAGAGATCTATAAAATATGGTAGCCGGGACCAACAGCTTTCCGAGGCACGGAGGAAACTCGGTATGTAGGTAATGGGCGGTCACCCATCTACAAATCAACCTATGCAAGCGCAGCTTAACCTAAAGATCGATCCGAGTGGCAGTTATTATAAAGCCACGAGCTCCTCCACTATTACATTATTATTATTATTAAGCCTTTATTGCTGAATAACTAAACTACAATATAATAATATAACATAAAAAACTTAAATCTAACACATCGGGTTTTCTGGTTTAGTGATCAGCGTGTCCTGTGACACATAGGCCTCTTCCAGCCACTTCCACTCATTTCTGTCTCTAGCTTTCCTAGACCAGGTAGCGCCTCCAATTTTCCTTATATCATCTATCCATCTCTTTGCCTGTCTTCCCTTATTCCTTTTGCCATCGCGTGGTTGCCACTCTGTTATTGTTTTGGTCCATTTTGTCTTGCTATCTCTCGTCATGTGTCCGGTCCATCTCCATTTCAACTGTCTTACTTTCTTTATTATATCTTCTACTTTGGTTCTGGATCGTATCTCAGCTGCTCTTAACCGATCTTTCTTAGTGACACCTATCATGCTCCTCTCCATTCCCCGCTGACATGATCTCAGTTTCAAAAGATGCTTTTGATTTAATGCCCACGTTTGGCTCCCATAAGTCAGGCAAGGTAAGACGCACAAGTTGAGGACTTTCATTAATATTTGCGTTTATGAATAGCTTTTTCAATAAAAACACAAAGAAAAAGTGGACATGGCTATCACCAGATGGATCATATAGAAATGAAATAGATTATATAGCAACTAACAATAAGAAAGCTTTCTATGATGTAAGTGTTATCAAACAACTGAATTTTAATACAAACCATAGAATGGTCAGAGCAATATTGAATAGTACAGAGCCGAAAAAACCCAGAAACAAATTTAACGCAATAAAGAAGAATATTAAGCACCCAAATGATGTAAAAAACGAAACAGACGAAAAATACGAAAAAGGAATAAACGAAATATACGGACCACTTTATGCTCAATCGGCCAAACCTAAGGCATGTTATACGGAAAATGAAACCAAAACCCTAATAGAAGAAAGAAGACAGCTTTTAAAAAATAAAAAAGACAAACATAATTTAAGAGCTATTTCCGAAGTAAGTAAAAGAATAAGTAAAAGTATTAAGAAGGACAGAGCAAAAAGAAGATTTGACATACTCAACACTCACATAAAAAAGACAGGTGGAGTTAAAAAAGCCTTAAAAGAACTGGTCGATTTTAAACAATGGATACCAAACATTAAAGGTAAAGCAGGAAAGAAGGAAACTACAAGAAGAACTATAATCCAAATTGCAACAGACTTTTACAGGTCACTCTACGCAGCAGACCCTAATGCTCAGATTTCAACAACAGTTCTAGAAGACGATAAAACTGAGGATATCCCAGTGTTTCTACAATCAGAAGTAGAAAAAGCTGTTCACAGTCTAAAGAGCGACAAATCACCAGGGCGAGATCATATAACGAACGAGATGATAAAAACTTCAATCATTACACCTGGAAACCTAAGAAAACTCACGGAAATATATAATACCATCTTAAAAAATGAATATATACCATCGCAGTGGACAAAGAGCACAATTATACTTCTACACAAGAAAGGCGATCGGGATAACATTGAAAATTATAGACCAATTAGTTTGTTGTCAAATATTTATAAAGTATTTTCAAAATTGATCTTAAATAGACTGACAGGGATTATGGACGAACAACAGCCAATCGAACAAGCTGGCTTCCGAGCGGGATTCTCAACCATCGATCATATACATGTATTGAAACAGTTAATAGAGAAATCTAAGGAATACAATAAAACACTGTATATTGCATTTGTGGATTACAGTAAGGCGTTCGATTCCATCAAGGACGACTCACTCTGGAAAGCTTTAATCCAACAAGGAATTCCCAAGAAATACATACGTTTAATCAAAAATATATACCAAAAGAGCACAGCACAAATACAATTAGAAACAACCGGCGAAGAGTTCCCTATAGCAAAAGGTGTAAGACAAGGAGACCCGTTGTCCCCAAAACTTTTTTCTGCAATCCTAGAAAATGTATTTAGGAACATTGAGTGGGAAAAAGTAGGCATTAATATTAATGGGGAACAACTCAACCATTTGAGATTCGCAGATGATTTAGTATTAATTACGGACAGCGCTAGTACACTGCAACATATGCTGCAGCAATTAACAGAAGAAAGCAGAATAGTTGGTCTCACCATTAATAAGTCTAAAACCAACGCAATGACAAACAGGGAAGAAATACCCATAACAGTAGATGGCGAAAGCTTTGATTACGTGAAAAGTTATACATACCTGGGACAATTAATTTCATTCAGAGACCAAACGGACATGGAAATCGAAAGAAGAGTTGCTAGTGCATGGAAAAGATATTGGTCACTCAAGGAGATATTTAAAAGCAAATACTTTTCCATGGCAGTTAAGAGGAAAGTCCTCCACTATTACATACGCAGCTTTAAATTATTGTCCTGATTTTCATCATGTTCTCGAATTCATTACCCATCAAAATTTACTGTTACGATTCCGCGTAAATCCTTTGGTGTAGGTAACCTAATCGTAAAATATACCTGACCGATAAAGTTTATTTACTTACTCAATACTAACTATATTGTAAATCTTATCACAAACGATGGTCTTAAAACAGGTTGTTTACTCTAAAACGTAAAGATCTTTGATGGGAATTCAAATTCAAATTCAAATCGTTTATTGCAATCCATAATGTACATTTTTACAGGTGGTATAAAATAATTTTAGACACAATTATGGACCCTGTCGGGCACAGCAATTTTCTATATAAAATAATTAGAGAATTAGAGAGAGGAAGAGAGCTTTGCTTCTTTTAATATTTTAATATTAAAGTTGGTATTATTTCTATACCTAGCTTATATCTATTAATCTATATATCTATATTTATTTACTTATTCAATTAATATTTTAGCTGTCTATCTATTCTTTAATTATTTAGTTAGTTATATTCATTAAATTACTTATTTGTTTACCTACTTGGTTTCAAAAGTTTTGTTTTAATTTTATTAGTACCTAGTTAAACGTTATAATTATGTATTATTATCGGATTTATCTGTTAAATATTCGTGTATTGTATAGTAGCTTTTTTTAATTAAGTATTGCTTTAATTTATTTACAAATATATTGGTTTTCTTTTGTTGCTTTAAGTTTTCTGGTAATTTATTATATATTTTTATGGACATGGAATATGGACTAGATTGGTGTAGTTTAAGACGGGAAGGTGGCAAATTCAGTCTATTTTTGTGTCGCAACGAATAATTGGTTTGTACGTCTCCCCGTGTGCTGTAAGAATCCGGATATTTGCGGACTAGTTTACATAATTCCAATACATATATACTAACTAACGTGAGAATCTTGTGTTTCTGGAAGTAAGGTTTGCAACTGTCTGTTGATTCTATATTTGTAATTATTCTAATTAACTTTTTTTGGAGGGTAAATAGTGAGGGGGCGTCTGTGCTGTTTCCCCATAAGATTATGCCATAGTTTAACCAAGCGTGGGCATACGCGTAGTATGTGGTTAAAGCGGTTTGTAGGTTTGTTGTCTTTTTAATTTCGCGGAGGGCATATGAAAACTTTGAGATTTTTGATTTAACTGTCTGTATGTGTGTTTTCCAGTTTATGTTTGTGTCTATAGTTAAACCTAGGAGAGTGAAATTACTAACTGTTTCTATTTTTTGTTGGTTAAAAGTAAAATTTACATTTATTTGGTTTTTCTGCCAGGGGTGAAATGTTATTAATTTAGTTTTAGTAAAATTTATTTCAAGATTATGGTCATGCATCCAGTTTATAGTTTTCTCGAGAATAGTTGTAAGTTTTTCATGTAAATTAGCATTTGTTTGGCATGAGGTAAGGATTGAGATATCATCCGCAAAAAGAACACAAGGGCCGTCTATGGTTTTGGGGAGGTCGTTTATATATATTAGGAAAAGGAGGCAACCTATTACACTTCCCTGGGGAATTGAAGCGTGTACTGTTTTTACATCAGATCTAATTAGCTGTACTTCTTTTGATTTTTTATTATAATATTCTATCTCGACTAATTGCTTTCTATCCTCTAAAAATGATGCGAACCAGTCATGGGCTTTCCCGCGTATTCCTATTCCATTTAGCTTATTTAATAGTATTTTAAATTGAACTTTGTCATAGGCCTTTGTCATATCGAGCAATATCCCTATTGCATATTGTTTATTATTTACAATATTTAATGTTTCTTGGATGTATTTATAAACAGCTAGCGTGGTAGATCTGTTTTTTCGAAAACCATTTTGGCAGTCATCGAAAATCTTATATTTTTCACAAAAAGAATATACACGATCACACATTGCGCGTTCGAAGACTTTGGATGCTGTTGGAAGAAGGGAAATTGGTCTATAATTACTTGGGTCTGTTTTTGCGTTCTTTTTATGAATGGGTTTTATTAAAGCTTTTTTTAATTGATGAGGGAAAGTGCCTTCTTCGAAGGATTGGTTTATTAATTTAAAGAAAGGTAGGGTTAGTTCGTCAGCGCACTGTCTGAATAGAGTAGGATGAGTTCGTCTATGCCGTGGCTATTTTTATTTTTAAGGTTTTTTAATATCTGGTTTACTTCATATCCGTCAACAGGGGTAAGAAACATGGTGTTTTCAGTGGGGTTCATCACTGATGTTTTTGTCTGTGTACTGCCAGATGTTTGGGTGGTACTCTCCCCAATTGACGCAAAAAAGGTATTAAAAACATTAGCTACTTGTTTTGGTTCACTAATTAGGTTTGTTGTTTGTAATGTTATATTGTCTTTTTGTTTTTTTGTTTTTTTATTTGTCCGTTCTTTAACAATATTCCACATGGTTTTAACTTTATTTGATGATTTATTCATTTTACTTATGTAATGTAATTTTTTTGCCGTTGTTACTGATTTTTTTAGGATTTTTTCATATTTTTTATAGTAGGTCGTAAATATTGAATTATTCATTTTTGAAGAAAGAATTTTTAGTAGCCTTTTGTTTTTACAAGATTGTTTAATACCCACGGTTAGCCAGTGAATATTACGTTTTGTTTTTAGTTTAATTCTGCGTTTAGGGATACATTCATCTAGGATGTCTATCAGACTATTGTGAAACGATTGGTAGTTCTCATCGACATTTCTATTAGGCTGTATAATATCATTCCAGTTTAGTGTCTTTAGTTTGGATTTGAATTTTTGTATATTAGTTGTATTAAATAGTCTTTTATTGGCAAACCAGATGGATTGTTTACTTTGTTGTTCCTGTATCATATGCATTATTGTTCCGCAGTGGTCCGAAAAGCCTAATTCTTCTACGGTCGTGTACATTTAAATATCATTTTGATATAGTACCTACTGCCTGGTTGAATTTAAATGCTTCACTTCCCGTTAATTTGAGAAGCAGATGTGTGCGGCAATACGGAGAAGTAACGCCCTAGAAAGACATCATCATCATCATAATCATCATCAACCTATAATGTTCTCACTGCAGGGACTCAGGCCTCCTCTCTAGGAGAGGGATGAGGAAATCTACGACACGGGCCCAATGCGGATTGGTAGATGTCACATGTCTTCGAATTTTTTGGTAGAAAGACATGCACTGAACTTATTGGTGACGTTCTTCAGAAAAGACAAGTACGTAGTACTCGCAACCAGGTAGGAATACGTAAAAATCTTAGCAGGTCGCGTTCTGTGGTTCTGCCTAATCCCGTGGGAAAAGGGCGTGATTTTATGTATGTCTGCATGTAAATTTAATCAAAAATAAGAGTTCCCCCTCTCACCCAGGTCTTCGCCACAGTCTTTTGTAGATCTTCTGCAGGCCGTTAATTAAATAGTCTGCCAATGCTACTTATACTATTTCGTATTAAATCGCTGAACTTATCTCCCTGGACACGATGTTATTTTAACTAATTTCAGTCAGAATACATCAAGTATTATTAGATTAATTATAATGCGGTCCGCGTTAAGAGACATTAATTACTTTTGGGCCTACGGTGTGGCGACCCATGTGACAAGCACATTTAAATTCACAACGAACGGCTTGATTTAACGAAGTTTTAAAATTTTAAAATTGTGGTCACTTAAATAATTATTTTGTTCACATCTGTTGTGCCTTCATTTTTTAAATTAAATTATGATTGATGTTTTTGATTCGGTTGTACCGGAACGAATCGGTAACATTTGTATTTTACGAAACTCGTGTTTTCTGTCGAACGGTCGCAGAGACTTTAACTATCATGACTGTCTTTTTTGTTTGTTTACTGTTCTGCCCACTGGTTTTACTCAAACTGATCCAGATAAAGGGTAAAGCTTATGAAACAAGAAAGTATGTCCTGTAGTTTATACCAGGGATGTTGCGAATATTCGAATCCGCATCCGCAAATGCGGAGCTTCCGCATAGATTTGAACATCCGCATCCGCATCCGCATCCGCAATAATCAATGCGGATATTCATGCGGATGCGAATGTCATACAAGTTGCAGCAAGAAAGAAATGGGCGAGGCCGGCCGGCGAATGGCGCGTGCCGTTTCCGTTAAGACAAATGACAATGACCAATGGGAGCGAAGAAATTGGTGATAAGATCCGACGCGTTTGTTGTGGTGCATCTTTTGTTTCTTGTAAATAAATCATTACGTGTTTGATTGCGCTGTTGATTACTTATCGTATAGATTGATATTTCGAGTGTTGTCGTGAGTTGTGATTGTGATCAAAATAATTTTTTATGGGAAAACTTTATATTAGTTACACTAATCTAAGACTACTTTAGTCCTAGCTCAGCTTATTTCAATCGTCAGGTCAATTGCATTATGTTACACCGGTAATACGTTTTATTGTAGGTAAAGTTTATTATTTTCAACAAAATTCAAAATTCTTTATTTTTCAGCGTCTAGTTAATTAACAATGTCACCACAGATTCAAAGTACCTAATCTAAAGAATGTTTTAATAATTCTTCATTCATAATATACCTAGGAACTTAATTTTTATTTTAATTAGGTATTTTATTTTTTTTACTTCATTTATATAATATCTTAAACATCCGCATCCGCATCCGCATCCGCGGATGTGAGCCATCAAAACTCCGCATCCGCATCCGCATCCGCGGATGTCAAAAAATCGGCATCCGCAACATCCCTGGTTTATACAACAGGTGTCATACATTTATTTTAAAAACAATTCCTTGAAAAACAAGAAAAGCTGCAAAAAGATTCAGGACCTGTTTATAGAGCTTAATTTTCAAAGGTAGTCATTTTTTTACTGTATTACGTTACTCCGAAGTTCGAAATACCGAAGTACGGCCTCGCGATGGGTATATATTCAAGCGTGCTGAAGCTGACTATGATCCGATGATGACCCTGGGGATCTCACTTGGATTGAAGAAGTGTCGTCAAGAAAGCGAAGCCGTGATTATTGTTTTATTTCCATCAAAAGCTAAATAAATAAAACTATACTGTTGACCCTCGTTTCAGATCTGTAAAATAAACGAACCGAATAGAAAGTTCACACTTTCAATAAATACCTACTGTTTAGTTTGTGTTGCAATCTACTCCGAAAATTGTTATAATGTCTTCTGGTTGATGTAAGAATGAACACTTATTTCTAAGTTGTGTTTATATCACTATAATCTCTCTCATTTCAGCCAAAAGACGTCCACTACTGGACATAGGCCTCCCCCAGGCGTCGCCACATTGACCGGTCCCGTGCGTCTCTCATCCAGCGGGTTCCTGCAACCTTGACCAGGTCATCGG
The DNA here is from genome assembly GCA_949775195.1 of Diarsia dahlii. Taxonomy (NCBI): domain Eukaryota; kingdom Metazoa; phylum Arthropoda; class Insecta; order Lepidoptera; family Noctuidae; genus Diarsia; species Diarsia dahlii. The sequence continues at coordinate 6,922,442 of OX459211.1, read as the reverse complement.
TCCACCTAGTGGGAGGCCTTCCAACGCAACGTCTTCCGGTTCGCGGTCGCCATTCCAGAACTTTTCGGCCCCATCGGCCATCCGTTCTGCGAGCAATGTGCCCTGCCCATTGCCACTTAAGTCTGGCGATTCTTCGGGCTACGTCGGTAACCTTGGTTCTCATGCGGATGTCCTCATTTCTGATTCGATCACGCAAGGAAACTCCGAGCATAGCCCTCTCCATTGCCCTTTGGGTGACTTTGAGCTTTCTGATAAGGCCCATTGTGAGCGACCACGTTTCGGTCCCGTATGTAATCACTGGCAACACACACTGGTCATAGACTTTCGTCTTAAGACACTGGGGTATGTTGGACGAGAAGATACAGCGCAGCTTCCCGAACGCTGCCCAGCCGAGTCGGATTCGACGATTGACCTCTTTCTCGAAGTTGGATCTACCCAACTGGACCGTTTGTCCCAGGTAGACATAATCGTCCACAACTTCGAGCGTAGAGTCTCCGATCTTGATAGGAGTGGGTGTTACATGAACATTCGACATAACCTTGGTTTTGTCCATGTTCATTTTAAGACCCACTCTTTCGGAACCCACTCTTTAACACACTGTAAAAAATGGACTTGGAATTTAAATCGAATTTTGTTAATGAATTTAGGTTTTTTAATTTTTGCATGGAACCTTTATAGTTTTTCTGAAATAAAATTAACCTAATTTACTACTTATATCATCAGCTATTTGGTGAAAATTTATTCTCAAAATCGGTATAGGCATTTTGTAGATAAACCGAATCAAACGGACAGGGGGAATAAAATTATAACTACCGTTTATACTTTCATAATGCATTCAGTAAAAGGCTGTTATTTTGAAATTACAAACAGACACTTTAATTATTTTACTTACCTACTTGTAAAGAATAACAATATTACCTAGGTTACTTACTAGGAGAGCATTCTTGTGTTGACCACACATCATCGCTTGCAATGGTCGAACTCAAGTCTATCATTAATTTATTTAAAACAATCTATTAACGATTCCCTGGTGTTTCGCGTTCTAGTTTATTCCAGCGTCGGACGTTACATTGGCATGACATTTTCTGCTTCCATCCAATTTCCTCTGAGGTCAGCATATAGCATCGGACATTATACCTAAGTAGTGCAGATCAGATGCATTTCAATACCATGTTTTTATTTTTACAGGTGTGTAGCACATCAAAATACCCGAAACTGTCAATTTGGCGTCAGTATTAAATTGCAATGTATGTCTATACTTATGTATCTATCCATCTATCTTCTATCTAAGTAAATATAAAAAGGAAAGCCCTGACTGACTCCCTGACTGACTCATCAACGCCCAGCCCAAACCCTTAGACTTAGAAAGCTGGTATTATGCACAGAGGTTCCCTTTATAATGTGGAAAATGATTATGGAAGGATTCTTGGAAATTAAACCTATAAGGGAGTTAAATAATAGGGGATTAAAGTTTGTGTGGAAAATCGTCATTTTTGTAGTTTATACCATGAAAATTGGTATTTATTTTTAACTAACTTTTGCCAACGCCGCGTGTGCGTGTGCTGTGCAAAATTTCAGCTTTCTAGGTCCAAGGGTTTGGGCTGGGCGTTGTTGAGTCAGTCAGTCAGTCAGGACTTCTCTTTTTATTTAAGTATATAGATTTCGGTAGTACGTTCCTGTGGGACATTTTCCGATATCGGGTAGCGGGCAAAAGCTCAAGTGCTTATTTTGTCAAACAGATTACCGCAAAATATCAATTTACACTCAAACCTAATTAATGACAGCCGATAGGTATCTACTTTCATTAATTTGGTTTGTGTTAATACATAGTTTAGAAACCTAATCAAATTATTTTTAGGGTTGAAAGCGTGACTTGTTTTCGATTTGAAATACAATTAATTAAAGGGGTTGTTTAGAGTATGGATTACAATTATATTATAGAAAATTGGTGTCACCTACGGATGTAACACATTTTGTTAATATCATAATGTATTCAACTTTATTTATCTCTCACGTTTATGTTATATCTTCGCAGAGTTAGGCAGAGTTGTACACATTTATACATTCACAATATTATTTTGACCAGTTATGTTTAAGTCCCCTGTATCAGGAGGTGAACCTATTGCTATGAACCAGGCACAAATCCAGACTCCGTGGCTGCTACCGAGAAATTCCTGATGAAAAAAAGTCAATAACAGTAACTTTCATCATCATTCATCATTTCAGCCAAAAGACGTCCACTGCTGGACATAGGCCTCCAGTAACAGTAACTTTAATGTTTAGTAAATAAAACAAAAACAATTTGAATAGACGTCTATTTATTTCAATAAAATATTTTACACGTTATGGATGCTATTAGATAATTAGAACATCTTTTTTCGCTTATATCCTAAAATTGGTACAAATCTTTGGAATATATCTTATTTTATACAAAAGCGATCTAATATTAACATATTATTATTTACATTTTACATATGATTTTTATTCTAGTTTCATAACATCCTTGTATCATTTTAATAAATATAAATAAATTATGCTCTTTGGTCTGTTAAAACCTAATATCGTATAATTTACAATTGAAATGTATTTCTTACAATAATTTTACTTAAACTAATATTTTTATAAATTAAACTTTGTTTTGCACGGAGTAGAATTTGCGTGAGAAATTAAATACGTGAGATATGTCATTGTTATTTTCAACAAAAAAATAAAGGAGGTTCTGATTGAGTGATTCTCCGTTTCTGGCACAAACTCAAAATAGTTACAGGCATTTTTGAATTGTCAAAAAAAAAAAAACTTTACAGAACCAGTCGGGCCCCGTCGGGGCTGCAGGTAGTTTGCAAGCAATACCACGGCCTCTACATAAAGGGCTAAGAAGCAACATGGGTGGTTTTTAGTCAGTAGAAGTCTGACACTCCCTTCCGCTTTGCCCAGAGCGGGACTAATTTGATGATTCCCCCCCCAAATAACGTGCACTCTAGTTTCCGATTCTAAAGCATAAATCTCAATGGAGACGGTCAAATTGTTGCTCGTTTTCTTTCTCTTTAAAATTTAAACATAATTCCATAAATTGTTCATAACACTGAAATAAACAAACAGAACATTATACCACGCCCAACTCTGTTGAAGGCAGAGGTGTACCTAACAAATGGTACACCCACATCTCCCATGAACACTGAACGTCGTTTTAGTAAAGAAAAGTCGTGGTTTTGAAACTATGCTAATTTCATTCCAATAAATTGAAAAAGTCCTCCGTCTCTAAGTGACTATTAAAGGTTATATTCCATCGATTGCATTAAACTGAAGGTGGCTTAACCGCCTTAGTGTGGGTACAATAATTGAGAGTGCAGTTGGCTCAACTAAGCTACAGTTATGAACCGTTTTCTGGATAACTATGCTTTAAGATAATAATAGTTATTCTTGTAACCGTTATAGTCACTAGAGAGGACGTTCCATCTAGACCTCTTCCATCGCTTTCCATCAGGCGTGATTTAGGTATGTAGGTCGATTGAACATTTAAAAAATCTTCTTCAGAATTATATTTCAACAGATTAGATATTAGCACAAACAAGTTTTATTAAGTTTAAAAATAAGCTAAACAAATTCAAACACTAATACCCTAGTTTTGAAGAAATCTTTCGACAAATATAGAAATTAAATACTGTTTGAAGCTTTCACGGTTTATTACCAAACTAACACTGTCAGTTACAAGAATTGAAAATTACAAAATATATATTGTTAGTTTAAATCAATTAATGATTTAATATTTCTCACACAAATAAGTACCGCTTTTGTGATGAGTACAATTACGAGTACATCGTACAGACGGATTTTTGAAATCCGTTACAAATAAATAAGTTTACTTCCGATTAACAACTAAATACATAAATTAGACATAATAACTTATAATACACATTCTTTGAATTACATTTATTTTATTTGGTAACTTTCATTAATGAATCATCGTCTCTCATTATGTCGAAAATTAAAAAAAAAAAGTAAGTGGTGTAATACTATAGTTATGTACGCCTGATAATCAATCAAGCTATAAAAAACCAGTCCATGTGAATTTTCATTGTATTGGAAATTAAACAAAATGAGGCCTTTTTATATTGGAAAAGTGAAGCTTGAAGTATCACCGGCTTTAATCAAGACTAGAAAAGCATAATACACGCGGCTCTTTTACAATCAATACAAAAAAAATACAGACATTCACATCTTGCTAAATGCACTAAAGTATGTCAAACACAAAGTGCACGAAAATCTTAACCATTTTAGAACCTTGTCACATAAACCGTAGCAAGCGGTGGCTTTAAACTATGACGCGGAATTAAAATAAATGATGTTCAATGTGACTAAGTTCAATGTTTCCGTAAAGAGACCGTTCTCGTTACATTTTACGAGGTCAAATAAATCAGTTTGCGAATCATCTTACAACAAAAAATAAAATTATTCGGTCATATTGTTGGGCCAACTACGCGTGGTCGACACAGATATATAATGTGCGAAAATCGCTGAACCACTTAAACATAATTCGCTAAAACAGAATTGTGACTCACCATAGTTCGAATGCACGTAAGTGCGACAATTATGTGAAGCTCGACTTTACGCTAGTGCGATAATTGCTTCCGACAGTAGTTCGACACTACTCAAGTCCGGCTAACGTTTATGCGACAATACTGTATATCATTATCTGCCTAGCCTTTACTCAACTATGTTGGGGTCGGCTTCCAGTCTAACCGGATGCAGCTGAATACCAGTATTTTACATGGAGCGACTGTCTATCTGACCACCACAACCCAGTTAATTCCTTTAGTAAGACTGGTTGTCAGACTTTCAGGTCACTGACTACCTGTAACGACTGCCAATGATCTGTATATGGCTAAAGATCGACCCGAGTGGCAGTAATTATTAAGCCACGAGCACCGCCTGTCTATACAGAGTGTAAAAGAACTCTGTACCCATTATGTATCAAGTGTATTGTAATATCGTATGAGTAAAAAAAATGTTTTTTTTTTGGTACTGATAAGATCCGCAATCGTGAAATTTAATTTCAAATAACTCCAACTGCGATCGTTGACCCAAAAATTGCTAGCGAATTTAATTTGCAGTGTCAGTGTATTCATTATACTAGCTTGCCTTAAAAATAGATACAGTTACCACACATTAAGTAGGCTATTAAAGGAATCACTTCCATCGCCTCAGTCGTATACAAAAGGTCCATTAAGGAATTCAGTGAAGAAGTAATGTGTTGCCCTTAAAAAGGTTATATACACCCCGGAATAGGTAGGTTTTTTGTACCTATCGCACGGTATTCTTGTGTCGGTGTGAAACATAAAATTCTGATTTTGGTGTAAGCAAGTCAACAACCACCTGCTAACTGATAGGGTGCATTCAGCTCTTGAATCATATTTCACCAGATTATTTCTCAGTTTTTTTTTAAATCATATTTTTTCAGTTACTATTCCTTTATTTCAACATAAAATTATATTATCTGTACGCTACACTCCATTTTTATTTATATAATACTGCAAAAAACACTTCCTGCTACAAAATTCATAGCACTCACCTCCCACTTGCCGTTTGCTATGTGCGTTTTGCCACGGTACTGAATTCACCCCACCAGTCTGCGGAAGGCTGTCCCTTACACCTTGTATACAATAATTTATGTTTTACAAGAATAGGTAAACAACTTCGTAGGTATAATATATTAAAAGAAAGGTAATACGTATGTTACACATAATCAGTGTTTAAATTGCAACGCTATTGAATAAACATGTAACCTTATTTGTATTCCTTAACACATCCTATAATTCGATGAACAGCAAAACATTAAAACTAAATTTCAAGCGAAAATTCACAGACAGAAAAACATTCATTGTCTTTTGTGTCGCGATTCGATATCTATACATCCCTATCTAGTGATGCATTTTTCGTCCAAATCTCCAGTGAGGAAATCGTTGGTGTCCCGTACGGTCATAATTGTGACCCCATCAGCGCTGTTTCTTGATATGATGTTGCTCTTCTTCTTAGTACTTCCGTAATCGTAGTTGGATATCACCACGCTCTCTGTCGGGTTCCTGTAAAAGTTGATAGAACAATCACCGTTGAAGTTACAAGATTTGTTGCAGGAGAAACCTAGTTAGAGGTTGGTTTTGGTATTTTCTGTGGCAACATTACTTTACTCTGAAGGGGGCTTGACGAAAATTGAGATAATCGAGGTTTTGCAGGAAAGTGGGTAATAAAAAATTTATGATTTAAATATTATTATAAGTCAGGTAGTCAATCAAGAATGGGTAAGTTAAGGGACGATTATAATGTATATTAATTATAGGAACTTTAAAAATTGCGCCCGTTACAGAAACGTTGAAAGAGAATCAACTGTATGGAAGTATGGACATGTGATGAGGAGAGATGAATACCAAAAAAAAGAGTGATGAATATATTAAATATTGATGAATGAAGAGAAGGAAGAAGACCAAAGAAACGATGGATGGATAGTATGAGTAATGGTATGAAAGAAAAGGGAGTAAATGATAGCGTGACGGTTAAAAGAGGACAAGGGAAGAATAAAACATACTGTTACGTCGAAACAAAGTGATAAGGAAAATCGCCAGAAAGATGATAATTATGATACGTCAGAAATCCACTAATGTCAACAGAATAAAGAACAGCTGGTTTGACGAGATTAATTCGTAGAAACAATCCTATATAATTATCTCGTCATAATAAAATTATTAGTATTTTTTTATGATGTAAGTAAAGAACTTACATTACTTATAAAATAAATAAAACTAAATATTAAAAAGCAAGACTAAACTACATCACAGGAACTAACTAACCAAATATCTATCAGTAAATGTAGTTATTATTTTTTATTTATTTATTTAAACTTCATGCACAATAGTGATACATAGGCGGACTTAATGCCACAAGGCATTCTCTACCAGTCAACCTTAGGGTTAAATAAGACAACATTGTGGTAGGGTACAAAATATCTAAAAAACAACAACTCTAAAAAACTAAACTATATAGTTATATAATTACACTAATACATAAATATAAAAATATAGAATAAACTAATAAATATTTTACAAATACCAAAATAAAAAACGAAAATCTTAACAATAGGCAATACCATGACTCGACTTATAATAATTTGAGAGCTATTTGGTCTGACTTAAATAGTGGCTACGTACTTTCCTTTTAAAAGTAAATTTGCTTTCAGCTTTTTTAATGCCAAGAGGTAGCGCATTCCAGAGTTTTATGGATGACACAGCATAAGAGTTTGACAAAAAACAGGTGCGATGTGAAGGAATTTGGAGAATGAGATTTTTGGAAGCTCGAAGGCTACGACTATGACAACTGCCCAACACTTTGAAATAAGTTTTTAAATAATCGGGAGCACGTGGATCGTTCATAATTGAGAAGAGCATGCAGAGAGATCTGAGGGACCTCCTGAGTCGGATAGGCAGCCATTTAAGCTGAGAACGGAAGGAAGAAACATGATCGTATTTACGAAGGCCAAAAATAAAACGAATACAATTATTGAGAAGTCGATCCAATTTATTTAGAAGTTCTTGGGATAAATCAGAATAACAAACATCAGCATAGTCAATAATGGGAAGCACAAGGGACTGAACCAAAGTGAGTTTCGTGCTAGATGGGAGAAAATGCTTGAATCTATAGAGAGACCGCAGCGAGAACGTGACCTTCTGACTCACCTGAGCGACGTGCTTATCCCAACTCAAACTGCTGTCAATGTAAAGACCCAAGTCCTTTACGTGGGGTGAAAGAGAAATGACGGAGTTCTCGTACATCAATGGCGCAAGTTGGCTAGTGTTCACATTCTTCAAATAGTATGAGCTACCAATGAGGATGGCCTGACATTTTTCGACGTTAACTGACACCCCAAATCTGCCAGACCATTCCTCGATAACACGAAGATCAGCGTTGAGTGTTGAAATGCAGTTATCTAGGTTGGCAATGTCTGTTTGAGCGTACAGTTGCAAGTCATCAGCGTACAGATGGTAAGAGCATTTGAGGATCGCAGTAAGAGAGTTTATAAATAAAGAAAATAAGAGAGGAGAGAGTATACCGCCTTGTGGAACACCAGTTACCAGGTCGCACCAGTCAGAGCAATTCTGATCAGCACGCACCGCTTGCTGGCGACCACGAAGATAAGATGAAAACCAATCCCGTGACAACGATGAGACCCCAATTTGCAACAGTATGGCCAGGAGAATGTCGTGATCAACGGTGTTAAAAGCATTGGAGAAGTCTATTAAAACCAAGACCGTTAACCTCGAATTCTCCAGACCATCCCTAATATCTTCAGTGACTTTAAGCAGAGCTGTCGCTGTGCTGTGACCAGGCCGAAACCCGGATTGGAAACTGGACAACAGGTTATTTTTAAAAACATATGAGGATATTTGATTAAGTGCAACTGCTTCTAGGATTTTGGAAAGGAATGGGAGAATGGAGATTGGCCTGAAGTGATTGGGTAAACTAGGATTGGAAATTTTGGGAAGGGGAATAATGTAAGCCTTACGCCACATTTCAGGAAAGACACCAGTCTGCAGAGATGAATTGACGATGTGGGTAATAATTGGAATTAAGTTCTCAATCATAAAAGATAACATGGTTCGACTGACACCATCACAACCCACCGCTTTAGATTTAATAGAGTTGAAACATTTCAGGATCTCAGCGTTAGTCACGGGGGAGAATGAAAAAGAGTCAGGGGGAAACATTGGCTTGGAAGTAATATCAAGGATAGTTGTATTCTTAACGTCAACCGCAAGCGTAGCAGATGTTGAAAAGTATTTATTGAGAACATTTAAAGGGAGATTAAGAGATACAAGACTGGAGGGGGATTTTGCTATGCCTAGTGATTTGAGAAACTTCCAAATATCAGCCGGTGAAGAATTGAGGACATTCTCGCAAATGTATCGGCGTTTAGATGCTCTTACCATCTGGTTGCAGCGGTTTCTAGCCAACCTATACAGGTCCCAGTTCTCCTCACTGCGGTCCCGCCTATATTTTCCAGAAGCCCGGTCACGCCGTCTCATTGCCATCCGAACCCCAGGGGTTATCCAGGGGGCAGGAGGGCGCTTGACACGAACGGCCCTCAGTGGTGCATGCGTGTCAATGAGCTGGAGTATATATCCATTGAAAATATCCACCTTCTGATCCACTGATGATGACTGGGCGATATCAATCCAATCAAGGGCTTGTGCATCACTATTTAGTTTATCTTTCTCCAATCTTGCAAAATTCCTGATAAAAACAATGGCAGGCCGCTGCTTAGGTGGTTTAATTTTATAAGATAAATAAATGAGATCGTGTCTAGATAAACCGGGGGCAGCAATCTGGCCATGGTTGGCAACGAGGTCCACAGAAGAAGCAAGCATAAGGTCGAGCCAGGAATCGCTTGAGCCAACATTATGATGAGTTGGACTAAGTTTAAGGAGTGACAGACTCAACGACTCCAGGATCGCACTCAGCCTACGTGATCTAGTGTTATCCTTCAAAAGGTCAGTGTTGAAATCACCCATGACTATGAGATGTTTGTATTCTGAGGAAATAGATTCAAAGAGAGACTCTAAAGTGGAGAAGTAATCTATAGTAGGAGGGCAGTAGACAACTCCTAGAACGGCTTTAACCCCTTTAACAACGATTTCCAGGAATAAATACTCAGGGTTGCCATTATACATTGGAGACGAGGAATGTAAAACTTTGTGGGAGATATCAGAGCGCAGATAAATGGCAACACCCCCAGCTCTTTTCCCAATACGATCGTTGCGAATCAAAGTAAAACCAGGTAGTTCGTAAACGTTTGAGGGAAGCTCGGGTTTAAGCCAACTTTCGGACACCAAAACAGCATGCAAAGTGACGTCAGCAAATAACTCCAATAACTCAGAGTGGTGCTGAGGAATGCTCTGGGCATTGACATGACATACATTAAAACACTTGTTAAATCGCTGGAACTCACTAGTCAGAAAACTATTCACCGACAGAGAATCATCAAGAGTTGAAAAAGACGCGGAAGAACAAGAATAAAAGGAGTCATCGTCAGACATAATTATTACCCAATTAAGTAAATAAATATAATATATGGTAAAATATAATAAATAATACAATAAGTGGATTAGTAATAAAAATTAACGCAAAAATTAATTGCATAACCTGCCGGCAGACTGTTCACAAAAAAAGTTCTAAAACAAAATGCGTGTTTCCGAACGAAACTGATACACACCGTTGACACTTTCTTTGACAGTGACATTTCGTATTGACATTACAATGTGAAATTAAAATACACACTAAAATTTGTCAAAGGAAATATAGAAAGTAAATAATGTGTCGGTACTCAAGTAAAGTTACTGTGACGTGTTCATACCAATATCGAAATGAACAGAAAACTAGCAAAACAAACAAAAAGGAAACAGGATTATGAGAGCAAGCAAAACAAACCAAGTTACTTCTTCTTTGCTTGCCGCCTTGACCTAGTGTGAGGCGTCTGAGCCTGCGCCGGCGCCGGGCTTGCGTTATTCGAGGCACGGTTGGAGTCTGCAGGAACTACTGGATCCAGCGACTTGCCATACTCCGCTCCCAGCGCGATGACTTCGTCAACGGTGAAGATCCGGCGACGCTTGCCATTAGGAAGCTTGACGTTGATGTTTCCGTCCATAGTCCACACATTGGTCACACCGAACAACTTGCGAGCAGTTGTAAAAGCCGATTGCCGCTGACGAGTGAGGAACTCGGACACCACATAACAGGACCCCTTCAGTTTGGTCTTGTTTTTCCAGACCTGATCCCTTATGGTAGACCCCATAAAACGAAGCAGGATAGGTCTAGAGTGACCTTCTGAAGCCTTGCCCAGCCTGTGGCATACCGTCAGTGAGGAAGGTGCCAGATCAGATAAACCAAGCTTATCTTGGACGATGGATACTATGGTATCTGGAAGATTCTCATCATGCCTCTCAGGCACTCCACCCAGCAGCAGGAACTTCTTCCTATGGCGCATCTCAACAACATCCACCGTCTTGCTCAGCTCAGCAATCTGCAGCTGCAAAGTACTGAGGACACACCACACATGCTCCTTGAAGGCAGAAAAATCCTTGTGAAGGCTGCTTAAATCTGCTCCAGGTGATGATGCCCTCAGGTGCTCCTCAAAGTCTGCCATCCGCTGATTGAGGGATGTCATTGCTACACGCTGAGTCTCCGCAATGTCAGCTATAGTGCTCATGATTGTGATTTTGTGTTCCAGTGCAGTGTTCTATGAGGTCAAAGTACAAGTGACAGCTCAGGCCAGCAAGTATATGCAATTAGCACAGTTTAGGACATGTGTAAATTATTGCCCACACAGTATGTGCTTACCGGTATGAAGTTATGTAATATCCAATAGCAATATTCACTAATTTTTAAAAAAATACTATTAAAATCTAATTAAAATTACGAGAACATATGTTTACTTTTTTTGCACCTACCCCCGAAAAAAGTTTATTATTTTATTTTACGGAATCGACCTATATATAAATGAAACTCTGAAGTCTTTATTGGACATAGACATAATGCAGATTCTACATCTAACGTATAATGCAATAACGTTCAATATTTAATGGTAGGTATAATAACCCATCGGCAATAAAACTTAGATACTAAACATCACACAATCTACTCACACTAATTCAAAAAGCTAAACAGCTTAGCCAAAATCATAGCATTGATCTAATAAAAAAATAAAATAAAAAAAAGGAAAGAATAGTGGCTAATTGATATTATACCTAGTGGATGACATTTAGAGGATCATTGGTAAGACTTGGTTAAAACTCACGAAGACCAGGAGAAAATGGCACTAACTGAAAGAGGCCTTTACTTGTCAGTTTATTATATGATGATGATGATGATGACGAAATGGAAATTATAACAGTAATAATAATAATAATATTCCACAACTATCACACAACGCCATCTAGTCCCAAGCTAAGCAGAGCTTGTGTTATGGGTACTAGACAACTAATAAACATACTTATATATTTCTAAATACATACATATTATAGATAAATTACACCCAGACACAGAACAAATGATCGTGCTCATCACACAAACATTTGTCCTGGGTGGGAATCGAACCCACGACCTCCGGCATAGCAGTTAGGGTCACTAACCACTAGACCAACAGGCCAGTCAAAACAGTAACAGGCAGTTCAATAAATTGCCTAAGCTACTAGATACTTAGACACTAGATATTTGGTTGAATCTAAGCACATCATTGGGGAAGATAATAAGACAGTTAACTTGAATAATTATGTTGGTGAGATGATTCGTCTCAATTTATCGGGGAAATTTTACTACAAAATGTTATTCACAATAAATTAAGGACTTTCATACAAACTTGTGAGGGCCCTTAGACCACCCTAATCCGGCCCTGTCGCAAAATTAATTCATAGCCGACGCCCACTGACTATAAACTACGTCTCTGCCAAAAATCTAGATTGTAGCATAAAAAATGAAGGAGTTTCATCATACAAACTTGCGAGGGCCCTTAGACCACCCTAATCCGGCCCTGTCGCAAAATCCGTTCTTAGCGGACGTCTACTAACCATAAACTACCTCCCTGCCAAAAATCATCTTTGTACGTCCAGCGGTTTTTGAGATTTCGTGATGAGTCAGTGAGTGACCTTTCGCTTTAAGAGCGTAGACGGGCTGCATTTTTCCGTATAAATGTATTCCCCTATTCTCTTCCTGGATAATGCCTCTAGAGTAATCGTTTTTATTTATAAAAATCCAGGTCTATTGAAGGCATGCCCCTGTCATTTTTTTTTTTCAAAAAATTTATTACAAAAATAAATATGACTTACCAAAAACCTAAAAAAATACCCCGTTTTTACCTACGTAATCAGATGACTACCAAAGAAAATTGAAAAGTTTTTAAAATAAAAACAAGTAATAGGGGCATAGATCTATTCTTCCTTTAAAGGGGATAGAACCAATGTGGCATATCAACCTGTCCGCCATTTTGATTTTTTTTCGAAATCGCGGCCCACGGTGAAAGTGGTATGTATGGATAGAGGACATATAGACGAACAAAAAATGTCCAGTAACATGGTACCCAAAGTGTCACGTTACCGAGATATTTGAAGTTAAAGATCGACAAACGAGTACAACGACATTCATAAAATATTTTTTTAAATAGCCTTTTTACGTGTTTGGGCGTTAAATTTTATCCAAATAATAGTTCCCAGGTTGATTATTGTTATACGCACATTGAAATCGCTTTGCATCTCATTGAAACGCTATGTAATGTCAAAAAATAGTTTTCTCATGCTCCTAGTAGTATGTAATGTACCTACTCTCTTTCAATAACCAGTAGTCTCCTATAGACACGTAAAAGGTCTAATTTTTATGTGGTCATTGTACTGATTTGTCCATCTTTACCTTCAAATATCTCGGTAACGTGACACTTTGGGTACCGTGTTGCTTGACATTTTTTGTTCGTCTATATGTCCTCTATCCATACATACCACTTTCATCGTGGGCCGCGATTTCGAAAAAAAATCAAAATGGCGGTGGGTCGATATGCCAGCTCCCATACAAAAAAGTTCAAACCCCTTTTGATACCAAATATAATTTAATTGGCTTAGGTTTCGAGGAGAAAACAGGAGAATACGAAACGTCGATCGGTCAAGGTTTTTTATAGGTAAAATCGTTCTGAGCTGCAGTTGTCTCTATCGCACTCACATATTGATACCGCCCGGTTGCTAGAGCGCAGCGCGACGGCAATAGTTTCTTCAAATACCTATTTTTCAATTCCCGCGCAGCCCGTCTATGCTCTTAATAGATATAGATAGATAGATAGAAGATAGATCACAAGGTCTTTTGCGCATTCCGTGTTATCCACACGGAAAGCGCAAAAGTAGTAGTTAGCCGATAAAAAGCTTATAACCAAACTACGGCAAACGATCACATCGGCAATGATAGACGTATTCGTTTTCATGTGATTGGACCACTTTGAATACCGCAAACCCACTGCATTTCCGCACATAAAGGGAATAGATTCGAGTGGTTCTCTGCAAACTGCAATATCGTCATCATTCGCTTTTATGCCGACAATCAAATGGATTCCGTTTTATGGTTCACACCGTACGTACGTTCAATATTGTGTGGATATTCCATATACCAGACCAGGTGTATTTTTAAAACAGTATCTGCAATCGCAGATACCTTAGCCTATATAGAATGTGAAATTATTCCTTCAGAAGTTGAAGTTTACTATAACGATAATGATCAAGTACGTTCTATCTGGATCGTCAGGGTCTCAGGGTCGTCTTTTGTTGGAGACAAATCTTGAACGTGGTTCAGATGTGTTGATAAAGCTTTATTAGTGAAATTCGTGGCAGAAATCCGTGTAAAATAGAAATGAGTTTAAGATTTCTCACTTTTTTTTTCTGTGAACTTCTGGTATGTGCCAAATATATATTGATTCTTTCTTTAAATGAAAAGTAGAAGAAACGGTTTATTCGAAATAAGATTTTTGAGCTGGTTTTACTCCAAATTTGTATCAACAAGTACGATTGTAAAGGAATACCTAATCAGTATATATTACTGCAAACAGCAATACTTTTTTTACTATAATATTTGTAATTAGTGAAATCAAAAGAACAAAATGGAGAATATTTATTACCTACCCAATTTATTTTATTTACCCAATTTTTATTTATTTTAGGAGCACGGGTACTAAGGGTCTTTTGTACTAAAATCTAAACCATTGGGTAGAGAAAATAAGAATTCATTTATTTTTCTTTGTTAAGTTTTTTTAGTAAAGTTAAAGCATTTGAATTGAATGATGGGTGAAAATGCGTGGGTATGTGAAAGAAAATAAAGAGTTTGCAAAATAAAAAGAAAAAAAGCGATACAAGTTTTCTTTCAGTAATCTAAAAGGCATTGTGTTATATAAATTGGATTTAGTGCTATTGTAAGAGACAGAAAAAAAATCTAATAAAGTTACGTCTACAATTCTACAGTTTCGATGTGAACTATTCACATAAAAACCTTTTAATCAAAATATCTACACCATCATCCCATATGCTCACCTAGCTCAGTGCCATTTAAAGAACTTATGGCCTGCAGAAAGTGACATTCTATAAAATTCATTTTGACACGAATCGCTTTATAAGTGACCTGACCAAAGCGAACGTCGCACAAACACACAACGGCCTGTGAACCTGAATGCGCTCTAGGGACTCTTTCCAGCTGAAGGCATCTCCGGTTGCCGGGTAATATTGTGAAAGCGACGATATATATTTGCGACAAAGTGCCTACGATCGCCTTTTCAAGGACACGAAGTCTAGGCTCCCTCGTCACTTTTCATATTGGGTTCATGAATTCTTCTTTCATCAACATCACCCACAGCCTGAACCAACCAATTACGGCACGGCATGACGGCACGGTTGGCGCAGTGGCTCAAGCAATGGACTGCTGCGCTGCGTGTCGCGGGTTCGATCCTCGCACGGAACAAATATTTGTATGACCTACAGATAGTTGTTCCGGGTCTGGGTATTTGTGTATGTGAGTTTAAATGTTTGTGAACGCACCCACGATACAGGAGAAATTCCTAGTGTGGGGCAACGTTTTTCAAAAAAAAATAAAAAAAAGGAAAAGAAAAAAGAGGGTTTTTTCTTTTGCCAATCTCCATATTCCTATACCCAGCCTCATCCAGGTTTCCCCCCATAACAACTATGTCGTCTGCCCATCTCATCTTTCATCCACTAGGCCATATAAGACAGTGCTACTAATATAAAACTAACCACCAATTTCTACCATCTACTTCCTACCTACATTCAAAATAACAAAAACTCTTGTTAACCCAACCTGTTACATCGATGGCGGTGTGTACTCCTGAACGAGGTCTCGCAGACTGCTGTCCTGGACAGGCGGGAACTGCAGGTCGGATGAAGGGTCCCTCGGCGGCAGCACAGGTAACGGTTGAAGTGAGACCTGAAGACACCACTCACGCAGTATAGGGCGACGGGGTTCACGCAGGAGTTCAGGAAACTGGACAGAAGAAAATTTCGGTTAGTTTTTTTCAGCTTTCGGTTAATAGATTGACTAATTTATTATTTTAGCCCGTATTTCTATATAATTAAATGGAGAACCTAAATAGTACACCCACATAATATCGTCAGTTATGCTTAAGTCTCATGTTATATGGGGCGAACCTTTTGCCACCAGTCAGGCACAAATCCTGACTCCATGGCTGTTACAGAAAAAATCCTGATGAAAAACTTATTAATTATTTGCCCGACCTGTGAATAGAATTCAAGATCTCAATTACTAGATTTACCAATTCAATCCCTTAATTTTACAACAAAAAACAAACTAAGAAAATAAGCTGACTTTGAACAGCGATTTTTACACTAAGAAAAACACTTCAATTGAGCTCTTACTGCCGTACTATTCAGAGACGTTAAATGATTATTTATGCCGTCACTTAGTAAAGATATAGACACTTTGGTGAAGGTTTTGTATGTAAAATCTATACTAGGTGACGACTTAAGTAATTTTAAATATATCTGAGTACGGCAGTTTGCTACAGTTCATTGTTAAAAATATCGACGATTAGAACAATGTATTATATTTGGGACAAGCCCGCCACACTATTCCGAAACCACTGTAACTCCTGTTAGCCAGAATCAACTCGACGAAGTCCCAGAGAAGCGATTTAACTGTCTTGGATCCCGCAACGAAATTAATCAGAAAAGAATGGCGGAGGAGTAGGATAAAACATAATTTCTACTTCCCTCCATATCAGCAGGAGACAGAACAGAACAGAACAAGGCCAATAGGCACACAGGGACGTATAGAACTGGGATAAGCCCAGTTGTTATTATTGTCATTAATATTACTGGGTCATATGTTGTGAGCTGTTATATTTGATTCCAATGGTATGACAAAAAATGCTTGAACGCACGGAAATTTGTTCTAGTTTCTACAAGGTCCGTATAATAGTAAATAACTACGGATGTAACCTGTACACTATTTAACATAATATTACGTTCATTCTGCCGAAGACTACACTCCCATAAAATGTGATGTGCAGTTTGTTCAAATTCGCAGTCAACAATGTATAATCTGAAATATTAAAAGTATGGTGTACAAAATCTCAGCCTACCATCACAGTACAGTTTATTATCTTCCAAAATAACGCCCAAATCCCGTCAGCTACCTCCCATGACCTTTGGCGTCAGGAAGACAGAATGTGATATAATTCAGACAAATTGTTTCACCTGTCCCATAAATAACACCAGACTTTCATATACCTACCAAGTCCTTGCGTACACATAGAGCGACAAAGTCAAGAGCCAAGTAAAGGGGGGGGGGGGGGGGAGGGGATCACGGAAGCTTTGCCTACTTGACTGTACTCGAGTGGTAAATATTCTAGTTTGCTCACTTTTGTTGACATGATTGTCCTTCTTATTCTTCCTTGCAACAAAAGCATCAAAATGGAGTGGAATTTAAAATGAAAGACTTGAAGATTGCTCTAAAGATTATCTTTAGAACAATCTTCAAGTCTCATGGTTTACATTTTGCTCTAATAGATATAAAAACAGTCATGAAAAAAAAACTCCTTTTCAAATGGTTAGTGTTTTATAGGAATGAAGAGAAGCCCTTTGAAATTTTTGACGTGACAACGTCTTATAAATTGGTTTGCCGGGTGACACTTCAAGAAACTGCGTTACGCTCCGCTCACGTTATGCGCTCACAATGAGAGCGAGTGAGAGGCACGCGTCCCTTCCACTCGGGCATGGTTAGCCCGCCCTTTCATTCCTTTGCTAACTACCACTTCATTCAACCGTGTACACGGCAAGGTCAACGCGCTTCTCTAATTGAGCTTTTATATATTTTATTACGAGTCTCTGAGTACAGTTTTGTGTAAAATCTGTAGTGTACAACAAGTGCAAAAACATTAACTATAAACCAAGTGTTAAACTTACGACATTGTGGTGATATAAACAACTTTAAAACAATCAATAAATAAAACTTCGTTTTGTGAGAACATCGAACGTGTGTGTGTTGAAACGCGTAAGCGACAGACTGTGCCTGGCGCTTAGGACCTTTTGGTCGCGACGTTTACGGCTGAGACGATACGTTAAAAGCGGCGGTGTGGGTACGTACGAATCTCATTCACCCAACTAGATAATATTTGAACCAACAATATTACCATGACGAAATGCGATAATTGTAACAAAACAATCACAACTAAAAGCCCAGGATTAGAATGTTGCAAATGTGGGAAAGTTGTGCATGCAAATACAACATGCACTGGGCTCACACAAAAGCAAATACAAGCGATCCGTAACTCGGAAACTTTAGAATGGACTTGCAGCGAATGTCACCGACATACTCCTGTTAGGAAATCATTTATCGTCCCAGAGGAAGACGAGGATGAGGCTGATGAACCAACTTCAAGAACGACATCATCTAACTTTCCGATAGATATGAAACAATTGTTATCAAACATTTCCAAAGAGGTTCAAAAAATAGTTCAAAAAGAACTGGAACCCTTACAGTCATCTATTGAATTTTGCACTGGTAAAATTGATGATTTTGTGGAGTCGATCAAAATGATGAAACAAAAGCTAAAAGAAATGGAAAACAAAAATAACTATCTCTGCAATAAAGTTACCCACTACGAAACCAAAATCTCCTCTTTGGAACAGCGTTTAAACGAGTCAGACCAAGACAAATTGAACAACATCATCGAAATAACCGGAATCCCTTGTTTAAAAAACGAAGATATGTTGCAAATCTCATGTAATGTTGCTGAAAAAATGAGCATAGATAAGTCTGTGATAAAAAGTGTTAAACGTGCGAATACGAACCAGAACCTAGGCGTTCTACAGTTAGAACTAGGGAATACCAAGGACGTGGAATGTTGGATACGTTCTGCTAAGCACGTTAATTTGACATCCGCTGATGTATTGTCCAACGTATCAAGTAATGAAGCGCCTGCAAAAATATTCGTGCGATTCGCGTTATCACAAGTCAACAGAAAACTTATGTGGATGGCTAAACAACAACTGTGACAGGATTTTAAATATGTATGGTTCCAAAACGGAAAAGTACTGGTGAAGAAAGGAGAGGTCGACAGTACTGGAAAAGACAAGATATTTAGCATTAGATGTGAAGAAGACATACAAAATCTTCTTAAAACTAAATTGAGTGGCTCGAAATAAGACAGGCACTAATCTTTTCTAACAAACCTTTATCATTTATTTTAATTAGTATCATGGCTGTGTTTAGTAATATTAAGGAAATCTTTGATTGCATTGATTTACCGACCTACGTTAGTAAACTACCAAAAAATACAAATAACCTAAATGTTGTACATGTTAACATTCGATCAATAATAAAAAATTTCGCTAATCTTATGAACTGTTTAATCTCTGTTAAATCACGAATTGACGTTGTCGTTCTCACGGAAGTGGGGATATCGGAACAAATTGTATCGATGTATCAATTGGATGGATTTACTATGTATAGTATCTTGCGTAAAAGTAGAAAAGGTGGTGGGATTATTATCTATGTTAACAATAAGCATAAGTTTCAACCGATGAAGACTCAAACAAAACATTGTGAATGTATACTAGGTAAATTAACAACACAGCAAAGTCATGATATTTATATCTGTGCTTTGTATAGACCACCAAAAGAAAGCAAGCACCTGTTTATTAGTGAACTGTCCAATGTGATTAATGTCAATTATGTAAAGAGAAGCGATCTTGTTTTATTAGGAGATATAAACATGGACCTTAAAACTACCAATAATGTAAACAGTTATTATCTTAGTAAACTTGCTGAGTACGGGCTCGAATGTGCGATCTCAGACTACACGCGAGTCGAAACCAAAGGCAATATAGTAACTAAAACTTGTATCGACCACATATTCGTGAGATCTCGCCTTGATGACCTTTACTCAGCTGCTTTGGGGACTGTCTTGGCGGACCATCGCATGACGATTGTCACGCTTGCGTCTTTACCTAAGGATACGAATCCAAAGTTCATTGAGTCTATTGATAATAAAAAAATAAATACACTTTTAGCTTGCATCGACTGGGAAATGATAAATGAGTTAAACTGCGCGAATGATATATATAAGTACATAAAAGAAAACTTTATAAAGTGCTACAATGAATGTAAATACACTAAAAAAATAAATAACTCGAGCAAAAGAAACAGTGAGCAATGGGTTAACAATAAGATAAGGATAAGCTGTACCAAAAGAGACAAACTATTTATAAAATGGAAAAATGACCCGGATAATAAAACACTTAAATTAGAATACAATAAAACTAGAAATAAAGTTAATAAAATAATACTAAACACTAGAAATAATTATTACAGAGAAGAAATAACTGGAAACAAAAATAATCCGAAAAAACTGTGGGAAATCTTGAATAAACTTACCGGCAAAATAGTGAAGTCTGTGGATGAGGTGATATCGAACGCTTTTTTAACTGAATCAAATAATGAGTTGAGTATCGCTAATGAGTTTGCAATGGAGTTTGAGACCAGTGTGTCTAGTATTGTGCCCGGGTGTGATAGACCCTTGTTGGATGAACGCGAATTTATGAAATCCCAAGATAGATCAATGTTTCTAAAAAAAGCTACACCTCGTAAAATTATAAAAATTATTAAAAATCTAAATACAAATAAATCAGCTGGATATGACTCAATCAGAATAATGGACATCAAAATGATAGGAGATAAAATAGTGAGCGCAATAGTAAAGTTAATCAATGCGAGTATCCAACAAGGCAAATATCCGTCCGAATTAAAAACAGGTATAGTTAGACCCATTCATAAAAAAGGTAAATTTAATGATTTTGCAAATTACAGACCCATAACAATATTGCCTGCTATAAATAAAATAGTAGAAAAATTTATATGCGACCAAATACACACTTTTTATAGAGACAATGACATAATTTCCAAAGCACAATATGGCTTCCAAAGTAAGAAATCCACAGCTCAACTACTTTCCAATTTTACTGATGAAGTTAACAACTACTTGGATGAGAAGCAGCATGTTATACTCATATTCATAGATTTCAGCAAGGCTTTTGACACTCTCGGGCACAGTACACTATTGAAAACACTCGAAAACTCAGGCATAAGAGGGAAATTACTCGATTGGTGCAAAGAATACCTTCGTAGTCGAAGTTATCGAGTCAAAGTTGGTCCTAGCCTTAGCAGACCTGTAAATGTAGCGAAAGGCACAGCCCAAGGTTCAGTCTCTGGTCCGCTCCACTATCTGGCATATGTGAATGACCAAGAAAATATTATAACACACTGTTCCCTGTATCAATACGCTGATGACACCTGTATACTCTCTGCTAATAAAAATCTAAACTTGGCCGCAGAATGTTTGCAAAAAGATTTTACTTATATGACTAAGTGGGCCCATGATATGGGACTTGTTCTTAATCCACAAAAAACTAAAGTTATACACGTACATTCAAGTCACATAAGCACCTTCCATCCCTTTCAAATCATAGCTCATAGTCATGATTGTCTACATAAAAACGAAACAGACTGCAACTGCGCGCCCATAGAGCAAGTCCCTTATCATACCTACCTGGGACTAATAATTGATAACCGATTCAATTGGAGTTACCAAGTGGAAGCGGTTTGCGGAAGGTTACGTGCGATTCTTTCCAAATTTTCCATAATAAAACGCAATATACCGTACAGAACCCTGCTCCAAATGTACACAGCTCTTGCCGAGTCGATAATCTCTTATGGGCTCACCAGTTATGGACGCACATTTAAAACTTACTTAGATAAAATACACAATTTGCAAACACGTTTACTGAAACTTGTAGTACCTAAATACGTAAAAAATCAATATAAAGATAATTATACAGGGTTGTTTAAACACTGCAAAGTACTACCTGTTCTAGCGCGTGCTGAGTATCTGTTCCTCTTAGAACATTTTGACAACAGCGATATTCAGATTCCAGTCAGGTATGACGTGAATACGCGACAAGCTAAATCAAAGTCATTTCAAGTGCCACGTAAAAATAACTTTTATGGCAGGCGTACCGCTTGCTTTACAATACCGAACTTACTAAATCAAATACCTATAGATATCAGAGACTCAATGAATAATAAGAACGTAAAGCGTAAGCTGAAAGAATATTACATAAATTCTATTATAACTTTCTAACGTAACTGATAATAGCGCGTTGATCAAATCTCAGGTCATGGCATGCTAAGACAGACCCCAGAGGTCTATTTGTGTGCTTTGTTTAATTATAAGAAAATGTATTTTTTAAATAAATAAAAAAAAAAAAAAAAAAAAAAAGAGCGAGAGAGACAGAGCGAGAGAGAGAGAGTGAGAGAGATAGGCAAAAATAAAATTTTGTTAATATGAAATTCAGTGCGAGATTCTTTGTATAAATTAATGTTTTAAATATAATTCTTTGTATAAATAAATGTTTTAAATTGTTACTATTATTTCATCCTTCTTCCTACTATACGAATGAATATTCACATTAAAATTATTTTACCACTCAAAGTCGTTGTCACGTAAAACTTTCGCCCGTATACCGACTTTACAGGCAACCATTTTTTTTTTAACAACTCGCTGGACGGAACTGAAAATCTTTAAAATTTGTTTTTTTTTTGTTTACTTTGTTTGCCTTTTTCATGTGACACTTAATAATTATATATTACACATAATTATCTATTACAGCTGAAACTTGAAATCGTACCATTGTTACCTTACCTCCCTTGTTCCCATTATATCTTATCGTTAAAATCAATTTGTTTCAGGAAAACAAAAAAAGCTTAATTTGACGAAAACCGAACTTCTAATTGGAACTTAATTTACTTTTGAAATAAACTTTTACAAGATCGTCGTCAATTTTGAACTTTCACCCTAAGTAATTAAAACTAATTAAGTCCTCATCGACTTTATTTCAAAATTGTAAGTAGTCCTCTTTTGTTCGGCAACAATCAAACTGTCTTAAAGCAGTATAAAATACAAAACAAGGTGTGAGAGACCGGGTGCTACGGGTTGTAGTGTTGTGTGTTGTAGATACCGCAGTACCGGACACAAAGGGTTAGGAAGAAACATGGGTGGTTTTTAGTGAGTAGAAGTCTGACACTCTCTTCCGTTCTGACCAAAGCAGGAGGAGTCATTTGATGATTTACTAACCTCCAAAAAGAAAAGGTATAAGCTTTTGTTTGCGATAAATCAAACAAAGATATTTGAATTTTAGAGGTTTAATAAACCTTTTTAAGTAGATAACATTTTTACATATATCGTTGCGACGGAGCGGTTTTTGCCAGATGATGAATGAATGAATGTATTGAATGAATGGAATGAAATGACAATGAATGAAGATATAAGATGAAGATTGAGTGAATGCGTCGTAGACAACAGCGGCCGTCCACAGACTGATGGGATGAATTCAGTATATCATTCTAAAATGATCAGTATAAGAAATTATTTCAGAAACGTTATGAGAGCATGGAGCAGCAAAAAAAATTGTTGTTTTGTTTTTTTTTTTAGCGTATTATTTACGTAAATTGCAGCGTAAAAAGAATGGAATTTCACCTTAAGATAAGGAAACAATAACTGAAAAACGATATAAATTCCGATGGAATATTATTAGACAAAACAAGCTGAATGCACGCTGTCAGTTTACGGGCACTATCCTTTATACCCTGTATATTCGAGTTTCAAGCAGCTCGTCCATCCATTCATCCGTCACTATTAGGTCAGCTTGGCTCAATCCGGGCTAAGCCTAATGGCTTTTTCAAAAACCTTTAAGTAAATAAATAGGATACAAATCGGCTACAATCGGCTATCCAGCTTTATTATCTAATGTCGACCTGATCATGAATTCATGATTGTGTTTTTTTTTCGTAGGCGTGTGATTATTGCCTAACCTGGTACGAGTGTCTGTTTTAAATGCCATAGAGAAATATCTCAAAATCAGAGGTGTTCTGGGTTCGAACTCGAAACCTCGAAACCTGACAGTCCTACGATCACACCATTAGACTAGCACTGCTATATTGTGTTTACTGTAAAGGTCATCATAAAATTCGTTTATTTTCCATCTGAAAAGGTCACAGAAATCGCGTCTAGAATATAAACAAGCAAATTAATTTCGATAATATAACGCCAAATTAAATTGGGTTCGATGTCCCACATCAAAATTCTACAGCCGTTCTCCCAGCAGTATTGTTAGTTAAACGCTAGTTAAAATTGAAGCTAGATTAAGTCACGTACCTGAGGCAGAAGCCAAGTATCCTTAAGGCGTGTATCCAATCGTTGTAATCTGTCTGCGCTGTTGGTGACAGATGAAACCATAGCTCGAACGCGTGGTACGGCAAGAAGCAGATGAAAAACACTGAAACAAACAATGATATTGTAACAATTTGTCGTCGGAACTGTGTCCCGTAAGTGACAGTATTTTTTATAAATATTAAATGGGCTTTCTTTTGACTGACGATGAATTAACGACGATGGAATGAGCTAGTCAAAATAAATAGATTGAGGTCGTATGAGCTTGGGAACACCGATGCAGGCTGGAAATACCACTCCTTGACTGTGCGCATAAGGTAGCATAGTGAAGCATGTGCAACCCGTAGTACATTTGGTCTCCCGATGGACGAAGGGCTCCAAGAGCTACGAAGCAGTCTGTAGAAGACCGACAGATACGTAACTTTGTGGCGGCGGTGGGTTAGGCTATGAAGCTTGACCACCAGTTTATCAGTTATATTATAATGATAAATCTAATAACAATGATTGAAAACTCTGTTTTAAGCGTGATAAAAAAATCTGCTTTCCTCTCCGAGTCGGTCGGTGTGAACGACCGTCTTTGCGTAGACATGTGCATAATTCTAGGTGGTTCTCACTAGATATCTAAGAAATAATACGAAGGGGCAACTTTAAAAAAGTTTACTTAATGGTGGTAATCTGCTTATCCAAAATTAATAAATTTATACCTTGGCGTACAGAGATTAACTGCTACCAAGACTTGAAAATTTAAACTCGAAACCACTCAAACTTGCAAGCAAGTTTTGGCTCGGTTAATATGCAAATTTTAAACAAACCAGTATCAAGTTCCTGATGATAAATATGGAAATAGATTATCTTGTCATTAGTTTCTGGTAGCCCGAAGTTTGAAGATGAATAGGTTATGATTTTGAGGTTATTCTATAATTCCATTATAATTATCTTTAAATTGTTGAAACAAAGTCGTATTTCAAGTCTACCGGTGTGTGTGCAAATCTGTAAACTATGCTAGTAATTTTCGTTCTAAATTTTCAAATCCGGTCACAGTTCTTGCTAAATACTTACAAGTTTTTTTTTTTTGCAAAAACAGTGAAGGAAAACATCGAAAAAATCGAAGACTGTGACATCTACCAACCCGCAGTGTGCATGCGTGTTGGATTGCCCATTCCCTCTGATAGAGAGGGGACCTGTGTCCCAGCAGTGGCAACATTTATAGGCTGATAATGATGAGCCATTTTCATTTAGGTCCGTACTGTTTGGACTGGTTCTTTAAACCTATTTCTGAAAGAGACCAGCGCCGGTTGCTAATTCATTTTTAATCACTATTATATAATTGGACGTTAGAATATTAATTGGTTTCATAGCTTTTCTCGACGGAGAAATTAAATTCCAAAGATCAGTCTACGTCGGAACTAGTCAAATGCCAAGACGAGATGATATAAAAAAAGATTTTTTTTTTAATAGTTTCAGATTGTTCAATTTGGTGGTGGAGGTCTGATAAGCTATCCCTGAATATAAAATACTGGTATTCGGTCGGTTTCATTAGAAATATATACTAGCATAGTAGGAAAAAAGTTAGGTAAATGATGAATTACAGAACGTTACGCTTAAGTAGACTGTTAGAAAATTGACAAGTCATTAAGATACCTTTGTACGGTTTTAATACTTGTGCATTAATATTAAAAGCCTATATTGTACCACTGCGGGGCAAAGCCACTTTTCGAGGTCTAATGAGATTGTAAGCCAATCCTTTAAGAAAGAGTCCAGCTCATCCCACCATCTCTTTTTGGGTCTGCCACTTTGACGTTTCTTGTTATTTGGTATCCATTGAGTTATTATTTTACCGATTGGTCCTCCGACATAAGCTACATATAACGCGTATTTGTAAAAAAAATGTAAAGATAACCATGAAGCAAAACAAAATCATCGAATCCAAACATCCAAAAACAGATAAAACCTTTTTCCCGTTCCTCACACTTCCATTGTATGTACAAACCAGGTAAAATAACAATTAATAAGATCAACATAAAACAAATATATGTAGTGTCCATATGGTGTTCCGTATGGTGTCGGACGCAAAGAATAGCACCATCCCATATCTTCCCGTGGGTGTCGTAAGAGGCGACTAAGGGATGTACCAGAGAATGGGCAGCAGCGTTCTCTGTGCTTTTTGTATCGACCGTACTGCGATCGCCAACCCGCCTGCCAAGCGTGGCGATTATGGCAAACCCCCCTAAGCAAAAATGACACTTAGGGGAGGCCTATGTCCAGCAGTGGACGTCTTTCGGCTGAAATGATGATGATGATGATGTAGTGTCCATACAGGGCCAATAAATTCACCTATCGACAACTCTCGCTCATCGCCAGGTTTTACTACCCAGCTAAGCTACCCGCTTGTCCTAATCGTATACATTATGGATTCCGTTCAGTCAATTCAACGTCAGCTAAAGACTGCTTTACTGGATAAATGGCTGGTATCTTTCTTTATTCTTGGCTAACAAATATCATTATATTTTAGCCAATGTACACAAAAACTTGTCAAATTATATACCTACTAAAGCCTTCCTCAAGAACCACTCTATCCATGAGTGACAGCATGAAAATCGGTGCAGTAGTTTTTGAGTTTATCGCGAACAGACAGACGCGGCGGAGGACTTTGTTTAATAACAATATGTAGTGATGATGTAGAAATAATGTCCATTTAGGTTAGTGTTTTCTCTTCGTCTAAATTATATTTTTACTCGACTACAGCAAAGCCAAAAGGAAGGGTAATGATTTTGGCAGTCTATGTATGTATGTATGTTTGTATGTATGTATGTTCCACCGTAGCGCTTAAACCACTGAACGGATTTTAATAAATGAGGTGTCAATAGATTTGTAAGAATAGTCCGGGTGACATAGGCTATATAAATTTTATAAATTCTAATTATGACGGAATTTAAATGTCAAAAACTTACCTCAAAAAATATAAAATTGAGATAATCATAACATGTTTGATATCAAATGAAAGGTCTTGGCGAGCACATTACAAAACGTATATCATATTATACTTTTAGTCAATATACCTATACGTTTAGATTACGGTCAAACAGTTCTCGCTGTCTAGTCTGTGTTACTCGTATTATGTAAATAACAAACCAATATTTTATTCGTAGTCGAGTTTTAGATTTTTAAACTTGTTACAATGTCACTAAGCGGTCTATTTGAAACACTAAGAGCACAATTCAATTGCACAAATACAAATTATGTACTTACGAGGTATTTGTATTATGTTATTAATGTCCTTAGAATGTGTTGGAGCTCATCTGGGTTTTCAATTATGTTATATTCTCTTTTAGCTAAATTGGTATTACACAGAATTTAGTTCATTACTGAAATTCTGAAGCTGTGTGTTTCAAATTAAATCGACTTGGCTAGACACAATAAAACCTTGTCTATTGGGTTTCAATATGTCTGAGACCTAAGAGAATCATAATCAGCTTAGCCTTTTTCCCAACTATATTTAGGTCGACTTCCAGTCTAACCTAGAGCAAATGAATACCAGTATTTTACACAAAGCTACTGTCGATCTGGGCCCCACAACCCATGTAGCACTAGGTACTCAATACTATACTCTTTAAAGGAGACTGTCTGTTAGACTTGGGGCCACTGACTGTAACGACTGTCAAATGTCTACAAAATGTCAGTTAAAACCTTCAACTAAGGTGCAGCTTAACGTGCTTTCCGAGGCACGGCGGAAACTCGGTATGTAAAGGGCGGTCACCTATCCACGAACTAACTTAGGCAACTGTGGCTTAGCTTTAAGATCGACTCGAGCGGCAGTTATTATTTACCATTAAAAACACGCCACGCCACATAACCAAAAAATCCTCAGAGCTTTATCATTAAAGAATATACGACTACTCAAAATTCATTTGAAATAAATTCATTGAAGTTAGTTGTTATGAATTTATGAATGCCACCACAGATATAACAGCTGATCCGACGATTATTCGAAATCAAATAAGAGATAAAATATTCAGACTTTAAAATTCAATTATAAATTGCGTCAGCTGGTTTTGGGTGATTGGAAATTGATTACGAAGAAAGAATCAATTATATTGGAGTTTCAAAAGTTTAAAAACCTTTATTTAAATCAAATACCGATGAAGTTTGAATTACGTTTTTCATTCTGACTTTAGTCTTGCGAACACTGTATATAGTTGTGACGTGAAAGACTAGGGACTCTGAACTGGAACTTGACCGTCAACTTAAGCACGTAGGTATACAAAAATACAAATCGATATAAATTGTATTTACACTACTGTTATTCTCTGAACTGGAACTTGACCGTCAACTTAAACACGTATTTATACAAAAATACAAATCGATATAAATTGTATGTAGACTGCTGTTATTCTTCGCTAGATATTATGACATAACTATCGTGGTACGAGTTCCAACCTACCGTAGGTACAAATTGGAGGTCGCATACATGTATGCACTGGCCTATGTGAATAATTAGATTAACACTATGACATGTCTGTCACCAATTTGAAACTAGCATAATCACTACTTTGCAATCTACTTTGTTTATATTTACACAATATTTTCACTTGTGTTAAACTATTGACCACGAATAAATGTAGTAAGTAACTATTTAAAGGGTGTAAAAGTACCCTTAACGCAAACGAATGGCACGTGTTCTCCCCACCACTGCGATTTTTTTTAGTTTTAGACCATACCTGGGAACCCCCTAGTTACGGAGATATTGACGGTCAAAGTTCCAAATTTTTCACAGCTGTTTTTGTAAATACTAGTTTTTCAGGTTATAACTTTACTTAAATTACCTCCATGACCCGTTTACTATTTAAAACATCCACTAGCACAATGTTTTAAGAGTGTTACATTGAGTTTTACCACAGAGTGTGATTTTTGACCCCAAAAAAAAGTCGTTTCCCAGCAAAAAAACATTGCGTAGGGGTACTTAGTTTGATGTACAGAATGCTTGGTTGACGGGTGCGTGATAGGTTAATTTACACCCTGTATATACTATGCTCTTATTACCTACTAGCTTTTGCCCGCGACTTCGTCCGCGTTTCCGTCGTTTTTCGTAAAAAAAGTACCATAATATGTCCTTTCTCACGGTTCAGTGGCGTTTTTTAGGTGGCACTGGGTATTTTATTTTTAATCGACGGTAACGGAAAGGCTGTCAGTTACCTAGGTAACAAAATAACCTACGATAGAGGTCCTAACTATAGCTACCTTACACTTAAAATCTAAGTGCCAATTTAAACTAAAATATTCTAATAGAATTATACCCAGAAATATGTACAACTTACAACAAAAAAAAGAAATGAAAATAAAGCTGAAACGCCTGTGCAATAGGTACCATCTAAGTACCTATACCTACTTCACTTACAAATAAATACCTATCTACTATAATTAATAAAAGTATCTACGCTTTTACCTACATAATACAAAACTAAAATTGAACATAAATTAGCCAAAACTTACCTATCGGTATCTAAAAAACTATGCGTACTACTTCTACTTCTACTACCTTCACCTAAAAGGAAATAAAATGCAAACTATTAATAATATGTAATTTGAACGAATATTTAAACACTACCAAAACAACTAATACCTATTTTAGAA
Source organism: Diarsia dahlii (assembly GCA_949775195.1). NCBI lineage: Eukaryota > Metazoa > Arthropoda > Insecta > Lepidoptera > Noctuidae > Diarsia > Diarsia dahlii. The sequence continues at coordinate 6,892,489 of OX459211.1, read as the reverse complement.
AATAACAACAAAAGAAATTCAAATAAACTATTTAAAGACTAAAAGTCGCGCTGATAAGCATTGTTTGTTAAAATCAATTATTGTCCGTCAATAAGGTCGAACGCTCTGAACGCATCAACAGCCACGACCCGTGTCGAGCGCGGCAACCGTTACACAAAAATAATCCTTAAGGCATGATTCAGTATTCACGCGCGGCATATGCCGGGCATACGCCACGCTAATATTAGCGTATTTCATGTATAAGTTTGGTGTTTCTATACCGATTACTATGATTATTTTTTTAATGAATAGGTAATAATATTAACTTCTTTTAATTAGGGATGAGTGAGAGTATTATAAACGTAAGAGTAAACAAATATTATCAGAAAGCTCCGAACTGCTAAGCTATCGGGAGTTACACGTGTTATTGTGAGTCAGCCATAAAAGATAGACATATGCTGTTGTGGGATATTTTTTAGATAATTTTATGTAAAACATTTCCGTCATAAATGATTTCTATGTAGCTTTAACCATTAAGGCTGCACACGCGACGGAAGCTTAAAAAATGGGGCAACTTCTCCCGTTTTCCCAATATTTCCCTTCACTGCTCTGCTCCTATTGACTGTAGCGTGATGAAAAGTATACTATAATCTCCCCAGGAGTATGAAGAATAATTGTACCAAGTTTCGTTAAAATCCGTCGAGTAGTTTTTGTTTCTATAAGGAACATACAGACAGACAGACAGACAGACAGACAGACAGACAGACAGACAGACAAAAATTTTACTGATTGCATTTTTGGCATCAGTATCGATCACTAATTACCCCCTGATAGTTATTTTGAAAATATATATCATGTACAGAATTGACCTCTCTACAGATTTATTAAAAGTATAGATAGATTGCTCAATTTTTCTATACTACAGACTTTCTTGAAATAGGACTTTTTGCCGAAAATTGTCGTGCATAGACGTTTTCGAGGGCGGTTACGCGACACGACTCTGACAACGTTGCGGGTTTAGTTATAGTGTATGTAATAAGGTTTTTAATATGTATAAGTTTATATAAGATTATTTTGTGTATTTGATCTACGAACCGCAGTTGCCTGATAACATAACATTATTGCATCAAACATTACGCCAAATATAAGACCTCAACATTTTGTAGTGTTGGTATGCCTGAAGGCAAGCTCTTTAATATGAACAATTCTGTTATTAAATATTTATTATCTGTTCTGTCATCGTATTACAAGTTGCAGAGATAAACAACATTTTCTCTTTCAACAGATTTCAATACTATTACAGAACATACACAATAGCCTGATAAAGTATTATATCTCAATCAATTACCACACAAACATCTCATGATCATTCAAATAAATACCAGATATTATGATGAGCTGTTTAATACTAGCGCATGAAACGACCCAGCAAACTCAAACAAACTGTTTAAAGTAAATTATGAGGTGAAACACTTAATTAAGTTTATGAAATTATGTTCTAAGATTTCAGAATATCTCTAACTGGGAGTAAATACAGTTGTTTATTTATAGTTTGAACTGTGGAGAGGTATCTGCTCAATTAATTGAATCATTTAAGACATTTATTGTTAAGCCTTTTGAAGTCCTACGTTAAATTTTCCGTAATACAATAATTATCATTTTATTAATGTACTATCAGCTGTGAAGCTTTCATAAAATAATAAATATTGTTATAATAAGTTCATAAGCTTACACAGCAAACTGATTAACCGTAGAAATTCCTAGATTTGCATATTTTAACGGTACTAGCTGAAGCAATATATTTATTCACACTTTACATTAGTGGCATTACATATGCACAACTTAGTAGACATTAAAAATACAAAATTACGTCGCGACTTGGGTCGCGGAGGATCGCTTCGTACGTCTGTTCCCGTTGGCGGTTGGGATACTCCACTACGTCGCCCGCGCAGCCTTCCCTGTGCTCTGCGGGGGAGGTGCGTGGGCGGCGAAGGAAGGGGCGCGCGCGGTATGGTAGTGAGGCCGCGTAACAACAACATGGTACTTTCGCTAACCATGCAAAACCCCGCGTTACAATATTCAATTCTAAGGCTACGTACGCTCTGACAGTCTGTTGCCTTGCTTAATACCGTCAAAACCTAAACCCTAACGAGTAACAAACGTTCTCGTTTCTTAGAATTTTCGCATCCCACACTGCCCCCTTGGCCCAGCTCGGCCAGTTAACGAGATGCAAAGCTCTATGTGCTAAGTAAGGCACAAGCTAGTGCGTAATTAGCCTATGGTGGGATAACTTATTGAAGAAAAGGTTTCAAGGCTCATGAAACCTAGCCAATAATTTTAATTAATTAAATTGGGTATGTAATATAACCCCCCGCTCTTAGGCAAAACGAAGGGGAGTGTCAGACTTCTACTGACTAAAAACCAAACCCATGTTCCTTCTTCGCCCTTGTGTCGGAGCCGCGGTAACCTTTCGATATCCACAGCCCCGACGGGCGTCGGCCCTTGCGGGCCCCTTCCATATTGCTAACATCTCTTTGAGGCGCAGGGGAGGAAGGGGGGGGAAAGGAATAGATTGTGTGAGAAATGATTTATAACTATGAGAAAGGAGTAAATGATGCCGTGACGTGACAGGGGATAATGGAAGAAGAAAATGTGTTGCGCTGACCCCAATTACAATAGAAAAAGGACAGAAAGATGATGATTATTTTTTCATGAATATTAATTTCTTAAGTTCCACTTACCAATAACAAACACCAGCACCATACAAGCGACAGACTTCCTAGCCTGTGCCTGTGCTTCCCCCTGCCCCCCATGCAACGCCCCGGGCATCTCCCGGGTACTGGCCAGCAACCGCTGAGCCATCAGTGAGTAGAAGAAAGCAATCACTAGGAGAGGCAGCGCGTAGTAGACCACTGACTTCGTTAGGGTCATCCATCTGTAACAATTAAGTGGATTTAAAAGTTTTATTCGATTTTATGGTTCTGATTAAAATCATGATCAGAACAGGTGATGGATTCGGTAAGTATTTAATTTAGTTTCAGCGTGACGATATTAGTAGTAGTTGGTAGTTCGACCGTACTGCGATCGCCAACCCGCCTGCCAAGCGTGGCGATTATGGCAAACCCCCCCTAAGCAAAAATGACACTTAGGGGAGGCCTATGTCCAGCAGTGGACGTCTTTCGGCTGAAATGATGATGATGATGATGTGACGATATTACTGTGGTATAATACGTAAATATAGAATTTGCATCTGTTTTCTCAAATTCATCGTCATCTACCTTCTTTCAACTATGTCAGGGTCGGCTTTCAGGTCAGATGCAGCTGAATACCAGTATTTTACATGGAGCGACTGTCCATCTGACCTCCACAACCCAGTTACGACTGGGTAATACGAAACACCTTGTCTGACTGGATGTCAAATTCTCAGACCACTGAGTACCTACCTGTGTAACTGTATGGAGAACAGATATTTTTCCCGCGACTTTTACGTTGGTCTCATTAATCACACCCTTTTTGTAATGATGAAAAATCGTCTTTATTCGCGGTCTGAATCACACCTTAAAATATGACCACCCCTTTCTAGTGCACGCTGTATAAGCGACTACGTTAATGGAAAAAATATATATAACTTTAAAGACGAACACAATTTTTAAAAAATGATTATCACTTGTCTAGGTCCTCAATATAATTACATGTGTAACCGACATTCAACCATAAATATATTTATTTCAAGGTCAAATACATCATTGTCTGTGGTATCCATATTAATTCAGTATCATTGGAGAAGCCTCACCGATATATCAGTGTCAAGAGCATAGTCGTAATTGGCATTATTATTAATGCGGTGTCCCCTAATCAAGCATATGAATATGGAGCTCGGCAGATATTGTTGCGGTTGGGAAATCCCTATTAAACCACTGTGGTTAATTGGTATCATTAAAATGAGCATGTGCGTGGATTGTATGTATGTATTATAATTATGTAATAATACTTTTAAAATAGTAGCTATAAAATAATACATTGTTTTACGATGTGTTTGTTACGATAATTGATTAAGTTATGACACATAGGTACTTACAAGTACTTCCAGAAGCCATGTTTCCCGTATCATCAAAAATGGTCGTGCCGTTTTTGAGATTAGCCCGTATAAACAGACTGACAGACAAAAGTGAGTATTTGTTTTTACTTGCATTCGGTAAAGCTATTATTTGAAAATTACAACAGATGCTTACATTTTATTTATTTGTATAGATTTAATCGGCTAACATTCATAATGTTTCCTCTTAAAAACGTATGCATGCGTTTTGCATGGAAATGAGACGAATTTATCAGGATAGTAAAATAACAGATTTTGTTAGATTAGTTTAACTTTTTTATCTAAATCAAAATAGATTGTGGGTTGTCATTTTTTGGCATAATATAAATAAACAAGTTCAACAATCATTTATTTACATATTTCACTGTATATTGACTGCCTGACACGTTGGTCTAGTGGTCACAAGCGCGACTGCTGACCGCGAGGTCCTGGGTTCGATTCTCGGGTCAAGTAAAGTGTTATTGGGGGTTTTCGATCAGGAATTTCTCAGGCATAGGCTTCCCTCCTATTACATGGGACTTAAACATAACTGGTAAAATGTGGGTCTACTATTAGGTACACCTTTGCCAAACACTTTTTTTTGGAGGTGGAAAATCATCAAATGACTCCTCCTCCTCAGGGCAGAGCGCTAGGGAGTGACAGCCTTCTACCGACTAAAAACCACCCATGTTCCTTCTTAGTCCTTTATGCCGAGGCCACGGTATCTCTTTCGAACAATCCGCCGTCCTAACGTGGTTAACCTAACTTTACCCTTCACTGCATATTCTCTAAAGAATCAAATAATGCTTTTGTAAGCTATTCTGAATAGTATTATTGAAAATAATTTGATTTTCCGAAAAGGTCGTCTGGGATACGGATCTGCTTACACAAAGTAGCAAAACGGGAAATTCAATTTATCTCTTTGTCCACTCTCCGTAATACGGTTTATATTCGAATAACAAATTACGAAACAACAAAATGCTTTATAATTTAATAAAGTTGTTATTTTCATGATTCCCTTTGACTTGAACTTGTAACTTGTTTGTGGAGGGTCGGAAAACATCAAAAATTACTATTCCCTCTCTGGGCGGAGCAGTAGGGAGTGTCAGACTTTTACTGACTAAAACCATATTCCTTCTTAGCCCTTTGTGTCCGAGTCCGAAGCCGCGGTATCTCATTTGATCAACCCGCAGTAATGGAGTACCCTCTGGATAGAAGTCCCCTCTGGAGTAAAGTTAGAAAGTTATTTTCCACATTCTTGTGGTTTTGTTTGGAAGTCGATTACTTTCTTTGCAAAAAGGTTTTAATTGTGGTATCTCGTAGAATTCCTTGTCCAGTATCAATTTTATTTTGTAACTAGAAGTTATTTGCACATCATCCACATAGTTATACGAAGATGAAAAATACACAAATACTTGTATTATCATAAAGTCCCAAATCAAAGTAAATAAATAAAACCGTTTAATAAAACATGTGTGTGACGTAGAGTAAAAACTTAAATCGAAACAGTAATCACAGAGAAATGGGTAAATTGTCATTACTTAATTATTTTGATTAATTGACATTAAATTGTTAATTATTTATTGTTAATTTACGTTAAATTGTTAATTATTTAAAATTATTAATTGACATTAAATTGTCGTTACTTGCACTCCACAGGAGCTGATGGAGGCTACTGAAAGTGCCAAACTCGTCGCCAAATTTTGGGCCGACTTAATTTAAATTGTCATCGACACGCTAAGAAGAAGTGAATGGGTAAATCATCTTTCGCTTGCCCTTATCCCAATTCATTTGAGGTCGGCGCAGCTTGTCTTATTATTCCATACTTGTCTGTGTCATTTCATGAGACACCTCCGAAATGGGTAAATACTCATGAAAAAAAAAATGTTGGTGGAATCCCAGTGGATTCGTTCATGAAAATCAGGTATTTCATAAAATGTGTACCTATTGTTATTTCGTTTACAATACCTATGATCAACATTAAATATTTATGGTATAACCTTCATAAAATATGAACGCTAAACCCGCAAGTAGGTATACTCCTAAGATTAGTATCTTAGGCAAACATTTACCCCCGTATAAATTGGGTAGGTACCCAATGTCCAGACTGCTGGAACAATGAAAAGCCACAAATCTAGATTTGGAAGCTAAGTTAGTGCTTATATTGGAATATCTAAGCAGCAGAATGGTGTTTGAAACTCGTGCTTTGTATAAAGTAGCTCGTGCATTGACAAATTCTCTGCCAGGAATTTGATAACGCACGAGCCACTTTAGAGGTAAATTCCTGAAAGAAAACTATCTCTACCTGGATTTTTTGAGGAATTTTCCTCTTGCACAAAAGTATGTGATCTGTCATGTGGGCCGTATTATGTAAAGTATAAACATAAACAATAAACAACATTTATTTATTATCAGGTAACTTTGAATGCCTCAAAGAGATGCAAGGGCGACACCTGTTTGGGCTGCGGGTTGTTCGAACAAAAGGCTAAAGAAGGAAGATGGGTGGTTTTTAGTCAGTAGAAGACTCCCTCACACTCTCTGACTCCCTTCCGCTCAGCCCAGAGCGGGATGAGTCATTTAATTTTGATGATTTGCCTTTATAGGTACTCTTACCGCCTTATTAATAAAAATAGATAAACCCTGGTTTAACTTACGCTTGGTTTATCTCGCATGCCGTCACTTTCTTTTGAATATTTTTGAAGTGAGACGGCATGCGAGATAAACCAAGCGTAAGTTAAACCAGGTTATACTAAGGCGGTTATAGTCTAGCTATATCTAGATCAGTGGTTAAGGATGAGAAAAGAGCTATACAGAACGACTTTCGCATTTCATCATCATCATCATTTCAGTCGAAGGACGTCCACTGCTGGACATAGGTCTCCCCTAAGTGTCGCTACATTGACCGGTCCCTTCCAACCTTCCCGGCCTTCCAACGCAACGTCTTTCGGTTCGCGGTCGCCACTCCAGAACTTTTCGGCCCCATTCGGCCATCCGTTCTGCGAGCAATGTGGCCTGCCCATTGTCACTTAAGTCTGGCAATTCTTCTTTCACATTTACGCAGTTATAATATTGATACATTCGGTGAATGCCCTGAATGCACCAAATGTAGTCATTACTCATGGAGGCTATACCAAAATTAACTTATGATGAAAGCAGAGTTACTGTTACCACAAAATAACCCCGCTGGCACTTGGCATTTTCATTTCGAGAGATAAATTATGACCTATGCCACGGTCATCGAATTTTGACTCGCAGTTGTGATGTCCACTTTGCATACGAGTAACGAATTATATTGAAATCATAAATTTCATAAAATGTTACAAATAATCACGACATATGACTGAGCTGAGACGATGGACGGTTAAGCAGAGGTGTATTAATCTCCTACTAACTTATGATACCCTAGTACTTCATAACACATTACATTGACCGCGGTCCCGGCTGTGGTCCCGGTCCCGAAAGCCCCACGACCCTACCTAATGTTTATCAATCTGACTGTAAAAAATTTGCTTAAAAAAAAGTATAAGTAGTCCGGAACACCACTTAAAAATATTAATAATAATGAAATTCCTGTCTCGGCCGGATCGGGCGAGTATCAGCGGCCGAGTCGCCTACTAAGCCGTACCTACACCAACATTTCAGCATTTATTCCATGAGGTTAGCGGTAAATACAGACTTCGAGTCTACTACTGAACAATCTGATGGAAAAAAACCAATTTACCACTTTGTCTGACCTGGTAATCGAACAAAAGGCCTCATGCTCGGCTGTGTAGCACTTGGAGTCAGAATAAAATGTGTCGTTTATTGTATAAAAATATCGTTGGCTTAAACAAAAATAAAGTTGAGAGAATGGAAAGGCGTATAAATTTTGACCTACGGTAATTCAACATATTATCACAATACGTGCTGTAATTTGAATTTACTCGATAAGGCTGAATTTTTGTTAAATGAAATACCTGGTAGACCTAACTACCAAAGTCTGAGTCTGTAATTCCAATATTAACATCTTATTTGACCTTTCCAAGTAATAATAATACTATATTGATTTATATTCGACAGATTATGACAACCTAGCAACTGCTGATTACATCGTAACCTATTATTTTGAAGTAATTAAACAAGAAAGTGTAATTAACAGCAACCTAAATAAACTGAGTGTCGATCACTCAACATCGACTATCGACATCCATCAAATACACCGCCACTATTTCTACGAGAATTGGATAAAAAATGGCTACTGCGAGGCTGACTTTTGTTTTAGCTCCATATTTTTTTAAAACTTTGGCCCACACTAGGAATATCTTTGTATAGTGGTAGGATTTGTATTGCCTGGAGGCCATACAAATCAATGAACATTTCAATCGAACATTTTGGGTCTATGTTACTTGTGAATGTTTACATCAACAAATCAATATTTGTGCCGTGCGGGAATCGAACCTACGCCAAGCAGTGCAGCAGCCACTGTGCCATCCGTGTCATAACAATCTGACTTTAACTATTATGAAAATTGCTTTAAAAGTACAGCATAGTAAGACTCCAAACTTGTCGCACAATTCCGCGTCGAATCGATTTAGATTACCATCGCCACGCTAAGAATAGTTATTATTTTTCGTATGGTTAAAGTGCCTAACCAGGAGTGCGATTCACTAAGGCACAACATCTTTACAACCAAGAAATCATCGTTGAAACACGCTGTTTTCGGCTGTGTTTCAACGATGATTTCTTGGTTGTAAAGATGTTGTGCCTTAGTGAATCGCACTCCTGATGTCAGAGTTTATAAGCCGCTCATAGACTTCTGACTTGACTTTACAAACAAGCCGTCGAGAAATGTCTCCCAATCTTGCTGGTTTCGTCGCGTTGTTTCCGATTTCCGAAGCAAATGTTAAATTATTATACAAAACATAATTATATAATTATCATGAATCCGTAAAATCAAAGGGAGCTTAATAAAAATGTTTGTGAAATTACGAAAATTCGAACAACGACTGAAATAATTATGCCTTTGTGCAATTATTACCTATATTATTTAAACTTTAAAATAAATTCCTTTTCACGTGGAAATTAAATCTACCGATGACATTAGCAATAAGCTCGCATGCCAAAAGTAATTGCGTGAATAGTTTTACCAGGCGTTTGCAATAGCGCGGTCATAATAATTTGTATAAACACTACATAATATCTGCATTAAAATTCGATTAAAACACTTTCGAGGAAAGAGTAGAGCAGTAGTGGTTATGGCCTCGAGTTACTACTTGGCATAGGTTTAAAGTCGGTCAGGCGAACATTTTCAAGAGGCGAGAAAGTGTCACATACATCTTTGATTCTGTATTTCATTTTATGATTTCGTAAATGAGCCTTTAATCTTTTTATTCTTTTGATGAAATTTAGTTTTTCTTTGCATTTTTCTATCGACCTCTTTTTAGCCACACAGCTCAGCTGGAACCTGAAAAACCGCAGCTAAAGAAAGTCTAGATTATAAAGTTCTAATTACTTTGAATATTCTTCCCATCCAGGCGGAAAAGGTGTGCAGTATACAATGGTGACATTAGGCCGCAGTTGCATCGTCACGGTGCTTGACAGTAGAGCCGCGGGCGCAGCAAAGATTAGCGCCGCCGCCCATATGAACGTCGCACAAACCAGTGGTAGTTTGCGAAGCTGCAACAAAAGTTAGTCAAACTTTAGTAGTCTACGAGCTATTAAACTATAGTTTAACTAGTTGGTAGTTACAGGTGTTTGTTCACACTTTGTAGTTTAGATTGCTTACTTGAGATGTGACGTTTAATTTTAGTTAAGATTTATTGAAGTTTTGAGGACTAAGTTTGATGTATGTTGAGCTAGTAGGAACATCGAAATATCACTTTAACTAAGGCTTTCATTTTTTTGTTCTAATGATTAAGCTCGGAAATGTTTGTTGGATAGCAAGTGGATGAAGTAAATAAGTTTCACATTTCGACAGGAAAGTTACTAAATTGCAGCCTTATGTGTACAAATGCTAGCACCTCAATCTACCCGAAACTATCTATATTTTCCAATCAACCTTGAACCCAATGGTTTAGCGATAAAGTCGAGAAACCATCAGAGAGATTTGACAGATTGTAGTAGCTTGATGTGCTGGTGTATGTACATAAGATATCAATATCGGGAAAAACCTTTATTTAATTCGCGTAGCTTTCCCTAATAATTTTAACGAAGTATTTAGTTTTTACATTTTTTCTTGAATTTTAACGAAATAATATTTATTTAAGTCTCTAGACTCCAGACGTACAAAGATAACAAAATAAGACTAATTTGTCTCTATTCAGATATTCTTAGCAAAAACAAGTAAGATTTAAAAAGCAACAAAATGACAACGTTGGATAAGTAGTAAAATGTTGTCTGTCTAATTAATCAAGTCCCTGTCATCTTATAAGCTAGGCAAGATGTCCCTGAAGACTTACTTTACTGTTTCTTATCTTCTCGACAGAAAGGACATGAAAATAAACAAAACTTCGTTAGTTCTTCTAAATAACTAAAATAGGGTGGGAGGGACTCAAACGAACACCACATACAATATTCAGAACATCATTCCGAACCCAGCACATAAAAATATTCATCTGCTTTTAAAAATAAATCAGTAGGTATGTCCTACAAAAGTACAGTACCTCCACGGTTAAAATGTATTCCCATACATTATGCTGTGTTTTTTTAATCGTCATGATGGCTTCAGAATGATGTACTAAATACATGGTAACCTTTAGTGCGTCAGTATACCTTCCACTCTGTATCGAGTCGAGGGTACCCCCCATGTTTTTGCTCTAACTCTATATTAGAAACAAACAACTCATCGGCTTTCTACAGCCTACTGTTGAAGTATATAAAATTACACATTTGGGTCTTGGTGGTATTTGTGAGCCTTTGATATAATTAGAAAATTGTGTTATCAATATAGGTATTATAACACAATTTATATCGCAGTATCTACTATACTAAAACAGCTCTGCCAAAGTAGATACTACAATTATAGACATCCACCACTACCACAATATAAAACGTGGTCAATTTTATACCCCTCAATTTCCAAACTCCATTCAACCCGTCCCGGAAAAAGACATCAATTCCCCCTGAAAACCGATCCTTCAATTTCAAATCGGTTAAAATCCTCTCCCCTGTATCGATAAAACAAAGTTGGGTATAAAAATTCAATTTACTCACCTGTAGCCTTCTAAAAGGATTTACAATCGCGCAGTATCTTTCAGCCGATAAGGCTGTCAATGTGAAGACTGATACTCCGATGCTGACGTCCTTGCCAGCTTCGGAGATACGACATATTACCTCCCCCCATGGCCATGACTCCAGGGTGTAGATGATGGAGACGAATGGGACGCATATCAGGATCACTAGCAGGTCTGCCAGGGCTAGTGAGAATATGTACCTGGGGATGAAATTGTTTTACGTTAGTCCTTGGTCTAGTGGTCGCAAGCTCGACTGCTGACCATGAGGTTTTGAGCCCAATTCCTGAGTCGGGCAAAGTGCTATTCGATTATTCCGTAAACTTCTCAGTAGTAGCCACGGAGTCTGGTTTTTTGCCCGGTTGATGGCACTAGGCTCTCCCCCTATTACATGGAACTTGAACCTAACAGGCGCTAAATGTGGGTGTAGGTACTATTAGGAACACCTTTGTCCAACACTTCGGTTAACAGGCATGATAATTTTATATTATGTTTTAATATTGATAAGTGTTTGGCAGACTGGGGGCAGTAGTGAACTGCGAATAGCGGAGTTGATTGACCGTATCAGATAAAAATGGAGGTTTACACGGCACTGTAATGTTTGCTATTTTTAACCAACTTCTAAGAAAGGAGGATAATATTTTCCACAAAAATGTTTAAGTCATGTAGTAGAGAAACCTTGCGCGATAGTCACGTTTAAATACTTATTTAAGTTTGCTCAAGTGCGTCTGTTTTGATAGTAGACCTACCTCAATAAGCCAGAGTTGCACCCCTTCCCGATTTTAAACCCCCAATCAAATCATTCCCCACACCCGATTGAAATTTCTTACTCTCTTTATTCATCCGATCTATAAATTCCCCAGCAGCTGATGTAATCAAATCCACAATAAATCGATTGACCGCGAAACATGTAACAAGCAATAACTATTATAAATGATTCAACGAACAGGAACCTTGTAAATACCCAATCGTTTGTAAAATAAGGATAACTGACCGAACACAATGTATGGGAAAAAGGAAGACATGGCTCGATATAGTGCTGTATTGGTAATCGGATGCTTGCTTGTTACGTTGCATGAATTAAGCAAGGAATATACCAGCAAAATAATTGGTGTCAGTATTGCTAATAATACGTTGTATATTGTGCCATCAATTGTCTGAAACTGGATACTGAAATGACTTTGTGTAAGACCGGATTTTATAGATGACTTTCAGAATAATATAATATTTAATGTGACTCAGTAATAACAGCCTAGGTTTTCCGGGGATGGGTGACCACGCATATACATTCCGAGGTTCCTCCGAACCTCGGAAAGCACCAAACCTGTTGGTCCCGGCTGTCATTTTTAGATCGGTCGTATCGATCGGAATCGGTCTTAGCAAAATAATGATCGGTCTTATCATTCCACGTAAAGTATTGGAATTTAGCTGCATCCCGTTAGACTGGAAACCGACTCCAAATATGTAAATAGTTGAGAAAAGGCTAAGCAGATAATGAGTCCATTATATTTACATCAATATTAGTATGAACTTATTTTTTTCTACCGATTTTTTCCTTCTTTCCCTTTTCGCGATCTAGTGCGATAGTACAACATTCATAAAATGACGCTTCAACAAAATCTATTTTACCACAAATCTCGTCAAAAATCATGATTTTCAAGTCTCTTCTAACTATAAAATATAGTCTACACCTAGTACCAAAACTAATCAGCAGCGGTGATGTAACTTCTAACGATTATCATGCCTGGCAACATTTTGGTAGCCTCCAAAAGTAACAAAAAGGGTGACATCACGTAATTAAAAGCCAATATGCAAATTCTAAACAAAATGGGATGACATAGGGTAAACTTTTACCCTTCAAAGTTTTCAATGATCGGGCAAGAGTTACGATCGCTAATATCACTATCGATCGGGAAAACATTCTAACGAATGGGAGTAATAGGGGACACGGTGGAACTTGTCTAGTTATAGAACAAACTCGTTAGGTATGAAAAGTTGGGTGGAACTTGGAAAATGCAGTGAACGGTGAAAAATGTGGAAAGGCAATGATCAGCTTTGATGAGAATTTGTTGGCCACGTTTATATCAACTGAGGAGTGTGCCGATGGAGCAAGGCATTGACTGAGTTAAACCAGAGACGTCATAAAGCTCGTTAGATTAACGACATCGTCATAGACGCGGGAAACACCTGGTCGGTACTTCACGCATAAATACACAATATACAAACACACCCACACAGAAATACGTGCGGTACCCATATTTAAGAATAGATACAACTTTCGTGTCAACGTGGGCTTAAACATTATATACGAAAAGTGTTACGGGATGACAATGTTCGCCGAGATACAGGATTCGTCCTAGCAACTAACCCAATTATGTTTTCTAAAATGTTATTGTATATTTTTTGTTGAAATAAAGATTAACATAAGTAGGTGGAGACTGTGCGGGTTGGTTGATGTTACATGTAGTGGCGTGCCTAAGGGCAAACAATACGGCATGCCTATTAAGCCCAGTAGAATGATGAACAGCATCAATAAGTATAATGTATAATGTTTTAAATGGTTTCTTTAATATGATGTAACAGCTTATTGTAAATACCTACATTCTGAGCAAATAAACGAATAATATTCTATTCTATAGACTGTTCAGACACATTAATTTGAAGATTTGGAGTTTACAAAGGAATTCCAAGCTAGCTTACAGGCTTGTATAAAAGTATCGCCACACACATCTTCAAATGTTTGATTCTAGGACCAGCCGAATTGACCACTAAACTTTCCCACAACTTTTTGAGAGCAATGAAGTCAAATTATTATTTATGGACAGGAAGGATCAAAAGGTCAATACTTACGTATTCGGCGCATTTCTCATGCCCCTGTGCCTGACATACACGATGACCAGCGTCCCATTGCCAAGCACCCCCACTATGAAGATGATGGCAAACAGTACTGGCACGAGGTAAGTCTCCAGACGTTCCTCGTAGGGAGTGTAGTCACTCTCGGTCTGATTGTCACCTGGGGTGTATATCAGGACCGAAGCGTTTGGCTGTGTGGTGAACATTGTCAATCTGGGGAAGAAGAAAAAGATATGGTTAGGTTAGTTTGAATAGAAAAAGATGTCTGACAATTATCTGAGACGGTGTCTGAAGTACTTTTTTAAACTTTCACGGTTCATAACTATATTTAAAATGTCACTTACGGGATATCTTCCATGATTTTTATTTGTGTTATATCGGGAACTCAAAACAAAAAAAAATCACGGAAGATATCCCGTAAGTGACATTTTAAATATGGTGTCTGAAGTAGCTGCATTATCAGCCCATATTGTCCCTACTGGAACAAGACATCCTCTCCACGAGAGGGAATGGACTGTTATAATCCACCACGCCAACAAATCCAAAATATTCTGTAATATTATGCATAAAGTTGCAACGAAAACCGATTATTCATTGAAATGCAAAAAACGTATATTGACTTTATATTTTAGAAAACAGTGCTACGTGATCAGCAAAAACTAGTCATCACGTTAGTCTAAATTAGTCTTGCCTTTTAGAATTATCCTTAATGCCATAATAGTCAGTTATATACGAAGTTTTGGTATGTTTTAGAGTATAAAAATAAGGGTAGTATTTAAAAGAGTGATTGTAAAATAAAATTTTAAGTGACAAAAATAATTAATTTGGGTCATAGAATTACTAAGTGAGTGACTGACTGCGAGCGACGACGGGAAATTAACAGAACAGCAAGTAACAAACAAAAATTTGAGTTACTTAAAATACAAACTGAGCAGCTTTATAATATTTGAGCGACCTTATATTTGTTTGAATGTCAAGTCAACGTTATGTCCTGCATTTTTTCCAATATTTAACAAATGTTTTTTTTACTGAGCGGCATTTTATCTTAAATGAAGTGTTTCGAATGGAAAAACCACTTAACTTCCCTAGGCTCAGCCCCGCCATCCCCTTCTAACCTAACCTGTCCGAGTCGGGGTGCTCCAAGTCCCGAGCTCACTTCACTCGCTCTTGCATCCAAGTTTTCTTAGTAGCGGGTTCGTGGGTTATGTCGGGATCTCATTTCGCTCGCTTCCCTAATTGATTGATGTTGTGTGTGTGAAAATAAAACAGGAATTTTGAATTGAATTTATGTAAATATCGTATCGCATCGTTATGTAAAACTATGTCAGTTGCCCTTTCTGTATTTTTAGTCGCTCACTTAGTAATTCTGTGGCTCACTTAGTAATTTAAATATCTGAAATGGATTAATCACAACCCACTTTTTGTAAGCTCGTTCTGGATTTTATTATTATTCAATATTCGTCGTTAGTTTAGTTTATTTTTCACTTACTCAAATTCATACTGCTCAAGTTATTAAAACAGTATCTCATCAGCAGTCGCTAAGTTTTAATTCGCTCGTTTTATAATTCCCCTAAAAATAATTATTATCTTATCCAAGTTTCGTACGTTAGTACCTACAGAATTAAAATGATTTATTAATGACCATTGTGCTTGTTTCCACATACATCATGGTTTTTCCGACCTCAATAAAATAGTTACTAATTTGTAATTTGCAATTAAATTGCAGGCGTGATATTATGAGGTGTGTCAATTTAACAAAATTATAAACAGCGGCTTGTAATTTCTTTGTTTCGGACTATTAACTGATGATGTGCACTGTTCTGCTTGTTATTTTAAGCCTAGATATTTTTGTTCTAGCGCAATGTTCGAATCAAGATAGGTTTATCATTAATATGAAAAACGTGTTACGTCTTGGTCATTCAGTTAAGCCAAACCCGACTTTGTTGGTGACCTTTAAAGGGTACTTTTCTTACCCTAACTGACCCTTCTTCAAACTTAGTTTTACTGAAATTCACTTCAAAAGTTACACTATGATCTTTGCTAATGGACGACTACATCAGTCGCATCCTACTGGAAGGTCAAATTTGACACTGAAAGCTCAAAGTTCATACAGATGTAGGGGAACCACTTAGGGACGCACGGTCTTTGCAAAAATGCATTGGCAATTTGGCATGTAAAATGGTACTTGAGTTCAGTCCATCCAGATTTATCCTCCAAAGTCTGAACGTGTTACATGCAGAAAGACACGTAAAGTGTTTTGTTTCAGTAAGCTCCGATTTAGTTCAGTAATTTATCTTACCAATAGGTACTGTTACTATGTATAAATAACCTCTTAGTGACGTATTTAAATCAGTCAAGTTACAATAAAAGGAAATATATTTATTATAAATGCCACTGTGATAAATTATGACGTTATTTGAGTCGTTTACTCGATAATGCTCGCCTAAGCACTGAACAAATAGTCGCAATACTATATTGTGACCACATTGAATACCAAATATTTAGTAGATATTTCGGTTTATTATTGTGTAAAATTATCTCTTGGGAAACTTAACAATAAAATACTTTTGTATGACAGCAAAATGAAACACGTATTCATAATAATTGCAAACACTGAACCCCAAACCGCTAAAGTTGAAACTTTAATTATACTAAAAATACCAACGTCAAAACATTAAGTGTCTAGACAAAATATCATTGTGCATTTAAATTGAGTCGCAGAGCTTGTTATGTGGCACCGCATACAGAAACGGGCCGAGGTAGGAGCCTTGTGGTACAACTAACATTTGCCGTAGCGTAGTACTATTGTTTGCGTAAATCAGTTTAACAAACGCTGTGGATTCATTATACAAGCTCCTACAATGTATTCTCGACTAAAAACAGGTACATTCTCGAAGCAAAAATGTGGGCTTTCATTCGAAAAAGAAAACTATGTGAAAGCGACCTATTCAAATGCTAGAGGAAAGTTTTTAATGAGAGTAAGTAACTGAACTTTAGTGAAAAGGTTCGCAGGTAACGTTAGCGGACTGGACGGGTTTGTTTTATGTAAAAATAAGTGAAGGGACGGTGAAAAGTTTTCGTCAAGTCGACGGAGTTTTCACTTTCCTACTTAAAACTAAGTAGAGCTAAAACAAATAAACGTTTGCGATAGTTCATAATATTAGAGGATTTTATTATAACACCATTAGAACTTTAACCAACGCGTTTCAATTAACCCCAATGTGTTCCAAACTCCGTCAACTACCAAATTACATCAACTAAGGCCAAGTTCAAATGCACGACCGCGCGTAACCAGACTCGCTCATCCATCAAACATGAGTTGAACTCCAACCCACGCTACAGCGCCCACGATCCGAATAGCCAAGGAATACCTAATAAATATCGCCAAAAAGTATGAAAAACGAGAAGTTCCGCGTTCTGAGTGACATGCCAATAGTACAGTCGCCGTCAGATATATTGTAGCAGACGAGGTACTTCTGAATAATTTAAAATGTCAAAGTCAAAGCATTTATTTCAAGTAGGCCGTTACAGGCACTTTTGAATAGTCGAATGTCAAAAAGTTCCATACACTACAATTTACCATTAATATCTGAACATTCATTAGTTCACTAATATCTGAGCAGATGCTTGTCAATAATTTCTATACACACAACTGTGCACACAACTAACCAAAAATATCTGAACACTTAGGTAGGTACTTACTTACTATTTATACCTAGCCTGGGTTTTTTTGCGGGAGTTTTGGAAATTGGTTATTTTATTGAGTTCGACTCTTCGAATTTTCACTTTGTCGCTCATTGTTTTATCTTTTGTGTGACGTTGTAAGTGTTCAGATATTTTTGGTTAGTTGTTTGTTTAGAAATTATTTAATAATAATGAAGTAATGAATGTTCAGATATTAATGGTGTATGGAACTTATTGACATTTTAAATTGTTCAGAAGAATTTGGTCACCTTGTCTGCTACAATATAATTATCTGACGGCGACTGTACTGAAGTAGACTATAGATGATGTTAGAGCGGAAACGCGACTTCGAAATGCGTTAGGTTACGTGACAATTTACGGTGAGCATTGTAATGTGTTACGCACAACGCATAACAATCCTTGCCATTTTTACGGGACAAAAAGACCATTCTTCCAGTGTGTTATATTCGATTAGTCTACATGTATATACTTAGGATTATAATCCCAAATAATATACAGGGTGTAAGGGACCGCTTTCCGCAGACAGTCAGAGTGCATTCTGCCCCTTAATCTGAATCATAATCGACCGACATTTTTCTCAAAAATGAAACTAATGTTGAAATACTAACGAACGCCGCGTGAAATCAGCTGTTCATTATTGACCTTGCAACGGTATTCATCAAACTCGTCGTCGCGCTTGCCGTTTGCTACGTGCATTTTGCCACAGCATACATTGCGTATGGGAAATAAAAAAATTGGATTCCCGAAACATTCCTGAAATATTTCTTGTACCGGTCATCTTAGTATGATATACTGAATTCATCCCATCAGTCTACGGAGAGCTGAGACTTATAATACCCTGTTTTATTATGAACTAATACTTGTTGAGAACAAAAAGAAAAAATCGTCGTTTACCCACGCTGTATGAAACATCTTCTGTGAATATTCTCTTTGTAGGTATATTTTATTGTAAGCACATCCATTTCCATTTCCCACAATGTTCGAGTGCCTATGCATAATAAATGTGCCTTTTAAGTACAAAAAAATAAGTGTTCTTAAATATTTAAGTCACCAGGTATTGGCAACAAATATTACAAAGAATAAAATTATTATTTTCAAAGGGAACAATTTATATTGTTCTTTTAGAAACCATTATAATGTGCACATGACATTCAAATATTATTTAACTTTGTCGATATTTACTCTTGCTCCTTCTTTTCTTTTCTATTAAATAGCAATCATTTATTTGTATTAATATTGGTACACATTTTAGGATATAAATATGAATTGTATACTCAAACATTAAAATATATTGTAAAACTTTGCGTGTCATCAATATCCGACTATGACATATTATAGAGGTAAAGCTCGATTAACGTTTAGACCAATATGTACCAATACCTATTAATACAAATAAATGATTATGATAAAAACATGAAGCCACACTTGACCTTTAAAGTCAAAACATGTAAAGCCAGACCTTTTAAGGTCTTCACAAAAAGAAAAATCCAACCCAATTCTTTAAGTTCTTTTGTAAGGACAAAAGGACTCAAAAACTCGCCTACTAGACGCCTTCACATTGCAAGGACTATGCGAAAGCGAGTCTTCTAATACCATAGTCACCATGCAAAGCAAATGACGTCATATTAGTACTCCTACATGTATTCTGATCGAAACATCCAAGACCTTCACAAGTTTGAAAAGCGTGGGCATCAGATAGAACATTACGGGCAAATAAATTATACGGCTTCACCCGTTACCGTGTGGTTTATGTGTGGCCTTTAATTAAATTAATTTGATGTGAAATAGTTAATTATTGATTGCTGTTGTAGAAATTTGAGCAGACCTTTTGTAAATTCAGTGAAAGAGAAACATCGTGTTTATTCAAGTTTTAAACATCATCACCATTCTCCCTTATTTCATTTGTTTGGGGTTCACGCAGCATATTTTCTTCTTCCATTTTATCCATATCATCCTTCATATAGTTCATCCGTCGTTTCTTTGGTCTCCCTCTACTCTTATAACCATAGATCTACATTTTTACTTAACATTTTCCTTATTCCTCCCCATCACATTTCCATACCACGATAACCAATTACCACACAAGCAAACAAGCAATTTGATTTTATAATCTGTTTGAATTTTGATGAATCTTTCCTACGACCGTACTTACCTACTTATTTCCTGGCACATTTTTCATGATGTGTTAATAAATCGAAAATATTAACATAATATTGAAAGCGTTTGGTGTGCGTGGTGCTTCAGGTTTCGAAATTGGTCGAGGCCAACGATAGCACAGTGTTAGGAAAAATGAAAGGACATGTACTTAGTCTTCATAAAATTCGTAATTTTATGAGACAAGCTGTATCCCTCAACTCCTGAAATTGTGACACATAATTGCCCCTCATTCTTTTTACTTAGTCATTTCGGCCGTAAAGTAATGAAGAAAAACTGTATGATGTAGACACAGATAATGATATTTTAGTTTTTATCTATATTTTATTTCCATTTATTTAATATAAATATTTTATTTTGTAGTGTTATCAACATCATGAAACTCCTTAATTTTTGTCGAAGCTTGCAAGAATCTATATGTCTGCCAGATAGATAGACAGGGCATGAATTTGGAAGGGTTAAGTTTTTTTTCAAAAATATCATCATAATTTACTTAGTTCTCTTCAATTTGAAAGATTACTCTTCTGTTCCGCTAAAACCTGCAGACGATTAAATCGATCATGCAAATTTCTTGGATCTTATAAGCTTGAAAATGCCACAGAGCTGAACGTAGCTTAATATATTCCTTGATATAAGTTCACTTTATGTAAGCTGTCTGAGAATGTTGTTTAAAACTGCTGAGAAAATTCAACGACAAAATGGGGGCGGCTTCTGATATTGACATGATATGCAAGCGGTTTGCTCAGCACGAAAGTATGACAACCAGTCTAACCAAGGGGTATCGTGTAAGCCAGTAACTGGGTTTTGGAGGTCTAGATTCTAGTCTAGGTCTAGGTCTAGAGTTGTTTCGGGTCTGGGTATTTGTGTGTGAGTTTAAATGTTTGTAAACGCACCCACGATACAGGAGAAATTCCTAGTGTGGGGCAACGTTTTTTTTAAAAAAAAAAAAAAAAAAGATTTAGTAAGACTAAGTAGCAGCCATGGTGCCTGGATCTGTGACCGTTTGCTGGCAAAAAGCTCGCCTCCTATTACATTCGACTAAAACATAACTATCAAAATGCGAGTGTACGATTAGGTACATCTCTGTCTAACCCCTCGCTGATTACAGGCGTCATTTGTTAGTTTATGCAATACATTCTAATAAAAAACAAAAGCACTTTCATTAAAACTGATTAAAAATGAGAAAAAGTCCAGTAGTAGCAACATGTGATTCATTACAGCTGCTGTCACTTTAAACATGTTGTTGAAATAGAATTTAATTAGTTTACCTACCTCCACTCATTAAGCAGATTCTAATTAATTTGTTGTTTTAGTAGCATACTGAGAAGTTTAAGACGAAATTTGGGATAGAAGTTGTAATAAACTTTTTCATGCCAAAAACAATTTATCAAAGGGAAGGTTTAAACGGTATAGCAACGCATACGGTACAGCTAGTTTTAAATAAATTAATTTTGATATGAATATGTTTATTGTTCAGCTCTTATTCATCACTAGCTGATGCCCGCGGCTTCGCCCGCGTCAAATTATATACTAAAACCTTCCCCGAGAATCACTCTTTCCATTGGTGAAAACAACATGAAAATTGGTACAGTAATTTTTGAGTTTATCGCGAACAGACAGACAGACAGACGCGGCGGAGGACTTAGTTTCATAATAATTATTATGTAGTAAAGTGATAATCAAAAGTAGCTAAGCAAGTATTTAGTAGTAAATAGCTAAATTATATGCTTCGAAAAGAGGTTTACGTAAATTGAAAACTTGTATTTTTTTTTGATAAAAGTAAAATGTTAATACAATTTATAAGTAACCGAAATAAGAGAATCGTTGTGTCGAGGCATCTGGTAAGACTGGAACCCGATCGAAACATAGTTAGGAAAAGACTAGGCAGGTTGTTCAACACCAAGAAAGTTTTATCATGCTGCAGGGCAATTGCGTATCTTTTTAACCGACTTCAAAAAAAGGAGGAGGTTATCAATTCGACTTTTTTTTTTTTTTTATGTTTGTTCGCTCATAACTTGCGACTGGGTGAACTGATATTCATGATTCTTTTTTCATTTGAAAGCTGGTGCTTCCCGTGTGGTCCCATTGTCACCATTTCAATATCTGATGATGGGATCTTGTAGAAATCGGGGGAACTCTTCAATAAATAACAGCAGATTAACCGCGATTGTTGCTATAGCATAGCTAAGCATTGTTTACGCCATCACACAACATAATATCACGCCTGAACTCACTACAAAGGTTACAAAAACTATTTGGTGAACATCTGATGAAGAACTTCGGAGATAGACTACGGAACTCCTCAATAAATGATAGCAAATGGACTGGGATTGCTGAAATCTCATGTCTGTCTATTGTTTACACCAGTTCATAACATAACATCACGCCGGTGCGTTGTGAAGGGGTAAGCACATGTGAACCACTAAAAAGTGAAAAATAAAAACTTTTTTACAAAAAATAAAACCGACTTCGACAAAAATAAAACACAAAAAAGTGAAAAATAAAAATCAGCTTCTGAAGTCGGTGGCAAAAACATGAAATCAAACAAACAAAAGTCACCGACTTCAGAAGCTGATTTTTATTTTTCACTTTTTTGTGTTTTATTTTTGTCGAAGTCGGTTTTATTTTTTGTAAAAAAGTTTTTTTAATGTCTATATATCATACTAGCGGACGTCCCGCGGTTTCACCCGCGTAGATCCCGTTCCCGTGGGAATACAGGGATAAAAAGTAGCCTATGTTACTCAGGGTGAATGTAGCTTTCCAAGGGTGAAAGAATTTTTGAAATCGGACCAGTACTTTTTGAGCCTATTCATTACAAACATACAAAAATAGGTACAAATCTTTCCTCTTTATAATATTAGTGTAGATAGTGTCCATCAATCAACTGCCAATTGGTTATGGTCTGGTTTTTTTTTTTTAACTTACCTTTTGACAGTTATTTGATGGACACTATTTAATTTTGATTTGAAGATACGCAATAGCCCTGCTGATAACATGATGTCATAAGACCAACGAAACAAACACATTATATCCAAAAACACACATCCCCTCAGATTATTTTATATAGCTGCCATAAAACCTTGATATGGGAAGAAGAGCAAAAACATTTATGTGTCGCCTAATTACGTCACACAGGGATCATTATTCCGCTTGCTAAGCTGAGCTTATTAATGAAGAGATCTCTTCTTAATCGCTCGTTGTAATGGTGGAGGCGGCTCGTGATTATTTAGTATCGGGTATTCAAGGGTTCTTAATATAAACAGATTACGTAAGCGTGTGTAAAGGAAGGTATAAACGATGTCTTTTTTGTCGCAATTTTTTTTGTCACGTGTTTTGTGATTGTCATCTTGGCTATGATCACCATCATTGTCATTAATTTCCAGAATATTAATTATACAAGGTGTAAAAGACAGCCTTCCGCAGACTGACGGGATGAACTCAGTATAAAGGTATATTTTACTAAAATGACCGGTACAGGAAATTATTTCAGAAACGTTATGGGAATCAATAATCCACTTGCTAAGATGAGCTGAGAGAACTGAAGAGATTTTGTTATGAATATAAGATGACAAAATCTCTTCTTAATTTCTTAATCGTCCGTTAATGTAATGGGGGAGGCGGCTCGTGATTATTTACCTAGTATCGGGTATTCAAGGGTTCATAATATAAACAGATTACGTAAGCGGGGGTACTTGAGGACGAAAAGAGAAAGGAAGTCATGTTCAGTGCCTTTTTGTTGCAAATATTTTTTTGGCACGGGTTTTTTTCGTCATGGCAATGATGAATACTAATAATGTAGGAAGTAAAAGATAGACCTAGGTTAGTCTTTGGATGGCTGACCACCCACTACATACCGAGTTTTCTCCGTGCCTCCGAAAGCACGTCTGAGAATAGGAAAAGGAGATTTGTACGGTATCATTTTTGTCGCAAGTGTTTTCGAAATGACACGTGTTCTCAACTTCGAGTTGCGGTGGCGGTCGTCAAACCATGTCACAGGCCCTTGAGGCGGTTTAGAAACTCTGACACTAGGGTGTGTGGGGTCGTTAGACCTTTTCTAAAGTATTATAAAAGTAACCCAAGTTACTCTTTATACCATCAGCTGCCAGTAAAATCCCCCTGAAAATCGGAGATTAGCCGGAACTAACAAACAGACAAAATTAAAAAAAAAATTATAAGTAGTTTAAACTGTCATGCATTCAGTAGAAAGCTGTTATTTTGATATTAGAAACAAACAATTTATTGCATTCAAATATATACTTTGTATGCATGTATCATGCTCAAATGAGCATGATTTTTCTTACATTTAATAAATATTCAGCAGGCTCATTACACAATCGATCACTATCGACTAGGAACTAACACGAGTTTTTCCTAACTTTCAGATAAGTATTGACCGTTTTCTATTATCGTGAAAGAATAGTTAGTTCGAGGATACTATGTGTGTAAACTGTGTACACAGAATACTAAATTAGTTCAAGTTCTTGACTGAGGAAAAGTTTCAACAAATTAACGCTATTTTAGTCATCTCCGAGTTTTCCTATTATTTTATCACTGCGGAATAATGTAACTTTCAATCAGTTAATAAATATTTGTTATTAAAACATCACAAAATATAATAATATTATCTGCATTATGCTAAACAAATTAAATCTTTCTAAACCGTCAAGATCACGGAAGTGACTGAGTGGGAGTCATCCCACAACCATGATCGTGGGATGACTTCCACTCACTCACTGTCGCGGGACTTACAACAGCGTCGAGATATCAGGAGCTTACAACGCGAAGCAGGTTCTCTTGCGTCATCTAGATATTATATCTGTGACCATATCCTTTCTTTAAGACTTCACATTTCTGATTTATTTAAGGGTTAATTTTTTTAATCTACCCTAGACTTAAAAATCACCCAATAAACTGTACCAATAGTACTATTGTAAAATTTTACACAGATAATTCCGCCAGGTTGGATATTGCGTGTTATAGGTACTTAAAGCATGTAATATATAGGACTTAAACTGTTATTGTTTCAGGCTGTTGTATTCTCCTTTATCGCTTACACAATTGGGTAAAGTGATAAAATCTAATTGTTTCCTTTCGCACGACCCTTAATACATTACATAAACAGAATTTTAATATACAGTATTACGTTTACGAGATTTAATTGAAACCATAATGAAAGCTGTTTTTGGAAATGGATAGGACAATATATATATATATATATCTCTTTATTTAAAGTAACATTGACTCATTGTGTTAGTAACAATTTTCCTTATTCCTATGTTAGTAATCCTATTCTAATCACTTAACCTAAAACCATGAATACATGTGAGTCACTGCCACACGCATATCACAGATGTGGACAGCTTGCAGCAGCGACTCACATATAGACAATCGAGTCTGCTCGCCACACAGCGCAGGATGATATTGGGGCTGGCCCGCACGCGGCGCACCAGGGAGGCGCATCGCTTCCTCATCGTTGTATAAAAACAATCGACTCGGGCTTCAGCAAACATCCCTGACGCACTACAGAAGCGGGGCAACCCCATCAACATCCTGAACGCATTATTATATTGAACGCGAAGGACGCCGTACGATTTCTGGGTATAATCGGCCCACAGACTGCACGTGTAAAAAGGAGTGCAGTATGCACGAAACAAAGTTATTTTAACACTCCTTGAACAACGCGCAAATCTGCGAGCTATCATATTCACCCGAACCGCCAGCGCCCTCCGCTCTCGCTCAATATCGTCATCATCCTTCATGCCGGCGGTCAAGACATGTCCAAGGTATTTGAACGAATATACCCGAGTGAGCGGAGCTCCATTCAAATGGACTGGTGGTATAGTTTCTGGACACCTCCCACCGCCGGCACCAAAGACCATGACCTCACTCTTACACGCATTATAGACCAAACCATGAAGACTGGCATAGTCTTCACAGATGGCTACCATCCTTCTCAAGCCACAAACCGAGGCGCTCAGCAGAGCCATATCATCGGCGTAACTAACGTTGTTTACACATATCCCATCAATGTAACAGCCGACTCTCTCTCTGCTGAGCGTCTCAATCAGCTCGTTGATGTATAGATTGAAGAGCGTAGGTGAGGTCAGTCCCCCCTGCCTCACGCCGCACTCCAATCCATACGGCCCAGACAAACTCCCAGCCCATCGAACCTGATTGATCTGGCCTCCATACCAACACTTCAAAGTGCTCGTCAGTTCTGATGGAACTCCAGCTTTCTCAAGCTTACTCCAAAGTATACCGTAGGAGACCAGATCAAATGCTCTGGATAAATCGAGGAAGCACGCATATATAGGTGTTTTCCGGTCTGTGTAGTACTTGACAGCCCACTTTAGACACAGGATGGCACTCTCCGTGGACAGCCCAGCTCGAAAACCGAACTGGTTGTCGTGCAATATAATGTAATTATTAAGTTGTCTATTAAGCAGGCTATCAAGCACTTTCGCTACCACCGTAGCCAGGGAAATAGGTCTATAGTTTTTTATATCTGCGATGTCGCCTGTTTTGTTTTTAACTATAGGCACTACAATAGTTCTAGTCATCTGACTGGGCAAATATTGATGACTCACACAAAAGTTAAAGAACATTGCCAACACTCTTGGTAAATGAGGACCCGCGTACTTGAGGTGCTCAATACTCAGACCATCATGACCCGGAGACTTTCCTCTAGACATGCCGGTGATGACACCCTTGATCTCCTTAGCTGTAAATCTAGTTTGAAGGTCATCATGGTCTGGAACATCAGGCACCGACAAGTCAGGCCCCAGTGATGATTTTATTTGAAACTGTTCCTTAAAGAGGTTAGCAATGTCCACAGGATCGTTCACACCGTTAACGGACACAGGGAGACCAGGCCTACTATTCATTTTGTTCGTATGCCGCCAAAAGGAGCGGTAATCTTTGTTTGAATGATGTGACGCCAGAATATCCATCTTTATCTGCTCTTGGTGGGTCTGACACCACTTCAAACGAGATATCACTACACTGTGTATCACTTCAATGCCTTCGACTGATCTTTAAACTGTGCCATAAAAGAAAATAAACTGTTAATTGTGACCTTTTACAAGCACTGTAGGAATATAATAGATAATTCAATAATCTAACTATGTACATTAATTAAAAAGTACCTATTAGTAAATAACTAACAAGAAACTATAAAAAACCGGCCAAGAGCGTGTCGGGCCACGCTCAGTGTAGGGTTCCGTAGTTTCCCGTCCGTCACAATAATGTTCCCACCTATGAGTTTAAAGGTGGGTAAGTATCCATTGTTTTTTTTATTTTTATTTTATTTTTTCACTTTCAAAATGATTTTACTACAAAGTCCTTATAAAGTTCTACTTTTCAGATTTTTTTCATATTTTCTAAACTTATGGTTCATAAGTTAGAGGGGGGGTTGGTACACATTGTTTTTTACTTTTGGAGCGATTATTTCCGAAATTATTGACATTATCAAAAAATGATTTTTGTAAACCCCTATTCATTTTTAAATACCTTTCCAACAATATATCACACGTCAGGGTTGAAATAAAAAAAAAATCACTTCCCACTTTACATATAGGGGGGCTACCCTAATAATTTTTTTTTTCCAATTTTTATTTTACCACTTTGTCGGCGTGATTGATACACATATTGGTACCAAATTTCAGCTTTCTCACACAGACAGAGAATAAGCGAGGACGGACGGACGGACAGACGGACATGGCGAAACTAGTTGGGCTTAGTAGGCGACTCGACCGCTGGAACTCGGAATTTAATTTTTATTCATATTTTTGAGTGGTGTTTCGGACTATAGTTTTTTTTTAGCAAATTTTGTACAGTCAGAATGAAAAACATTAGGTTGGGGTCGTGGGGCTTTCGAGACCGGGACCACAGCCGGGACCGCGGTCAATGTAATGTGTTATGAAGTACTAGGGTATCATAAGTTAGTAGGAGATTAATCATTTCTTTAGGGCTGTCACCAAATATAGGAGTTAACAGGAGTAATGAAATGTGTTATGTAGTACTAGGGTATCATAAGTTAGTAGGAGATTAATCATTTCGTTCGGGCTGTCACCAGACTTCTACTTACTAAAAACCACCCATGTTGCTAGAGATACCGCGGTATCTCTTTTATAATACAATACCTCCTTCCTACTTCTGTTCTCCTGGTAGTTTGTGGGACGAACACAGGACACAAAACCTTATCTATATTATGAGAGATACCGCGGTATCTCTTTTATAATACAATACCTCCTTCCTACTTCTGTTCTCCTGGTAGTTTGTGGGACGAACATGTGGGACGAACATAGGACACTAAACCTTATCTATATTATGTGTCTGACGGTACTTTGACTCTAAAAAAGGATTCGTCCGAAACGCCACTCGAAAATATTAATAACAGTGAAATTCCTGTCTCGACCGGATCGGGCGAGTTACAGCGGCCGAGTCGCCTACTGAGCCCCTAGTTGACTGCGGAACCCTAAAAAGGCATCAAAAAATTGCTTCTCAACGCTGTCAGCCGATAATGTGCCCATCAGACTGACGGCATTGCCACGTTGTATGGCAACACTTAGCCTCTGGCCATGGTAAAGCGTCATCTAAACATTTTGAAATTTCCTTGAACGGGATAGGAGCTCTCGGACCCCACGGCCCCAGAGATTAATTGAATTGATGTTCTTCTATCTATATGGTACCATTGCATCATTGTTATAAAGGGTTCGTAAAACACACTAAAGCAACGGGACTTTGACAATCCTAAAATTTAGTGGACACTAGATAACGGGTAATTCATTTAGAGAGCTTTGCTTAGCTTTTTTAGTTTTGAGCACTAAAAAAAGACGTACATAAAACATCCTCACAATGAAACTATTGACATTCATTTTTTCAAGATTATTTCTTTCAAATGTTGTCCGTAACTGTGGATAAAATGGTTAATTCTGCAGTTCCAATTTTTGGTGAGGTGTCATCAGGTGTCCGACCTTTTCGAGTGGTATTTGGCGAATAACGCGTCAAATTTTGACGACCAGTTCAGCTCAATCGTTCGCGGCTTATTCATATAGACATTGCACTTTACACAGCCCCAAAAGAAGCACTCTAGAGATGTGACGTCACCAGGACCTACACGGCCAATCCAACGATCCTAAGCGTAGAATTAACTGATCACAAAATGGGTCTCGCAGTAAAGCCATGGATTCACGTGCAGGCTTTCAAACTTTTCGATGGTACAGTGAATCGTGCGTTCGGTAAGCAGATTACGTTGACCATTAGTTGGTCTAAGTGCACGAAACTCCATCCTCGTAGAACGCTGATTTTCGTCATCAAGCTGAATAATTTGAAGCTGCTATGGCCGGGATGTTGTTGATTGTTGATTGTTGATCTTATATCCATGATGGAATATCTTACTATACTGAACAAAAAACCATATAAAAAGTATAGTATTCACCAGTGTCAGTTGGCAGCGCACAAAAAGTATTAGTAAGTAAAGCATTAGTAGCGATGGCTGACACTAATGAAACTAGCTATAATTATATCTTTATGACACTTATCGTAGCGTTTCAATCAACGCTACGCGCACGCACAAAATTTATGTAGTTCTGTTAGTGCCTCCTAAAGTTTTAACTGAACCTGATAACACAAATAAAAATATCATCTGTCCAGTCTAACTGCGTGCAGGTTAATATTAGAACATATATTATAGTGTTTTACATGGAGCGATTGCCTCTCTGACCAACACAACCCAATTAGCATAGGGTAATGTGATAACCCGTTGTAAGACTGGTTGTCAGACTTTCAGACTTCTGACTAACTGTAACGACTGTCACAGTCATCTACAAATGACAACCGGGACCAACGGCTTGACGTACCTACCTTCCGAAGTACGGAGGAAACTCGGCATGTAATGAGTGATCTCCCATCCACAGAGCAACCTAGGCAAGCGCGGCTTAACCACGAGCTCCACCACCACAAATTAAAATCCCGTACCTTAAATAAAAACAAAATGTACGCGACCTTGCAAGTCTTGATAAATAAATCAAGCCAATCGATTCGCCATCCGATATGTCGGGCGGTGACAAATTAAATTAAATCTAATGTCACCCTTTGTTGAAAGCCCGTTACTTTGTGTAAATTGTATTAAACGTTGCGTTGTGAAAAGCTGATAATTTCACACTGGAAAATTGGGTTGCTTTTTTTCACGATTCGTTTTTTATAGGAGCCGCTGTAAGCCCTGGAATCAGTGATGTGGCCTTTGATTCAGTAAATTTAATTGGATTACTGGAAACGTAGTCTTTTGATTTGTGTTGAGTGAAAGGAAAAACTAATTGGATTGGATGATTGGATTGTAGCGTAAAGGCTAAATTCTTTTCAAAAGAGAGAGATCAGTTTCCTTGCTTCAACTGAATGACGTTTTAAACGTTGTTTCGAACAGTTTATTAGAAAGTTTAAAGTTTAAAAAGGCTGTGGTTAGCACTTTAAATATTTTGAAGATACATTTTTATTCAATATTTTAAGTTATCGTGCAGGTTACGACGCGACGTTTGTTATCCCTTTTGACGGTCATTCTCAGATTTGGCGGTCTCTGCCTAATTACCGTAACCTTTTTATTTTTCACGAAATTGACTTAAATACATTAAAATATGAAATAATTCTTTCATATTTTAATGTGTTTAAGTAATTTGACTTAAACACATCAAAATTTGAAAGAATAACTTTTAATATTTTTATGGTGTCTAAGTCAAATTAGTTAAAAATCCTTACATAGTATAAAACAAAGTCGCTATTTTTGTCTGTTTGTCTGTATGCTTAAATCTTTAAAACTCCGCAACGGATTTTGATGCGGTTTTTTTTAATAGATAGAGGAAAGAGGAAGGTTTTTATATAAAATTTGAACGACATACACGCGGGTGAAGCCGCGGGCATCAGCTAGTTAAAAATAAAAAAGGTTACGTTAATTATGCAATCGGAGAATGGCCGTTGAAGATTTATTGTTATCTTTATAATCTGCAAACTTTGCTCTGCTTTTACTAATAAGGGCAAAGCTAAGCTAATCAGGTTAAAAAAGGCGAAGAAAACCTTTGCCAAACGTAAATCTCATAAAATAAACTTGTATTGGTTGTTACTTGACTTTGAGTTTGTTATCAAAGATCTGTGCTTGGTTCTTGGTAATAATGTCACCTTCTATAACACGGGGCTTAAACATAACTCACGAAATGTGGATGAACTATTAGGTGCACATAAGAATTCAGGCGCGATGTTAAGTTATTTATTTAATAAGGGAAAGTGATTAAGGTTTTTAGCTGTGCTGTGTTAAAACAAAAAAAGCCTGAAGTACACGTAAACATCTAAATAACTCCGTATAGAAACCGAAATAATTTTCCTGCATGACAACCAATCCAAAAGTAACCAGAAACTACGTTAAATCTACAAAACAAATCGTTTTAAACCGATAGACATATACAATGAAACCACAACTGTCAATTCAACTCAATTCATAATAGACTTATCCACGTAAACAGGGTGATGTCAAAAACAGAAATATTACGTACATTGATCATTGTACTGACGCAGATACAGGCTGTTACGAACGAATGGACATGTCCAAAACATTATGACAGTCTGTGGAAAGCTGATATGAGGATTGTACTCATTGTACATTTGTCATAATTATTGGGTCGTTCACATTGCGACGGGATGGTGAAAAAGATAATGTTTTGTGGCAGAGACGCAGAAATGTTTTCTATTTTATTATAAGGCTTTTGTTGTGCTGCCAGTAAAGATTAGACGACAAAAAATCTGTTGTTGTACTGAAAAGACAATGCTGAAGATGTGAATAAAAAGATGATGTAACTATGTAGGGTAGAAGGAACATAAACGCTCAAAACGCTGTTTAACATAGCACCACCTGTAATTCCTGAAAGCTTAGGCAAAGGTTTACCTAATTGCACCATATAAGAGTTAAAACAAAGTCAAAGTCAAAGCATTTATTTCAAGTAGGCCGTTACAGGCACTTTTGAATAGTCGAATTAAACTAACTGCAGCACTCAGAGATATCCAACGATTACTCAAGCCGCCACCCAGCAAAGGCCTGACATACTTTTGTATGACAAAACTGCCAAAAACCTTTACCAAGCGACGTCCCAAGCAACCACTGAAGCTCTCCGAGTGCGGCAGTAAACTACTGAAGCTAAATAAACTAAGCTACAGTCCCAGTCACAAGGCATAATAACTCGTGATTGTACTGTAGTTGCCCATTCCAAAGCGTTGGTCTCATGAGAAGAATGGCAAGAAACTTCATGGACACTCTTTTAAAATCGTTTGGGTTTACAATATGTTCAAGGTACAGACATAATCTTGGTATAATACACACATGAAGACTATGCAAATTAGTGTCTGAGATGATCTTTTGAAGAAAGCACCACACAGATTTGAGTGGACCCGTCCAGTCAGTGCAAGCATTTGTCAGTTATCGTGGAGCTCGACTTATAACTCAAGGAGCTCAACGTCACGACGAACAATACCAAAGAAAGGACATTTGGGTGGGTCGCTTATAGTACTCAAACTGCCAGACAATCGTTAAAATTACATAAAAACCCACACGGTCCTCACATTCACAATATAAAAATAATAAAATACATGAAGATTATGCAGATTAGTGTCTGGGATGGTCTTTTGAAGAAAGCACCACACAGATTTGAGTGGACCCGTCCAGTCAGTGCAAGCATTTGTCAGTTATCGTGGAGCTCAACTTATAACGCAAGGAGCTCAACGTCACGACGAACAGTACCAAAGAAAGGACATTTGGGTGGGTCGCTTATAGTACTCAAACTGCCAGACAATCGTTAAAATTAAAGAAAGACCCACATGATCCTCACATTCACAATATAAAATAATTAAATATTAAGCATATTAAATAATAATGTCAAACTATTTAAACATGTCAAAAATACGCAAAATTAATAAAAAAACAAAATAAAAATATTTAACAAGGTAAATATTCATCAAAAAAAAATAATAATATCATACTTGAAAAAGTAAATAATGTCAATTTGTATACAGAAAAATAAAATGTCAAATTGTAAAAGTAAAAATAAAATAGGTATTATGTCAACTCAGATTGGAGCAGTTCAATCCCAAGCTTTTTTGTCCTCTATATAATCTTTAACAGCATAAAAAGCTTTCTGGCAAAGTTTTCGTTTTATGAAGGATTTGAATTTATTTAGGCTTAAATTTTGAACGTGGCTTGGTAGTTTGTTATAAAAACGAATACATTGGCATTTAAATGATCCACCTATTTTCTTGAGCCTTGTTGTGGGTACAATAAATTTATGCTTATTTCTAGTATTTACATTGTGAATATCACTATATTTCTTAAACATCTTTATATTTTTGTGAGCATACATAAGATTTTCATAAATATACTGAGAAGGAACAGTCATTACATTAATTTCCTTAAATTTTTCTCTGAGTGAGTGTCGGGGGCTCAATTTATAAATTGATCTAACCGCCCGCTTCTGCAAAACAAAGATAGTCTGAATGTCGGCGGCATTCCCCCACAACAAAATGCCGTACGACATTACGCTATGAAAATAACTGAAGTACACTAATCGGGCTGTCTCTACATCGGTTAAGTTACGAATCTTTCTAACTGCGTATGCTGCGGAACTCAGCTTTTTCGATAATTTATCTATATGAGGTCCCCACTGAAGCTTAGCGTCTAAAGTTAAGCCCAAGAACACCGTGCTATCATCAGGATTCAACTCTTCGCCCTTTACCAACACACAAGTTTTCAGCTGCCTAACGTTAGGTAGTGTAAACCTAATGCATTTGGTTTTCTTTTCATTGAGAAGTAAATTATTAGCGTTAAACCAATGTACTACTTTCGAAATTGCGATATTTACGTCGTCAATAACTAGCTGCTGACGTTTAACTTTAAACAAAAGCGAAGTGTCATCCGCAAATAACACTATATCATGGTTATCCTTTATGAGGTAAGGCAAATCATTAATATAAATAAGAAACAAGAAAGGACCAAGAATCGAGCCCTGTGGGACTCCCATTGTTACAATAGAACCGGGAGATCTTTCCCCGTTGACGTCAACTCTTTGAATCCTATTACTCAGGTATGAGATAAGAAGATCCAGAGCGCCGTTCCGGATTCCGTAGTGGCGGAGTTTCCTGATTAACGTGTCATGAAGAACACAATCAAATGCCTTGGACAAATCACAAAAAATGCCCAAGGCATCGCACTTATCTTCCCATGCACTGTAAATATGTCCTAAAAGTTCGACACCGGCATCAGTAGTTGAACAACCCTTCGTAAAACCGAACTGTTTACTATGTAATAATTTATGTTTATTAAAAAATCTTTGCAATTGGTCTAGTATTAATTTCTCAAAAACTTTACTAAAAGTAGGCAGCACTGAAATAGGTCTATAATTAGTGGGGTCTGAAGTACTACCCGCTTTGAATAAAGGAATAACTTTACTACTTTAAACTAAACACAATTAAACATTAGATTTTAGTTTCAGAATTCAGTTTGCGAAATTCAACAAGATCCACAAAATCATGAGGCGTGAAAGCAAGACCATTAACAAATGAACATTCAAGATTATAGCATTACAACGGATTCTGAAATTATTTCTGGAAACCACACCTCATAACAATAGCAATAACACTTCTCGACCAAAATTTGCACTATTACGAGTAGCAGTATCTAAAGCAGTTATAACCTAATTTACTTGTAATTCCTGCAGACAATGCCTAATGGTATTAACAGTTAAACTTTACCTTGGTAGGTAAAGTTACTATTCAGATGGTGCTATTCAGATGTACTGGTGTACATCTGAATAGCACTGGTATTGTTAGTCCTGAACTCAACTTAAGTCGGACTTGAGACGTTTACATTCACTCCTGTCGGTGCTACGGGTTTTTCGAAAAAGATATCGCGACCTCGGACACAAAGGGCTAAGAAGGATCATAGGTGGGTTTGTCAGTAGAAGTCTGACACTCTACCGCTCTGCCCAGAGCGGGTGGAGTCATTTGATAATTTCCCACCCTCTGAAAAAAAATAAGATGTCTACGTTCCACCCCGACATGTTTACAGCTACAGTTTGTCTATAATTTTGACATTTAATACGAAAAAACGAATACGAATTTTTTTTTTGATTTTTTTTTTTTTTATTTTTTTTTTTTTGTAATTTATCTATAATATGTATGTATTTAGAAATATATAAGTATGTTTATCAGTTGTCTAGTACCCATAACACAAGCTCTGCTTAGCTTGGGACTAGATGGCGTTGTGTGATAGTTGTGGAATATTATTATTATTATTATTTACGCCCACTTTGAATACGGAATGCCATTATCGACATCTTTAGCAAGGATGGCTGATGTAGGAGGCAAAGTACATAAATTATGACGTCACAAGCACTACAAATCGGAATATCAAATTGATTCAAAGACGCCACCACTTACGGTGCCCCCCCTTCGTCGACTCCCAACCCGCCTTGCACCAGCGCTTAAGTGCGACTAGCGCTATACACCGATGCAGACTTAGCGCGAAAGTGGCCACTTACGATTTTTGTACGTAAGCTAGGCACGCGAAGAGGCACGCGAATAGGCATGCGAAGAGGCACTCGAAGAGGCATGCGAAGTAGTTCCTCTTGCGTTGTCTAGGTATATCTATATCTGTGGTCGAGTGGTCGGCACTATAAATATGGATTGTAAGATTTCTCAGTTCCTTCTGTAATTGCTACCGTTATTCTTAGTTAGCACAAGTTGTTCGGTACTATGACCTTGTTTCAGTTTCTGGAGATTCTCCGTGTTTATTTATTGTTAAAACTTTGGGTTTCTGTTAATTTGGGTAGATGTCTTGTTTAATGTGGGTTCATTTGTAATTGCAATGTTATTTCATGTTACTTAGGCGTTTGAAGATAGCAGACTATCTTAGACACTATCTGCATAGTTGAAAGTCCTCATATGAGTTAACTAAGATTCGCCCGCGCGCGTTACAGTTATCGTGACCAAAAGTAATTTTTTCACCCCCCCTCCCCCCATTCGACCCCTTACAACCTTTTTTTCGCATTAAAGAGTAGCCTATTTCTTTTCTCAGGTTCTAGACTATCTGTGTACCAATTTTCATTGAAATCGGTTCTGGCGTAAAAGCGCGACAGACAGACAGATAGACAGACAGAGTTACTTTCGCATTTATAATATTAGTAAGGAGTAAGGATAATTAAATAACCTAGCATTCTCGTATCATGTTCCGTTTCAGAGCACATCATTCCTTTTCCACTATAAAATACACACATCAAAAGTGTCTAGGGATCAAGCATTTTTATGCGGATTTCTTGAGATTGAGATGTGGCTTTGTAATAAATTTATGATTTTATAAATTTATATGGATCCTTTTTGGTGCATTTCATAATTTGAATCAGGAACTGTCAATCAAATTCGAGTAAAAGATGAAAATCAGCTGTCAATATTTTCCCTATAAAAACATACAACGCATTGAAGACATTATTAGTGCTACTGTTTCCCTACTACTGATTAAAACCAACGTTATTATGGAGCGGCGACGTCATTTAAGCAGGGAAGAAATGCTCAGAGCCGTGGGAATGATAGAAGCTGGTTTCCGGCAACGTACTGTGGCTTTAGCTCTGAATACAAGTCAGAGTGTTATCAGTCGACTTTGGACACGTTACCGAAGCACTGGTACCGTGGCTGAGCGCCATGGAGGACGGTATCGCTGCACCACACGGAGACAAGACCGATACATTCAAATCTTAACTCGAAGAGCTCCAACAATAACCGCCATGATGTTAGCCGTGAGGCTTCATCACTCTTCAGGGAACTTAATTAGCGACCAAACAGTCAGCAACCGCTTGCATGAAGTGAACCTTCATTCCCGAAGACCGCTACGGGTACCACCTATAGCAATGCACAATCGTAGGATTCGATATCAATGGGCTCTTGAACACAGAAATTGGGCAGAAGAACAATGGCGTTTCGTGTGCTTTTCTGATGAGTCTCGTTTTGGTATGAGACCGGATACAAGACGTATACGACACTGGAGAACCCCTGGACGCCAACAGCGATTAAAATCCTGCCAGGAAGTCCATCCTTATAGTGGTGGAACCATCATGGTATGGGCGGGTATTTGGATCGGCGGAAGAACTGAGTTGATTTGGATCAGAGGCAACCTCAACGCTCAAATTTATGCAGAGACGATTGTATCAGACGTCATCGTTCCTCTACAAGTGCAAATCGGTCCCTTATTTCAGTTAATGCATGATAATGCACGACCGCACACCGCAAGAGTTGTAAGACAGACTCTCGCCGCAGCTAACATCAATGTCCTGCCCTGGCCTGCTCAGTCGCCAGACTTGAACCCGATTGAGCATGCATGGGATATGCTACAGAGAAGAGCTCTGCCGAATATGGAGGGTATCCAGTCGCAAGAAGACCTTTTTTTTGTTGTTGCAACGAACATGAGCGGCCATTCCACAGCGTGATATGGATGAACTCATTTTGAGTATGCCAAACCGATGTTCTTGTGTTGTTAGTGTTCGCGGTAGAAACACGGATTATTAATTGTTTAAGTTACCCAATAAAATTTTAAAAATAACTGTTATTTCAGTCTTTTTTTCGAACTTTAATGTTAGTGGTTCAAATGTCAAAAATCCCTTTATTAGGAAAATGGCAAATTTCTTTATTAGATGCAAAGGTGACTTGGTTTATCGTTACTGTGACAAACGAAAACACTTTATTTGATGAATCCTTCAAGAAAATTTTAATTAATATCAATCAGGAGAAAAGTTATTGCAAAAATATATGTTGATCCCTAGACACTTTTGATGTGTGTATTTGTTTCATGATAGATGTCTGCATTAATGATAACGACCCTCTTGGCACGTCTTTCATTTAGAAATATTTCAATGTACACGTCATGACTATCACATATTTTCAGGGCCTAGGATAGAAACAAAACCATTTCAGAAATGATTAATTTTTTCTTTAGTTCTAAAACTAAACCTACGCCTACGAAAGGTGAAGATTAGTTTCATTCTAAATTCAATTCTCTTTTTGGTACAAATTATGTTCGCAACTTATTTTTTATTTATTTCAGTCTAATCCTAAGGGCATAGACTAGTCGCAATCGATTCCTAAGCGTTTCGTATTACTTTTTACGTGATTGAGGAGGTATAAGTGTGTATCAGCCTATACAGGATGGATTTTGCAAACTTACCTGTAACTACAAGTACCTAGTGGGAAAAGTACTCAAATTGCTGAAGGTAGCAAATTGTACTCAAAGTAAGCACTCCTCTATATTTCACACCCTACGCTAAAATCGCAAACTTAGCCCTTATTACACCGGTTTAATATCATCAAATTAGTTAACACCTAATAAGGTCTCAGAACATTTTCTTTATTTATTATTTATAAAGTCTGAGGTACTAATACGGTATTAAAATTAATAACCTAACAACCAGGTTTATGCCCTCGTAAAATTCAGCGAGTCGTAAAGAGTAATACCTATGAAATCTTTTTTGGTGATAAAACATTATTTTTATTTCGTTTGCATGCTACCATTTTTCTTTGGAATGGATTCTATGCACAATATTTTATTTTTATACGGGTAATGGGTATATCCAAATAAATTTTTGGATGTCTACCCCAGGTGGCTTATATTTATGTTTTATTTTTAGATGTTTTGATTATATTTTAATGTATGTTGTACATAAAACTATTTCCGACATAATTATTAGAAAACTATTACTGCCACATTCTCTTTGCACATAATTCTCTTCCCTGTTTATCAGGAGTAGGTAGGTATGAACTCAGCGAACAATTTGTGATCTTAGGTTTAATTAAGTTTCAAGTCGACCTCAATAAGAGCTTTCGATCTATCCACTTTCTTCTTAAATTGGTTTTCAACAAATAATTTAGAAGAATATAATTATATCTTATCCAGTTGTTATTATAATGTGTAAGGTTATTAAAGATATTTGTCTGTTCAGTTAATAGGCATAAAAGCCACATTCGTATCCAGCTATGCTATTCTCTAAGGATTACAGCCTTGTTGGCAGCGCTGCCGCAGCGGTGAGACTTAAGTTGGTATTCACTAAGCTGAATGAAGCGACACTAGCGCTCAAGGCTGCGACGGCCGTGAGTTACAACTAACCTACGGAGTAGTACGGAGGGCAAATTGACAGTTCTTGATACATTTTGGTATTCACTAAGAGAAAACAGCTATGCTATTCTCTAAGGAAACAGCCTTGTTGGCAGCGCTGCCGTGTCACTATGCTGAATGAAGCTACACTAGCGCTCAAGGCTGTGACGGCTGTGAGTTAGAACTAACCTACGGAGTAGTACGGAGGGCAAATTGACAGTTCTTGATACATTTTGGTATTCACTAAGAAAAAACAGCGACGAATACGCTTACGACCTCGCCCGCAGCCTCGCTTACAACTGTCAAATCCAAAAGCTACAATAATCGCGTGTACTCAATAAATAAATATATTACATATTTCGATTCTTTTAGTCAAGTAATTGTAAAAATGGTAGCTCGATTACTAATAAAGCTACATTTATTAGAACATGCGAAAAAAAGTGATGATTTGAAGCTCTGAAGAAAGCTCGACAGGCGAAACAAATAAGGAAGATTGAAACAATATCCCGTGATTCAGATTTGATTCATATTTACAGGCTTTCTGAGGATTTAATTAATATATTAGAAAACGATTTAGCACCGTTTATGCGTCAACGAGTTCGTTCCAGTGGTTTGACTAAGAGGCTAAAGGTTTGTTTACAGTTTGTTTTTTATGATATGGGACCACACACCAACAAAAGCCTATTGGTTTCCTAATGTTTCAGATATTATGCACTCTATTTTCCAACATTTACCATTTTTTTAGCCCCTTCGTACATAAGGCTACTCAAATCTTAGATACTCAACGATTTTAGTCTTCAATCGACTGCCGTCATAATTCCAGCTTCATTCATTAATTTCAGGTGACTCAGGATATCCTAAAAGGCCTTATTTGATGACTCCCTGTGGTAATCCAGAAACTGGGACTCCAGAGAGCCATTACAACAACTTGCATAGTAGTGCTCGGGGAACAGCGTGGAGAGGACTATCGGAGTACTGAAAGGCCGATTTAGATGTTTATTGGTTCACAGGGTATTGCACTATGACCTAATAACAGTGGGAAAAATTGTGATAGCTTGCTGTGGTCTACACAACATGTGTAATCGTGCTGGGCTACCAGCGCCTAACTTGGACCAGTAAGACGTAGATGAAGAATCTAGGTTACTTGGCATCCTGACACAGCCAGCCCCAACACATGATGACTTAGTCAGTGGGCAATTATGTAGGCGAGATTTAGTTAATCAATTATGGCGAGCATGTCATATTTAATATTCCAATTTTTATTATTAAGCATAATAATACTATAATGTACCTATACTTTTTAATTATGGATTTGTGTCTGTAGTCATTAACTTGCACCTTACTATTGTATCGAGTCTGGTTCTTCTAACAAACCTAACAGACAGATGTGTTTCTGGGGAATTTGTTCCGCCACTTCTTCTTTCCAGCTAAAACACTAGGAAGTGTCGAAGGGTGGGCGTTTTGGGGGACTGTCTCTTGTAAAATAAGTAAAGTAAAGTAAATTTTGACGTTCGAAAAGTGTTGATTATCAACCTAGTTTGAATGAGTTTTGATTTTATACTCACCATAATTGATCTGCACTTGGTGTCTGCCTATGGAGCGAAGTATACTGTTAAAGTATACTATTTTTTTTTGTAATTAAATTAGTTGTGATTATTATTAATGTAGATAGGTATGGGGCATGAGTAATTAAAATAAATAGATCAATAACTACTTAATTATGTTTTCTTTTTATTTACCACAAAAAAAACAAATCAAAATAAATTATTTTACATAAACCTACATGTATGCACATAAGAAAGTCAGAAGCTAGGTACATTTAACTCCTTCGTCTCATGGATGCACACAAATCCTGCAACGCCTGGGTCTGCCTTGACCATGCCTCACTTATGTCCCTAAAAACCTCTAACAACCTCTGCTGGTTGTCGATCATAAGTCGTTGATTTTCCAAACGCCTCTCCTCAAGGGCGATAAACCGCTCAGTCAAACTCGCCATTTGTGACTGCCTTTGAGAAGGTGGTGAGCGCTGCATCAGACGGCGTCGTCGTACCGTTCGACGCCTACGAGGTGCTACAAACATAAAAAAATCTCATGAAAATTCGCCTCGCTGACTTCTGGATCTATAAAGTGTACTATGTGGTCAACGTTTTCTTTCTTCTAAGTCGAACGATCGTGCGTTGCCAATTAGGACACCAGTTGGACTTTGGAGGAGGGAGGGAGGGAGAGAGGGAGAGGGAGGCCTTTGCCCTGCAGTGGGACACAAATGGCTGATAATAAATATTATAATAATATTGTAACTTTATTAATAACTAATAACAGTAAACGTATAATACTCACATAAAAGTAGGTATATTTATCCTCTTAGTCACAGAAACCTTTGTTCAAAGCAACAGCGACCTTTTACAAATAAATATAAAAAGCACTTAAGTAAACGGTTTTAAATTAAAAATTCAAATGGTTTTGACAGCGTCACTTGTATTCGAGTTTTTTTATGGGCAAAGGAATAGTCATTCAGCCTTAAAATTATATAAGAAATACGGAATAAACTTATAAAATTATGAAATATGATTTTAGTTTTGTTCTATTCCTTAAAATACTTCAAGACAGACCTTCAATATATATTTTAAACCCTTAAAACTCTCAGTCGAGATTGATCGATTATGATTTAAAGAATTTGTTGCAAGCCC
Source organism: Diarsia dahlii (assembly GCA_949775195.1). NCBI lineage: Eukaryota > Metazoa > Arthropoda > Insecta > Lepidoptera > Noctuidae > Diarsia > Diarsia dahlii. The sequence goes on along the minus strand of OX459211.1, from coordinate 6,850,663 downwards.
TAATTCGTCTACCGAAACAGCGACTGGAGGAAACAGCGTAGAGTTCGTTGAAGACCACAACCACGTTAGTGAATACAGTTTTATTCAGCGCTACACGCGCGATCGATCTCAAGGCTGTCTCGACGAGGAGCTCGTCGCAGCTTACAGCCATGAAATTGTCATTTAGAGAAATTAATACGCTTACGACTAGGGCTTGCATTATCCGTTCATTTTTACTATCCGGATAATAAGGATTAAATAGAACTAAATAAATATTTACCGGAAACGCAAGCGCGCCCTACCGCTTGGACACGATCGTCGGTAGAGGGGATGCAGCGAGGACTGGCGAAAGAACGGAGTGTTCGCTCACTTGAATGAACTCCGACAGTCTAGGCAGACGCTCAGTAATACCAACGCACGTGTTTGTTTCTCGTAAAATGTAAAACCGTCAGCCTATTTATAATAAAGTTATTTGATTTAAATTCTGTTTCGCTCGAGTACCCATAACAGTGCCCACATCTAAGTAAAACTATGTCGGATCACGAAGAAGACCCGATGTTTCGCATCTCGGCCACCCATGATGCGACATATTATTAAAAAGGATATTATCCAAACACACGTTTGTAGAGGTATCAGAGAAAAACCTTTTGCACCTTTTTCAGCAGTAATACGTTACCTCGTGAGGATTCCTTAACACAAGCGCTGGTTTCGAGCTTGCATCGAACTAATGCAATAGTTATGTACTTTACACAGATGACAGCTTTTCATTTAATATTTAAAGGAGAAGGTATCCGTAAAATCCGAAAAATCCGGATGGTAGTGCGAGTAAAATCCGAATTTGAGAATGTGCGGATATCCGGATAATACGGATATCCGGATAATACGGATATCCGGATCGTAAGCCCTACTTACGACCTCACACGCAGCCTCGCTTACAACTGTCAAATCCAAAAGCAACAATATTCGTGCGTACTCTTGTCAAAAATAATAAAATGTACTTAAATAAAATACGTAATTGGAAAAACGGCAGCTAGATTACTTATAATCCAACATTTATTAGAACAAGCAAAGCAAAGAAATGTGATGATTTGCAGAAAGCTCGACAGGCGAAACAATTAATGTAGGCGAGATTTAGTGCAATTATGGCGAGCACGTCTTATTAAAGAATACAAGCCGTGGATACCTCAAATTGATTGTAAAATGTGCTGTGAACACTTGAGACGATAGGTAAGTGGTCAAAGAAGCCGTATGAAATTCGGAGTGCCTATGCAATGGAAGAAATAAAAAGATCACTTCGATGACTGTTTTTCTGCTGTGTTTATTTACGTGGCGATAACGTTAAAAAATGGCATTAAATCGGTTGGAAAACCATTGCCACATTCAGAGGAAGTACCTGTTCCAACATTTATTCGATCCGTGAACCATCATATGACGAAATCTTTAATCAAGTGAGTAGCGACAGTGATTTCACTGCATAGCGTATACAAAACCAAAACCTTTCATTCAAGATGAATTGAATGATTTGATGAGGAGTCTTGAACTGCCGAAAGAGTCTGACGAAGAAATGGCTTCGTCATTAAAAGAGAAAAAAGTCGTTGGAGACAGGGTACAAAAGTGACGTCCTATCGTACAAGAGAGCCAGACCTGCTTCCTTTATTTCATTCGGAAAATGATATAATTTTTTGTTCGGATGTGCAAAGCCTTATCCTCGAAATAACTAGATACCTCCACAGTCATCTTGATCAATTTCCAGAGAATCTTGAACCATATAGCGAAGAACAAGGGGAGCGGATTCACCAGGACCTAAAAATTATAGAGGAGAGGTCCCAAAGCCGATGGGATAGGCATATGATGGCTGACTACTGCTGGGGCATGCAACGTGACTGTGTATTTACAAAAATCGCGAAAAAGAAAGTTTTTTATTAATTAAAACTATGTTGATTTTCTTTGAAAATTTGTTTTTTACTGTACACGTCACATCTAGAAAACTACCCGTAGGAAGTAACAATTTTTGGCATGAATATACCTAATTAATATACGGTCCTAAGTTAAAAAAAAAACAGTATCTCGGCACCAAAACCAGTGTTGACCAGTGTTACAGCCTTAGTTTGAATAAATGAGTTTTGATTTTGATTTTATACTCACCATAATAGTCATGGTACACTCAATAAGTATTTTTTTGTAATTTTTGTTGTGATAATTATTAATGTAGATAGGTATGGGGCATGAGTAATTAAATAGATAACTACTTATGTCTTCTTTTATTTACCACAAAACAACATTTTATCTTAAAATCTATCATATATTAAAAGTATACTTAAATTCTATACATAGTTGGTTCAATTTAACTCCCTCGCCTCCTCTGCCTTGACCATGCCTCACTTATCCCTAATCTCTAACATCCTCTGCTGGTTGTCGATCAAAAGTCTTTCATTTTCCAAACGTCTCTCCTCAAGGGCGACAATCCGTTCAGTCACGCTCGCCATTTGTGACTGCCTTCTTCTTTCCAAGTGATCCGCTGTGACCTCTAATCCATTGTAGCGTTACCGTGTTGTGGTTTATTACCGTGATTCGTTCTAGGGCTTTGTGGCATTCTAGTATCAGTCTCGACGTGATCTGATTACTCTTTAGGGATTGAAGAACTGATGCACTGTCGGAGAGTATTCGAATATTGGTATCCGTAACCTCCCTGGCCTCTATAGCGTATGCCGCTTGGATAATACCTACACACTCTGCTTGGTAAACAGACTTGAGCATTCCAAGTGGTTTGGATATCTAAATGTTAAGGTTGTTGGAGAACACCCCGACGCCTGGGTCATCGTCGGTTTTTTATCCTTCAGTGTAAATCCTTAGCTCTCTTGTACCTGAGTATTCACACCACTCCTCTATGAGCTCTATGTTGTAGTGTTTTTGGAAGCAGTGGGTCTTCACCTTCCGGGTTTTGTCGATGGGTGACTTCAAAGTATACGCTGTTACAAATAAATATAAAAAACACATAGAAGTTTTTAAATTAATAATTCAAGTGGTTTTGACAGCGTCGTTTGTTTTGACGTTTGTTTGTATTGGCGATTGGTGATTGGTTACCGTGCTGCCGAGTCGCGTTATCGAAATAGGCAAAGGAATAGTCATTCAGCCTTAAAATGTAGGTAATAAGAAATATGGAATAAACTTATAAAATTATGAAATATGTTTAGAGTTTTGCTCTATTCCTGTAAAGCAAGTATTTTACTTCAAGATATACCTTCAATATATATTTTAAACCCTTATAACTCTCAGTCAAGATTGATCGATTATGATTTAAAGAATTTGTTGCAAGCCCTAATTCGTCTACGAAACAGCGGCGGGAGGAAACAGCCTAGAGTTCGTCAACGACCACAGCCACGTTAGTGAATACAGTTATAATCAGCGCTACACGCTCGATCGATCTCAAGGCTGTCTCGACGACGAGCTCGTCACAGCTTACAGCCATGAAATTGTCTTTTAGAGAATAGCACTGGAAATCTGCAATCGTACAAAACACTGTACTGTAATTATAAGCATCTAAAAACTTCTTTTCTTCAACCAAATAACGACTTATACCACTAGTCATTAAAAACATTCCTCCCCAGATAATTTACCAGGACAGAACGACAAAACAAACGAGATGCACAGAGCTTAGTCTCAGCTAAGGCCCATGTCCCACCGCCACGAGGAAGCGACTATCGGTAATTTTGTTCCTCAAGAAAAGTATAACATTATGTGTAAGTGTCAATAAAACAGATAATAATTCTGTACCTTTAGTGAAAAGTGATATAACTCGACTTGTAGCAGTTTTGAGTTCTGTATACAATCTTGAAGCTTGAATTTTATTTGATTTTTCTATCTAATCAGTATAACTCTATCTCTTATAGAAAGGGAAATAAGTTTCGTGTTTAATGATACAAGTGGTATTCTTGGTTAATTTTGATGATATTTTTTGTGTATACTGATATATCTTTAGTAATATTAAATTGAACTAAAGCTTAAATTTAAACAAGTACGTGTAAATAAGGCTATCTCGATTTATATTACTTGACACATTTAATATTAATGACATGAGTTTTGTGCGTATTAATACAATACAATTTGTATTAAATGACACATTAAATTTCCTAAAATTATCAATTGTGAATGATAATATAACTCAAATTGTATCTCATAAGTATGAGCAGCATTAAACATCACCAACGTGTCAAGTGATACAACTAAACCTGTATCAAACTACACGTGAAATATTTAAAGTAAAGCGTTTAGTTCTCAATAATATAAAATTTATATCGCTGTAGTATAGGATTTTTAGGATCCGAGCGATTGTGATTATTGTGTAAAGTGATCTATGCAGTGATCTATGTAGTAAGCGGCGAGAACAGCCATGATGGCGGGGGATGTAATCGCGCTCAAACTGCGTTGCCAGATGTACGAGAAATCTCGTACATTTGCGAGATGTAGCACTCTCTGTATGAGAAGCGAGAAAAAAAACTCGTACTCCCTTTTACGAGAATTTAACAATGTTGCTAATACAAACCAAAAATAGGTATTTAAATAAAAGAATAGTCTCAAACGATTAATTTAGCAAATCACTAGATTCATTAGTTTATCACTAAAATGAATTTTTAGTTGTTGACGGATAATGTCCGCTGGGTGTATTTTTTTGTTATTGTCCTTATTGCACTCATGATTATGTTGTTTTCTTATTTATTTTGCACTGACTGAAACGTGAGTAGAGCAATATGTTTTAGTAGTGACAGTGAATCTTCATCCACTCCACCATAAAATAACAAAAAACTGACAAGTGCGAGTCCGAGTCGCACATACGGTTCCGTACCATCGTAGTAGTATGTATCATACCCTTTAATTTGTATTTATTGTTGTAATAACAAAAATACACATTTTGTGATTAATTTAGTTTTTCATAGTGTTTGTATGAATGACAAAGTTATATAATATTTACTGTTTTTTTTAATCTCGTTCAAACTATTAAACAACAGTATTTTTTTTAACTCTATTAAAAAATTTGGAGGGGAAAACTTTTGTGTGTGTGTCTTTCTGGATGTTTTTAGGAACCTTAATGTCATTTTTAAAAACCTATCTATAGAAACTTATAAGATTGACGTTTTTTATAGTTTAATTTCCTTGTATGGGGAGCCCCCCTTAATCTTTTATTTTTGTATTAAAATCGTAAAGTAGTTCACAGAATACATCTAACTTATACCAAGTTTCTACTGAGTACCTAGTCTTAATAGTTTTGGAATAAAGTGGCAGTACAGCAGACGGAATTACGGACTGACGGATGGACAGACAGACATGACGAATTTGTAAAGGTTCTGTATTTTTGTCCGGCGGCTACGGAACCCTAAAACGGTAACACTATTCGTACACTTTTCGCGGCATCCTATATTCCGAGACTAGCTGCTGCTAGATCTTAAAAATCCCAAAAAAGCATATGTGCATACTTATTGTCCATCAAACCTGCTTGCTGAAATCACGAATCTCAAATCCCATGCAGAATACAAAAACATTTGAGAAACAAACCTGGTTCATCGGGTCTACAATCACAAAACTTGACCTTATCTGGTTCATCATCATTTCAGCCGAAAGACGTTCACTACTGGACATAAGCCTCCCCTAAGTGTCGCTACATTGACCGGTCCCGTGCGTCTCGCATCCAGCGAATCCCCGAAACCTGCACCAGTTCATCGGTCCACCTAGTGGAAGGACTTCCAATGCAACGTCTGTTCTTCGTTCTTCGGTTCGCGGTCGCCACTCCAGTACTTTTCGGCCCCATCGGCCATCTGTCTGCGAGCAATGTGCCCTGCCCATCGCCACTTAAGTCTAGCAATTCTTCGGGCTACGTCAGTAACCTTGGTTTTATGCGGATGTCTTCATTTCCGATTCGATCACGCAAGGAAACTCCGAGCATAGCCCTTTGTTTGACTTTATACCTTCTGATAAGGCTGATCGTGAGCGACCACGTTACGGTCCCATAATGTAATCACTGGCAACACACACTGGTCATGGTGTTTGAGACACTGCGGTAAGTCGGACAGAAGATACTACTCAGCTTCCCAAAAGCTGCCCAGCCGAGTCGGATTCGACGATTGACCTCTTTCTCAAAGTTAAACCTACCTAACTGGACAGTTTGTCCCAGGTAGACATAATCGTCTAAAACTTCGAGTGTAGAGTCTTAGATCTTGATAGGTATTTGGTTGCTGAAAATAAAACAAGCTCCATTGGTCGCTCACAATGGGCCTCATCAGAAAGCTCAAAGTCACCCAAAAGGCAATAGAGAGGACTACACTCGGAGTTTCCTTGCGGGATTGGATCAGAAATGAAGACAACCATCCGAACCAAGATTACCGACGTACCGCAAAGAATTGACAAAATTTTGTGGCAGTGGGCAGGGCACAGTGTTTGCATAACGGGTGGCCGATGGGGCTGAAAACCTCTTGTGTGGCGACCGCGAACCGGAAGTCGTTGCGTTGGAAGACCTCCCACTAGTTGAACCGATGACCTAATGAAGGTAGTTACCACTGGATACGAGGCTAACGGGACCGGTCAATATGGCGACACCTGAGTTAGGCCTATGTCCAGCAGTGGACGTCTTTTGGCTGAAATTATGATGATGATGATAAGGGCAGTATGTACTAGGACCCACAATAGAAATTAAATTAAACTTATATTACTTTACACCTCAGCTAATTTGATATAAATAAAGATAAATCGAAATACACCACATCTTCTATTGTGTTCATTGTGTGTAAATTGATATAAGTTAGATTTTGTCATAGCACACTAAAAAGACACGGTACCCATGAAATCTCGATGCTTTCGAAACAAAATTAGTTCCAGTGTTTTATTATTTATAACTCTGTTACTATTGAAAAGTTGTTTCAAAAATACTTGTAACATTAAACACAAGTGCATTTTATAATATGTAAAATGATATAATTGAAATTGTATCATTATACACATAGGAACTTAAATGTGGCTAATGATATAAGTATAGTTTTTTTTAAATATCTCAAATTCTAATAATTTTTTGACAAAATCAAAACATATACGATATAATAAAAACAATTTCCAATTGATAAAAGTCAATACGTCAAAAAAAAATACAGAAATAAAAAAGTTGTATCCGTTTAAAAATTGCAAAACTTATTCTCTGTTTTTCTCAAAACGAGGATTTGTGACTTATATCACTTTTCACTAAAGGTACAGAATTATGAATCTATGTACTAAAGGTTATATAGAAAGAATACTCTCTATGTGAATTTCATGAAAGTTTGAGTTAATTTTTATCGTTTTCTTCTGGGCAAACGTGCACATCAGGGGGTCTAAAACGGCCACTTTGGCAGAATCGTCTAAGGAAAATATTAAGAATAATGTTCGAATTCGTAAAATGGTCACAATATGGCAATTCCTAATATTACTCGCTGAGGATTCAATTCACGCAATTCCTATAACTGACAATTTTGTATGGAAATTCGTAAAATGGCCACATTTGATGAAAGGCGCCAATGCTGCGCTAATGTCAAATAGCAGATTCTTAATATGTTACTAAATACCAACATCTTACGAGTCATATTATAGATTTAGTGAATAAATAAATAAATTATGGCCGATTTAGCGCTTTAGACAATTTTTTTGGAGCACGCGCGTGTTTTGTATTCCATAATAACTCGCGGACGAAACAAAACTCTTCGGAATCTGAAAATACCGAAATGCTGGACAAGAGTTTGTTGAGATCAACTAAAAGTGTTGGTCGGGGTCTCATCCAGGAGCTGGAGCCGTACCTACTTAAGTGCCCGTCAGGATAACATAAATACTACCTCCAAGGCAAGTAAAAGGATTGTGATAATTAATAATTAAAGTTATGTATATTAATTAAGCAGATACACACTTTTATTTAGTACTAGAGACCCGCCCCGGCTTCGCACGGGTGCAAAAAACCTTCCTCTTGAATCACTCTATCTATTAAAAAAACCCGCATCAAAATCCGTTGCGTAGTTTTAAAGATCAAAGCATACATAGGGACAGACAGCGGGAAGCGACTTTGTTTTGTAATACCTACCAGTGACCCGCCCCGGCTTCGCACGGGTGGCACGCAAAAAAGGTATTAAAACCTTCCTCTTGAATCACTATCTATCAAAAAAAACCGCATCAAAATCCGTTGCGTAGTTTTAAAGATTTAAGCATACAAAGGGACATAGGGACAAAGAAAGCGACTTTGTTTTATACTATGTAGTGATGATGATGATAGTGATTGTAGAGGTTTACCCGGTACCCCCTTCAATAAATATACCCACTGATATTGATATACATAAGTAATAAGTTAATAACTTACTACAATCTTCTATTTACATTTTAGGTGCTGATCACCCTCAGCTTTAATGCATCTGGGTCTTATTATAGGTTTATAGGAACTACACTATAAGATGCAGCAGGTTAGTGTATCTACCTGTGAGCTGTGACCCGTACTACTACTGGCAGATACTAAGAGCTAACCTCTGCTTTACCCTTCAGGATTAAAAAGGTAGAATGTTGTTATTTTTCTTTACTTTTCAACATAATCATCATCATCCACAGCCCGACTCCACCCACTGCTGGGCATAGGTCTCTTTGATTGTGCCAAGCTCAACTTTACTTTAACTTTATTAATCTTCTTCTTCTTATCGTGAAAAGAAGAAGAGACTTTATAAATACCTACTTATTAGGTACTAAAATAAAACAATAGTGATAGATAACATATTTTTACCAAATTGTATATTTATTTACTCATCTTATATACTTAACATAACAAAAAATGTTGCAATAATCAGATAATGAAACTTACAGAAACATAATTAATCGTCTCATGATTCTCATCATGAATAACTTAGAAATCTTTCAATAATCAAACACGGTAACAGAAACATATAATAAATAGTTTTTTTTTTCTTTTCATTCAGGTTCATCATTCATCGACTGAATTGAATATAAAAAGTGTTGATGCTAGCCACAGAGGGGCAAACCATGACTTCTTCTTCATTATGGAAACACCATCCACTGAAGACTAGTTTGGATCAACTCCAGGCTGAAAAAAAAATTGAAAATTTTAGGTAAGTAAAATCATCAGACAATAATTAACAAAATTTTTAAATAAAATTACATAATTGTTTAATCTATAACAATAAAAAATAATGTTTCAGGTGTCTCCGCTCGTTTGTCCCCGAATAGCAACACTTCTGACTCTAATAGTGGATACTTCGCAACAATATTATACAGAAAAACATTGTCTTTTACACAGCAACAGTATATTGGAACTGCGTCAAGAAGAGGCCACCTTGATGTGGATATTGATCAGCGCAATCTTATTTAAAACACATTGATTTTGTTTTATGTTAGATTATAGTTCCCTTTGCTGTTATTTATAATTATATTACATGAATGTTGTTGATGATAAACTTGATAGTTTTATTGCTTAGACAAAAGATTCATAAGTACTTTACCTCTATGGGACACCAATATGGGATAAATATCTTTCAACAGTATCAGTAATCCTGCCCGGGTTCTGTGCTATAAAGTTATTTGCTTGAGCATTAACCATCTCGACTGCAGCCTGTTGCATTTCCACCTGGGATAAAACTCTTCAGACTCATCTATGTGTGGGCCAAAGGGCGACCTAAAAACAATAATTATATATAGCTAAGTAATAGTTTTAAATAGTCATCATCGTGAGTCTGGGCTTAAGCTGGGACTGCAATCGACAGTAATTTCTACACGGCGCTCATCAATGACGAGGCTCGAGCGGGAGGGATTCTAATAAGGTAAAGAAGTTGTGATGAGAAAAATATTCATCATAGACCAATCTTTTGGCGTTTTAGTTTAGCCTTTTGTGACCACTGGCGAAAAGATTTGCTTGACCTCAGGCAGAATTATTAAAACACCGAGCTCTAGCGTAACTTCATCCTGGGTTTCGCTACAAGAAGTCTAGCAGAATCTCAAAGTGTGTCTTACACACTCGAGCTGCAAGTCTTTCCATTCCTACAAAAAATCACACACTGTTTACGAATACTTTTACACAGCGATAGAATGTAATAATGATCCAAATAAACAAGTTTGCACTTACTTTGTATTGTAAATAATCCAACTCGCACAAAATAAAATTTTCCAACTATCGCATTTCGCGCCTGTCAGGTTGTCAAATGTCAGTTCGTTGACATAACTTTTTTTAACTAACTAGTTCACAACTACATAGTTGCCAGCTTATGAGGATATTAATTATTATTTCTAATTACCCTTTTCAGGGTTTATTTATAGTCTTTTAGCAGTTATGAGTTTAATATAATGAAATAACGATTAAAATATAGAAGTATATAAATATAACACTAATTTCAATAATAAAATTTTGAAAGAAAAAATTACCGGGAACAATACGGTCTTTATTTTTTTCACGTGGCAACATTTCCAACAAACCGGATTCTGATAGGAATTGAATTGAATACGACTCACTTATTATGTGGTACCATTTTACGAAAATTAGCAACATCACCAAGGAAATGCTGGGAATGCGGAAATGGAATTGCGTTTGGTGATATTGCTTAAAGTGGCCGTTTTAGACCCCCAGGCGAGTTGCGCCAAACGCTAGCCATTGCGTTAAATATTTAAAAAGTGTGACTTAATGAGCTGTCCTATTGCTAAAGAGACAACCTTTGTGAACCTTTGATCGATTCCCTCGTTGCACTAGTTATTTGCAGCAACAAGAGCTATCATAGACTAAAACCCGCTCACCGACGCTCACTCGGAGTACAGCATACTTGCAAATAGTTTCGCTTGCATACCAGGACGTGACTGGACGCGAAAAGTTGCAATAGCTCCGTAGCAGACTAACAAAAATCACCATGGATGGCCAAGCCCTGGGCCGAGCAAGGGGTCTGTCAGACTCTAACTGAACCACCCCGGTGTTCCCTTCGCACACTTTTTGCACCCGGGATCACGGGAACTAGTTTAGTTTCTAGTGATTAACTCAACTTGATTGTCGCCAATCGCTGTTTGTAGGACCGGTTCCTCAGGCACGGCCAAAGAGCCGGCCATCACAAATGCAGTGTAATGAAGTGTTACAGTGCATTCTTTTGGCAGCTGAACAACGAAGGTTTTTCGTAACTAGAGCTAAGAATAGGATTCGGGTTCGTTCAATATCTGGGAGCACTGAAAACATTTTGTATTTCCAGTTTCAGTACTGAGCGTCGTTAAATTAAGTGGGTGGATATGAAACAATCTGTCTGTTTATTGGGTTACATAGGCTTTAGTATAAATAATTGGATTTGTTTCTTTCATTTGATTTGAAGTACTGAATAAAATGTTCTTTTCTTTTTAGTGCAACTATTTCGAGTACAAATAATCAAGTGGTTTTCTACCAATTCACCATTTTCGAACGCTTTAGACTAAAATATTTAGCTAGCATTGGAGGATATTTTGAAAAAAAAAATTCATTACATTATGACCACATGAAATATTTTACTACTGGGAAAATCGTAGTCAAACAATGTAATTTCGTATAAAATATTCGGGCAAAAAAGAAACATTTATTCAATCAAAAATAAAATGAATACCTAAGCGCAGGAGGTGTCGAAGAATGCTTTGAAAATCTTTGAAATAAATATTTCTGTTTCATCAGATAAAGTCCGCATGAAAGATTGCAGAGACATTTTCCAATTTACAGGCATGTCAGTGGAAGCCATCAATTTCCTAATACTACCTCGCACTTGGTTCGGTATAATATTTTTATAAAATATCGCATTAGAATATTGAATCGTAGGCGGTATGTTAAAATTTCAGGTGAACGTAGATCGTATAATTTTTGGATAGGTACCAAAAATGTTTGAGTCCTCTACCAGTTGAAATATTATGTATGGACGCCTGCACAATAAGCTAGTACTATATTCTATCAAAATCCTTTCATAGAATTTCAACTTTGTCGGAGACAATAACATTTTTGGTTCAATTCTTTTTGCTACGTCAGGAGATATTATCGCACGAGTTAAAATGAAGACGTTTTACCTGAAAATAAAACGTTTATTAAAATACTTACCTGATCCGAAGTCTAATATATAATGAGATAAGCCATCGCTTCCGCTTCCGTTTTTCTGTCTCTTTTCCTCCTTTTGCGCATATATCGTCGTCTCTTTCGCTCACCCCACCACCACAGGCAGCAACTTCTCGTCGAGAAGTTAGTTTATTTCACCCGGCATTAAAGTTGTTGTTTTTTGCATTATCACCAGGCAGAATTTAAAGTATTAGACTTCGGATCAGGTAAGTATTTTAATAAACGTTTTATTTTCAGGTAAAACGTCTTCATTAAAAGACTGTACCGTGATCCGAAGTCTAATATATAATGAGAGATGTTTGTTATCGCCTGGTGGTGGTGGATAGCGTCAATGTGACTATGCATGAAGATAGTTAAAGTCTGTATCTGATGAATGTGTTACTAACAATAGGTATAAACAATAGCATTCTATTTTAGTGGATTAACATAAAATAAAGACTTTTATTAAATAAATAAGTTTTATTTCAATTTCAACACAACAAAAATTTCAATATTCATTTATCAGATTAATTGAACCTTATTCTCTTATATTAAACTAATACACTATTCTATGAGAATCATATGAATTGAATTATAATTAAACAGCTTGAAAAATCGGTATTACAGTCTGATTATTGTCTCCACCTGATTGTACTATCTGTCGACAGTAGAACTTTTTAAAAGTTTTATGGGATCTCCAGTTTCCCCTGGAAAGAATGTCCTCTAGCGGCGTATTCCCGATCCAACTTTTAGAGGCCACTGCAGCTCTAAAGCTACCAGCTGATGCGTCTACTCCCGCGTCCTTTAACAATTTCTTAATCCAACCAGAAATCACACATCTGGAGGCAGATTTTGGCGGACCGCAAGTAGATATAAAGAGGTTTGTACAGTCAGCAGATTCCCTTCTGTTTCGACCAACCTCAATTAACCTGTTTATCCAATGAACTGGATCCAAACTTTTGCTTTTAATGTTAACATTAAGCCTCCAACCAGACTGACGATAATTGGCCGAATCAGTCTTAGATCCGAAAATTGGCCATAGGATAACATAATCGCTATGGATAATACAGTTTTCAGGATTAATTCTAAGAAGGGTTAAATCGTGCACCCTTCTTCCAGAATAGAGTAGTAAAATAGCGGCAGCATTTCGAGATATTTGGTAAAGGCTGTTTATATTAGGATCTATCTTAGACAAATAATTAAAAACTAAATCAACGTCCCACACCGGGGCTTTAGTTGGAGTTGGTTTTGATAAAGCGATCGACTTCAATATCCGCCTTACAAAGGGATGGTTACTAAGACTCTCTGACTGTTCTGGATCACAAAGAGTAGAAACTACCGACTTATGGACTAGGATTGTATTATAAGCAAGATTTTCATTGTAGAATAAATCAGCCAAAAATCTCGCTAACTCTGAACCCGTAGGCTTGTATTTAGATACATTGTTCTGCTCTGACCACTTTATCCACCTAGACCATGCGGGTTTGTAGGTCTTAATTGTGGAAGGACGCCAACTCTTAAAAAGGAGGTCTCTTTGTTGAGGCGTCCAATCTTTTAGCTGGGTGCCCCAGCCCCACATCTCCAAACCTCCAGCTCCATCTCTTGTACGTTCTGAGGAGGGTAACCCGTCGATACATCTACCAGAACACGGTGAAGGTTGTGAATTGTCCAGGGGGGTCCTATTGCCCGACTCCGTAGATCTGGACGCCAAAAGACTTTCTCCCATCGTGGTGCTACTATGAGGAATATTCCCCGACAAAAATTTAGATGTTGAAGGACCTTCGGTATTAGAAACGGAGGGGGGAAGACCCATGCGAGTGAATAGCTCCAGGTTTGTGACAGGGCGTCGTGAAATTCCGCCCCAGGGTCGTTGTAATCTAGAGTGCAATACCTGGGTACCACGCGAGAGAATCGAGTCGCAAACAAGTCTATGATCGGGGTACCCCATTTGGTAAATATTAGAGTAGTGGCTTGGGGTAAAAGGTGCCACTCTGGTGCTGGGCGATAGCGAGAGAGCCGATCGGCTTCGGCGTTGTATAGACCAGGAATATGGAATGCTGTCAAATCTATTTGATACAAGTCCAATAGTTTGAAAATCTTGTACGTCAGATTCAATAGATCTTGTGACTTTGTCCCCCCTTCGTGGCGCAAGTAAGAAACAGCTGTTCTGTTGTCGCATTGCAAGTGTATGGCGGTTGATTGGAGGCTCAGACCGTGCTCTTCCAAAACTTTGTAAATGACCAGAAGTTCCTTCACATTCGAGTGCATGTCTTTTTCCGCAGGAAGCCAATCTCCTGAAAACTTCCTGTTGTGTATCCGAGCGCCCCAAGCTATAGCCGAGGCATCTGTTACCATATACAGCGTGGGTTGGGGAACGCATATCCGGGAGTACTCTTCTAGGTGATCGAGCCACCATATTAGATCCAATTTCGACTCCTCGTTTAGAGTCACAAGTGAACTTTGATTGTGGATAGTCAACTTTTGAAGCTGACGATAATTGAGCCTGCCCCGAGGGATCACAAAACTCGCAAAATTCAACATGCCTACGAGACTTTGAAGATCTACGAGCTTTATCATACGACTTTCCAGTAATTTCAAAATTGTCGTTCGTATTTTGAGGCATTTTGATCTTGGGAGAAACTTGCGATTGAACCACGGATCCCACACAATACCCAGATACTCTACACTTTTTCTTGGCGTGAGCACGGATTTTTTGAAGTTTACTTTCCAGCCTAGATATTGCAGCATATGCAGAGCAATATTTATGTGCTCCCTGAGAATAAGGGGGTTGGTGTTTGCAAGCAAGAAGTCGTCTAAATATACCAGCACCCTGATTCCTTTTTGGCGGAGTATCTGGGCCACCCAATTGGTCACGGAGGCAAATGTTTTTTGGAGCTGAGCTCAGCCCGAAAGGTAGGCAAGTCATCTCTAGTAATTCCTGGCGATACAACAAGCGTAGGAATCGCCTGTGCGTTTTCTTGGTTGGAAGATGAAAATACGCTTGTGAAATGTCTATCTTCGCCAGCCAATCGTTTGACTGAATAAAAGCTGGAATTTTTTGAACATTTATCAGTCTGAATGGTGATGTTAGGACGAAACGATTTAACAATTTTAGATCGAATATCGGTCTCATAGTTCCGTCTGTTTTCGGAACGAGAAACATACGGGATAGAAAACTCTGGGATACTGGAACAGGAACTAACACGCCTTCCGTCTTCATTTTTTCTATCACTGTTGTCATCTCTGTGGTTTCGCGTGTGGCCTGCCGACTGGTGTATATTTCGGGCAAATGAAGCGGAGGTCGTTTCGAAAATGGGATACGGTAACCTGAAATTATCTTGAGTACGTAAGCGGGCGCACCCATTTCCACCCATCTTTCTCGGTAATGCCTCAGCTGGCCGGCACGGAAAAGACTCGGTGAGTCAATATTTCCGATTTCCTCTCCTATCCCGGTGGGATGAGGGAGAGTTTTGTCTAGCTCGTGAGTTTTTGTTCCCTGCTGGCCGATAGTCATTCCTTCTATTGCTTGATACTCCACCTCTGCCTCGAAAGGATTTATTAGAGCTAAAAGCACCACGCGGCTTAGTATGAGAGGGCTGAGCGTTGCTCGCCCTGTAAGCAGATTGATTAATGTATCTGCTAGATGTACTAGCGGTTGGACCCGTAGTATTTGGACCGGTCTGCGTAGCAGGAGCGCGGTCTTTAAACCGAGGCCAAAATATTTTTCGAGAATCTCCCATTTTTTCCAAGGAGGACGTGAACTTCTCCGCGTTGAAAAGATTACTACATGAAGGGGGTATCTTGCGCAATATGCTTTTATGTAAAGGATCTTTAACTGAAGCCAAGACTGCTTCCCTTCTATGTTGAATAATTTCAGCTCTGTGGCCGCAGACCAACTGAAGAGCATCATTAGAAATCTTTGAAAACTCACCCGCAACAAAAATTTCTTCAATCTTTTTATGAATTGCATCATAGTTTAGGTCAGGCGTAGCCTTTGCCCAAGATAGAAAACCGCGTAGTTCCTTCTCAAGATGATCCTTCTGTTTTATTAACGCATAACTAATAGACGCAAAAGCTTTATCGGCATTTGTAGTCGTGCGAGACGTGTCGTAACGTTTTATTTCCTCGTTTGCCTCTAATTCTGTAAACCCGGGGGTATGACGGTAATTTTTCTGCACTTCTGCATATCTCACGTTTTGCCACTCGACATCATCAAACCGTTGAATATTTTTCAAAAACTCTAGATACAATGGCGGCGTTTTCAACACATCAGGGTCCTTTAACGTGGTCCCAATTGATAGACAAAAATGTAATTCATTTTCATGTATGTCAGAGTTAGTCTCGGAATATAAATTTCTACTAATATTATCATCGATAAAATCATTATTGTACACTTGATCACCTTCAGAAAAATTGTGGCTATGTTCGTGAGTAAATTTTGATTTAAGCTCACTTATCTCTGCTAAAAGCTTATTTAATTTATCACGGTTATGCGCACGATGCCTACGTCGTTTGCGTCGGTGACGGCGTGAACGACTTGCAGATGATGAACTAGTATCGGAACTGCTACTCGAATCACTGCTATCAGATGATACTGAGCGTCTAGCACGTCGCTTATTGCCATTAGTATTAGAAACATTTGCTTGATCCCTTGGATCCACATTATTGATTTCTTTATCACTCATATTTCATACGCAGGCAGTATATTTAAACTAAAAGCAAATAATTAACTATAGTTGAAATTAAGAATAATACGCAGGTACAATCAGGTTATGAACCTACATGACAAGGAATTTAAAATTGGAACACCAACATTCAATCGAATTCAAAATAAATGACGATAAAAATATAAAATTTAAATTTGGAACACCAACATCCAATCGATGTCGTAACGTTTTATATTTAAAATAAACGACGATAAAATTATCAAAGAAACAATAAAATAAAAATTAACGAACGGTCACACCGTTATTTTAAATAGTTTGAACAACGCACAGACATAATGGAGGAAAAGATTCATAAACAGATCTGTGCACTGACATAAACGAAAACACTTACTAAAATCCTGTTCTATAAGGCACACAATATTTCTGAACAATACGTATTTGCACAGTATAGATTATACGATCTTCATAAAATGTTCGAACTGGAATAAAATAGTTATCTAGTTCAAGAGGGTAGACGTTACATTAAAATCAACTGCATCCTAAAAACTTTAGTGATGTACGCACACGTATTGAACATACAACACAGATAATAAATACAAATGTTATCGAAAAGAAAACTTGATTTAGAAATTTGGTAATAATTATAAATTGGTCTAGGAGCTGATCACCTTCTCACCAGTGCACGTCCGTTTGAAGCGAAAACAACAACGTCAATGCCGGGTGAAATAAACTAACTTCTCGACGAGAAGTTGCTGCCTGTGGTGGTGGGGTGAGCGAAAGAGACGACGATATATGCGCAAAAGGAGGAAAAGAGACAGAAAAACGGAAGCGGAAGCGATGGCTTATCTCATTATATATTAGACTTCGGATCACGGTACAGTCTTTTAATAAATGATTTTGCATAAAATCAAGCCGGCTCAAGATTTAACGACATCTTGGGATATTAGATATTCTCATCAGATTAATGACAAAGGAAGTTTCCTTGTTACTTTATAATATACTAGCGACCCGATCCTGCCATGCAACTGTCAATATAGTAAGATTTATGTGCTTTTATTTTTTATTTTAATGTATTTTTTGATGACTTGGTTGGTGAAGTGAATGAGGTCCTGGGGGTCTAAAACGGCCACTTTAAGCAATATCACCAAACGCAATTCCATTTCCGCATTCCCAGCATTTCCTTGGTGATGTTGCTAATTTTCGTAAAATGGTACCACTTATTAGGTGAGTCGTATTCAATTCAATTCCTATCAGAATCCGGTTTGTTGGAAATGTTGCCACGTGAAAAAAATAAAGACCGTATTGTTACCGGTAATTTTTTTTTTTCAAAATTTTATTATTGAAATTAGTGCTATATTTACATACTTCTATATTTTAATCGTTATTTCATTATATTAAACTCTTAACTGCTAAAAGACTATAAATAAACCCTGAAAAGGGTAATTAGAAATAATAATTAATATCCTCATACGCTGGCAACTATGTAGTTGTGAACTAGTTAAAAAAAGTTATGTCAACGAACTGACACTTGACAACCTGACAGGCGCGAAATGCGATAGTTGGAAAATTTTATTTTGTGCGAGTTGGATTATTTACAATACAAAGTAAGTGCAAACTTGTTTATTTGGATCAATATTACATTCTATCGCTGTGTAAAAGTATTCGTAAACAGTGTGTGATTTTTTGTAGGAATGGAAAGACTTGCAGCTCGAGTGTGTAAGACACAGCTTGAGATTCTGCTAGACTTCTTGTAGCGAAACCCAGGTTGAAGTTACGCTAGAGCTCGGTGTTTTAATAATTCTGCCTGAGGTCAAGCAAATCTTTTCGCAAGTGGTCACAAAAGGCTAAACTAAAACGCCAAAAGATTGGTCTATGATGAATATTTTTCTCATCACAACTTCTTTACCTTATTAGAATCCCTCCCGCTCGAGCCTCGTCATTGATGAGCGCCATGTAGAAATTACTGTCGATTGCATCTCGTGAGCTTAAGCCCAGACTCACGATGATGACTATTTAAAACTATTATTGTTTTTAGGTCGCCCTTTGGCCCACACATAGATGAGTCTGAAGAGTTTTATCCCAGGTGGAAATGCAACAGGCTGCAGCCGAGATGGTTAATGCTCAAGCAAATAACTTTATAGCGCTGAACCCGGGCAGGATTGCTGATACTGTTGAAAGATATTTATCCCATATTGGTGTCCCGTAAAGTATGAATCTTTTGTATAAGCAATAAAACTATCAAGTTTATCATTAACAACATTCATGTAATATAATTATAAATAACAGCAAGGGGAACTATATTCTAACATAAAACTGAAAATCAATGTGTTTTCTAAAAGATTGTGCTGACCAAAATCCACATCAAGGTGGCCTCTTCTTGCAAAGTTCCAATATACTGTTGCTGTGTACAAGACAATGTTTTTCTGTATAATATTGTTGCGAAGTATTCACTATTAGAGTCAGTAGTGTTGGTATTCGGGACAAACGGGCCGAGTCACCTGAAACATTATTTTTTATTGTTATAGATTAAACAATGATGTAATTTTATTTAAAAATTGTGTTAATTATTGTCTGATGATTTTACTTACCTAAAATTTTCAATTTTTTTTTCAGCCTGGAGTTGATCCAAACTAGTCTTCAGTGGGTGGTGTTTCCATAATGAAGAAGGAGTCATGGTTTGCCCCTCTGTGGCTAGCATCAACACTTTTAATATTCAAATCAGTCGATGAATGATGAACCTGAATGAAAAGAAAAAAAACTGATTTATTATATGTTTCTGTTACCGTGTTTGATTATTGAAAGATTTATTATTGAAAGATTTCTAAGTTATTCATGATGAGAATCATGAGACTGATTTTGTTTCTGTAAGTTTCATTATTCGATTATTGCAAGATTTTTTGTTATGTTATATAAGATGAGTAAATAAATATACAATTTTGTAAAAATATGTTGTCTATCACTATTGTTTTATTTTAGTACCTAATAAGTATTAATAAAGTCTTCTTCATCTTTTCATGATAAAAAGAAGAAGATTAATAAAGTTAAAGTAAAGTTGAGCTTGGCACAATCAAAGATACCTATGCCCAGCAGTGGGTGGAGATGGGCTGTGGATGATGATTATGATTATGTTGAAAAGTAAAGAAAAATAACAACATTCAACCTTTTTAATCCTGAAGAGTAAAGCAGAGGTTAGCTCTTAGTATCTGCCAGTAGTAGTACGGGTCACAGCTCACAGGTAGATACACTAACCTGGTGCATCTTAAAGTGTAGTTCCTATAAACCTATATTATGACCCAGATGCATTAAAGCTGAGGGTGATCAGCACCTAAAATGTTAATAGAAGATTGTAGTAAGTTATTAACTTATTACCTAAGTATATCAATATCAGTAGGTATATTTATTGAAGGGGGTACCGGATAAACCTCTACAATCACTATCATCATCATCACTACATCACTATCACTACTTATTTTAAAACAAAGTCGCTTTCTCTGTCCCTATGTCCCTTTGTATGCTAAATCTTTAAAACTACGCAACGGATTTTGATGCGGTTTTTTTTAATAGATAGAGTGATTCAAGAAGAAGGTTTTTTGCACCCGTGCGAAGCCGGGGCGGGTCTCTAGTACTAAATGAAAGTGTGTATCTGCTTAATTAACATACATAACTTTAAATATTAATATCACAATCCTTTTACTTGCCTTGGAGGTAGTATTTATGTTATCCTGACGGGCACTTAAGTAGGTACGGCTCCAGCTCCTGGATGAGACCCCGACCAACACTTTTAGTTGATCTTTAGACACCCAACAAACTCTTGTCCAGCATTTCGGTATTTTCAGATTCCGAAGAGTTTTATTTCGTCCGCGAGTTATTATGGAATACAAAACACGCGCGTGCTCCAAAAAAATTGTCTAAAGCGCTAAATCGGCCATAATTTATTTATTTATTCACTAAATGTTTAATATGACTCGTAAGATGTTGGTATTTACTAACGTATTATGTTAAGAATCTGCTACTTGACATTAGCGCAGCATTGGCGCCTTTTATCAAATGTGGCCATTTTACGAATCTCCATACAAAATTGTCAGTTAGAGGAATTGCGTGAATTGAATCCTCAGCGAGTAATATTAGGAATTGCCATATTGTGACCATTTTACGAATTCGAACATTATTCTTAATATTTTCCTTAGACGATTCTGCCAAAGTGGCCGTTTTAGACCCCCTGGGTTCAGGGAATTTGAACGAAAGAAGAATCGTCAAAGAGAGCACAGCTAAGAATAAATTTTGACAGTTCTAACTTCAAGCAATTACAAACACACAGAAAAACATAATTGTGCTTAGTATGAAGAACGAAGTGTAAAGTATATCGTCCCCATAGAAAAAGAAGTCGGTTAATGATCTTCCAACCAGACAGGTGTTGTCTGGTGGGCTAAACAGTTTTTGTAGGATTTTTTAATAATAATACAGTCTATGATAACTTGTCGTGGATTACTTGAATTGTGAGATTTGTATTTAGGGATTTGATGTTAGTTCTTCGTCTATGACATAGATGACTCTGCTTGTACTATGTTGCGGTAGACATTTTTTACTTACAAGTATCTTATTCAACTCAAGTAATCACTTTAACTTGTTTACACCTAGATACAATACTTACTTACGAGTTAATTATAATCCAATTGTTCTCAGTTACAGTCTTACCTCTTGTAACCTATACAAAAGTTCCAGATACGCTCAGTTGAAGAACTGGCACTCCTTGAACGAAAGATATTGCAAACAAAGACGCTGAAGGCAGGACGGGAGAACAATAGACAACATATGTGTACGTTGTAGCTTCAGTCCTCTATCAAAGCAGTGAGTGGTCTTTGTGCTGTCATTTGCAGGGAGTTTCCGCAAAATAACTTCTAGATGGTCTTTGAAAATTGTACAGGATACGTCTGGAAGATGAGAGAACTTTTAATCTCGTAGAAACAAAAGTCATAGTCTTATTTATTTTTATTGATGTAATACAGCCGCACTGTCGATGCGTGGATAGGTGACTATCTACTACATACCGAATTTTCTTCGTGCCTTCATGCTAAAGTCCAATGTAGATTCTTTGTCAGTCGTTACGAGTAGTTAGAGACCTGAAAGTCTGACGACCAGACTTACTAGGGGAGTTCGTGAAATC